>OY728125.1:385273892-387773892 GCA_963277665.1 Viscum album
ACTCCAATCATTTATCTGGCCATATTATCTCCATGAAACCTTCAGGCATTGGTCTCCCCGACACCATTAAGCATTTTCGGTGTTTTCGGTCCTCTGATTGGCTCTGAAAACATGTTTTGATCATCCTGTGTGAAGAACGCTCAAAAAACAGTCCATCCTGATTCGATGCGATTTTTCATCCACAAACTTCATCGCACATATTCAAGGACGTTTCAGTGTCTAATATTCGATCTGGGGTCATTACGTCATAAAACAGATGTGCAATGATCCGTTGTTCGTCGCCCCGAGAAGAACACGAAGAACTCTTGAGAAAAGAAAGGGGAAGAAAACCAATAAACAAAGTGAGGATTGAACCCCTGCCGTCATTCGTCACGACATTGATCTGCTCCCATTTTAAGGCTTAAACAGAGCAAGAATCAAGAATAAAAAAAAATGGATCAATTCCCAGAATCATCCCTATAAAACCCTCCTGCAAGAAAAAACGAATCTGCGGATTAACTTGTTCATGGTTGATCCACCATCATCATTTAAAAGGAAAAATGGGGAAAAGAATTCAAATAATAAACCCCTACCTCAACTTGGATCGATTGACGATGAAGGTGTCACGCTGGGCATCATCGTCAAGATCTATCAACGTCGTCGACATAATGATTCATGGCTTCGATCTGACGTCATTCGACACCGAGAGTTTTCTCATGATTTTTCTCGCCAACGATCGACGTTCAATCATCCAAATAAAAAGGGAAATGTATTGTCATTAAAAACATGTGGTGGTATTAATGAGACAACATTGTTGTTTTTGAGTCATTATGACCTGACATTAATGACTGAGACAACTGCATGTCGCTACGCTACATCAGATGTTTCCATAAAAATAAAATAAACATTTAGAAATTTATTCTATTTTTGTATTACTAAAAACTTATGAAAATAAACCCCTTTCCCTAGACCCGCATTGGCCATGGTTAGGCCTTATCATGGGTAAATTCGTCGTCCAAGAAACAACGGTTCCCTCAGATTTTTAATCTGGGAATTTGTATGGAAACCGCCACAACTGTGCACAAGTGTCAACTCACTTAAATTAAAAAAAAGTTCAAACCACCATTCCGGGCTCACTAGACCCTGGAGTGATGTGCTTTCTTCGCGCCCGGTCTCGAAATAATTTTATATAATATTTAAAAATAATACACAGAAAATCCAAGACATTAAATTCTCCCCACATTGGGGCTTTACGTCTCCAAAAATCCAAAATAAAGGATACCCAAATAGAAGAGGGTACTGGGCACGGATCTGGGCCTCCCGCTCCCACGTGCTCTCCTGAGGATTACCATGCTGCCACCGGATGCACAACAAGGGAATCGATCTCCCAAGAAGGATCCTCTCTTGTTGATCGTCGATCTCCACCGGTTACTCAGCAAAGGTCACTCCATCCTCGATGTCCAGCTCCCCCTAGTCGATGACGTGCGACGGGTTGTGCACGTACCTCCTCATCTGCGACACATAGAAGACATGATGTACCCGATTCGACTGTTGTGGTAGATCTCGGTGGTACTCCACCAAGAAAAACTTTGCACAGTATCTGAAAGGGTCTGATGATTCTTAGAGATAGGTTTCCACCCTGGCCAAATCATCACAACCCTCGTCGAGTTGTGACCCAGAGAAAGACGTGGTCTCCCTCTTTGAACTCCAGAGGTCTCTGTCATCTGCCAGCATAAGACTTCTGCCGAAACTGTGCAGTCTTCATCCACTCCCAGATGATCTGCACCTTCTCTTTGGTATCTTTCACCAACTCTAGACCCATGAGTGATGACTCTCCGGGATCGGTCTAGCAAAGTGGTGACTGGCAGTGTGTCCTATACAAGGCCTCGAATGGTGCCATACCAATTGTGGAGTGGTAGTTGTTGTTGTACGCAAACTCCACTAGTGGTAGGTGGTCCTCCCAACTGTGACGAAAGTCCAAGATATAGGCCCACAACATATCTTCCAAAACCTGAATGGTCCTCTCCGTCTGACCATTTTTCTAGGGATGAAACATTGTGCTCAAGCATAGCTGAGTCCCAAAAGCCTCCTGCAATCCCTTCCACAACTGGTATGTGAAGCGGGTGTCTCGATCTGAGACTATAGTTGAGGGGACTCCATGAAGCCAAACTATCTCATGCATGTAGAGGCGTCACAAGATCTCTATGAGACTCTGCTCCGTGAAGATTCTCTCAAACTCCATCCATGAAAGAGTCTCCTCATCGTGAGTCTGTGTGGTCAGACTCTACCATCATCCCCCACCACGAACCCTGAAGAAGGCTCGCTCCTAAGTTCAGCATCTGGTATGCTGGTGTCCTCATTAGATGGAAAACTCTAGTCACCACCTCAAGACTTTCCTCAACCGCCTGAGGGTCGAGCTAGCTTCTTAACCTGAGGGGTCTCTGTCTCTGGAACTCATGGAGCGTGCTAGGCCTGCACTCCTCACCAGTCAGAACTGAAGGTACCATTGGATGCTCCACTGGTGGTGGTATAACTGGTGCACCACTAGGTGGAAATGCCTGAGGAACTAGTCCTTGTATCGAAGCATCGTCACTGAGGGGGTCATCCTCGTGATCGTGCTGCTGAATCATAGTGGGTATGCGTCACGGAGGCATCCTGTAAGAAAACAAGATGTACCATGGTCAAAGAGTATATCTGGACAGCTGACACAAAGGACATGGACAACACAGACAATTCCTATATGATGCATGTACCTTTTATTCCCCCACAACCCATGTTTTCATGTACCGAGTCTAAAAGCAGGTTATCAGAGTCCTGGTGTATGGATACGTCGGCCGCCGCACCAATATAGGAGCCTCTGGCCGGAAAGCCAAACCCGAAACACTTAACACTATTGCCCAAACCAAACTCAGTGACTCCTGGTCCTAAGGTAGAACCGACCACCTCTGATACCACTCTGTCACAACCCGTCCCAATGGGGCCTGCACCATGACTCCCAAAGCCCACTGCCAATAGGCCAGGGGGCGGGTGGCTAGTACCGAGTAGGCATATTACTAACATTGGAGACATTGCCTATGTACCTATACACACACACACATCTCCAAGCCCACATTGCTGAAATGTAACATCCACTAAGGAACAAAAATGCATGCATACAAATAAACCCAACCAACAGAGTACGACGAAAGGTAGAGTACTAAAAAGTTAACTCGGCCAGACTACAATCCCACAAAAAACAAGAGTATGAAAACTTTAAAGTCCACCATGTGAACACAAAAGGTACTGGGACTACTTCTCGTAGCCATAGGAATGCCTTCTCCTATAGGGAACTCATAAAGCTCAGTCCTTTCCTGGTCCTCCTTGGACTCTGTCAAAAGGATGCTCGTCTTCACAAGACACCAGACATGCGGGCAAGGCCCGTGTAGGGGTGAGTATAACAATACTCAGTAGAGGACCC
The DNA here is from genome assembly GCA_963277665.1 of Viscum album. Classification (NCBI taxonomy): domain Eukaryota; kingdom Viridiplantae; phylum Streptophyta; class Magnoliopsida; order Santalales; family Viscaceae; genus Viscum; species Viscum album. Next base: position 385,277,329 of record OY728125.1, read on the forward strand.
CGAAAACCACAAAGTAGTACAAAAAGAAATGGTACAGTCAGCTATGAATAGTTTATGTCTACGGAACATATTGAAAAAACCAGATATACTCCAAACCTAGACCCATTATTAGTGATAAGTCACACACCCGCATAACCCCGTTAGGGGTTCAGTTCAAAGATTCCGTGAAGAAATCTTCCGTGGAGAACACACTCCATGAGTCTTACAACTCTGATGACATCCATCCAAGAAGTATCGTTCATCGGGAACCGTCACGAGTGGTATTCACACTCATTACGAGAGACACACTTCTGAGTGGGAAGATTTCTGATAGATAGAAGCACTCATTACAGGAGACACACTCCTGAGTAAGAATGATCACGATACACAGATGAGGATCACTGCCATGGAAATGGTGGATATCACGACTCATTCAGATTCACCAACTAGGTAACACATGAGCTAGGTAGAGGATCAACGCTCGGTAGAGTTTGTCACGTAGATGCCTGAATCTACCTTGGGTTAGGAAAGGATACAGGATCTCGATTCGGGCCTCTCAAATGGATTCCTGACTCTATCACAGAAAGTCCTTCTAGTGGGATCATTACTCCTGTGTAAGAAAATGATGTCTGACCTTCAAGGGAACGAGAAGAATGGTCACTAACCCATACAAATGATTTCCATGATACGGTGAACAAGAGGATCATGCTATTTTCCAAAATGTACAGGGCATGTAGAAAAGTCACATGCCGTGTCGTCTGACCCCGGGGTACAGTCTGTGTACAATTATCCGTGTCGTGAGGCTGGTCATGTAGAAAAAAACTGGGTATATGGCATGTAGTACGATGTACATGCCGTGTTCGAGTAACTGGGGTTGGCTTCGTGTACGCCGGCCATGTGCCTATACACGGTCATCAACCCGTGTACTTCAATCCCTATGATCGGCACACGGGTTGACCCGCATTACCGGCCTCACCTAGCCATGTGATGGAGTACATGGTTGTGTACTCCATACCATATTTGTGTACCACCTGGATGCAAGCTATGTTTTGTGTAGCCGCCTCTGCCATGATGTACATGCCATGTCACCAGAAGCCATGTAGATCATCCTGTGTCCGTGTATTTCCCAAAATACACGCCAGGAGTCATGGAAATTCCAACACACCGTGTGACTATGGTCACATGCCATATGGTCCCTTTCTGACCCCCAAAACCCTAGCTACCACCACCATTATTACACGACATGTTCTTCAGATGTATGCGCCATGTATTATGGAAATTTCCAGAAAAACGGTCTTCCGCCAACGCACCTCCCGAGCTGCTCCGATCATTGATCCAACCATCTTATCACCGCAAAAACTTCAGTCTTTGGTTTCCCCAACACCACGAAGCCACTTCCGGTGTTTTCAAGCCTCTGATTGGCTCTGAAAACATGTTTTGATCTTCCCACGCGAAGAATGCTTGAAGAAAGGTACTTCCTGATTCGGTCTGATTCGTCATCTGCCATCGTCGTCGCACCTCTGCAAGGTCTTTGTTGTGTCGAATCATTGATTTGGGATCGTTGCGTCGCAGAACAGATGTGCAATGATCCATTGTTCGTTGCCCAGTGAAGAACATGAAGAATGTGCGAGAAAAGAAAGGGGAAATAAACCCAATAAACCAAGTGCGGAATGAACCCCCATCGTAGTTCATAACGGCAATGATCCACTCCCGTTAGCAGGTTTAAACAGAGAAAGAATCAACACTAACAAAACATCATTGATCAATTCCCAGAATCATACTGATAAAACACTCCCGCAAGAACGAATGAATCCTCAGATCAACTTGTTCGTGGTTGATCCACGTTCATCGTTTAAAATAAAAAACGGGGGAAAGAATTCAAATAACAAACCCCTACCTCAATTGGGATCGATCGCCGATGGAAGGTGTCACACTGGTTCCATCATGGAGATCTTTCAACATCGCTGGCACAACGATTCATGACTTCGATCCGTCATCATTCACCATCGAGAGTTTTCTCTATAGTTTTCTCACAAACGATCGATGTTCAATCATCCCAATATAAAGGGAACCATATTGACATTAAATACACGTTGCGGTAATAATGAGACTACATTGTTGTTTCTGAGTCATTATGACATGACATTAATTACTGAAATAGTTTCCCTATCATTGCACTGCAGAGGATGTTTCCATAAAAATAAAATAAAAATTTAGCAATTTATTATATTGTCATATTACTAAAAATGTCTGAAATTAAACTATTTCCGTCGACCTGCGACAGTCGAGGTTAGGCCTGCTCTTGGGTAAAGTCATTGTCCCGGATGTAACGGTGCCCTCATATTTTTAATTTGGGCCTCCGTTTGGAAACTTCCACAACCGCACACAAGTGTCGACTCACATAACTAAAAAAATGTTCATACCATTATTCCGAACTCACTAGACCTCAGAATGAAATTTCGTCTTCGCGCCCGGGTCTCGAAATAATTCCATATAATATTTAAAAATAAGACATGGAAAATCTGAGACAATACATTAATTGTAACACCCCCCAAATGATAACGGGATAAATAACTAAATGATATGACTCATGACAACAAGGTGCACCTTCCTTTTCGGGAGCCTGTCTAATTAGAAATCCACAGTTAAGCTTGCTTGTCCTAGAGTAGTGATCAGAATCGGTGACCTTCTAAGAAGTTTCTCATGATGTGTGCGAGTGAGGACAAAGCACACTAGAAAGGACATGTGTTGGCCTTTGGGTACTGTTAGTAGTTAGATAACACCTTGGATAATGTGGGTAGACCCTGGGGTGGGCCCCCACATTTCTACGGGGGAAACTGGTGGTACCTTATAGGCCAGGACCCAATGGCCTTGTTAAGGTGGTGTGGCTGTGTGGTCAGCGGGGTCCCGATTGTCACATTTTGTATAAGAGCCGGTACACAACCTTAAGTGCGGAGCACTGCCTGGGTTGAGATTTCGGTCCCACAATGGGGGATTTGTGCTCTAAAGAGGGGGGGGGGGTGATTGTAACACCCCCAAATAATAAAGGGTTAAATGACTAAATGATCTTACTCATGTCAACAAGGTGCACCTTCCTTTTCAGGAGCCTGTCTGATTAGAACTCCACAGTTAAGCATTCTTGGCCAAGAGTAGTGATCAGGATGGGTCATCTTCTGGGAAGTTTCTCAGGGTGTGTGTGCGATTGAGGACAAAGCACACTAGTAAGGACATCTGTTGGCATGTGGGGACTATCTTTAGTCAGATTACCCGTTCGGGCATGTGGGTGGACCCTGGGGTGGTCCCCACATGTCTATGGGGGAAACTGGTGGTACCTGGTAGGGAAAAATTGGGAAATAATAGTGGAAAAATAAGTTTTTCCTATGGTTTAATAGGGACAAAATCAGTTTTCCCAAAGGTTTAATGAAATCGTTGGGAAAACTCTATCTTTCCCAACGGTTTTTAAAAACTGTTGGGAAAGCTTTCCCCCAAAAACAGACCAGCTGAACCCCCACCAGCCCGATTGTTGACCGATTGCAGAGATAGATCTCTTGAATTCTTCTTGGTCACGACACTCTTTCCACCAAAGATCCATCTTCAATCAAACAAAATCTTATTTCACACTTCAAATTAGTAAGTTTTACAATAGTTTTAGCGTTATTTCTCTATTTATTTGGTGTATGATGTTTTGATTTAGGATAAATTTGGGTTGGTGTCTACGAAACCTCTCGATTTGTTTTATGTTTTTTGTTATACACATAAAACATGGTAAAGGGTTCGTTTAGTGGGGTGATATGATACTTTTTGTGGAATTTATTTTAGTTGAAAATTGGATTTTGATTTGGAGGAATTTATGTTTCAATTTCAGGTGGGGGAGGGTGTGCAGATGGGGTGGGAGAGGATGTCGAGGGCTATCCAAGTGGGGTGGGGGAGGGGCTATCTAGGTAGGTTGGGGGAGGGGGTTGTCTAGGTAGGGTGGGGGAGGGTGCAGGGTTGTCTAAATGGGGTGGGGGTAAGGCTGTTTGTGGTTAGGGAGGGGCTGTCTAGGTAGGGTGGGGGAGGGGGCTGTCTAGGTAGGGTGGGGGAGGGGGCTGGGTTGTCCGAATGGGGTGGGGGTAGGGCTGTTTGGGGTGGGGGAGGGGTTTTCTAGGAAGGGTGTGGGAGGGGTTGTTTAGGTAGGGTGGGGGAGGGGTCTGGGTTTTCCAAATGGGGTGGGGGTAGGGCTGTTTGGGGTGGAGAAGGGGCTTTCTAGGTAGGGTGGGGGAGGGGGCTATCTAGGTAGGGTGGGGGGAGGGGTTGCGTTGTCCAAATGGGGTGGGGGTAGGGCTGTTTGGGGTGGGGGAGGGGCTGTCTAGGTAGGGTGGGGGAGGGGGCAGTCTAGGTAGGGTGGGGGAGGGGGCTATCTAGGTAGGGTGGGTGAGGGGGCTGGGTTGTCCAAATGGGGTGGGGGTAGGGTTGTTTGGGGTGGGGGGGATGTCTAGGTAGGGTGGGGGAGGGGGTGTCTAGTAGGGTGGGGGAGGGGGATGGGTTGTCCAAATGGGTTGGGGTAGGGCTGTTTGGGGTGGGGGAGGGTGTGCTGGTAGGGTGGGGGAGGGTGTCCAGGCAGGGTTGTCCAAGAGGGGTGGGGAGGGTGTGATGGTGGGTTGGGGGAGGGGATGTCTAGGTAGGGTGGGGGGGATGGGTTGTCTAAGTGGGGTGACAGTAGGGCAGTCCAGGTGGGGTTGGGGTGGCTGGGTTTTCCAAGTGGGTTGTGGGGGGTAGGGGTGTCCAGGTATGGTGGGGGGGCTGGGTTTTCAATGTGGGGTGGGGGTAGGGCTGTCCACGTGGGTGGGGGGGGGGGTGCTGGGTAGTCCAAGTGGGGTGGGGGTAGGGCTGTCCAAGTGGGGTGGGTGGGGTGGGGGTAGGGCTGTCCAAGTGCGGTGGAAACCCTAAATTCAATGTTTTAATTGGAGATTTGGTTAGTTTTATTAGGGATTTGGTGTGTGAGGCTTTTCAATTCCTATTATGGGTGGTTTTAATCAAAAGTTATTATGTTGTAACCATTTATGATGTTGTTGTCTCCATTTTATCTCATTTACACAAACTTATCATTAAATTCTATATCACATTTGGTTTTTGTTTTTTTAATTTCCAGTTAATTTATTTATGGTCGATGATTGTCTCATGTTAATTCTTTTCAATGGTATGGCGTGGAAATTGGGCATTTAATTTGACTTTTCTAAATGGGGGTGCCCTGAGAATACTCCAAATATTTGTTAAAAATGATCAAATTGATTTTTTTATATAAAATTGATTTCAAAAGATATTTTTTGTAAAAGTTCATTTCTATTTAATTTTTTATGACAAAATGACTTATATAAATTCTTTATACAGAATGGACAAGAGTTGGATGTATGAAACCGATCGGATCTTAAGCGATTTTCAAAACAATTTGGAGAGCTTTATAGATTTTTCATTTCACAATGCTTCAGATAGTGGTCGCACACACTGCCCTTGTTCCAATTGTGTTGGTAGACCTTGGTTGAGCCATGAAGAAGTCAGCAACCACATAACCAAAAATGGTTTTAAAGAAAACCACTTTGTGTGGTATCACAATGTGGAGAAAATGAAATCTGAAATTGGTGATGATCAAATGAAAGGACTGGAATGGAGAATTTGTTAGATGATCGGTTTCCATTTATTCGTCATCATGAAAAACCAAGGATTTTGACTCAAGAAGACTTCGATATGAGGACAGCTGATGCATCTAGTGAAAATGTTGATATTGATAGGGTGAAAAAATTGAATGATGCTGCCACGACTCCTGTATATCGACAATGCGATAAAATAAGAAAGCTGGAATTTTTAATCTGATTGTTTAATGGGAATACTATGTATGGGATTTCTAATATAGCAATCGATTAAATTCTTACCCTCTTGAAGGATTTACTTCCAGATGATGTAGATATTCCCTCAAACCACTATATGGCATGGAATTTAGTTGAGGAACTTGGATTTTCAGGAAACAAAATTCATGCTTGCCCAAAAGATTGCAGTTTATTCTGGTAGGAAACCGTTGAACGAAATCATTGTATAAAATGTGGCACATCCCGCAGGAAGTCAAAATCTGATGGAACATCATCCTGAATTCCACAGAAAGTAATGTGGCACTTTCCATTGATCCCCATACTCCAGAATCTTTTTATTTATGATGGCATATCAATAAAAATGAGATGGAATGATACCGAGAGAAAGAAGACTAATGATTAGTTGGTTCATCCTGTAGATGGATTTGCATGGCAGAGATTTGATGCTCGACATCTTGATTTTGTAGCTAACATGCATAATGTGAGGCTGGGTCTTTCATGCGACGGTTTTAATCCATTTGGGCAGATGCTTATTTCGCATAACACATGGAATGTTTTTATACACAATTATAATCTTCCTCGTGGTTGTGTATGATAAAACCTTTCACTTTCATGAGTATACTCATATCTAGTCCTTCTTATCCCGACATTGATATTGATGTATACATGTATCCTTTAAGAAAAGAGTTGAAACTTCTTTGGGATGTGGGTGTGTGCACATACAAAGCATGTTCGAAATACATATTTCATATGCGTGATGTGCTTATGTGGACGATCAAGGATTTTCCGGCATATGCAATGATGTATGGATGGAGCACGAAGGGAAAACTATCATGTCCTATTTGTATGAAGAATACACGATCCAGAAGACTGAAACATCGGTGTAGTTTCAGTTTTATGGGACATAGACAATTCATGCCAAAGGTTCATCCATATAGAATGAATCGTCGAATAATTGATACTACCATAGAGACCAATGATCCACCTTCATGTATGTCTGGAACTGATGTGCATAATGAATTAAAGATTTCAGTTTTTCGTATGGGAAGGGTCAAATAAAATCTGGAAAGAGAAATAATGTTTCTACTGAAACCTGTTGCAATTGGTGGAAGAGGAGTATCTTTTTTGATTTTCCTTATTGGTCAACAAATTTGTTACGCCATTGCTTATTCGAAATGCATTTTGAAAATAATATATTCAAAATGTTGCTTTTGGTTCTTCTAAATGTCAAGGGGAAGAAAAAAGATGATTTACGATCTTGACGTGGCTTGGTGGATTGGGGCATCGGACCAAAATTGGATCTTGTTCATATCAGTGAAAATAAATGGCAACTTCTATGTGATTCTTATGTGATGACACCTACGAAAAAAAAAATCTGGAATTTTTAGAGACTATTAGAGTTCCTGATGGTTATTCAAGCAACATATTTAAATGGTTCAACATAAGAGAGTTGAAGCTAAAATCTTTGGAGACTCGTGATTATCACATTCTGCTGCATGAGTTGCTTACAATAGCAATCTGTCATCTTTTGTCCAATAATGTAAGGGTGGATGTTATTTGGTTGTGCCATTTGTTTAGAGATATTTTTGCTAAGAATTTTTCCATGTCTTTTTGCAAAAAATGTTGACAGATGCCCCATTAATTTGGTGTGAGTTGGAGAAAATATTTCATCCATCATTTTTCACATGCATGCTACAACTGACTGTCCATATTCCCACTGAAATACTTCTTGGAGGACATGTTTCTTTTTGTTGGATGTATCCAACTAAAAGAAATGTGTTTACATTAAGGTCTTATGTGTGAAACAGAAATCATCCCGAAGGTTCTATCGTGAATGGTTACCTGGCCCAAGAATGTATGGATTTCTGCTCGATGCATTTGTCTGATCTTACTACAAGATTGAACAGACCAATTAGAAATGGAGAAGAACAATATGAGAAAGCTGAACCCAGTTTTCCATCACTTCCTCAAGCCGAAGGAATTCCTGGATCATAAACATTGAAGACATTAAGCCATGAAGAGCAGGAGATGGCACATCGCACTGTTTTGTTCAACTGTGATTTGTTCGATGACTATATCATGTTACTAAATTGATTATGTATATCATACATATATATCTGTTAAACTATTCATATTTTTTATCCACAGGGAACATAAAACAATGATAAATAAGAAGTATTGTTCTTTATATTTGGGAAGGAGAGAGACTTTTCATAGCAAAGAGTTTTCTTCTTGGTTAAAATTGAAGGTAAAAATATTACTTTTTAAATTAATTATTTCAATATATAATTAAGTTTAACAGTCATTTATATTGACGGTATTGATTTTGTCTGATGACTCTGTCTCTGAGGAAATAAGACCTTTGGATTTTTGTCTTAATACCATTGTTCGTGAACGTAAATCAATTGTTATCAATGGGTACAAATTTATTGTCACTAGACGAGTAAAGAACATGAGAACATAGCATGATAGTGTTATGGTTATTGGCACAACAAGTTGTTATGAAAGTGCATCAGATAGTAGACCGCTAATTGAAAATGTGGGTTATTATGGAGTCGTTGAGAAAATAATAATATTGGATTATTACTCTCATGGACGAGACACAATGATGAAATTACATTGGTTTGATTCGATGACGAGACATGGAACATTTATTGATGATTTTGGATTTCGAGTTATTAATATGACTGGCACACTTTCGAAAGAAGAACCATATTTGTGGGCATCAATGGATAAACATGTTTTTTATGTCAAATACCAACTTAGACCTGAATTTGGTGTCATAGTTGAAGTAATTCCAAGACATATTTTTGATGATGGTGATGATGGAATTGACACTGTCCCTATTTCCATTGGAACCAATCCATTTTTTTCTTTTGATGACTCCAATAGCTCAATTTTCAGAGTTGATTGTGAACCAAAAGTTGTGGTTGAAAATATAAAGAATCATTCATCCATGTTCTCAATTATTTTGGTTTACCTCGAGTTGGGTTGTTAAGGTTGGTAATATTCAAATTGATTTAGTATTGATCACAAATATGTTTTATCTGACATGACCGTTATGTGAATTTTCAATGTTTATTGGTTGCTATTTTATTTGAATTGAATTTTCTAATTTGGAATTGAACTATAATCAAACCTAGTCAAACAATATTTCTAACATGGTGAACATTACAACTTGTATGATTTATTAAATTCATTCAAGATCTTCTAAAAAAATTATAGCTAAATTACAAATGAATCCCCCTATTTCCTCATATATTTAGTTTTTTGGTTTACACATTAGATTCCTATTTCTAATTAATTAAATATTTTTTTGTAAAGCAGGAAAAGCAGTCAAATGAAGAGAGACGAAGGAAAAAAATGATGGAGAACAATCGTCGAATAGTGGAGATGGGAGTTCCACCATTATTGCATACAGTGAGTACATTATTTCAAATATATATATTTAAAAATTATATAATGTCATGTGATTAATTTTTTAGTAGACATTTTTGTAGGATCCACCTATACATCAACAGTTATTCGATGAGGAACCTAGTACTGGTCCTAGTACATAGGCCGGTGGTACGAGGAGGGTTCGTACCAGAGGTGGACGAATCGCTGTGTGTGCACGACTAGAACCTGGCCCTCCCACTATCATGTCATCCTTCCCACATTCTGATCCTAGTGTGTTTTTAGGGACACATGGGATATTTAGGCCTCCCATGTTTTCGCAATCTCTTGTATCTTCTCCCCATCATTTTCACATCCCATGATGATTCCCACTCCCCAGTCAGAATCCGGTCATACTGCTATCCCATCTTCATTTCCTTCTACTTCTGTCTCTCCGAGCTTCTATATTCCATTGTCTTTAATTCCTGTTCCACCATAGGGTGTTCAATCAGTTTCTGTGGATCTGGCAGCGCTCAACGATCAGACTGGCACATGTATATTTATAAAACCCTAACAAATTTTTATAGAAATATTTATTTTCATTATAACATGTTTTGATAAAATGTTTTTTCTCTTTCATGAAAGATACATCTACTGACATAAGGCGGGGGCAGAGGCGTACATGCATGGGTTCTCTGTGGAACCGCCGCACACAGGTTATGGGTGATTACAATGAAGAAAACTAAATGTTTGAGAAATCAGGGCAACAATGTCGGAGTTTTTTGGCGATGCTTTCCAAATACTCCGACATCATTCCTGTCAGCCCGCTATTGTGGAGACATTTGCCATATAAGGTCAATGATAGAGCTTGGGTAGAGATATGGGTAATGAAATATTTTTTATTTAATTCCATGAATTATTTTTGAATTTATATGAATTAATATTTTGATGTCAGCATCAATTTAATTTTCCCGAAGGTGAGGGTGATCGAGCGGAACGTCTAAAAGATTTTGGAGAGCTTTGGAGATCCTACAAGCATGAGTTTTATATTGTATGGAGTTCTAGAGTTGGAACTGAATTTGAGGCGATACCAGTCGTGGATGATTGTCCTATAGAGCAGTATCGTCAGATAATTACTCATTGGATGAGTACCCAGTTTAAGGTATGAATTACATTTGAGGTATTTAAATAATAACATTCATTTTTTGAATTAATAATATCCTTTGCATTATCAAATTTTATTTAGGAATAATATGGAAAAAATAAAAACAACATTGATGCAAAAAAATACCTCCACACACTAGGACGTACGACGATGTCGGATCATGATAGGAAGCAGGTATGGCAATTTTTTATAAGTTTTAATTGTGACTTAGATTTTCATTAGTTTTCTCAATTATTTAATATTTTGCTAAATTTTTCATATAACTTTAGTTTTCAATGTCATTGTAGAGGAAAATACAGAATATTGAAGGACGTGTGCCTCGAGGAAAACTGTTTTGCTTGAGTAGATGGAAAAAGGATGGAAGTGTCGTCAACGAAGCAACTCAGCTGTAGATTGTATGTTTAAATCTGATGATTCTATATTTTAATATCTATTTTATAACTTAATAATATATTTATATTTTTAACAGGTTTCTTTAGTGGCCCTCGATTCCCAAGAACCAGACAATTTTGGGCCAACAGATCACTTACATCAGGTGTTGGGAGAGTAGAATCCTGGCAGAGTACGTTGCCAACCTAGGATAGCCCCGGCGAGGTATTGGCCCTCCTCAGGTATGAGATGTAGTGCCACCGAGCTATAGAAAGTTAGGGAATAGGCAGAACAAGCTGAGAAAAGGTTCACAGAGATGGAAGAATAGTCTACTAGGGCAAACAGTGTGTTTATGAAATTTATTGAAGTTCTACGTCCAACACTTCCATCAGAGGCCAACCCAGCTTTTGATGAGTATATGTCGTCGATACGTTCTATATATGGTGCACCAGGTTGCAGTTCTAGTGGTGGTCAGGGCGATTTCTAGCTTGACGATGATGATGGCAAGAAGTCTATTGTGGAAGAGGAGGGAGAGGAGGAGGACGAGGCGGGTGGCAAGGGCGAGGAGGAGGAGGGCGCTAAGGAGGGTGAGGACGATGATGGGGACTAGGATGAGGGTGATGATGATGGTGATGATGTGGATGGTGATGTGGGATAAGTTGATCCTTTACTTTTTTTTACTGATATTACTGAGATTTGATGTTAACTATATTCTAGTTGTTGGTATTATCCAGACCTGTAGTATAGTATTGGAGTTGAGTTATTTTTATATATTTCATGTTTTCATGGGAGTTGATGTCTTTTATTGGTTGTGTGTTTGTGAACCCCACTCCTTCCAGGACCCTGGACAACCCCCCACCATCCTCCTTGGACCACAGACACCCCCCCAGACAGCCCCCGGATAGCACCCCGAATAGCCCCCCGGATAGCCCCCCAACCCCCATCCTTGGTCCCCAGACAACCCCCCAGATAGCCCCCCCATAGCCCCCCACCCTCCTCCTTGGTCCCCGGACATCCCCCCGGACACCCACCTGATGGCCCCCCAGACAGCTCCGCCGGATAGCCCCCCACCCTCCTTGATTTCATTTACTACTAGAAAATATATAATATATATATATATATTTTTCATCATGATAATCAATGTAAATCACATTTACACATCTAATCAATAGCATAGATTCTTGGTATGTTATAAAAGAGATGTATTCATTGGGTATGACATTGTTAGCTCTAAAATGTTTCAGAGAATGATAAACTAAAATCCAATCAATACTAAGAATGATATAAAAATATTCTATATGAATGTCCACAAGATTTTATGTAAATACCATTCCACTAATAGACACATGAGGTTTCTCATAAAATGGACACCATTTTATGTACATACGGAAAACAAACCAAACACATTCTGTTTCCATTTTAACATTAGGAGAACTATCCATGGGTCATATTTGACGTGTACGAATCAACCCTGCCTCAATCTGAGACGTGGTGTGGCCAGCACCACTCAAAGTGTGTGTCTTTTGTTTCAAAAGGACGTCATTTTAATCGAAAAACATCAAATAACATACGGAAAACTGACCAAATGCATTCGGATTGTGTCGATACTTTAACACAGTGATCCACAGGTCATATGTGACGTGTAAGAGTCAACCCCACCTCAATCCAAGGCGCGGTGTGGCTGAAACTATTCAGAGTGTCTCCCTTTTGTTCAAAATGGATAGGATTATGAGTGAAAAGAACTACTGACATATAGAAAACCGACCAAAAACATTCTAAATGTGTTGATGCTTTAGAAAAAAGTTCCATTGGTCATATGTGATGTGTACAAGTTAAACCGGGCTCAATCTGAGGCATGGTATGGCTGGGGTCACTCTAAGTGGCTCCCTTTTGATTAAAATGGACAACATTTTAAGTACATTTGGAAAACCAACCAAACACATTTGGTTTCCGTTGAATCTTTAGGAGATCGATCCATGTGTCATATGTGACATGTACGAATAAACCCCGCCTCAATCTAAGATGCAGTGTGGCCTGCACCACTCAAAGTGTCTGCCTTTTGTTTCAATAGGACGCCATTTTAATTGAAAAACATCAACTCCCATATGGAAAACCGACCAAACACATTCAGATTGTGTCAATACTTTAGAAAAACAATCCACGGGTCATATGTGACGTGTACGTGTCAACCCTACCTAAATATGAGGCGTGGTGTGGCTGACACCATTCAGAGTGTCTCTCTTTTGTTTAAAATGGATCGGATTATGAGTGAAATGAACAACTGACATACGAAAAAAATGAATAAACGCATTCTAAATGTGTTGATGCTTTAACACAATGATCCATGGGTCATATGTGACGTGTAAAAGTCAACCCAGGCACAATCTGAGGCACGGTATGGCCGGGGTCACTCTAAGTGGCTCCCTTTTGTTTAAAATGGACAACATTTTAAGTACATACGGAAAGCCGACCAAACGCATTTGATTTTCTTTGAAACTTTAGGATAATGATCCATGGGTCATAGTTGATGTGTACGAATCTACCCCACCTCAATCTAAGATGCGGTGTGGCCGGCACCACTCAAATTTTATGTCTTCTGTTTCAAAAAGACGTCTTTTTAACTGAAAAACATCAACTGGCATACGTAAAACCTACCAAACACATTCGGATTGTGTCGATACATTATAAAAATAATCCAATGGTCATATGTGATGTGTACGAGTCAACCCCACCTCATTATGAGGTGCGGTGTGGCCAAAACCATTCAGAGGGTCTCTCTTTGGTTTGAAATGGATAAGATTATAAGTGAAAAGAACAACTGACATACGGAAAACCGAACAAATGCATTCGAAATGTATTGATGCTTTAGGAAAACAATACATGGTTCATATGTGACGTGTACGAGTCAACCTGGGCTCAATCCAAGGCACGGTGTGGCCATGATCACTCTAAGTGGTTCCCTTTTGTTTGAATTGGAAAACATTTTAAGTACATACAAAAAACTGACCAAACGCATTCAGTTTCTGTTGAAACATTAGGAGAATGATCCATGGGACATATATGACGTGTATGAATCAACCCTTCCTCAATCTGAGACACGGTGTGGCCGGAACCACTCAAAGTGTTTGTCTTTTGTTTCAAAAGGATGTTATTTTAATTGAAAAACATCAACTGGCATACGAAAAACCGGCCAACGCATTCGGATTGTGTCGATAAATTATCACAACGATCCATGGGTCATATGTAAAGTGTACGAATCAACCCCACCTCAATCTGAGGCGCGGTGTGGCCTACACCATTCAGAGTGTCTCTCTTTTGTTTAAAATGGATAGGATTATGAGTGAAATGAACAGCTAACATACGGATAACTGACCAAACGCATTCGAAATGTGTTGATGCTTTAGGAGAAATATACATGGGTCATATGTGACGTGTAAGAGTCAACCCTGGATCAATCCGAGGCACACTGTGGCTGGGATCACTCTAAGTGGCTCTCTTTTGTTTAAAATGGACAACATTTTAAGTACATACAGAAAACCAACCAAAAGCATTCGGTTTCCGTTGAAACTTTTGGAGAATGATACATGGGTCATATGTGACGTGTACGAATCAACCCTGCCTCAATCTGAGACATGGTGTGTCCGGAACCACTTAAAGTGTCTGTCTTTTGTTTTAAAAGAACGTCATTTTAATTGAAAAACATCAACTAGCATATGTGAAACTGACCAAACGCATTCGGATTGTGTCAATACATTATCACAACAATCCACGGGTCATATGTGATGTGTAGGAGTCATCCTCACCTCAATCTGAGGCATAGTGTGGCTGACACCATTCAGAGTGTCTCTCTTTTGTTTAAAATGGACAGGATTATGAGTGAAAAGAATAAGTGACATACAAAAAACCGACCAAATGCATTCAAAATGTGTTGATGCTTTAGGAAAAAAATACATGGGTCATATGTAATGCGTACGAGTCAACTCGGGCTCAATCCGAGGAATGGTGTGGCCGAGATCACTCTAAGTGGCTCCATTTTGTTTAAAATGGACAGCATTTTAAGTACATACGGAAAACCAACAAAATGCATTCAGTTTCCGTTGAAACATTAGGAGAACGATCCATGGGTAATATGTGACGTGTACAAATCAACCTCGCCTCAATCTGAGACACGGTGTGGCTGGCACCACTCAAAGTGTCTGTCTTTTGATTCAAAAGGAAGTCATGTTAATTGAAAAACATCAACCGGCATAGGGAAAAATTACAAAACACATTCGGATTGTGTCAACACATTTTCAAATTGATACAATGGTCATATGTGAAGTGTACGAGTAAACTCCGCATCAATCTGAGGTGCGGTGTGGCCGACAACATTCAGAGTGTCTCTCATTTGATTAAAATGGACATGATTATGAGTGAAAAGAACAACTGACATATGGAAAACTGACCAAACGCATTCGAAATGTGTTGCTGCTTTAGGAAAATGATTCATGGGTCATATGTGATGTGTACGAGTCAACTCGGGCTCAATCCAAGGCATGGTGGGGCTGGGATCACTCTAAGTGTCTCCCTTTTGTTTAAAATGGACATCATTTTAAGTACATATAGAAAAATGACCAAACAGATTTGGTTTCCATTGAAAATTTAGGATAACGATCCATGGGTCATATGTGACATGAAAAAATCATCCATGGCTCAATCTGAGATGCGGTGTGGCCAGCACCACTCAAAGTGTCTGTCTTTTATTACAAAAGGACGTAATTTTAATTGAAAAACATCAACTGGCATAAGGAAAAATGACTAAACACATTCGGATTGTGTCGATACTTTAGCACAATGATCCACGGGTCATATGTGATGTGTACGAGTCAACCCCGCCTCAATCTGAGGCGCAGTGTGGCCAACACCATTCAGAGTGTCTTTGTTTTGTTTAAAATGGACAGGAATATGAGTGAAAAGAACAACTGACATATGTAAAACTAACCAAACGCATTTGAAATGTGTTGATTCTTTAGGAAAACGATCCATGGGTCACATGTGACGTGTAAGAGTGAACCAAGGCTCAATCCGAGGCATGGTGTTCCCAGGATCACTCTAAGTGTCTCCTTTTTTTTTAAAATGGACTACATTTTAAGTACATATGGAAAACCGACCAAACACATTTGGTTTCCATTGAAACATTAAGAGAACAATCCATGGGTCACATGTGATGTGTACAAATCAACCCCGCCTCAATCTGAGATGCAGTGTGGCTGGCACCACTCAAAGTGTCTGTCTTTTGTTTCAAAAGGACGTCATTTTAATTGAAAAACATCAACTGGCATATAAAAAACCGACCAAACACATTCAGATTGTGTTAATACATGAGAAAAATTATGTACAAGTCATATGTGACGTGTACAAGGCAATCCAGCCTCAATCCGAGGCGCGGTGTGGCCGACACCATTCAGAGTGTCCCTTTTGTTTAAAATGGACAGGAATATGAGTGAAAAGAGCAACTGACATACAGAAAACCGACAAAACGCATTCAAAATATATTGATGCTTTAGGAAAACGATCCATGGGTCATATATGATGTGTATGTGTCAACGGCGTCCCAATATGAGGCATGTTTTGGCCGGGATCAATCTAAGTGGCTCCCTTTTGTTAAAAATGGACAAAATTTTAAGTACATACGGAAAACCAACCAAACGAATTTGGTTTCTATTGAAACATTAGTAGAACGATCCCTGGGTCATATGTGACACATACGAATCAACCTAGCCTCTATTTGAGATGTGGTGTGGCCGTCACCACTCAATGTGTCTGTCTTTTGTTTCAAAAGGACGTCATTTTAATTGAAAAACATCAACTGGCATACGAAAAACTGACCAAACGCAGTCGGATTGTGTTGATACTTTAGCACAACGATCCACGGGTCATATGTGACATGTACGAGTCAACCCTGCCTCAATCCGAGGAACAGTGTGGCCGACACCATTCAGAGTGTCTCTCTTTTGTTTAAAATGGACAGGATTATGAGTGAAAAGAACAACTGACATATGGAAAACCGACCAAACACATTTTACGTGTGTTGATGCTTTAGGGAAACGATCCATGGGTCATTTGTGATGTGTACGATTAAACCCGGGCTCAATATAAGGCACGGTGTGGCCGAGATCACTCTAAGTGGCTCCCTTTTGTTTAAAATGGACAACTTTTTAAGTACAAATGGAAAACCGACCAAATGCATTCAGTTTCCATTAAAACATTAGTAGAGAGATCCATGGGTCATATGTGATGTGTATGAATCAACCCCACCTCAATCTAAGATGCGTTGTTGCCGGAACCACTCAAAGTGTCTGTCTTTTATTTCAAAAGGATGTCATTTTAATTGAAAAACATGAACTGGCATACAGAAAACCATCCAAATGCATTCGGCTTGTGTCGATACTTTATAACAACGATCCATGGGTCATATTTGACTTGTAAGAGTCAACCCCGCCTCAATCCGAGGTGAGGTGTGGCCAGTATCACTTCAGGTGTATGTATTTTTTTTTTAAATGGAATCATTTCAGGTAAAAATATATGGTATATGAAAAACCGATCAAAATAAGAATTGAATTCTGGATTCCACATATAATTGTCATTTAAATTTTAAATTGAAATTTAATTGAATTATGTATGTTCATAATTACATTATGAATTATAATTTAATTATGGATTTGTATAGTTACAGGATGAATTATATGTTAAATGTGTATGAATTTGTTCTATATATGTATGAGTTAGTCGGTTATTGCAGGTACAATAATTGTATATGTATGTGTTATTTTATTGCAGATAAAATAATTGGATTGAAAATGAAAGGGAATGCACAAAATGAGACCTGGTGGGAAAATTACAGACCTGCAGTGAAAATTGCAAGCCGCGGTGCAATTTTTATAGCATAGTCTATGCCAATGGTTTAAAAATATTGGCATAGAATCCTTGGGCTTTTTTTCTACCAACGGTTCTATGAACTGTTGGTAAAGAGGAAGACTGCTTGGGATTTCCCAATGGTTTGGAAGAAACGTTGGGTTAGGTTATTTTTTCCTTAGCATATCCCAATGGTTCACTGCAAACCATTGGGAAAAGATTTCCCAATGGCTTACTTCCCTACGGTTTGCAGAACCGTTGGTAAAACATATACCAACGAATCTATAGCCTTTCCCAACGATTTAGAACCATTGGGAAAGACTGTATTTCCAGTAGTGGGATGAAATCCCCCATACAAAATTGGGTTAAGACCCTCTATCTATAGAGTGGAAACATTTACCTCCCCCAAATCTAACTTAAATCAAGGATCAGGCCTCCACTATAGATTGTGGACCATCCAATGTGGGGTGCAGTGATGAAGTGTAGTCCCTCCACCTAGATTCTTGTGTAGTTTCACAAGATTCAATGAATTTGAGATGGTACATTACATTTTCAAGCTAAATCATAGTTTTTATATAGTATATGGAGATGAAGATCACCTTTCCCTCTTTTATGGGTTTTTTCTGAGTATATATGTATGGTTATGTTCCCAAATTGACTAGGGTTGAGTTGATTACTATTCAATCTCTTTATTTTTTTCCATTTGTTTGTGGGGAATCATAATGGGTAAATATATACTCACCTCGGTGTAGACTTCACTAACATGTTTCTTATATTATGAAGATTAATAAAAAATTTGTAGTGTATTTAGTACAGAATAGTTGTACCATGGGTGCATTGACCTTGTTTAGTGGTCTAAATTAGAGATCAAAATCCAGAAAAATGTCATATTTCTCTTTTTCTAGTTTTCTTAGTTTGGGACCTCATTTCTGGTTGTGTGTGTATTTTCCAATTTTTTAATAATTTTATATTATTATACTATAATGTATTCCTAATAGGTTTTTGCAGAAATCATTATAATCTATATGTTGTAGTATTTTAGTATTCTTGTGCACCTTTTCCTAGAGATGATTGTGCCCATGAAAACAGATACGTTCAGCTAGTAACTTCAATTTTATTTTCTCCCTCCTCAAAACTTGTTCATATTCCCTAACCTATTAGAGGTGGTCTTGGGGAGTCTTAATCAACTATCCACCATACACACATGCAATTGTGGGTCAGGTTATGATAGATTGGTATCAAAGGTAGTATTTCCCATGGATAGAGTTTGAAGGTTTTAGCAAACTGTGAGGATTGGTTTGAGATCATAGGTAAAAGGTGTTTTATTGTTCTATGTGTGGATTTTAGAATATGGAAACTTGTGTCGATACGACAGATGATATATCAATTAAAAAAATTCATAATACCTTCTTTGAAAATTGGAATTCAAAGGCATCAGATGTAGGGAAAAAGTGGTGCATGCATCATATTGGATTGGTTGTTTTGATTTTTATGTAATTATTGAGTTAGCTCTCAATATATGGACATCTAAACATGGTATATATTGAAAAACATTTAGGAAGACTCCAGAAATATAGAAAATTAGGTTACTGATACTGGATCATGATTAAAATAAGTTGAGGGATGCATCCTTAGTTCTGATACCAACTCATGAGGTATTGACACTATTTTTCTTGGAAGAGTATCAACTATGTGATACAACTGATAGCTCCAGACTTTTTTGATGGAAACTTAAATTGTCTTAGAAATTTTCGGGAGTTACTGTTATAGAGATAGCTAATGTTATGTGAAAATCTATACCCATAGGTAGTGGGATTTTGGCATGATTTGGTGGTCTGATTCCACATGATTTTTTTGAACCTCATTCATCATATGATTTTTCTTACAGGAACCAATATTCATGGAGAAGTAGGGCACCGGTGGAGTCTAATTTTGAAGAATTATAATGAGGTGATGTTATCTTGGATAGACTTATAGAATCTGTTTTGTAATGATTATTACCCTTTATTATTTCACACATTATTGATAAATTATATCCTAGATCTATATTTGGTAGATATTAGATATTATAATAACCATGAGGACTATTGAACTCACACATTAATCCCTATATATAGTTCATTATTGTTTATTATAGGTGAATAAGATTTAGTAGATCCTCGGGAGAGACCTCCATACTAGGGTAGTCAACTTATAAATTCCTACATATTCCATAGTTCTAGTTAATTCTCTAGTAATAGAGATATTCCAAGAATAGTGACATCGTGTTTCTTGATTTGGTAGTATGAATAATGGGGATGAGTTATCTACAAAAACTATTAAGAACCAATTGATAGGGTCTCAACATAGGAGACCTCCCCATGGATGGAATGAAACATTGGGATTTATGGTCCAGGGTTCGGGTAGAAGATCTAGTCATCCTTGTGAGGATCAGTGAAATTATTATGTCGGAAGAGTTCACGTGCATCATGATTTTCTGGCAAGTTATTCCATAGAGGGCCCGAAGATAGTTGATATAACACCATGGTAGAGGCATCACCATGATCATGGATCTCACAAGCATGGTCAGCGTAGCCCCCAAGGGAGGTTCTAATAAATAAGAAAGGTGGATCTCTGGAGGGAAAAGTTATTGGTAGAGGGAGATGTTATGAGCGTATTCCACTACAACCACCAGAAGGCCATACCAATTATCGATAGATGGAAATCAAGGTTGTAGAAATCTTCAAACTATGGAGTTATATGATTAGGCTTCGTATGAGATTATTTGCGGTATGCTAATTTTATTCTATACAATTAATCAGACACTCACCGGTATTGGTATGAGTCATTAATTCATCTACATATCCCTAGGGAGATAGATAATGATCTCCCTTGAGACACTATCATATGATCCATTACTATATGTTTTTTCTAGGAGTTATTATTCTATATCGCATATTTTCTGATTGTGTGAGTTAGATGTTGGGGGAGGGAGTTTATCAAGGGGGTTCTTGGTCATCAAAATGAAATATTATGATTTCATCATAAATATGGAATTGTAGTCCATGGTTCAAGCCTAGATTGAATATCATCATTGGAAAGTTATATTCCTTTGGAAATATAGGATATTATTCTCTCTTAGGGGTGAGAGATATATCATGACTGAGTGAGTGGGCCTTGCGATTAGGAATCAGTAACCAATCACCCAATAGTTAGAGAGATTACACCTTGGTGTAGTTGTGTGTTCAAGCAGCTAGCTTCTTGTGCTAGTAGACAATTTTATGTACATCAACACAAGGATGTCATGGTACTACATCTTACGTTATATATTGAATTATTCATTTAAAAAACCCCAATAACGAACCAATATCTTGTGAAGATAATCAAATTTCAACTACAATGATCTTATATTTAAGGTATTAGATGGAGAACCTTTGAGAGAAGGGTTTTATCAGGGCCAGTGTGTCCCCATCGGCGGTTCTAGTTTTATTATTGAAAAAGGTGTATGTGGGATTCACGTTATGCATTGATTATTATTCCTTAATTCATGAAATGATAAATAATAAGTACACATTTCAAAGGACTAAAGACACCTTCAAAATTTTAAATGTGTGAGTTGATTATCAAATATATGTCTCAGGTTCAGTTACAACCATTTGAGTGTTCACATGTCTGATATTTTGATGATGGAATTTGGATTCCACTAGAGACACAATGAGTTCAAGGTGATTCCCTTCATTTTGATGAGTGCCCTCACTGTTTTCATGGCTCTAAGAATCGGTTCTTCCAGCAGTACTTGTACCAATTCATAGTCATCTTCATCGATGACATACTAATTTAATTTGTTTCACAGGTTTAGCATGTAGATCAATTGTTTATGTTATTAAACATACTCCAGGAGCACCAAATTGTTGTTAAGATATGAAATCTCTATTTTTTATATCTATGAGGTTTACTTTTTTGCGTATTTCATAATTAATATTACTTTATGTATAGATCAAAAAAATATTGATTAATTTCATTATTAGGATCACACCTGGAATGTGTGAATGTTGTATTGCTTTTATGCTATGTAAGGGTACTATAAGAGATTCATGGAAGACTTCCATTGTAAAGGAACTTCCTTGAATACCTTGACATTGAAAGGGATGTTGTATACCTGGATGGAGAAGTGTCAGGGATCCATCAAGGATTTGAAGTAGAGGATAATTAATGCTCATCGGTTGAGTCCATATGAAGATGGAATTGATTACATAGTGGTATGAAAATATTATAGAGTGGGTATTAGTTTCATTTTGATATAGAGGTAGGACGTGGTAACTTATTGGTTGAAGTATTTGAGACTCCATGAGAAGAACTACACAACTAGTGAATTTGAATTGGTATTGGTAGTCTTATCTATAAGTATGTGGTGGACATATATTCTGGATGTGTGTTCTGATGATTACACAAACCAATAGAGAATAATAAAATATTTAATTCGAGATAAATTATACAAATATAGTGGAATTTGATGGAATTTATACAGGTCAAAAAATCTGAGATATTAATTCTTCTAGGAAGGGAAATGTGGAGGTAGATTTCATGATAAATAAGTATAATTCTCACTTAATGAAGTAGGCATTTGAGTAATTGGATATTTTTTAGGTAACCTTAGTGGAGGTGAGGGGTTTAGTTTTTCTTTGGTCAATGGGGGTGACTCCACTACTTCTTTATCATGTGAGATATTCTCAATTATGAGACATAAAATTTGAGGTTATACATGACTATATATTCTCAAGAGATAAGCCTAATGATTTTCTAAATGAGTTGAGAATGTCGTCCTATTATAGGCATGAATGCGAGATGTAATCATGATGTGTGTGGTGGTGATAATGGAGTTTTAAGCCTATTTCAAGGATATACATCCACATATTTTAATGATATAATAGTACCAACCAAAGTGGTTTTTTGTGTGTGGGTGTAAGGTCTTATTTCATTGAGTTCATCTGTCGGTGGCTCACATGTTAGTAGGTAATGGAAAAAAACTAGTTATTGGAATGTTTTAACGTGCATTTTGAGATATTGGAGTGGAACTGGGATAGAATATATTTGGATTTTGTGATAGGGATTTCATAATAAATGAGTGTCCTTGATTCAATCCAAGGGATTTTTGACCTACTTACCATGCTATAACACATTTGTGTACATCATGGAGTAAAGTTATCTTGAGAGTTTGGGGTAGGTATATATGTGGTAGATCTACTAGAATCCTGGGATGCCCTCAATGATTTTATCCAACAGTGATGATATGATCCTATCCTTATTGTATAGAGGTTTATAAGAGGAATTTGGGACTGAGTTGAAAATGAGTAGAACATTTCACCCTCAAATGGATAGGAAGACTAAGTGGTCCATACTAATGATGGAGGCTATGCTGAGAACCTACAATTTGGGCTTTATCCATTACTAGTAAGATCATTTTACATTGGTAAGGTTTAATTATAATAATTGTTGTTATGCTTATATAGTCCCAGAACCTAACAAGTCCGTTTTTGAGTGACTCTGTAGGTCACACTAATATTGGAATAGGATTGGGGAGGCTTCTATTATTGGACCATAGATGATGGACGAAATAATAAATAATGTAGAATTGTTCTTTGAGTGTTTGAGTATTTCCTCGAGATGATGGAATTAATACATAGATTGACATAGTAGGACTTATGATTTTGAGAAGGGATTCCATGTTTTATTTAGAGTCTCACCATGACAATTAACGCAATGATTCATATTGGGATCTAAGATATCCCCGAGTTTCATCAAGTGATTCGAGATCCTAAAAATGATTGCCAAGGTTTCATACCACATGGCATTTTTCACAATGATGGATCGAGATCATGAAATCGTCAATGTGGAACAGATGAAGTGATACATGAATGGCCTGATGCACATTGTTTTCGGGGTGATAGGGAAATGGAATATGAAGGAACCTTAATGAATTAACTTGCAGAGATCAAGGAATTATATTAAAATATAATATGTGGATGGACCATCCCTTTAGTTCATGTGCTTTGGTAGTATGGGGGTGTGTAGGAGAGATCATGGGTGCATGAGAGACAGAATTAGGCTCAGTACCCAAACCTTTTTGTGTAGCTTGTCCTTTTTAGACTAAATCCCATTTAATTATAGATAGTGTAATGAATCTAATTTTTCATTTTATGACTTTGGAGTATTTTTGAAGAATAATTTAAGAACCAATAATGGTGTAAACATGAGATTCTGAGACCTCGATGGGTTCGATATTGATATATTAAATATATGACATAACACAAACACACAGTGTTTTGGAATAAATGGATTTTCCATTATACGGAACCTTATGTAAGAAAAACAAGACCATTTTTGTTCCCAAAACTGGGCTTTTCCGAAGGAATGGTATACTGTTGGTCAGTATTTGGAGTTATGTGGTAGATAGTCATTGGTGGGTATGTTATGTAACATAATTATTTAATTAATTAATTTTATTTATTTTTAGAATAACCAAAACCTATTATTCCACATTAAATAAACTATCATTACATGCATCTAGGGTTAGCTTCATAACCCTAATAGATTATAGAGGAGGTAGAAGTGTTCTTCATTTTTGGATCAAGGTCTATGAATGATGATTAATGGATTGAGGTAGATATAGAATTATGTGGATCTTCTTCTCCATCACTAGAAAACAAGTTATTAACAAATTATTAATCCAATTTTGAGGTAGGGATAATTATATTCTATTTCCATAAATTTAGTTGATTAATTATCATTGATTCTATTATATGCTTTGATTGATCTATGATTACACATTCTTCGCATGAGCCTAAATATTTATTGTGTTTTGAACCCAGTTTATATTAATGATACCTTTGTTCATCCAAGGGTTAAAAAAATTATCATATTTGGTATAAATATAAATTGATAATGTTTGATTGACTTTGATCATTTTCATTTCTCAACCATTATCTGTGTTCTTCATTGTTGGTACATAGGGTCATGTTTCAACATTATTGTATTAGAATCGAACATGATTGAACCCCAAATTCAAGGTATATGTGTGAATGAATTATAGAACTTGTTTTCGGTTGCATCATAGTGAGATAATTAGTATGGGTCATGGAATCATGGATTAGAGGCTGGTTGTTTGTTCATCTTCTACATTAGAGGTGTGGTGAAATGGAATTAGAATCACGAGGATTGGGTTTCTCAAATATGTCCAATGGAGATGGATCAGAAGAATTCATCCCCAGATCTCAGTTCACTGAGATTAATAATGGTAGTAATGGAGATATTTTTTGTGTAGGAAATTAGTGTGAATTTTAATTTACGTTCTGAAAAATTTTATCTTAAATTCCATGTACATTGAAGAAAAACTTTCATATAATATCTGGGCTATGGTGGTTGTGGTTTTGGGTGAAGATAAATATCACAGACCAAATATTACCCCATACATACAATGTGACCATGAGTTGGAGGTATTTATTATTCTCTTAGAGTACATTAGCATAGAAATACCTATACCCATGGGAACATAAACTACTAATGTACACCAGTCAGGGCCCATGTACAGGGGTATGTTCGGTGAGGATATGAGCATACCCTAGGTGGAAAAGAGACATCATGTATCACATGTAAACACCATATAGTTCTGCATGAAAAAACAAATAGTGTGAAGGTGAGGACACATCGAATAAATATGGTGAGGTCACACACAATGTGACCCTATATACATTCACTAAACTAATCCTATGAACTATTAATTTCTATATCTTATTCTCTTGAACATGGATTGTGCTCCATTAATAGACTATACCAAGTGGTTTTCCACATGGGAATTTATGGTATCCTTTTTAGTATATATTGAGATAAATGAGTAGATGTTTTGTGTGTGATTCATATTTCAGTGATACATGATCGATGATAGTGATTGGGTAGGATCAACTATGTAATTTTTGGGTTGCAAAACCCTTGTTTCACTATGTTGTGGTTCTCCAACACTCATTACATATGTTGGTATGGAAACCTCACATACTAAATTGGGTGTGTATCATCTATCTATGGAGTGGTACCCACATCTCCCTACCCACATTCGAGCTTTGGAAGGGAGTTGTTCCTCTATTGGAGATTATTCCCCATCAACCATTAAGAATAGTGGGTATGTCTGTTCCCTACACACATATTCTTATGCAGCTAATCATGATGCTGGTTGTCAGAGACTCACCTTTAGATTTTCATGCTAACTCCTCATTCAAAGCTGGTTAATGGAGATAATGATCCCCTTTATATTTATTTTGGGATTAATTATGAACATATAGGTTGGCTGTCATTTCCCGCTATCTATGGGATGAGCCGACTACTATTTCATCTCTCTTTTTTAATATTTTTTTCTAGGAACATCCAACTAGGGACGTATACAATCACCCTTTCGGGGTATTTTCCATAGATTACTTTTCTTATGAAGATGACAGTAATAATGTTAGTGACATTGGACAAATATAGTGATACTTTAGGTTCATTGGAAACATTAGGTGGTCAGGCAAAGAGATTAGGGGCCAGGATCTCTTTAGCTCTCTATTTTTCTAGTTTTTGTCATGTGGGGGCTTAATTCCCCATTGGGTGTGTATTTTTAACCTTTTGGATTTGATTTTATATTTTATTATTTTTATGTATTCCCCAGATATTATTTCATGAATGGTTAGGATTTATATGTTTTAGTCTTTTATTATTAATTTGTACATTTTTGTGGATATGGTAATTTGAGTATATACGTGTACTTTAGGCTAAGCACTCCCATTTCAGTATATTCCTTCTCGATGCATTCTATCATCCCCTATTTTATTCGAGGTATGATTAGGGTGTCACACTTGGATTTCTACTCGTCATCCAGGCCTTGGCTGATTGGGTTATGATAGAGAACATTATATTTACATTTGAAAACCATCCCTTCGTATCATAGATCATAAGATTCATTCATGGTATAAACCTTAATATTTCATAAGATGTTAATAATAATGGATTAAAAGAACATGATACATGTGACCATAACATAGACCTTGCAATATGGACAAAACATATTATTATATCATTCTCAACATGAATAACAAGAAACAATTTCACACATTAAGTTAAATATATGAAATCATTCCCTTGTGTAAATCTATGGTAATTAAACTTGTTCCACACATAATTATATGGGCATAAAATCTAGGTCCACATATAAACCTATAAACATGAAAACATGTCCAATAAAAAATATGATGGAAAAAATCAAGGTCCATACATAAAAATGTTGACTTGAAATTAGGATTAGTAATATCTTATTTATCACAGGAGTTATCTATTATTACCGAATGTATTGAATTTTTTATAAAGGTACCACCCATTATTTATTTGTAATATATTTATACATATAAAAAATTGCATAAAAACATTTAACATTTCATCAGAACATAATCCACAGAAAATAAATTGGGTTTTATACATATTAAATCATCATAACAATAATCAATCTAAAAAGGTATGTATTGTATTATAGAATCATATCCCTAGTGAATCATAGGTAACATAAATGGATGACATCATAGATGAAAATTTTCTTTAAATAACACTTGGAAATTTTCTAGAGGAAAATTACATTTTCTTTTCGAAATCATTTCATTATTATCTAAAAATTCAAATATATTGTGGAAAATATTTTATTTGAAAATAAATATAGAAAAATTTCATGTAATATTCAATTCATTTCCAATTCAAGATTGAAGATATTTATTTTCATTCCCTGTAAGTCAAAATAAATATTCACTTTAAATTTTTTATAAAAGAAAAGTGTACCTTATTTAGGAAACAATTAGAAGATTCCTTTTAAAAAAAATTATTAATTCTATAATGGGTAAAAATGAGCATAAATAGTAAAATTTGAATATTAAAGACATTCTTGAAAACAATATTAGAAAACAAAAAAATGGAATAAAAATTTATTTTCTGACAAAAGAGAAAATTAAAGTCAGTTTTCTTTAAAAACATTATTCTTTAACATGATTTCAAAAAGAAATAAAATGAAAGGAAGATATTTAATAACCATAATTATATAAAGGGGATGAAAAATTTAAAGTATTTATTTGATACAGTTTATATATTTTCCCCAATTGAAATTCTAGCAAAAAAATCTTGAATATAGTGGGATTGATATGTAAATCCCTTAATGCTTTATTAAAATCTATATCCAAACACCAATAAATGTAGAACCATATATGTATTTTTAAATCCCCATTCATTTTATTGAAATAATTATAAAATAATTGTATCGGATTTTTATAGAATGTTCATGGAGATGGTGGGATGAACATGCAAATTAACATTATTTTTACCTTTCAACGGATGCAAAGAAAGAAAGGAAAATATTAATTAATCATTCTATAACCATTATTTCTATAATTATTACTGTGCACTTAAATAAGACAAGAAAACGGACCACAAATCTTCAATGAGGTGGTATTACAAACGTACATATGAGTAACATTATCATTTTCAGAAAATTGGATGGTAAGAATGAATATATGATATTATAATTAAAGATGAATAATTATGTAATAGATATCATATATATTCATTATTTTCATATTTATAATCATTCATGTAAATTGGTTGTGAAAATCAAATTATACCACTTCATAGAGATGGTAAGTCGTATGTATTCATAAACAATGTTTTCACATTCAATATGAATGAAAATTGAAAGAAAATGGTTTTACCATATTCAGAATAACGTATCATTATATTTATGTTATTATTTTTATTATTTGATTATGTGTAAAAATTATTTAGAGGGAGAAGAGAAAGAAATAAACCTGAATGTGACACGACCCGTCCTAGTGGATCCTGCTCTGTGACTCCCCAATCCTGCCTATAATAGGCCAGGGGGTGGTGACTAGCACCGTGTAGGAATATTACTAAAATGGGAGGCATTGCATATGTACCTGTAAACACACACACATCTCCAAGACCATAATGCTGAAATGTAAAAACCACTAATCAACAAAAATGCATGCATACAACTAAACCCAACAAACTGAGTACAACGAAAGGTAGAGTACTAAAAAGTAAACTGGGCCAGAATACAATCCCACCAAAAACAAGAGTCCAAAAACTGTAAAGTCCAACCTGTGAAGACATAAGGTACTGGGACTGCTACTCGTAGATGTAGGAATTCCTCATCCTGTAGGGAAATCAGAAAGCTCAGTCTTGTCTTGGTCCGCCATGGACTCTGTCAAAAGGCTGATCATCTTCACAAGACACCAGACGTTCCGGAAAGGCCCGTGCAGATGTGAGTATAACAATACTCAGTAGAGGACCCCGAGAACCACAAAGTAGTACACAAAGCAAACGTACAGTCAGCTATGCACAGTATATGTATACAAAACATATAGAACAAACCAGATATACTCCAAACCCAGACCCGTGGTCTAGAGACAAGTCACACAACCACATACCCCCATTAGGGATTCAGTTTTGAGATTTAGCGAAGCACTCCTCCCGAAAGAACAAACTCCACGAGTCTTACAGCTCTGATGACGTCCGTCTGAGATGTACCGTTCGTCGACAACCATCATGAGATGTAGTCACACTCATTATGGGATACAAACTTTTGAGTGGGAAGATTTCCGATAGATATAAGGACTCATTAAGGGAGACACACTCCTAAGTGGGAAAGATCACGTTACACAGATGATGATCACTGCCAGGGCCATAGCGGATACCGCGGCTCATCCAGATTCACCAACTAGGTGACGCACCAGGTAGGTAGAGGATATACGACCGGAATAGTTGGTCACGTTGGTGCCTGACTCTACCTAGGGTTAGGAAAGGATGGTGGATTTTGATCTGGGCCTCTTGGATAGATGCCTGACTCTATCATAGAAAGTCATACTGAAGGTATCATACTCCTATGTGAGGAAATGATGTCTGACCATCAGGGGAACAAGAAGAAGGGGAACTAACACAAACGAATGAAGTCCTATATACAGTGTACAAGAGGATCATGTTGTTTTCCAAAAAGTACATGGCATGTGTAAAAGTAACACCTCATGTCGTCTGACATCGGGTACTTCCCATGTACAACGTCCCATTTCGTAAGGTTGGTCGTGTAGAAAAAAACATGGTACACGACATGTAGTACGATGTACACACCATGTCCGAGTAACTGGGGGTGGTTCCGTGTACGCTGGTCATGTGCCCATACACGGTCATCAACCCATGTACTCCAACCAGTGTAATCGGCACACAGAGTGACCCACATTACTTTCCTCACCTGGCCATGTGTTGGAGTACAGTATCGTGTAATACAACCCTTTTCTGGGTACCCACTGGATACACGCCGAGTTCCATGCAGCCGTTTCTGCCATGTTGTACACGCCGTGTCACCAGAATCCATGTAGATCATCCAGTGTCCGTGTATTTTCCAAAACACACTCCAATATTCGAGGATAGCTTAACATGCCATGTGACCAGGGACACACGCTGTGTGGTCCCTTTCTAACAACTGAAAACCTAGCCGCCGCCGCTATTACTACACGACGTGTTATTCAAAAGTACACGCCCTGTATTCTAGAAATTTCCAGAAAGACAGACTTCCACTGGTGTGCCTCTCGTGCTGCTCCAATCATTGATCTGGCCATCTTATATCCATGAATAATTTAGGATTTGGTCACCCCAACACCACTAATCATCTTCCGGTGTTTTCGGGCCTCTGATTAGCTCTAAAAACATGTTTTGATCTTCCCTCATGAAGAAAGCTCGAAGAACGGTTCATCCTGATTCGGTAAGATTCTTCATCCAAAATTGTCATCGCTCCTATGAAAGGTCATTGCGGTGTCGAATATTCAATCTGGGTTTATTACGTTACAGAATAGATGTGCAATGATCCATTGTTCACCACCCCAAGTATATTACGATGAACGCGTGAGAAAATATAGGGGAAAAGAAACCCAATAAACAAAGTAAGGATTGAACCCCTACTGTCATTCGTCGCGACATTGATCTACCCCCGTTAGTAGGATTAAACAGATCAAGAATCAATACTAACAAAAAAACATGGATCAATTCCCAGAATCATCCTGATAAAACCCTCCCGTAAGATAGAATGAATCTGTGGATCAACTTGTTCGTGGTTGATCCACTTTCGTCGTTTAAAATAAAAAACGAGGAAAAGAATTAATATAATAAACCCCTACCTCAACTGGGATTGATTGAAGAAAAAGGTGTCGTGCTGGCATCGTCGTCAAGATCATTCAACGTCGTTGGCATAATGATTCATTGCTTCGATCTGACGTCATTCTTGACTGAGATTTTTCTCCATATTTTTCTCGCTAATGATCGACGTTCGATCACCTCCATAAAAAATGAAACCTATTGGCATTAAAAACATGTTGTGGTATTAAGGAGACAAAATTTTTGTTTTTGAGTCATTATTACATGACATTAATGACTGAAACAACTTCATGTCGCTACGCTGTAGTGGATGTTTCCATAAAAATAAAATAAACATATAGAAATTTATTCTATTTTCATATTACCAAAAACGTCTGAAAATAAAATCATTCCCTCGACCCATGCTGGCCAAGGTTAAGCCTTCTCTTGGGTAAATTCATCGTCCTAGACACAAAGGTTCCCACAGATTTTTAATCTGGGTATCCGTTTGGAAACTGCCACAACCATGCACAAGTGTCAACTCACATAAATTAAAACAAGATCAAAACACCATTCTGGGCTCACTAGACCCCAGAATGCTGTGATGTCATCGCACCCGGTCTCGATATAATTCCATATAATATTTAACAATAATACACAAAAAAACCAAGACATTAAATTCTTACCACTTTGGGGCTTTACATCCCCGAAAAGCAAAAACAAAGGATACCCAAATAGATGAGGGTACTGGGCACGGATCTGGGCCTTCCGCTCCCACGTGCTCTCTTGAAGATTCCCATGCTGCCACCGGATGCACAACAGGGGAATCAATCGCCTACGAAGGATCCTCTCTTGCCGATCGTCGATCTGCACTGGATACTCAGCAAAGGTCATTTCATCCTCAATATCCAGCACGCCCTAGTCGATGACGTGCGACGGGTCGTCCACATACCTCCTAATCTAAGACACGTGGAAGACATGATGTAATCGATTCAACTGCAGTGGTAGATCTAAGTAGTACGCCACCATGACAACATTGAATAGTATCTGAAAGGGTCTGATGATTCTCAGAGATAGCTTTCCGCCCTGGCCAAATCTTCGCAACCCTCGTCGAGTTGAGACCTAGAGAAATATGTGGTCTTCCTCTTTGAACATCAGAGGTCTCTGTCATCTTCCAGAATAAGAATTCTGCCGGAACTGTGTAGTCATCATCCACTCCCGGATGATCTACACCTTCTCTTTGGTATCTTGCACCAACTCTAGACCCATGAGTGCTGGCTCTCCGGGATCGGTCAAGAAAAGTGGTGACCAGCAGTGTCTCCTATACAAGGTCTCGAATGGTGCCATACCAATTGTGGAGTGGTAGCTATTGTTGTACGCAAACTACACCAGTGGTAGGTGGTCCTCACAATTGTCACCAAATTCCAAGATATTGGCCTGCAACATATCTTCCAAAACCTGAATGGTCCTCTCCGTCTGACCATTTTTCTAGGGATGATACACTGTGCCCAAGCGTAGCTGAGTCCCAAAAGCCTCCTGCAATCCCTTCCACAACCGGGACGTGATGCGGGCATCGCGATCTGAGACTATAGTCGAGGGTACTCCATGAAGCCGAACTATCTCATGCATGTAGAGGCATCCCGAGCTATCTACGGAACTCTGCTCCCTTAGGATTCTCTCAAACTCCATCCATGAAAGAGTCTCCTCATTGTGATTCTATGTGGTCAGACTCCATCATCGTCCCACCGAACCCGGATGAAGGCTCGCTCCTAGGATCACCATCTGGTCTGCTGGTTTCCTCACTAGCTGAAAAACTCTAGTCACCACCTCATGCTGGTCCTCAATGGCATGAGGGTCGGGCATGCCTCTTAACCTGAGGGGTCTCTGTCTCTGGAACTCATGGAGCATGCTAAGCCTGAACTCCTCACCAGTCAGTACTGCAGGTACCACTGGATTCTCCACTGGTTGTGGCATAACTGGTGCACCACCTGGTGGAAATGCATGGGGAATTGGTCCCTGTATCAAAGCCTCCTCACTGAGGGGTCATCCTCGTGATCGTTCTGCTGAATCATAGTGGGTACGCGTCATGGAGGCATCCTGTTAGGAAACAAGATGTACCATGGTCAAAGTGTATATATGGAAAGCTGACACAAAGGACATGGAAAACACTAACCATTCCTATATGATTCATGTACCATTTATTCCCTCGCACCCATGTTTTCATGTACCGAGTCGAAAAGCAGGTTATCAGAGTCCTGGTGTATGGATACGTCGGCCACCACACCAACATTGGAGTCTTTGGCCTGAAAGCCAAACCCAAATCACTTAACACAGTTGCCCCAAACCAAACCTAGAGAAACTTGGTCCTAAGGTAGAACCGACCACCTCTGATACCACTCTGTCATGACCCGTCCCAGTGGGGCCCGCGCCGTGACTCCCGAAGACCACCGCCAATAGGCCAGGGGCTGGTGACAAGTACCGAGTAGGCATATTACTAACATGGGAGGCATTGCCTATGTACCGATACACATGCACACATCTCCAAGCCCACAATGCTGAAATGTAAAAACCATTAAGGAACAAAAATGAATGCATAAAAATAAACCCAACCAACAGAGTACAAGAAAAGGTAGAGTACTAAAAAGTAAACATGGCCAGAAAATAATCCCATAAAAAAACAAGAGTCTGAAAACTGTAAAGTCCACTATGTGAACACAAAAGGTACTGGGACTACTGCTCGTAGCCGTAGGAATGCCTCAGCCTATAGGGAAGTCAGAAATCTCAGTCCTTTCCTGGTCCTCCTTGGACTCTGTCAAAAGGCTGCTCATCTCCACAAGACACCCGACGTGCGGGAAAGGCCCGTGTAGGGGTGAGTATAACAATACTCAATAGAGGACCCCGAAAACCACAAAGCAGTACACAAAGCAAAGGTACAATCATCTATTCATAGTATATGTCTACATATCATATTGAACAAACCATATATACTCCAAAACCATAACCATTATTAGAGAAAAGTCAAACACTCGCATACCCATGTTAGGGATTTAGTTCGAAGATTCCATTAACCAATCATCCCGGGAGAACAGACTCTATGAGTCTTACAACGCTGATGACCTCCATCAAAGAATTATCGTTCGTCGAGAACTGTCATAAGTGGTAGTCACACTCATTACAGGAGATACACTCTTGAGTGGGAAGATTTCTGATAGATAGAAGAACTCATTACAGGAGACACACTCTTGAGTGGAAAAGATCACGATACACAGATGAGGATCACTTCCAGGGAAATGGCCGATACTGTGACTCATTCGGATTCACCAACTAGTTGACACAAGATCTAGGTAGAGGATCAATGCCCGGTATAGTTGGTCACGACGATTCCAGACTCTACCTAGGGTCAGGAAAGGATAGAGGATCTTGATCCGGGCCCCTCGTATGGATTCCTGACTCTATCACAGAAAGTCCGGATGAATAAATCATACTCCTGTGTGTGGAAATGATTCCTGACCTTCAGGGGAATGAGAAGAATTGGTACTAACCCAATGGAAAGATGTCCAAGATATGGTGAATAGGAGGATAATGATTTTTTCCAAAATGTACATGGCGTGTAGAAAAGTTACACGTCATGTCGTCTGACCTCGGGTACAGTCCGTGTACAATAGCCCGTGTCATGAGGCTGGTCCTGTAGAAAAAAACTGGGTACATAGTGTTTAGTACGATGTACATGCCGTGTCTGAGTAACTGGGGTTGGATCCATGTACGCTAGCCATGTGGTCATACACAGTCATCAACCCGTTTACTCCAACCCCTGTAATCGGCACACGGGGTGACCCGTATTAGCAGCCTCGCCTGGCCCTGTGATGGAGTACACCATTGTGTACTCCATCCAATGTTCGTGTACCCCCGAGATACATGCCAAGTTCTGTGTAGCTGTCTCTACCATGATGTACACGTCGTGTCACCTGAAGTCGTGTAGATCATCCCATGTCCGTGTATTTCCCAAAATACATCCTAATATTCGTGGAAAGCCAAACACACCGTGTGACTAGGGTCACTTTCCATTTAGTCCCTTTCTGACCCCCAAAACCCTATCCGCCACCACCAGTACTACACGGCGTGTTCTTCGGAAGTACGCACCATGTATTCTGGAAATTTCCAGAAACACGGACTTCCACCCAAGCGCCTCTCGAGTTGCTTCGATCGTTGATCCGTCTGTCTGATCACCGAAAAACCTTCAGGCTTTGGTCGCCCCGAAACCACGAAGCCGCTTCCGGTGTTTTCAAGCATCTTATTGGATCTTAAAACTTTTTTTGATCTTCCTGCGTGATGAATGCTCGAAGAATGGTACTTCCCGATTCAGTCTGATTCGTCATCCACCATCATCGCTGCACCTCTGCAAGGTCGTTGCGGTGTCGAATCTTCGATTTGGGATCGTTGCGCTTTAGAACGGATGTGCAACGATCCATTATTCGTCGCCCCATGAAGAACATGAAGAATGCATGAGAAAAGAAACGGGGAAAGAATCCCAATAAACAAAGTGTGGAATGAACCCCTACCATAGTTCGTCACGACGTTGATCATCTCCCGTTAGCAGGCTTAAACGGAGAAAGAATCAACAATAACAAAACAACATGGATCAATTCCCAAATTCATAAAGATAAAACACTCTTGTAAGAAGAAATGAATCTGAGGATCAACTTGTTCGTGGTTGATCCACGTTCATTGTTTAAAATAAAAAATGGGGAAAATAATTCAAATAACAACCCCTACCTAAACAGGGATCAATCGCTGACGAAGGTGTCATGCTGGTTCCATCATCGAGATCTTTCAACGTCATTGGCACAACGATTCGTGGCATCGATCCGTCATCGTTCACCGCCGAGAGTTTTCTCCATATTTTTCTTGCCAACGATCGATGTTAGATCATCCCAATATAAAGGGAAACGTATTGACATTCAATACACGATGCGGTAATAATGAGATTATGTTGTTGTTTCTGAGACATTATGACATGACATTAATGAGTGAAACAGATGCCCTATTGCTACACTGCAGTGGATGTTTCCATAAAAATAAAATAAACATTTATCAATTTATTCTATTTTCATATTACTAAAAACGTCCGAAATTAAAACCTTTCCCTCGACCCGCGCCAGCCGAGGTTAGGCCTGCTATTGGGTGAAGTCATTGTCCTGGACGTAACAGTGCCATCATATTTTTAATTCGGGCCTCTATTTGGAAACTACCACAACCGCACACAAGTTTCGACTCACTTAACTTAAAAAATGTTCAAACCATCATTCCAGACTCACTGGACCACGGAATGATGTGCCATCTTCGCGTCCAGTCTCGAAATAATTCCATATAATATTTAAAAATAATACATGGAAAATATGAGACATTACATTAATTGTAACACCCCCAAATGATAAAGGGATAAATGGCTAAATGATATGACTCACGTCAACAAGGTGCAACGTCCTTTTTGGGAGCCAGTATAATTAGAAATCCACAGTGAAACATGCTTGTCCTGGAGTAGTGATCAAGATGGGTGACCTTCTGGGACGTTTCTCAGGTTGTCTGCTAGTGAGGACAAGGCACACTAGAAAGGACAGGTGTGGGCCTGTGGGTACTATCAGTAGTTAGATAACCCATTTTGGAATGTGGTATCTGCTAGCCTAGGACCCAACGGCCATGTTAAGGCGGGGTGTCTGTGCTATCACTGGGACCCGATTGTCACATTTTGTATCAGAGCTGGTAAATATCCTTAAGTGTAGTGCATTTCCTGGGTTGAGATGTCGGGCCCACAATGTGGGCATTCTGCTCTAAATAGGGGAGGGGTGATTTTTCCACCCCCAAATGATAAAGGGTTAAATGACTAAATGATCTTACACATGTCTAAGAGGTCCACCTTCTTTTTCAAGAGCCTGTCTGATCAGAACTCTACAGATAAGTGTGCTTGGCCTGGAGTAGTGATCATGATGAATGACATTCTGGGAAGTTTCTTAGGGTGTGTGCGAGTGAGAACAAATCACACTAGTAAGGACATGTGTTGGCTTGTGGGGCTATCATTAGTCAGATAACCCATTCGGGGATGTGGGTGGACCCTAGGGTGGGCCCCACATGTCTATGGGGGCAACTGGTGGTACCTGGTAGGCTAGGACCCAATGACCATGTTAAAGTGGGGTGTCTGTGCTGTCACCGGGACACGGTTTTCACTGAAAGAGTCTCTGAATATTAATTTCCAATTATATGGGAGAACTCATTTAGACCCTTTATTATGGACCCTTGGAATAAAATTTTAAAAATATTATAACATATAATCATGAATAGGGAGGTTTATAAATTAAATGGTTAAGTATTGGTCAATATAGATGACTCAATGTGGTTAATAGAAAAGAGAGAAGTGGTGTCATTTCATAAGGTAGGGAAAGTAAAAAACTTTTAATTCCCAAAAATATTAAAATATAATTAAGTCCTTATGAAGGAAAATAATTCCAAATGGATATATATTCAATGAAAAATATTCTATGTTTAAAATTTTTCTATAAATGAAATGTGTACATGGTTTTTTGTCATTCTAAATATTTTCTTTTGGTTAGACCCCTTCATTATGTGGTTTTAACCTTAACTACAATAATTAATTCTTCAATTTTAAAGGGTAATAATTTTCATTATAAGTTAAAAATTATCTCAAAAAAGGAAAAGGGATGAAATTTTAGAGCATTTATAATCCTACTAATCCTATTGAACTATTCTTATTACGTTTAAATAATTTTGGAAAATACTATTTCCAATAAAATATCATTAATGTATTTTTTACAGTATTTATTTACATTGACATTAAATTAATTATTTTATTTATGGAATTAAGATATTAAACTTTCCAAAAACCCAAAAATTTTATAAAAATAAAAAAATATAATGGGACACTATATTTCACCTAAATTTTATTAATTTCAATATTTTTAAAATCATTTAATTTATTTTTCTATTAATTGAATAAATATTGTGTCAGTGATGCATAAGAATTTAAGGTAGTTATTAAATCACAAAAAATTAAAAATAAATTACCTTGTTAAGTTTAAATAATTATTATAGAAAATAAACACACATAATTTAACTTATACACTTTTTATCCTTAGGGAATTATTTGAGAGATATTAAATATAGGGTTCTACAATTGTGGAATTTTCATTAAATATTTTCATAGAAATATATTCCAGAAACAACTAATTCTCATCACAAAGGTGATTACAGTTGAAATAACTTCAAACAATAATAATTTTGATGAAAAAGTGGTATAATGACTTATATTTAACCTAGGATAAACAAATTTACCAAGCTGAAATTGTTTTACTGATTTTACTATTGATTATAACAAAAACAAGTATGATTACATTATTAAATAATATTAATAATTAATATTAAAAATATAGAATAAAATTTAACAAATTACATCTATATAAGAGTAAAATATTAATTTTATAATAATACTACAAATAATGATGAAAAATAGTGTACTAAAAAAACAAAAATTCTCTTTTAGTCTAAAAGTATTTTTTTTGAAAAGATCAAGTATCATTGTGGTAAATATGTAATTAATTATATTATTTGTAAATAAATGTGATTAATAATAATTTAGGACACTATAAAAAAATTATTGAGATTTTAATTAAATTAAATGATAGTTTTACGAAAATCTTTTTTTTTCACTACACATCTAAAAATAAACATTTTTTGGGGAATACCAAAATTTCATGGTTAGTTAATTTTGAAATGGTGAATTAAAAATAGATGTTAATTTTTTAAAATAAAAATCCTAAAATTGGAATAAACCAACTTTAATTTTCACAGATAAAATGAAATACCAACCATTTCTGAATTTAATGCATTTTGAAGCATGAAATGGCATAAAACAAATGCGTGCTTAATTCATAAGCACTTATCAATACATTTTTATGTGGGAGGACCATATATTTTATTATGGGGATAAACATATCCATTCTAACCAGTTAAATTTCTATGTTATAATGGTAACATTTAAATAATAATATTTCTATAATATAACCCATTTCTCTTAATGATCGGTGTTGCAAGTTAAGCAAGATATCGATTTTATTATTATTCTAACCTTATTTTTTAGTGCATTGTATTTTAGCAAATTAAATAAACTGCTCCCTTTTAATCTTATATAGGTCATTAAAGGGACAATATTTTGAAATACATTTATTAATTACAGAAATTATACCTAGGGATAATAAAATTTCTTCTAAAAGGGTAAAAAGGTATATAAATGTTGACGAAAATTATGCATTATCCAATTCCCACAAGTGGAAAAGAATTAGTGAT
This sequence comes from Viscum album, assembly GCA_963277665.1. Taxonomy (NCBI): domain Eukaryota; kingdom Viridiplantae; phylum Streptophyta; class Magnoliopsida; order Santalales; family Viscaceae; genus Viscum; species Viscum album. Next base: position 385,316,491 of record OY728125.1, read on the forward strand.
AATTTAAAATATATACATTTGTGAGAGAACTAAAATCCTAAGACTTATATATATTGATAGATAACAAGGTTAATAATAATATAATGATCACAAAACCGTAAATTCATCATAAATAATGTTAAAATGATAACATTTTTATTTTAAGATAATATTTCCAAAATTTGAATTATTTTTTTAAAATAAATATATTTAACACGATAACATATTATTACTTGATTTTGCACTATTTTATTATCACAAATTCATCATTTTGGTTTTCTTTAATGAATTTACAGTTCATCACTAATTCAATGAAAATAATATTCAAGATTATTGTTTATGCCTAAAGAATTAATTTTTTTTAATGTATCATAAGATATATAAAATAATTTTTAGGCATTCCTTATATCTATATATATTTAAAAAATCAAAAAATTTGGAACATGATTTCCAATATGTAATAATATAATACATTAATATCTAAAACAATGATAATAAATCCCAAATTTCAACTTAATCCATTTCATAAAATGTTAATACTTAGACTCCCCTAAAATATGTCTAACCAAATTCAATACCCCAAAAATGTAAATGATTATTTTCCATATTTGATTAATATGAACTAAAAATTTAGTCCATAGGAAACATAATTTTGTTCATAAAGTCACATGCCAAACATGTGAATAACTTGATCATGTATTCTTATAAAAATTACTAATAAACCAAATCACTATAAAACCTCAATTAAATTTGACTATTGAAAATATTTTTAAATAAGAAAAAATGAAATAAACATTATCAAAGATGACCTAAATTAACTTATCGTCAAATAACTAACGAATTTTATGGATTACAATACTATACCATTAACATCATCAATGTCAATCATATCTTTATCCTTATTAAATATTATTTAATTTACATTACATACATATTAAGGGTTATATTTCACTCAATCACATGGTTTCGATAAAATATAACATTTTCATTAAATAAATTTTTTAGGTAATCAGTAACATTCAACCTATTATTTTAAATACTTATAGAAAAAATACTACAGAATAATCATTACATGTTTTAGGATTCACAAAACTGTAATATCTTTGATAAATAACTCTTATAGCCTAATTAAATAATCCCAATATGTAATCCCATCTATCATTACATATTAATAATTGAAATAATATAGTCTCTTCCTTAGCCTAGGAGTTATCTATTAGAGTATGGAATTGAATGATGTAATTACCAAGTTCCCCACACATAAGACACCAGGTTATTTAAAAATTAATTTCTCTTTTACCGCCATTATGACATAGAAAACATCTCCCCTTACCATTGATACATTCTCTTGGGAGATTCCTTTTAATTTATTGAAATGAAGGAAATTTAATTTTAATCCATCTATAGTCTTCATAAATGTCAATTTTTTCACTTTTTTGGTGTGTTGAGAATCTCCCCCAAATTGACATTGTTAATCATATAATGAGATATAAGATTCAGCATAATCAATATATTTCATGTAAAATATCTCATTTCACTAGGATTGTCATGAGGAAAATCATTGAATTATTCTTTAATCGGGACACCTTCTTTAAACTCTACGCTATCTATCATATAACCAAGCCAATATATGATCATCATCCTTTCAAACCCTTCACAATGGTTCAAATATAAAACTTGAATTAACCCAAGAATATCACATAGGAGTTTCTAATGAGGTGCGTAGTAAGGTAAAATCATCATGCACTAAAATAGTGGATGAGGTATCCTCAACCCAATAATTCCATGATTATTACCCCTAGAATCATTTTTGAAAAAAATATCAGCAAATTGTATTATCCTAAAATAGATGTATTACTTCAAATACCACATAATATATTCCTTCCAAAATAATTAGGCTATTGTTAAATAATTAGACGTATCCTTGTGGGTTTTTCCAAAATAATCAAATCCTAATATCTAAATATTAACAAAACCTTCATCTGATACTAAATTATGTTACCCATATTTTCATATATAAATATTACATCTTACCTGATGAATATTTACTACATAACATTATTATCTGTTCTAAAATCTTGTAAGTCTAGTGTATAGGGTAATTGGATACACAATATTTTTTTTCATTAATGATCATTAATATTTAAAAAATATATATAGGCACATTTAAATCATCATTTACATAGTCTACTTAAAACCTTTCTTTATAACCGAGGGGAATGAAACATAATAATGGGTGATCTAAAATTCCTATGTCTGACAAATATGGGTGATATCAATAATAACATAGTTATAACATAATCACAAGTGTATGAGAACATTATCGTAACATTTGATAACCAGATCCTTCATTTCATAGATCATATTATATAGTCGAAGTATAAATCATATAAATTCTTAAGACATAAATTATAAAGGAATAAAATAATATGATGCATGAGGGAGTAATATATAAATATTAATGTGAAAAAACATTATCTTATTCCATTATAAAAATATATAAATATAAATCGGTACACTCATTATGATACGAAGTTAAATCATGCTCTCCCATAAATTTATGGACATGAATCTAGGTCCATGCATAATATTATGGGCATGAAATATGGGTCCACATTTAAACATATGTAGACGAAACTATGCCCATGCATAGTCTTATAGAAATTATATTATGTCCATAAATAAAATTTTGAACACTAAATAATGTTTACTTATGACATAATTATATCTTAATTTGTCCATTAGAGGATTATAATGTACTCATTCTTCATATAATCATAATACATTCAAATTTTATGCTACAAGATCATAAGACATTTTAAATTTTATCATTACATTTCTCGTAGAAAATAAATTCTGTTTCACGAACATTAAATTATCATAGTAATAAACCATTCAGAGAAAGAATAAGAATAGTATCATATAATCACATAGCCTAAAAAATAAGCAATATCAAATTTTATCATCATAGAAGAAAATATATTTTAAATATTTTATAGATCATTTCCTGAGGAAAATATCTTTTAAATTTTGACATCTCCTTTTAAAAATCTATAAATAACCCAAGAATTATAAAAAAATAATTTTATTTAATCGAAATATATAATATTGTAATGTAATATTCAATTCATTGAGAATTTTGGGTGATGGAAAATTATGTTCAGGTTGTGTACGTTAAAACAAAGGCTCCTTTCAAATTTTCACTAAGAAGTCTTAAGTACTTCATTTATGAAAACAATAAGAATATTAATTTTTGAATATTTTTTAAAAATACCATAATTAGTAATAAAAATATAATAAATCATATTAGAATAGTTAAAAATAGAATTTTTTTATAAAATATGACTTGAATGAGAGTGTATTTTTGAAAAAAGAGGGAGAAAAATTCAGTTTTCCATAAAACAACTTTTTTGGTCACTTGAGTTCATAAAGATAGAAAAATGATATGAAATTTTTTTAACTCTATAAATATATATATGGGAATTAAAATTAAATGGATTTGTTATATAATAATCTTATAATATTTTGAATGAAGATTCAAACATTTATTATTTCGAATAAAATGGGATTGATACATAAATCTTAGACCAGTTTGCTAAACTATGTATAATAAACATATAATAAATAGATCCTTAGGTGGAGATTTCAATACATATAATTTTCAATAAATCAGTATAAAATATATTCATGGGTGTTATATACACCACAAAAGGGAAATGTGTGGTGAATATGGTATAAGTGACAATAAATTAAAATAGAGACAAGAAACCCTTACTAAAGACTCATATTACTTCGTTTGTGTTTGAAACTCCTATATAATAAATATATATTAATTATCAATTTATTCAATAATCATCCCAATTTATATAATATAATATTTTATTTACATATATCATTGTATACCGATTTTTTAACCATTCTTTACAACTATTCATGCTGATAACTACTTTTTTCATTCATGTTTCGGTTCATCACTCCCAACCCTTATAATTTGAACATTATTCCATAATATCCAAAATTATAATCAGGTTATGAATAATATATATATATATATATATATATTCATTCATAAAATTTAGATATATAAAATGAATTACAACAGTCTTGGAGTTGATTGGTCATATGTACACATAAACAACATATTTAATTTACAATGGATGGAATGAAAGAAAGGTAAATAGAAATTCACCATCAAAACTGAATTATTAATTTAGATATATCATATAAATTCACTATATATATCGTTATGACCATCCATGTAAATTAAACATGAAAAATTGATTACATCACTTCACGGGCACTACAACCAACTGATCTTATAATGATAGTTTTTTATCTAGCGGTGGTTTAAACCGCCCTTATATGGTTCTGCAATGGATTCAAAAAACTGACACTAAAATTGGTGTCTGAAGTCAAAATATTAATGTTTCATTAATTTAGTGGTAGTTTCTACAATGTTTCATCGAAGACATATTTCACCACAGTGTTATTTGTTTTATAGGTGATTTTTTATTAAAAAAATAACTCGGATCTAGCGGTGGTTTTCAACTTCCACTAAATAATGGCATTTTTACTAAAGAGAACCACTACTAATATGGATAAAACCACCAATATGTAATAGTTTGTCATATTTTTCATAGGTTATATCCATCACCCCTAAAAATACCATATTATAGTGTTGGTTTATACCATTGTGAGAACAATCCATCCTTAGAGGTGATTTATACTACTGTTATGTCATGAATTATAAAAACTAGTTGCATGTTCTGCAGCCCCAGAACCTACTGGAAAAATAACAAAATAGTGACACTGATTATTTTACCAGGTCCCCTAATATTTCATTAACATACTGTAAAATGACATGTTAATAATAGAGAATAATCATACATTTATTGACAACAAAACAAAAAGAAATGACACATTGACTAAGGAAAACAACACATTGAAGGAAATAATACATTTCTCAATACATTGAAAGAATCAAACAAAACACAACAGATTAAAATAATAATCCTATATGTAAAGTAGAGAAAATAAACTAGACTTCTTATATGATGATATAGAATTTTCAATCTTCATACCCAGTGGAAACAAAACATATTGACACATGGTTATAAAACACAGAAATATGGCAGCCGTTGTCCCAGTCCCCTCTAATATATAAGAAAAAGATATTAAAAATAAAAATGGTAGATGTACTAATACAACAAAAAACTATTCAATAATCATTTCCCAATGATGAACTCTGCTCATCACCCTCTCCATCTCTGGATACACTTCTGGCTACAGGCACCTGAACGAAAATTATATTAAAAATTGAACAATGTTATACATTCATATTTAATCTTAAAATCAATAAATTTTTGTGAACTAGATTATTTTGAAGTTGTGTGATTTTACTTCTCACCGCATTTTATCACTTACAATACCCATTTGTCTTCCAAAGGCCTCATATGGTAATAGTCCCAATCCCATCCGTGCACTCGAACCGGATGATCCTTCCAAAGGATTTACCATATGGGTCATCTATAGAGACTGAGTTAGACTGTGTCATATTGAAATCCCATAGATCATTAATTTTTACCTATAAATAAAATATCAGTCATATTATAAGCTATATATATTAACATAGCGACAACTTCTAATATGTTATTATAAAGAAAATGAATCGAGGCCCCAAATTCTTTAGCAATCTCATTAACAAAACTCTCATCAGATTATTTATGAGAATTACACCAAACTTATATTCGGGATGCTTTGTGGCATAAACTCAGTGAATACATTAAATAAAGATAAAAAAATTAATATATTAAATAGAAAACATTGTATAATAAATATTTAAACTAATGAAAATATTAACAGAGTTGATCGGATTCTAGAAAAACTACTTGACCCCACAATGTGAGAATTACACTTCCATTGAATCGATCTCATTTTAAAAAATAAAATTAATTTCAAAACAAATATTTCAAAAAAATCATGCAGAAATAAATAGAAATTATAACAGATGCACAGTACTAACAAACAAAATGTACATAACAATGATAATGAATGACTACACAAATGACATAAGTGGTTGATAAATGATTGGATAACTTTACATTCAATCATTTTATCCTTCAATGATGTCAGTTTCCTACTTCATAATCACTTCATCTACTTTATCCACTCTTATAAGACTTATATTTTCAATATCATGATGGAAAAATGAGTCTACCAGTTTATGTTGATAGGATTTAATGTGAGATGTCAAATTATCCACTTGATCACCCAAATCATAAAAGTATATTTGTTTAATGTGACCAATTACACTTCACCGTTCATCCATGAAATCTTCCACATAATATACCGTTTTAACTTGTGATGATAAGATATACAGATCATTTAGTTCATGCTCACCAACATCCATCAATTGAGAGAGTTTCGTATAAGTAAATTGCAAGGATTCCCTTTTAATAACCCTAATAATATCCACCAAATTTCATTTGAATGATACAACATAAAATTATCTATGGTAGTTTAATTCTATAATATCAGTCAATTATCCATATTACTCTACTTCCAAAAATTCATGTATTCAAATATTTTATGTTTTCAAACCCTCTTCCCAATCAACTCTACCGAATCTAATTCCATTCACATTGTAATCTTCGAACATTCTATGTTATTTTAGAGGACCAAGAGCAAGAAACATCTAATCATTTGACAACACCACTTGAGTATTATTATTCATGATATTAAAATTTTAATATACTTTATTAGATTTAAAAAATATATGTATCATCCTAATATACATATCGATTTCAGTATTTATGAACATAAACTTCATGAAAACCATTCTACAAGATCTTTCTTAATAGATTTTTTTATATCATTTTTATTTTGGGTTCTTCCTATCATTCGTCTCTTTGTTTGTTTCATCAAATATTTAAAAAAGGATTTTCTATTTCACTATTCAGTAGAACATATTTATGTGTCTATAATAATTCCATTTCTGTTATTGTAACATTTTATCCCCTCCCAACTGATTGACCAATAATAAGAAATATTTTTTATTTCACAAGTATTTATGATTGATTCGATGTGTCATCACCACATATTACTTGATTGAGTATTTTCTCAATATCATCCTAGTATCTAGAAAAAAGGTAAGACACTCATCTACCAAATAGCCATCAGAAATGGAGCCGTCATACTGAGATTTATTTTTCATGTATGATTTCAAATTCCCAAGTGTCAATACAAATGAACAGTTTAAAGAACTTTTTTTAATATTATAAAAATCTACTATACAAATTTTGATTTCCATCATCAACTAAACACTGAATTTCAGATTTATTCTAAGTAAAGTTTTCTATTACATTATTCTCTATAGAATCAATAGGAATATCCAGTGATATGTTACAATCTTGAACTAGTTGTCCCACTATCCCAAAAAAATAACTTCTCACAGTTTTATTTCAAACACCCTCTATGGGTTATTCCGATATGTTTGTTTGGTGTCATTCAATATGGAATGCATCATTTATAAGGTTTTACATATAATTGTCTGTTGTCAATGAATTTGGGAGCTCATTCTATGGATTCATATCAGTGGTCAACCATTCTGTAACGTTCAATTCTACATGCCTAATTGAACACAAATAATGAGCATTTAATAGTTTCAATATTATGTGTTCATAGACATCATCTCTCTTCACCCAGATTCTAAATTTACATTTTGAAGATGGACATCTTATTATCCCATCAACAGATCAATTAGAAATTGAAAAATCTAAAACTTCCACAAAACCCTTTGTATACTGATGTGTTTTCCTCAGTAATGTGATCCAAATTTTATTTATATATATCACAATGAGCCTAAATATTATGAAATATATTAAAACACATAACTATAATTAAATATGAAAATATATTCATATATACTAGTTGAAAAAAATATGATTATGTTAAATAATAATACACCACCATTTAAATGTACGTATAACCATTTGTGAAATAAAAATTGCAGAAACTTCTGAATAATAATAAACTATTTAGACTATTAGAATATGTCGATGAAGAAATTGGTGTAGAGTAGTGAACATTGACCCTTATTTAATTGATACAGCACAATGAAATATAGGGGAACTAGAAATGCCTAAACAAATCAATATAATGAATCCATGATGATCTGAATGTCTTTATTATTCTTTATCAACTTATTTCATTGGATTCTATTTTTAAGAAAAACACAAATAGAAAACATTCCTTATAAATCCATTGAATATTCTACACATGGGTGCTTCTTTATTTATTCATCAAACATTTAAAACACAAAAAGTTAGAAACTAAAATAGAATCATATTACTGTTTACAGTATCACACTCAAAAAAACACTCAATGTATTTTAGTTCTTGCATCTTTTTCCAATGACAAAGGGTTTTTACCATTAAATAAGATAAGATTAGCTACTATTTAAAATAAAAGGGAAATTTTATACCTATATAGCCTATATAAGTGTAAAATAATTTTTTCACTGGCTGTATAAGGGCACCTCAGAATTTTAATAAATTTCCTAAAGATAACCTATTAAATATACATATTACATAAAGACAAGATTAATTTTAATCATGATGTATATAGGTGAATTATAATGTTATGTAATTGGAAGACAAAATTATTAGAATTGCATATGGGTAACTAGTAAATTTGGGTAATGGTAAGATTTTACATAAACTGGTCATGTAAAGGCAACTAGAAAATCTATATAAAGGCACTCAAATGTTACATTTTGGTACTAAGAATTTTCCAAATTATGAATAATGTAAAAACATAAATTCTGTACACTATTTAAAGGTATCTAGTTCACTACAAAATGGTAAATTGCATTTATTCATTCTGTTTAAGGGTAGATATTTATGTGCATAGAGGTAAGAAAAACATAAGTAATGGTAAGAAACATGTGTGTAATGGTAAGAATAATTTACTTAAAGTTAATAACATAATTTATAGAAAATATATAAATTACATACATGTTTTTCCTATGATACAGTAACATTAAAATTTCAAACTAATTTATTTTACCTCATGGTTGACTTACAATACTCCTTGAATTATACATTATATTTTTACTCTATCAACATCATTATTTTCATCAATTGTATCATGCATAATCATAGACATGTCTTCCTTCTGTGCTATATTTTCATTATCATGAGGATGGACAAATTAAAACAAGTTAAATATCGAATTCTTAATTCCATTCCTATAATTTTAATCAGGAATATACGGAGCCTTATTTCTCTCAATTTTAATATGAAAACTAATTCTTTATCTGGATAACCACTTTTTTATATGGTTACTCTCTTTAATAATAATTAACCTAGGTATTCTAATTAAACTATGGCAGGGGAAGTTTATAAGTCATCCATTTGAATAATAATGAAATACAGAATTAAAAAAAAATACTTAATTTGAAACTCAATTGCGATCCAATCAGTACCATATATCCATATTCTCTCTATTCTGGTAAAAATTATTTCCTAAAAATATTAATTTCAAATTATAATAAAACAATTCATGGAAAAATGAATATTTTTAATTAATATGAGGATAAAAAATAATTCAAAACTAAATAAATATGTTTTGGTGTTGGGAAACATTTATTAAAGAAGAACATTGTTCCAGACTATATAAAAATTCATATCTTTTATAAAAATGTTTTTTTCAAGGAAATCATTTATAATATCAGCATTAAATAATCCAATATCTCAAATATAAAGAACAAATCCAATTAGATAATCTCAGTACCTAATATAATTTTAAATTCATCAAATCATGTTGTTATCTATCCAAATAAACCATAAGAGATAGAAAATTATATAATTGATTCATACTAGTAGTAAACCAAAAACATTATGAGGCATGGAATACAAAACAACTAATATATACTAGTAACATTCCAATAAAGAAAATTTTGTAGATTAAGATGTAGTAAAAATACATTCTAAAAGAAAAAATATATATTCTTAATCCAAATAAGTTTTTAATGATTTATAGCTAAATTTTGAGAAAAACTATTTAGAAAAATAGGTAATATCCAATACAAAGAGGTTTTTACACATTAAATACATTCATTAAAATATGTGTTACATTTATAGAAAATATTTTTACTTCTTAAGACATATAAAATGATTCAAGTATGGGTAAAAATTGATAAATGTGACCGAATTGTAAATAATAGTAAAAAACCCAAAATGACTTGTTTTCATAATTTAATATCTTATATAATTAATGTATGGTTCATGAAAAAAACCATACCTAAAAAGTTTTATAAATTGAGTGAATTTTTTTTATTAAATTTAATCATTGGGTGTAAAAAATCATACATATTAAATTTCCAAAATAAATACGACAAGGGTTTATAAATTTTTATTTTTCAAAACCCAATTTTATACTCACCACTTTTTGAATGTAAATGAAACGAATATAAATATTTTTACTATTTTTATGAAATTCCCAATTCATGCTTACATAATATATTAATGATGGCATATCATAAATAATACATCTTAACTTCCTTTCCTATCATAAAAACAAAATAAAAAATCATTATTCATCATCCAAGTTACAACATAGTATATCAAATCAAATCACAAATTTATATAACATAACCATGTAGACATTTCATTAATAATCCCAAGTATATATTCATAAGCGTGAGTAACTTTATTAATGTTTAATATAGCATAACAACTAGAAACGTTTTGAAATATTTCAAGCATGTATCCATGTCATTAGTAGCTTATCACTAAATTCAAAACATAAATGGATGTATTTATTGTTATATAGAAAGAATGATATTAAATAATTTATCATTATTAATAACATTTACATAATTATATATTGAAAAAACTAATAAATTATTTAGGTGAGTATAAGACAATCTTCAATAACACTTAAAAATATCATGATAAAACATCAGTTGTTATAAACCAAAACAAATGATCAAAATAATATAGAAAACAGGTAGATAAAGTTATATTTATTAATTGGTATATGTGGTATGAAGATCCAAGAGTTTAGAAGCTGCAATAGATGAGGGCGGGGCTTAGGATCGATGGTAAGAAGCGCGGGGGGGGGGGGGGGGGTACCGAGACTCAGGACCGATGGTAAGGTGCGACTAGGGGTGGCGAGGCACAATGAGGATTGAGCTATGGGGGGTCCGATGTAATGGGTGTCATGGGGATTGGTGTGTTCGAGAATGAAGTGTTGGGTTTTTGAAAAAATAATTACAGTTTTAGTGTTGGTTTTTAGCAAACTATCACTAAATTATTTTTTTAAAAAATCATGGCGGGTCAATAAAATGTCGCTAAAAAACCACAGCTAAATAGTAATTCTAGTGCAGTGAGGTGGTAGTCCACCCTTACACACATGTGATGTAATTTCCATCCAGTAAATTATATGTTAAGTAGGTAGTTATTATATTATAAATAAAAAGGAATAATTATGTCATAAATTTGATTTATATTCATTTCTTCCATATTTATAATAATTCATGTTAAGGGGCGATAAAAAACATATAACACCACTATATGGAGACAGTAAGTCATATGAATGCAAGAGAGTTTATTTTCCATTCCTTCGTATGTAAAATATTTAATCAATTTACTATGATATAGTCATAATAACATCCCATTATATTTATAATATTGGATCTATTATTTTGGGATGAGTAAAATATATTTATACGATGTATATGAAGAAATAATCATGAAGTATTTCGTGAATATGATTACATCTTCTTTAGTATACATCCATTAGGTCCATTCTTATGGATACCTGGAATGTTTTTTAAGAATAAATGAACCTATAATTAATATACAGGGAATTTTAAAAGATAATTTTGTATTGATTGTTTGATCTAGATGGATCAAATATTTGTAAATATACGACTAAGGGGTAACCAATTATAAGAGAGCGAAATAACACACATGGAATTCCTAAAAGGATAAAAAATATTTCATCAATTATTGATAAAAATTATTTTAAATATACATATATTAAATGAAAAAATAGGATAAGGTGGAAATAACTTTATCTGTTGAAGTTCAGAGAGGTTTTTGTTTCATTGTAAACCTTATCTTTTGGTTTGACTACTCCATTCACTAATTTTAACCTTAAGTTCAATAATGATGTTTTTTATCACAAAGGGGTAAACTTTTACCTATACGTGAAAAATTATCTCATAAGTTGAATGATTATTACATGCTCTACCACTTCTAATCCTACGTTTCTTCTTTAAATATTTTTTTATTTTAAATTAATTTAATAAAAAACAATTTTTTTTTAAAATATCTTTAATATATGTTTTGAAATTATTCATTTACATTGACTTAAAATTATTTAATTTAGTGGTGGAATTAGAATATAAACCTTTTGAAACTCCCTAAAATGTTTTATTTATCTATAAATTTTTTGGGACAACATAAATCACCCAAATTATAATACCATTAAAATTTATAAAATCTTTTATTATATATATCTATTAATTTAATAAATATTATTTTGGGTTTTCATAAGCATTTAACATATTAATAAACTTAATAAAAATTTAAAAAGGTAAACTTAATGAATAATTATTAATTATTAATTTCAATAAACATTTATAACTAAACATATAATATTTTTACATTAGGAAATAATTTTAGAAATACTAAAGGATTAATATTATGGAATTTTCATTACATAAAATATTATATAGTTCATTATCATAGAAAAGTGTACCATAAAAAATAATCAGCCTGGGGTGATAAGAGTCAACATAAATTCATCCAATAATAATTACGATGAAAACTGGGGGCTATATCACATTTTATATACATGTAAAACTGATTTACACTATTCATATGGTGGAAAATGTTTACTATTTCTACTTTTCTGTATAATAAATTAGTTGAAATAATTAATTAAATTTATTTATTATGATTACATAAAATGAAATATATTTTAGAAAATTTAAACTCGATAATTGATTGAAATTAATTTTATAATAATCCCATTCAACACGATTAAAAATGGTTTCCTAAAAAATGTCTTTTTATATATAATTTTTTATTCCAAGATCAATTATAATTTTTATTATGTTATTAATGAGGTTTATTATAACTTAATGAGGCTTATATTAACTTACGATAAAAATAAAATTATTATGGGGCTTTTTTAATGAAAATAAATTACAGTTTTATAAAAACAATTATTTTTATTTAGTCACTGAATGTTTATTCTTTTCAGAAAGATCCAAAAATATTCACATATGTTAATTTTGTCATCATATTACATAAATATATTTCTTTTTTCAAAATTTGAATTTTTAAAATTGGTAGAAATCAATTAAAATTTCAATGTAAAAAATAAAACAAAAAACACTTTTGAAGAAAATACATTTTTGAAGGATAAATTGATTCCACTATACATTGAGAGCTTAATTAAAAACAAATAATTAATAAAATTTTGCTGAGTTAGATCATATGATTCATTATTTTATTTCTCATGTTAATTCTCACCAATTTAATGGATATTTTTTAAATGGTACATTTTAATAATAATATTCTCACAATATTACCCAATTTGAATAATGTTTAGTGCTCTATGTTAAGAAAGCTATCAAGCATGTTATTATATTAAAATAATTTTCCTGGGTGTTGTATGTGTGATGTAATTTTTACTATTTTTTGGAGGTAGTTCATTATCTTTTTTCTTGTATCCCACAAATGGGAGACATGGTTTTTGGGATTGATCCTCTGAAAGCCATCCTACGCACCCTATTAGGTTGCGGGGATCAAAACCCAGATAATTCAACTTCATTGTTTAAATTCAAGTTATTGTCCCATACCATGTAGTTTTATATCACATGGTTCTGATTCTAGTGTCATCGTAATGGGGAAAATGAGGGATGGTGATGGAGATTGCATATTAGTGCTACCACGAGGATGGGTAAATCATCTCATGATCACCAAATGATTAATTCCATTCTCATCAAATGAGGACTCCTATATATGTCACAAAGGAAATTCTATTCCCATTTAGTTGGTTAAGTCTATAGTTTAACATATTGTGATAAGGATTTTTTCCTAGTTTAACATCATGTGACTAGGATGTTGTTCTTTTCTGTTTAATGTCTTTGAAGTCATACGACGTTGGTGATTAAACATTTAGCTTAACATTTCTAGTCATGTTGTGATGATTAAAGTATCATGGTATCAAATATTACATCTTCAAGGGAAAACTAGTTATATACCCAAGATTATGTCATTATAGAAGCTTATTTGTATACTGCGTATATTATTTTGAAGGGGAAAAGGATTAGAAACAACCATTTTATTCATAATAATAGGTAAATAATTAGTGTACCTATACTTCATAGAAGAATGATGTGAGACTTCCAATCCTGCATTTTATTAAAATGGATTGGGTGTAAGGGTCTTTTATTATATTAATGTGTATTTAATTTTCACAAGTGAACTTGTTTTAAATAGATATTGATCTCATGAAAACTCAACTTGCAAGAAACTATATTTAAAATAATGATTAATTTTATGGAGAACAAAGATTTAAGGTCTTGCTTAAATTACGGGCTCTAAAACAAGGATAATGAAAATATTAAAAAGGTAAATTTTCATTAATATTTCAATATTTTATGTAATTTTGAGTTACAGGAAGGATGAGAATCTTGAGAAAACACATGACTTCATATATGAATGTTGTTTGAAGAACTATATAATGTATGCCCAGCCAATTCGGAACATATGCGAGGTGTTTCACATATGTTTTCTCTCTAATGGGAATTATTTGGAGTCTATAGTTTCAAAAATTTATAACTAAATATTTTTCCATAAGGACAACATGCCTCTTTGACTTCTAGAGGTTCCTCCAAAAAATGGGGTTGATTCAAAATTTATTGGAATTTTGGATCACAAAAGGTCATGATTAACGAAAAGACTTCTAGATCAAGCCAAACTGATAGTATCATAAAATATGGAATATTAATGTTGTTATAAGTAAAAAATATAGAATATTTGGTTTCCAAATACCCCTTCCATTTATATTGGATTCTATCTAGGATACCCAAAACCATTTTTTCTTTTGATGTCTCCTTTCTCACACAAAAAATTACATATCAATTTTAAATATTGCATGAAAATATCAAATATATCCATTAAATTCCCCATGGGGATTTAGAATGATTCCAAAGGATGTTTCCCACATCACCATAGTGAGACTACATGTCTTAAAGTCCATGATTAAATTTATTATTCCAAAACTGTGGGTGATTTTTTTATTAAAATCCACCGAAAGATAATAGAATATAAATGGTTATATTAGGAAAACTACTTCCATAAGTGAATCATGATTTTTCAATATAATAATAATAATAACAATGATGATGATGAAATAATGTTATGAGAAAGGATACACAAATTATTAAGGACCGGATGATAGGGAAACTATTTAATTGGGAACATGTTTTCTTTAGGGTAAATCTATATAAACAAGTTGCAACCAGAATTCTCTCAATAATGGTTGACATGAATTCATCAGAATAAAATTCTATTAAAGGTTTTTCTTTAATATACCTATTAAAAACACAATAAGAATAATACATATGAAGAGGAACATATTCCAATTCCCATGACGGTTTAGACAATTTCGGATTGACTACCCCATCATTAAGAGGATAGTAACTAGCCTACCAAAAGAGGAAACAAGAACTACCCCATCCAATAAAACCCTCATTAGATAAAGGGTCTAAATATATCTCTACCAATGTGAGCCATTTAAAAACAACTTATTTGATGAAGAAGATATAAATTATCGCAATTTCCCCTCCACCAATCTTTGAAGAGGAAGAAGCAGTAATAAAGGCTAAGGATTTCATGGACGAATGGATTGGCATTGGTTCTGACACTTGGGTAACATTATCAATGAATCTATGATACATGAAGAAAGTATATTTAGTGGGATCCATAAGATCATCAATATACTCATTAATCATCCAATTCATGTTCAATTATAGTTTCATTAATGGTTTTTTTGTAAAATTGGCATTTTTATGATCATCATTGGAATGAAAAAAAGTGGATTATGTAAGTTCACAAAAAACTAGTTTGACACCAATTTTTTTAAGGAATGGACCCACTAACACAGTCATCATAAATCTCATAGCCTAAATTTAGATAAAACCCTCACAAAAAAATATAGGCCCTTAGTCTATAAGTATGATAACATAAAGACACTAAAAATTTTCCAAATTAGGAACTATATTATCAATGACTTTTACCTTTATAGGAAATTGATGAAGTGTTCATTGAGGATCTCTTTAACCAACATGAGTTTAATGTTGAGGTAAATACGACTAAAGTGTACCACACAGATACTGACCCACTAATTTACAAAAATCCATATATTTCTAGGAGAAATATAGAGATCCTATGAGACATGTACACACCAATCCCCTGTATATATCCATAAATTAATAATATCTGAAAATACATAAATTTATCAATGATAATGGATATAGAGTAAATCTCATATCAATCTAGAACCTATGGATATTGGGTAATAGTGAGATGTACATTTCACCCTCCACATTGAAAATCCAATGGATTGACAATATCACACAAAATTATCTCTATTTAATTAATAATATATTATAATTTAGAGACATAGACTATAATTGAAAGTTTATCATATTCTACAAATATACATGAATTAATGTTCTATTGGTAATACCATGGATTACTTTATATATGTAATTTCCCTCATCATACTATCATTTCATTAAGTTCTCTATCAATGGAAAATTTATAATTTTTTATAGTGATAATATCTATTTTTAGTATTGTGAATATCAATATATAATAATAAGATTATATAAAATGGGGAGATTATTACAATTTACAGATAAAATCTTTTTTTACATCCCCCAATGGTTAGGAAATGGATCATTCCAACCCATTCAATGGAATAGGTCAAGAATATATGTTACTCTTTAAAAACGTTGGGCCCATTACTTGTGATTTTTTAGGTCACTAGATCATGTGAATCCTATTTGAGATGATGCAACATTTAATAACCAACCTATAATATAAGTATTAGTAAGTGGCTACCTTGAAAAAGGATATTCCATTAAAGAAATAGACTACAATATTACCCTTGATAATTTACCTCTTACATGAGTTACGATATTAGAGGGAAAGTATAAATAATATATAGGATAGACAACTACGGCTCTTTGTTCAGCTATACCACAACCCTCAGAGAAAGAGATTATTATGAGGATTAAGAGAATCGTCCAACATACTCATGATATTCCTAGTGTTCACTGATCCAATCCATATAGATTAATATTTTGATCCATGAAAAAAATACCGCTAATCAAATTATTCATTTATTATCCTTAGGGACTAATTATTTATCCACACGAGCAGTAGAAATTTAAAATAGCCCCATATCATCCCCTAAATCCCTAGATGTTGGAAAGTTTTCTTACCAATATGACATTATATAAGAATAGAAAATATCCAAGATATATTCCCCTATAATGACTCCATTGTTTTATCACTTTTATGATATATAGAAAAATACATTATATTAATAGGACAAAAAACGTCCCACACATTGTCTCCAAAATCGAAATATTCTGCTTCTTCTCTCACATATGATGATATTGGGGAATAATCACGTTAAGAAGAACTCTAAAATTCCCAAAATTATATTTGGGGAAGTCATCTCAACAAATATTAATGAGATGAGGATAGTGAACTTATGTATATAAGAATATTCATGATATATGTTTATTAGTACCTCTAAAACTGTCAAGGAATGGTAGAAGTATATATTATTCCTAAAAAAATCATGATTTATTAGCTTGTGACTACATAAAAATTCCCAATGTGGATTATGATGTGGTTACCCATCATTATGGATTTCTGGATAATCACAATGGCTTCATGTAAGTTTTTAGAAGAATGAATCTAGATCGTATTTCCATGGTGGAATCCAATGTTTACAAGATCATCAAGGATAACATCAATTGAGATGTCAAATAGCTAAAATGTCTTTCTAATAACATTACGATCATAAAGAATAATGGATAGATTTGGGAATTACTTGAATTTAGATATCTAAAACAATATTACTACATGAATTATATCCTAGTGAAAATCACATATATTTGTATTCATGAAGTTGTTGGTTTCATATCCATATCCGTCATGGATAGGTATTCCATCTTTGGAAAAATTTGATGTCCCTGAAGACGAGGAGACCTCATTATTAATGGAACACAAGTTGGTATATTTCTATTGTTTAATTATTTTAATTTTAAGGAATTATAGTTCTCAATATCAATATTCAATGAACCATATAACCATGAACATCACAGATTGTATTGTGGAATGATACATTGATGATTTAGTGGTCAAATATCAATAATGTTATCATCATTTTTCAAATCTCTAGATAGTTATCAATAAATGTTAGTAGAATAATTTAGAGATGAGCATCATAATATGTTTTTTCTGGGTGACATTAATAAAAATTGTCATCCATGTGCTACAACATAAGACTAATTATGTCGACCCTAAAAAAACGAATAACTACCTTGAAATTCCACCTCCTCAAAAACCTTAGAGTAGTGAGGTATTCAAGGAACCCTCTCCAGTATCAAACACGTAATAGATAACGTCATCGATAAGTGTTATCATTCCAAAAAAATTATTTATAAAGGAGTCACATGCTATTGTGATGGATATTTTCATGTGTATTTTAATGATATCTGTTGATATCATATATATCTATAGGTCATGATGACATTGGTTGAAGGAAATACAATCATGATACACATGGTAACCTTGGAGGGATTTCTAATAACCCTCATTATGAAATTTATTGTTTCCGCAAAAGAAAAAAATATCTATTATTTTATAAGAAAATTTACATATAATAAAAAATGATATTATGATACTGATTGACATAGTGTTGCTCCAATTTTTAGGGGGTTGAAAATTGAGACACTATCTATAATAACATAATGTCCATTTTATCTCTCACATTGACTAGCTAAATTTGTTTCTCAATCGTCCAATGTTAAATGGTCATCAGAATCTGTGGGTGATATTTATACAATAATTTGACATCCATTTTTGTCTGAAAATATAGAAAAGGCTTATTCATTGGTATATTTTATCATAGTACAATCTACCCTAGAAAGTACATCGGTTGATTTAATGTTACCCAGTGAAGAGGTTTTCTCCTTTTATGACACTCTTTAAACAAGGGAAATGTATTTTGATAGTGAAATTAGAACCCAAACCATTGAATGAATGGAAAAATACCCAATATATTTTCCATGGAAATTTCTTTCATCTATCGAGGAATGGATGTTATACCCTATTCATTTAAAGGATATCAAATGAAGGGGAAGAATAAAAAACTCCCATTAGAGACTTGGCACTATCTACACAGACACCGATCACTCTTTCTAATATCAAAGGTGACTCAAGGTTGATGATCAAGCATATTGATAGTAAATACACTTTTAGAAAAAGAATAATTAATCAATATTCATTATTGTTATCTAGATATATGGTTGAAATATCCTCTTTGTTTTCCCTACTTCTTGTTTTTTCATTAAAAATTGATTAATCCAACGCACAATATGAAATTTAAAAGGACTTGGTAGACCTAGAAAAGGACACTATAATAATTCATATCATGAACCGAATTGTGGTCTCTCCATTCATCAAAAAATATGGGATAATCAATGAGAACACCATCCAGGTGGGATGCTATCACATCAACTTATAATTAATGTTTTCTAAATATCCCAAATTTTGAATTATCTTCAAATCATATCTCTACCATCAAACCTGGTCAAGGAAGAGAATATATAATTATAGGTGGTTTACCCCATCCTTTATGAAGGCCTGAATTCCCAAAAAAAGGTATCCACAAAAACGAAATTGATAGATTCCTACTCATATGTATTGAAAGATGAGATAATCTTGTTGTGATATATAAATTCCATATTGGAATAAATCATGTTCCTAAGTTAGGAGACAAGATATCCCATCACATTAAGAGGCATAGACACATATGCTCAATAATAAAATAAATTACTATATTATTTAATAAGATGTTCCATGCATTCTAGATACATGTTAATTTTATCCATATACCCTATAGAATTAACATATCAAAAACTATTCTGGGTCATTTTTCCAGTGTAAAATACTTCATGGGGTTATATCCCCCAAAAACCATCAAGATGTTTTAATAAATACTTGTTTTAATTGACATTCATTCCAAATTAGTCATTAAAAATATATCTCATGTAAACTAGAAAAAATTATTTTAATCAAATTCA
Organism: Viscum album; assembly: GCA_963277665.1. Classification (NCBI taxonomy): domain Eukaryota; kingdom Viridiplantae; phylum Streptophyta; class Magnoliopsida; order Santalales; family Viscaceae; genus Viscum; species Viscum album. The sequence continues at coordinate 385,336,880 of OY728125.1, forward strand.
AATAATATTAATTCATTTGGTGTCCCTCACACAATATTAATTGAGAATGATACTAAATTATTCAATTATAAAATGTAAAGGTTGTATCCCGACTAACAAAAATTTAGCCACTCTTGCAGATACAATTAGGTGGTAAAAAAAAATTAAAGGCTTCCAAAAAACTATATCTAATATTTTTAATAATTTGGTGGAAAATAATAATAAATTATAGCCTAAAATCCCACATGCTTTGTGGGATTATAAATCCCTGACCCATATTGATATTAGGGAACCCATAATAACTTGTATACTTGAAAAAAATAGTCATACACATCGATATTCAGTTGACCTCTATTTTTTCACTATCTATAACCAGCTGTCGGAGGATGAAAAGTCTGAAACATGGGTGAATGATCTATTGTAACTTTTTGAGAATTTACACAAATTATATAACCTATAAATATATTAGGATAGGATTTTAAACGAATTTAAAAAGAAAATTCACATCATATCATTACATCAAGGAGAATTGGATCCATCTCTTATAGATCTAATGAAACATGGGACAAAAAATCAAAATCTCAGACTAAAATGGGAAGGAGCATAATAAATAGGTAAGTTTATCCCTAATGGAACTTATTACAAGATCGTGATGTATGGGAAGTATATTACCCCAAACCCTAAAGAAACGTTTCATAAGTACCACTTTTCACAATTTTGTATCAGGTTAATTTTGTACTTACTATAAGTCATTAAATTTCACTACATAAAGTACATGATATAAAACATTAAAAAATTTATCAATTCATCATTATTTAAGGTTGTAAACCCGCATGAAAATATCCTTATGACATGTTGTCAAATAGAATGATTTTTCTCTCCCCATAAAACCCAATTGAATGGAAAATATTCACCCCTTCATACACACTTATTTCGTTTAGGTGTTGTACTAATTAAATTTTTCATATCACATTGTTAATGATTTACATGATCACAAAGGTTGTAGTTGAATATTATGATAAAAAATTTCATGAAATTTAATATTCCTGCATTCATATCCAAGTCATAGTCATTTGACTATAAAATTCAGATAATTGAGTCCACCATATGTACATTTAAACTTTTTATAGTAGCCTAATTTTTGTAACCTCATTTCTGCTACACTGGAGCAGTATCCATATAAGGAATCTTCATGAATAGTATATTCTCTTTGTTAGCCTAACACAAATTTAGTGCCCCTAAATATGTAGGAGATTAATTTTTAAATGGATCCCTCATAAGAACTTTTTATCACTTTATTTTTGAATCGTTAGGATACATAATGACAATTATGTCATTTATCTTTGTCCCAAAAAATATTCAAATCAAATTGGTTGTTCCCTAGTGATTATAACTTGTTCGCATTCATGTCTAGTGTTTTTCCATCTATTAAACTAGGTCCTCGATATTTTGTATCTTACTTCTACTATACATATGCTTGATCTATATCGAATGTCCCATAAGAACTATTTGTATGTTGATTATTTTTATTATAGGATTCATAGTGATGTATGTATCCTCTATCCGAGATCCACATTAAAATCTCTTTCATTTAAAATCCCATTCTCCTTACATTATAGTCATACCTTATTAGTAGTTCATGAATCATATGTTGTAAACATATAATAGTTTTTATATGGAAAATATGACCCAATATAATTTTTAATCCCCTACGAGATGTTTAAATGGATAGTCATGGTCCTTATTATGTGTCCCTAAACTATAGAACAATTTCATCCATTTCACATGATATTATACTATACAACACAAATTCCATTACACACAACCTCTGAAACTACGGGGGTTGTTCTGTTTATGAGACTCATTCCTTATAAGATACCCAAATCCTTGTCTGATTCTCACCAGTACATATATAATAATCACTAGTACAATAGTGAAATAAAAGTTCCACATTCCTACATATGAGCCTAATATATGTATAATTATTCTGTGAATAATCTATTATCCAATAACATATTACAAAAATTATTTCATCCATGAGGGATCCTTTTTAGAGATTCTATATCTATGATTGAATTTTACTTTTTTAATGACTTATATCACTCAGACTATGACTAATGAAAAATTCCATATCCTAGTGTTTTATTCCTTTTAATTTATATTGAGTCATTCACAAGAAAAGAATAAACTATTTCTTGATAATAATTATATTTTATTGATTCATGTTACTTTAGGATATGTAATGATTCATAGATATCTTATCTTAGTCCAAGAAATAAACACTTTTAACTTTAACCCTCTTTTGAATATGGGGTCTTATCTATTTATGTTAGGTATATACCATGACACCTACACTAGACCCTTATAAGAATTATTTGTGGCTTGATTACTATTCCATTAGGATATATAGTGATTCCATTATCACTTATACTAGTCTTAACTGTAAATTTTGTTCATATTTCAACTCATCTCAATGCATAAATATTAAAATTGGGGTTTTATCTCTCTATTTGTCATCGAGGAAAGGTTGTCTCAATTTAACATAATCTGGGGATGTATAAAAGGATCCCATTATGAATCTTTAATCCATAAACCTATTCTATCACAAAACATACCCCACTGTAAAATTGTTCAATCCAGTCATTTAACCCAAAAATTCACATCTATTTCATCTCTACAGGTTCAGTGTTGAGATGAGACTATGCTATAGTTTTCAAGAGTCAAATCAATTTGAAATAATTTATGTGGAGGTCCATATCACATAAACATAAACAATTGAACATTTATGTCTTGTCTACATGACATTTATCTGAATGACATATTATCCTTCCTGCATAACCATAATCTTCTTAGAGTGATCTATGCCATGTGACCTTACTATCCTATATGATAGCTTGATCCATTTTGGGTTTTATTACTTACCGGACCATACTCCAATATAATATCCCCTTTAATTTCAAAAAGCCTACTGTGTTTCCCCACCATGTTCATATTTTGGTTGAATACTAGAACATTAATCTAGGCTAATCCAAGGATCTCCTTGTGTTTCCAACTCTAAAGTAGGATTAAATTCCACTCTCTTACAATGGATTAAAATATAAATAGATTCTATAATATATATATGTGAATTGATTCCTTTAATTTAGGATACCTATTGATATATGGATTATATATTTTTGGGTTCACCAATCAGCTAATTTCTACTTCTAGTTTTTTCCAAATGACTAAAATAATGCATACTCGATTATCTTAGGTTTAATATAACTGTCAGATTCTTAAGCATTCCTTAACCTAACTAATACATTATGCCTCATGTGTTTTGAAATAAACTAAACCTTCCATGTATTTTGGTAATAGGTGTATTTGACAGTAAATAACACCTCTATTGGGATATTCATACACAGCTTCCAAAGGCTATGTATATCTGAATTAATAATTTTTGTATAATAGAAACACATTTTTTCTTATGAAGGCGGTCTTCAAATCAATATATACCTTGAAATTTCTTCAATTAATCTTCAACTCAAATAAGGTATTTATTTATCACTTTACATAAATTCCTTTTCTCATTATTCCTATATCAAAAATATTTTTTTCAGGATTTAAGCCATTATTATCAATTATTCAAGAGGTTTTAAGTGGTCTTTCACCTTGATCCATATTTTAGCTATCATTTCCCCCTCTCAACTTTTTGTCCAAGAATTATTACCATAAAGTAAAAAAGATCCCATTAAAATAGTCTGAAAAATTCATATACTTTTTACTCATATATGGGTTTCCTTTACCGTTCAAGTTAATAAAATATCAATTTTTAATCATCCAAGCATCATGAAAATAAACATTATACACCCCATTGAGATAGTCAAAACAGGAAAGGTGGCTTCCATTTTCAACAGATCCTATAGGAATCTGGTATATTATACTTATTCAGATTTTAGTAAAAGTTATGAGACCTTAAAATCTAACTCTAAAAAATTTAATTTTAATGAAATGAAAATAAATATGGAAGACACAAGAAATTTTTAGGAAAATAAATCTTAAAGTGTGTCTGGAGAAAAAGTCAGTCTATATATGATAATTCATTCCCTTTCATGACTGAGGAATAAAATTAGAGGCCAAATGAAAGAACCAAAAATATTATGGATCTAATCATATACATTTAACAAAAGTTGAGAATTGGTCACCACACCCACAGGTTGAGAAAAATGATAGATTAATTTTATGTCACAGTTATTCAACTTCAAAAACATTATTCCATGCATGTTTGAATTAAATTTATGGTTTCATTACCCTTCATGAATATCCACCTCCCCATAATACTCCTTTATTTTTCAATCATTTGAATCATCAAAAACCTATCATGGATATCGATAACAATACTAGTCATCTTCAAGGGCAATATATACATAGATAATTATAAATTACACCGACCTGCCTCTATGTTGGTTTCTTAATATTTCATGTGAATATGAAGATTTTTTTCTTCGTAAATATGAGTTCTAATGATCTCCATAAAGCTCTAGATCATTACAAGAGAAAAAATCATTAAAATAAGGATAGTGGTCTTCCCTTGTATAAAAGATCAATATCATCATTTTAATTCTGATATATTGATTTACGATTAACAAAACCCATAATATAACAATTAAACTAGGTTAGGTAACCTTGATGTTACACACTTGTGCATCAAGATCATTTACAAAGCAATAATATGATGTCACATTGTTGATTTTTAATGATTACTTATTGTGTGACCCTTAACCAACTAATCATATGGTTACTAAACTATGAACTTAAGATGTAAGAACCAGATAACAATGAATTGTATTTTTTCATTAGGTTATCCCAGCACATTGGGGTTTTCTATGTTCTTTTCATGAAAGTTATCTCACATTTGGTCAAACCTGTATAAAAAAATAACAGAAATTCATAAAATCTGTCAGACCCTAAACCTTTGTCTTGATTATTTATCCTAAAATCCATTAATCATTCAAAGGGAATAGATTCATAACTCACCAATATGTAATCCCAAGAAGGGGGGCCTAAGAAAAATTAAATATTCTTCTGGATGGAAATGAAAAATATATTATCTAGGAAAATAGAGTGCTTGAAAAGGGAAAAACGTTTGTAGTTGAAACCCAAAAAAGGGATTCCTGATAAAAATTTGAGTTCCTAACCTCTAATTCTCCTCAATATATGTAACACCATAGGTCAGAGGCCACCCTATTGGTGCCTTTTAATAGTTCTCATCATGACTTAAGGAATTCCTCCCCAAATACAGGATATTGTGGATTAGAAGAAGGGGCATATAGAGGTGCAATGTGGAGGGTATAACCCCTATATTTGGGTGAACAATAGAATAATAAATAATTAAATATCAACCATCATGATAAACTAACATCAGAATTAAAAAAAACTAAACAAGTTGATAGTAAATGAAAGATATAAAATGAAAGAACATCCATGTCATACACATATAATTTGACCAGCCACTAGTCCAGTAGCTTATGTATACTGGTGTAAAAGAAATAAAAGATTCTAGAACCATGAAAACAATACGACCCATCCCATCCTAATATCTATCCACATTCAATATTTATTGATCAATCCTGCTATCAAAAATCACTTCCCAACCTGTTATTCTAATAACCAAAACAAATCTACATATGATCCATGTGTAATGGTGGACTTAGAAACGAGTGAGTAAAAACATTGTAAGGAACAACCAATGTGGTCTCTAATTAATTGTTATATGTTGTGATATTTGAAACTATAATTCTCAACATTAATAAATTTTCCATAAAAATAAATAAAATAAGACCATAGTAAAATATTCCTCTTAATTTCAGAATTCTTTCGGAGCACATCATGTAAACCGTGCCAAAAAATAATAAAAACTATGACATCAATAGTCCATAGGTCCAAGGCCCTGATTAACCAGACCTAAATGTTCCAATTTCATGGAAGATATGATCATTTATTAATATTATTATTTACAAAGAAATAATATATCCTATGGTGTAATCCTATGCATTCATTTTTTTTCTCAATCCGAAAATATCTATTCATGAGTGTTTAAACATTTCTGTCTTAGTAATCATAGGCATCTCTCAAAACCATAGAGAGAAAATTGGATTGAGGGAAATTCTAATGAATCCTATGAAATAAATTTATCAAATTCATCCCCCAAATAACAATACCCAATGACCAGATCCTAGGAATCCAATGGATCATGATCAAAAACATGTAATGGAATTAGTATTGACTAGATAGATCCTAAGGACTACATAGAAGTCTAATTATAATCATAATAAAAATTAAAATAATTTAGAAATTTGAGATATAAATATTTTTGACATTCAATGCATTTTAGGGACATATGGTGTTCAAGGAATCCCATAAAATCATGAGTTTGAATCCTAGCTTATTGAGAATACTTCACATGGATCAATGTTATGATCCCAGGATACACACTCAACATCCAAGGTGATATAAATTCATCCAAGATGTATCACACAACAATTCCTAAGGCCCAAATCCATATTCTATAATGAAACTCTAGGACTACACAACAAAACATCCTCATTGGAGGACAATATACAAGTTCTAGTAATAATTTATAAGAATTTATAGCTAAATCACAAGTAAACATGTGAAAACATAAAGACATGTTGAGTGTTTTCGAAACTCTCCATCAACACATTCTATGGACCTAGTGTCTTACATGATTTGTGAAAGATATAATGGGAAAACTTCTAACATCTCAATCAAGAAAATATTCTCACACTTAGGATTAGTGAGTCAATAAGTCACCTCCAAGGGGACCCTCATTCACAAAATATCAAAGTCAACATCCTGTGGTCCATCAATATTAAACTATGTCACATGTCATCACAGGACAATCTTAAGAGGTCATGTCCCATAAAATCATTAATAGTGTAGAAAAAAATTATAGTTAGATTATCTATATAGCTTTCTCAAAAACCAAGAGATTGAATACAATCCATATTAGTAATTAATGTCTCGTTAGGTTGGTATGCTACCATAACCCTCCATATGTAGCCTAGGGTACACCCACCAATGCCATGATTTCCTTTAGGGTCACAATGCCATTGCAATAACATTTCCACCAATCAGAGGTTTTAACTATCTAGGGAATCATAAATTGACAATTTATTCCTTTTAAAATCAAGGGACAATGAAACTAGTAGCTTCCCATGGGCCTATGTGGACCTATAATCCTTGTGTATCCCATCCATAACCATATAATTTAATTAATTTGACAAAAAAAATAATTAACTACATTAGTAATTAATTTAAATAATCTAATAACTTATTTAACATAAGATCGACTTCCCAAATGTTTAAAGGCAACATGTAAAAATGTATATAATCAAGTACATAAACCATCAGGTAAGTATGTGAGACCAACTACCACATCATTTATTTCCACTAATTTTTGAAGGAAGTATGTAACTAGAATGTCACATTGTTTACAACACTTTATATAGGGTTGTGTGTTGTCCCTCATGTTGTATGTAATTCACATCAATTATTTCTGTATATTCCCTCTTTCCAAAGGGGGTGGATTCAATCACTTATATCAATGACATAATCATCATGATTGAAATAAGATGATGGGATTTTAAATCATCCATCCATGAATTTCGCTTTAGAAATCATCAATTAGTCTGTTCATTCCTCATGTATTTATGTCCTATTTGTGAAACTCATTCCTTATTTCATCTCGAGGTGAAAACTAGTTAATTATTCCACTTCTACCTCAACATAGTGTCCAACATTATGATAGGGTATATAGTATTGTTTCAAATGTCTGAGAATCTATTGGTTTTGGGAAGTTTGGTAATATATAGAAGCCTCAATATTTGAGTTTGGGGGCATCTCATATGAGGCATCTTAGGAATGAATCCTCAGTCATCCAACGATGGTTTGGTGGTACCTAACACAAGAGATGTGTGTATTTGAATCTTTTTACATTAAAAATAATATGTTTATATTATTGGGAAAGTATTTTGGATCAGGTCCCAAGTTCAATATCTTATTGAGATGTGTTGGAAATATATTTATCATCTTATGGGGATAGCTGGGTCACATGGTTAATGCATTTTTGGGACAGTTGGGTTGTTATGTGTGTCCTAGAGTGGGAAGATGTTCACACATTAGAATTGGTGGAGTGTGTTTAATGGGAGATGATTTACAACTCGGTTTTTTGGCTAATGTTTTTCTTATGGATGAGATTTCACAAATGGGATTTAGTGGATTGTGTCCCCAAGGGGGAAGATTGGAATCTTTTGATTTTGGTTAATTGTGTCACCAGAGGGGAAGATTTCCCACACTGGATTTGGTTAACTGTTCCTTAGAGGGGGATATTTCAAATCATGTTATTTGGTTATGTGTTACCCTAGGGGTATATTTCACCATTGGGAATTTGTGTAGTGTATATCCTAGGGGGAATATATCACACATGGGATCTGGTAGAGAGTGTCTCTAGGGTTGAAGATTTCAAACTTGGGATTTTGTGGAATGTGTCACCAGGGGGAGTTTTCAAACATGGTATTTTGTATACATGTGTCCCTTGGAACGATTTCACACTTGGGATTTGTTTGAGTGTGTTCCCAGTGGGTAATATTATACACATGAATGTTTAAGTAATTGTGTCCTCAGGGGGAATATTTCATACATTGGATTTGGAGGAGTGTGTCCCTAAGGGGGGATATTTCACACTTGGGATTTTGGTGAGGATGATTGGCAATTAATATTGAATATCTAGGAGTTGTTTTATGTAACCTATTTTGACACTTGGGATCTTTCTTCACTGAAGGAACATCAACAAGGGATAGTGCGGTATTTTCACATATGGGCTACCTGGGGTAAGAGTCCATGATGGTGATGGGATCAATCCTAATGTATTTTCTATGGGGTTTTTATACCATGATGATTATACATGGGGTATCTCATTGTCATCACATGAGTTAAGGTTACATTTTAAAATAATGTACTCATGATATTATTTTGTAGTTTAATGTTTTACATCTATGATGTGGAGCTATGTAGTTTTATGTCATGAATCAAAGACATGTATGGAGATAAAACCTAAGATGGACATGTTAATTTGATTGGTATATGAAGAAAAAGGACTCCGTATTAGGATAGGTAAGCCATTTCACTATGTGATACCACCTTTAGGTATTACGTGACTACTAGAGATGTGTATATGGGTGGTAATAGCCTAGAAACTGAGATAGTGGAGTGTCAACCAGGAATCCCAATGATAGGGTGCCTATTTTTGGGATAAAAATAATGTATCTTGTTATTGGGATAAAAAAAATGTAAGGTAATAGTTCATTCCACCCTTGAAGTAAAGTGGGAAGACACATGGGTTTGTTGTTCTGGATTCAAAGAGAATTTTCATGATTTTGAACCAGTTTTGGATTGGTAAAAGGGCCCAAGGAACTTGACCTTATCGAAAGGGTATTCGATGATTGGAGGCACCCTGGAGAAGAATATAGGATGGATTTCCATAATTTTGGGGATTTGTGAAAGTTAGGGGCTTTATAAAGGGTGGAGATTTCATAAAAGATCATGTTTCACTAAATATGGTGACCCTAACTCGATGTGAATTTATATTTCCTAGGAGGTCAGTTTTTTAAGGATAATTATCTATAAAAACATAAAGAGGCACATAGATATTTATTCTTAATTGAAGTCCATGGACAATCATTTAAGGTATCTTTACCATAAGTTGATATTCCAAAAAACCAATCGGAGATAGTTTTGTGAAAGATAGATACATTTGGAAATTCATCACTTATCTTACTAATGATGCTTCTAATTTTCACAAATTCAAGTATTTATAGGAAGTATAAAGGTATAATCCTCCTGAAGGGTGGAAATTCAAAGGTATTCAATGGCCAAAGCGGGTGAAATAATATCATTTTCATTAAATATGGAGGCTTCTATTTAAAATAATTATTCCTCAAGTGATAGGGTTTCACACACCAAATATATATTGCTTAGAGGTAACCACCTATAGATTCATGTGATTGGAAATTTGGAGGTATGTATTGTCCTAGAGGGGAAGGAGAATCAGTTTCATGAAATACAAAGGATTACATATAAAATAATGAGCTTCATGTAGTGATAGTTTTTCACAAACTGGAGTTGTGTTGTGTAGAGGTTACCACTTCATGCTTCATGAAGTTAGGTACATCAACAAACAATATTTATATTGTAATGAGGTTACTGCCACAAGATTATTGTGGATGAGTACTTCCATGATTGTGAGTTAAACTACCATAATGTTACCACCTCAATCTTTACATGGTTAAAGAATTCTGAAAATAGGAGTTGTGCTACCCAATTTTTACTTCATCGAGATTCATGCAGACATGGAATTTTGTGAACCAGAGTCATTTCTAAAGCTTTTAACCACCAAGAACCCTTCCCATATGTGGAATTTAAGTCCTTTTTTTTCCAAAATTTGTTTCTAACTAGTCTTTAAATACTCGACCTATCCCGTTACATGAATATTTTAGCATCAACAAATCAACCCCCTTATAATTTGATGCTGTTAGGGAGAGGTGTTTGGGATTCTAAGGGAACCCCACCAAAAAATGTTGATTTGAAATCCCTATTCATGAAACTTGGTTAGACCCAATTCATGAGAGGACGATTATATTTTCATCAAATATATTCCAATGGTCACTTTTAGAAAAACTAAAAAATTCTATTTGGATTTTGTGATCTCGATCCTCTCCACATTCGAAACCACTCAATCTGGAAAAAATTAAACACATTGAATATAAATTTTTCAGTATGAAATCTTTTGAAAACTCAACGTTATTGAAAAAACATCATAAACTATACCTAAAAATTTTATAAGTCTTAGATAATATTCCTTCGAAGGGGCTTGAGAGTTTTCTAACTAATGATTAGAGATGGTACGAAATAACATTATTAGATAGAGAATATAGAGTGTATTAGACCATGATACACTCATAGAATTTCAATGGAATGATCAGCAAGACTACCCCTTGTTCTGAAGGATACCATTATATAGTTTCATGTTGAGGGATGATGTTTTCATCCCAAATGTCGATCATGATGATCATGCCTACTGGTTCAAGAGATCACATCGATAGTACTAGAGTAAAAATGTTGTTGGAGTGAAATTATGAAGGAAACATTATATCTTACAATGAATACCCAATATAATAATAAAATAGACATAATGGAGAAGAATTGGAGGTTGTGGTTTCCCCCAATCGATATGAGAAAATCCATAAGGTGGGCATGACAGACCACCTCAATGGGTTGGATGAATAATAGGACTTGTACTGTGGAGGTAACTTCACAATAGAATGGTCTTGGTAATACAAGATATGCCAGTCCCATAATGAAGTTGAAGAGTTATTTAAGAAGGTCAAATTTTATGAGGTGGAATGGACCTTGGAGTTCCACGTTTATCACCACTTGGACATTCTTCCAGATTTGATGATCATCTAGTCCCTAGGGACCAACAAATTTTTTCTAAATTATGGGGAGGTTAGAATTAAATTATGTGACCTGTATGACATCTAAAGGATTCTTATATGTTGGGATATGTATGAAGTGGTCCTCCTAGTTAAAGACGTCTTTGATGAAAAAGAGCATCTTCTAGTGATCATAAGATTGTTTGTGATCTTGGGGTAGGGGGATAGTGACCCCAAACTAAGCATGAAGAATATTTCTTTTAAGAAATGGTTTAGTTATTTTCAAAAGGAACCAATGGAATGACTATTGGGGTGCCTTGTTAGTGTCTAAAGAATTTCATGGGGGAAATGGTCACCCATATTGGAGAATCATAGAGGTGAGTGAATAGAAGTTTAGAGTATAAAAATGAAGCCTATGGATCATACGTTTTGGATATCTATATTTATTACCAAGATTATTTATGGGTGGATTATCCATGTAGTAAATGTTAAAATGGGGTTTTGGTAGAGAACCCTAATTATTGTGTTGAAGTAGGATATGTGGACACACAACAACCTTGAGGTTCTAGTTTTAATAAATTTGTATAAAATGCTATGAACATCATATAGAGAAAGACCCTCCATCATGTGTTTGGGACCCTCTATTTTTATACAAATTAATTTCCACCATAGATGAGGGGATACGAGTATCCAAATACTCTCTCTCCTACCAAAATAGGTTTTTGTCCATCGATCATTAACATTTTAGAAGGTCATACTCATATAATGGAATAAGTGGATGTCTTATAAATGATTAGTATGGACAAATGATTCAATTTCCATATGTTTCTCCTTCCCATAAGAATAGTGACTAATAATGAAATGAGGAACATTGAGTAATAGTCTTACCACCTAGCCTTTAATGTGTAGGAATTGGAGGTGAGAATTGAATGAATGTGGATTTTAAATCCTAATACACCTAACCTATATTCATTTTAGTTTCGGTGCTAGAGTAGTCTAACCTCCAATGTTTTTATATGGGAACAATTTGAACAACACCACTCAGTTCTCCAATAGATGTGACAGATGTTTTAATGTAAAGATAGAAAGATCAAAAATAAGTCAACGATACTTATGGGATCATCCACAAATATGTGGTAAGATGTGGGATCACATACCCTATGGAATTTCTATATTTGAATGTCACTCCTTCTGATGAGGAATAAGGGGTCCCCTGACCCAATGGGTCAATGGAAGGTGGTGGGCAGGGCACCCTGAGAATTAAGAGTCAGTTTGATGGTTGGAGTTGCTACTATAGAGAAAACAAATCTCAATCCTAAAGATGTGGTAAACATAGGGAGTGAAAAAACAATAGTCCCAATTCTCCAACATAAGGAACATCAGGAGGAAGGAGGAATCTTTATAGTAGTTCATTATACTCACGTATAAGGTCCAAGGAATAAAATACACTGGTGGGCTGTTCCAAATTATATTTTTTCTCCCAAAATCTATGTGATTTAGGGAATCCATAATCAAATCACCTCTCTTTATGGGATAGAGAAACAACTTCAATATAAGGGAATATTATACTATGGGTTTTGTAATGAGAGGGAAGGATTCTATGTTTCCAATAGTAAGGTGATGATATAAATTGGGGAGTTGGAATACAATATCTATTCTCATGGAATTTAACATACCTTGACTAACTAAATAAATGCGATCCTAATCATTACTTCTCTTTTGGGTAATATTGTTGGTGACATAGATGCTGTTGTAGTCAAACTAATGGATCAGATGAGTCTTGGAGAAGTTTTTTTACTTTGACTCCCCTTTGGATAAAATAATGCCATTGATTAGGGAAATATTTTGATCTTGGGTGTTTTTGATACGACGCTTCCCATAGGATTTCTACCTATATCCTATTTGATTTGTACAACAATCATTTGTCATAGGGGAGAGGGTGATTTTTATGAAAAAATGGTAGAGGAAGTTGGAGACACAACCCTTGAAGATGTGAGTTTGTGGACTCTCACTGATGTTGTGTTTATAGGTATCGAACCACTACTCCAACTGGAACATTAAACCAAGGGGAATACTACTGGGGGAACTCCATCACTATGCGGATTACTCATGGATATATCTGATTTTCATGTTGAGTTTTACCATTGTTATAAAACATTTCATTTTTCACCTTTTAATTTATGATCTTACTCTTATAAGTCACATTTATAAAATCTTGTGCATTATATGGTTGTTGAGATCATTTTTGGAGATCAGGCATATATTGTAATGCTCAGGACAGGGTAAGTAACTGCAGATGAGGAAATACATTTGATGAAGGTAGACAAGGAGGTTGGGTGTATATTCTAACAATCTATGTTTCAAAAGAGTTGGATGATAAATATGAGGCTAAAATGATCACACCTATCTCAGAAGAGTCATTGTTGTTGACTGTAGTAACTGAGGCCTCAATTAAGGTGGTCAACATCATGCCACTAATAGAGGAAAACAAGGAGGTTGTGGTGTCCGAGCTTACCGTAGTGGTTTTACATGAGGTGGTTGGGTATCTCGCTATAGGTGTTGGGTCTTGTGTGTTCATGTTACCACTACAACAATGGATCAACCTTCTTGATGAATTTCCTGCTAATGACCTAGCCACCGATATGTTGGTTTTCATTCATAAGTATGATCCTGCACATCCTAAGGACATCAAGGATTACATTTCGAACATTGAATAGGAGAACAAAGTCTAATGATGTAATGAATGGAGTAGTGTTTTTAATTTCATCACTAACACTTTACTAGCTAATATAAAAATCTAGGTGATATCTCCTTGGAATTAGTTATCCAGTTTGGGGATTGGTGGGGTGGATTCTAGTGGCCTCCATGCATTTGATTTTTCTAATTTTTTGAATGAGCATGTGATGAGTGGTTGGATTTTAAAATCACCCACCAGAAAAAGAGGGTGTTGGGAACGTAATTTCACTAACTGAATAGGATATCACTCACCTAGAAGGATATGTGTGAGAGAATACAACCACTTCCATTACGTAGGTAGGGATCATCGGCCAATTTAGGTCTCAATTGGTGATGGATGAGGCTAAGATCATATAGGTGGCTTCTTTGGTGGATAAGTGTCTATACAATAAAGATCATGTCCAAACCTACATCTAATAATTTCTCTATACTATTGATGATGAATTGGTTAATATTATAGAGCAGTAGAAGACTCTAGAGTTTACTCAATAGAGGCCAGATGAGCATGAATTATAAATCCCTATGGTGAATCCCTAGCTATTTTTACCATGAAATAAAATAAATGAGAATATATATCATATGTATGACCCTCCTAAACTTTTGGAATAGTTCATTTATACTCCCTATATGATTCAATATGTTATTTTTGTTTCACCTCAACCATAACAACAACATAACCGACAATAAATCCCTAATACCATGTGATTCTTTCTCGGTGTGGTAAACAAGGGACAAAAACGAATTTCAATTTATATAAGAATAAAAAATTCAGGTTGAAAAATTAGGGTATGATATTTTTTCTCTCTCATAAATAGAGTTCTGACCAGAAGAGCATTGAATGGAGGATAAGGATCTCTACACATCGTACTTCCTTTCCAAACATGTGATACCACGCAAATGGGGTGATTATAGGGGAATTGAATTTTACCCTAACAAAATAGGAATAAAGAGAAATAATTGAGAATCTTAAGATTTAGAAAAAACATTTGGGTTGTGTTAAGATATAGTACGTCTACTTAACATGTTGAAATCATAGCCACCATTTTCATTTTTTTGAGGACGAGGAAAAACATATGAGGATCCATTGGTGACCATGTTCGAAACATGATACCTATCTCAAAATTCAGTGATATATCCTATGGTTGAAGAACCTATTATGTTAGGTGATCCATTGTGATGAGGAACCATTTCCGTTAATGGGTATCATTCAGATGTGGATGATTATGGGGATACAATTCAATGGAGACATAAATCTTGATGATGAATTGTAGGAATGATCAAATGGGGTTCAACATTGTTGGAATTACACCATTATTGCTTTGAGCACATTGTTCATGGTTATCAGTTATAAAAAATTTTAGACTAATCTTTTAAGGAAGACATCATCTTGGATACCGAGTTACAGTAAAGGAAAATGAATGATAATGTTGGTGACTAGCATCAAAGGGAAAAATGGGATTTTTTTGGAAAGGGCCTAAGATGATTTAATGGTTTATATCATGAAATGAGGATAATGGACACATAGTTTAATGTCATTAAAAATGGATGATATAAATATTGTTTAATTTTGTATGAACATGATGAAATATATGCATTAAAACATCATAAGTTGAGAATTATGTCTGATAAAATTTATCATCATGTGATTTGGATGTTTATAGAATAGTTTAGCATCTTATGTAAATGATGTGTGGACTAACATGAATTATACCCACCCTGTCAAGGTGAATGGGGCATAAGAGGGTAAAATAATTTGGGTACCCCCCTGGAGGATCTTCTGAGAAAAACAAATATTAATATTTGGATCTAAAATTTTCCAGAATTGATAGATCCAGTGAAAATGACCAGGTTTATTATGATGTCAATAGTGGGACCCTGCTAGCTTTATACCTCTTTATTTTTATGCCATTATATTTCCCAAGTCATGGGAGTGACCTAGTTGGGGGGGGGAATCTAAATATAGATCTTGTTTAATCTATATATTTTCAACATGAAAACAATTTATGCCTCTTGAATTTGGTACTTTAAGGTCATACTAGTTAGACTTAGAAGATGAAAGTAGATTAAGGTCGTAATGATATGAAAATGGGGTTGACAATTGTTTAATGTCCAAATTCTCAATCGAAGACTCCTAGATAAAATCATATAGCTTAAACCATGTCATTGAAAATAGTTTATGTTTATAATTCTTGAAGCATGACTCCCAGTTTATAGCCATAGATCTTGGACAAAAACCATTGATCACGGTGATGCACATAGTTTAGGGTTATAATTCCTAGGCCAAGACTCCTAGTTTAAGGTCCTAGAGCATGGTCCATGGAATTGAAAATTGTTTAAGTGCATACTACTTGTGTATAAGTTTGATTACTACATAGATTCTCTTATGAGGATGGATGGTTCAAAATCGATAAGAATGGTGTGCCTCGGAAACCCTACGCCATTCAAAGGAATCTGGGATGAGTCACATGTAGTTTAACATTGTAATTCATGGACCATGGGTTTTGTATCTCAGAGGAATACAAGTGGAATCTAGGTTAGTTAACCTAACATGAATGAGTATAAATGGTGGCCCTAATAAATAGAACATCTCTAAGAGAATTTTCACATAGATTAAGGTCATGATGATTGCACATGGGCTCCTAGTATGAGTGTTTAGAGTTAGGCCTAGAGGGTGAATTCCCCAAAAGAACACATGTAACATATAAAAGTGGAAATTTTATGTGAATTGAGGTCCAGCGAGGCCTGACACCACATGAAAAATTCCTAGAGAATCATGCATGAAATTTAATGTTTTGATGCTTGGACTTGGGCTCCGAGTATAATGTCTTTGAGTTCCTACAATGGGGGAACCCCTGTTTCATAGCATTACATTATGAAAAATCCTCTTAAATCCATAACATGTATGAACTATGGTCAAAATTGGAAATAAGAAGAAATATATAGACCCCACTATTTTCAGGGGAGAACCGGAGTAGGGGAAGAAGTGACGGACTTAAAAAAATTATTAGAGGGTTGATTGTGAATTAAATAACAAGGATAAAAGAGGGGTGATGGCTTAAGGGTGGGACATATGTTTTGACCATGTTTGAAACCTAGGTTCTATATCATATCTAGTCAAGGATTGGGAAAAAATATCATATTGAATATTTATCATGTTTAGAAATGTAGAATCTGCTCTCTATTATTGAGGATTCATTAAGGCATAGAGCTATGATGGAAGTTGAGCCATTGTGATAGGGAACCATTACCATTAGGGTTAACATATAGTTCAAGAGGTTAATGATTATCCAAACTGAAGAAAACAAATAGAATAAAGGTGTAATTATAGAATTTCCTTGAAAGACTTTTAAAATTCTTGGGATCCACTCCCCTAAATTCTCAACTGTGTTGGAGGAATATGCTGGTAGGAAAGGATCAATCCTTTCTCCAAATGGGGAAACCAAAAATGAGTTGATGGTCGGGATGGACCAAGGATATAATATTCAAGTATCAATACATATCAAATGGGAATGGTAATTAATCCATATATAGTTTGGGAACACATCATGTATAATAACAATGTTGGTTGGGGAAATGTTCTCTATGGTGAGGACAACAAAACATATAATGTTGGTCATATGGGCGTCCTATTTTCATTCTATCAGACAAAAACTGAGATTAAATTTTTCAATTGATTAATTTTGTATCCCATACTTTATATATAAGGCAAACAAATTTTTTATAGGGCAAATATATAGTTTAACATCATGTACTAAGGATGTTTGATTTTGGTCCCCCATACTTGTCCCATGAGGAATCTAGATTTTATATGGGGTAAGGATACATTTTAATGGAATGTCCTAAGGATGTTGGTTTTTTGTTATCTCATTCTTGTCACATGAATAATGTTCAATTTATACGGGTTAAGACTATTGTTTAATGTCATGTCATGAGGATGTTGGTTTTTGGACATCCCATACTCTTTATATAAGACATCCTTATTTTATACGGGGTAAAGATATAATTTAATGTCATGTACATTGGATACAGTGTTTTTAGTTTAATTTAAAATAACTCAAACTATATTCACTATTATTTTATGTTTATAGTGTTCATACCATAGTAGACACTCTAAATTTAATTTCATAGATCATAGCCTAATGTGTCTGTTGGTAAAATTATTATTATAGACCTCAACCCCAAGTTTCTATAGTTTAATGTTATATAGAATTAAATAAACAGTGTGGCATTCCTTATGAGTATTTTTTATTTGAATTATTTATAACTCAACAAGATATGAGGGATAAGGAGACCCTTTTTTCACCAAACTCAACAAACCATACCCATGTCAACATCGTGATATTGATGGGAAAATACATTATGATGATTTGAAAGTGGATGATTGACCAAGGATATGATATCCATGCATTTGTATTTATCCCATGCAATTGAGAATAAATCCATATATACTTCCAGGACTCGATTTTGCATGAAAAAACACTATTAGGGTGGATTACTCCATGGTGATGATATTGAATAATATCATATTTGTAATAAAAGGAATTTCAGTTTTATATTGGGTAATGATTATAGTATTAATTGGGTACTGAATAATTTTTTGGGGATTATGCATTGAGATACCCACCCTTTCCTTCCTCCATTCAGGTTATGAGGGAATTTTTATTTGATACTGAGTCGACTAATATGATTTGTCCCAATACTAAAAAAGGATGACCATAAGGGAATTTAGGGGTGATACAACCTTTTTAATTTGTGTTTTTTTATGAATTCAAGATTTTTCATGACAATATGAGGTCTATGAGTCATTACATATCCAATGGGAATGGAAATAAAGACATATATTGGTCAATAATGTGGCATGGTAGAAGACAAAAACCAAAAGTAAGAATGGATATGCACTCTGATGAGGATGGTAAAAATGTCATATTGTTAAAAAATCATACAAAAACACATTGAATATATAGTTATGGAATTGAAATCATAGAAAACAAGGGGACTTGTATTTTCTAAATATCCCAGAAAATTGGAAACCAAGCCCCTTGTTGTTCAAGAACATGGAATGGTAGAATGCTGATTATAGAAGTGTGGAGTTATCCTCATTGATGAGTGAATTTATGTATCCCATGGATGTTTTGAGATATCCCATGATCATTCCCTAAGAAGAGGTTATAGTTTATCAATATGTGATGAGGATCTTTTTTTGTCATCTCACACTTAGTATGTGATGCATCATATGTGTATTACATAAGGAAATATTGTAGTTTAACAACATGTGATGAGGACATTGGGATTTTTAGTTTAATGTATTAAAACTCAAAATATTGATTCTACTTGTTTATGGTCCTTGAGATCAGACCATAGGGACAACTATAAGTTTAGGGTCATAGCTCACACACCGAAGGGACTACTATTAGTTTTAAGTATGTCGATCTTAAACAATATTTTTTATATTTTAATCTATCATATCTTTGACAAAGGATTAATGAAATGTACTTCTTGTTATCAATGGATTTGGATGGGGGTGCAATAGGCTCTCCACCCACAGAGATTAAATAGTATTCACTGTTGCAATAAAACTTATGGATAATGTACGATTCGTCACATTTGGGATCCAACATTATATTCATTTTTTATCATCAACATTCTAAGAGCCAGTACCATGTCATATTCGAGGATGGAGTGGGGTTTGGCCATCTTATTGAATGGTCTCTTTATTATGTTCGGGTTCCTCTATATGTAATGAAAGGATTGATTTTGATTTTCCTTAAGGGATTAGAAATCAATTATTCAGACTTTTTCCATTCTATCTAGTGTCAGGTTGTCATATACACCCATTCTGAGCAATGATAACTGATCCATAAACGGTAACACTACCTCTATTCCAAACACTATGGATTATGGTGTTTCTTTGGTGGAATTTTTAGTTTTCATTGGATTAAAAAAATTAAATGATGAGTTTTCATGAAAAATATTCTTATTCTTGACCAGTATTTTATCATGATGCTAAAGGGAGTATTTTTGAATGCCTTATTCTGCCATTTTCATATGCATGGTAGATATAAGAATGGTTTTACTAGATTTTATACAAGGTGTATAGTTTTTTTAACCCATAATATTGATATTTAGTGGTGTTATATATGAGAATAGTGTGAGGCACACCAAATGGATGATTGATGTGGGAGCATAAATAGTCATTGACCAACTGGTTTCTAACTTCATTTAAAGTATCTAAATCTACTAATTTGTAAAATAATTCATTCTCATTCAAAAATAACCTACACTATCAACTTTTTACTAGCTAGTTGGGACACAAAATATCATTTAATCATAATTAAAATGGACCAGAATATTTGGTGGTGTTAATAAGCTCTCTTCATTGATGTGAAAACGTTACATTGATTTAAAAAAAATAAAACCACTTAGAGAACTCAATGTAGTTATGAACTATAGTGGGACAAATTATCCTAACCTCTGAATTTAGCGGCAGGGTTTCAATCTTTCTTGAGGTCTACCACACTATCTAGAATGAACCTCCTACAAAACATGATATATATTGTCTCTTGTTATTATATATGGGAAAATCTCATTGTTCCCATTGCATTAAATGGTTTCATCAATGTTAGGACAACTATAGAGGGTAAAATATTATGCACACCATCAAATTTTACAATACTTGGAAGGATGTGATGATAGAATTTGATGTTAGAGATATTCAACGCATGGATTTCTCAAATAAATATTTAAAAATATATTTGGGGGGATTTGAGGTCCCCGTCACATATGTACTGGTATCCATCTTATATATAAGATGGATTCTTTCATCTGAGGTGTTTGGGGAGTTGACCATCCAATGATCCACATGAATGACTAGATTATCCATGTCAGGTTCAATAGGGTATGTTTTTAAACCTTGGAAACCAAAAAATCGACAATTATGTAACCAAGGAACATTGGTCACCTTCATTTGGAAATATAAATGGTCCATTAGTTGATGTGTATCTTCCTGGTGGGGAACATGTTATTTCTTTTAGACAAAAATGTTATCCTTGATCTAACCATTTACTATATTAGTGTTTGCCTTCATGTGTAAATAGGGGACATCATTCTCAAGGGACAACTCAAGTCCAGTAATTATTTCCCAATACTCTACCTCATTGTTGGTGTAGCCTTCTGAAAACATGAAAGAGTATAGAAAAAAATTTATGTCTGAGTGATGAAGAAGATCCCAAGGCCTAAATTGTAAATAATTGGGTCATTGAGATTTATACCAGTCAGATATTAGGAGGAACAATCATAATTAATCTGACAACATGGTACAACCTGATCGAATGAGATTATAGATTCATCATAAAAATAAACATCCAACGGAATTTCTTTAGTGAATAGATTTGAATCCTAGTATTCTACTAGTGCATAGCCATTAACAACCTTCTACGGGGAAAAACAGATTTCTAAAGGCTAGAGGATTACAACCCAATATTCAAATCAACTCTCTAATAAGAGGAGATTGAGGATATACATTAGTAGGTCTATATGATAAAATACGTGCATCACATGGTTCTACAAGTACTGTTTCAAATATTTTACTATAAATACCAGTGTGAGAAAGTGTTTCTCAATATGTGAGTATCTGACCTCAATGTCATTATGCATGCGGCTAAGATAGTAGATATTTTGTCACATTCCATCATTATTCTTATGTTTTAGAAGGGTTATGAGGGACCAATATACATCAATCAGGTAAACTACCAAAGGTCTTCTTATGATGGGTGGCATCGGAACCAGAGGTTATAGTTGGTACTTCTAGATATCCTCAAAGGGATTTTGGTACTCCTCATCCACCTTGTAAATTGAACCCTTTTACAAGAACTTCAAAAATGTAATACTCTTGGTAGTAAAATTTTAAATAAATCTGTGTGTGTTGGCAATGTGTCCTTGGTGGCCTCACAACACATGGATATTTCGTATGGAGGAATTATAATGTTAACTATGATTTTCTTTTTGTCAACCTAAATTCCCCTGCATCTTATGAAAATGAAATTAATTTTTCTTATGGCAACACAAAATGCGTACAACTACGTGTTAATAATCAAATGTATGGTGTGAATAAAGTTGATAAATTCCTTGTGATGGTCATGAAACTGCTAGGATTTGACCACTAGATCGTCTACATTTCATGCCACCAAATTTCTGGGAAATACCTTAATGATGTGGTGCACGAACCACTAGTTAGTGGATGTATAATTCATTAAGAAATAAGTAATATTTTGGTTGAAAAATATTACTTCAAGCACTCTAAATGTGGTTTATTACTCATCCTCGATGGCCATATAGATCTAATATTACTTGGAGTATTAATTCATGAATGATATGGTCTCTAAACTAGCATGAGCATCAATCAACATCTACATAACTAGTAGAGGAAAAGCATCATTTGGATAATGGTAGTGAGGTCCCATAATCAATGTAGAGCCAAATCTACCCATTATTTTTCTTGATTATGATAAGTTTGGTTATCCAGCATGGGTACTAGACCTCCCTAAAAAGGGATACTTATATAGGATTTTCATCCTTTGCCTCAACCATAGAACCATGATATGGTTTCATCTTTCTAGGATTTTTTTTAAACCCATGAGGATTCAATTTAATTATAAGGTGAAAAATGGAAATATGAGGGTAAAGACATAGAATATTGTCATATCTATAGGAAAATATATTGTGGGGTAGTTTCAAGAAGACTAAATATAGTTATATCTCTTATGTGGAAAGGAAAGTTCTTATCGTTTTTGGACATGAATATTCCTCAAAACCAATTTTGAGATGGATTTCTCATCAATAGTAGCGGAGACATCCTCTTTCAAATTTTACAAGATATTATTCCAAATCATTTTTATAAACCGAGACATGGGGATCAAAAGGAGTAGATGAATCTTCTAGCGTATGTTACCCAGGGGAGAACAAATATCTATTTCGGAAGATATGGAATAAGTGATGATGGGATTTCATTGGGATGTTATTGTTTAATAGATTATTTTGACAAAATTATATTCTATTTCTATAGGGGATTTTTGAATTTGTTATGGAAGTAATTTCAATGAGTTATCCATATTATAGTTCATCGTGATTTGTGGAAAATGTGGCAATACCAGGGATCTGTGGCCATTGAGAGAATCAGTTGATACATCATATGAGTAGGGTCCTCCAATACCATCAGTTCTGGTAGGTTGTTTGAGTATGAGGTATTCTATGTGAACTCATTTTTATTAGGGATGAAAAAACAACCCTTAGCTCTCGATTCATGGGATTTAATATATGAATCATGAGAGAAACACCATATTTCAATTCTACCAATGGACAAGATGTAGTGGTTTTAAAATTGTTAGGGTCATTAATGTACTCAACTCCTTCATAATAGACCAAGTTTCTTTAATTATTATAGTAATCATCTTTAAGATAGTGGGACTCAAAGTATTAAAAGGGGGACGTATCACACTAGAGTACCCCTACCCAACTGTCCATGGAGCATTTAAGTCACTGGTGGTACAAAGAGGGATCTATTACATTAGATTGAATTCAAGGCCATCCCAACGTCACATTATAGATAATATCATATGCGACAACCAACACATATTTCCTTAATATCAAGCCACCAAATTAATTCTTTAACCAATTTTTTTCACACAAATGTTTTTACTATTATCATACCCATAAATTTTTAGGTTGGATGGAACCAGATAAAAAAATTTATGTCATATCATATGGAGAATATAGGTTATAAAAATGTTTACCCCTATGCTATTATTCATTAAGAATCATTGAATTTCAACTTCATTAAACTGGTATGTGATTTTTAATGGACGTATGTTCCACTAAATGTTGATATCATCATCTTCTCAAGAAAATGATATAATTAATTGACTTTCCACTTGTTTCACCACTTTTATGTAGTAAGATATGCCATCAACCACAGAAGTCATGAACTGAAGGGAAACTTCAAGGCTTAAACAAGTTCATCATTCATATCCTTTGATAATATGTGTTCCACAAGAATCTAGAGCCATATCAGTTCTCCAAAAAGTTGAATCCAAACATCATACTTCAGTGTCAGAGGAATATTTTTTCTACAGAGGGTTGTTCCATAATTGGTGATCAAAATATGTCATCGGTATAACTGATTGGGTCGCAATAGTACTGGATATATTACACTTATAGCTAGTTGTTATTATATAAAAATCCAATGGATGGATAACATTATGATAAGGTTGGTCCTTGGATATAAGTGACTTATCCCAATTCACTTGTAGAAAAATTTTATGGTTATCTAATACAATCAGACGCAGAAGTGATCCTAATAGTGTGCACCTAGATGGTAGTTGTTTTTGATCCTTAACAAAGGATTTCTATCGAGTTTTAGTAGAATGAATATCTTGGTTTGAATCCCTAGCTTTTTAATTCTGATATCTTTCATGTACCATGTCCATCATTTGTTGATATCAGCCCAAGGGGGTTAAGTCGTTCACATGGAATTTCACACTATTTGTAATTGTGATGTAGTCCACAAGTTCAACAACATTCAAGAAGTTTTATTCAATATCCTAATTATTGAAAGAATCTGTGGTAGGGTTTACACTATTAACAGATCCAAATTTAGGTTTCATAGAGTAACCAATGGTTTGAGGAGGTTTTGGCTCTAGTAGTGGAATCCATTTTCTTTTATGTAATTGACGATAGTTTTTCTGAGACTTCGGAGGCAGTAGTAAAAATTTGGAGTTTCCTATTAGAGGAGGCATGGAATCTAAAGAAGGATATTTCATCCTCTATAATTCATATATTATTACATTGGCATGTGTAATGGTATTATGATTCAACCATTCATTATACATCTACATCTCATGGTGGGGAACCCATTTCCACTCACCAGAGTCTTCTCTTTATCTATTTGGTTTATCATATACATGTGGAACTTTTGTGATGACATTTCCCAATCTATCTAGACCATAATATAATTGGAAAATAATACAATTGTTGAAGTAGAATCATTCATTGATCGATTGGGAAATGATTCTATGATATGAGCAGGGATCAGTTTTGACCAGTGAGTACAACCTCCTAGGGTATCTTTCATTATGGAATGATCAAGATTCCATTTTCATTGGAGAGACTAAAATATTATAGTACCTACATATCCGTGAAGGAATATTTGTTTTTTAACCTTTCTAGAAAAGGAATGAAAGGATCCATGTCCTGTTGGGGAATTAATCCTTATTTTATCATCAAATTGATTCTTCCTCCTAAGGCTGCACTGGGTGAGACTATGCTTGGTGACGCTCATCTACAAAGTGGTCTTGTAGGAGTACTGACTCACGAACATATTCATGTATAGGAGTTGAATTATTTTATATTAGGGGCCACCTTGAGAGATCTAAAAGGGTCAGTGGATGTGATGATTGTTTGGTCCGATTCAAGGAATATTCTAAATGATTATATTTTTTAGAGAAATCCTAAAATCCAATGGGGTAGGTAAAGGATATAAGGGTAGGGGCTACCTCATTTCTAATTTACTACATGGAAATCAAAAGAATTTTTTCTTATGAATGATTTATTTTTTGTGTTGTTTGGGTCATTTCCTTTGGGTGATGAAGTTAGAGACTCTCCCATTAGTCATTTTCTTTCACTTGCAGAGGTAAGTGATTATTATCTTATGAGAATTGGATATTTAATAGAAGAGAAAATATCTATGATGGCCCTCCAAACTGGAAAAAGGCCACATGGGTAGATGACTATACTAGATGAACAGAGGTCATACAAGATTTTGGACAATGTATCAGAGCATAACCAATTTTAGTTGTCCCAATGTCGTTAACATTGGACCACAACGTTAGGGAAAATGGTCCAAATACTCTATTTTATGACTCATTCCATTAAAGAGGCTAAATATGTGATTACCAAACTCTAGGGGTTCTCGAACAATTTCCACCCATAATGTCGACAACATCACTTTAGGAGGAATAACCACCTATAATTTTTCCAATGTCTTGAGAAGGGTGATGAGAGGAGTTATCACATTATCATGGAGAGGATTTATGATCACCGGTATGTTGATAGACTCATCATCTCGAGAAGAAGAAATTCCTGGATCTCGAGGTGGATAATCACATGAATGAAGTGAGTCGGGAGACTAGTTTCTTACTTTTTTTTATCCCACAACTTACGCCCCAACTGGGAGCAATGGGCCACCATGTTCTGATCAAGGAACCTAGCGAAGGATGATTGGGTTCCCCACTAGTAGAGATACGAAGTCTCTACGTATTTTTTCTTGGTATATCCAATTCATTGTAGTGTAACACCTGAGACTTTTATGTTATATAAATCATCAAAGGAATATTTTTCTATACACAACACTTGCTTGTCTTTCTTTACATGAAATCGCGACCTTCCTCTATAGCTTGCATCGTACCCAATACCGAGTTTCACTAAACAATGATATGCTAATAAAATATTATTAAAACTAGCCGTTATGAATAGTAATAACGACTTTTTGAAATTTTATAAATTTTATTTTTCAAAATGGACTTCATTTTTTGGATTTGGAATATCGAAATTATCCTCAGGTGAAATTTTGGTATTTTTCTGAAAACTTTCAATTTTTGATGAATAGTGAAACCACTAAGTGGTAGTTAAAAAACTTAATTTTTCATAAAACATAATTTTACCGATTCTGTGAGTGGTATTTCAAAAATCCGAGAGACACAGTTGATGTCAATAAGTAAAATGTTGTTCGATGAGATGAAAATATTTTTTGGTGAATAGTAACTTTTTACTTTTATTTACCACGGTTAAAAGTAAATTGGGTAATTAAGGGTAAAAATGATATTATTATTACCATAAAACATGTTTTAATTCTATTTGATAAGTGTAATTCGACCAAAAAACAAACTTAGGAATAACATATGTCCATTTAGGCCCACTTGGATTAGATTAGGACATTTATTGTTAATTTATTTAAAGAAGTGTTAAAATAGTTAAAATCAAAGTTTAATAAGTAAATAATTTTTAATATAAGGTTATATATAATATAAATTAGACTATAAATATTCATTATAAATCTAAGATGATTTTCTATATAATTGAATATTATCTGTAATTTTTAGACATTAAATAAGTTAATTTATATATGACACAAAGATGATGCAATAATTATCTTATTAATGAAATATTGACATAATTGATGTTATAAATACTTAAATAAATGTAATTTGAGACTTTTTATGAATTCCACTAATTTTATACGTTAATATGACATGTTATTATATATTTAATTAACTTTTTTCAAACTAATCATTCTGTTATGATTTTTACAAAAATCAATTACTAAATAGTGTCAAAATTGACATAAAATAGTTCTTAATAACAAATATTATATTATTAATTGATATTTTATTCCTAAAAATATAAGGTTCGGCAAAATGACTTAGATAAGGTTATATATATTAATAATAAACAACTTGGGGTTCGTTTGGATTGTTATAGTATGTTTATTAACCTTATATTGTAAGAACACAAGAAGACACGGTAAAAGTAAAATTATTTAACTTAATGTTAAATCTAAATGATAAGGTCAAAATAGGAACCTAAAATTGTATAAATTATATTTAATGAGAGGATTTAGACCCATCACCAACTTATATTAGAAATAAATCAATTTGGAGCTATTTAAAACCGAATTTGGCTTTATAATAAAATAATATTTTTAGTTATTCCAAAGGTGCCCCTCTCCTCCCTTATAAAAGGGCACCTCCTCCCTCTTTTCCTCACACCACATTGAGCCTTCAGGATTGTCCAAACCCTGCCAATTTCTCCTCTCCACTTCCCTAGATAAATATTAGAGTCCATGGTTTTCTTCAAAGACCAATTTTAGTGCCCTAAAAGGAGGTCTCAAAGAAGCACTTCAAAGAAGAGGTAATGTCTGTTACCGATTATTTCATCTTTATTTCTTCTTCCACTTATTCTTCTTTAGTTGTTTCATTATGAAGTAATAACATCAGTATCACTCATATAATGATATGTTATTATAAGTATGAAACAATCCTATTTCACTATCTATCCATCCTACGGAAAATGAAATCACCACGCGTGCGTACCTACGGAATACCTTCTCCACGCCGTGGTGTAATCTACTTTCCACCACCACCTTACTTGGATGGGTATAATGGTGTAAATAATGACTATATATGATTATTGTAAAGTGATATTGATTCTGAAATATTATACATACACTCCAATACAATTCCATGATCATGGGAACGATATCATCGCTCGTGCGTACGTACGGAATACCGTCTCCACGATGTGATGCGACTCGTTCTACATGATCATCATTGCATAATGATTATATAAATGAATTGAATGAATTAATATGATATAAATTACAATAATAACATTCTGTAAATGAGGTATCTATAACCTAAAGTGAAGAATAAGAATTTATTCGACAAAACACGCATAAGAACAAAAAGTAATAAACACCCGAATAACAAGTTGTAATGAAGTATTACTAATAAGAAACTAAGAATATGACCATATATGATATCATAACAATAATTATGATTCTGGAATAAGTAAATAACAGTATTTAAATCATTATACAGGAGGTTTGGTCACTTACGAGGCAAATCGGACCTAAGTTAAGGGGAAATATCACAATCTCATTTTTATCTGAGATTGTTTATACTTTGGAATTTACTGGGGTGTATTTTATCATCCACATCCATGTTTCCTCCATATGTAACATTATTTCCATCCACATAAAATTGTTTAAAACCAATTTTACCCTTCAGTGAGTTTTTTGTAAATGATATGAAAGGAATCTTTTGTCGTTTTTCGTACGAGGTACTTTTTTGACTTTTCTGACAAAAGTACGAAGAATGTTTTTATTAACTTATACGTCATGAATGGATTTTTAAAACATTATTTCCAAGAAACTTCCTTTACAAGTTTTCATGTTTATTTTTAGTCAACTTCTTTTAGTTTATAATTTTACGACATGTTACGAAAGGAAAAGTGTTTTTGAAGCAGAAAGGATATTTTCCTAAAGAATGGAGTTCGAGTGTTTTATCAAAATTATTTTCCAAATAAGATAATAAAGGGTTCTGTTTTTATCCCTATTATTACATTGATTTGATTATGTTGTGATGGAATTATATTTTTATGAATTCCTTTATCTTATATGAATTGTCTTATGATGTCACGATGTTTAAGATTCCCATTTTTATTACATGGGTTATGCTATGATGTATGTTTTTCTGATTTTGTGGCACACATAAGAATGGTATCGTTATGAGATGGGTGGGACCTATATGTCCATCCAATTCATTGGGTAAAGATTTTATATCTCATGAGATAGACTTGGCTGGAACGACAGGTTAAACTGGTTCAGTGAAATAGGACTGAAACGAAGAGTGAACTCGGTTCAGAAGTGGACTTTATCCACTAAGATAGTATTGGAAATGAGTCTAGAATAACAAGAAATGATTCTCAATGATTATGTGTGTATGCCACAAAGTTTCATGTTTTAAGTTATGATTATTGGGATTAAATTTCACTACTATGATTTATCCCATGTTATGAAATTATGATCTCTTTTGCAGGTTAAAATTTCCACAATTTATGTGCTTATGTATATAATGTGATTGATATTTCTGTTGTTTACCCTTACTGAGCATTTGAGCTCACCCTTTTATATTTTTTATTTCCCAATGTCAGGAAGAAGGTTATTAAGTAGAATATGCCAAAAAGGGACTCTAGATATGATGAAATAAATGGGAGGAAAAGTATATGCTTTATGAACCAGTTGTTTATGCTTTCCAGTTTCTAAAGACAGTATACCTATACGGTCCATTCAATGTTTTGTTATATGTTGTAATAAGTGTTCTTCAATTTTGAAGTATTAAGAATGTATGTAAAGTATGGGTCTTTATAGTTGGTATCAGAGGAAAGGTATAGTCAACCATTGGAAACTAGGATGTGAAAGCCTTAGTAAGAACCCTAAGGATAATTCTAAGCATAGAACACAATATTAGTGTTTTAGAAATGACCATGAATAACCTAGGATAAGACCTTAAGTGTTAAATTTTATTCTTGATTATGTGGTTTTCCTATTATAATTAGTGTTTCTCACACTATTATTCTTGGTTTTATGTCAATGGCTGGAACCAGAAGGAACCATGTTATTGCGGAATGCGATGGGCAATGTAGTGATTGTCCCCCGGAGCAACCAAAAATTATGGGAGCCGGAATGAAAAATCTTTTAGCCATGCTCACACAACTTTCTCAAGATATGAATCATGCAGGACTTTCAAATGAGCAAAGGAAGGAGAAACATTCTGTTGAATCCTTTATGAGGTAGAGTCCACCTTCTTTCAGCGGGTCTACTGATACATTAGTTTCTGAACAATGGATTAGTACTACTGAAAAGATATTTTCAGTTCTTCAATGTTCTGAACATGATAAAGTATTCATAGCAGTTTATCGTTTGGAAGGAGATGCTGATCAATGGTTGAATCTTATTAAGAATATGAGGCAAAGGGATGAAATTGAGTCCATGGAATGGGACGAGTTCAAGAAATTATTTTTCAATAAGTACTTCCCTCGTCTTCTCTGAACAAAAATGGAGAAAGATTTTCTTGAACTGAAGTAAAAGGATGATGAATCTGTTGGTACTTATGAAGTAAATTTTACAAGACTTGCAAGGTACGCTTCTGGTATTATTATCCAACCTAAGAGTAAGATCAATTGATTCTTTAGTGGCTTAAAACCAAGTCTTCCAAGGGTGTTAGACATAAAGGACTTCAATAGCTATGAGGAAATCGTTCGATGTACTCTCAAAGTCGAGATGGAGATTGGAGTAACCCATCAGTCATATGGGTTTGATAAGAAGAGGAAAATGGAATTCAAAGGAAAATCTAAAGAGCACACTCAAAAGAAGATGATCTTTCCCTTATGCTCAAAGTGTGGAAAGAAACATGGAGGGAGTTGTCTTAAAGGGAAAAGTAAATGTTTCAAATGTGGAAAGGAAGGTCATAGGTCATTTGAATGCCGCAATGATGGGAAGAAGATGTCTAATGATGAAAACAAATAAAGGGATACACATAATGACCCTACTACACATCAATGTTTCATGTTCAAGGAGATGGGGCATTATGCCAATCAATGCCCAAATCCAAGGGTTGGTGATGATGGTCGACGTCAACAAAATCTTATGGATAAAGACAATGGAATGTCACAAGGAATTTCTATCAGCAGTGTGGAGTACGATAACGATGTGCTGAAAGGTACACTTACGATCCAATCTAAAGTAGAAAATGTTTTATTTGATTCTAGATCCACCAACTACTTTATTTCTGAAAAATTTTCTAAGGATATCACCGTATTACCTCAACAGTTAGATGTTGAGTTAGCTGTGACAACCCCAAATGGCACAATAGTCACATCAAAAGTTTATAATTCTTCTCCGATTAAAGTTTGTGGGATAGTGCTTCCTGAAAATCTTGTGAGACTTCCTATAGTGCAATTTGATGTGATTCTTGGCATGGATTGTCTTTCTCTACATGGAGCTCATATCAATTACCAAATAAGGGAAGTCACATTTCAAATTCCATATCAATCAATGATCGTCTATCATTGCAAGGATGGACATAACCTTCCAGTGGAAATTTCATCCATCTTATGGGTCTTGATTCCACTAAAAGAAGTTTATTTATCTCAAATGGTTGGTGAGAAACTCACGATTAAGAATATGCCCATTGTACTGGAGTTTGGTGATGTCTTTCCGGATGAATTACTGGGTCTTCCACCAAATCGTGAAGTTGATTTTTCAATAGAACTCGTACTGGATGCTTTGTCTATTTCAAAGACACCTTATAGAATGGCCCTAACTGAGTTGCAGGAATTGAAGAAGCAACTCCAAGAGAATATTTATAAGGGGTTCATACTCCCTAGTGTGTCACCTTTGGGACCACCTGTTATGTTTTTTAAGATGAAAGATGGATCAATGAGACTCTGCATTGATTATCAAGAACTTAACAAGATCACTATCATGAAAAAATATCCTATCCCACGCATTGTTGACCTATTTGACCAACTACGTGGAGCTCAATACTTTTACAATATTGATCTTCATTCATGGTATCATCAATTAAGGGTCAAAAGGGTTGATATACCAAGGACGGCTTTCCATACAAGGTATGGACACTATGAATTTATAGTGATGCCATTTTGTCTTACTAATTCCCCTACTATCATCATGTATCTAATGAATAGATTCTTTAGAGACTATCTTGATCAATTTGTGGTAGTCTTTATAGATGATATTCCTGTCAATTCAAATAGCAAGGAAGAACATGAAAATCACTTGAGAATTATATTGAAGACCCTGAGAAAGGAGAAGCTTTATGCCAAATTTACCAAGTGTCAATTTTGGCTTCAAAAAGTTTCATTTTTGGGTCACATAATCCCAAAAGAGGGGATATCTGTGGATCCACCAAAAATAGAGGTTATTGAAAGATGGTCGAGAACAACAACAGTAACTAAGATCCGATGTTTTATTGGTTTGGCTGGATATTATCGACGTTTTGTGAAATATTTTTCACGATTATCTAATCCACTCACCAAGTTGACTCGGAAAGGAGTTATGTTTGTTTGGACGGAGGAATGTGAAGAGAATTTAAAGGATTTGAAAAGAAGGTTATCTAGTGCACCTGTGCTCACACTGCCTTGTAGTGGAGAAAGGTTGGTGATCTACAGTGATGCATCCAAGAAGGGTTTGGGGTGTGTTCTTATGAAAAATGATATGGTGATAGCTTATGCCTCATGACAGTTGAAAATACATGAGAAAAATTACCCAACTCATGATTTGGAGATAGATGCGGTAATCTTGGCATTAAAGATTTGGAGGCATTACCTTTATGGTGAGAGGTGTGATATTTATACTAATCATAAAAGTTTAAAGTATATTTTCACATAAAAGGAGCTGAATATGCGCCAAAGAAGATGGTTGGAGATGATTAAAGATTATGACTGGTCAATTAATTACCACCCTGGGAAAGAAAACAAGGTGGAAAATGCATTAAGTCGACAAGACCATGCTATTTTATCCATGATGAGGATCACAAAAGATCCAATATTTATGCATTTACAAAGGATGGATCTTGGAATTATAATGAAAGGTGAAAAATTGTATCTTTCTCAAATTAATGTTCAACCATCTATACATGTGAAGATTAAAGAGGCACAGAAACACGATTTCGAGTTACAAAAGAAGGTGAGAATTGTTCCTGAATTCAAACTTGATTATGATGGGATAATAAAGTTCAGGAATCGGGTTTGTGTTCCTCCCATCCCCGAATTAAAGAAGGAGCTGCTGGATGAGGCTCATAGTTCTTCATTCTCTATTCATCCTGGAAGCACGAAGATGTATAGGGACCTGAAAGAGTACTTCTGCTGGGATGGCATGAAACGAGATGTTGCTGAATATGTCTCTCGATGCTTGGTTTGTCATCAAGTTAAAGCTGAGAGACAGAAGTCTAAGGGGATGTTACAACGATTACTCATACCCGAATGGAAATGGGAAAACATCACTATGGACTTTGTCATAGGACTTCCTAAAACATCCAAAGGGAATAATGCTATCTGGGTCATAGTGGATCGTCTTACAAAATCTGCACACTTCATTGCTATTAGAGAGGATTTCTCTCTGGATCATCTTGCCAGGATATTTGTAATGGAAGTGATAAGATTTCATGGAGTAACAATTTCTATTATATCTGATCGGGATCCAAGATTTACCTCGAAGTTCTGGAGAAGTCTTCAGCATACTCTAGATAGAGAGTTGAGTTTCAGCACTGCTTATCATCCTCAGACAGACGGTCAGTCTGAGAGTACAATTCAAACTCTAGAAGATATGTTGAGAGCTTGCTCTATGGATTTCAAAGGTGGTTGGGATCAACACCTACCTTTGGTGGAATTTTCTTATAATAATAGCTTTCACTCCATTATTCAGATGGCTCCTTATGAAGCTCTCTATGGAAAGAAATGCAGGACTCCAACTTGCTGAGATGAAGTTGGGGAAAGAAAGCTATTAGGACCCCATCTCATTGATGAACTGGCAGAAAAGGTCAGATCTATTCAACAACACATAAGAGCATATCATGGTCGACAGAAAAGGTATGCCGACAACTGAAGAAAAGACCTAGAGTTTGAATTAGGTGATAAAGTGTTCTTACGAATATCTCCCTGGAAGAGGGTCATGAGATTTGAAAAGAAGGGGAAGTTGAGCCCTAGATATATTCTGAAATACTGGATCGTGTTGGGAAGGAAGCTTACCGATTGGTGCTTCCACCAAATCTCTTTCAAGTTCACAATGTGTTCCATGTATCTCTCCTGAGAAATTACATACCTGATCCTTCACATGTACTCAGCTCAGAAGTTGTACCGCTGGAGCATGATCGTTCTTATGAAGAGCAGCCGATAGAGATTCTGGATCATAGCGAAAGAGTCCTACGAAACAAGACCACTCGATTGGTGAAAGTTTTATGGAGGAACCAACAATTAGAAGAAGATACATTGGAGCTTGAGGATATGATGAGGGAGAGGTATCCTCATCTGTTTGTTACAAAGTGACAAATTTCGAGGGCGAAATTCATTTTAAGGGGGCTAGAATGTGACACCCGAGACTTTTATGTTATATAAATCATCAAAGGAATCTTTTTCTTCACACAAAACTTGTTTGGCTGGCATTATAAGAAATCGCGACCTTCCTCGATAGCTTGCGTCGTACGCAATACTGAGTTTCACTAAACAATGATATGCAAATAAAATATTATTAAAACTAGCCATTATGAATAGTAATAACGACTTTTTCAAATTTTATAAATTTTATTTTTCAAAATGGACTTCATTTTTGGATTTGGAATATCGAAATTATCCTCGGGTGAAATTTTGGTATTTTTCTGAAAACTTTCAATTTTTGATGAATAGTGAAACCACTAAGTGGTAGTTAAAAAACTAAATTTTTCATAAAACATAATTTTACCGCTTCTGTGAGTGGTATTTCAAAAATCCGAGAGACACAGTTGATGTCAGTAAGTAAAATGTGGTTCAGTGAGATGAAAATATTTTTTGGTGAATAGTAACTTTTTACTTTTATTTACCACGGTTAAAAGTAAATAGTGTAATAAAGGGTAAAAATGATATTATTATTACCCTAACACATGTCCTAATTCTATTGGATAAGTTTAATTCGACCAAAAACAAACTTAGGAATAAAATATGACCATTTAGGCCCACTTGGATTAGATTAGGACATTTATTATTAATTTATTTAGAGAATGGTTAATATAGTTAAAATCAATGTTTAATAAGTAAATAATTTTTAATATAAGGTTATATATAAGATGAATTCGACTATAAATATTCATTAGAAAGCTAAAAATATTTCCTTCACAATAGTAGTTTATTTGTAATTTTTAGAAATTAAATAATTTAATTTATTTATGACACAATGATGATGTCGTAATTATCTTATTAATGAAACATTGACATAATTAATGTTATAAATACCCAAATAAATGTAATTTGAGACTTTTTCTGAATTCCACTAATTTATAGGTTAATATGACATGTTATTGTGGATTTAATAAACTTTTTTCGAACTAATCATTCTGATAATATTTTCTCAAAAATCAATTACTAAATAGTGTCAAAATTGACATAAAATAGTTTTTAAAACAAATATTATATTATTAATTTTTATTTTATTCCTAAAATATCTTTTTCGACCAAATAACTTAGATAAGGTTATATATATTAATAATAAACAACTTGGGGTTTGTTTGGATTGTTATAGTAAGTTTATTTACCTTATAGTGAAAGAACACAAGGAGACACGATAAAAGTAAAATTATTTAAATTAATGTTAAATCTAAATGATAAGTTCAATATAGGAACCTAAACTTGTCCAAATTCTATTGGATGAGAGGCTTTCGACCCATCCCCTCCTTAGATTCTAAATAAATCAATTTGGAGCTATTTAAAAACGAATTTGGCTTTATAATAAAATAATATTTTTAGTTATTCCAAAGGTGCCCCTCTCCTCCCATATAAAAGGGCATCTCATCCCTCTCTTCCTCACACCACTTTGAGCCTTCAAGCTCGTCCTAACCCTGCCACTTTCTCCTCTTCACTTCCCTAGAGACATCCTAGAGGTCCTGGTCTTCTTCAAAGACCAATTTTATTGCCCTAAAAGGAGGTCTCAAAGAAGCACTTCAAAGAAGAGGTAATGTCCATTACAGATTCTTTCATCTTTATTTCTTCTTCCACTTATTCTTCTTTAGTTGTTTCATTATGAAGTAATAACATCAGTATCAATCATATACTGATATGTTATTATAAGTATGAAACAACCCTATTTCACCATCTATCCATCCTACGGAAAATGAAATCACCGCGCATGCGTACGTACGGAATACCGTCTCCACGCCGTGGTGTAATCTACTTTCCACCACCACCTTACTTGGATGGTTATAATGGTGTAAATAATGACTATATATGATTATTTTAAAGTGATATTGATTCTGAAATAGTATACATACACTCCAATACAATTCCATGATCATGGGAACGATATCATCGCTCGTGCGTACGTACAGAATACCGTCTCCATGATGTGATGCAACTCGTTCTACAAGATCTTCATTGCATAATGATTATATAAATGAATTTAATGAATCAATATGATATATATTACACTAATAAAATTCTGGAAATGAGGTATCTATAACCTAAAGAGAAGAATAAGAATTTATTCGACAAAACATGCATAAGAACAAAAAGTAATAAACACCCAAATAACAAGTTGTAATGAAGTATTACTAATAAGAAGCAAAGAATATGACAATATATGATATGATAACAATAATTATGATTCTGGAATATGTCAATAACATTATTTAAATCATTATACAGGAGTTTCAGACACTTATGAGGCAAATCGGACCGAGGGTAAGGGGAAATATCACAATCTCATTTTTATTCAAGATTGTTTATACTTTGGAATTACTGGGGTGTATTTTATCATCCACATACATGTTTCCTCCATATGTAATATTATTTCCATCCACCTACAATTTTTTAAATCCAATTTTACCCTTCAGTGAGTTTTTATTAAAGGATATGAAAGGAATATTTTGTCGTTTTTCGTACGAGGTGCTTTTTTGACTTTTCCGACAAAAGTACGAAGAAAGTTTTTTTTAACTTATACAACATGAATGGATTTTTAAAACATTATTTCCAAGAAGCTTCCTTTAAAATTTTTCAAGTTTATTTTTAATCAACTTCTTTTAGTTTATAATTTTACGACATGTTAAGAAAGGAAAAGTGTTTTTGAAGCAGAAAGGATATTTTCCTCAAGAATGGAGTTCAAGTGTTTTATCAAAATTATTTTCCATCTAAGATAATAAAGGGTTCTGTTTTTATCCCTATTATTACATTGATTTGATTATGTTTTGATGGAATTATATTTTTATGAATTTTTTTATCTTATATGAATTTTTTTATTATGTCATGATGTTTAAGATTCCCATTTTTATTACATGGGTTATGCTATAATGTATGTTTTTCTGATTTTGTGGCACACATAAGAATGGTATCATTATGAGATGGGTGGGACCTATATCTCCCTCCAATTCATTGGGTAATGATTTAATATCTCATGAGATAGACATGGCTGGAACGGCAGGTTAAACCGGTTCAGTGAAACAGGACTGAAACGAGGAGTGAACTCAGTTCAGAAGTGGACTTTGTCCACTAAGATAGTCTTAGAAATCAGTCTTGACTAAAAAGAAATGATTCTCAATGATTAGGTGTGTATGCCACAAAGTATTATGTTTTATTTTATGATTATTGGGATTAAATTTCACTACTATGATTTATCCCATGCTATGAAATTATGATCTCTTTTGCAGGTTACGATTTCTAAAATTTATGTGCTTATGTATATGATATGATTGATATTTCTTTTTTTTACCCTTAATGAGCATTTGAGCTCACCCTTTTGAATGTTTTATTTCCCCAGGTCAGGAAGAAGGTTATTATGTAGAATATGCCAAAAAGGGACTCTAGATAAGATGAAATAAATGGGAGGCAAAGTAGATGCTTTATGAACCAGTTGTTTATGCTTTCCAGTTTCTAAAGACACTATACATATATGGTCCTTTCATGGTTTTGTTATATGTTGTAAAAAGTGTGCTTCAATTTTGAATTAATAACAATGTATGTAAAGTATGGTTCATTATATGTAGTATGTTAATTAGTCAAATTTTTATATTCCTCTAGTTCCTGATGCAAGGAGGCTATCCTGGGGTCTAACTCGGCTTTTGGCGCATCCTTAAAATAACAGATGAGCTTAGTGGTCCCCTTTATTTTGTCAACATACCCATTTCATGGATGTAATTTATCAATGGGGGGACTGCCATTACAAATTACCTATCTCTTCTGGATAGTATGTGTTTATTTATTGAGGTATTTATGATATTATATGTCCATTTGAGATGGTGCTTCTATATAGATACCTACATCAGTGGTTCTATTTATCAAATCTTTTGGTGGGTCAATGGAAGTGACATTTACCATGGTGGTAATCAGAGAGGACCCTTTATTATTGGTGGATAGACCAAATTTATGGGCATGTCATTACATTGGATAGGGATGAAATGGAGGGTAACATACTGCACCAGCCTCTAATATTCTTGAGTTGAGACACCTCATTCATGACGTTGTATTAAATAGTGAGGATCCCACCACATGTTTTTTAATGACTATGTTGGTTACCATACATTTAGGATGTTTTTTCTACTAGTAGTGATGTAATATCAACCCTCTTGTACTATTGGGGAATGTAATCATGGTGATTGTGACTCCCTTGGTAAGTCAGATTATTGTCCAAAAGGATTTGAAATATCACCCAACCATTCTAGTGAAAAAATATTCTTGGCCCTAGTGAGGGACTCTTATATAACAACATCTGGAGGTGTATGTGGCCAGAACAAGACTGATAGTTGTTCAACATCTATGATATCCTCCAAGTTCATTTATTCATTACTAAGGGGATTATATCTCTCTTTTTCAGTCAATGCCTCAATCAATACAATCCGAGATAAGGGGGGTGAAACGAGCACTGATCTTCTTGGATAAATTGGGATAGGTTGTGTTACACTGTTAAAATATCTACTGCATGTATGAATATCTCTTTGATGGGGAGACAGAATCAAGATCATTTCAATGTAGGATGTGTTGTTTTACACATCCAGAGTATGAGGGTAGAAAAATCGCTTTGAGGATCAGTTGTGTGTTTACCATCACATTTTTGTATCAAACTAGATCTCGATATCCCTATAACTTTTCCTTTGGTGGTAGAGAGTAGTGAAATTGAAGGTGGTGGAGACTATTTCATTTTGTGTCTAGAGGAGGAAAGAACTTCCTCCACATAAATTTTCTTAAGGATGGGATCGAGGACCTCATGGATTTTGTTTTTAGGGAATGTGACCACAATTGGTGAGTTTCTTCCCTAGTCTCTATTACCAGGGATGGAAGCCCCCTCATCAATACATTCATATGTTTGGAGTATGATAGGGTGATCCTGAAATGAAACATCTCAAGTTACTACCTATTGTGGTGCACGAATTCACTAACAATTTTTTGAGTGCGATGTATGTTCCTTCCATGTGGGTTTTGTTCTATGTCACTTTCACATCAACCATGAAATGTGTTCACTCTTCAACCTCAAGATGGTTCTATGAAG
Source organism: Viscum album (assembly GCA_963277665.1). NCBI lineage: Eukaryota > Viridiplantae > Streptophyta > Magnoliopsida > Santalales > Viscaceae > Viscum > Viscum album. The sequence goes on from OY728125.1 coordinate 385,376,939, forward strand.
TATGGAATGTTTCTAGCATAGGGATAAATTCAAAATTGTATTGTGGTTGTTTATGTATGACCCTCACATTTGTATTCCTCGTCAAAGGATTTCATATGATGGCTTCCAGTGGTACAGGTGACTGAGAGTGTTAACTCGGCCTCCCTGAGAGGCGGTTGGGGCATTGATCCTAGGTATGTGAAGACAAATCCATTTTGAGTTTTGGTAAGGATTTTTTTGTATACAATGGTGGTGTTAAGGGAAACTGGCGCTATAGAATAATCTTTCGGAAGTAAAATGTTTTGGATCTTCCCCAAGCATCAAAATTAGGTGATCTAGATCGAGGTGGGTGAAGCGGGGATGTATTCAATCATCCTATTGACCTACGAGACATGTAAGTGTTGGATCTGAAATTGTCTGGTGGTATCCCTCTTATGAAATTCCAAAGTGATGGGGAAATTTTGTATGAATGGAACATTCCCTACCTTTTTATTATAGTTTAGTGATTTTAAATCACACCATGGAGTGGACCCCAATGTGTTTCACTATGAAAATAGGATGTGTATTTCCCTTGTGTGTCCATTAGGGGGTAGCATTTTTAGTTAGTTTTTGATGCCTCAAGATCTTTGTAGGGTATATCCCTTGTGAGAATTACCTCTTCCTGCTCATATATACTAACAAGGGATTCAATTAACTTCTTATGGAATATATCGAAGAGTGAAATGGTGCATGAGCACCCAATAGCTGAAGTGGTGGTCCTTATTATGTTAGGATAATAGTCGTGGGAGATGACCACACTAACATTTCTCTATCCCCTTTTCCATTTTGAATATTGTATCCATCTTCCTATATCATTTTTCCTATAATTTACATATAATACATAGTCTCTATAGATATAGTGAAGGATATGCCCAATGCAGTAACATCATTCATTATTTCTAAAATATTAGAGGGGTCCACACTTACGTTTTTGTTGATTGATGATTTCCAACACTATCATTACCATGTCACACAAGAGTCACATTCTTGTCCCCCCCATCATTCCTGGTTAAACCATGCAGTCGATATTTGGATCATTTAACATGTAAATTCCATGATGAACAAACATTACTAGTCACTATTGTTAAATGAATTCACTTTCATGTTTGGAGAACCATTTTCCAATGATTTAACCTGGGTTATACATCGTCCTTCCACTTAATGATGATATGCTTCAATTGTTTCCATGCATTCCTGAATTCCAATGGCAAGGAACTTCGATCACATTAATCATTTATGTCATATCCTTGATCAAAATTTGCTAATATGTTATTGGTTCATCATTCCATGTATTCCTCCTTGGATCTCTTCTCCTTGTATGGGTCTCCTCATAGTTTTAATTCATATTCATGAAACTCATTCTCTGTGCCATCACAAGGTGGGAACTGGTTATGTTTGCAGGTTATATCTCGACAAGGAAGAAACCTTTGGTTTGATAAGATTGTAATATTGGGAATTTCATGGCATATTGTATGATTGGGATGGTTGGTTCACCGATTTGACGTCTTTGTGGGGATATTTGAGTGGTAAAGTGTGTCCTCAAGTTGGAAAATGATCACACATGGGATTTGGTGGACTGTGTCCCCATGGTAGAAGATTTTACACATGGTAATTTAGTTAAGTGTGTCCCCAAGGGTAATATTTCAACTTTGGGATTTAGTGAAGTGAGTCCCTATGGAGAATATTTCATACATTAGGGTCTGGTTAAGGGTGTCTGCAGAGGGGAATATTTCACACGTGTGATTTGGGTAAGTGTGTCCCCATGGGGAAAATTTTACACTTGGGATTTGGTTAAGGGTGTAACCAACTATAAGATTTATAACATGGGATATGGTAGAGTATGTCCTCATGGGGAATATGCCAAACAAAATATTTTGTGGAGTGTGTCAATGGGAGGGATATTTCACACTTGTGAATTTGGTTAAGTGTGTCCCTTGGGGGGGTGTAATATCAAACATGGGATTTGGTGGACTGTTTCATTTAGAAGGAAGAATTCACTATTATGAGTTTTATAAAGTGTGTCCCTAGGGGGGATATTTCACACTTGGGATTTGGTAATGTTTTTCACTATGAAGGGATATTTCGCACTTTATATTCAGTGGTGATGTTTGGGTGTCCGGATTGAACCTCAATTAGCATTATTACATACCAAATTTTAGGGATATGGATCAAAACCCACATATTTCAATTTTGTAGTTTAAGGTCATGTGAAATTACCAGTCCATGTAGTATAATGTCATACGGTATGGAAGATAATGTTTCTAGAGGAGTATGAATGAGGGATGGTGTGGTGGTTATGTATATGGGAAGGATGGAGTTGGATTACCTAGGGAAAAGGGATACATGCCTTGAGTAGATGTCTATGGGGGTGCTATCCCATTATTATTATACATGCGGTATCCAATTATCATTATAATGGGTAAGGCTAATGTATAACATCACGTGTTAAGGATGTTGTCGTGCAGTATACCATCGTATGACAAGGATGTGGAGGTAATAATTTTTACATTGTGATAATTTTATGTGGATGAAGAAACAATTTAATAGTGACCATGTCATGTCTAATGGATTATCCAGTAGAAGGACTCTCTAATGGGATAATAAATCTATTTCCCTCACCGACGCCACAATTACAGCTTACCTGCCTACAAATCGTGCACCTCTAGGTGGGGCATAACATAAACTATATTTTGGAGGAGGGGAAATATATTGTCCCAATGTTGGGATTCATATGATTAAGAGAAAAGGTAAATATGGTGCCTATACTTATAATAAAATTAACAGGTTATTATCTAGTCCAAACATGAAGCAATGTGGCCAGACACAAGAGTTAGTGGTACCTATCACAAAGATATTTGTGGTGTGTCTGCACTGGTTCTAGTTTTGTATATGAATCTCAAGAACATAAATTTCATTAATTGGTATTTAAGGAATGGTGATACCAAGGGTAATCATAGAGGATAAATTTTTCTAGATTTGGGGATTCACCGAAGTTAAGAGCTTCATGAAGGCCAAAGGATTTGAGAAGGATCATGTTTCATGAAACAAGGTGACCTTTCCTCTGAGTGAAGTATTTGTTCCCATGAGGTTAGTTTCAGAAAGGATAATTTAATTATAAAAACCTATTATTCACAAAGATATTTTTCCTTACATAATGGTCATAGAAGATTATGAATGAAATTTATACCCTCATTTGAAGTTAACAAAAACCCATGGGAGTTGGTTTCATAAAATATGTCTATCTTTGGAAATAAATATCTTTTCTTTCTCACAAATCATCCCAGTATTGTGGATTCAGAGATTTTATAAGAAGTCGAAGGGTCACTTCCTCTTAAAACATAGACATGGGGAGGTTGTTATATGCATAGTATTGCCAAGGGAATGAGTTTCACCTAAATAGAGGCTTATATAGAATATTTTTAGATTCATGTTGTGATATGGTTTTGTGAACCCGAGTTACTCTATATGGTGGTTACCACCTCTATCTCTTCTTGGCTAGTGAATTCCATGAAGAAGAGTTACACTACATAGAGGTAACCACCTCAATCCACATGTTGTTGTATAAATCCACTAATCAGACTTACACTATAGAAAGTTTACCATTTCAATATTCTAATGGTAGGGGACTTATAAATATCTAAGTTAAACTCCCAAGAGGTTACCAATTCATGTGTAACACCCTCAGATATTTTGGATTTTTTTTCATCAAATTAATTTATTCTTTTTGATATTTTTCATTTCACACAATACTAAATATATCTTTTATCATAAAAAACACAATTATTGGCTTCTGTTATATGGTACACCAAAAATTAGATTACACAGCATGAATCTCATACATTATCTTAGGGAATAATTTGCACTATTCTTATCTTGTGTTACACAAAATATTTATTTCTTTGGATATCTTTTGTTAAATCCAATAACGAGTTTTATAGAACAATAATATATTTAGAAAATAATATTATTTAATATTTTTAGATTTATCATAGCCATTAAATTTGTGATTTTGAATATTATTAACTAACATATTAAATTAAATGGTTTATAATATGAATTTATTGGTTACTAATTATTTATAAATGAAAATATATACCAATTGATTATAAACGAAATATTTTTCTTTTTATGCTCTCAAAGTTGTTTTCTCATAAAAAAATATTTTAGAAAAAATTATTGATTGATATTAATGAAATTTATATGATATATATTCAAAAAAATATTTTTTTTATTTTTATCTAGTATATTTTAGAGGCATAAAATAAGAATAAACCAATTTTTTGCATAATGACCTATATTTTTCAAAAGGGTAATTTTACTGAATTTTAACTGAGAACCCATTTTAATAAAAAATTTAATATTTTTATATTTTCTATTTTAGAAAACAAACATCTTATATTAAATTGGGATACATAATTTTACAGTGGTTTATTTTTCTTATTTTTCTGATATGTTTGTTTTTTTTAATATTAAAAAAATACTAAATTTAATATAACCAACTTTTTCAACAAATATATTTACAGTGATAAATTATATTTTTTATTTGTTTTAAAGTATAAAAATATAATTTTTAGTGAGTTAATATAATATAGTTCATCGGCTTTATTTTTAAATTGAATTTAGATATAAAAATGTTTCAATATTTTTAATGTTTTAACATTAATAACATATTTTCTCACACAGTCAATGGGATTAATTTTAAATTATTATTTTAAAATTATGTTTTTTAATATATAAAAATGGATTACATATTTGAAATCATAAGTTAAAAATTATTTAAATTGTCCCCTTTTATTTTTGCATATTTTGAATAGTTACATGAGTCATATTTATTATTTCGAATATTAAGGATAAATCTTGTAATTAAATGTACAAATAATATTACAAAAAATATATATTTACCTTAAAATGTTTCTTAATTTCATTATATGGTTGTGTGCTACACAAAATTATCCTTGGGATGATTTGATGTCTACATGGATCCAAATGGGGTAATTTAACTCTTTTATAGCATTATATTCAAAGGGAAGACAATTTTGTCTCACTATGGTTTTCAACATGGGATTTAATTTTTATACGGTTTTCTTTAAGGGATACATTAAAATATAAATAGTTTTTGGAAAGATAATTTTTTTCTAAATATGGTTATTTATTTTATATTTTTTAGTATGTAAATAATCAAATTAAATCGTTACACACAAATGATTCATGAATGTTTTAATTAATGAAAGAATGAAATAAATGATATAAAAAATTAAGATAAAGATAATTTTATATAATTATTTCCATATATGAATTTTATGGATTAATTCTACATGTTAGGAGTATGTTAAATTACATGGTTGTAGGATATCATGTTTTTATGAAATTTGTAAAAAGGTCGTTAATGAATAGGGTCAAAATAGACATTATTGATATTTTAAAAATAGTTATATTTTTTTAAATGATTTAAAATTTATAAAAATATAATATTTGTCCAAATAATTTGGAAAGGTCAAAAAACTGTCATAAATTACTTATTTACGGTTATCATTTCATTTTATCATAACTATTTTAACCCATAATTTTTGAACACACATACTGTAATGGTAAGAGTAAAAGGGAGAAATTAACAGTTAAATACTAAGGATACTATTTATAATATGTCCTACCCATTTTTAAAAATTATTTTTTTAGGATTTTGATTTATAATCCCCTTAACTTCAACATAATTCACCTTGAAACTAAATTTAAATAAAATTTATTTTACATTAACATAATGATTTATGAGATTCCAAGACTGACCCTCCACCCTATATTTAAAGGGAACCAATCATTCTCTTTTCTTCACACCTCTGAAAAAAATTTATTGTCCAACCTCTACGAATTTCTCCTCTAATCATTCTCCCCTTAATACTAGAAGAGTTAATTCTCATTAATTAAATATTATAATTTATTTCATCCTCTAAATCCATAAATTATTTTTCATTAATGTGTATATAAGAGAAATGTATTATAAATATAATGGGATGTTGTTTTTTATGTTTTACAACAATAATCACACACAATTTATCTAATGGGTAACAAACATTTCGTTCTTGTATACGCAGAACTACTGCCTCAACAAATGATGTCTATCTTTAATGTATAGGTATGGGCTACCACACCAATGAAGAGTGCATTACATTTCATATATCAATCTTTAATATTGTATTATAAATTTTTATACACTAAATATATATGATATTTAAGTCATTTTTTACATTCTAAAAATAAGTAAACCATGATTTGAGTAAGAAGATCAAGAATGAATGGTAAAATATGATTGATAAACAAAGCAATTATTACCGGAAACGTTGCTTAAACATGGAACTTTCAACAAGTGAGTAATATAATGTCATAAGTAAATCATATATGATTTTTAATTTATTAATACGATTCTACAATATATTTTTTATAAATATAAATTTATTATACATGAGGTTTTAACATGTGAAAATGAAGTTAATACTTAAGGTAAGGGAGTTTGATCTCACATTTTATTTCTAGAAGATACATGCCTTGTTCACCACTAATTTATTTTTTTCGTTTATATACTACCCATGAATACATTAAAAATTTATTATAAATACATTTGTGTGTATCTATAAATTAACTTTATGATATTTCTCTTTAGGGGTTTATGGTTATAAACATACCAAATTAGTTTGATAATTTTTTGTCAATTTTCCTTCTTTGAGACACATATTACGTTATATACCTATATTCATTGAAAAATGTTATATACGTCACTTTACAATGTTTCATCACAATTCTAAATCGTTTCTCGATAATTTAATATTTATTTATTTTTATCCTCTCTCCGGTCAAAAATATTTGTTCCATAAAAACAATGTTTTCTACTAATTTTATAAAACTGTTTTAAATGATCTTTTATGAATATTCATGTAAAATTATTTCAAAGATGATTAAAATGGTTTTCAATGATTCCTTTATAATTTTACAAGGGAATTTTTTTTCATACTCTCATATAATTTTAATCATTTTTAAAATTAAAACCTTCTGAATTTTTTAGTGAAACATTGAAATAATGTTTTTTAAATTATAAAACATTAATAGAGTTTTCCACCAGCATTAAGACGTAATAAAAGTAAGCTTCCATTAAAATTTTACTAAATTATTTTTAGAGAAAATTTTTTCTTCTAATATTTCTTATTATATAAAAAAATTAACTTGTTTAAAAAGAATAAAATATATTTTATTGATGATAAATATTCATGAAATCTCCCAAAACAAATTTCCATCTAAGATAACATTTTTTTATGTTTCTTATTTTTTACTGGGGACATGATTCTATTCAAAAAAATTTAATATTGATATGAATGAATTATATTTTTTTATGATGGAATGCTATTTTTGAAACCCATTTAATTTTCAATGGTTATGTTTTGAATAAATAATGTTTCTGAAATTATTTTCTTTCCATTTTTTCTGATATTATGAATTATTTAATCTCTTGTCTAAAAAAATATGTTTGGATTTCATTTTTTTTGTAGGGTGGAATGATATCTCCCTTCAAATAATTGGGTAAGGCCTTATATCTCATGAGTTAATCAGGTAAATATAGTCGATGGGATTGATCCACTATGGGATGAATGGGAAATCTGATCCACTATGGGAAGATAGGGAAACCTGATCCACTATGGGAAGATAGTGGAACCTGGTCCACTATGGGAAGATACAGATTCCCAATCCACTATGAGAAAATGGGGAAATCAGTTCCCATATAGAGAAGGCACTATGACTGGAGATGGTGGTATGTCCCACCTATTAGCTTTAGTTCCATTGATATTTTCTATAATGTTATATCAATTCCACTTCACATATAGTGAATGATATCACATGTTTATTTGTATGCCAAAATTACTTGTATTACTCCAATTTTATCCCTTCATTAATTATTGACATTGATTCCATTATTATTCACATCTTATGAATTACTGATTTTTATTCCATGATTCACGAATATGATCCTTGATATGAAGGTTGTGATCTTATAATTTTATGATCAAATTCTCATTCACCTATTATCAGGTTTTTGGTTACATGTCGCCCTTGTTTACCATTAGTAATCATATGAGCTCACCATTTCTTATCTTTCAATTCGCCAGGATACAAAGATAGCTTTTATGTATAATATGTCAAATATGTTTATAGTTATAATTAAGTAGGTTAGAAAAGAAGTAAATTTGTTATGAACTAGTTGTTTAGGTTTCCAAGTCTCCAAATGCACTAAAATAATATGTTATTTGGGAATATGATTTGGGTAATGTGTTAATTATTATACAAAAATGATGAAATTTAGTGTATGTTAACACTCGGTTATTATAGTTGGCATCTGAGAAACACTTTTATTAACCTTTGGATCTTGGATTTCAAAACCTTAGTAATAACACTAAGGACATGTATAAATATATATTTAATGATAAGGTAATGTATAATAAAATTTTCTTGAATTTTTCTAAAGGACATAGCTAGTGGTTTCCTAGAAATAATTCCATATTTGGATACTATAAGTTGATATGGTTCTAGAATCGATGTACCTAGGAGTGAAAACACTATCATGGTGAATCAAGCATGAATTGAGTATAACTTGGTACACCTGAATATAATATTTAATGGACCTAGATTGATACTCTCAGGGGATATTCTTCGAGAATTCACAAACTCCTCATGAAACATCATGAAGGATTTAAAATTAGTTCGATACGAATAACCTAAGATAATCCTAGGGATTCATTGATTAATGAATGGTTTGACAATTTAGATGATATATAAAATTTAGTCATTATTTTTTGTTTCCTCTCTATGAAAGCTATTTCTTACTCTATGATTTTTTGTTTTAGTCAATGGATGGGACCTGAAGGAACCGTGTTATTGGTGATTGAGATAGAAAATGAAATGATTGTTCTCTTGATCATTTGAATTCTATGGGGGGTGGAATAAAAAACCTTGTTTCTATGCTCGAATATCTTTCTCAATTTATGAATATTTTTATTATTCCAAATCACAAATGTATGGAACAACATTATATTAAGTCCTTCATGAGGCAGTGTACACATTCTTTTTGTGGTTCTTCTAATCCACTTTTTACTGATCATTGGATCTATACCAATGAAAATACATTCTTCACCCCCCATTGTTCCGAATATGAGAATGTTTTCTGGCTATTTTTATGTTAGAGGGTAAACCTGGCCAGTGGTGGACTTTAATAAATAATACGAGGAATAATGATGAAATTGAATCCACGGATTGACATGAGTTCAATTAATCACTCTTAAATATTTATTTTCCTTGTTTTATTTATATAAATATATAAATAAGGTTCCTTAAAGAGAAAAGGGTTGATGAATCTCCTAGTACCTATGAAGATTATTTCATAAGAATTGCGAGGTATATTTTTGGTATTATCATGCAACCCAATAGTACAGTTGACAGGTTCTTCAGTAGATTAAATCCAAATCTTAGAAGAGTGTTTTCCATATAATAATGTAGTCTATATGAAGAGGTTTTTCGTTGTGCAATCAAATTTGAAATAGATGTTGGAGTTATATATCTATCTCTTTGTTTTTACATGTAAGGAATATGGAGTTCAATATATAATATAAAAACCATGAAGATAAGAATATGAACTTCCCATTATGATCTAATTATTGAATGAAGCTTACATGAAATTTTATTATTGGGTATAATAAATTATTTATGTGTGGAAGAGAAGGCAATAATGCAACTGACTACCAAATAGATGGGAAGAAGAAGTCATCCAATGATGCAAATAGAGGGAAATATGCATAGGTTGCATCTCCTATAATTCAGTGCATCAAGTTCAAGTAGAATTCTTATTATGATAATAAATTTTAAAATCCTAGATTTAACATTTATGATCACCATATAGAACATCTTAAAGACAAAGACAAAGAAAAATATCATGCGATCACTATTAGTGATGTCGAGTTTGACAAAGAAGTTGATTAATGATTGAGTAATTGAGTAGTGAAATTAATGAAAATGATGTATAAGAAATTTTATGGTGTAATAAAATAATTTTTATTGGTACAATATAGTTTTTCTATATGTATTTATGATTATATGTTGAATCGTGCTGGTGAACATGAAGAGTTATAGAGGTAATAAGGGGATATTTTTGGAAGACACGTTATTAAAGAAAGGATAACCCTTCATACATTCATGATGTTGATATAATGATATTTGGATAAATACATATTTGATATTAATAAGTAAAATGGATGATGAATATTTCATTAGAACTATTTTAATATTTCTTGAAAAGAGTTATATTCTATCACGAATGGATTTGAAAAAAAAATTATATAAGAAATATATGTAATAATATTTGGAATAATGAAACATGATAGAATTAAATAAGGATTTATGGTAATTTATGGTAATTAAAAAATTTCAAGATTAATTAATGAATTTATTCATTTGTATAGAGTGTGAAAAAATAGATATTATTGGACATATGGAAGATAAATATTATCCTGATTCAGTGAACATAATTCTAATTTTTAAGAATTTCATCTTTTAGAAGTGTCATAAGGATAACCATTTTTCAAATGGTTTAAGATAACCTTCTAATGACGTCATAGAGATTAATTTATTATTTCAACATATTAAGATTTATTCATATTGGATAAATTGTGTGAACCTTTTTGTTGTGATAAATAAATAAGTAATGATTGGTCATTATATTTTTGGATCTCATGATCTTTTACCGCTTTAGGAATGACAAATTAAACTTTTGAAAAAATTGATCAAGGCACAACAAATGGACAGGTTTTCCAAAAATCAAGTACGTATTTATTGTTAAAAAATTTAATGAACTCTAGGGAAAGGATCTGAAAATGGAAAATGATTTCCTAGAACATTATTTTTCCGATGAATCAAATGTCCCCTTAGATTATCATAAATTTATCAATTTTTGATTGATAACTTTATCATATACATGTTCTCTCTCACCATCTAGTATGACATTATGGCTATATTTCTTTTCCATGTCAATGTTTTCACATCACAAATACATTCTCTTAGTGATAACCCAGTTGTGAGTAACTCTATGTAACTACTATTTTATTAATTTCACTTATTAGAAAGAAGGTTTAAAATTCATTTTTACAATGTGGGTTTCAATTAATAGAACTTTTATGATTTAAACCATGGATATCCAGAAAAAATTTTAAGGAAAAAAATAATTTCAAGGAGTTATAATATAACACCCAATAATATTCGAATATATTTTTTCTAATTAATTTTTTTTTTTTCGATATTTAACATTTCACATGATACTAAATACATATTTGGTTATATAAAAAACTATAGGTTGGGATTGCGTTATATGAAACACCAAGTAAATATTTCATCCCATGAAACACATATATTAGATTATGGTATATAGAACACTATGCTTGGATTTGGATACACATAATACCATGTTCTTTTTATAGCTTGTATTAGATGCATTAACGAGTTTTATTGAAGAATAGTGTATTTTTGAAATATTTTTATTTTGTGTAATAAAATTTAACATAGTTATTCAATTGGTTGTTTTGAATAGTAATAAATAACATATTAAAATAAAAGGGTTATAATTTGAATTCATTGGTCACCAATTAATTATAATTCAAATTATATACCAATTGATTATAATTTAAATTGTTTTCTTTTTATGCTCTCAATGTAGTTTTTTCTTAAAAAAATTAAATTAATTAGAATTGGTTCATGATATTAATGAAATATATATGTTATAAAATTAATAAAATATTTTTAATATTCTTCCAGAATATTTTAAAACCGTAAAATATGAAACCCCAAATTTTATGCATAAAAACCTATATTTTTTAAAAGGTCAATTTTATGATCTTTTAATGGAGAACTAATTTTAAATCCAATTTTTTCCACTTTTATATATAATATTTGAAAATATACAATTCATTTATTAAATTTAAATACAAAAATTTAATTTGGTTATTTTATTGGTATTTTTTGATAAGTTTCATGTTTTGATGAACAGTATAAAATACAAAATTTTAATTAAAAAAACTTTTTTATGCAAAAGACTTAAACTATATATTATATCATCTATTGGTTTGAAAACATATTTGACAAATTTTTTATCTATTAATCTAATATATTCCATGATAATATATTTTAAATTGAATTTAGATGTAAAAACATTTCTATCTTTTAAATGTTTTCACTTTCAAAAGAAATTTCATCACCACATCGATGAGATTAATGTTAAATTTATTTCTTCTAATTATATGATTTTAATAAGGAAACATGGAAAAACTATTTGGAATAATATGATAAAAATTATATAAATAGTTCCCTTTTGTTTTTGGACATTATTAATTATGACATTAATAATATTTTTTATTACCACGATTAAGGGGAATTGATATACTTAATGGAAAAAAATAATATTATAAATAATATAAAAAATATCATAAGCCATTTTCTAAATTCATTGGATGAGTTTAGGTTGAACTAAATCTCCTTGGTAATATTTTATGTCACTAGGATCCTCTTGGATAACATTAACACTTTTAAAGTAATATATTCAAAAGAAAAAACAATATTTTCACACTTTTGTTTTTAACAGGAAAAATAAGTCTATTATGGTGATATATAAGGGATATTTTTTATTATAAATAATATTTGGAATGATAAATTGTTATTATAAATAATGGTAATGTATATATTACTTTTAGGAATTAAATAGTTAAATTAAATATTGATACAATAATGATGGAGAAAGTATTTAATTAATGGATATATGATATATATGATGTTGAAAAAATTTAAAAAAAAATTACTATTTATAAATCATGATATACATGATTTTTTTGGATTAATATAAAATTTTATGGACAATTAAAATGATTTTTCTACAATATATCCTATTTTTATCATATTATTAAAAATTCAAGTAATAAATAATGGAAAAAATTTATATTATTGATATTTTGAGATAAATATTAATTTATTAAATGTTATAAAATTTATAAAAATATAATATTCATCAAACAAATTAGGATAAGACCTAAAATTTTATTAATGACTCATTTATGGATCTTTTTTAAATTATTATAAAATATATTTACTCATAAGTAGTGGAAAGACATTTTTTCACAGTTAGAGTAAAAGGGATTAATTAGGCGTTAAATCCAAAATATAAGGGTATAATATGACCTAAAAATTTATAGAAATATTTAATGATAGGATTTAGATATATAATAATATTATGTTCTATATTAATCAATTTAAAGTAATTTCTAAATAATAATTATTTTACATTTATTTATTATTTTTGGAGATTCCAAGAGTGCTTCTCCCCTCTCTTATAAAAGGGGTGTCACAACCCACCTTCACCAAAATGAGGGAAGGGTCATCAGATTGCCAGTCCCTTCATTCTTTATGTTCAAGGATAGATAACTACCCCCAAAACCCGCCTTCAATAGGTCCCGGAGTGGCGACTAGCACCAAGGGTAAAGAATCACATACTAAATGGAAGGCATTACCCTTTTTCTTTTAATAGGACCGGGAGAGAAGATGGTAAATCCCAACAACACCAAAAGAAGAAAGTAAAAGTAAAGCCAAGAACCATTCCCAATGCATGTTACAAAAGTAAAAACCACAAATTACAAAGTGACTACAAGGGTAATGTACCCATGAAAGAAAAACAGAAACAGCAACAGCCCCAAAGGTCCGAGCTTGTATGGTCTCGCGCGATACCCGTACTCCTCCTGGAAACCTGAAAGCCATTTTATATACATTGGGTGAGCATACAAGTATTCTCAGTAGGGAAAAAACAAAGACTGTCGTGCACAAGTGGGGGAACGTACTAAAGTCCCGTGAGAAAAATAGTAAACCAAACACCTAACAAGGTAAAATATCCACCCAAGCCTCACCAAGGCACACTACCCAAATAATGCAAGTCAAGTATTATATATAAAAAGAGAACATTGATGTTTGGGTACCTTGCACCACTTTCCCACGGGGTATTGAAGACATCCTATGCATCAAACAAATCCCGCCATTCTCACCGCAGTCCCACTACCACACCCCGCCCACACACACCAGGGCCACAACCTCACGCAGTCCCACTGCTAAACCCCACCCGAAGACACATAGTCTAGAAGATCCACTTCCACGCCCGAAGACACCTGGGCCTCATCACAAAGATACTTGGGAAACTACCTGCCTGCACACACTTGGGCCATAACCACTACACTACCCTGCCCAAAGGTTCTTGGGCTAATAGTGGACCTCAAGCCATCACAATCTTCCCGAAGATACTTGGACTATCTGGTAAATGGATCGGAAAAGGAGCTAATAACCAGCCACTAATAATAGTGTTGGTAAAAACACCCTCCCCCATGAAATGGGGGTGTTCGTCACTAAGTGCTCAAATTGTGTGGGGCACGAATAAGAAACACAAAACTAAAAGTATATATATATGTAACATGCACTCTCCCAAGTTTAGGTTTTTCAGCCAGCCTAATGAACACAAACATCACTCAAGTCTGAGTCACAACTCTCGCCAACAAAACCCATTTGTCCCAGTCGTTTTCATGTTCAGTAGTAATGTTTAATTATGTTTTTCACCTACTTGGGCAACTAGTATGCATAGGCACAATTCCAGGAAAGCAAACAGTCAAGAATTTACTACAACATCCACACCCGTTTCTCTTGTAAATCCACAATAACCAAAGAAAACCCCAAGATACATCCCCATGTCCAATGTCTAGTAGCCAAAAGGTTTCTCAACAATAGAGGATTTTACCCCAATTCGTGATATAAACAAGGTAACCACCCGGTTATAAAATTCACAACCACTAAATCCATAACAATAGGGGATCCCATCCCCACCCACATCACCCAGAAAATGGCCCGTGAAGGAAAAACTACCAAACCACCACCACTAAGTAGGATCATGCATGTATTATCATATTTATAATATTTAACACCCTCCATGATTTCAATTTCTATGTGCTTTAACCGGGGTTATCATAGGAGGACTGATCCTGGTGCCTCAATTTATTTAGCCGGATATACTTGATTAACCAATATCCTTTTCATAACAAGAGTTCACAACTATAAAAAAATCCATTTAAAACATCACCAGGGGTTCATTAGTGCACATAGAAAGACCTCTAATGCCCATAATTTTCACCTGGCATAAGCCCGAAAAATTCAGAAAAAAAGATCATAAAATAGAGTATCGTCATCAATCACAGCCCCCTTCGTTCTTTATAGAATCCGTTAATTATCTTTATTTAGGTTTGGTTCATCCAATTATATAGAATCAAAATCATGCCCACCCCACATGATACAAAAAATGGAGAGATGTAGGAGAAATTCCCTACTTGTGGATCAACGATCGACACTGAGCCTGAGCGCGGAATTCCACGGATAGCGATGCGGCTCGCCTGAATGAAAAGCATTTCGTTTGAACGAAGGGTACTACTTGCACAGGGTGATCGAGAAAATAACAAACCCACAGCAGACCCTTTTTTTATAAGGGTTGGGGACGGTTGAGATAACAACGTGGAACCGCGTAAGGAGCAGGGGTCGTGTGTTGACCACGCGACCCCACACATTATTAAAGGTTCAAGTGGTTTAAACTGATGCACACACTAGGTTAATTCATTAAATATTTAATTAAAACATTTATGGGTGTTACCGGGCTTTAAAACAAGCAGAGGGGTAAAAATAGGGTTTAAAACCCAATTCGTCCAAAAAGGGGCGCTACTGGAAAGACCTCGTGGGGTAGGCGAGAGGCACTGGTAGCTGAGATACCGGTAGGCTGCAGCTACTGGTAGACCGAGCTAACGGTAAGCTGTAGCTACCGGTAGAACGAGCTACCTATGGACAGAGCTACTGGTAGCTGTAACTACCGATAGACTGAGCTACATGTAGACAGAGCTACCGGTAGACTGAGCTACTGGTAGGCTGCGACTACCGGTAGATCGAGCTACCGGTAGGCCTTCTACAGATAGGCTAAGGCTACCGGTAGGCCTACTGTTAGGCCACTCTTCACCAATCCCAGACCAGAAAACCCAACTTGAGATTTTTACAAAGTAATGGACCACAAAAACCCTAGCCATTACCTCAGATACCTCTTAAACAATTCTCTTCTACAAGAATCAAAACAACCTAGAAGGAAAGAGAGTGTCCGAACAACCACCTCGAAAG
The DNA here is from genome assembly GCA_963277665.1 of Viscum album. Classification (NCBI taxonomy): domain Eukaryota; kingdom Viridiplantae; phylum Streptophyta; class Magnoliopsida; order Santalales; family Viscaceae; genus Viscum; species Viscum album. The sequence goes on from OY728125.1 coordinate 385,393,214, forward strand.
ATACCTCTCATGAGTGGACCTCATTGTTAACTAAGAATTCCTTTCTGTCAAGAACCAAGAAACATACCATGTCCAACTGCCCGACCATGTGGGTTGGGGAGTCTGCTTCCCCTTGTCAAGATATTATCCGCTTTGGGCGTCAGTGACTCATCCGAACGAGTTTAATTACATCCACCATAATGAATCTTGATTAGGGGTTAGGTCCTCCCCTTCCCATTTACATGAATTTACACACATTCAGAAGAAATAAAACCAGTATTTCATATCCAACATGGTAAAACGTTCTACCATAATAGATATAAACTGAACATTACAAAACTCAAAACAACTCTTGGTACTGGGCAGGCATCAGTGCTTCCCTCTCCCACGTACTCTCCTCGAGCCCACCATGTCTCCATAACACACAAACCAAAGGAATGGTTCACCCATGGAGAATATTCTCCTCATGATCCTCGATCATCACTGGTCCTTCCACAAAAGTCATGTCATCCTCGATGTCTAGATCTCCCCAATCAAGGATGTGTGAATCGTCGTGTAGGTAACGATGAATCTGGGACACATGGAATACATTATGTATCCTCAGTAGTAGCGGTGGTAGCGCTATCTGATAACCCACTTCACTGACCCACCACAAAACTTCAAAGGGTCTGATGAACCTCAGAGAAAGCTTGCTCCCTTTGTCGAACCTCTGTTGTCCACGCCGAGGGGAGACCTTGATGAAAACGTGTACTCCAACCAAGAACTCCATGGGACTCCTCTTAGTATCAGTATACGACATCTGTTGGTCTTGGTCCACCTTCATCCTTTCTCGTATGAGCTGAACCTTCTCTGTCATGCCCTGCACCACCTCCAAGCCAAGGATGCCTACCTCTCCTAATTCATTCCAACACACAAGTGAATTGCATGGCCTCCCGTGCAAGGCTTAAAATGGGACCATCCCAATGGTAGAATGATTTATATTATTGTAGGAAAACTCTACTAGAGGAAAGTATCGCACCGATGATCCTCATGAGTCCATAACACATGCCCGCAGCATATCCTCCAAGGTCTGGATAGTGCGCTCTGTCTATCCATCTGTCTGGGGATAGAAAGCAGTGCTAATATGCAGCTAGGTTCCAAAATCATGTTACAATCCTCTCCAGACTCGCGAGCTAAACCGTGAATCCCTATCCGAGACTATAGACCTCAGAACTCCATGCAACCGCACCACCTCATCCACATACATTCTTGACAAAGTATCCACTGCATTCGACTCCTTGATCGCCAGAAAGTGAGCCGATTTCTTCAACCGGTCTACTACCACCCAGATGGCTTCATATCCCCTTTGGACATTGTGTTGTCTCATGACGAAATCCATCGAGATGTCTCCCCATGTCCACTCGGGGACATCTAGAGACTACAGTTGGCCTCCTGGAACTCGGTGTTCATCCTTCACTTGCTGACACACTAAGCACTTGGCCACAAACTCTGCCACTGCTCGCTTCACTCCGGGCCACCAAAACTGTCTCTTCAGTCCCTGGTACATCTTGGAAACTTTTGGGTGTACCTCCAGGGGTGAGTTGTGGAACTCACTGAGAATCGTGTCGTGCATCACTTTTTGAACAAACAACCATCCCTGGAAAAGCATGTGGTTCTAACCATCCTCCATCCACCCTTCCGAAGAATTGCCCTGGTTAACAAGGTCACGCATCACATCGCACTCTGGGTCTCCCCACTGATACTCCTCTACATGCTGCAATAGAGAAGACTTCACTATCATCTGATACAGGTAGCCTCTACCGCTATCCATCCTTGCTTCCAAGTGTAAGGCAACCAACTCCTCCATCGCCTTCTAGGTGTCTGCCGACTATCGGACCGCATCCTTTTGCGTCCTCCTGCTCAAGGCATCGAACACTATATTCCCCATCCCTGAAGTGTAGGGGATCTCAAATTCGTAATCCTGGAGGAACTACATCCACCTCCACTGCCGCAAGATTATGTCCCGCTGGGAGAAGATATACCTCAATCTTTTCTGATATGTTAAAACCACAAAGCATTCTTTGATGAGGTAGTGTTGCCATAACATCAGTGCAAAAACGACCACGGCAAGCTCCAGGTCATGGGTGGCATAATTACGCTCATGAGGGTGTAGCTTCCTAGACCCATAAAAGATCACCCCTTGTTTCTGCGTCAACACACATCACATGCCTTGTCCTAAAGCATCATAGAACACCTCATATGCCGCCCCTTCTTCTGGTAATCTCTACACTGTGGAACTAACCAACTTTTCCTTCAGATAGCTGAAGGTTGACTCGCACTGCCCACTCCACATGAAAACTGGGTCTTTCTTGGTTAGGGCTGTCAAAGGGTCTGCAACTCGGGAGAAGTTGGGTATGAACCTCCGATAGTAACCCGCCAGCCTGAGGAAAATACAAACCTTTGCCGCATTATTGGGTGCTTCCCAAGAAACAACTGCCTTAACCTTTGATGGGTTTGACTCTACCCCCTACTCAGACACCACGTGCCCATGGAAGTGAACTTCTCATGTCCAAAAGTTTCATTTCGACAACTTCCCATCGAGTTTATGCAGTTGGAGGACCTCACAAACCATCCTCAGGTGCCCCGCATGGTCCTCCTTTGATCTCGAATAGATCAGGATTTCATCGATGAACAAAACCATGAACTGATCCAAGTACTCCCAAAATATGGAGTTAATAATCCCCATGAACACAGTTGGGGCATTCGTAACACTGAAATGCATGACTACAAACTCGAAGTGCCCATATCTGCACCTGAAGGCTGTCTTTGACATGTCTCCCTCCTTCACTCTCAGCAGGTGGTACCTAGACTGCAGGTCGATCATCGAGAACCATCCTGCCCATTTTAACTGGTCGAAAAGATCTTATATCCTCAGAAGAGGGTAGCGATTTCTAATCGTCACCTGATTCAGCCTCCTCTAGTCAATTCACAACCTGAGGCCACCATATTCCTTCCTTGCGAAAAAGACTGGAGCACCCCACGGTGATGCACTTGGTCGAGCATAACCTCTCTTCATCAGATCGTGAATTTGAATCTGCAACTCCTATAGCTCTGAAGGTGACATCCGGTAAAGATCCATCGAGATCGGACGAGCATCATGCCCCAAGTCTATCCTAAACTCGATATCCCGTCAGGGGGGGGGGGTGGGGTGGGGTAGATTTTTCACCTCCTCAGGAAAGACGTCCATAAAATCACGGACGATCTATTGAACCTCCACCATTTCAACATCTACTGACTCTACTGACAGCTCAACTAACAAGGAGAGGAGGGGTCCCTCTCGCCTGCCACCCTTCTGACTGCTCCGCTCACCGGTGAAGGTAACACGTCAGCCACCCATGTCTGAGAACACAACCCTTCCCTGGAAGCAGTCGATGACAGCACACACAAAGAAGAGCTAGTAGATTCCAAGGATGACATTGTATGGTTGTATCTGTATCAGAATCAGATCCCTAACCGACTAATGTGGCCTTATCATCAGTCTGCATCATCAACAAACAAATAACAAGTCGATCTGACCTCCAAATAGTGTGCTCAGCACCAGGGGAACTCGATGTCTCTCTGCTTCTAGACCCAAGGCATGGGCTAGACTGGGTGCAACAAAGGAGTGTGAAGCTCCGGTTTCGAATAAGGAATAAGAAAGGGTACTGAACAAACTGATCATAACTCAAACAACCTCTGGCCCTGCTGGAAATGCTGCCTCTGCGGCGTGTAACTGTCCATGCACAGCTCCTCTGCATCTAGGCTATCAGCCACCTCCTCGACAATTCCCCGATCGAGGTCCCTGAGGAGGGCCCTGAGGTCGGCCTCCTCCTCCTATGTATGCCCTCGGAAGAGCAGGAGCTTTCTATCCCTGCTGCTACTGCTGGAAAGGCCTGGATGTAAGCTGCTGATGGGGTGGGTGCTAGGGCTATCCGCCACTGCTGTACTGTACCCGGTCTAGGCACTAACTTTGGATATTTCCATGGCTCCCATAGACGAAACACCGCGGTCCCGGGCCTAAAGGAAAAGGGCGAGGACCACGTGACCGGAACTTGAACTACTGCGGCCTACTCCCTACTGGTCGGAACATGGAGGGTCCAAACGCCAGAGGCCTAGTGCTGACGGCCTTCCCCTTCGATGGTCCCAGATGGATCCCCTCACATGACACACCTCCTAGAGAGTGAATACTCTCCACCACTTTGGCCTTCCTTTCGACCTCCAAGTACCTCGGCAGTGTAAAGGGGGTAACAGCATACTGGAGGGAGAGTCGGAGCACCTCTTCTAAACGACATGCCCAAGACTCCTCGTCAGGAAAGAGGTACGGAGAAAAACGTAGGGGGTCCTTGAACTAGATTTATAGCTCCCTCACTTACACAATCCCCTACTTGAGGGAGAGTAGCACCTATCTCTTTTCTGCCTTCATCGTCGAGGAGAGGAATTCCCCCCGAAACTTCCTCTTGAAATCAGCACATGCCACCTCAGCCTCTGTCCTCTCCCCCATGTAAAGTGTCCACCACTGACGCACCACTCCCCACATCTGGATGACGGCTAGAAGAACCAAGTACTCGGTCGGGGTCCAGATCAAACCTAAGGCTATCACTAGCTCCTCTATCCAGCCCTCCATCTTCATATCAGAGGTGCTACCCTCATACTTCTCGAGAGTCTGTTACTGGAAGGCCAGAAGTGACTTCTGCCACTGGTTGTCCTCCTCCTATCGATTAGCTCTCTGCCGATCGGCCAAGGTAGACTTCGGGTCCTCGATCGCCCGCACCAAACATTAACACCTTCCAGGTGCCATAGCTGTAAGGTAAACAAGGAATTCTTAAGCCCAAGTAGTTCAGAATATTGTTCTTAAAACTTCTTAAACTATTTATTTATTCTTAATTCTCAAGACTCCCTAGAAACACGAGAACACAAGTCAATATGATGCATGTACCTTTCCTAGGGTCTCTACCCTCCAATCAGTATGGCCTCACTTGGTCGTTCGGTAGGTCAGGAATCCTTGCATCAGATCACGGGGGGGGGGGGGGCTAAAATCACATGTCCTAGCCGGTCTTCCTTAGCATAATTAAAGAACCAAGGTCACCCAACATTGTTCCCCTACCATCCCATGCATTTCTAAATGTTCCTAACTCCAGACTCCATAATATCTCTCAACCTCTCACCTTTGATACCATTCTGTCATGACCTGCCTTCACCAAAAGGAGGGAAGGGTTGGAAGATTGCCAGGCCCTTCCTTCTTTATGTTGAAGGAGAGATAATGGCCCCCAAAACCGGCCTTCAATAGGTCCCAGAGTGGAGACTAACACCAAGGGTATAGAATCACAAACTAAATGGAAGGCATTACCCTTTTTCTTTTAATAGGATCGGGAGATAAGATGGTAAATCCCAACATCACCAAAAGCGGAATGTAAAAGTAAAGCCAAGAACCATTCCCAAAGCATGTTACAAAAGCAAAAACCACAAAGTACAATGTGACTACAAGGGTAAAGTACCCATTAAAGAGAAACTGCAACTGCAACTGACCCAATGGTCCAAGATAGTATTGTCCCGCGCGATCCCCGAAGTCCTCCTGGAAACCAGAAAGTAGTTTTATATAAGTAGGTTGAGAATACAAGTATACTCAGTAGGGAAAACCATAGACTCTCATGCACAATTGGGGGAACGTAATAAATTCTCATGAGAAATAGAGTTAACCAAAAAACTAACAAGGTAAACTATCCACAAAATCCTCACCAAGGCACACTCCCCAAATAACGCAAGTCAAGTTATATATATAATAAGAGCAGATAGATTTTTGGGAATGCCTCGCCACTTTTCCACTGGTTATTGAAGACATCCTACGCATCGAACCAATCTCTCCATCCTCACAACAGTCCCACTGCCACAGCCCGCCTGCACACACCTGGGCCACAACCTCACACAGTCCCACTGCCAACCCCCCCCCCCCCCCCCCCCCCCGCACACACCTGGGCCACAATTGTCACATGTAACCATGCCTGCAAACACCTAGTCCAGAACATCCACCACCACGCCCCAAGACACCTAGGCTAGAAGATCCACTTCCATGCCCGAAGACACCTGGGCCACATCCCGAAGATACTTGGGAAACTACCTTCCAGCACGCACCTAGGCCATAACCACCACACTACCCCACCTGAAGGTTCTTGGGCTAATAATGGATCTCAGGCCATCGCAGCCTGCCCAATGATACTTGGGCTATCTGGGAAAGGGAGAAGAAAAAGAGCTAATAACCAACCACAAATAATAGTGTTGGGAAAAACACCCTCCCCCATGAAATGGGGGTGTTTGGCACTAAGTGCTCAACTTGGGTGGGGTGCAAATAAGAAACACAAAACTACAAGTATATATATAGGTAAAAAGCACTCTTCTAAGTTTAGGTTTTTCAGCCTGCCTAAGGAACCCAAACATCACTCAAGTCCTAGTAACCACTCTCGCCAAAAAAACCCATTTGTCCCATTCATTTTCAATTTCAGTAGTGATGTTTAATTAAGTTCTGCACCTACGTGGGAAACTAGTAAGCATATGCACAAGTCTAGGAAAGAAAACAGTCAAGAATTAACTACAACATCCACACCAGATTCTCTCATAAATCCACAACAACCAAAGAAAATCCCAAGATACAGCCCCATGTCCAATAACCAAGAGCCAAAAGGTTTCTCAACAACAGAGGATTCCACCCCAATTTGTGATATAAACAAGGTAACCACCCAGTCTTAAAATTAACAACCACTAAATCCATAACAAAAGGGGATCCCATCCCCACCCACCTCAACCAAAAAATGGCCCGTGAAGGAAAAAAAACCAAACCACCACCACTAAGCAGTCCCATGCTGGTATTTTCAGATTTATAAGATTTAACACACTCTATGATTTCAATTTCCGTGTGCTTTAACCAGGGTTATCACAGAAGGACTGATCCTGGTGCCTCAATTTATTTAGCCGGATATTCATGATTAACAAATTTCCTTTTCACAACAGGAGTTCGCAACTACAAAACAATCCATTTAAAACATCACCAAGGGTTCATTGGTGCACATAAAAAGGCCACTAATGGCCATGATTTTCAGTAGGTGTAAACCCGCAAAATTCGGAAAATAAGATCATAAAACAGAGCAGCGTCATCAATCACATCCCGACTTCGTTCTTCATAGAATCCGTTCATTATATTTATTTAGGTCTGGTACATCCAATTATACAGAATCAAAAGCATGCCCACCTCGAATGATACACAAAAGGGAGAGATGAAAGAGAAATTCCCTACTTATTGATCAACGATCGACGCTGAGCCTGGGCACAGAATTCCACAGATAGTGATGTGGCTCGCCTGAATGAAATGAGGTTCATCTAAACGAAGGTACTACTATCACAGGGTGATCGAGAAAAGAAGAAACCCATGGTGAACCCTTTAGTTTATAAGGGTCGAGGAAGGTTGAGATAACAACGTGGAACTGCATAAGGAGCGGGGTCTTAGGTTGACAACGCGGCCCAACACGTTATTAAAGTTTCAGGCGGTTTAAACCAATGCACACACCAGGATAATTTATTAAATATTTAATTAAAACATTTATGGGCGTTATCGGGCTTTAAAACAAGTAAAGGGGTCAAAATATGGTTTAAAACCCAATTCATTCAAAAAGGAGTGCTACTGGAAAGAACCCGTGGGGGTAGGCGAGAGCCACCGGTAGCTGAGAGCGACCGGTGGCTGACAGCCACCGGTAGACCGAGCTACCGATAAGCTGTAGCTACCGGTAGACCGAGCTACCGGTAGAAAAAGCTACCAGTAGGCTATGGCTACCTGTAGACCGAGCTACTGGTAGGCCTACTACCAGTAGGCTAAGGCTACTGGTAGGCCTACCATTAGGCCAAACATCACCAAGATTCCTAGACCAGAAAACCCAACTTGAGATTTTCACAAGGTAATGGACCACAAAAACCAGGGGCATTACAAGGGGGCATATCCTTCTCCTTTATTCACACCTATAATGACATTTTAACATAATAATCATCCCATCTATCCTCTAAAAATTCTTACATTAATATTATAATCCTTAATTTGGCTATAATTTCATTCAACGGATTCCATTTGTGATATACTAATGCAGATACCTAAGAAAAGAAATTGTTCATCAACAATCAATTTTATTTCATTTCTCCATTTAACTCATTAAATTATTTTTATTTAATATTTATATAATAACAAAATTATGATAAATATAATTTTATGTTTTCTATTATTTTATAATCCAACACTCTCACACAATTCCATCTAAGGGGTATCGAACATAAAATTGTTTTGTATAGAGAACTACCTCCTCAAGAAACGATGTTGTTCGTTTTTACATTACCACATCTTATTGTTGAGAATTATGTTGAAAAAATATTTCTATAATATATTTATGATAGAATTATAGTGACAGATTGATATTATCATTTAAAAATGTTTACGCTCTAAAATTTTGGGAAAATGAAAACATTGCTCGTGCATACGTTTGACTTATCATCTCCACAACATGATGTGACTCGTTATTCACCTATATTCCATGGATGGTAATAAGGATGAAATTATATAAATATATACATTACATATGACATATAAATGGGTTTTAAATGAAAATATATCATAAAAGATAACCTGATAAATAATGGAAACAACTTTCAAGCGTATGTACAATCTACCATCTCCATTCATAGTATATTCATTTTCATATATCTATATTTTGAAGTTTATTATACATTTTTATATACTAAATATATTTGATATATAATTAATTTTTTACATTATGAAAAATATTTAATCCATAATTTAATTTATAGGATTAAGAATGAAAATTCAAAACAAATATCATAAACAAAGTGATTATTACCTGAAACATTACTTTAATACAGAACTATTAATAAGAGAATATTATAAATTCAGATTTAAATAATTTATGATATTAAGTATATGAATATTATTATATAATATATTTTATATAATCATAAATTTATTTCAAATGATTTTTTATCATGTGAAAAGGTAGTCAAGACTTATGGTAAGGGAATTTAATCTCACTTTTTTAGTTCAGTGAGATACATGCCTTATTAAACTCTCAATTATTTTGTTTTATTTTTATAATACCCATGAATTATTTATATATATATTATACTTAATTTTATGTCTATTTACATAACCATAGTATGATCTTTCTTTCATGATGTTTACGGATCAATAGTTACCAAATCAGTAAGTTAACTTTGTCTCAATTTACCTTCATTGTGACTCTTGTTATGTCATGCAGATATATTCTTTTACAAAATTTATATAAATCCCTTTGAAATGTTTTCTCATGAGTCTACATATTTTCATGATATTTTAAGCTTCATGTAATTTTATTCTCTCTTTAGTCCAAAATATTTGTTTCCTTAAAAACACATTGTCTAAAAATGTTTACTAATTCTCTAAAATGATATTTTATATATTTTCAAGGAAAGGGATTTCAAATATATCTAAAATAATTTTCAAATATTATTTTATAATTATTCAGGGAAAAAGGTATTTAACATTCTCATGTGTTTTTAATGATATTTTGACCCATTCATTAGTTTTTAATAAATAGTTTTAATGAAATCTTTTTGGCATTTTCCAAATAAGTTAAATTTTTACTTTTCACAAAAAAGTACTAAATAATGTTTTTTAACTTATAAATCTTGAATAGAATTTTCCATAACCATAAGACCTTAATAATTTAATTTTTACCTTTAAATTTTACAAGATTATTTTGGATGACAATTTTTTCATTTAAAATTGCCCAATATTTTCTGATGTTGAAATAATTTCAAGAATGAAAAGAAAGTTCTCCTAAATAATTATTTTAAAGTGATCCTTGATAATTATTTTCCATCTAATAAAATATTATTTTATTTTATTTAGGTTTTTAAGGGTATTTGATTCAATTCTACCCTTCTTATTATTTCTCATAATGGTGTATGTTTACATTTATAATGGAATGATATTTATGAAACCCATTTTTCCATGGGTTATGTTATTATTGAATGAGTTTTATGAAACATATTTCATTCCATGGGTTCTGATATGATAACAGATTTTATGTCTTATGGAAAAAATATGTTAGGTTTTTATTATGTTATTTTGGGGGCCTATATCTCCCTCAAATGTATTGGGTAACGATTTATAACTCATTAGACAATGATGGAAATAAAATCAACGAGATCAATCCACTATAGAAAGATGGGTAAACTTGATCCACTATTGGAATATTTGGAATCCTGATCCACTATGGGAATGTGGGGAAACGGGATCAACTATGGGGAGATGGGGAAACTGAGGCCACTCTGGGTAATGGGGAAACATGATCCCTTAAAATTAATGGATTTTGACAAAGGATGGGGGGAGTCCCACCTAGTAGGTGTAGTCCCTATGAAGTTCCATTCTAATTTTTAGAAATTCTTCTTAACTTATATTTAATTATATCACATGTTAATATTTTTTCCATAATTTTGTGTCTTAATCATATTGTATTCCATTATTACATAGTCTCTTTGATTCCCATATTATTAATGTCTTATGAATAACCAATATTTATACCAGTATTCATTTTAATGATATTATATATACATGGAATGATTTCTAATGTAATGATCACATTATCATACCCCTATGCACATATTTATGCTTACATGTCTCCCTTGATTACACTTACTAAGATTCTGAGATCACCATTTATTATGTTTCTTTTCACGAGGATAAGATGAAATTTATTATGTTCAATATGTAAAAAGGGTTCTAGTTATGAATAACTTGTTGTAAGAATGTTTAGATGTTTTTTGAACAATTTGTTTGTGTTTACATGTTTCCAAAGGAACTAAACTAATACGGTGTTTGGTCGTATGTTTGGGTAATTTGTTATGTAATCTGAAAAGGTAATTTAATGATAGTGTATCTTATGGCAGGGTTGTTATATCAAGGTTCATGTGGTTGGGACTAACATGAAGTAGATCAATTCACAATGCTTTTTACCTTAATGTAGGAGTCCCTAAAGTTGATCTTTGGGATATTTTCTCTTGATTTTGTTTCAAACCATTTCTACATTCCTTGACCACTCTTAAGACAAGCGTATTTTGATGTTAAAATACACTATGGTCTGTTCATGTTATAACCAAGACCACGTAACCACCCAGGCTCCAAATTCCCAATATGAATCATAAAACAATTAATTATTATAAAAAATAATTAATTAATAAATTTAATTAAACCATGATATAATTTGTAAATACATACCATGTTTTTATGTCACACTATATCAACATTTAATGGGACCCCAAGGATTCTTCTCACATCCCTGACCCTACACGATGAGAAATAAAAAACCACTAAACCAATTTGAACTTTAATAAAAAAATAGTAAAACATAATATACTTTATAATGGGGACATAACTCATCGAATCTCTAAGTAGCTCGATCGAGATTATTTCTTGGGACTTCCTCGTCCTTTGCTTTATAATATGCCCTTGATAGATGGGTGATTATAACATGATTTCTTCTAAATATAGATGAAAACCAAAGATAAAATTTAATAATTAAAAATGGGAGAAGGATGGGCCATAAAAAATTAAGTAGAGGGATATTCGTACTTTAAAACTCCCTGAAACATCAATAAAAGTATCCAATTAAAGGATCTTGAAAATAAAGGAGGGGTGAACCTCGGTTGTGTTCTCAAGTGAATGAAGAGAGAGGGGATGCCCCATTTAAATACCCAATGAGTAATCTTTAATTTACCACATCAAAAGGGCCACCATATGGTTGGTGTTCATTGGAAACAGTTGTCGCTATTTCTAGACACCAATACCCTGTCTGTGGTTCTTACCATCTAGAATGTCTATCTTTTATATCATTGGAATCAATATCCACCTAGCCACTCCTATGGCACATCTATGACCTTGGGATGACCCTCAAGCCTCTAAATAAGTAAAAAATTGTATTTGAAGGTGTCTAATCACTCAAAAATAGATTCTGAACCCTAATTTACAAAACGAATCCACCATTTATATTCAAATTTATATTTAACTACACATTCAAAGGCCTATATTAACAAGATGAACACAAAACATCCAAATAAACACTTCTCATCATTAATAGGATTATATGGTTATCTAAACATACATTAGGAATACTCCATGTTTTCAATTAACCAATAAATGTTCGTATTCCGACTATAATCTCTAGATAAGATTATGGTGCATGACATCATCATTTAGGTGGTTACACTACTAAACCACATGATTACATGCATAACCGTCATCAAAATATTATATTAGTGATTACAGAACCCATCCATTCCATGATAGGATCACGCAATAATTTAATTCTTTTTTAATCCTGTAGTACAACCATCATAATGTTTTTCTCATAAATACCAATTTCAAGGATTTCTGACCTTTGTCATTGGAATTTGAAATTAGAACTCCATAATTCTTTTCTAATTAAATTCCTGATGTTGTTTCAGTAAAAACATAACCTAATATTCATGAAACCACTTGCATATCTCATGTTCCACTCTCTACTCTCAAATTCCAAAACAAGTGGATAACCCTCCCCATACATGAACTATAACAAAACACTATGAATTTCCTGAAAGTCCTTAAAAAATGCCTATATTATCCCATCACATCCAAAATTAAAATCTATGTATAGTTCTTATCTTATAACCTCCAATTGGATATAAAACAACTGTATGGACCTCATCTAGCAAACTAACATAAAAAACTCAGCTACCATCAATAACGCATTATCAAACTACTTGATCTTAATACCCACACTCCTATTGGAATCCCATGATCATCCAAGTACACCAAAAAACATATAGAGCTAAATCCTATCATGTTCACCATGATTGTATCATCTATCAACTGGACACAAATTTTTATTTCCATGAGCACTGATGAATTCCTGATCCAACACATTTGGTTCACCATAAACCAACCAGAGACCAATTAGCAGCCCCATAATCTATATGATACTAAACCTGAATTAATTTCATGCACTGAACTAGTTATTGGAATCCAATAATTGTATGTACCATATAGCAATAGTTCTCAAAGAACCACATCCCTACCGACATTAGGTTGTACCACCATCCGTCAAAATCTCAATCCCCACTATAGGAGTGTCCTAATCAACACAATATTAAAATAAATACTACAAACCCATTGAAAATATCACATTTTTCACGTCAACATGTCAACACCTGACAATGATGAACTTCTAAATCAACCACACTATCTTCATCTAATCCATTTTGATCTCACATTTACCACATAGGGACTTTAATTATTTCATCAAAATCTTGGGAAACCATACCAATAACATTTCATTATGACATATAGTCCTCATACCACACATTGTAATTCATTAATATAGACATAAAAAAAATTGGAGATGGTCAATACTTGGTTGTCCATACTCGACTGTATGTCTATCTCATTATAACAAGATATTCCTTCAAAATCATCTCCAAAATTTCACACCATACCAGTCCCCTATATCAACACATGGATTCCCCATAACAGGAATAATTATAAAATAATATGTGATCATCCATTACCCAAGGCATTCTATTCATGTCTACTAAAATATCCATCACCCAATGTCTCACCAACACCAAAATCAACAACCCTCACTCTCACCATGTTGCCATGGCACATATTGAACAATGGGTTTGGGCACCAAAATATTACTTTCCTCAATGTCAATCCTTAACCCTTGGGAACTCATAATTCCAAACAATCCATAAAACATTAACTCATTGTGATTTCTAAAAGAACCTATATCATAACTATTATTATACAATACTATGTTGCACCATTGAGTACCAATATCTAGCGCCTTAACTTGCATGTGCTTATCATCTTTGAAGATAACATGACTTAGGCTAACCCCTCTCATGGGTTTGGTCCAATATCATGACCCTCCAGTTCACCAATATACTAAGTCATATGTGATGGTCACTAGGTCTCTGGTTTAGTCTAAGGGAAAAACTAGTCATAAATTATAGCTCACAGGACATCATCCAAACTCAAGTTTCAAAACCCTATGTCTTATCCTAATCTAAAACATCCATCTCTAGTATCTCATGCATACACAGAAATAATGCACCTTGTGTTGGGTTATCTACCTAATAGGAACTGATTCTCATCATGAATCCTCAAACATGACAGCCCTTTGAGAATCACAATCTCATCAGCCAACATTTATAAAAACAATGAAATAACCCTAGATAACCTGTGTTGAAAAATTGTTAGTAGACAATCTGGTTATGTTCAAATCGATTAAAAAATATATGGGAAAACATCATATAAGTTATTATCGACTCTTTAAATGACTGAACCAAAATAAAAGCACCCTCTAGGGATTTTATAAAATGGCACCTAGATCTTCACAACCCAATTAGGATCACACCACATCTGGTACACCAAGGAACTATAGTGTTACTACCATATCCATCAATAATATTTCTATAAGGCCCACATAACCTTCCAATATAATGATATACATATGTTGGTTATATCATCTTAGTAGAACGATTCCATGTAATTATACACGAAAATATTATAGGTGAAGTTGTTAACACTTCAAATAGTTGGCCCTCATTCATCATTGAAAACTATCACACCGGTTTTCAATAATGACATTTGGGATCTAAATGACTAGTATAATTCATGATATACATCATTAATCAATATTTTGAGAGAAAAAATTCAATAATTAGCCTCTTAAAAATAATAAAATATCCAAAATAGACAAGAAACCATCAATATCAAACATCATTTGTGTCAGGATATGTGAATGTAAAAACAAACATAAGAGTAAAATCCAAGAACATTAATCTTGTACCCATGGTAACATGAATTTACATCAGGAAAGGGGTTCATGATGTAACACCCCAGGATTTCAGAGAACATTATTTCTTCAATGTAATTCAATAAATTTCAATACACGCAACACAGAGTTTTAGCGCCCCATGACTTACCAAACTAGCAGTTCAAAAGAGGTTATGAATAGTATTAACTAAATTTTAAACATTATTTATTCCTTATAATTTTAGAATCCATATTATGAGTTTCTTATACATAATGTAAGATCAAATACATTTTTTCAGATAAAAGAAGTATTTTAAAAAAATGCAATTTTAACACCTTTTAATGGCGATGCCTTTTTAAATTAAATATTTGTAACTTTTATATATTCAATTTGACAAAATAAACTTCTTCTTTATAATCAATACATAAGAATTTTGTTTCAATAAATTTTTGGTGTTTTTCTGATAACTTTCATATTAGGGTGAATAGCTAAAAATACTATATTTTAAATGAAAACAACTTTTTTAATAAAAATAATTTATATTGTTGAATTATACATATTTATGTTCTGGAAGTATAATTATATTATATTTTTACCGTTTAATCCAATTTTGGTCATTGGAATTAATTTAACATAGAAATTATATATAAACAAGTTTTAATCTGTTGATAGTTATTGTTTCTTAAAAACACGCTATTTGTTTTGACAACGAGAATTAATATTAAATTATTAATGAAACTCATATGTTTTTAATTTGGTAAAAAAGAATTCATTTTTGGATTCTAAATATAAAAATTATCCTAGGGTGGATTTTTGATATTTTTCAAAAAATGTTCAATTTTTTATGAATAGTGAAAAAAAACTGAGTTATCGTTTCAAACCAAATATTTATTTAAATATTTATTTATTTTATTTAAATTTATTTAGTTCAAAATAGATACATAATATCTATATATTATCAATGTAATTAATTGATGTCAATTTATAAAAATTTTAGATATATAAAAAGTTTTATTGAACTTTTCAGCGTCTTTTACCCACCTCCTAGTAGAATTTTCAAATTCACATAAAACATAATTTTACCACTTCTGTGAGTGGAATTTAAAAATTCCGAGAGACAGAGTTGATATAACTAACTAGAATGTGGTTCAATAAGATAAAAATATTTTTTGGTGAATAGTAACTTTTTACTTTTATTTACCACGGTTTAAAATAAATAAGGTAATTAAGGGAAAATGATATTATTATTACTCTAACACATCTCCTAATTCTATTGGATAAGTTTAATTTGACCAAAAACAATCTTAGGAATAAAATATGAACAATTAGATCCACATGGATTAGATTAAGACATTTATTATTATTTTATTTAAAGAAGAGTTAAAAGAGTAAAAATAAAAGTTTATTAACTAAACCATTTTTAATATAGGGTTATGCATAAGATAAATTCGACTACAAATATTAATTAGAAAGATAAAAATATTTCCTACATAATTTTAGTTTATTTATTATTTTTAGACATAAATAAATAAATTTATTTATGACACAATGATGATGCAGAAAATACCTTATTAATGAAAGATTCAAATAAATGGTATTATATATATTAAAATAAATATAATTTCAAAGTTTTTAGGATATCCAAAAAATTTATAGGTGACTAGGACATGTTATGGATGATTCAATATATCTTTTTCGAAGTAATCAAGTTGATATGACTTTCACAAAAACAAAATACCAAATAGTTTCAAAATTGACATAAATTAATACTTAAAAAAAAATACTATATTATTGTTTGATAAAATATTCATAAAAATGTAAGGTTTTGCCAAAGGGTTTAAATAGTATTATATATGTCTTAAATGAGGCACTTTAGATTCTCTATGAAGTTTTGAGTATGTTTATTAACCATATATAGTAAGAATACAAGAAGACATGGTAAAAGTAAAACTATTTAGCTAAGAGTAAAATCTAAATGATAAGGATAAAATGGTAACCTAAACTTGTCTAAAACCTATTGGCTAAGAGTAGTTTCACCCATAACCACCTAAGTATCGAAATAGATTCATTTTTACCCATTATAAACCTAATATGATTGTATAATAAATTAACACTTTAATCTTTTCCTAAAGTGACCCTCACCCCTCTTATAAAAAGGATTTTTCCCTTCTCTCAAAATCACACCTCCAATGCCATTTGTCTCCGCCAAAATCTTCCCAAATTACCTCCCAACTTCTCTCACTTCAACCTAGATTCCATCGTTTGATCAGAAATCCAACATAAGGATCCCTTTTTATCAAATTAAAATGAAGAACCCGAAGAAGAGGTAATGATTTCACCACCCTCTGTCAAGTTCCATTCTTCTTCCACTTCTTAATTCTTTGTTATTTCCATTATAAAATAATAACTCATGTATCTTATATATATTGTAATGTTATTATAAAATATTTCACAACTATATTCATTATTCTATCCATCATAGGAATGATAATTTCACCATGTGTGTGTACGTAGAGCTTACTATCTCCAAGCCTTGGTGTAATTTGTTATTCAACACTATATTATATGGATGGATATAATGATGATTTATATGTATATAGGTAATGAAAATAACTTTATAATACCTCTGTAAAATTAATACACCATCCAATTCCATAACTTTATGGAAATGATATTGTCGTTCATGCGTATGTACAGATTATCGTCTCCACGACCCGATGAGATTCATTTCCACATTCACCATTCAATGACGATTATAAAAATATATATTACTAATATGTATGTAATATATGAAATAATAATGCTACTGGAGATATATATATATATATATGAACATCCATTTTTTTATGCATTTAGTTCCGTTAAATACGTTATGAAAACAGAAACAACGTTTATGCATGCGTATGGACTCCCGTCTCCATTAGCGGTGTTTTCAATTTAATATATATGTCTATTATAAATTTTTATATTCTAAATATATATGATATTTAAATCATTATTTATATTCTGAAAGTATTTAAATCATGATCTATGTTATACAATCAAGAGTAACAAGTTAAAACTCGTATGATAAAGAAAGTGATTATTACCCTAAATGTTAATTTAACATGGAAATTATTATTAAATGGGTAGTATAAAGTCATAAATGAATAATCTATGATATCCTAAATATTAATATTGTTCTGGTATAATTTAATAACATACTAAAATCTTCATATAGGAGGACAAACGTACGCACGACTAAAGGAATGTTAAAGGTAAGGGTCAATGCCTCAATCTCATTATTATCCGAGATTGTATATGTGTAAGTATTTACGGGGAAATTTTTATCATCCATGTCAATTTTTCATAGAAATGATTTCAAAATGAATAATTTTACGGATTTTTGAAAGGTACTCTTTATCAAGATATAAATTTTAAATGTTTTAATGATTTATCTTTCAAAACCATTTTAATTAATGTCGATGTTTTCAAAATGATATTAAAGATTTATTTATATGTACATGATTGTTTTGAAATGATAATTCTTTTCAAAAGATTCAATGTTATATGGGAATCTCAGATTTAACATTTAAATGATTTTACAAAAAGGATATTTCTCTTAAAAAGTTTGACTCGTCGTTTTGAACTATGTCAGCATCATTTATTTGTTATTATTTTAGATAGAGGTTGATTTATTATGATAAAATCTTTTATATTGTATTGAATGAGTTATGATATGTTTGACTGTGGATGTTCTATATTTATTTCATTCATGGTTTATGGTTAAGGTATTGACATTTCGTATGCTAGTTTTAATACGAATGTTTATGTTTTGTTTCAACTATTCATATGAGGAATGAAGTGGACTTAGTAAATGACGGGTGGAGCCCAATATAGCTCCTCGATTCATCGGTAGGCCTCATTAGACAAACTAGTGTTTTGGCACAAGGACTTGAAAAAAATTATTTGTAATCTTGGAACGAGACATTGACTATGTGGTAATGATGTCTGACATTAAGTATTCCCTCATTATGAATTTAGTTATTACATGTGATTATTCGGCAACTAGAATATCCATGTGAATGTTTATATGATAGTGTTTGATTTATTTTTGCCATAATATGTTCATGTTTATGTTTAAAAAGGCTGTTGTTTTTATCAAACATATTTCTTTAAATGTTTATATCTTCCACTAAATTATTTACCCTTACTGAGCATCTGAGCTCACCCATTTCGGATGTTTTATTTTCCCAGGATTCCAAGAAGTGTATTATTATTGATAAGTGGGGTTAATCTTTGGGATTAATGGATTTCTCAATTGATCATTTATGCTTTTTTTAAATTCCAATTTTTAATGTAACATTCATGTTTGTGATCTATTTTCCAAGACTGGTACATTGATCGTTCCTTTGGGACTTGATTCCTTGCAATCATGCAAATGTATTAAAATAATGCACCGACTCTAGGTAACTGGGGTCGCTGCATTTTAGTTGGTATCAGAGGAAGTTTAGAAATAACCATGGAAACTAGATTAAGATAAACTCTAATTAGTGAACATTACCGCAAGATAGAAATTGAAGATTAGTCTGTAAGATCTTCCTAGAATTTTGGTAATGTAAAGGGTTGGTGATTTTTCCAAGGAAATACATCCATATCAGGATACGAGCAGGTAGTTGCTGCTCAGGCACATATGTACTTAGGGGTAAAACCTCAAAACACTTCATTGAGCTAGAATCGATATGGAATTGGTGCACAACAACGAGCCTTGCTGGACTCTTGTTTACAACACTCTTGTGGGAGATACTTAGGATAATTCTCGTTTTCATTGAAAACCACCATGAAAGGTTTATGGGTATACACCTCCTCAAAGAAAACATTTTTGTTCTGATTATGGATTATATCCATAAATTGTTCAATTTACGTTTGGTATTTTATATGTTTGTAATTATGAATTGTGATTCATAAACTGGAATAGTGTATTCCATTGTATAGAAATGGAACCGAATAGATGGAATGTGAACTCCAGCAATACCTATGATCCAAAGAATAAGAAGTATTATATCTTTCAATGTATTAAGGAAAGATTTAGAAGGAAAATAGTCTCCCATGTATTCTCAACATATGAAGAAATAGTATCATGTGTCAATAAGATAAGTAAAGAATTATCTGAGTCCTATGGATTTGAAGGGAAACAAGAGATTAAAAGGATGGAAGAGAGAAATATGGATAAAGAGAAGAGGGAAAAGAAGGATTTTCCCATATGTGGTAATTGTGGAAAGAATCACAATGGAAAATATTTGAAGGAAATTACAGTTTGATATATGTATGGAGAAAAAATGACCCCAAGTATGTGATTTCAAGGGTAAAAAAATTCAAATGTACAATGTTTCATTTGCAAGGCGTTGGGACACTACACGAATCATTGTTCCATTCATAATAGTATACCGAAAATGATGTTATTGGATAATAATCAAGTTATGATACTATATCAAATGAAGAGTAATAACTAGTGTTCTAATGTTGTTATCATAGAATTCTTTCATTTGAGTGTTGTATCAGTAGTATACTGGTTACAAGAAATATGGAGATAAATAAGGATTGTACTGTAGTACTATTTTATTAAGGATTTGAGATTATATGGTTCTAAGAAAAGTGACTCAATAGTAAGCTACACTTTTTTGAAGATACATGGTTGATGACAAGTTAATCCTTAATATGTTCCAGATAATGAGGTTGTGTTTTGAAATAATATATGTTTGATTTTGGTAATTTAGGATGTTGTAGTGTTGTAAAAGAATACATGATAAAGGTGTTCACTTGTTATTACCTGGAAAAAAGGAACCTCATTATGTTTAACTTCCTTATAAATTTTGGACTGAGAGTTTGGATATAAGTATTTCAGATAATTATAAAGGTTGTAATGGATTATGTTTGAAATTGGATACTATTGTTAAGGTAATTTTAATATTTCCATAAAAAGGACAACTCAAAGGTCGGGCGGCAACCCGTCGCGTCCGGCAAGGCCACAAGACTTGAACCCGCAACTGAAAGGAGACAATATTGTATCACCTATCACAAACCCACATGATGTTCAGGATTGAATAATTTAGTTTTTGAAAGGGTTTGGTAGATAAATTATAAATTCATGTTTTTTCGAGCCCTATACGAATAGGATAAATAGAATATTTTTTTTAAGTTCTATTATCTTTTAGAGTGAAAGATAAGTTTGTGGTTGAAATTAGTTAAAGGATGGAAATCTACTTGACAAGTATGAATTTGTTTTCTCTCTTATTCTGTGAAGATTTAAATTCATAAACTTTTGGTATGTAATCTTAAAACCAAAAATGTGTTATCCTAATTCCTTATGTTTTGTTGAACCGATGGTATTTTAAATCATCATAGATTGGTGGATTTGAGGCCCACAATTCTAAAATTGTTTGTGATTGATGAACTCAATCACTACCAATAACTATTTATGTTTTTATCCTATAATTATGTGTCTCTAATTACCACCAATTTTCTCTTGATCGAGATCATAATTTGGGGGTGTCTATTTCATTACACTTTTCCTCTTATTAATACTAAATTTTATTAACCAAATTTCAGATGTGGGTTTTCCCAAAGGTATTTTCTATTTTCAGCATTTTATTTTTATAAAAAAATTTCAAATTGCAATAAATCAATTTATTGATTGAGGGAAGAATTTATCACCCCATGATATCTTAGTATGTTATTGATTCAATGTAATTCATTAACTTACAATACATGCAACACCGAGTTCTAGCGCACCATGACTTAACAAACTAGTCATTCAAAAGAGGTTATGAATAGTATTAAGTGAATTTTGAACATTATACAATCCTCAGAATTTTAAAATACTTATTACGAGTTTCTTAGACATAATGTAAGAACAAAGACATTTTTCAGATAAAATTATTATTTTTCAAAAAAATACAATTTTAACGCCTTTTAATAGAGAAGCATTTTTAAGTCCAATATTTTAAATTTTTATAAACTGAATTTGACAAAATAAACTTCTTATTTAGAATCGGGACCTAATAATTTAGTTTCAATAAATTTTTGGTGTTTTTATGATAACTTTTATATTTGGGTGAATAGTGAAAAATACTATATTTTAACTGAAAATAACTTTTTTAATCAAAATAATTTATAAAGCTGAATTATACATTTTAATATTTTGGAGGAATAATAAGATTAAATTTTTACCCTTTAATCCAGTGTTGGTCATTAGAATTAATTTTAAATTGAAATTATATAAAAACAAGTGTCAATCTTTTGATAGTTATTGTTTCTTAAAAACACGCTATTTGTTTTGACAACGAGAATTTATTTAAAAATAATAAATGAAAGTTATGTGTTTTGAATTTGGTAAAATAGAATTCATTTTTGGATTCGGAATATCGAAATTACCGCAGGGTGAATTATTTGTATTTTTCTGAAAAGGTTCAATTTTTTATGAATAGTGGAAAAACACTAAGTTATCGTTTAAAACTGAATTTTTATTTAAATCATTATTTATTTTATTTAAATTTATTTTTGGTCAAAATATATACATAATATATATATATTATTACAATTTAATTCATTGGTGTCAATTTATAATAATTTTAGATATATAAAAATTTTATTGAACTTTTCACCGTCTTTTACCCACCTCCAAGGAAAATTAGTGAATTCACATAAAACAAAGTTTTACCGCTTCTGTGAGTGGAATTTCAAACTCCGAGAGACACGGTTGATATCAGTAAGTAAAATATGGTTCAATAAGATAAATATTTCTGATGAATAGTATCTTTTTACTTTTATCTACAATAGTTAAAAGTAAATAGGGCAATTATGGATAAAAATGATATTATTATTACCCTAACACATGTCCTAATTCTATTTTATAAGTTTAATTCGACCAAAAACAACCTTAGGAATAAAATATGACCATCTATGTCCCCATTTATTAGATTAAGACCTTTATTGTTATTTTATTTAAAGAACAGTTAAACGAGTTAAAATCATTGTTTAATAACTATACCATTTTTAATATGGGGTCATAAAAAAGATAAATATGACTATAAATATTCATTATAAAGCTAAATATATTTCCTACATAATAGTATTTTATTTATAATTTTTAGACATTAAATAATTATATTTATTTATGTCACAATGATGATTCAGTAATTACCTAATTAATGAAAGAATCAAATAAATGGTATTATAAATATTAAAATAATTATAATTTCAATGTTTTTATGACATAAAATTTTTTTATAGGAGAATAATACATGTTAGGGATGATTCAATGTATCGTGTTTGATGTAATCAAGTTGTGATGAATCTCAGAAAAAAATACCAAATAGTGTCAAAATTGACAAAAATTAATATTTAAAACAAATACTATATTATTGGTTGATATAATATTCATAAAAATTTAAGGTTCGTCCAAATGGAATAAATAATATTATATATGCCATTAATGAGCCACTTGGGGTTCTCTTATATGTTTTTAAATGTTTATTTACCAAATATAGTATGAATACAAGAAGACACGGTAAAAGTAAAACTATTTAACTAAGAGTTAAATCTAAACGATAAGGATAAAATGGTAACCTAAACATTTCTAAAAACTATTAGTTGAGATGATTTCAACCCGCAACCACCTAAGTCTCGAAATAAATTCATTTGGAACCATTATAAATCGAATATGGTTGTATAATACATTAATACGTTAATCTTTTCCTAAAATGACCTTCACCCCTCTTATAAAAGGGAACTTCCACTTCTCTCACAATCACACCTCCAAATCCCTTTGGAACTGCCAACCCTGGGCCAAATATCCTCCCAAGTTCACTCACTTCAACCTAGAGGCCGTAGTTTTTTCATAAACCCAACCTTTGGAGCCCTTTTGACAAATTAAAAGGAAAAACCCGAAGAAGAGGTAATGATTTCACCACCCACATTCAAGTTCCTTTCATCTACCACTTCTTCTTTCTTTGTTATTTCCATTATAAAATAATAACTCCAGTATCTTCTATATACTATTATTTTATTATAAATATTTTACAACTATATTAATTATTCTATCTATCTTATGAATGATAATGTCTCCATGCATGTGTACGTACGGCTTACCGTCTCCATGCCATGGTGTAATTTGTTATTCCACACTATGTTATTTGGATGCATATAATTATGAGTAATATGTATATAAATAATGAAAATAACAGGATAATGTCTCTATAAAATTAATATACCATCCAATTCCCCACCTTTATGGAAATGATATTGTCTCTCGTGCGTACGTACAGATTACAGTCTCCATGATGCAATGAGATTCATTTCCACATTCACCATTAATAGATGATTATAAAAATATATATTACTAATATGATTGTAATATATGAAATAATAATGCTAATCTAGATATATATATATATATATATTTAATTACATATATTTTATTCATTTAGTTCTGTTCAATACATTATGAAAATAGAAACAACGTTTATGCGTACGTACGAACTGCCGTCTCCATAAATCTTGCTTTGCATTTCATATATATGTATATTATACATATTTATATTCAAAATATATATGATATATATTTCATGTTTTATATTTTGGAATTATATAAATCAATATATAAGTGATACAATCAAGAGTAACATGTTAAAACGCGTATTGTAATGAAAGTGATTATTACCCGAAATCTTAATTTAACATGGAAATTAATATTAAATGGGTAGTATAAAGTAATAAATGAATACTGTATAATATCATAAATATTAATATGGTTCTGGTATAATTTAATAACATACTATGATCTTCATTCAGGAGGATAAATATACCCTTGACTAAAGGAATGTGCAAGGTAAGGGTTAATTCCTCAATCATATTAATATCTGAGATTTTTTATGTGTAAGAATTTACAGGGTCATTTTTATCATCTAGGTCCATTTTTCATAAAAAAAAATTTAAAAATTAATATTTTAATGTTTTTTGAAAGGGACTCTTTATCATTATTGGTATTTTAAATGTTTTAATGATTTATCTCTCTAAAAGTTTTTAATTAATGTCCATGTTTTCAAAAAAGAATTAAGGAATTTTTTATATTGACATGAATGTTTAGTAATGATAATTCTTTTCCAAAGTTTCAAATTGTTATGGGAAACATTAAATCAAAAATCTTTTTTAAATTACTTCCTTTATAAATGTGTGGCTTTAAAATGATTTTACAAAAAAAGGATATTTCTCTTAAAAAGTATTACTCATCATTTTCAACTATGTCAGAATCCTTTATTGGATATTATTTCAGATTGCAGTTGATTTATTATGATACAATATTCCATATTGTATAGAATGAGTTATGATATGTTTGACTATAGATGTTCTATATTTATACCACTCATGGTTTATGGTTATGGTTTTGACATTTCGTATTCTACTTTCAGTATGAATATTTATGTTATGTTTCAACTATTCATATGAGGAATGCAGTGGACTTAGTAAGTGACTGGTGGAGCCCACTATAGCTCCTCGATTCATCGGTATGTCTAATGATACAAACTAGTGTCTTTGCACAAGGTCTTGAAAAAACATTTATTTGTAGTCTTAGCACGAGGCCTATACTATGTGGTAATGATGTCTGGCATTAGGTATTCCCTCATTATTAAATTTGATATTACATGTGATTATTCGACTAGTAGAATATCCATGTGCATGTTTATATAGTAATGTTTGATTTATTTTTCCATATTGTGTTCAATTTTATGTTTAAAAAGGTTGTTGTTTTTATCAAGCAAATTGATTTAAATGTTTATAGCTTCCGCTAAATTATTTACCATTACTGAGCATCTGAGATCACCCCTTTCTTATATTTTATATTCCCAGGATTCCAAGAAGTGTATTATGATTGATAATATTGGTTAAGCTTGGGGATTAATAGCATTCTCAAAGGTTAATTTATGTTGTATTAAAATAATGCACCGACTCTGGGTAACTAGGGTCGGGGCATTACACACGATGCACTATTTTGGGTTCCGCCACAAAATCTAACACATTCATAAACCTTCAGTCTACCAAACCCCAAAATATTAACTAAAAGAGTAAATAATACCAATTTAGTGTTCCCATAGTCACAAGACACCCTACTAGTTCATCATCCTGATTTGTTATATAACCTTTGGCACACCTTCCAAAATTCTAGAAGATTTCAGTTAGTATTAGAGTTCTAGGGAATTGTTTTGGGGAGGATATAAAGAATTTATTATAGTGTGTTGTAGAATAATAACTAACTGAATATCAACCATCATGACAAACTAAAAGAGTGGGAAGTAAATATAAACAAAGTAATAATAATTGAATTGAAGTAATGTCCCAAATAGAAATTCCATGAAAATAAAAGCATAATTCCAAATGGGGTTGGTCACATTTTTATAACAATGAAAATAAAACAAAAAGAATATGAACCCATGAAAAAACCTAGAAACATTCTATCCTGATCTCAATCAATATCTTATCCATGAATCAAAATTATTCTATCTCAATCCACATATAAATCATCACCAATAATAACCACATGAGTGCTACTTGGGTAACCATGTTCAGTGGTGGCCCACAAAGGGGTGATTGTAAAACTCCATAGGTAATCACCAATGTTGTGTAATAATAAGTTGCAAAAATAATGTTATTTAATTGAGATATTATCACTATAAATAATTAGTCACTAAAAATTAATAAATTAATACAATAATACCTTCTTTGGTTTTATTCCACATGTTATTTCAGCATATAGCCTTTACCATGAAAACTTATATCCCATATTATACCTCCATCAATCCTTAGGTTTTGGACTGTAAACAAACATACATACTTCAACCATTAACGGGGTGTCTCTGATCACATTATGATGTCATTCCAAATGTATAAATAAAATATCCTAGGGTGTAACTCCAGATATAACAAATTCTTAATCTTAAAAATCTAAAAAATCATCATAAACAGCTCAAACGGATGGATCCCAATCATCCTGGGAATATCTCCAAAATCCAATAAATTATAATTGACTGAGGCCAATTCCCAATCATCTGAGAAAATCACTAAATGAAAATAATCCCAAAATCCACCTTGCCCAATGTTTGGACATCGAGTATCCTAGATGTCATGATCAAGAAAAAGTAATTTCATGAGGCTCAACTATCCAATTCCAAGGGATGACCAAGTAATCTTGTTATAATTAGGATAAAAATATAAATAATCTCTAAGACAAGATGTCTAGATCATAGTAATTATTGGAATATTAAGGACCCGTAGAATCTAGGGTATCCCATATGGATCTTATTTTGAATATTTTCATCTCATACATTCTTCAAATGGATCAACAACTAGATCTCATGACACACATTTGGCATTCCTGTCGATTTCATTGAATCTAAGGTTTATCACATTGTACCACATAATGCCAAAATAATGATCCTTAGAAGAAAGTATATGAATTCATACCACTCCATTATCATATAATTCTCCTAGGTGAATTCCTAGGAAATAAATTTTAGCATATATTGAACACATCATAAATAAACTGGTCAAAATAAAAATACAATTTGAGGGTCAGTTCAATTCCTTTACCCATCATGAAAATTCAAAGCCCTATGGACTTACAAGGTCAGTAAAGGATCAATGGTTAAACATTATTCCATCATAAATCATAGAATACACTCATTAAAAGGTTTGATTAGTCAAAAAAGCCCCCCTAGGGGTCCCCTAGTTCACAGAATTCAAATGGAATCCTCACATGGTCCCATGATCAAGAATCAGGCCTCACATCATTACCCAAGGTACCCAGGGCATTATGTCCAACAACATCATCAATCATGTATCATGAGATTTCTAACTATAAAGGGTGTGTAACATTCAAAATACTAAATATATGAAATATATCACATCTTGGTCATTAAATTCACGCTATTTTTATCTGCTCCCATATCCCTTCATCCATATCCTTTGGTCCGCACACTTAGTTTGATATCTTATTATAGGTCACAAGGTCATGTCAAACATTATCCCGTAAATAAAATAGTATTAATTTATCATGGAATTGTAAATTAAACATTTTATCCTCTCTCTATTGGTTTATGAGGTAACAAGTTGATGTCCGGAGGACCACAGTAGCCATAGATACAATGGGCATTCAATCTGTTGTTATAGTATTTAATTAAGTTAAAAACATAAATAAGTAACGAATGCATCCATTAATGGAATTCATCTATCAACTAATTTAATATAAATGATTATATTCCTAAGGGGTAAATTACACATTTCATATTTCATATAATCAAGTGCATAAACCATAGGGTGTATATGTGAAACCATTTACAATATTGACTCTTTCCCCTTATTTAGGTATTCTTTAAGTAGATTCCTAGGACAACTGAGGCATATATACATCCAAAAAAATAATGAATCACCAACTGAGCTCCAAAATAATTCCGATAAGCATATAATAAATAATTTTATCAAAGAATAGTCAAAAAATTAAATTAAAACTAGGAAAATTCGGATAAATTTCACCACATTATCTTGTTGCACCATAACCCCATCCAATAGGACACCAATATTATTCCACACATACTTGTACCTTCACTTAGTGAAATACATAGAAGAAACAAAAAAACAGATTTTATATTTTATTTAGAAATGGGAAGAATAACATGAGAATTCATAATATTGAAAAATCTTATATAATCATTGAATAATTAGATGTAGATAGAATATTGGTACATCCACCTCCTAAGATATACCATACCCTTGATAGAACTGAGTGATTTCATCATAGTTGGTGGAATTTCCAAGGAATATCCTAGTATTAGGTTTCAAAGTTGTATTTGAGGGAATAAAGTGAGAAGAATATATCACCAAAGCGAGATTCTTATCTCAAATCATGTAATATACCAATAAAAACACCCCCTTGAAATGGCCTAAAGATTGAATTAAGGCTGGAGAAACCCTTTTCCACACATTTAATATAAATAGGACAGAGGGGGATACTACTCTAAAATGAAAAGAGGATAAGTGTAATTTTTTCATCTGAAAGGACCATTGGTGGGTAAATAGTCATTGAAATTAGCTTTTTGAATAGACAGAAACCACTGGCTAGTTGTTTCTTCATACGAGAACACATAGGGATCAATAATATATTTGGATGTAGTATCCACTCGGCCTCTCCTAAGGATCTTTTCAACATCTGAGATTACTTATGATTCTCTAATTTTTTTTTAAAATAACTCTTTTAAGGCATTGAAATAATCAAATCTCAATTTTCAACCCTAATTTTCAATGACCTGGATGCTAATTAATAAATTCAAAATTCTCCAAAATTTTAATTTCCAATACAGAAATGAGGCACAATAATAAAAATAATAAGATAAATTTATTGTTAAAAATTGATACAAATAACATTTGGGGTCAACTATATGATCCCAGAAGATGTCAGGTCAAGTTTTCTAGGTTCCTTTACCTAGAAAAAAGTTATATATTTAATTCATTCCTAAAACATTGATTTAGATATTTTTTAAAATATCACAAACAATGGATTATAATGTGAATGATCCAATTCTAAACATTGAGATCCCAATGTCAAGAATTCCTCTTTAGGATTTACATATTGTTTAGTTACTCAGTCCCTATATCCAATTGATAAAACTGTAGTGTATAGTGATGGTGTAAATTCCTATATAGATCTATGAGAACATGCTTAGGAGTAAATAATGTATCATATAAAAAATGATTAAAACTAGTACATGGTAGGTTTTGAATTCATATACTCGTCTCTGGGAGTATTGATAAAAGGTAAATATTATTGACTTAAGGATAAAAATATTCTAATAAAAATTGTTTCACTCATTTTCCATATTTTGAAGGCATTATTCATCTTGTTAGAACTGTCAGTATGTTTTATAAAATATCAAAAAATAATTAGCATGACAGAATTAGAATGAGTCAATCGATATCAGTTCAGAGTAATAATTTTTTCTTCGATTAATTGATTGAGGGAAGCATCCTATACATGAGTTTATCTAAAACAACAAGCACTATAAAATTCTCATCACATTTGTTAGATGTTTAGGAATTGATTTCAAGGACTCAAATCATCATTTTATATTTTGGAAAAAAATTGTCTTGGATTATAAAATAAAAACAAAATTTATCTATCTCATTACAGATGGTATTATATCAGATTTTTGATTCATCGAATACCATCTAGTCCCCCCCAACATCTCTATAGAAAAGTAAAACACTAGTGGAATGCGGTCAACTTGAGTGAAATATTTGTCTACTAAATGTTTCTATTTGGATTCCACGACCATAAAATGGTAATGCTCATGAAATGTTGTGGATCTATGTATAATATATTTTCATAATAATTTCACCTTATAATGTATTTTATGTGATTATTTCTTCTCCCTGATCATTGAAGGATCTCAATCATGGAATAATGAATCACTCATTAATAAATTTCAATATACCCTAGCATTTGATCAAGCCATATAGTTTATGAAGCTTAATTATTATATCCATTAATTTATTTTTGGATACTAATGTATATATGTCTCTCCATACATATAGTAATAAAGAGAATCATGAACTGAGGGACTCTCAGTGATATTTAGAGTCACATATAAAGGGGGAACCATAATCAAGAACAGACCCAATAAAATAGATCAGTTATGTTTCACACATTATGATTTTTGGGCTCTGATGTGATCATGGTGTATGTATTCTAGTTGTTAAGTTGTAGGGATGGTAGAATCTCAAATAATATACACAGCTTCACTCAGTGATCATGTGTTTGAAAAGTCAACCACCCCTATGTAACTATCAAAATGTTAATTAGAGAAGAAATTTAGGGATTCTAAAGGGAATCACCTACTCTTGGATCTTGGGATTATTTATTAGATACCAACTCTATTAGAGGTATACCCTACATCTAACCCTTAGTATTGGTTCCATTATTTTTTATTTTAGGAAATGTATCCATAAACTGTGGTTCATCATGTTGTGTCATGGGTGTGTTATCATCTCTTACCCTGGTTTGGTTAGTCAATGGTTTTAGACTTTACACTATGTTAACTACATCATTGTTCTATGAGATAAACACATCTAGCTGAAGTTAATCTTATAGAAATAATATAGATTTTACCCCAGGTATTCAAGGGTAAACTATAATTGATTGTTCTTTGGGAGGTGATATAACCTTTTTAATAGAATATACAACCCAATTTTCTTGTTGATTAAGTGGATTTGTGGTTTTCTCTGTAGATGGAGATAACAATTTCTGAGGGTCTTGGAGTCTTTTTTTTGAGGAATATAATTTAATTATTTGAAATATATTTTACATAAATATATTGACCATAATGATCTTGAAAAGAACTATTATTGAAGAGGACGTTAACTATGATGATACAAAGCATAATGGTTTAATTGAATTATCATATATGAATTGTCTAATCCATCACCAACAAATAATATTTTGAAAATAATTTTGGGCACAATTTTCTATAATCATAACCTTATATTGAGTGGCATTTTTCATTTAGAATCTATCTCAGCGCCTATGGAGCCTTCTTCTAAATATTTTCATTAAGGGGTTTTAGATGTTGTAGTGAATAAAAGTTGATGTTATCATTGACACATACACACACATAGAGATACACACACACAAACACATATATATAAGAAATAGATTGGTATTTGGAGAATTGCATCCATCACTTTGGTAGATACAGGTGGACTTCATCTTTTCTCTTTACTGATATCAATTTTTTGATGGTTACCAGTTAGGTCGTCCCACTAAATGGGTCAGTACAAGAAGATGGATCTCATAACCCCCCCCCATTTCTTATCAAAGTAATTGTTATTGAAGTGATAATTCCCCTTCAACTAGATGGTTTAGTTTTCCATTAGTAATTATATTTCTGGTAGATGTGCATTTTGTATACTTTACCATCTATGACATCATATCCACTCTCAATGAATTAAAATTAAAATTAATGTTATTAGAATTTTAACAACATAATATTATTCAGTTGGTGGACTTATACCATCTGGATTGAGAAAATAAACCCAGTAATTGATGTATCATTAGAACATCCCTTTGATAGATCAAAAAATTTTATATATCTCACCAATTTTTTATAGGTATTCGGTGATTGATGTCATATACAATAATAATAATTTCTCATATAAATTTCCTCACATAGTGTGATTGGTTTCAATGGTGATATATAGATATTATTTTACATCATCAAGCTGGGAAATATTGGTCAGAGATTGAAGAACACCTCATTTTTCTTTAATATGAGTAAGTAAACAACCATAATTCTAGAATTGTGGATACTTTGGTTGAAAATAATCTAAGGACTATTTGAGTGTCTTTGAGGAAGATGTGAGGACCGTTAACATTAGCTAATTCATATGTATCTCATCCTTATATAAGATCATTTCTTATCATTATAGTTTTTCTAATCTCATACCTACCACATGTCTCAATATCGCCTCAACTATGATTCATTTAGAATAATGTCGATAAGGTTTACTTAATGAAATTGGAACGTCATAACTATTATTCCTTTTTTGGTGTGTTTTGATCGATAGAATTCCCCCATATGTGATCGATGAAATAGTGACATTAGGAATGTTTTCTGATAGTATTCATTGAGGGGAGAAAGTGATCCAAGAAATATAATATCTTTTAGATTTCCAAATAAATTCACCCAAATGATTAAACATGGTCATTTCTCAGTATTCCTCTTGGACCATCATAACCCAAATTATACACACCACCATGGGGGGTTTCTATGCATTGATTTTTATGGGTGGTAACAATGTTGGTTCCTATTGGAACATAAATTAATGTATGAATCTATATGAAACATTTGATTTATAAACTATTTCAAAATCCACTAATGTATCCAAGGTAAAATATCTTAGGTATATCATGCAAGACCAAGATTAAAACTCCTTACGACCATTGTAAATAATAATCCTCATTGGAGTCTCACAATAATGGAATAATGTGACTTATGATTGTAATCTCAAAATCCCTAGGACTGCACCATCATTTAGTAATAAATGAATAATGGTCAAAATATATTGAATTAATGGTTTTAATACACACTGTAAGGAGGGGACTTTATTATATAGTCTAAAAAATTAAATTTCACTGCCACCAATCTCCGTAGAACATGAAATGGAATCCTGATATTGAATGGATACATTCTTGTATGGACATGAAATATCTATTTATTTATTCAATACATTAATTTCATCACTAATCCACAGGCTCTCCATTCACTAATATGGATGATATAACAAATGAACTCATCTTGACACTATGGGAATTATGAATTGTATTTAAATATTCACATAGAAACATTGAAATAATCCTTGCCAGTTTAGTATGGGGAGCCATGTAATGGTTAATATCATAACCCCATTCGTTAGTAAAACCTTTTTTCCATACTATAAAAATTACACTAAAGGTTCTCCATTTCTTCATTGAGGGGAACCTGGTCCAAAACATTCAATTGGTTCCATTCCCATAGGGCCCCAAGAACGCCATAATCCATGATTCAAAATTGATGTCAAAATATGAATGGGGTTCTTTCCCCATGATATCCATAACCATTATTATTTGGAATTAATCTATCCAGGGCATCCTATAACTTTCTTCTCATATAAAAATCAGGGGTATAAATTCATCAAACATAGCATTAAGGATGAGATCTCTAAAATTGTTATATTTATCAAGCAAGATGGTACTTACTTTTCAAAAAATTTAATATATGGTATTGGTCTGTGGGATCCAGTAGCTCAGTAAATTTATTATTTGGTTAGAGTTATTGTACACAAAAATAAGAAATATCCTAATGTTTTTTAAATATAAACTACTTTTAAATCATCAATTACTTCGATGCGTGACTTCATAACAAAATACACCCATATTCATTCTTTCATAACTCCACCACCAGGGTATATGTCCCATTCATCATTTTAATCCTTCAGTTGATCAGTAGACAAATGATGAAATATAAATACACAATAGTATATTTAAGGCTCTTACATGTGTGACTATATATCAAGGGAAGCATTAGTATGGTGAAATTAGTATGCATATATGGTTTCTTCCTCACTGATAAACACTAACATATAACACATTTTAACTATTCCCAACTTATTGTACATAGAAAAGAAAGAGAATGACATATAATCATATGGTTATGGGAGAATGAAATCTATAAAAATTAATTTCCAATATTGTATAAGGACCTCAAAATAACGGTATTTTTATGCTACTTCATACATCCTTATTAGGAAATGTTAGCAATGATTAACATTTCTGATGGTATACATGCTAGATTATTGTAATTGTTTATTTTATTTGGGTGAAAATTTCAATATCTAGAGTATTGAATTCAATATGAGTGATTAAAATTTAATAATTAAATCAATGGTTTATTAGTAAGATAAATATTGTATATCAGGTAAAATAATGATGATATGAAAGAAAAGTACTAAATTATATAGAGAAAATTATAACAAAGTAAAAAAATCACTGAATTATTTTAGAATGGTCAATCACCCTCACCTTTTCCTAACACCTTCACCCATCACCTTAACGCAGTGGTATCACTTATGTAATTAAACCAAATTGGAAGGGTTAGATGAATCCTATTACTCTAGATCTATTTCTATAGTGTAGGGTGATCCTAAAGGGAAATTCACTTAACTTAGGTACTTTAATTCCCTTTTCATCACATACCTATAAGTTATTTTAGAAGTCTGATAAGGTCATGGATGTGGGGGAGAGGAAACACTATTTCTTGGTAGCAAGTGATTCTACACCTAGGACCTAACATGGTGAAATTAGTGTTAAATGGTGGAATGTGTGGGAATACTAAACACCTCGCATTCCTTAGTTCTTCTTGAGATATATTTTAGATTTTTATGTGATGTTCCCACCAGTTTCATATTGAACTATGAAATAAATCATCTTTATTCCAAATAGATCTGATTTAGTTGGGTGATCTATTGGTAATTCCTTCTATAAAAGGATTGAATCATTTAAATAAAGAAAAAACAATATCAGGAAGGGTGAAAATTTCCCCTATCAACACTAAGGTGATACCTTATCTTTATCTTAACCAATTAAATCCTCATTTCCACACATCCAACTAGGGATAATACTATGGTTTATCCCTGTAATTTGGAGATGATTAACCAAGGCCCTATTCTTGGTAAAAACTCATAACCCAGGACTATCTAGGTGGACAATCTCTTTATAAACCCACACAAGGGTATCATATACAATCTAATATTAATAACATAATATCCATTCACCCAGCTCCCCTACAAGTGTACTTAATCATCATATCCTTCTCTAAAACCACATGATTCACATGATCTAGGAATGAAATCCAGAATCCACCCCTTAGATCATGTATTAAATTCATAAAAGGATCATTGGGACTATCCTCCCAAATATGTTGAATCCTTATAGTGATCAAAATCATGTATCCTGTTGATAATAAGGGTCTTTTGTTAGAGGGTATCATAGAAGTCTCTAATATTTAATGATTCTCATCCTGTATGTATTCCCTTTTTCCTACCATTTCCACTATACGAACACTTATGACATTGTCTTACATATATCATGTAGTCCCCTACCATGTTACCACTAAATCCTTTGATGTCTCTCCTTTCATGACATATATGTCAACATCTCATGATGTAAAACTATAGGATAATGTACATACTTCATGAAATTAATTTCATGACATATTCCTATTAAATTACATAAAAATATGTAAATTTAACTACATAGTATTTTAATCTTATTAAATATGATATATAGGATGAAACTATGAGGTTCAACCCCAATATCCACAACCTTATTTTAACTAGACCATATTAATGATAAAATTATATTCTTACAAGTCCATCTCCCTTGTGATACATACCACTCCTCATATTGCATGATTTACCATCATTCATATAATCCTCTCAGAAAGGGACACATTCCTTATGAGATATAACAAAAAGGGTCTCCCGTATGTATGTCACACACCATTCATTATTAGGAATATTCTCAAAATTAATATATAAGTTATAGACACATGACCTTAAAAACCAGTTAACATCATCAAGGATATCTGAAATTAAAAGGGTCAACATTGTTCCTTTTCACACAACCATAAAAGGTACAATTTACCATATCAATTGACCAAATGGTTTCTAATACCCTTTAAAATTATTTATAGAAATCCCCAAATGTGGGAACAATTTGAACACTCCAATAATTTCCACCTCCATGGGCAAATTTAAACCTATATAACCAAACTATACAACTTTAAACTAAATATTCATTATTCAAGAGAAATGAAGATGAAAAAAATGATATATATAAATAGTCTTAATTATTTGAGAAAAAACTATATATAAAAATTATTTCATAATAAAACATTTATGCATACAAATGGTCTCCTTAATGCATGTTGAAAATCAATCACTCATAAGGGGATAACCAATATCTCTTTGGTATATTAAAATGTTAAATAAATATAACATAAATCAAAAATAGATTCCTAAATTAGAAAAATATTCCCCTAGACAAGGTTAGATAATTTAGACCTCACATCCCCTCAATCAATTCATATTCCAGGATGTGTCTATTAAAGTGTTAATGACCAAAAACCTTTATAATGTAAGCCTAAAATTACTCAAAATGAAATGATGGGGTTGTGTGTCAAGTTTTTCATTAACAAAAAAACACTCATGATCCAATATCAATTAAAGGGAAACTCTAAAAAACACAACGTCTTAAAACATTAAGTTATAAATTCACCAAGGAACTGACTATGAAGCTTCTCGCAAGATATTTTCAACATCTAAAAATGACATATATATAGAATCCACCACTAATTACTATCTCCCATGAATTGTATAAAATTGATCAGAAAATAATGATTCTTTCTCACACTAATCAAATTAAAAACAATATTAGTATCATATAACCACTACTACACCTCTTTATTTTACATAGTTTCATCAGTCTTTGATAAATTTTTTTATTTAAACATACATAAGTCCTTCTAAGAATCATTATTTCATAGCAGCAATCATACTATGATCATTTAGTGAAATATTTTATACCTCTCCCACATGTATGACATACAGATTCCTTCAACCAACCATCTATATAAAATCAATAAGAGAATCTAATCCTAGTATATATAACTTCTATTAATATTAATTAATGAATTTATTTTTAATTCCATAGAATTAATCTAATTCTAAAATAGAAAAAAAACATCAATATATATATATAACACATAAGTATCTACATTTAAATAGTTTTATTATATATTTAATATGTTTAATAACCTTGAGGTCA
Organism: Viscum album; assembly: GCA_963277665.1. Taxonomy (NCBI): domain Eukaryota; kingdom Viridiplantae; phylum Streptophyta; class Magnoliopsida; order Santalales; family Viscaceae; genus Viscum; species Viscum album. The sequence continues at coordinate 385,430,540 of OY728125.1, forward strand.
CTGTGTTAGGTAATTTGGGCCCTTCAAATTTTTGTGACCATGTTTAGATATCATGACTACGTCAAAAATAAGTTTGAATAATTCTCTTACCCCACCACAATAATGAAATATTCATTAGTAAATAACTATAGTATAAATTCTAAATTTCAACCAAAAGTCCAATTCCAATTTTTTTTAAAAATTATACTTATTTAAAACCCTCCATGGCCCCTATTAAATCTGAGAGGGACCCATAAACTCACCAATAGTTGGTTAAGTGTTTAAAATTGACATGGAGGGAATAAAACAGCTACATGGGGGGAGTTACCAATAAAATTAATAGGTAAACTATTGAAACCGGAAAATCATGTACAATATTTAATTTAAAATAATAAAAATAAAAATATAATACTTTTGAATTCCCAAATAATACTATGTCTCTAAATAAATATCCAAAAAAATATCTCAAATGGAGTGAGTCAGAAAATGCCTTCCATCTCTATGTCATAAGAAATAAATATCCAACCCAAACACCATTTTTAAACCACAAATAAATAAAAATATTATATAAAATATAGGGTTGTTTAGATAATTAAAATATTTTAAATCATCCAAAAACTACTTGTGAAAATCTGTCATAAATTATACTATATAAATAGTGATTAAAAATTGAAACAAACTCATCCCTTATACCAAGTAAAATTTCTACTAAACTTCATAAGGTTTTCTAAACAAAAAAACCCATTATATAATATAGTATCAAGATTTTTTTTAAAAAATAATGTTACCCTAAACTGTTTTTCCAATGAAATTATTCACCATCATTCCTTAAGGGCTAGAATCCTTTTTATACCATCCCTTATACATCATATAACTGGATAATTTATACAAAAAATTTATATCTATATTTCCAAATAACTAATAAATAACCAAATGAAAACCCATTCATCAATACATCCCAACATCAAATAACCTTAGGGAAAAATATCTTCTTCCATTTATAGAGTGAGAGAGTGTAATGGGGTGTAGTAAAAAAGTTGAAAAAACTCATGCCAAGATGTTAGAGGTATACCGAAAACCTAAAACTGCATATGGAAATTCAAAATATTACCCTAAATGGGTGGTAGTGTGTTTGAAATATCATAACTATAAGGGATATATAAAACACACATGTTTTTACAAGGGGTCAATTTCCTACAATGATATATTTATAACATATAAAATCACTACCATAATAACTAGAAATCATTTCCACCATTTAACATGCATAAAACTATATTTACAATAAAAAAACATCACTACTTCCACATAACAAAGAATCATTATCGATTTTCATATTTGATCATTAATCATAATTTATCAATAATTTACTTGATACCTACTCCACTACCTATATTACAATTCCTAGCCAATTTACAATTAATTCACCACATTCAATTATGTTCTACATTGTTTATTTTTTATAACACCGTATAATTCCCCCAAATCCAATCCTCCATAATTTAATCATTTTATTAATATATTTTTCTATAAAATTTCTCTAATTACCAAAAATAAACATTACCAAAATAATAAAATTCTATATAACATCTCAATACAAATAATACCAAACAACCAAGAAAACATTTTCACCACTTCCAAAACTTCAACCATGCCTCCACACACCTAAAGCATCATTATATATATATAAAGTGTGTTATTAACACCCAAATTTATTCAAAAACAATAAAAAATCACTATTTAAACACTATATATACTTTAAATAATCTAAAAATACCATAATTTATAATAATTTATTATAAAATTAAAATTAGACAACTATATGTATGCATATTTCTCCCCATATTAAATAATTATATCATAATTATATCAAATAAAAAGTTATAGATTTTTATATATTCCTTTTCATTACCTTAATTATGTTATTAAGCATTTTTATCACATCTATATGTATAATAAAATATTTGTAAAATTCTCAATATATCATCAAAAATATTTACATGAATAAAATATCATAATATTTATATAAATTACATATGATTCTTATTTTTATTTTTATTTCACAATTCTATTTCATTAGTTAAATTATGTTAATATTAACTCTAAAACCAAATGAGAACAAAATCAAAACAATTACACATCAAAAAATTAATATATAATTATATATTTTTAATAATATACCTCAATTGAAGCTGTCGTAATGAAAACACAGGAACAAAGGGATAATGAGTGTACAACCACTAAGGATCCCATAAAAAACAATCAAAAACCAATTATACATCAATCACTAAAAAAAATTTAATATAACATTGAAAAAAAAGACAAAAATAGCTATTGTATTCAAAAAGATGAACATATAAAAATGAACGGGATAAATAGGTGAGAGTATAACATTCAACTAGAAGAGATATATCACAAGAATTGATAAGCCTATGAGCCACTATATGAATTAAATACTAGTAAATATAAGTCCTAATAATTTATTATGGTTCAAATATGATCATTGAAATATAGTCAAATAAATATGATAGAAGGTTTTATTTAATAACATCTTATGGCCTCATCATGGAATTGTGAAGGCTAGATCATATAATAATGATATCGATAAAATATTATACATGAATATTATAATTTTAAACTATATATCCCCATTTTCTTTTAGTTGATTCATAATTTTTAAAAATAAGGGCTACCATCACTTAAATATAATGTTCCATCCTAAGATAATCTAAGAGAGGGTGCATAAAATGGTATTTTATATTTTTCATTAGTTTATTTGGATCATTTTCCCACATTAGTAGTAATAAATTAAACATATTGTAATTAGATGGACTTCCACTATAATAAATGAATTTTTTTTAATTTGTACACCACTAAGGGATATTACAGTGAGAATATAAACAATTATGTTATAGTGTACTAAAATCTACCAATAATTACTATTTTAGTGGATATAATATTCTGATAGAGTAATTATGATCTAGAATCTCTAACTAAATATGTTATGTTTCATGTATTAGCACACTACCTCTCTTAGATCACTTCTAATAACTCATCCTTTGTCCACTAACATAGGTGGTACTCTCCTCATTTTATCAATTTCAATTTCACCTATATATCATCAAGAAATTTTTTATATTATTTTCTTAATGAAAACCATAGTAAGGTACTTAAATGAAATACTCACATATAGATTATATAATTATTTTCCCTAGTATGGTTGCAAACTTGTAAAAATTCTCTAAAGTGTGGATTCACCAATTTATAGTTTCTCTACGATTATTTACTCCATCTGTTATTGTTTTTTAAATTAACATCACATAGTTTCTTTAATAAAAATACCATTACAATGATGAGTTTTACCTAGTATACTCACCCTTCTACCACCACTCTACCTATTTCATTCAAGCTTGTTCGCATAACTATCATCATGAAATTCCATTTGAAAAAAACTTCCCTTCCCAAGCACATTACACAAGTCCCATTCGAATATGTATAGATTACATGATGTGAAATACACTTGTCCATATAAAAATATATATTATTTGTAAGGGATGGGATAAGATAGTATTATAGGAAAACCAACATTTCCTTCTTGTACTACTCCACATAAATTAATCATGCAATATTATACATGTTTCTCAACCATCATGGTTTCTGGAAAGCACAAGGAACTAAAATTTGTCTGTCTCTTAATTAGGATAAAACACCTAACTAGTGAAAAACACTGTTTCCCTCAGAATTCGGGGATGACCTCCTGGATGGAAGATTCAAACGTTCTGATCGGTTGCTAATGGGTTTGTTTGAAGAACCGGAAACATCTAATGATTCCACATCCATTTGGACCTACTTTCCAAAGGTAGGTGCTTATTCGACTGTGGGCTGATGAGGCTTAGGAATTTTCATTGGTCGAGAGGATGAGAGGTCGGACTCATCACACCTTTTTAGGGGAATTATTGTCTATTCCGGGACTCTCTTTATAGATTTAAGTTATGTTCATGAATCCTTATTACATTAACAATTATAAAATGAGCTTTTCCTTCAGTTTTGACAATCAATGATTAAATATTTAAGAGATTTAGAGAATCTTTTATATGTATTCCAGGTTCTTCATCAATAGAGAATCATCTGTATCTATTTAGAGATTTTTGGTCAATGGTATCCTTCAAAACATTTATATAAAGGTCTCTTGGTCATTATGATGACCAGGCTGGTTTTAAAGCCACTCAGTGGGGCACTTGAAGTTTATTGTCATTCAGAAGGAAATGGATTATTTCAGAGTTGGGATCGAACCCGTAGATTGGCTACCTACGTATCCTATGTTTTGGAAAAGGAATCAGAACCCACGTAGTTCTTGTAAGGGAGTATGATGTTTATTATTGTTGGCTCAAAGAAGGATTTCATAATTAATTTTACTCTCTAAGATCACGTGAGTCATGCTCGGTGTGAGAAACAAGATGTATTGGTAATAAAATAGACAATTGGGCCATGAAAGATGTAATCATAAGAAATGGTTTGGGGTTTATATATGTATGACTGCCCAGATAAATGAAGATTAGGATTTAATTTAGGGAGAAAATCCAGGAACAGGGTCCATAAAGGTATATGTGCTTCATGGAGATTTGAATACTCCAATTTGGGACTTATTCCTAAAAAGGAAGCCCAGATTAGGAGAGGATTGATAATTGGGTTTTACTCCTGAGAAGGAATCCCAGATCAAAAGTAAATTAGGACTGGTTAAGAGAAATTAAGGGACTAGGGGCTTACTCCTGAAAAGGAAGCCCAAGTTTATGACCAGGACTTATTCCTGAAGAGGAAGCCCAGGTTAGGGGAATTGGGGATTACTCCTGAAAAGGAAGCCCAAAATTATGACTGGGACTTATTCATGAAAAGGAGCCCAGGTCAGGAGAGGATTATGGTTTGGGGATTACTCCTGAGGAGGATGCCCAGATTTGGGAACATTAAGAATTTGGGGCTTACTCCTGAGGAGGATGCCCAAGTATGGAGGACTTAGGACTGGGGATTATTCCTGAAAAGGAGACCCAGGTTAAGGATTTAAAGGATTAGGTTGAATGAATGAACTCTCAATCTTTAGTGACATAAAGATATGTAAATTACTAGGTTTTGAGAGATATTCCATCGAATTCCTTTCAGATAAGGAAGTCAAATCAAGAAATCATGCCATAAATGGCTTTTAAGTGTGTCTTGAAGACTGAATCTTGAATAGGAAAGGGGTAATGGCTTAAGAGGGGTAAAATGGGAAAGAAGGGCACTCAAAAAAGGCAGGGCCACGCAAGTCTTGGAAGGCACGAAGGTACTACGTGGGAGCACAAGTATTGGTCGCGCTGGTATACCTGAACGACATGTATAGGGTACTTGCACGGTGTTCAACCAACATTGTAATATTTGAGTGACTCTTTATTAAGGCCTTTAGAATCCTCTTAAGGTTCTTCCAGAAAAGGGACGCGCAAGTTCTATTGAAGGAGTAAGGCGGCTCGGAAGTGTGGACAGTTCCCTTAAGGGCTGGCCACTCAGGCGCGCAAGTGTTGATGAGTTTCAACACTTAGGCCTTTCTCCCTCTCTTTAGATCTTCCGTTCTAGGTAAGAAATTACCTTAGAAGTGTTCCGAAAGCTTTGAAAAAAGACTTGGGCATCGGGAGCTTAGATCCGAGTTTCTGAAAAAAAAAATCCTCTTTAATGGGGGGCCCACTGGGTCTATTTATAGGCAGGAGAAGACCCTGGGCGGTTACCGGGTAGTTATTACTTAGGTCGTGGAAGTCACTTGAGCGCTAAAGTGCGTCGCGCAAGCCCACTTGCGCGACTATGAGGAAAGTTGCGCGGCCTATCGGCAAAGTTCTCCTTCTTCATCCCTTTGTCGATTTTTTGATGTTTTCGTCAAAGGTTGAACCATTTTAATCTCAGATCTTCCCCTTTTCTAATCTCTAGATTCTGTGATGGAAGGAGCGTCAACAAAAGTCCCCCCTCAGAGTTGGATCCGGAGAGAAAAGCGGATTTGACTCTGAGGTGAAAAGAAAAACAAGAAATCTGGAAGTTTAAAGTCCTGCATGTCAGACATACAAAGGCTAATGTTTAAGGTCGAAATAGCTTTGACCGAAATGGATTAGAATTGACTCAATTCCTTGACAACTCATCTGAAAACATAGTACCATACTCAAGTATGAGGGAAAATATGTAAGCTATGACTTAAGAATATTTGAATCTGAGGAATGATATGAAAAAGGGCAAAAAGGCATTAGAAGAAGTAGTTTCCAAGAATGAAGTTACCATTATTTAACAAACCCATTAGGGGGTTGAATTATGTAGGGCCACCTAAAGGCATTGGCTGCATAGTTAAATAAAATAGTATCTTTTGGCTAACAAGTCTGTTATGTAGACTGTTTATGCAAGGCCACCTATGGGCACGTGCTGCATAGTCAGGCAAAAAGAACTCTCAGAAATTTACTTTCCTAGTGCTAAAAGCCAGTAAAAGATTATGAAGATTCAAAATTTCCAAAGTATAGAGTTTGTTGTATGGAAATTGGTACTTGAATATGGAGAAGATATTTCCAGACAATATTATCGAAGAACTGGATGAATATCACTCCTACGAAGGTCTGACCCAAACGTAGGGAAGAAGAATAAACCATAGAATTGAATACTTTCAGATCATGAAAAAAGATATGCGACAAATATGTTAAGGATGGCTATTTTTTTGCGGATCCCTACATACTGTCGTTTAAGACATATAAGGACAAAAGAGGCATTCTTCCCAAGAATGAAGTTACCACTATCTGAAAAACCCGTTAGGGGGTTGAATTATGTAGGGCCACCTAAGGGAATTGGCTTCATAGTCAAATAAATAGTATCCTTCGGCTGACAAGTCTGTTATGTGGACTGTTTATGTAGGGCTGCCTATGGGTACGTGCTGCATAGTCAGGCAAAAGAATTCTCAGAAGCTTGACATTTTTGTGACCTAAAGTCATGAAAAAGGTTATGAAGATCTGAAAATATTTAATGTTAGGGTTATAACACATAAATATGGGTATCGTCGAATGTATACAGAGATACATAGGTCAATGATATCCATAATCATGTTGTGGTTGGGTCCTGAATTGAAATTTTGGACTTCACTACGTATCTCATAACAATGAGAATCAAGCCATACGTAGTTCTTGAGATGCATTTTAACGTCGTGCAGGACGAAAGTTTGAGAGATCTTAGTTTAGGGTCATAGAGTACGGACATTAATAATGAATACACAGTGTGTGTTTTCATGAGGACATTTCAGCCAAGGGACTGAAAGTGAAATTTGGGGTTAGGCCCAAAAGAAATGGGGTTGGATTCGAGGGATAATCGAACATTCCTACGTATCCCATAAGGATGGGAATCAAGCCCATGTAGTTCTAGAAATACCCTTTGTCAAAATTTGGTTCGTACATGTGAAGGGTGAAAGGGGACTTTAGTACAATGATGGTTTAACCCGAGATAAAAAGTTTAGGCATTACCATGTATGCACGTAGCCTTTTGAAAAGAAACATGATTGAAAAATCAATGTAAATAATGGTTCCTTATCAAATGAGGAAATCAAAGAGTATTGTAGTTTATTGTCATACCGGACAAAAGTGTTGTATAGTTTAACGTCGTATAACAAGGACGAAAGTGAATCAAATGTAAAGATATTGATTCTAAGGGCGGTATCACAAATCAACATCGTATGAGATGAAGGTGAACCAAAGTGAAGAGATTGTTTTTTTGGGCTTGAACCTTGGGAGGTTGCCTACGTACCCAGCCTGGAAGGCAAGGATCAAAATCCGCGTAGTTCAACTAAAGAATAAATTAATGATCAAATTATTCTTGGGGACAATGACCTAAAAAATGATGTTGTTGGGACTTATACATGGTTAGTGGCCCAAAGAGAGTGTTATGGTTGGGGTTTTCTCTAAGATCACGTGAGTCATACTCGGTGTGAGAAACAAGAGGTAACAACAACCTTAACGATGCATAGTTTAATGTCATGTAAGACATATAAAGGGACTATGCAGTTTAAAGTCTTGCTATTAGGCATATTGGTGCTGCATAGTTTAGTGTCATGTAGCAGAGACAAAATATAGTTTAATGTCATGTAGGACGTATCAAGGACTTTCTGTACAGTTTAGCATCATTAGTTAGGACAATGGGGACAATACAGTTTAACGTCATGTTGGACAAAAAGGGGGACTGTGCTATTTAATGTCAGTAGTAAGGACAAAATAACACACCATTTACGTCATGTTGGACGCATTGGGGATTTTTTTCTACAGTTTAGTGTCAGGTTGGACAAAAGGGAGAATAGTTTAAGGTCATATAAATGGACCGTGGATGGTGCAGTTTAATGTTAGGCTGAACATAAGTATAGTTTGAGGTCATACAAGACCTTTGATGATTATTTAGTTTAACGTCTTTCTGGATGTAAGGAACTTTCAAATAGTTTAGGGTCATATGCCTGGACCATGGATGGTGCATTTTAATGTCATACAGGACCATGGTGTAGTTTAAGGTCATACAGGACCTTTTAGGAAACTGTTTCAAAGTTTAACGTTGTGTGGGATTCAGTTGCAGTTTAATGTCATACTGGACCATTGCTGTATTGTTTAACGTCGTATACCAAGGATGAACTGGTGCCGCACAGTTTAGTGTCATGTTGCGGGGACATTACAGTTTAACGTCATGTTGGATGAAAGGGGGAGTTTAAGGTCATACTGGACCATTGCTATATAATTTAACGTCTTATACCATGGATGAACTGGTGCCGCACAGTTTAGTGTCATGTTGTGGGGACATTTTATGAATACTTTTTAGTTTATACAAAATACTTCTTCAAAAATATGGCATTAGTTGGAGTAGTAATGAGTTCTCCATCCATCGAGATTAATTAATAATCTCTATTGGAGTAGACCCTATGTATTGAATAAGGTCCTTCCCATTTTGGCTCAAGATTGGGAGGTTTCTTTCCTGGTATCATTGGAGTTTTGAGAACTAATACCAATTCTCCCTTAATGAATAAATGAAAATGAACTTTTTTGTTAAAAGCTCGTGCTATTCGATTCTGATAGATTTCCAAGTGGTCCAAAGTTCACAATCTTTTATCATCTAACCGTTCCAATTCATTCAATCGCTTTTGGGATTACTCATCTGTAGATAACTAATCCCAAATTGCTACTCTGAGCGATGGCAATTGAACTTCAATTGTAAAGACTGCTTCCGTTCCATATACCAACGAATATGGAGTTGACCGCGTTTCATTGTGGGTGGTAGTCCGATAATCCCATAATGCATGAAAGATTTTATCAGGCCATGACCTCTTATCTTTATCCACCATCTTTTGCAGTATATTTAAAAGAGTCTTGTTAAAGGCTTCTATTTGGCCATTGGCCGCTGAATGATACCGAGATGAATGGTTGGATTTAATGTTGTATTCTTGATACAATTTCTTCACTTCAAAAGAATAGAAGTTGGTGCCATTGTCTGTCAATATGGTATGAGGACACCAAATCTAGTAATGATGTTAGACTTGATGAAGATAACAATGCATTTAAAACTAAATTCTTTAAGAGGTACTGCCTCTGACCATTTGGAAAAGAAATCAGTAGCAGTAATAATGTACTTAAAATGCTTGGTCATAGCTGAAGGGTAAGGTCCCACCACATCCATTCCCCATGTGGCAAATGTCCACGAGTTTTTAGCTGTATGAAACAACTATAGAGGTTGATGAATGAAGTTGGAATGTACTTGGAATGAATGATACTTCTTTGTGAAATTAACACAATATTTTATCATTGATGGCCAAAAGTATCCAAGCCTTCAAATTTGATAAGACAATCTATGTCCAGACTGGTGGGAACCAAAGACTCCTACATGCACTTCTTTCATGACAGCCATTGTCTCTTCACCATCAATGCATCTGAAGAGAACTCCATCAAAACCACGTTTTTAGAGAATTTCGTCTAGGTGGTTTGGGCTATAATAAAGAGTAAAATTGACAACACATCGCCAGATTTGTTCTTTCTTGGCTCTATCAGGTGGAAGTGTTCCATTTTGAAGCTATTCCCTGATAGGTGACATCCATCCTGTAGTATGACCATACAGTTCAGGAATGGGACTAATTTCATTAATTTCCTCTGTTCTGTCTTGAACATAAGGTGAAATTTCATGACGGTGGGCAATACTGATGGTTGTCTCGTCCCGATTTGGATCTGCTAGAGCTGTGGCTATATTAGCCAGCGCATCAGCTTGAGCATTTTGCGATCTTGGAGATAAGAAAATGTCTGTTCTGAAGGGAATTCCGCCATTAAATCTCTTATGTAATCATACAAAGGGATTAATTCTTCTTTTCTGATGGCATAATCCCCATTGGCTTGTTTGATTACCAGTCTGAATCACCATTCATCTTTAAGTGATTCACTTGTGCTTGAAGTGCTAACTCCAAGCCTGTGATAAGAGCTTGGTATTCGGCTTCATTATTGGTACCAACCTCCCACAATAAAAAGGAATAAGGTAACAATGCCTTATCTGGAGAAATGTGCACAATTCCTACCCCAGGTTTTTTGAATTTAGGATCTTCCATTTTCTTCCCTATTGGACTTCTGGAAGCACCATCAAAATACATTTCCCATGTTTGAGGAATCTCTTGAATAGAGAAATCTTCCTCATCAGGGAGTTCAATATCTGAAGACGTGTCTTCCACTGAAGGATGTTCAGCCAAGAAATCAACCAGATCTTGGCCTTTTATCGCCTTTTGAGTCACATACTAAATGTTGAACTACTGCAAAATAACTGCCCACCTTGCTAGACATCGTGTAAGCATTGGAAGACTAAGGATGAATTTGAGAAGATTATTGCGAGATACCAATTGGGCCTCGTGATGTTGCAGGTAGTGTCTGTGTTTCTGATCTGCAACGATTAATGCTAGGCAGCACTTCTCAATACTTGAATACCGGGTTTCTGTTTCAAGCATAGTTCTACTGAGATAGTAGAGGCTATTTTCATTCCCAGCATGATTATTTTGAGCAAGAAAGGAACCCAATGATCGCTCTGGAGCTGTCACATAGAGGATAAGTGGTCTTCCTTCAACAGGTGGCATGAGTACCGGTGGACACAAGAGGTATTTCTTGAGAACATCAAATTCTTCTTGACATTCTTCAGTCCACTGGTAAGTGACTCCTTTTTTCATTAATTTGGTAAAGGGTAAACTTTTGCCTGCCAAATTGGCAATGAAACGCCGAATATAAAATATGTGTCCTTGAAGTCATCTTAATTCTTTCAAATTCTGGGGAGGTGACATACCAATGATTGACTTGGTCTTCTCAGGATCATCTTCAATACCACAATGGCGTACAACAAAGCCGAGAAATTTTCCTGATGTTACACCAAAAACACATTTTAAGAAGTTTATCTTCAAATAATGTTGTCGATGCTTGTGAAATATGACTTCAATATCAGCCAAGTTATTAGAATGTTCTTTGGATTTAACCACCAAATCGTCTACATAGAATTCAAAAAACTTCTCTAAGAGAGGTTTGAAGATACGATGCATGGCGCGTTGATATGTTGCACCAGCATTCTTTAAATCAAAAGGCATCACCTGGTAACAAAACACATCTTGAGGGGCTCTGAAGGCTGTGGATTCCTCATCTTATAGGGCCATTCAGATCTGATTATATCCGGAATAGTCATCCATGAAGGGAAGTACTTCATAACCAGCCGTAGCATCAATTAAGTGTTCTGTAATCGGAACTAGGAAATCATCTTTAGGACAATACCGATTAAGATCTCTGAAATCTATGCAAACCCTAAATTGTCCGTTCTTCTTCTTTACAGGGACAATATTAGCCAACCAATTGAGATACTGAAATTCTCTGATGAAGTTAGCTTTGATCAGATTATCCACTTCAGCTTCAATTTTGGAAGCATAAGTTGTGTGTGTTCTTCTCGCGGCTTGCTTAAATCCTCGATGGTCTTTTGGTAAACCCAAATGATGAGTAGCAACATCAGGATCAAGCCCAAGAATTTCTGTATAGTTCCAAGAAAAAATATCTTTATTTTTCTTTAGAAAAGAAATATACATCTCTTGCTCTTCAAGGGTCATGGCCACACTGATTAATGTGGGGCGTGGATCTTTCTCTGTACCAATATTTATTTCTATGAAGTCATCCACAGTGGTAGAGATACCCTCTTCAAATGCTGGAGGAGCATCTCTAAGATCTTCCTCTTCCTCTTCATCATTTGATATTTCTTTCGTTTCTACTTGCATAGTAGATGACAAATCAAATTTTTCATGATCATAAGAGCTGTCAAAATTAGCACATTTTGAAGAAGAAGCTTCCATTTCCGACCTTATTGATGATAAAGGGTCTTCTTTGGGAAATAAAGAGTAGATGATGGATTGAGAATTGACATCATTACTCACCTCCGATGTTGCTATAACTTTTTCTGGCCTGATTGGCGAAGTATAGACCTGTTGGATTTCAGCAGATGAAATGAAAACGTCACCACTTGTGCTTTCATCACTGTTTGGTAGGTTACCAATTTCTCCCATGTTGTTTGGCTCGATTGTCGTAATTGACATTATGGATCTTTCCATAAGAATATTTTTATTTGGGCCTATTTTGTCAATTTGAATAATAGGTAACACATAATCTGTACTCACATGTGTAAATGGATTTATTGGAATCTTCTCCAAACCATATGGAGCATTAACTTTGGTAATTTCCTTTATTGTATATTTCTCTCTTCCCTTTATGTGATAAAATTATGCCTCCATGTATTGAGACTCACATGTCTTGAACGTGGCCTTATCACCATACAATGTTCCAACTTGACCATTGAAATAGTATTTGAGACATTGATGGTATGATGAAGGGATAGTCGCATGCTGATGTAGCCAGGGTCTTCCAAGCAAGATGTTGAAAGCTGAGTCTTGATCAACAATCATGAAATCCGAATTGGATACAAGATCTCCAAACTGAGTTCTGAGTGTAACATCACCCAGTGGTTCTTGTTCATTTTTATCATATCCTTGTAACATCATGGTAGAAGGAGATAAATCAGATTCCGTGAGGCCCAATCGACGAAGTGTACGAATGGGCATGAGGTTGACTCTTGAACCATTGTCAATGAAAACTCTTCAAAAATCTACACCATTGACTTTGACAGATAAGTACAGAGGTTTTATGTGACCATGCACAACATCATCTTCATCTTTATCAGTAAAATATATCACTGCATGGCATTCTGCGGGATTATTCTCTATATACTTCAGCTGCAGCAATTTCAACTTCAAACTCCTGAGGACTTGACAAAGATTCGATGAGTGCTTCCCAAATATCTTTTGACAGATTCAAAGCATCAAAGATTGATAAGTTGGCTGGTACTTGGTCCAAGTGTTTCGATATATCATGATTTTGATCTAGAGTTCTACGTTTCCCAACAGGAATATGTGGTTTAGCAGGTGCCTTGGAAGCAGATGCTTTGGAAGCTGATGCATATTGTATTGGGATAGAAGTTGGCAACATCCTTGGTATTGGAAGATTAGACCGATTAGATCCATTTACTTGCTGAGATAAAGAAAATGGAACATTCAATTTGTCTTCCAAAATAACTATGCCAAAACTGAGTTGGCTATTGGCAGAAGAACTTGCGTGTTCTTTTTGAGCTCGCTGAAGGGCTCTCCCACGAGATTCTTCTGCATACACAGTGCTAGCAGGGGTAGAATTGGAGTAGTGGATTTGGAAAGATCCACGTCTTCCCCTGTATCCTAAACCTCTGTAACTTCCTTGGATTCCCTTATTTGATACAGGGAATTCAGGATCATCAAAATTGAAATTATGACTGGAATACGGATCTGTTAATTGATTCATATTAATAGAACCTAAGATTAACTCTTCGTCTCATAAAGACTCTGCCAGATTAGCCTGTTTAGGCTATGCCGTTTGATGGGGCGGTGCCCGTGGCTTTGAAGTAGATGGCATAATGTCTGCCAGAGTCAAAGACAATTTAGGCTTTGACACATACTCATCTTCTTCTGATTCTTTTTTCTTCTTTGAATCAAACGGTTTCTTTGAGGACATTCCCTCTGGCGAAGAGGGTTTTACCGCAATATTCATGGCAGAAGACACAATTGCTTTCTTTAATTGTGTTCGCAAAATGGAATGAGTTCGATTGATTGTCTTTTTGACCATCCAATCATCATACTTCTGTGCATTTCTACTTTTGACTTCTTTCCATTCACCTTCCTCTTCTGGAACATTAGCAGTAACACATGCTACCTGAGTCGAAGAACCTTTCCCATTGACTTGTCCCAAGTCGACCATCTTTTGCAGGAGGACTTTGAAGACAAAACACTCATTGATGGGATGCCCCAACATTTGATGAAAGGGATAATAATTGGGACAGTCTTCATCTCCTTCCTTGTTTGGCCTGTTGAGCACTGGTAATTGAACCAAATTATTTTCTAGAGCTGAAATGAAGTAACCAGGAATATTCTCATTTCGGAAAGAGTATGTTTTACTCTTCAAATCCTCAAATTGTTTTCATTTTTGATCTCTTTGATCAATTGGACGAAACGACCTTTGTTGTTGGAGTTCAGGAGGTGGATCCCTTCGAGAAGATGAAGGTTTTGAAGTAGAAATAAGTACAGGTGCTTGTTGAAGCATTACTGTAGCGGTTTCCTCTTTACCCATTCTCCTTCCTAGAGCTGATGGAATTACACGAGATTTATCCTTAGCCTGTATAAGGGAATCTTCAATCTACTGAGCGATTGAATTAAGGTCTCAAAACCCTCCTGTGTATTTCACAGGGATCAATGGAGTGCGTAATTCGTCACGCAAAGTTTCCACACAGATTGGCAACAGCTCCTCCTGAGGGAGTGCTAAACTCAGTGAATATGTTAATCCCTTCAAGCGAGCAATGAAATAAGAGACTCTTTCATTCTCCCTTGGTTGCAGTTTGTAAGATCGAAAACTGTCATTTTTTGCAATGTTGAGCTGAATTGAAGAATGAATTTTTGGCGAAGATCCTCCCATCCGATGATTGACCAGGATTTCAAGTTTGTATACCAGACAAAAGATGTTCCTTGCAAGGTTCGCACGAAGCATCTGAGTTTCACTGCTTCTTGCTGCTCTGGAGTTCCCATCATAGGATCACAACAAGACACGAAATGTGTCAAATGTTTTTCAGGGTCGCCTGATCCATTGAAAGTACTGAAAACAGGGTTTCCAAAACTGGATGGAGGAGAAATTGAATCTACCCATTCAGGGTAAACTTTCTTTTCTGGTTGAACTTGCGCCCGTTTCCCTTCCATAGTTTCTAACCGAGATGTTAATGACTCAATAGTAGTTATTAACTTTTGAGAAACATCTGGTTGAATTTGGTCCTGTGTAGGTGCAATAAATGGAGGTTGGACAGATGTGGTGGTTGGTTCTACAACTGATGATAGCACTTCCAACCGTTGTTGCGCTTGACCCGTAGGATTAGACCTCTAAGGGTGTAATGATAAAGGAGGATATTCATGATCCATATCAGTAGATGAAACAAATTCCTTCGGCTGTCGGACTCCAACATTCTTAAGAAGAAGACTACTCTGAAGTAGTTTTGCATTCAACCTTCTTAATTCTTTCATTTATTCCTCCTGTTGTGAAAACCTTTTCTCTAATGAGAGCGATTGACCTTCTCCAGAGGAAGGATATGTAACCTGATTCTTTCCCCTAACTTTGTTGGATACTTCTTGGAGAGAGGGAAGTGGATTACCTAGGTTCCGAGTAATCCTTTGACTTCATTTACGCACACCTTCTTAATTTGTATCAGTGAGTACATTTTCTTGAGTAGGACGCTCTTCATCTGAGTCCCCTGAGTGAGCCTCCTCTAGTGGATTAGCAACAACTACATTGACGACATTGATTGATGCATAATGCATCGCATCCCTTCTATCAACATTTCTGTGATATTGTCTTCTTTCAGGTCTTTGATTAGACATTTCCTTTTGTTGATTCAATCCTTTAGGAACTTCTTGACGAGCTATAACATGGAGGGAATCTCCTGATAATTTGTCTCTTCATTCGTCTTGGGGCTTCTTCCCCAATAGAGAAAAGACTGACATTCTCTGAGGAGGGGATTGATGATTTGAATGAGTCCCCAGTCTTGTGAACTGGGGATGTTCCTGCTGTATCCGCTCATCTCCTCGAATCCCATATGTTGATTCTGATGGTAGGGTTAAAGAAGTCCCGAGTCTGACAAGCTGGGGTAGCTCTTGACATACTATGTCTAAGATCTTCTTAAAATATCTCTTGATCATGCAAATCTTAGTTCAGAAATTAGCTGGATGCATTAACCTGTATCCATTTTTATCACCTGGTTCAACAGACCGTTGGATGATTTTCGAAACTTTTTTCATTTGATGACGTGTTTGCTCCATACGAGGGGCTTGTGCAATATTTTTGCCTGCTTCATGTAGGAGAAATTCAACAACTTGTTCTCTATATGATTGATTTTGAGAGGAACTAGTTGAAGCTTGTTTTTGAGCAAGCTTTTGATTACAAACAAATCCCATTGACTATGGCCAGCCATGGGAAATAACATTACATGAGACCATTTTCGGCGGGCTTTGCTGAATAGAAAGCACTGTGATATTTAGTGCTCCGTGAACACCCCATCCTTTGATATGAACACCAGATGGGGCATTGGCAATTAACTGACACAATTTTCTTAGTGCACCAAGTCATGAACGTTGAAGGGTTCTCTGCTACTTTTCAGCCTTCGGATACCGAGAGACTGATAGAGATTCCAAATCAATCTGTCGTTGTAGCCCTTCTATTATCATAAGATGATTTTCATATTCATCATAAGATAATACCTTCTTCTTCAAATGAAAAAGAGTTTTCCATATGTTGAGATGAATATCATGGGCTTCATCTTTCGTCAACATTTTTGGAATGTCATACTGGGAGTCAGCCAAAGGCCAAAACATGACTGGATTCTCACTTTTCACAAGTTTTTTCCTCATGTTTAGCATTTCCGCTTCGTCATTAAATGAAGATTCTTCTACCTTTTTTGACCAGAGTTGTTGTTTCCTTGTTGCTTCATCGGATTCAACAAGATTGGTAGAGAGATCATTGATCAAACTAGAAGATGCATGACTTAGGGGTGGTTCGGAGAATGTCCTACACCCTGGGCTATCTTCTGATTGAGAAATTATTTCACTTTCTAGGAATAAAGCATCAGACATGACTGGTTTCGCATTTTAAAATTCCTCAAGATAAGAGGGATTTCTCGGCACTACATTGTCCACTAAAGTATTTTCCAGGAAATGTGAATCAATACTACGGAGAGGACTTTCGCAGCGAAATTCATCATCATGGGGAGGACCACCATAATGGGTTACATCAAAAGATGAGATCTCTTGCTCCTTGGTCTTCTGACCACACAGAGGGTTCCTGTGGCTCTCATCTGACGACGAAACTTCAAGATTGACCAAATTGTCACGATGAAAGCCTTCATGAGGAAGTTTCTGTTGAAGACCTTCGGAATTAATGTTCCCTTTATTGGGAACTGATGGAGTAGAATCTTGAATTCCAACAGATAAATGTCTGAGGGCTTCAAGAACTCCAGCATCTAGCAAGGCCTTGTTACAGATTGGCCTTCGATCTCCTGACTTTGTTGGGAGGATCTTTTACTTAGATGCCTTCTTACTCACTTTGGAAACCACTTGTTGATGAAAGTGGTTGCTCTGAGCAGGTGTATGTGCCTGATCAGGAAATATGATCAGGTTAGGCTGACGATCTTCACTCAAATCAGGTGTATGTGCCTGACTTGGTTGTCCATATGATATGGGGGAGTATGCCCCATAACCCTCTTGGACTGGAACAGATGTTTGTGTCTGTTCCAGAGTGAATCATTGATGTGTCACTCCACTACTTGGGATAGATTTTTGTGTCTTTCCCTAAGATGATGTTGAATCTGTTATGATATCCTGGCAAGCATCCAGAATATGAGAAGGAATTTGCTTCTGCTCTTTCACCACTAACAAAATATGCTTGGTGACTTTAGTTGCCGGAATGGGGATATACGCCCATTCTGGGTTGGAGTAGGTGTATGTGCCTACTCCTGTCCTCCTTTTCCTGTCAGTGAATCCTGACAGTACTCAAGTGTGGGGGCATAGAGTTGAGTCTGCCTCTTATTTGTCATCGGAGCTTTCCGACTGAATTCTCTGTGCGCTACCAAGAAAGACTGTTGGTAGTCTTGATTAGTATTAGCAGGTGTATGTGCCTGCTGATTACACTTCACCAAACGTGGTTTACGAGATCCATCATATGTCATCAGGCGAGCCTGCTGACTAACTAATGATGTATAAGCAGCTGTATGTTCCTGCCTATAGTACTCCGCCAGAATTGCTTGGTGGGATTGGCGTGATACTGCCAGACGAGTCTGCTGGACAGCGGAATTAAAACGGGTAGGTGTATGTGCCTACTCATTGTTCGCCACCATGTTAGGTTGGTGGACTTCTCCGGAGATGGCAGGGATGAGAACCTGCCCTTTGTTAACCGGATTCCGCCTCTGGCGGTTCGTCTTGACTGCTCGGGTTCGAGGAACCTGAGTCGAACGCCTGGAGTCGGTACCCTAATCATGTTGAGGGTGCACTGCCGGATGAGTCTGGAAGGGATTGTTGATGGGAGCCCTCGGGAAGGAATCCTATCTTTTTGAATTAAGGTCCTGAGGGACCTTCTCATTCACTTCCTCAGAGTAAGGTAGCGAATGGAAATTGTGTTCCGGGGATAACGACCCGAAACGGTTGGGGATAGTAGTCAGCACCGCCTCCCCTTTGATCACTGGTCGTCGTTGTCCAGACGACCTGTGTGAGTTTTTCACTTGGAGGGCCTGTCCGGCATCCTCCAGAGTTGGTATGGTACTGTGTTGACGGTACTCCTTAACCAGCATGTTTGATACCTAGCGTTGAAGACGCTGAGTAGGTGATGTCATCCTCAGAGCGGATGACGATCCAGTAGGAATAGCAGTAGTTGTATTTGCAGCAGTAGTATTTAAAAGTGTCAATGTGAGAGCAGCCATTATGGAAATACAGAAGATCTTGGAAAAGAGTGCTTGTTTGATATAACAGATGTAATCAAGATAAATTCAGCCACTTCATCGTTTTGATGAGCACACATGTCAATGATTGTTTTTGTTTTCCCTCTTATTGAGTTTAAAATAGGGGCTTAACAAATAGGTAAAACATCATTTTAACTTCGTTAAGGATTCACGTCGGGTTCACCATTTTTTGTTTCCCTCGAAATTCGGGGATGACCACCTGGATGGGAGATTCAAACGTTCTGATCGGTTTCTAACGGTTTTGTTTGTAGAACAGGAAACATCCAATGATTGCACATCCATTTGGACCTACTTTCCAAAGGTAGGCGCTCATTAGCTTGTGGACTGATGAGGCTTAGGAATTTGCATTGGTCGAGAGGATGGGAGTTCCGACTCATCACACCTTTTTGAGGGGAATTATTGTCTATTCCGAGACTCTCTTTATAGATTTATGTTATGTTCATGAATCCTTATTATATTACCATGTATAAAATGAGCTTTTCCTTTAGTTTTGACAATCAATGATTAAATATGTAAGAGATTTAGAGAATCTTTTATATGTATTCGAAGTTCTTCATCAATAGATAGTCATATGTATCTATTTAGAGATTCTTGGTCAATGGTATCCTTCAAAAAATTTATATAAAAGTCTCTTGGTCATTATGATGACCAGACTGGTTTTAAAGCCACTCAGTGGGTCACTTGAAGTTTATTGTCATTCAGAAGGACATGTATTATTTCAGAGTTGGGATCAAACCCGTAGATGGGCTACCTACGTATCCTTTGTTTTGGAAAAGGAATCAGAACCCACGTAGTTAGAGTAAGGGAGTATGATGTTTATGATTGATGGCTCAAAGAATGATGTCATAATTACTTTTACTCTCTAAGCTCACGTGAGTCATGCTCGGTGTGAGAAACAAGATGTATTGGTAATAAAATAGAAAATTAGGCCATGAAATATGTAATCATAAGAAATGGTTTGGGGTTTATGTATGTATGACTACCCAGATAAATGAAGATTAGGATTTACTTTAGGGAGAAAATCCAGGAACAGGGTCCATAAAGGTATATGTGCTTCATGGAGATTTTAATACTCTAATTTGGGACTTATTCTTGAAAAGGAAGCCGAGATTAGGAGAGGATTGATAATTGGGTTTTACTCCTGAGTAGGAATCCCAGATCAAAAGTAAATTAGGACTGGTTAAGAGAAATTAAGGGACTTGGGACTTACTCCTAAAAAGGAAGCCCAAGTTTATGACTGGGACTTATTCCTGAAGAGGAAGCCCAGTTTACGGGAATTGGGGCTTACTCCTAAAAAGGAAGCCCAAAATTATGACTGGTACTTATTCCTGAAAAGGAAGCCCAGGTTAGGAGAGGATTAAGGTTTGGGGCTTACTCCTGAGGAGGATGCCCAAATTTGGGAACTTTAAGAATTTGGGGCTTACTCCTGAGGAGGATGCCCAAGTTTGGAGGACTTAGGACTGGGGATTATTCCTGAAAAGGAGACCCAGGTTAAGGATTTATTGAATGAATGAACTCTCAGTCTTTAGTGACATAAAGATATGTGAATCACTAGGTTTTGAGAGATATTCCACCGAATTCCTTTCAGATAAGGAAGTCAAATCAAGAAATCATGCCATAAATGGCTTTGAAGTGTGTCTTGAATACTGAATCTTGAATAGGAAAGGGGTGATGGCTTAAAAGGGGTAAAATGGGCAAGAAGGGCACTCAAAAAAGGCAGGGGCACGCAAGTCTTGGAAGGCGCGTAGGTACTGCGTGGGCGCGCCAGTATTGGTCGCCTAGGTATACCTGTGTGACATGTATAGGGTACTTGCACGGTGTTCGACCAACATTGTAATATTTGAGTGACTCTTCATTAAGGCCTTTAGAATCCTCTTAAGGTTCTTCCAGAAAAGGGACGCACAAGTTCTTTTGAAGGAGTAAGGCGGCGCGCAAGTGTGGCCACTTCCCTTAAGGGATGGCCACTCAGGCGCGCAAGTGTTGATGAGTTTCAACACTTAGGCCTTTCTCCCTCTCTTTAGATCTTCCGTTCTATGTAATAAATTACCTTAGAAGTGTTTCAGAAGCTTTGAGAAAAGACTTGGGTGTCAGGAGCATAGATCCGAGTTTCTGAAGAAAAAAAATCCACTCTAATGGGGGGCCCACAGGGTCTATTTATAGGCAGGAGAAGACCTTGGGCAGTTACCGGGCAGTTATTACTTAGGTCGCGCAAGTCACTTGCATACCAAAGTGCGTCGCACAAGCCCACTTGTGCGACTATGAGGAAACTTGCGCGACCTTTGGGCAAGGTTCTACTTGTTCATCCCTTTGTCGGTTTTTTGATGTTTTCTTCAAAGGTTGAACCATTTTAATCTCAGATCTTCCCCTTTTCCAATCATTAGATTCTGTGACGGAAGGAGCATCAACAAACACCCAAACTAGTTCCCCCACACATGACTAGTATAAACCCACTTATTCTACATTGAGACTATATCCATTCAACTAAAATATAATGTTAAATTCCTACTACTAAATTCCAAACAATCAACCTTACACTAAGTTATTCAATTTTCTTTAAAGACTCAATAACATTAAAAATAACTGACATACATTATAATTAATTTTTAATAAATGTGATCATTTTAGCCTTCTCTACAGCAGCCATTTTGACCATAAATAGAACACCAATATCAAAAACAGACCACCTTAGTTCCAAGGTTTTCCCCATTTGGGTTTTTTGGTAATCCAATGTCCAATTTAATTCCATATGCATTACACAAATCTTCCTAATAATAAAATAAAAACATAATTATAACTCTATGTTTATTCCTGTAATTAATTATGTATGAAATTGGATTCAAAGAGATATTTTGATTCCACATTTCAACCCTCACTCCACAAATCCAATAAATTTTATATCTTGAAGTCCCCCTTGTTTATAGAATATATGAAATGAAACAAATTATTGAAAAACAATCATTATCTATATTAGATATTGAAATAACAACATATTTTATTAAATTTTACATTTCATTATATACCATTGTTAATAAACCTGAATATAGAAAACTATGTTCTTAAAAATAATAGATACATTCACTTATTAGCATCATACACCCCATTTATATAATATCTCCCTTAATCCTATACCAATTCAAAAATATATAGAGTCATGTAAATGCATTGGGATAGGGGTAGTTTACACACATCTTTAAACTAAAGGATATGGTTGAACACTTAGGTTCAACTAATATTTCTCAAATGTTGGGGGCTAATACCTTTTCCATGATATCAATCACATGTTCATTAGTTACACCTTGATCAATTTGGATCACTCCTTAATCCAATTATTCATTAATAAAGTGATATCTGATCTCAATATTCTTCGTAAGAGATTGATGTACTATATTTTATATGATCTCTATCACATTAGTTGTTGTCATATAGTTTCACTATGGAATAATTAAATTTATCACCGATATCCTCCAAATTTTCTTCATTTATAGTTATTTATTGCATACCCTTGTTGTTAATATATATTCTACATCTTTAAAAATTTTCAATGTGTTTTACTTATTTTGGCATGAAAACCATTAAATTATCTTTTAAAAAATATTGTACCACCACATTTTGACTTTATTTATACCACTTCACTAGAAGGATTCATGTCAAAAAAATGCAGATGACTAATTATCCAATATATCATAAAAGAATATTCTAAAACTAATAATAACTAGAAAATATATCCAGATTTGTTTAACTATTATGAGATGATTCGCATTGAAATTTCGATAGAAACAATCTGCCAAAAAATTCAATGATAATACTTGGAAAAATTGTAGTTAAGTATATTAATACTCCAATTATCTGCCTTTATAGGGTAACATCCATTTATTTATCATCCCAAATTCTTTCATGCTTAGTTACAATAGAAATCAGAGTATATTTTTTTAGATAGTGCATACAGAACATCTTTATTAGTTCTATCACATAAATTCCCTAAGTGCTAAAGTTATATTTTTTTCTTAATTATATACAACCCTGTAATGTAATTGTGTTCACCAATATAGAAAATTTAAAATTCGGACCTCATGAAATTAGAAAACTAGTCAACAAATTGTTTCCTACATCTAATAAATTTGATTTCATCCCCATACATGATCATCATCAATCATACTTCATCGGGTTTCTTTATGAAGAAATGGTGATAAATACAACCAATTTTTAATTATACCTTCTTTAAATTTGATTCTAGTCATGCCTACCTTGGTTTTGGAACCAACATACAATAATAAATATATGCCTTGATCTATAAATATTGGTTTCTTCATTCAAAATAAATAATCCCACTTCATATTCAATAAAAACATCTTAATGAAGTAATACAATATGTAATTTCATTTTAACAAGAATATAATAAATATGTAATCTTTTTCAGACATCCATAATAATGAATAGGATATTATAATCATGTTGATGTGTTGATGAAATTTTTCATTCAACACCTACCCCATTGGTTTTCACATAGACTTTACATTCTAGTAATTACTTATTTCAAATAATTTTCCCCCATTTTTCCAACTTATTCTCAATGAACCACTTAGTTTTGATAATAATATCATGTTTTAGATTCCTCACAAGATTATAAACTTGATTTTTAAATTTGATATATTTATTTATCCAATGATCTGACTGATGATTCATCCTTTAACACTTCTTAAAATAAAATTGACTCTAATAGGGCTAAAAGAGAAAATTATCTGTATTCCTCGTCCTTCATTTTTGTGTTGGGGATTATCAATCTATAATTATATTTGATCAATCAATATATGTTCTTATATTATACCAATTAGGTACTGAATTAAATTATTCATTACTACTCTCCTCAACCAATTATTCATCCATATATTCACATTTCGTTAATCCTTATTCATTTTTGGAACTTTTCCAAACTTCCATGAATTTAATAACTACATTTTTGTCCTCACTCACTCAATTTATGTTTTCAATTTAATTGTTATTCTAGATTTCTATTCAAGGATTTTAACTTCATTACACACCATAATTTTACACCTCATGTGGCTATAAATTCATTATGATTTTCTATTTATGGAGTACCCTAGAAACATTTATTCATCTATCATATCCTCATATATACAGTGATTTCCTTATTTGTTTTTAATTTAGTATCTAATTATGAGATCTAAAAAATCCTTTTGTGTATGCTTCATTCAAGGTAATTTTTATTAGGGGGTTACATATTTTCCTTGGACTATCATTAATTTTTTTTAGAATATAAAACACATTTTGTTATTTTATTACAATATTATAAAGAGACACCACTTTCAATAAGAATTTTTTTCCATATTGTTCACTTTTCAATTTCATTTTATATTCATTACATTATGTTATGGAGTCATTATATAGGATAAAATTTTCTTGACTATATTATTGTAATGTCCCTAAATTTTCATTCATAGGTTCTATATACTTTTAGATGAATATTAATTACATTAAAAAAACACGCAGCTGAGGATTATAAAGGTATAGTTCTTTTGCAAACATGGATAAACAAATGGCACATAAGTGAGCTACATAATCTCCCACTATGTTTTTAATAACTAGAAACCTTCATATATATATATATATATATCTTATATAATACTTTTCAAACTAAAATGTAGAAAGTAATAAAAAAAGGTGATCTTATGTTATTTGTAAGTATCAAAAAGTGTGATAAAAACATATCATGAAAATATGGATATAAGACCTTGAGAATAAAATTTTAAAACCATACAATTCATATAGCAGACAATATTATGGAGTAATAGAATAAATGCTTGTAGCCCATAAGGCAAAAATCACAATATATCAAATCACATAATCCATGAGAGAATAACATTTGTATAAGACACATATTTGTTGCATATAAATAAGCATAGAAAATAATTTCATTCTTAGTACAAGGATAATTTCTAAGACTATAATAATTTAATTGGTTCACTCTATATAAAATAATTTTAGTCTTGTTAACTTCCAAGACTATCATAGCAGAAAAATTACCTTACAAAACTATCTTCAAACCCCATTATAATCATGTTTATCATATGAGATATAAATCACCACTCAATGGATAGGAAGGAGATATTGGTACAACATGTCTCATAATGAAAATCATATATATATGGGACATAATATAATTATATATTCGTCATATTAAAACCTATGAAAAAAATGATATGTAAAAAACAACCATAATATTAGAATACATGAAACAAAATGGGTTTCATCAATATTTCATCATTGGATAAACTATAGAAAATAAACAGGTATCATAATTATATCATCTTTTCATTACAATATGACAAATTGAAAAATAAGTTGGTTTCATAATAATTATATCATGTTAAAAATATATATTTAGAGAAACATTAATAATGGTATCCTTGGATTATATCCCCACTACATAATATTTAAAATTAAAGGATGTCATTTTAGATGAAAAATGATTTTTAATATTTCATGAGGATAATAACCTTATTAATTTTATTTTTTAAAAAATAATGAATTTTTAAAATATTTTTCTCTATAAATAGCCTTGGAAACTTGTAAACGTAGATTTAAACATCTTTTAAAGCATTTCATGAAAAAGATAAACTTTCCAATTTTAAAAAATCAATTTTTAAAACAAATAATTCATAATATATTTTGGAAATGCATTTCTCTTAAAATAAACATTGAAACATATAAATGAAGCTTTAAAAATCATTTAAAACATATAAATAGGGAGATATTATTTCTATTTTAAAAGAAAAATTTTAAAACTAAAAATTTATAAAATATTTCGTAAATCATTTCATTTGAAAAAATATTGAATCATATAATTTGTTCTTTAAAATAATTAGTTATCCATGAGAGAATAAAATATAGTTTCTGTTTAACTTATCAAATTTTTTCTCATTTCACAATTTAAGTAAAATCCAAAATAGTATTTCTTTCTTGAAAATGACATGAACATTCATTTTAAATCACTTTTGAAAATTAGAAATATATTTATAAATTATTTGATAAATCCTATAGATAATTTTTTTTATAAAACCTGGATATGAAATCAAAATGGCTTTTTTGTCTGAAGAGAGAAATAATGTATGTTTACTTAAAAAATATTATTTTTTAATATTGAATAAGTATAGAGAGAAAAATAAAGGGAAAATTTATTATCATGAAATAACTAGATGAAAATAAAAATAATGATCTTCTTGAGAAATAGATCATAATAGTTTATTATTAAAATAATAATCATAAACAATCTCGTTGAACAATCAGATCGTAATATCAAACCCTCACCACTTTGGTAACATTTGAACAATAAACCCCCTTAATGAATAAAATCAAATGAAAAATTAAATATCATTAATAAAAGTTCATTAATGATATAAAATTTCCAAGTTTTAGTATATGATCCTCATAAAAAATAGGTGAATAACATAACATATATCTCTATGAAAGAAAATACTGATAAAAACCACTTACCAGTTATGTATATTTCAAACCATGAACACCATAAAAGAGATATAATCTAATGTATATTTAAATACCAATAATTTTCATGATAGTATTCATAAAACTTATTAATTCGTAGAATATACAACAAAAAAGGAAACACATGGTGATTATGGCATTCATCTCACATAAAATAAAAAGTGAGACAGAAACACCCTTCCTTAAGTATCGACTTCCTCCATACACATTCAAATATCCTATATAACAAGTCAATTTTTATTATATATATATATATATTTTAGAACCATATATATATATATAATACAATATATTATATTTTTATGATATTTTATTTACCAGTTATTAAAAATTCTATATTAAAGTCATTATTCTAGATATAACTGCTTTTTTTCATTATAAGATTTTCCTTTTTTATTGATCCTAATACATTGAACACGCTTCCGTGATATTAATAATATTTCAAATGATGTTAAAATAAAATATATTCAGTATATATTGATTTATAGTGAACTATAAAATTTATACATATAAAATGAACAACATTGTTCATGGACACGGTAGGTCGTATGTAAGTATGAACGTTATTTCCATTTTCTTAATGGATTAAAAGAAAGAAAGGTAAATAATATAATACCATTATAGAATACTTTTATTTTAATACACAAATATATATATATATATATAATATTTTTATTTAATCTTATCATTATTACCTTCCATAAAAGGTGTAAGTGAAGAACGAATCACATTGCTTCGTGAGGCGGTAGTCTGCCACACACACGAGCAACATTATTGAATTCCCATGGAATGGAATGTAAGGAGGTTTAAGTGATATCATAATTAAATAAGAACAAATATTTTACCAGTACTATATCAGTTTATTTAATCTTTCTCTATTACCATCGTAGTAAAATAAAATTGAATAACATAATACATTGGTTCGCGACGCGGTAGTCCGTCAAACACAAGAGTGATGTTATTTTTTCCAACTGGTATGGTGATAAGATGTTAGATATGATATTATATTTAAATAGGTATAATGATATCATAATTATAATATATATAAATATGAAGTCCATATTTATTTTGAATCATGAGGGGTGGTGACGGAAAATTAATGACTTCGGTTCGCAAGGTAGTAGACCTCCATACCTAATAATGATGATTTCACATCACATTTGATGGATGTGGATATGGTTAAAGTCATTGATTTAACATTAAAAAATATAATTACATTTAATATAGTTTTTTAATTTTATCATAATGGTTTAATAAATATTTAAGAAGATAGAGAGATAAATAAAATAAAATGTGTGGTAGGGGACATTACCTCTTCTTCAAAAAACATCTTTTAAATTGCACCAAAAACCATCATAGGATGGATTTATGACAAAAATAAAAATTCTAGGACTATATTAGTGATTTAATAAAGTGATTTGGGTAGTTATTTTTTCAAAAATATGAATTTAATGTGTGAGTGGGATAGGATACTGGTGTTCTTTTATTAGTGAGGTTAGTGGCACACATATAATATTTTAAAATAAAATGGCGTATCAGTTTTTTCAAAATTACTAACATCTCAAAAATAATCCATTATCAACCCCTATATGTGATACAAATTAAATATAATCAGAAAATGGGTTTTTAGAAGTTTAAGGTAATTTTAAAACTTTTATTCTTAGTTTGATCCCTGGTAACCCATTTTATACATGAACTATATTGAATAGTTTTGATTTTTTCTACAATTAATTAAGGAAAAAAATTTATTTGAAATTATTAGATAATGTAAATTATGATTATTTCAAATATTGAATCCATTTTAACAAATTATGCTCAAACAATTGTAAATTTTCGACTTAAAATAAAACCCAGAGACATGATGAAAAAAGATGTTTTCCAAAGAGATAATCATCAAAACCTTTGAAAGGATTTACATCAAAATTCAATATAAAATTTGTCAAAATAAAATAAATTCGATTATAAAATATATAATGGAACTAATATAATTTTAAATCCATTTTTTTAATTTTCCAAATCATTTAATGAAATGAAAATTCTTAATAAAAAACTGAATTTTTCATTATTCTTCAAAAATTTATCATTTAAAAAAATTCACAACAATTACTCTTAATATAATTTTTTCATTGTGATTTAAAAAATATATTTAAATTTTAAAAACAATGGTTCAGAATTTTTCAAACTATAACTTTATAAAAATGATTAAAATGAAAGAAAATGTTTTTTAGAAACATAATGTTTTAATCCTAAAATTGGATTTATTATATCTCATGTAAAGGAAACTCATAAGATGAATGTTAAAAATAGATTTAATATATAATATATAAATTTAACTAATATCATTCATGAAAATCAATTTGATTAATTTATTTATGTATACCAAATTAGTGCGTGTAAAAATAGCTTTTCAGGCAAAAGTATTTTTTTATTTTCAATTTTTTGTTATTTTAATTTTCACTTAATTTTTCACAAAATAATTTAATTTATATAAGTTTTTATATTAATATTTTCATATATTAGTTAATCCTAGTTATTCCATCCATTCCAATGAATAACTGATAATATTCATATTAAATACGAATATTTTAATATCATGTCCCATTTTGTTTAAACTAGGTGTTGCGTGTAACGTAAGAAATGAATAATTAAATTTATTTAAAGAAAAATATATAAAAATATCTAAAAAATAGTTTTTAAAAATATTCATCTTTTATAAGGATTCATGAGGTAATTTTTGAATTCAATAGATATTTATTCTATTCCACTATTTAATCGTAAAATTTATGTTGTCTTCCTTCTATCATTTTTGACTATCCATTGATGTATTTATATGAATTATATTTACATATATTTTAATCTTCATAAAAAGGAATCATTCATTACTTCCGTATTTATTAAAAAAGATAAAAGACAATTCCTTATATGTGTCTATTAAATTAATTATCCCACAAACATCTATGTGATCCTAGCCAATGAGATTTAATTCTTTCACCTTCTTCTTCAGATATCGATTTCAAAACAAAATTCCATTTATACATGTTTCACATCTATTATCTTGATGTCTATTCATAATAGTAATTTAAACCAAATATTTTATCATTGAAAAGTTATTCATGATTTTTGGATTAATGTGTCCAATCCACTATGTCACAAGTGGATATCCTATTCAATGGTTAGAAAACACATGTTATCCTTAATATCCACAAGGAATAGATTAACAGTTTTCCATCATCCTCTCATTATTGGAAAATTTAATCTACATTTGATCAAGCCACCCATATTATTAAACTTTACCTCATGTACAAAGACACAAAGATGACTCATACCCCAGAATTTGTGGCACAATCCGTCCACATAAATGACTTCAATTTTATTCTGCTCATCTGCAACTAATCAAGTATTCCCACTGAATTTAATTTTCAGTGCTACATCATTTCTGAAATACAGTATTTAATTTTCTCTTCCTTTCATATTTTCTTGATGAGTAATATTTCATTTCATATTATAAGATCATAATCTACAAAAAATCATTGTTTTGTTATTTGGAGTACTTTTATAGTGATTTCTTCTAAGTTATAATTATCTCCTTAAAGATCTTCCTACCATGAGACCCTCATTTGAGTTGGAGAATAAATGGCATCTCCAATTTTTTTATTTATCAAGTGTGAAGAATTCATTCTCTTATTCTTAGTAAATATATATTGTATATATTTTTTATTGGGATCATACATGGTTTCACTGCATTAATCTATCTCTATCTTCAGAATTAAATATTTTTTGCTCCTCTTGGACTATAATCAATGTAATTATACATAAAGTTATAAAAACCAAAAAAATATCCCCAATAATTATTTATTCAATGTTATGAAGAAAATAGTCACATTCTTATTCATTTACAACTAGTTTGGTCTATATTCATTTAGATGATTACCTATGTATAATAAGATATTTTTTGACTAAGAAATATATTGAATTGAAAATTTGAAAAAGGAAACCTTGTCTTAAGATAAATTCTTATCATTCCCTTGGAATTTTATTTTCATCATGGTTATCTCAAAAAATTGATGATTTCTAATATCTATCTGTTTTAAAATACTTTTACTAGTCATTTTTGTGGTTCTAGTGTCATAGTATAGTCACCAGATTCAAAAAAAGTTCTTCCCTTTATTCTAATATGTAATAATTCCTACATTTAATGTCTCAGTATCAAATATAATTCCACTTTTACACATTAAATTTTTTCTTTTTTCATTAAGGATCTTATGTAATCACAATTTACCTTAATTAGATCTTTTCAACAGTTATCTATGAGAGAGTTTTCAATTTATTGCTTCCGGTTTGTATCACTTGTTATGTTTCAACCTAAAATGTACATCGTAGGGTAAAAAATTATCAATTAATATCTTAAAAACATTTACCTCTCTCTTAGAAAATATTATTAATTTCACAAATAATGATGACTCCATGATACTTTTTTTATATTAATCATTAATAAATTTTGAGTGTTTGATTGCCTTATTTACATATAATAGTTTGTTTATAGGATCTATGATATAATATTGAACTATTATGTGACATTTATCATCTATTATTTGGATTTTAGGGAATGAATATGACTAACTAAATAATAAAATATTATTTTTACACATTTTAAAAATGATTACATAGTTTACTAGATGGTTATAAGAGAATCAAAAATCATTAGAATATAAAAATTTAATGGTTTTATAGAAAATGTTTTTTTGTGGGTGATGTGATTATATTGTAATAAATTAGAATAATAAATATTTATGAGTTATTTTTAAAAAATTTACTGATTTTATATTTAATAAAATATTTAAACATTATTTATATATTTTATTTGTACAAATAATGAAATTAAACTCAATTTTACATCAACAATTTAATTTTTCAAAAAATGGCTTTATTTCATTTTGAGAACATATGAAAATAGAAATTTCAACAACATAGATAACATTAATGATTTAATATAGTTATGATAAGTTTAATAGTAATAATTAATATTATCTAATTTTTTAAACATAATTTATTGCAATTATGAATAGTAATTTTACATGAAAAATTTCATCTACAACAATATGTGTTAAAATGAGTTAAAAGGGATAAAACTAAACTAGTTAGGGATAAAAATTCCAAAACACATTTTTTAATCTACTAGTATGGTAATATCTCAAAAATATATCATCTTATATTAGAATATGAGTCATTTTGGATCTATGTTTCTTGAGTGAGACAATCATATATGTTAATATTCCAAAAACATTTACGTGTCTTGTCTCCCTCTATTATAAAAGTGTAAAACATATCATTCCGTAATAATCATAAATATCCCAAAATCAATGAAATTACCTACCCAAATCCCTTATAAATATTTGTATTTTATGATCTATAGGTATTTTATTGATCCAAATACTAACATTATTAGCTTTATGGTTTAAGCTAAAAGAATTTTCTCAAAGAAGAGGTATAACTCTTTACTGAGTGTTATCATTTTATTTATTCTTATACCCCATAAAATATAATGATAAAAATACAGATATAATAAATTGAATAACCCAAATATATTAATATTTTGGTGTAACCTATATTTATTTTCATCTTTTTCAAATCTAAAATAAAGAATCATTCTTTCATATGTGTAGACTACTACCTTGCGAAACAATGCATTTCTTTCATCACCACAACTAATAGATTTTTTTATTATAAAATTAAGTATAATATATTAAATTAAAAAAATATTCCATAATTATAGGATCTCTTAAACCTTCTTACCTTCCCATCTGTTATAAATTGGTAATGTCACTCATGCATACATGTGGACTACCACCTCCATGAAGAAATTATATTTGTTTTTCATTTCCATTCTATATGAATGGAAAAATGGATAGGTTTATTAAATATATATTATATTAAATATATATTAATTAATATATAAATAATTATTATTGTTTAACATTATTTCATTACATCAATATAAATTTTAAAACACCACTCATGCGTACGTAAGGACTACCATCTGCACAATGTGATTTAATTCATTTTTTATCACTACATTATATGAGTAATTTAAAAAGGTTTATATGACAAAAACATGTTGAAATAATTTCATTATTAAATTTTTGGAGATAATTAATTCATGAACAAGGTGAATCTTTTGGAACCATTGAATAAAACAGGCTATGAAAACATATCTGTTTTCACCCAAACAACTATTTTATGGAAAACTTATTAATAAAAAAATAATTGAAAATTACAATGGAATTAAGAAAATTATGTGATGTATGAATATGGTTCAATTAAATATGTATAATAAATATATATTTTTTATATATGATATTTGAATGAGTACAAAGAATTACTATATTGGTGGTAATGGATTCATGTCTCACTTTTTTTATGAGACACATGTCATATTCCCAACTTGTTTATTTCGTGTGGTGTAATAGTACATGTCTAATATGATATATCACTAATAAAAATATATTTATATTTTTTAAGGTTCATTTTATTTTATTTATGTCATGTGTTTATTAATCCAAATATACTAATGTACTAAGGGTAAATTATTGTGATATGGTATTTTCATTCATAAATACCATATTCATTAAGATTAATATTCAATGCATTTTATAAACACACACCCATAGAAAAAAATATTTTGTTATATTTGTATAATATAAACACAATATTAATTTTACATAAAATGTATTCAACCTAAATGAAATTTACATTCTTTCATTTTAATCCAATTAGGTATAACATAGCTAAAACATTCTTCATTAACTCTATAATGAACCATAATAAAGGTTGACATCAGATGACTATTAAGGGTAAACATATGAGAGATCAATTTATTTTCATGTTAAATAATGCGATAATAACCTGGGTATATGATCATGAACATAAATTATGAATATCATAGCAAACTGTCATAGGTCATAGAACAAATTCATGTGAAAACTTTATCATTTCTGAAAACATGGCCCAAAAGAATGAGAAATCTTTATAAATCACCATGAACCGTAATCTCAGTTCAAAAAAACAAGTAACCATAATAAATATAGAAATTCATCCCAGATGTCATGTTTAAATACCAATACCACCAATATAGATGTTTAAGACTTATAATATATTTCTCAAAGTAAATCATGATGCACCTGTTTCCCATGATATATTTTTACACACCCATTTTTTATTGTACCTATTTCCCAGCAACTTGTTTCCCACTATTATATCATAGGATATAGAGCTTTTCCAAATGAATTAGAGAGATATATAATTTATTCCCTTTTAAAAATTACAACCATACTTATGTGTTTCATAATATCATAAAAAATTAAATATATCATCATACCATAACCATTATAAAGAAAAACATTATCATGAATATTTCATCAATCCTTAATATCCTAACCCATGAAAATTAAATGGGATTTATAAACATTTAATAAACATAAAATTAACCATCCTGAGAAATAAAAAATATAGAATCATTCAATATTATGCTTAATTAATCATAACAAACATAAAAGGATGTTATCATATAGGGAAAATTGTTTTGAAATATCACATGGATCATTTCTTGAGTAAAATATAGGTTCCACTGTGAAAAACTATTTTTACAACATAAAACATGTTCAACATCTTTTTTATTCAAAATAAACATGGAAAAATTTAAAAGAAGATATAAACAATATTTTGAACATATTTTTTTTTGGAAAAACCCATTTTCAAGTTGAGAAAACCCTTTTAAAAAATATAAATATTTTAAAATCATTTTCATTGAAATTAACAATGGAGACATTTAAATGAAAAATATAAATAATTTAAATTATTTTTTGAGGAAAATATATTTTCCATTATGAAAATGAATAAAAATTCATAAAATATATTATTAATACATTTTCTTTTAAAATATTTATTTAAAATTATAAATGTAATTTTAAATCAATGGGTTGGTTATGACTGCAGAAAATATCGTTCGTGCTGTACAATTTGAAATAATGATTCCTTTCACATTTTTTATAAAATACAAATGGTACTTGTTTTCAAAATAACATGGGGATTCATTTTAATACACATTATGAATGTAAAAATTGGGTAAAAATTATGTAATAAATCCAATGGATAATATTAAAAAATCATTGAAAACATATTTAGAAACCTATATATGGTAGAAAATTAATTTATACCTAAGAAAGAAATAGAAATGATTTTTCTTAAAAATATGTTCTGAACTCTTGAGTACATAAAGGGAGAAAAATAAAGGGGCAAACTTTTATTCTCAAGAAAAAAAATCTTTTTCTATTTAGATATGGATCACAGGAAGCATAAATATAAACAATTTTGATAATCTTGGTAATTATAAAATAAAATAATTAACAATTTTGTTATATTGAATCATAACAGCAAATAATGAATAAAATTTAATGGGACATAAAATATAATTATAATAAATAATTACATTATATTATAAGTAAAAGGTGTTTTATATAAAATTTTTAAAAATAATATAACATTATAACACAACATATATCTCAAAGAAGGAAAAATGAGAAAAAAATATTTAACTGCTTTGGTAAATTTTGAAACATTACCCCATGAAAGAGTGATACTCAAAATGATTTGTAATTAAAAATAATTTTATGTATAACAATAAAAAAAATTCACTGGATGTATATACACCAATAAAATAATATCATGTTGAATATGGAATTAGTCTCATAGAAAATAGTAGACAAATGTAAATGCCCGACAATATGTCTCGACATTCTTCATACACATTTTAAGATATTTTTATAAACAATATTAGTTTATATATATATATATACTGAAGAACCAAAATTATATATTTTATACTATATATGATTTACAATTGACCTTTTAACCCATTTATTAACAATTGATGGTTAAAATAATGTTTTTGGAAATAACCTCTTCATTTTAATATACGGTTTGTTTTTTTTGGTTCGGTCCTCTTCACTTGATCATGGTAATATGAAATACATAATTTTAAAATTTGTATAAATATCATATATATTCATTATATTTCTATTTATATTAATCAATAAATGTAAAATATAGAAAATTAAATACATCATTCGGGGAGATGGTAGGACGCACGTACGCATTAAATTTGTTTCAATTTTAATGTAGGATTAAATAAAAGAAAACAAAATAATATATTATATATGAATAAACATTTTTATGTATTATATAAAACATATATTCATTATATTTAATCTAATTACATACCAATCCAAGCATTAGTAAAAAAATTCATCACAACGCTTTTTGAGACATTATACCACCGTATATAAGAATTATATTATCGTATCCCACCCAAAATGTAAAGAAATAAGATATATGTGATATAATAATGAAATAATTCCAATTATGTTACAAATATAATTTATAATAATTTAATCTATCCTTATTACCATCCATGTAAAATAGAAATAAAAGCACATCAAATTGATTTGTGATGCGGTAGTCTACCATACAGATCAGTGAAGTTATAGTTTCCCATCGAGTATCAATGTAAGAAGTTATATATTGTATTATAACTATATATTTATAATAATAACATAAATTTAATATATAAAAAATTAAATTCATCATTATATCCATCTATAATAGGTTGTGATGGAAAACGAATAATATCAGTTCACGAGGCGGTATTATTCTATACAAACAAATGATGATTTCATATCCAATTTGATGAAAGTGGTTATTTATCTAGGTTATAATATTAAAATAATATAATATTTTAATATATTAGATATTGTTTTATCATATTTGGGACTTATTTAAACGGTTTAGAATAATAAGTAAAGAGAACCTATATATTTAAAAACATTACTTCTTCTTTAGACAACATAATTTGGTATGACATTATGTTTTTCTATATTAGATCTCTCAACACAACAAGGCATATAGGATATGGATGGTTAATTAAGGAATACAATTTCTCAATTATTTTCCAAACCAAATGGGTTTTTATGTGTTAATAAGAATGGAGATAGGGTGCCCTCTTATAAGTGGGGTGAGTGGTAAAGTTGAATTTTTTGAAAATAAAATGGTGTTACCATATTTATACATTATTAAAAGGGTCGAAAAAATAATATTATTGATAAAAAATATCTAAGGATGAAATATTCCCATAAAATGGGGTTTTGATATGTTTATAAGTAGTTTTACCCCTAATATATTCAATTTGATCCCTCAATAAACACACTTTCACCTAAATAATGATAATAAATTCTTAATTTTTTACCATTAATATGGTAAAATATAAATTTTAAATATTATAAAATACATATTATTTTGATTCTAAATGTGGGATCTATTATAAAAAAATATATTCATATAACTCACATAATTTAATTTAAAAGTAAACAGACATACGTTGATAAATATCATTTTTCTAAATAGAAAATGCTCAAGGGTTTGAAATGTTATTATCAAAAATCATAATGAAATTTTTTAAAATTACATAATTTGAATTTATATATATATATATATATATATATTTGAATTAATTTTAATATTTTAAAAAATATTAAAATAAAAGAAAGCTCATAAATACATTATATGGAGAAGAATTTATTTTTAAAAAAACCAGTATTTTTCAACCTTTATACAAAATTTATCTTTTTATTAATGGTCTAAAAAACTCAATAAAAGATAATTTTTACTATAATATTTCAGAAATGAATAATAATCCCATAAAATAAATTATCTAAAATTTGTTAAAATTAATTTTCAAATAATTGTGGAAAAGGAAACAAAAATTCTATTTAGAAAAATAATTTCATTAAGAAAATACTTAGATTTATTCTTATAACTTATATAGGAAAAACATAAGATGATTGCTAAATGTTTTAGTGAATATATAATTTATAAATTTTAAAAAAATCATTCAAAAAAATTTATTTGAATTATTTATTGTGGAAAAAAAATTTATATGCATAAAAATAGTTATTTGGAAAAATGTTTCCTTTTTTCAAATGGTTTTTTCTTTTCAAATTAATTTATCACCAACTAATTCATTATATATAAAAATTTAACCCATATTTTTTCATAGTTTATTTAATCCAAATCATGCCCACTATTGCAAATTCTCGTTGAAAATTATTATATTAAAAAAATCATATTTTAATAGTATGTTTTGTTTTGTTAAAATTTGGTGTTGACGATAATTCAATATAAACTCATTTTATCATGTAACATACTATAAAATCAATGTTTCATGTAATTAAATTTATCAAAGAAATTAGCTTTATTCAAAAAAATCATAAATTCTTTGGCTGATACATTACACCATTTAAATAAATTATTCCCTCGTAAATTGACATTGTGGTTAGTAATCCATGGTTTGACAATATAAAATCGTTTCTTGTAGAACCAAAACATAAAAAAATCATTACTAAAAAATACCCTTCAAAATAGAGAAAGGGATGTGATATGTTCATCTATTATAACACGTAACAAGGTTTCTAGGTATGATAACATAAGTGTGAAGTGAAAACATGTACATAGAATAGAAAAATAGCATCCAAATTCCGATGAAGAGTGACAGGGAACATAACCATAAGGAAGTTCACATCCAAAAATACATAAATGAATTATTGATGAAAATACAATTAATTTATAATTAATGAATTCAAATTTTTAAAATTTTATGTTAATATCCTTTTTCATGAAGTTGAATATTTTCCTAAGATGATATACATACATGATTTAATTCCATATCAAAAGAATAATCCCAATATTTGGTTATTCTTTGGTCAATTTACACTTCATATCTTACAATAAGAGATTATTTTTTCATGTATGATGAACTAGTCAGATAATAAGATCCATAAAATAATGAAAAATCATTCCTTATATCTCTTATTATTATACAATTAATGGTCTTAATATGTTATCAAATATTTATAGGTCTTTTTATGATGAAATAATACATTAATATCTAAAACTGTATCTGATGTTCAACTGAAACCATTCCATATATGGTTAACCTAATGACCCTTTAAAAATTATAAAATTATAAACATGTTCACTAATGTTAAAAAATCAACGTAACACTATTCCCCCATATATGATAAAGTATATCTTTATTTTCACATAACAAATATGTGAAAACCATTGTTATTTATTTTTTTAAGTCATTGTAATAATTATAATTACCATAAAAAATAATGAAAAAAGTACTTATTTCCTCATTACATGATTAAGACCACATATTATTGAATAAATTCTATAAATTGTATAATGTTATAAACTCCATAAATGAAAACATAAAATATTTTTTCTATATATAATTAATTATTTACTTGGATATTAATACTATTCAATTTAATTTATTCATATCCATTTTCATTCCACCCAAACATCATTTTCACAACATGAGGATCATATTAAGTGATATCTTCCCTTAATAATGTGTTTTCTATTAAACATCACCATTCTATTTAGTCAATTTTTTACGCTATCAACATTATTCAACATATTATATAAAATCCATAAAAATATTATAGAAAATAATCCTTTTATATTTCATAATTCTTGAATTCAAATACAGAAACACTTCTACCATTCAACTTTATTCTTAAACCATTAACTATGGTTCATCATATTATTCATTAACTCCTCATTCCTATCATATTTAATTTGTAGTCACATCATCAAAAAAATGTTTACTTGTACCAAAATGTTGATCCCCTTCTTGAGATTTCCCCCTTGGACATTGTTTTTTAATGCCCATAATTTCAACATCTATAAAATTCAATTGTTGAGGATGTTATATAAAAACTATTATTCCCATCCATTTCATTAAGTAAGCATTTCATTTTCAGTCAGAAAACTATAACTATGTCTCCTTCTACTCCACACAAAAAACATCTTCACGCTCCTTTAATACAATTCAGAGGGTTCTTTTTCCAAAATTCGAGACATATAAGAAACTAAATATTCTCTCTTATATGGTCTTCAATACCAAAACTTTAAAAAAAATATCCTTATCTTCTTTGGGGAGTATAAGTGTTGGTTAAGGTGCAAGTTGATAGTAATATATCAGGATAAATTATTAGGCATAACCCAAATATTATCCACTCTAGTTATTATCCCATTTAATTTATCATAAACACATTTTCCTTCACATTCTATGTTAGTCAAATTCTATATTCTTCCTTCCATTGAAAAAAATCATTGTATATGAAACAATATTCAGAGTGAAAAACCTCAAATTCAAAGAAAATAATAGATATGATGTCAATGTAATGACTCATTATTTTCAATATATGAATCCTATGTCTTAACCTCATTCATTCATGGTAAATATTCAAATATTTCATGATCATTTACAATGAGTTTGGAATTTCAAAAATGTATCCCCAGAGAGTTTCAAATTAGGTGGGTTGAAAGGCCCAATTTTGTGCACTAGGTGAAAACTGAGTCTTGCTCAGGATACCCTTTTCAAGTATATTACCCCAAGGAACCATTATTTCAGATCCACATCCATTGGAAGTCTCTGGACTAGGATATAATTTCATTGCAACCACTCACTCTGTACATTAGCAAAATTTAAAGATATTTTCCATTTTTTACTCATCCAAATATTTATCCTTTGTTATATCCCTAACATATCCATAGAAATATTGCTATGGATCTCAATAAATTATTATCTTATATTTTTTATAAGGATTACTATGCCTTTCATCAAATAATTGCTATAATGACTCAGTATTTTAATTCATAAATATCACATATTTTTAGATGAATGTTCAATACATTTCATAAACACTTTCCCTGGGGCTAAAATAGTTTATTTTCTTTAAATACTGGAAACATAATCATCTTATTTCTTGAATGATATTTAATATATACCAAAAATATCTTCTCACATAGTAATCACCATATGCATACCCTACCTAAACCCATCTACATAACCTATGTAAGGAAACATAATAAATGGTGACCTTCATAGATAAATAATAGTAAACAAATGATATATAAATCTATAATCATATTAATGAATAAAATAATCATAATCATATTTCATCATTAACATAACATTTTATGTTCATAACCATCTTTTCATTGAACATAATCATGAGTCCTAGAATAAAACATTATCTTTTTAGAAAAAATGGTCTATAAGATTGATAAATCATCATAAATAAATCTTGAATCAATATATCATATCGTAAAATTGTTTTACCATAAAAAATATATAAAACCATTTCATATTTCATGTTTAACTTCCAAGATAATCAACATAGTTGATTTATACTTATCAGAAGTTTTCTTTTTTGGATTAAGACATGCCTATTTTCTATAGTGGATTAGGACTCAGCTGTTTTACATTATGGATGAAACCCATCATCAAGGTTTCAATTTTTATCTCATGAGATATAAATATTTACCCAATTCATTACAGGTAGATATAGGTTCCACCCATCTAATACTAAAAAAATACTTATATGTTCCATAATATTATAAAACATTCATTATTTCATCACATCATAAACCTTGTAATGAAAATGGTTTCATTAAAATTTCATCAATTCTGCATATCACAACCCATAAAAATAAATGGGTTTCATAAAAATTTCATCAACATAAACATTAATTATAAATATAAATTATATGTACAATATCAGTCAATTATATACACATTAAAACATATATAACATTAAAGGATATCATCTTCATAGGAAAATTAATTTTTTAGATCACATCGATCATTTCTTGTAGAAAATACACTTTCCAATTTGAGAAACACTTTTTAAAACAAAAAAAATAGCAATATTTTATTTCAAAATTTAATTGTATTCTTATAAAGTAATATTTAAAATTTATTTAAAACATTTCTTTCGGAAAGTAGACATTCCAATTTGTAAGAATATTTTCAAAGTATAATGCATTTTCGAAATTCTTCTCTTTGAAAATAACCTTGAAATAAAATAAAGGAGGCTTTAAAAAAATTTAATATTTTTCATAAGGAATAAATCCGTTCTATTTTTATAAACACAAAAAATTCATAAAATAATTTGGAAAACCATTTCTTTTAAAATTTTAATTTAATCTAATAAATAAATACATAAAAAATATAATTTCCATGGATTCATAAAATTCCTTCCATGTCCTATGTGATAAAACAAATATTTCATTCACATTTTTGGTAAAATAATAATGAACCAGGTATCTAAGGAATACATGAATATTTATTTTAAAACACTTTTTAAATATAAATACCGGGTAACAAATTCATTAATAAAACCTTTGATTAATTATAAATCATTTTTTAAAATGTTTTTAGAAAACATGGATATGAACGTAAAAGGTTTTTTGTCTAATGAGATGAAAAAAATATAATCTTTCATAGACATATTTTTGAGAAATATTGTGTACAAAAAGAGAGGAAATAGTGGGAAAATGAATTCTCACGACATAACCATAGGAGTAGTAATTTCATGTGTTTCTTCAGATATGGATTGATATCTGTATTTAATGTATACATTTTAGGGTTTTTTAATACATTAATTTTTGTATTGAAAAATTAATTATTTCTAATTTGGGAAAGTATTTACTATTTTTTATTTTATGGAAGGACGAAATAAGAATTTGAAAATATAGTAAAATAGAAATATAAAATAGAAAAATATATACTTTGTTCACGAGCTGCACTTGTTGCACAACACTATAATTTTGTATTGAAAAGCCAAAACACATGCAGATTTGGGAGATATTCCATCCAACTAAATTTTTATTTTATACAATAAAATGAATGAAATATAATAAATAATTAAATATAATAAAGGTGGTATAAAATATTGAATCCACAAACCACCCTTTATCAATAGATTTTCCCCCTCCGAAGGACAGGATCTAATGATAGAACAATATATCATACACTCCCATAAACTCACCTTATATGATGTATAATTAATTGTTTCATTATCTTATCACAACGTATGAAGGATATCAATGTGATGACTCAGTAATCTCATTCACTTTTGAATGATGTACTCAGTAGACCAAAGGATGTTATTGATTCTCTACATACAACAACCACTCTATTTATTTCATATTTAAATTTGATTTATTACATAAACATGAACAAAATATAGCTCAGAAGATCAATAAGTATAGTGTATTTTGGGATTATGAACATTACATAACAATTTTAAATATGAAATAAAACTTATTTATTTAAATCTTCTTTTACATGACTATAATATTCCTTCGCACTTAACACTGCATGGGGTAACGAGAGGATGTACACAAGAAATTGTGATATATAAAGTCTAGTAATGGAGTAAACAAGGTGCTACATGAATAATAAATTAAATTTTAAGAAATAATCATATAAATTAATAATAATAGAAATATAA
Source organism: Viscum album (assembly GCA_963277665.1). Classification (NCBI taxonomy): domain Eukaryota; kingdom Viridiplantae; phylum Streptophyta; class Magnoliopsida; order Santalales; family Viscaceae; genus Viscum; species Viscum album. The sequence goes on from OY728125.1 coordinate 385,473,595, forward strand.
ATATAGAGGCATCATATTACATGATTTTCATAACATGGAAATGGGGCTACAATTTAAAACATTGCATTATAAACACAAAGGAAAAAAAGGTTAACCATGTACCAACATAGTAGAAAAATGTACAAAAATAAATCAATTAAACCAATGCATGAAAATGACATATCAAGATATTAAACATTATCTAATTTTTTGTAATACTATATAATTCTGGACACAGTATTCACTTTCACTTCATTCTCATTATGAAGTGTGCCACATAGATCATAAAACATGGATGCATTCCTTATCATAATTCGTTCCATGATCAAGGAGTATGGAGTAAATACATATATATTCTTAATAAAAATGTATATGTGAATAAATTTGAATAAACATAATATTGGAATGGGTATGGTATTCCCTACATGATGATTTTGGCATCGCAAAATCATGGTGCCATTTTTGCAGTAGAATGACGTGACATAAAATTTCATAAAGAGAGTTGATGAGAATAAATGAGGCCTCTCATCATATATACATGAAATTTTAAGTAATAGTTTCATATAAATACATATTCCAACATAAGTAATTCTTAAATATAATGCGTAACATAACAATGAAACTTGAAGAAAGTGCAGGAATAATATGACTCTTATGAAATTTTGGAATGGTAATGTGTGTCCATTTGAGGTATTATTGAGAGAAAAATTGGTCTCTCGTCATTCAATGATAATAAGGGTAGTATGGGGGAGTTGATAGAACATACCCCAAAATTTTTAATTTAAAATAAAATGGTTTAACAATATAATGAATCTTGAGTAAAAATGAGATAGGAAGGAAAACCCTTATTTTAGTGTGTAAATTCAAAACCATAAAGTGGTGATTATTGAAAGATTATGGAACCTTGAGAGGATTTCAATGAGGGGAGAACAGAGTAGGGTCATGATCCAAGGATTTTTAGTGAAGAGAAGTAGGATCTTGGGTGATTATATATAGTAAATGATAGGGGAATTATTTAAAATTTCACAAACATAGGTTTTGGAATATATATAATTAAAAATTTAAAACCACAATCAATCCCATGTTTTTATCCAATGTTTTATTAACAAAAAAAATGTTTAGAATAATATTTTATATGGAAGTGGGTCGAATATATTAAAATATTATCATTTATTATGTGGATGTTACTCACATTATTAATCAAATAAACCTAATATCATAAAATATGTTATACATTTTGGTGGATTCACTAAGGCATTATAAAATTGTTCAAATTAATCAAAAATAACATTATATTAAATATAAAGCATATATATTGTTGGATATTCATTTTATGGTATTTATTACATCACTATTAAGTCTTTATCATGTCATAAAACACACAACATACTTATATATTATTTATTTATTACCAAAAAATTAAACTATATTAGAAAATTATGAAAAATTAACCATTGGATAATTTCAACATCCTCATTCCAAAAATAATAATAATTTTTTCTAAATGATATTCTAAATATATGAATTTTCACGTTTAAAATAATAACTAATATTTTTTTAAAATTAACTCATTTTGACCCAGACAGTTTTTAAACCATAATATAATTACATTTGACTTCATAAAAATTATATACTTATTTATTACATATAAAATTAATTTTATAACAATATATTATTAAAATATTATTAATTTCAATAATTCATTAGTTCCTTAAAATAATTTTTTTAAATACGCATTTTTATCACATAAAAATATACCTCTTATCTAACATATTACCTAATCATTTACAAATAAAAAACTAATATAGTCATAATTTATCAATTTTTTAGTATTGTTAATAAAAACATAGTTTAATATAATAAGGTATATATTTCTCAAAATTACTATTTTTACCCAAAAATTCAATTTAACAAATTCATCATTTTTTAAGAAAGACTAATCCCATAAATGAATTGATGAAATAAGAATTTTATTTATCGAAAGTGATTAAATAATAATTAACTAATACCTTGTTATGTAACCCCTTATAATACCATCATAAGTCCTAGAGGTAAGGTGTGATATGATGACAGACTTTTGGGGTAGCCCAGATTACATCATCGGGCGGTAATCTCTATTAACATGAACCTCTACAATAGACGATTCTGTTCAAGATTCACATGTTGAATCTTTGATTGGGCTTTGTCATGAGAGAAGCCCAGTGATGCTAACTATTTCTGGAGCTCTAAAAATGATCTTTGTATGGGCTGAGTCTATTAGATGAGTTCATATCTCCATTTTCTTTTTCAAAAGGATTTTTTATAACCATATATTTATATATGTGTGTGAACACTGTTCAACCACTATATTATCAATGTCAATGATACTTAATGGTCATTTAATCCAAATATTAACAAAAAATAGTGCATGTGTTTTATATATCTACAATCAATTAAAAATAAAGTGATTTTTTTCATAAATGATCGGGTTGTTACAACCATTACCCCATATGAATTTTTTCCCTGTTATTTTTCTTTTCCCAAACTAAAATAGATGACGATAACTCTACCTCATCACTTCTTCTAGTTTCCATGTCGCTTCTTCAAACTTCTGGTATCTATACAACACTTTGAAAATGGGCATTTTCTTATTTCGTAGAACGTTTTTCATACAATATATGATATTCAATGAATTCTCTTCATATTAGAGGTCCTTTTCCAATGATACCACCACTGGATTTAGTACATGTGAGGGGTCTAGTATGTACTCCCATAATAGTGATACATGTATCATATCATGTAATTGTGATAGGTTCAGTGGGAGTGCTATTTGATAGGACACTTCTTTGAAGTGATCAAGTATCTCAAAATGGATGATATACCTTGTACTAAGATTTCCCTTTTTCTCTAATCTCATAACTCTCTTCCATGATAATATATAGAGGAAAATCATATCTCCAAAATAATACTCTAGGGGACATCAATGGTTGTTATCATAACACTTTTGTCGACTATGAGCATCTTTGAAGTGTTTTTGGATGGTCTCAACCTTCTCCACTATTTATACAACCATTTCTAGACCTAGAATTTTATCCCCCAAAAATCATCCCAACATGTCGGTGTTTTACACCTCTTCTGATAAATGGATTATTAATGAGCTATTTGGATTCTTGAGTGGAAACAGTTTTTCTAAGAGGAATCGACCAGAGGAAGATGTGGATACCATCCCCCTTTGATGTCCATTGAGTATGATCTCAAAATATCCTCAAGTGTGTGGATAGTCTACTCAAATTGGCAATCAGTTTGAGGATGATAATTCGTACTGAAGTTTAAACTAGTATTCAGAGTGTACTATAGACTCTTTCAAAATTTAGAGGTGAATCTTGGATCTCGATCAGATATAATTGATAATGCAACACTATCCAGCCTGTCCAATTCATAGATGTATATCTATTCTAGTTTATCAAATGATAAATCCTATCAAATCACAATTAAATGTGCATCATTTTTACGATGATCTTCCCTAACCCATAAATTGTTTTCCTTAGGTTGTCTTTGGAAGTCCGGTATCAAAGACTTTGGTGATGTTCTAACATTTCCATGTTGGTGTCGGTAATAGTTTCATCATCCCTATATACTTCTTCTTCACATGATTCACATTCTATCATACCGGGCACATTCATGTATATTTTTCTGTCTACTTATTCATGTTATCCCACCAATAATGCCCTGGGAGACACTGATACATATTGTTTCCACGGTGAATGGAGAAAATCAATAGAATCCACTTTCATATGAATTCCCAAATCTTTTTTTGATCATCCTTTAACCATTCCTAACGAGATAGTTACGAAATAATTTGTGAAAGGGTTCATGATGTCCCATTCTTCATGATTCTCATTCCCCTCTTCACCAAATATATGAAGATTGGATCTTTTTTAATTCTCATGGATGATATAATCGATGGGTCCATTTTACTTGGAGCATATTCCACCTTGTTCACTTCCCCGGGTCGGTAATGGATTGAGCAGTCATAATCCATGATGGCCTCTAACCATTTTAATTGGAACATCTTAAGCTCTTTCTTTGTTAATACATAATTTATACTTTTGTGATGTTTATATATTTAACACTTTTTTTCCAAGAGAGAATTCTTCCATATTTTAAATGCAATGATCACATCTACCAACTCCAAACCATATGTGGGATGTTCTTCCTCATTAATTTTCATCTTCATTAAGACATAGGTGATTAATATTTCACTCTAGTTCATCACAAATCCCTTGACCTTTTTTGAAGCATCAATGAAGATTACAATAAATCTACTCACTTGTGGGTAGTTTTGAGCATAGGGGAAGTGATAAGACTCTGCTTCAACTCCTTGAATAAATGTTCACATTCATCATTCTGAGCAAACGTGACTACCATCCATGTTATCTAGGTAAGAGGTTTTCAAAATCATGAGAAATTTCTCAAAAATTAAAAATAATATTCATCTACCCCCCTAGAATCTATGGATATCTATCATGGATGTTTCCCTCATCCATCCATAAATTTATTTTTTGGAAGGTTCCATAGATATCTCATTTCATGTGATGATATACCCCAAGAATGAGACTAATGTTAATAATAAATCATGCTTGTTTTACTTATTATAGATATTATCTATTCTCAATGTCTCTATTATAGTTCTCAGATTCTCCTCATACTTCTTCTTTTTTTGGATTATATTATTATATCACCAATAATTACTACTACATATTTATTGACGTAATCTCTAAAGACACTATTCATCATGTCTATAAAGAGTTCAAGAGAATTAGTTAGTTATAAAGGAATTACTATGAATTTATATTTCTTATAACATGAATGAAAATTAGTCTTGGGTATATCCTCCATCTTCACCATTACCTAGTAATATCCTGATCGCAGATCCACCATGGAGAAGTATTGTACTCCACGTATCTGATCGAATAAGTCAGAAATTCTCCTATAGTATTTTATTTATCTCTCATTCTCTATAACATACATTTTATACTAAGACTTTTATATTTTAAATTCTGCAGGTATATTACCGATCAATAATTCAACTTATATTCAAGGAGGAAGACCATGAAATTCAACATGAAACACATTATCAAATTTCCTCACAATAGGCATGTCTTTGATGATGGTTTCTTCCATAGATTCAATCAACTATGAATGATTTTTGTGTTCATTGGGAAGTAATATCCATGATTTAAGTGATTTTACTAAAGAAGATTCATCCTCTTCCCTTCACTCGTATAGAATCAGGAGTCAATTCACCAAATGGAGAGTGATTTTCCTCTTGTGATAATTTATATTGGATCCACATAGTGAAATCCAATCCATGCCATGAATTTCATCAAATTACACCATGGTAAGTACGGTGAGGTGCAACAGGAATTCAACCCAAAATTGTGATAGGGGAGGAGTTGTAATCATGTGATGAATTTATCTACCCATTTTCCATTTTAACTGACTTTTATACTTCCATTTGTTGTGGTGTTGTTTGGATAGTTCTTCTAAACATTTTTGGTATAACATAATGTTAAGAAACTGAATAAAAAATATTGTTCACTATTATTCAATGAATATCCAGCATACCGACCACCACTTCATTTTCAGGATTCAGTTCGGTGGTAGTAATGTAAAAATAGCACCCATTCCATCTTGGAGGTTGTTGGTTTCCTTTTAAAACCCTTGGCTTAGGGAACTGGTTTGCAAAGTGCCCAAGTATATTGCAGTTGAAGAAATGAACAATGTTTTGAGGGTAGAATAGAGTGTTCCTTTCCTCTATAATTTTAGAAGGTTTTTTTGTTAGAAATCACTTGAAAGGTGTCCTTCCATCCCACACCTAACGAATTTCCTTCTCCTATTAGGGGAGTTTTTGAGTTGCTTCTTTCAACCCTTTTGGAAAGTGGGATGCTGGAATTTATTAGTATTGTAGGATTTATCCATCAGACATCAACAATTAAATTCCACTTTCCACATATTATCCCTATGATACCCCTGAGATTCCCTGATCTATATCTGAACATTTAGGGTACCTTAGACAATCTCTTTATAGCTTTGAAAGTATCATATTTTGAGATATTATCATTTGATAGGTTATATCCCACCAATGAAGTGGTCAACTGTACATTGAGGTGTAATGAAAAAAGTAGAGGCTTATAGTGAAACAATGGTTATTTTTTCCTCGTACTCCACAACAGATTCATCATCCTTTTTATTGAGTGAAAGTAAATATATTTCCATAGCAATACAAATGGGGTAGGGAAAATATTTATCGAAAAACATTTTTCAGAAATCCTTCAATTTCATCACCTATATATTTTACTCGGGATTTTTATTGCAGATCAAGGTCCATAACATTGGAGGATGGGGACTATCTTCTTGGTGGAGTTGATCCATTGTTTAGAGATTCAGGGATTAGATGATTCATGGAATATTGGAGGCCTTTATCTCTTGAAGATATCGATTGGGACATGATCATGTTATGGGGGGGTGGATGTTATTATTGACCCATGTTTCTATTAAAAACATGTGTTAACTGAGAGATTATCATGGTAATGTTTTTTATTCCTGCTCCCATCAGATTGGGAATCTCATTATAACAGGCATCACATTGATATATGCATCAGATGTTAGACCAGGTCCTTATATTACTCTCAATTGGCTAGAATAAAAGGAACATTAGGGGTATGTATTTAAAACTTTTAAACACATAAAGGTGAATCCAATTAAAAAGGTTATGACTTATAAATTACACTTATTTATTTAACTTATAAATTTCTACATTTCAGTATATGTTATCCATGATCTATTAACTAATGTATATTCTAATGTTCTTTTTTTAGTTCTCACATAATAATGGTTTATACTAAGCTCATGAATCTACCAAAGAATATCCCCTTGGTGTGTCGAACCAATAATGAATCAAGGCCTTTTTTTATGCATCGGTTCTCATTCATGCAAAGGTCAATCGATGTTTTAATGTTTTAACCCTAGATGCATTTGTGCAAGAACCACCTCTACTTGTTCATATCTAGACATGGATTTATTTTCATGATAACCCACTTACTCTATAATCCCAAATTCTTAAGGATGTTTATCTTATACTTAGTCTAATCCCTAAGTCTTTCACTAGGGTTTTTTAATCCCAATCCCAAAAAAAACTAAACCCCCCTTTGATATAAACTATTACAACCCCACTCTATATTTCATATTTAATCCTGATTTATTACATAAATATGATCATAATACAACTAAGGACATCTCTAGGTCTAGATTCTTTAGGTATTAGAAACATTACATAAAAACATAACGCATGAAATGCAACGTCTTTGTTGAAAGCTTCTATTATATAACCACAACATTCCTTTTTTACTTAACACCACATGAGATAACCTAACAATGTAAATAAGAAAGGGGTGAGATATAGAGCCTATTATGGGAGTAAAAGAGGTGTGACATGAATAATTCATTACATTTTAAGAAATATACATATTAATTGAGCATAAGAGAAACATAAACATAAAGGCCTAATATAACATGATTATCATAACATGGAAATGTTGAAATGACTTGAAACACTATATCATAGACATAAAAGAATCAGGTAACACATGTACCAATATTGGAGTCAAATTTCCTTAATTTAATTAGTAAAACCCTGGTCCCAATATTATTTATCACAATACTAAACATTACCAAATTCATTGCAACCCTATGTAGTTTCAAGTGCACTCATCACTTTCACTTCATTCTCATGCTTAAGTATGCCACATAGATAATAAAACATGGATTCATTTTTCATAATCTTTCATTAAATGATAAAGGATTTTTTAATAAAAAAATATAATTCTACAATAATAAAGTTATATGTGTTTAACGGTGAATACACATGATTGAAGAATGTGTATGGTATTCACTAAATGATGATTTTGGCATTGAAAAATCACAATGTAATTTTTGCATCATAACGACATGATGATAAATTTCATAAAAATATTTAATGAGTAAAAAAGGGGTCTATAATAATATATACATTAAATTATAAGTAATAGGTTCATATAAATACATGGTCCAACAAAAGAAATTTGTAAATAGAAGGTGTATCATAATAAAGAAACTTGAAGAAAGAGGAGGGATGAAATAACTCTTATAAATTTTCAGTATGGTAACATGTTACATGGGAGAGATTAATGAGAGATAAATGGGTCTACCATAATTAAAACACAATATGGGATGTTTTGGGGGCTAAATAATAAAACAAATAATTTTTAGTTGAAAATAAATGGGTGTAACAAAATATGGAAACATGGCTAAAAATGAAAAAGGAAAGAAACCCTTACTTGAGTGTGTGACTTTAAATGCATGAATAGGGGCTTCTTGAATGAATGGAGTACCTTAGGAGGATTATAGATATGGAAGGACATAGTAGGTACGTGTTTTCAGGATTTTTAGTCCTGATAAGTGGGAATATTGGTGGGTTTGTATAGGAAATGAGAGGGGAATTCTTTAATATTTCACAAACATTGGTTTTGGAATCTATATAATTAAATATTCAAAACCACTATTGTTCCCCTGGTTTTTTACCATGGTTTCTGATAGAGGAGTGGTGAAAATAATTTTTTAAGTCCATGGGATGAATATATTATAATATTAGCCCTGATTATATGGAGATGAGTCACATTATTAATGAAATGATCTTAATGTCATAAAATGTGTTAAATATTTTGGAGAATTCAATAAGGAATTATAATATATTTATAAATCTAAAATCATATTATTTTAAATATAAATAATATATTTGTTCAAATACACATTTTATATTATTTATTATATCTCTATTGGATCATTATGATTTCAAAAAACACCCTATATACTTATATATTATTTAATTTTTACCCAAAAAACGACACTCAAAAAATTATATAAAATTCACTATTGGATTATTTCAATGTCATAATTCCCAAAACATTATTCATTTTATCTAAATAATTTTCTAAATATTTAAATCTTCACTTTATAAATTAGAAATTATATTTATTGAAAATTGAGGGGTTTAACAAAAAAATGTTTTTAATATATAATAAAAAATAACATTAGACTTCATAAAAATTATATACTAATTTATTACAAATAAAATTAATTTGATGATATTATTTTATTGAAATATTTATTATTTAGAAAATCCATTCATTATTTAAAATATGTTCTTTAAAAATTAACGTTCTTTTTTATCGTATAAAAATATCAAACATATCAATATTATTACGTAATCATTTATAGATAAGAAAACAATATAATCATAATTTATAATATTTTTAATAATATTATTAATAAAATAGATGTTTAATATTATGATGCTTATATTTCTCAAAAGTACAATTTTTACCCAAAAAAAATTAATTTATCAAATTCTTCTTATTTTTATGAAAGACTACTCCAATAAGAGAATTGATGGAATAAGAATTTTATTTATTGAAAGGGATTTCACAATAAGAATCTAATACCTTGTTACATAACCCCTCATAAAAACAGAATAAGGCCAAATGGTAAGGTGTATGATGGTGATAGACCCTTGGGGTGGCTTAGAAAACATTTCTCAGGAGGTAATCTCTATTAACATGAACATATCTAATAGGTTATTCAATTCAAGCATAACGTGTTGAAGCTTTGATTGTTCTGGGTCAAGAGAGAAGCCCAGTGATAATACCTTCTTTCTGAAGTCTGAAAGATGTGGTTTGTATGGTATGAGTCTAATGGATGAGTCCATAGTCTCTTTTTTCTATGTAGAAAGGATTTTTAACACATTATATTATAATATTTGTGTGGTCATTGTTAAAAGGATATATTTTCAATCATAACGAAACTTAATGGACATTTAATCCCACTATTATAAATAATGAGTCCATGTGTTTTCTATATTAATAATACATTAAAAATAAAAGGAATTTTATAAATAAATGATCGGTTGGTTACACTAAATAACCTTATAAATCACCATAGAGTTAGTTTCAACTACTTAGAGAAAGAGATTTCTCTTCTTACATGCCATTAATTTAGTGAGCATGGCCAGTGCTTCCTCTAGAAGGGTATCTCCTCTTCCTTAACTGGCTAAAAAATATTGGATGACCGAGACATATTTATCATTGGTAACCGCTTCTCCTCATATGACATCCAACAGATAAAATCCATCACTGTTATGTTTAAATCCACTGACAGGTGGCTATAATTGAACCCACCACCAATTGGTCAAACTAGTGCTGTTATTGAAGGAGTAAATAGCTACCTTAATTTTTCTTAATGATGGTGTTGATTTCTAGTTTTTACCAAACATATTGAGATCCACCATAAATTTGAATGTCCTCCATATAATACCTATTTGGGTGGTGGAATAAAATTGATTTATTTCCTCATTTTTAGTTGTATAGTTATCAAAATTGCCTATAATGGGAATCATTGCTCTGGATTTCAATTTTCATCCACAGTTACTCGTACCCTGAAACAACCATTCTTGAAAGACCTCTCATATAGATCCTTGAGAATCCAACCTCGTGAATTACCCAAACATGTGATATATTTCCTTCTTCTAATCACATTTGAAAAATAAGTTCCCATGGACTTTTATATTTGGATCTCTCCAACACATACACCTTGAGGTAAGACTCACTCCCATGAATTGGATCTTATCCTTAATCATGAAGAACATATTATATAGACACCATAACAAGAAGTTATAATTTGTTGCGAATTACATTAACCATAAAACATCCCCAAATAATTTTTGGCTCATCTATTCCCTTTGTGTGCTGTGAAAATCTTTCATCGGGGAGTTCCTAGAAGAAGATTCCAAAAAGACACTTTCTTCTGGATCATATTTTAACACAATATTTTTAAACTAATACCACTACTCTTCATTAATGACATCATTAATAAATTTGTGTAATTATGATGATTTATTGTAAGTGATATTCGGATTAGGACAACCTAGAAATCCTAGCTTAGTCCACACCCAATTATGCTGTGAAAATTTAAGATCACCACTCTTAAAAATCCATCATGAGTGTGGCTGCAAACAGCAAATGAAGGGATAATTCATTTTCCGGATCCAAGAAGCCTCAAATCACTAATTTTTCACATCATACCCATACTATAAATACTTGTAAATTCTTTATAGGTTTCTCCCCATGATTATTTCAAAAGAAGGATTGGCATGAAAACCTACGACGGTCATGGAAACATTTCTTAAATTATTTACCCATTCAGATAATTGTCTTGTCATCCAACTCATTATTTCCCCTTGATCTTTTTATTTCTAGGGGACCATCCCAAATGAAATAACTAAAAAATCAATCAACATAATATTGGAATTTCTTTGGAACATTGTGGGTAGAAAGGACATGTGTTGGGATTGAAGTAAGCACACTATTGTCAAGAGTGATTTTCTAACCAATGGATAAAAAACATGTTCTTCCAATTATGGATATGAACTATCATTCTCTCTATGGCCTTATAAAAGCATTGGATTCTAACTTTCCATGGTGAAACCAGATCTCTCAAATATTCCATTTTAAATTCACCTTTTTTTCTTCATATCCCCCGTTGCACTTTACTTCCCTCCAATCTGAAGTCTTACTATCCATGTAAACAAGAACACTTTCCCAGTTCCCCACTTGCCAAATCCATTTCTTGTATTCATAAATAAATTCATTGATACATTGGAATGATCTGATACTTCCATTGAAAAATAGTATGGTATCACCAGCAAATATTATATGAGAGATACATCCAGACATTTTTCTACTTTATTTAAGGAAGAATTATTCCTTGTTTGGTGTAATAATTGATATATCAGATGATAACATTCTGGGAGAGGATAAATAGAGATGGGGAGAAAGTTTACCTTATTCATAACCCCATAACCTCTTTGAACAAAACATATTTCTTTTCCATGAAGGTTATATCGATCCATGTTGAGCTAAAAATGGAAATAGAAGTTCAGTAACCCAAGAGAGAAAACACATACATGAAAGGACTCATATAACAAATGCCCATTCCTCCCGGTCATATTCTATATTCATGTACAACTTAATAACCATGTTGAAAATGCAATTACTGATTTATTTCACAAATTACCTCACCTTCCAAACTAGTAGATCCTTGAATAGTCTTCCCTTTGATGAAAACATGTTGTTCTGCAGCGATCCAATGAGGAATATCAGCAAATACCTCTTATTAAGTAAACATTCCATCACCTTATATTTTACTTTTAATATGAATATTAGATGATATTTATTTATGGATTTGGGAACTTTGATCTTTAGAATCGACACTAGCTACATTGCGCACGCAATGCAATGAAGGTTCCTGCTTCAAATTAATATTAAATGGATTTCATAATATTGCATTTAACCACATCCCCTACATCAGTTTAAAAGGAGCATGGAAGTCCATCCTACCTGAGAGCACTCTCAATCTCATACATCCATACAGGTTAATATATTTTCATCTCATCTGGAACAATGTTCAAATTTCCATTATCTCTCTCAATGACCTGATGTGGAATAGTGTTGAAGATCTCAGGAGTACCCCTTGGCTTATCCCCTTCCATGCATGGATTTGGTCTTGATATGATCGATCAGAAGTGAACATCTTCCATCACTCTGACCTTATCGTGTTCATCCAAGAATGATTGGTCCTCTATCAGTATGTTGGTTCTCATTAGTCATCATTTTTTTTAATGCATGCATGAATGTACCATGTGTTGTAGTCACCCTCATGAAGCCATCTTTCCCTCGATCTTTCTCGAGCCTTCTGTTTCTATTTAAGAATCATGTCACCCAAGATATCATTATTTTTCTAGATCTCACCAAAAATGTCCTCATCCCATACATCTTCCTAGAGATATTCCATCTGGTCAATCTCTATAATAACCTCCTCAGTATCTAGGGAAAGAGATGCTTGGTTTTTAATCCGTAAAAAAGGGAACCTTTAATGTACAGAAAATTATTTTGAGGGTTTATCCATGGATTTCCATGACATGTTTGATTATATGAATCCCTCATAACTGCTTATTTTCTTGATATTTTCTCCATAAACTACATAATTAGAACCACTCATCTATGAAATTCATGGAAGACACCGATATGTGAAGGGGAGAGTGATCTAAAAGGCTATAAGTTTGATGATCAACCTTGATGTCTGGGTAGGATGATATATCATGGACCTCCACCAAATAGCTATCCATCCAGCACCATGTTTTATGTTCTTATCATTTATTTTTGCACTATTTATACTAATCTCATACATTACCCATATCCAAGATCCAATTTATGATCATGAATTGCACAAAATCATGTCTTGATCTCCTGGGGAAACTACCCCATCCTTTCTTGTCTTCCAGGTTTTCCATAATGTTGAAATCCTTACCCAACATCCAGGTAGAGTCACCTAAGTTGAAGGATCCTAAATCCTTCCGTAAACCCTCTCTTGCCTGTATGTCACATTTAGAATAAACAAATTAGATGAAGAATCTTTGAGAACCTACTGTAATCTTTGTGATCAAGAATTGAAATGAAGAGGAAAGGAGGTAACAGAAATTAAATGCTTCAAAAATAACCTGTTGTGGACACTTATGGGTTTGGAATGCTTGTAACAATTCACTTTTAACCTCTGTGAAAGCTAATAAATCCTAAAGACATATTTCCCATGATCGAGGATTGCCACAACTAAAACTGAATTTGATGATTGTTCGTCCGAGATAAATTCTAGAGAAGACACAACTACCCTAAAAAAGTTGTTAAATAATACATGTTATAAAAATATATTACATGTTATTTATAATTTACATTATTTGAATGTATGAGGTGAATATATATATAAAAAACTCAATAATTATGTTGATTACACATCATGATAGTTTAAATAAAAAAAATACGATACTTGAAATTTGATGTGGGGATGAGGGTTTTACCAAAACCCATATAAAACCATACCTTGGTCACCCAATAGGGTACATTTGAAGAGGAGGAGTCTTGAAAAGATTGATGTCTGACCATTTCACACCTACTATAGATCCCTACAACCACCTCTATATCAATTTTTCATTAATAATTTCTGCACCCTCCCATGGCTAGAAAGAGGTGGTAATTTATTTCTATCATGATGCCCATGATGAGTGGGGATTTATTGTATGGGGTAATTCATTTTTTATTTATGTTCATCAGTGTGTTTTTATTGGTTCCTCAATTATATATGTTACTAGATTCTATTTCACAGGACCATTATGAGCGGTCTTGAGACAAAGGGTTTTATTTATTTCATTCTTTCAGCATGAACACTCCTAGAGTTGATTCAATTCATTTGTTTAGGGGGACATGATTCTTAAACATACCTTATGATCATTGGGTTTCTTCCATGACTAGGTTTAAATAATATTTTTAGTTACCCATTATTTATTATCTGAAGTACTTGACCATGATAAATGGAGTGGTTTGTATGGAGAGTATTTACAATGACCACTGGACTCACTATAACCTGATTCTAATGACTACATGATTATTAATTAAGAACTTCATATGTTGTTATTCAATGAATATGACTCATTGCTGATTAGAACTCTTTTTTATTTTATTCCATTGTATTTTTTACCAATCACATTCTTATACTTTTTGATATAATTTCTGTAAATAATAATTATTTTAAGACTTTTTTACGTTAAATAATATTTTCTATGTCCTTGTCTCATTCGGTTTGATCTCAGACTTGCATATCCTATACTACCTTATAGATTAGGGGTTTTCTTGATTCGGGTTATATAGTTCTACATTTTGAAACCCTTTGGGATTTATCAATACCAATTGGCTATCATGGATCATAATAATTCATCATTAAAATTAAAAAAACAATCCTAATAAATGATGAGAATGTGCCATAGAACCATTTCCAATTTGGTAACAATTAATTGTTAGTCCCATGAAATGAAACGTAAAATAGCATGACAAAAAATAATTTCATTATATTACATTTTAAAGGGTTTTTATATACACCTGATAAAATAATATATGTTTTAACACAACAATGTCTCATAGAATGAAAATTGAAACAAAAATTCCTTATCACTTGGGAAACTCTTCAACCGTAAACCCATGAAAGATATACCATAAAATTGATATGTAAATCCAAATATTTTTCTGGATTATAATCATAAAATATTTTCATATTTTGTATATATAATAAATTAATGAAACATTGTTGAATATGTCATGTGTATCATTGGTAAAAAAAATGATATTAAAATATCTTACAATAAGTCTTGACTTACTTCAAACACATTCAAACCTCCTATATAATATATATATCTAAATTATGATATATTATATAACCATAATTATATACATCATACCATATTTTATTTACATGTGAAATTTTATTACTTTTTTATTAATAATTTAATGTTAGAATCATGTTTGAGGCTATATATGCATTGTTCTTCTTGTATAACATGATTTTTTATTTTTTCCTTTTACATTGATCACGATTCAATCATATCAATAATTTAAACCAAGTTACGAATACCGTATTTTTTCTTATATGTTTATTATAGTAATCCATAAAGGGTAGATATATAAAATGAAATACATTGTTAAAGGAAACAATATTCTATACATACTCATGGATGTTGTTTTTATTTCCTCAAGGGAAGAAATTAAAGAATGTTTAAAAATATATTAAATATAAATACTAATTTTTATTCCATATATATAATGTAGATTCAAAAAAATACCCAATCAACCTTCCATGCATAATGTTAGTAAAAAATGAATCACATTGCTTCCCATGGTGGGAGCCTGTCAAACACACGAACAACGTTATCATATCCACCGTGGACAGAAAAGTTAGAAGGTATTTGTTATATCATTATTTCAAAAGTAATGTTATTTTATAAATATAATTTATATTAAATTATTAAATATTTATTAAGAGATATATAAAACAAAAATGAAAAACACATCACATTGCTTCATGTGGTGGCAGATCGTCATACACACGAGCGACATTATTATTATACACTAGGTTAGAAAGTAAGACGTTAAATTCTTTATTATAACAATAGAGTTATAATAGTATCATAAATATCATATATAAATAATAAATACTTTATTATATCCATCTGTGATAGGTGGTGATGAAAACTAAAAACATATGTTTGTGAGGTTTTAGTCCACTATACACTCGAAGGATAATTTATTATCCCATTTCATGGAATTATAGATGGATATAAGTTATTACATGAACATAATAAAATATCAATATATAGGATATATTTATTTATTATTCTAAGAAATTTGGAAAATATTTTATTGATTTATAATAACAACGAAAACAAATTTATATTTAAAAATATTAACTTTCCTTTGGACAACCTCTTTAGGTTTAACCTAATTACTTCCAAGATTTTCATTCCGATCACACCATGTCCTATAGGATGTTGAGATGTAATTATTTAATACATTTGTTTAGGTCTTTCCAAAACAATTTTTTTTTGGACAAGTGAATAGTATAGGATAGGGGTGGAAATTTAAAAGTGTGGTTAATGGTACAATTTAAAATTTTAATATAAAAATTTATACCAACATTTTTGTAAAGAAAAAATGATCTAAAATGGACCATTTGTGTTAATTGATTATATGATTTCCCAATATGTCTATAAATGGGTGTTGTACATGTTTGTAAGCCATTTTAACACTTCTCCTTTTAGTTTAAGAGTCTAGTAACTCAAATTTCACCTTAACCATGATAATTAATTTTTTACTTCATATACTATTCATAATGATAAAACAATAAGTCATCATTATTTTAAAATATTAATTACTCTGGTTCCAAATATGATATACATTATTACAAATTCAATATAATGAAGTGTATGAATTTAAATTAAAATAAAACCCACTAACAAAACAACAAAGTTGTTTTCCAAAGAGAACATGTTCCAATGATTAGAAAGTGGTTATATCCAAATTCAAAATAAAATTGAATATAATTACATAAATTGGATTAATATATATTATTTTTATAATTTTATACATATTAATATAAAATATATCTTATAAATCTGTTGAATGAAAATATGTGTCTAATAAAAACCAGTAATTTCACTATTCATATAAATATTTATCATTTCACAAAATCCAAAAAAATACTCAAGCACAATTTTCAAATGTCCAATTAAAAAAAATTAATTTTTCAAATATACTTTCTAAAATTGGTAAAATTTTATTTCAAAATAATTTTGAAAAAGGTGAAAATTTGTTTTTGAGAAAAATTATAGATTTTAAGAATAAAAATGAATTCATTATTCTATCATGTATATAAAACACATAAAATTATTATTAAACTTTTTATTTAATTATTTTTATTGAAATACATATAAAAACATTCACCAAAAGTAATTTGTTTAATATATTAAGGTAACCCAATTTTTGTGAAAAACAATTGATTTTCATTAAATGATTTCTTTTATATTCAATGATTTTATTTTCTTAATTTATAATTAATTGGAACAAAAAATAATTCTTTATATATAAATTTTTAAACCACATATACTTATTATTTATTTAATCATATTCTTACCTACTATTCTAATTGATTGGCTATAACTATCATATTAAATAATAATATCTTAATACTATATGAACATTTGATAAAACAGAGTGATGTGTGTAATGAAATCTAAATTTAGAGTTGTGTGTAAAAAAATATAAACTCATTGTTTAATATAATGTAATATATCTAAGAAACTTATTTCATTTGAAAAATAATTTAAAAAATCTCTTGGTGTTGTATTTATGTTAAAATCTCCTTTGATGTTAAGATTGCCTATGATAAATTTATGTTGAGGGAAATATATAAATATTATCCTTAAAACCCCATATATTTCATTCATAAATTTTTTTTCTTGTACTTTTCAGAAAATCGGACAATTTCCCCCCTTTTGGTTTTAAAAATGATAAAGAAAATGTTTTCAAGAAAAAAAATCCTTATTTCCTCTTAATTTGAAGAATACTTTCCTCCATATCTATTTTCTATAAAAAGGATTTCAATAACATTATTTTATATGATCCAATGATTGTTTCAAGTCATTTTAAACCATATTTTAATTTATTTTCAATGTTTTTTATGTAACATTTAAATTTTTTTTAAAGTAATTATATATGAATTTTTAAAAAAATAATAAATTATTCACTATTTTAACATTAACTTGATGATTAACACATTCTATCATCATCACTATTATTTTGTTAAAATATTCATTTTCAATTCTGATGTTTATTTTCAATCAAATCATTTGTATCAATCTCTTTGTTAACATTTGTTTTAAATTTTATAAAAATATAAAGATAATTTTTGCATTCTTTCAAGAAAATATTTTAATGTTCTTTGAAAGATATTTTTCATTTATGTCAATATCCATGAAATATTTTTATACTCCTCTAGGGATATAATATAATGATATCATCGACCTTATTTATATAGATATATTATGATGATGTAGATTTTATCTTGATTATTTGATGTCCATTTCTTTCCAATGGGTTAATTATGTTATGTTAAAACCTCTTTAAAGTCAAATTCTATTCCCCAGGTTATACTATGATTAAACGATGAAATTTTTATGAAAACCATTTCCTTTCCATGGGTATTGATATTTTGATATGATGATATGATGTTATGATAATATGATAAATTTTTTATGATCTTGTGGCACTCATATGTATGTTTTTTAATTGTTATATCGGTGTGAAAGTAACTGAATATCCCTCTAAAGCATTTTGTAAATATGGATATCCCATGAGATAATAAGGACTATAATGGGGACTGATCCAACTTCAGTAGACGACTATTTCTATTCTGATAGACTTGGGAGTAAATCATGACTATGGAAAATATGGAATTCGAATGGAACCCAATCTATTATAAAGGTATTATAAGTTGGACATAATTAAAAAAAATATTTTATATGAATATTTATAGGAAACAAACTTGTGTCTTACTCTTATGATATTTTCTCATGGCTCGTGATTTATTGTTGATGTTTTTGAACACTTTTAAATTATATCTTTTTTTTATGACAATGACTTATTCCTTGATTTCTTATTAATGATCACTAACAGATTGAGTTTTATTATCATAGGTTATGATCATGTTCTTATGGCCTTTTTATTACCTTATTATCACTTGTTATAATAGATTAATATATGTTATTTTCATCTTTACATATCATTTGAGCACACCCTTTAAAATGTTCCCATTCCCTTTGTGAAAAATAATTTTATTAAGTTGGGTATGACTAAAATGTGTACTGTGTCAGAAGAACTTTTTGGGTTAAATTGTATATATTTAATTAAATAAGAAAAATATGAATATATTCTCCAAAGACACTAAAAATTTATGGTCTTTAAGATTGTATTTTTATAATATTTATTTAATATTTATCAAAAATCAAATATATATTTATGAAATGATCTATTAGACATAATTGGTATCAGAATAGGGTTAGTTATTTCTTGGTATTAGGATCGTAAAACACTGTTTAAAATAATAGGGATAATTATAATCATAAGATAACATCAGTAATATTTGGTAAAGTTGATATTGTGTTGGTTCCCTTATAAATACATCCCAGACTGGATACTGTAATGTGGATTCAGCTATAGGATAGAATCATCTTGGGGTGAAAACTCAAAATTCATAGGATTGGGTATTAACTCGATGGTCACAAGAGTATGATTAGTGAACCTAATACTAAACACTTTTTTTTGACATTCTTGGGGGATATGCTAGTGTTTACTCAGATTTTCTTTCTGAACCATTATAAAAGATTTTAATTAATGATGGACATGAATGATATAAGTCAAAAATAATGTATTATAGATTAATTAATGGTTTCACGGTATAAAAATACTCTGAATGATTTTTTATGATTACATGATTAATCACTATAATTATTATTTCTCACATTATTATTTTTAGTGCGAGTAAATGGTTGGACCTAGGATAAATCATGTAAAAACTGAATGTGATGTGCAATAAATAAAATATCCTCATGAGAACCTAAATAATATTTTAAATAGGATCAGAAATTATATATCTATGATCACCCAAATCCATCATGATAGGAACCATAACATGAATCATTATTAACATACAAAAGGCTAAAGGAAGGAATATCTCATTAATGAATCTTTTTTATGATAATTCCCAAATTCCTTTAGTGAATCCTATGATTCTCAAATTATGGAGAAATTGATCAATTATATAGAAATTAAATTATTTTTTCTATAATGCTTCAACAAGAGTTGTTTTTTTCTGAAGTGTGATTTGGAAGGTGGATTTGATCAATGTTCAACTCTGATCAAGGATATTTCGCAAGAGAATGGAATTGACTCTACGGCATGGTAAAATTTTAAGAGGTTAATTTTAGATATTTATTTTCAATGAGATATTCACATGAAAATTGAAATATAAATCTTAGAAATTAATCAGAAGGATGATGATTTAATATGTACCTATGAGGAAAATTTCACAAGACTGTCAATGTATGCCTTGGGATTTATCATCAACACTGAAAGTGATTTATAGATTCTTTAGTGGGTTAAGACGAATTCTATGAAAGGTATTTTATAAAACAGACTTCTATAACTATAAATAAATCATTTTATATTCTATTATTCTAAAAATAGAAATTAACGACTCTTAGTGTTCTATAGGTTTTGGGAAAAATAAAAATAATGAATTTTTAAAAAATTATAACAATAAAACCCTCGTAGGAAAGAAATGTAATCTGCTTTAATATTAGAACTATGGAAGGAAGCATAGAGGAAATTTATTTATGTGGTATAATAATTTTTTTATGAGTAAAATGGGAGTTCATCAAGAAAAAGAATGTTGAGGTGATGTGAAGAGTCCAATCAATGAAACAAATGGTAAACAACTAAACCAAATGTTTCTTCCAGAATCAGATGATAAAATTTCAAATATTATTGAAATATATCAAATCAGTGAATGAGTCTAAGGTTTACTTATGATAATTTGAATCAAGAACCTATTAATATAATTTAAAAATGGAAATATTATTTTACCACGAAAACTGATGTTATTTTTGAGAATTAAGTGGTTAAAGGTAAAATTAGCATCGACCATAGAAGTTAAATATTTTATATGATTCTAGATCTCCCCATCATTTTATATCTAAGGATTTATCTATGGTTATCATGTAACCAATTCAATGATTGTATGTTCATTTAGTAGTTAAAACTATTAATGGTACACTGATCGAATCAAATATTTTTTTCATCTGTCCAATAAAAGTTTGTGGGAATTTATTTCTTACATATCTTGTGATTATTCCTCATTTTGAATTTTATGTGATATTTGGAATATATAGACTCTCTCGATATAGATCCCATAAGAATTTACAAAAAAATTGATGTCACATTTGGTATTCCTAATCAACCGATGATTTTATTTCTATGATAGGATGAATATAATCATCTAATGAAATTTAATTCCATTTTATAGGACTTTCTACATAATCATTAGGGATATTTATCTCAAATTTTGTGGGTGAAATTCAACATCAATGATATGAATATTTTATGAGATTATGATGATTTATTTAAAAATGCTTTCATTGTCTTCCCCCAAATTGGGAAGTTGACCTTTACATATAACACATACCTAATGCTACCCCCATTTCAAATACATCGTATATAATGGAAATGATTATGTTATAATAATTGATGAAGAATTTCTAGGTAAATATTATAAAAGTATTAATACACCATAGCATGTTATTCTTTAGTTCCCTATTACTTTTTTAAGAATAGATAATGGACAAGGAATATTTTTACTAATTATCAACAACATAACAACATCACAACCAAGAAAAAGTATTTGCTCCCACATATTGATGAATTATTTGATTGAATATGCATAGATCAATTTGTTTACAATATTGACCTTTATTTTTTGATCTCATCAATTGAGTTCCATGAAGGAGTATATTACCCATAGAGGCCTTCTATATGAGGTATAATAATAATTATTTTATAGTGATTACATTTGGACTTACCATTCCCCCAATATATTAATGTGTCTAATGAATAGAGTCTTCAAATATTTCATTGATATGTTTATTGTTGTCTTTGTTGATGAAATTATTTTATATTATAAGAGAAATGAAGAGAATGATGATTTTTTAAGGATTAAATTAAAAACCCTATGTATATAGTTGTTGTGTGAAAAATTGAGAATGTTTAAATTTTAGTTATTGAAAGATTCATTCTTGGATCTTACAATCTCAAGTTAGGGTATATTTCTGGATCCTTACAAGATTGATATTAGATAACATTGGTCGATATGACCTCTAACAATCCAGATACATATATTTTTTTATTGGATAGATAAAACTAGTGATTTTTAGAGATATATCATTGCTACATATTCTAATAACCAACATTACTTAGAAGGGATCCGAATTCCATTGGAAATATTACTGTATGGAAAAATTCAAGGAGCACAAAAGAAGGTTGCTCAGCACACATATTCCTACAGACCCTTATAATTGTGAAGTTATTTTGATCTAAAATGGTGAAATAAAGAAGGTACTAGGATGCTTCCATATGTAGAATGATATTCTTGTAGGTTTTTCCTCATGGTAATGGAACATTCATTAAAAAATCTACCTAACTCATGATTTAGAGTAAGCAATATTGAAATTTTCATTATTCATTTGGAGGAATTGACTTTACAGTGAATGATGTGATATATATATATAATATTGATAAAATAATGATTTTTATATTCCCATAGAAAGAGTTCAGTATGAGACAAAAGTCATATTTTGAGATAATTAATGATTTTGACGACTCAGTACATTATAACTTTGGAAAGGTGAACAATGTGGATGATTCTCTCTGTTGAAAAGGACATGCTAATTATTACATGGAGAGTATTGAAAGAGATCATACATTTATTATTTTCTTGAATGTGGACCTCAAAATAATGAGGGATGGGGATGATTAATATGTTTCTCATATAAATGTTCATCCATACATTCATGTGATAATTAAAGAGTCATTAAAAAATGAAGTGAAACTATAGAAGAAGGTGATAAATGTACTTGAGTCCAACCATGACTGTGATGGAATGATAATATTTATGATCCAATATTATTTCCTATAAATACCCAATTAGATGAAGGATTTGTTGCATGATGCTTATTTTTCATCATTCTCTATTCATCATGGAAGAAAGAAAATTTATATAGATCAAAAAGAGTATTTTTAGAGGAAAACATGAAAAGGGTTATTGTAATGAATATATCTCGATCCCTGGTATGTCAGAAAGACAATTCATAGAGAAAAAAGTATAAGGTAATGTTAAAACCATTACCCATTTGAGAATGGAAATGGTAAAACATTACCATGGAATTCATCATCGAACTTCTTGAAATATTTGAATATAACAATGTTATTTAGGTTTTATTTGATCACCATACAAAGTGACACATTTTATTACCATTTGAAAATATTTCGATCATTATTAGTTTGCTGGTATGTATATTAAGGTGGTGATAAGGTTTCACGGATCACAATATTTAATTTTATACGATTTGGATTTTAGGTTTTCATCAGTGTTCTAGAGAAGTCTTCAAAAATCATTGAATACATAGTATAAATTTAACATTAAATATTATCCTCATATAGAGTGTTAGAATTATTGAACTATTGAAACCCAATAGGATATATTGATATTTTGTTCTATTGATTTTAATAGTGGTTGGTACTAACACCTTCATTTGAAATAATTTTATTGTAATAATAGATTTCATATGACAATATAAATGGATCCTTATGATGATTTCTATGGAAGAATGTGTAGAAGTACAAAATTCATCGATAAAATTGGGGAAAGGAATTTTTTGAGACCTTTTCTATCCTAGTAAATGATAGGGATGGTTATATCCATTCAATAGCACATTAGTGTAACTCAGAGTCGATATAAAAGTCATACTAGTATTCATCTCTGAGATCTAATGTTTTTTTTTGATCAAAAGGTATTATTAGGGGGTGATCTCTATTATGAGGATTATTTAGTAGAGATTCTGTATTAAATGGATAAAAATTTGTGAAACAAGGCTAGTCACCAGGTCAATGTTATGTAGCATAACCATATATTTGGGGAAGCAATATGTAAACCAATAGATGTAATGTGATTATAATATCCTCATATTTTTATATCACAGTTATAGAATATTTAGGATTAATTGATTGTATTGTAATTATATTATAACATATTTATATTTTATGATATATTTTTATTTAATAAATGTTATGTGTCTTATTGATTTCATTAAACGCAATAACAATTTTAAACAAACTATGATATACAACTGAATTATTTTGTGAAATTATCACATATTCGTCAGGTCAAAATGTATGAATATATCCTACAAAATTATAAAAATTCTTATTTATATATTTATACAATTAATACATCTTTTATCAATTGTTCATTAAATATATTAAAATCATTTAAATTTAAAAAGATCTGTTTTTCTAAAAAAACATTTTTAGGCGTGAAATTTGTTTTTATTTTAATAAATTAAAATAATCACTATATTTGAATTATTTTAATAAAATTTATACATTATAAATTCAAAAATATATTTTTATATTCATTTGATAGTTATTACTTGGAATAGAATGAATGTAAACTCAGTTTTATGCTTAAAATTCATTTTTCTCAAAACAATTTTTGTTATGTTTTTCAAAATTATTTTAATATGATTTTATATCACATATAGATATTATGTTTTTATAATGGATCCAATAATTATAATTAAAATAAGTAATATTATAAATAAGTTCAACTTAATATTTTTATTTATAAATAGTAATTTTGTAAAATAATCAATAACCATAGTAAGAGTTAAAACGGGTAAAATGGTTTAAAAATAAACTAATAAAGATCCACATAACATAATAACTTTTCTGAATATGATTTTTTGGTCATAAATTGACCAAATATAATTCAATATTTTAATATGAGTATTTTTGGAGCCATTTTTCTTGATTAATACATTAATATATTTTAATCGTTTGAAAATTTCCAAGTGTATCCTCTCTCTCCATGTAAAATGAAACCACATATATTTTTTTCTCACATAAATAGAATATTATCTCAATCCATACCTTCTAAAACCTATTCTTAATATTAGTCCCTATTATATCAATATATTTTTTGTTCAAGAACCATCCTTATAAGGTAATGTGTATTCCAAAGATGTTTTCCAAAGAAGTGGTACAACTCTTGATCAAGCATTGTCTTTTTTATTTCTTATTACCCCTCCTTCATTTCAATTTCTAACCATAATGCTATAATAAATAATGTACCTCTAATATAACGATATGTTATCAGGTAAATTTCCCAATATTTATTCATCTCCTTCTCTATAAAATTGTAAATTAAATCAACATTCATGCATACATGTGGAATACCACCTCTAGAAGCGATGTATTTAATATTTCAACCGAAACATTTATGTATGGTTATTGTGAAAATTTTAATATTTATTTATTATATTTATTAAATAATTATGATTTTTTAATTCTAATATAAAAATTTTATTCTTAACTTTTGATCCCTTATAAAATTAAAGTATTTCTCATGTGTACATGTGGACTACAACTAAGATGAAGTGATGTGATTCATTTTCCACTATTGTTTTACACGGATAGTAATATGGTTATATTAAATGATTATATATTATATTTATGATATAATAATTATTATAAAAATGAAAATTTTTATTTACTTTTCATTCATTCAATCAATCATGATGTAGAAACATTACTCTTGCATACGTACAGACTACTATCACCATGAAGTGATGTAATTACTTTTTCATCGATGTTTAATGTGAATAATTATAAAAAAATATTTTAAGAATAAATATTATGATTATTTATTGATTAATATTCAATTGATAATTAAACAATTATTATTTTGTACATACTGAAATCATCAAACTCAAACATACATTTAAAACAGACCAGTTTTCACTCATATTATCCTTTTAAGAGTAAATTATCAATAAAGAGATAATTGAATATTGTAATGGAATTACAAATTGTAATCTATATGTGAATATGGATTTGTAATATCTTTATAATATATTTATATTTTTTAAATAGTTTATTTTAATGCATACAATGACAGATCATAGTTGTGGTAAGGGTTTCTCATCTCAATTTTGTTTTAGAGAGACATATACATGTTCACTGATTTTTTATTTCGTGTTGTGCACATACTAATACTTTTATATGACATATTATGAATCCCATTATATTAATTTTAATTATATTTTAATTTTATGTTATTTATTTCATGTGGATTATTAATAAAAATATTGCAAAGTTGTAAGGGTGTTGACTCTCCTTTCCATCACAGAATCTAAATGAATGAAAAGGGAAATGCCTTAGCATAAATTGATTCATCCTTTGAAGAAAAAACATCAAAAATTGACAAAGGCATGAACAAGGGTTCTTTTCCATTTGGGTCGCGCAAGTTCCCTCGTAGTCGCGCAAGTACACTTACGTGACGCATAATGGTCTCCAGGTTACGTGCGTGCCCTCTTTGAAATTTTTCCTAGGGTCTCTCTAGCCTATAAATACCCATGTGGGCCCCCCATTTAGAAAGACAAAAAAATTCTAGAACCACATATTTGAGCTCCCAGCGCCCTAGTCTGTTCTCAAATCTTCTGAACACTTCTAAGTTAATTTCTTACCTAGAACGGAAGATCTAAAGAGGGGGAGGAAGGCCTAAGTGTTGAATTTCATCTACACTTGTTCGCCTAGGTGGCCAGCCCTTAAGGGAAATGGCCACACTTGCACGCCGCCCTACTCCTTCCACATAACTTGTGCACTTTTCTTCTGGAAGTTTCCAGGGATAGTATAAGAGGCTTGAGCCAAGCCTCGCCCAAATTCTACCCTACGGATTGGCTGGCGTGCAAGTACCCATGTTTCGCGTAGGTATACTTGCGCAACCAGGACTTGCGCGCCCTTGCAGTACTTGCGCACCCACGCAGTACTTGCACGCCTGTCTCTTTTAGGGTGCCCTTCCTGCCCATTTCACCCCTCTTACACCTATCCACCTCTCCTCTTCAAGATTAAGCCTTCAGAACTCTCTCCAAAACCATTTATGGCATGATATATTTTCTGGATTCCTAATCTAAAAAGAATTATGTGGAACATCTCTCAAAACCTAGTGATTCACACATCATTACATCACTAAAGTTAGAGAGTTCAATCATTAAACATCATCCTTTAAGATGAGTGAATCCTTAACCTGGGCCTCCTTTTCAGGAGTAAGACCCAGTCCAAATTTTCATTGATTTGGGCATCCTCCTTAGAAGTAAGCCCCAAGTACTCATTAATTTGGGCCTCCTTTTCAGGAGTAATCCCCAAGTCCCCTAATATGGGCATCCTCCTAAGGAGTAATCCCCAGTCATAATTCCCTTAAACCTGATATTCCTTTTCAAGAGTAAGCCCCAGTCTTAAAGTTCCCAAATATGGGCATCATCCTTAGGAGTAATCCCCAATAATGGTTCTCTTAACCTGGGCTTTCTTTTCAAGAGTAAGCTCGACTCTAAAGTATGGGAATCCTCTTTATGAGTAAGCCCCAAGTCCCTTAACTTTTCAAATCCATTAACCCGGGCCTCCTTCTCATGAGTATGCCCCAGTCTTAGTTTCTATTAACCAGTCCTAATTTACTTCTGATCTGGGCTTCCTTTTCAAGAGTAAAACCCAATCATAAGTCCTCTCCTAACTTGGGAATCTTCCATAGGAACAATCCCCAAGATTAGAGTATTCAAATCTCCAAAAAGTACATATACCTTTATGGACCTTGTTCTTGGATTTCTTCCCTGAAGTAAATCTTAATCATCATCTATTTGGGTAGTCATACATACATAAGCCCCACATAATTTTTTATGATTGAATCTTCCATTTCACAATTGGTTGGTTTTACCAATACCTCTTGTTTCTCACAACGAGCATGAATGACGTGATCTTAGAGTGTAAAAGTAATTATGACATCTTTCTTTGAGCCATCAATCATAAACATCATACTCCCTTACTCGAACTACGTGGGTTCTGATTTCTTTTCCAAAACAAAGGATACGTATGTATCCCATCTACAGGTACGATCCCAAATATGAAATAATCCATGTCCTTCTGAATGACAATAAACATCAAGTGCCCCACTGAGTGGCTTTAAAACTAGTATAGTCATCATAATGACTGAGAGACATTTATGTATTGAAGGATACCATTGACTAAGAATGTCTAACAAATACAGATGATTCTCTATCGATGAAGATCCTATAATACATATAAAAGATTCTCTGTATTTCCTACATATCAATCATTGATTTCCAGATCTAAAGGAATGATCATTTTATACATGGTAATGTAATAAGGATTAACGAACATAACTAAAATCTATAAAGAGAGTCTCAGAGTCGACAATAATTCCCCTCAAAATGGTGTGATGAGTCCAACCTCCAATCCTCTCGACCAATGAAAATTCCTAAGCCTTATAAGTCCACAACTAAAGAGTGCCTACCTTTGGAATGTAGATCCAAATGGATAAGGATTCATTGGATGTTTCTGGTTCTACGAACAAACCCGTTAGAAACCGATTGGAATGTTTGAACCTTCAATCAACGAGGTCATCCCCAATTCATGAGGAATCAAAAAATGGTGAACCTGACATGAATCCTTAACCGTGTTAAAGTGATGTATTACCTATTTGTTAGGACCCTATTTAAAATCAATGAGAGGGCCAACAAGACAGTCAATAAAATATGTGCTCCTCCAAATGATGTAGCAGCCAAACGTATCTTGATTTTTTTTATATCAAAAAGGCACTCTTTTCCAAGATCTCTTGCATTAAACGAATGTAATTTATTAAGTTCGCGTCTGTGAATGCCTTGGCTGTGAAAACCTCTATTGTGAATGAATATACTGCTACTCCTGTTGGATCACTGTCTGCTCTGAGGAAGACATCACATACTTAGCGTCTTCAACGTTGGGTTTCAAATTCACTGGTTAAGGAGTACCGTCAAAATGGTACTATTCTGACTATGTAGGCCGCTCGACAAGCCCTCCAAGTCAATAATTCAACTTGGCCGTCCGGACAGCGACGACCAGTGATCAAGAAGAAGGTGGTGCTAACCACCGTCTCCAGCCGTTTCGGGTCATTATCCTCGGAACAAAATCACCATTCACTCCCATATTTCGGGGATGTGAAAGTCCAGGTCCCTCAAAGCCTTAATTCAAGGAGACATGAGTCGTTCACAAGGGCTCCCATCATCAATTGTCACCAGACTCATGCGGCAGTGCACCCTTAACATGATGAGTGTGTAGTATCCAGGATTTCGGCTCTGGTTCCTTGAACCCAAGCAGGCAAGACGAACCACCAAAGGCGACAACCGGTTAACAGTGAGCAGGTTCTTATCTCTGCTATTTCCAGAGAAGTCCGCCAACCTAAATTTGTGGCAAGCAATGAACGGGCACACACACCTGTCAGTTTTAGATCTGTTGTCACGCAGACTCATCTGTCAGCAACACGCCAATCCCGCCAGGCAATTCCCATGGAGTACTATAGACAGGAACATACACCTTTTTATAAATCATCTGCTAGTCCGCAGGCTCGTCTGACTACATGTGATGCAGTCCCACAATGCAATGTCTGGACAACTGGTAAAAAGATTCATACATGTTCTTACACTCATGAATCCTGCCAGCAGCCTCATCTGTCAGTGTTGAAGGTAGATCGCCAACCGCATTCTGCGGAGTGCAATTAGCAGGCACATACCCCTGCTAGTATTGATCAAGCATACCAACAGTCTCGTTTGGTAGCATTCGTAGAAGTCAGTTGGAATGCTTCAGCGAGAAACATGAGGCAAACTCAACTCTCTGCCCCCACACATGAGTACTATCAGGATTCACTGACAGGAAAAGGAGGACAGGAGCAGGAACACACACCTACTCCAAGCATGTAATGGACGTATATTCCCGTTCTGACAGCTGAAGTCACCAAAAATAATCGATCAATGGTGAAAGATCCAAAGCAAATCCCTGCTCATATTCTGGATGCCTGCCATGATTTTATAACAACTTCATCAGCATCTTAAGGAAAGACCCTTAAATCTATCCCTGCTATTGGAGTGACACATCAATAGTTCCCTCCGGAATAGACACACATATTTTTTCAGGTCTAAGAGGGTTGTGGGGCGTACTCCCCCATATCATACGGACAGCAAAGTCAGGCACATACACCTGATTTGAGTGGAGATAATCTGCCTAACCAGATCATTTCTCCTGAGCAAGAAAATACACCTACCCATAATGACAACTTTCTTCAACAAGTGGTTCCTAAAGCGAGTAAAAAGGCATCTAAAAAAAGACCCGCCCAGTACAGTCAATAATTCAAGGGCCATTCTTTAACAAGTCCTTACTCGATGCTGGAGTTCTTGATGCCCTCAGACATTTATCTGTTGAAAATCAAGATTCTTCTCTCCCAGTTACCAATAGTAGGAACATTAATTCTAAAGGACTACATCAGATACTTCCTCGTGAAGGCTTGCTTCGTGAGAATTCGGTCGATCTCAAACTTTCATCTTCAGATAAGAGCCAAGGGAACCCCCTGTGTGGTCAGAATACCAAAGGGAAAAATGTTTCATATTTTTTTGTAACCAACCATGGTGGTCCTCCCCATGATGATGAATTTCGCTGTGAAAGTAGTCTCTGCAATAGTTCTTCACATTGCTTGGAAAATTCTAAAAAAGACAGTGTAGTGACGAGAAAGCCATCTTATCTTGAGGCACTTGAAAATCTGAATCCAGTCATGTCTAATGATTTATCATTAGATGGTGAAATACTAATTAAACCATTTTATTTCCCAGGGTGTAGGTCATTCTCCAAACCACTCATAATTCATGCATCTTCTAATTTAATCAGTGATTTATTTACCAATATTGTTGAATCCGATGAAGCAACAAGGATGCAGCAGCTCTTGTCTAATCAGGTAGAAGAATATTTATTAAATGATAAAGAGGATGTACTGAATATGAGAAAACAACTGGAAAAAGGTGAATTTCCAGTCATGTTTAGGCCTCTGGTAGACTCTCAGTATGACATTATAGAGATGATGACGGAAGAGGGAATTCATGATATTCATCTCAACGTATGGAAAACTCATTGCCAGTTGAAAAATAAAATGTTATCTTATGATGAATATGAAAATCATGTAAAGATAATAGAAGAGTTACTATGCCAAATTGGATTGGCATCTCTCTCAGTTTCTCGATATCCGAAGGCTAAAAAACAGTAGAGAGCCCTTCAACGTTAATGAATTAGTGCACTAAAAAGATTTCACCAGTTAATTTCCAATGCATTATCTGGTATTCATATCAGGGGATGGGTTGTTCATGGATCAATACATTTCATTGTGCTCTCTAGTCAGAAAAGCCCGCTGAAAATGGTCTCATGCAATGTTATTGCCCATTGTCAGCCATAGTCAATGGGTTTTGTTTGTAATCAAAAGCTTCCCAAGAATAGGCTTCAACTAGTACATATCAAAATCTAGAATATAGAGAACAAGTTGTTGAATTACTCCTACATTATGAAAACGAGAATATTTAAGAGGCCTCTCATTTGAAGCAAGCACATCACCAAGTGACAAAAGTGTCATAAATCATTCAACGGTCTTTTGAGTCGGGTGATAAAAGTGGATGCAGGTTGATGCATCCAGCTAAGTTCTAGACTAATGTCCATAAGATCATGAGAGCTTTCAAGAAAGTCTCAGATATAGAATGTCAAGGTTCACTCATGCTTTCCAGACTAGGGACACTTTTAACCCAACCCTCAGAATCAATAAATAAGATTCGAGGAGTTGAGAAAAATAGTAGGAACAACCCCAGTCCACCAGACATGGGACATTTTCAAATCCTCAATCCCTCCCTTAGATAAATTCAGTATTCTCTCGATTGGGGAAGTAGCCTCAAGAGGAACGACAATCCAAATTATTAGAAGATTCCTTCCAAATTACAGTTCATCAAGAAGTTTTTGACAAATCATATCAACAAAAGGAAATGTCTCATCTAGGACATGGAAGAAGACAATATCACAGAAATTTTGATAGAATGGATGTAATGAAATATGCATCAATCAATGTCATCAATGTTGTTGTTGCTGATCCACCAGATGAGGTTCACTCAGAGGGATAAGATGAAGAGTTTCCTCCTCAAAAAGTTGTACGCACAGACACAAATGAAGAAGGTGTGCATAAATGAAATCAAAGGTATACTCAGAACCTAGGTAATCCTTCAAGTAACCCAAATCCCCCTCTCTGAAAGGGATCCAACAAGGGGAAAGGAAATAATCAGGTTACATACCCTTCTTCGAGAGAAGGAAAATCTCTCTCACCAGAGCAAAGATTTGCACAACAGGAGGAATAAATGAAGGAATTGAGGAGGATGAATGCAGAACTACTTCAGGGTAGTCGTCCTCCTAAGCATGTTGGAGTCGGTTGGTCAAAGAATTAATTGTGGCTACTGAGATGGATAATGAATATCCTCCTCTATCAATACACCATAATAGGACTAATCCTATAGGTCATGTGCAACAATAATCGGCAGTGCTGCCATTGGTTGAAGTACCAGCTGCCACATCTGTACCAGCTCTATTCATTGCACCTATTCAGGTCCAAGTTCAACCGAATGTTTCTCAAAAGTTAATAACTACTATTGAGTCATTAACAACTCATTTGGAAGCTATAGAGTAAAATTGTGCTCTGGTTCAACCAGAGAAGAGATCTTACCCAGAATGGGTTGATGCAATTCCTCCTGCATAAAATTTTTCAAGTACCACATTCCCAATATTTAATGGTTCATGAGACCCAGAGAAAAACATAACATATTTTGTTTCTCGTTGAGATCCTATGATGGGAACCCTTTAGCAACAAGAAGCAGTTAAGCTCAGTTGTTTTGTAAAGTCATTACAAGGACCTTCTTTTGTCTGGTACACAAGATTGAAATCTCAGTCAATTACGGAGTGGGAGGATCTTCGTCAACAATTTCTTCTATAGTTCAGCTCAACGTTGACAAAGACAACAGTTTTTTATCTTACAAACTGGATAAAAAGGGATAATGAAAGGGTATCATATTTCATTTCTCACTGGAAGGGATTAACATATTTCATAAGGTTAGAGCTCCCTCAGGAGGAATTGTTGTCAATCTGTGTGGCAAATTTAAGTTAGGAGTTGTTTACACCACTGATCCCTGTAAAATACATAGGAGGGTTTCAAGACCTTACTTCACTCGCTCATCATATTGCAGATTCTCATATAAAGACTAAGGGTAAAGCTTGTGTAATTCCATCATCTCAAGGAAGGAGAATGGGTAAATCAGAGACTGCTATAGTTATGACTAAACAAGCACCTGTACCTACTTCTACATCAAAACCATCATCTTCTCGAAGGGCTCCACTTCATGAGAAGTAACAACAGAGGCCGTTTTGTCAAGATGATCAAAGAGTTAAAGGACGAAAGCAATTTGAGGAATTGAAAAGAAAAGTTTACTATATCCGAAATGAACAAGTTCTTGGTTACTTCACTTCGGCTCTAGAAAAAAATTTGGTTCAATTTCCAAGGCCCAAGAGTCCAAACAAGTAAGGATATGAAGACATTCCCAACTATTTACTGTTTCATCAAATGTTATGGCATCCCATTCATGAGTGTTTTGTCTTTAAGGACCTCCTGCATAAAATGGTTTACAAGGGAAAAGTCAAACTGAAAGGTTCTTTATCTCAGGTAGCATGTCTTACTACTACAAATCCAGAGGAGGAAGGAGAGTTTCAAGAAGTCACGAACAAAAATGCGCAAAAGTATGTTGATTGGATGGTCATAAAGACAATCAACCGAACTCATGCTATTTTGATAACATAATTGAAGAAACCAATTGTGCTTTCTTCCATGAATGCCGTAGAAAAACCCTTTTCATCAGAGGGAAAAGCATCAATTAAATAGCATAATTCAAAGAAAGGAGAAGAATCAGAAAAAGATGAGTATGTGTCAAAGAGTAAGTTGTCTTTTACTTTGGAAGATTTCATGCCATCTACTTCAAATCCATGGGCACCGCCCGACCAAACGGCATAACCTAAACAAGCTAATCAAGTAGAGTCTTCATCGGATGAAGAGTTGATCTTCGGTTCTGTTAATATGATTCAATTAACCGATCTGTATGCCAGTCACAGTTTCGATTTTGCTGAGCCCGAGTTCCCTGTATCAAATAGAGGAATTAGAGGATGTTCTAGAGGCTCAGTATACAAGGGAATACGTGGATCTTTCATATGCCACTATTCCAATTCTACCCCTTCTAGAAATGTATATGCGGTAGAAACTCATGGTAGATCCCTTCAACGATCTCAACAAGAACATTCAAGTTCTTCCATACAAGACAGAATTAGTCCTGGCACAATTATTCTTGAAGATCGGTTGAAGGTTCCATATTATACCTCTCAGCAAGTAAATAGACCTAATCGGTCTAATCTTCCAAAGCTAGGAGTATTACCAACTCCTATCTCGGAACAAGATGCATCAACATCCAAAGTATTAACTTCCAAGGAACCTTCTAAGCCACATGTTCCTATTGGGAAACACATTCCTTTAGATCTAAAGTATGATGTATTGAAACACATCCCACAAATACCGGCCAAGTTATCAATTCTGGATGCTTTGAATTTATCAAAGGATCTTTCGGAGGCACTCATCATGGCTATGTCGAGTCCTCAGGAGTTTGAAACTGAAATTGCTGCAGCTGAAGTCTTCCATGTAGAGAATAGTCATGCATAATACAATGCAGTGATATATTTTACTGATAAAGATGAAGATTATGTTGTACATGGACATATTAGACCTTTGTACTTATCTGGAAAGGTCATTGGTGTAGACATCCAAAGAGATTTCATTGATAATGGTTCTAGAGTCAACCTCATTCCCATTCGTGCACTTCATCGATTGGGCTTTATGGAATCTGATTTTTCTCCTTCTACTATGATGTTACAAGGATATGATAAAAATGAACAAGAACCAATGGGCGAGATTATACTCAGAACTCAGTTTGGAGATCTTGTATCCAATTCAGATTTCATGCTTTTTGATCAAGACTCAGCCTTCAACATCTTTCTTGGAAGACCCTGGCTATATCAACATGTAGCTATCCATTCATCTTACCATCAATGTCTCAAATATTTTTTCGATGGTCATGTTGGGACATTGTATGGTGATAAATCCCCGTTCAAGACATGTGAATCTCAATACATTGAGGTGTAATTTTATCACATGAAGGGAAATGAGAAATCCACAACAAGGGAGATTACCAAAGTTAATGCCCCATATGGTTTGGAAAAGATTCCAGTAAACCCATTAGAACATGTGAGTACATATTATGTGTTTCCTATTAGTAAAATTGATAGGATATACCCAAATCAAAATACTCTTATGGAAACCTCCATAATTTCACTCACGACAATCAAGCCGGAAAACATGGGATAAAGTGGTGATCCACCAAGTAATGATGAAAGCTCAAATAGAGATGTCTTCATTTCATCTGTTGAAATCTAGAAAGTCTATACTTCACCAACTAGGCCAGAAAAAGTTATTTCAATGTTTGAGGTGATCGATGATGTCGATTCTCAATCCATCATATCCTCTTTATTACCCAAAAAATGTGACAACCGTGTCCCGATGACAGCACAGCCACCCCGCCTTAACATGGCCGTCAGATCCTGGCCCACCAGGTACCACCAGTTGCCCCGCAGACACGTGGGGCCCACCCCAGGGTCTACCCACATTCCCGAACGGGTCATCTGACTAATGATAGTTCCCACAGGCCAACACATGTCCTTTCCAGTGTGTTTTGTCCTAACTCACACACACCCTCAGAAACATCCCAGAAGGTCACCCATCCTGATCACTACTCCAGGCCAAGCACGCTTAATTGTGGAGTTCTAATTAGACAGGCTCCCGAAAAGGAAGGTGCACCTTGTTGACATGAGTCATATCATTTAGTCATTTAACCCTTTATCATTTGGGGATGTTACATTCACCCCCCCTTTAGAGCACAACGCCCTCGTTGTGAGCCCTACATATCAACCCAGGCAGTGCACCGCGCACTTAAGGCTGGGTTCCTCCTCTGATACCAAATGTGACAACCGGGTCCCGGTGACAGCACAACCACCCCGCCTTAACATGGCCGTCGGATCCTGGCCCACCAGGTACCACCAGTTGCCCCGCAGACACGTGGGGCCCACCCTAGGGTCCACCCACATGCCCGAACGTGTCATCTGACTAATGATAGTCCCCACAGGCCAACACATGTCCTTTCCAGTGTGTTTTGTCCTCACTCACACACACCCTGGGAAACATCCCAGAAGGTCACTCATCCTGATCACTACTCTAGGCCAAGCACGCTTAACTGTGGAGTTCTAATCAGACAGGCTCCCGAAAAGGAAGGTGCACCTTGTTGACAAGAGTCATATCATTTAGTGATTTAAACCTTTCTCATTTGGGGATGTTACAAAAAAAGATCCTTCATCATCAATTGGGTCTGAAATGGAATTTTCTTCTTAAAGATGTGAAAATTTTAGCATCTCTTCTGATCATGAAAATTCTGCATCATCATCTACTATGCAAGTATAAACAGAAGAAATAACACATGTTGAAGAAGAAGAGGAAGATCTTAGAGATACTCCTCCAGCATTTGAAGAGGGTATCTCTACCACCATGGTTGAACTCATAGAAATAAATCTGGGTAGAAAAGAAGATCCATGCCCCACTTTAATTAGTGCGACTATGACTCTTGAAGAGAAAGATATGTATATTTCCATTCTAATGAAAAATTGGGATATATTTTCTTGGAACTATATAGAGATTCCATGGCTTGATCCGGATGTTTCCACTCATCATTTGTGTTTTCTAGGAGAACATTGAAGATTCAAAGAAGCTTGTAAAAGAACACACCAAACCTATGATTCCAAAATTGAAGCTGAAGTGGATAAGCTCATTAAAGCTAACTTCGTCAGAGAAGATCAATATCCCAAGTGGTTTGCTAATATTGTCCTAATGAAAAAGAAGAATAGGAAAATTAGAGTTTGCATTGCTTTT
Source organism: Viscum album (assembly GCA_963277665.1). Taxonomy (NCBI): domain Eukaryota; kingdom Viridiplantae; phylum Streptophyta; class Magnoliopsida; order Santalales; family Viscaceae; genus Viscum; species Viscum album. Next base: position 385,510,879 of record OY728125.1, read on the forward strand.
AGAGATCTTAATCGGTATTGTCCTAAGGATTATTTTCCAGTTCCAATTACAGAACTATTAATTGATGAAACAGCTGGCTATGAAGCACTCTCCTTCATGGATGGATATTCCGGGTATAATCAAATCTGAATGGCTCCATAAGATGATGAATCTACAGCCTTCAGAACCCCTCAGGGTGTGTTTTTCTATCAGGTAATGCCCTATGGCCTAAATAATGCAGGCACAACATATCAGCAAGCCATGCATCATATCTTTAAACCATTTTTAGGGAAGTTCATTGAATGTTACGTGGACGATTTGGTTTTCAAATCGAGGAAATGTTCTAATCACTTGGGTGATTTGGAAATCATATTCCACAAACTTCGACAACATAATTTGAAGATGAACCCCTTAAAATCTTCTTATGGGGTATCCTCAGGAAAATTTCTCAGATTTTTTGTACGCCATTGTGGCATCGAAGTCGATACTGAGAAAACAAATTCAATCCTTGGTATGTAACCTACTCAAAATTTGAATGAATTGAGAGGATTTCAAGGACACATAGCCTATATTCAGTGTTTCATCACCAATTTGGCAGGCAAAAGTTTACCCTTCACCAAATGGATGAAGAAGGGAGTCACTTACCAGTGGACTAAAGAATGTCAAGAAGCATTCGATATTCTCAAGAAGTATCTCTTGATTCCACCAGTATTAATGCCACCTGTTTAAGGAAGACCAGTTTTCCTCTATGTGACAGCTATAGAGAAATCATTGGGTGCCTTTCTTGTAAAGAAGAATGATGCTGGGAATGAAAACAGCCTCTACTATCTCAGTTGGACTATGCGTGTAGAAGAAACCCGATATTCAAGTATTGAGAAGTGCTTCCTAGCATTAATATTTGCAGTTCAGAAGTTGAGACACTACCTGCAACATCACGAGTTCCAATTGGTATCTCGCAATAACCTGCTCAAATTCATCCTTAGTCGTCCAATGCTTACAAGATGTCTGGAAAGGTGGGTAGTTATCTTGCAGCAATTTGATATTCAATATATCTCTCAAAAGGCAATAAAGGTCCAAGGTCTAGCTGATTTCCTAGATGAACACCCTTTAGTGGAATTCATATCTTCAGATATTGAACTCCCTAATGAGGAAGTCTTCTCTATTCAAGAATGTCTTCAAACAAGGGAATTGTACATTGATGGTGCTTCCAGATGACCAATAGGGAGGAAAATGGAGAATCCTAAATTCAAAAAATTTGTCTTAGAAATTGTGCTCATTTTTTCAGAAAAGGAAATTTTACTTTCTTCCATCTCATTGTTAGGAGGCGGTAAAAATAATGGAGCAGAATATCAGGCTCTCATTGCAGGATTGGATTTGGAGCTTCAAGCACAAGTGAATCACTTAAAGGTGAAAGGAGATTCAAACCTGGTAATCAAACACGTCAATGGAGATTATGCTATCAGAAAAGAAGAAAGAATACCTTTGTATGATTATGTCAGAGAATTAATGGCGGAATTCCCTTTGGAACTGACATTTGTTTATGTCCCACGATCACAAAATGCTCAAGCTGATGCACTGGATAATATAGCCACAGCTCTGGAAGATCAGAATTGGGACGAGATAAGCATCAATATTGCCCACCGTCGTACAATTTCACCTTATGTTCGAACCAGAACAGAGGAAATTAATAAAATTATTCCCATCTCTGAACCATACGGTCATACTACGGGATGGATGAAACATATTAGGGAATACCTTCAAAATGGAATACTTCCACCTGATAGAGTCAGTAAAGAACAAATCAGACGATGTGTGGTCAATTTTACCCTTTATGATAGCCCAGATCATCTAGAGAAAATTCTCTACAAGTGTGGGTTTGATGGAGTTGTCTTCAGATGCATTGATGGTGAAGAGACAATGGCTGTCATGAAAGAAGTGCATGTAAGAGTTTGTGGTGCCCACCTGTCTGGACACAGACTGTCTGATCGAATTCTATGTCTTGGACACTTTTGGCCTTCACTGATACAAGATTGTGTTGATTTCACAAAGAAGTGTCATTCATGCCATGTACATACCAACTTCATTCATCAACCCCTGGAGTTTCTTCATAAAGCTAAATACTCATGGACAGTTTCCACATGGAGAATTGATGTGGTGGGACCTTATCCTTCAGTTACAGCCAAGAAGTTTAAGTATATTCTTACTACTGCTGACTTCTTTTCCAAATGGGCAGAGGAAATACCTCTCAATGAAGTAAGTTATAAATGCATTGTTAGCATTATCAAGTCCAGCATCATTACTAGATTTTGTGTCCCTCAAACCATATTGATGGAGAATGGTACCCACTTCTATTCATCTGAGGTGAATAAGTTGTATCAAGAATAAAACATGAAATCCAATCATTAATCTCGGTATCATGCAGTGGCCAATGGCCAGATATAAGCTTTCAACAAGACTCTTTCATATATACTGCAAAAGATGGTGGATAAAGATAAGAAGGCATGGACTGATAAACTCTTTCGTGCTTTATGGGCTTATCGAATTACCACCTGCACTACAATGCGGTCAACTCTATATTTACTGGTATATGGAACGGAAGCATTCTTGCCAATCGAGGTTAAACTACCCTCACTCAGAGTAGCCATTTGTTTTCAGTCATCTATAGATGAACAATCGGAAAAGCGATTGGATGAATTGGAACAGTTAGATGAGAATAGATTGTGCACCATGCACCACTTGGAAGTCTATCAGAATCGAAATACATGAGCTTTCAACAAAAAAGGTCATCTTCATTAATTTATTCAGGGATAATTTGTATGAATTATTAGAACTCCAATGATACCATGAAAGAAACCTCCCACGATAGAACCAAAATGGGATGGACCTTATTCAATACATATGGTCTACTCTAGTGGAGCTTATTCTTTAATCTCAACAGATGGAGAACTCATCACATCTCCAACCAAAGCCATATTTCTGAAGAAATATTCTGTATGAACACAAAATACACCAATGGTCCATGCATATCACCTTAAACTATTTTTATTACTTAAGTATAGCAAGATTTCAAACTGCATAACCAATGGTCCATTCATATGACCTTAAACTATTTGTATTACTTACGTCCATCATGACGTTAAACTGCATAATCTATGGTCTAGGCATATGACCTTAAACTATTTGTATTACTTATGTCTAGCAAGACGTTAAACTGCATAACCAACGGTCCGTGCATATGACCTTAAACTTTTTGTATTACTTACATCTGGAAAGACATTAAACTGCATAAGCAATGGTCCATGCATATGACCTTAAACTATTCGCACCATAGACCAACACGACGTTAAACCGTATCATCCCTTACGTCCAGCAAGACGTTAGACTGCATAACCAAGGGTCCATGCATACGACCATAAACTATTTGCACTTTCATCCAACGCGACGTTAAAATATTTCCCTTTCATCATCCAATACATCGTTAAACTATACAGTAAGGGTCCATGCATATGACCTTAAACTATTCACACTTTCGTCTAATAAGACGTTAAACTGTATAGTCACTTACATCCAGCAAGATGTTAAACTGCATAAGCAATGGTCCATGCATATGACGTTAAACTATTCACACCATCGTCTAATAGGATGTTAAACTGTATCGTCCATTTTTTGTCCAACAAGATGTTAAACTGTGAAAAATTCCCTGATAAGTCCAACATGATGTTAAATTGTGTCCTTTTTTTCCCTTACTACATGACATTAAACAACACAGTCCCCTTTTTGTTCAACATGACATTAAATTTTATTGTCCCCATAGTCCTAACTACATGACGCAAAACTTTACAAAAATCCCATCATACATCCTACATGACATTAAACTGTATTTTTCCCATGATACACAACTCTAAATTGTGCACCACCAATAGTCCTAACTGAAAGACTTTAAACTGCATAGTCCCTTTATATGTCGTACATGACATTTAACTATGCATCGTTAAGGTTTTTGTTACCTCGTGATTCTCACACCGAGTATGACTCACGTGAGTTTAGAAAACATTTCAACCATAACACTCTTTCTGGGCCACTAACCACGCATAAGTCCCAACACCATTTTCAGGTCGTTGTCCCTAAGAACAACTTGATCACTAATTCATCCTTTAATTGAACTACACAAACTTTGATCCTTTCCTTCTAGGCTGGTTAAGTAGGCAACCTCCCAAGGTTCAAGCCCAAAACCAATTTCTTCACATCAGTTTACCTCTATCTCATATGATGTTGATTCGTGATACCGCCCCCAGAATCAATATCTTTACATTGGTTCACCTTCGTCCTTGCTATACGACATTAAACTGTACAACATTTTTGTCCGGTATTTCAATGAACTGCAATATTCTTTGATACCCTCACTTGAGAGGGAATCATTATTTATGTTGATTTTCAGTCATGTTGTATTCCAAAAACTATGTTCATACATGGTAATTCCAGAATTTTTATCTTAGGTAAAACCATCATTGCACTAAAGACCCCTTTCACCCTTTAAGTGTACAATCCAAATTTGTACAGAGGGTATTTATAGAACTACGTGGACTTCATTCCCATCCTTATGGGATATGTATGAACATTCGAGTGTCCCTCGAATCCAGCCCCATGTCTTTTGGACCTAACCCCAAATTCCACTTTCTATCCCTTGGCTGAAAATTCCATATAAAAACACACACTGTGTATTTCTTATAATGGTACAAGTTCTATGACCCTAAACCAAGATCTCATATACTCTCATCCCAAAGTACGTTAAACTGTAGGCGAAGAACTATGTATTGCTTGATTCCCATCCTTATGGGATACGTAGTGATGTCCAATATTTCAATTAAGGATCCATCCACAACATGATTATGGTTAGCATTGATCTGTTTATGTCTTCATACATTGGAAAATACCCATCTTTATGTGTCATAATCCTAACCTTAAATATTTTCAAATCTTCATTACCCTTTTTCTTGACTTCTGGTCACAAAATGTCCAATTTCTGAGAGTTATATTTCCTGACTATACAACACATGCCCTTAGGAGTCCTTACATAAATAGTCTACATAACAGACTTTTCTACCAAAAGATATTATTAGTTGACTATGAAGTTAGTGACCTTAGGTGGCCCTTCTTAATTCAACCGGCTAACGGGTTTGATAAATAATGGTAACTTAATTATTTGGAAGAAAACCTCTTTTTTCCTTATTTTTCTTATAAAAATATGTTAGGATCAGCAAAAAATAGCAATCCTTATTATATTTTTTTCATGTCCTTTTTCATGATCTGAATGTATTCAAGTATATGGTTTATATTTATATTCCCTATATTTGGGTCATACCTTCGTAGGAGTGACATTCATCTAGTTCTAGGATAATATTGTTTGGAAATATCTTCTCTATATTCAAGTACCTCCCTCCATACAGCAAACTCTATTCATTGAAAAATTTGAATCCTCAGAAACATCCATTAGCATTTTAGCAGTAGAAAAGTAAATTCCTGAGAGTTTATTTTGCATGACTATGCCGCATGTTCCCTTAGGTGGCCTTGCATAAATAGTCTACATAATAGGCTTGTCATCCAAAAGATACAATTTTTTGACTATGTAGCCAATTCCCATAGGCGGCCCTGCATAATTCAACCCCCTACTGAGTTTGTTAAATAATGGTAAGACCATTCTTGGTAACTACTTATTCTAATGCCTTTTATCTCTTTTTTATATCATTCCTCAGATTCAAAATTTCTTAAGTCATAGTTTACATGTTTTCATTCACACTTGAGTGTGGTAATATGTTTTCAGATAAATTGCCAAGGAATTGAGTCAATTTTAATCCATTTCGGTGAAATCTATTTCGACCTTAAACATTATCCTATTTATGTCTAACATGCATGACTTTAAACTGCCCACAAAAGACAATGAAACTCTGAATAAAATTCAAGTTCCAGCTCAGTAAACATACATTTTGTATGATTTAGGTAATATTGAGAAAATAAGAGATTCAAAGTTTGTAGGGTTATTTATTTAATAATAATCCTTGTAAAAATCAAACTATGCTTACTAGGCCCATTAGCATAGGTAAAAATATAAAGCACGTAGAAAAAGAATGCATGTACACATGATTGAAGATGAAACTGTTTTTTATTGATGCACAGCAGATAGACGGACATCCACAAACTGGTGTCTCTTCTCTTTTTCAAGAATTACAAGAGGCTTTCAACATAACTCTTAATTTGATTTACGGGATCCCGAGCTTCATCAGCAACCACCTTGAATTCATTCATTCAACTGGATACAAAAAGAGATGCAGTGATATTAGCTCTTCTTGGAACAATTGTAATAGGATGGTCCTGAGTGCGGTTTGAGAAAATTTTGTACTGATCAAACAGTGACTCTGTTTCTGTCCAAGAGACTTAGAAGATGGATACATGGATTTTAGAATGGAGCATTGGAAGTAAAGAGCCATTTGGAGGGAATACTCTTTTCAGATATTTCTCTAATGCCATGTTTGTCTTCTCTCCACCAACCGACAGCGGAAAAAATTTCAGCCCATGGGTTTGTTATTTTCATATCTTCAGGGAAATGACATGGAGGAAAAAATTGAAAGTTCACACCATTGTTGTTGCTCTTAATGCACAGCATAACATAAATAGAGGAGTAGCAGGGCTACTGCATCCAAGGAGTATAGTTCATTGCATCTGGAACATTGACACCTTGCAGATGACCATGACCATACAGAGGCAGGTAGATTCTCTTTTGGATATTAAGATGATACTTCTTCAAGTACATAGCCAAATCTAGTAGAGTGTTGTCGCAGATATCATGGTAAGGGCTTCTCATCTCACTTTTGTGTTAGAGAGACATATACATGTTCCCTGATTTTTTATTTCATGTTGTGTATATACTACTACTTTTATATGACAAATCGTGAATCCCATTATATTAATGTTAAATATATTTTAATTTTATGTTATTTATTTCATGTGGCTTATGAATCAAAAGAGAACAAAGTTGTAAGGGTGTGGACGCTCCTTTCCATCACAGAGTCTAAACAAATTAAAAGGAAAATGCCTTAGCATAAATTGTTTCATCCTTTGAAGAAAACATCAAAAATTGAGAAAGGCATGAATAAGGCTTCTTTTCCAAATGGTTCTCACATGTTACCTCATAGTCACGCAAGTACACTTGCACGCCGCATAATGGTCGCGCAGGTGACTTGCGCGCCCTCTTTGAAATTTCATCAAGGGTCTCTCTGGCCTATAAATACCCTTGTGGTCCCCCCATTTAGAATGCCAGAAAAATTCCAGAACCTCATATTGGATCTCCCGGTGCCCTAGTCTCTTCTCAAAGCTTCCGAACACTTTTAAGGTTATTTATTACCTAGAAAGGAAGATATAAAGAGGGGGAGGAAGGCCTAAGTGTTCAAATTCATCAACACTTGCGCGCCTAGGTGGCCATCCCATAAGGGAAATGACCACACTTGTTCGCCGCCCTAGTCCTTCTACATAACTTGCACGCTTCTCTTCTGGAAGTTTCCATGGATAGAATAAATATCTAGAGCCAAGCCACGCCCAAATTCTACCCTAAGGATTGGACGACATGCAAGTACCCATTTGTCACACTAGTATACTTGTGCGACCAGGTCTTGTGCGCCCACGCAGTACTTGCACACCCTTGTAGTACTTGTGCACCACTATCTTTTTGGGTGCCCTTCCTGCCCATTTCACCGCTCATACACCTATCCACATCTCCTCTTCAGGATTAAGCCTTTAGAACTATCTCCAAAACTATTTATGGAATTATTTCATTGTTGGTTTCTTTATCTGAAAGGAATTTTGTGTAACATCTCTCAAAAGCTAGTGATTTACACATCTTTACATCACTAAAGTTAGATAGTTCATTCATTCAACCTCATCCTTTAAGATGAGAGAATCCTTAACTTGGGCCTCCTTTTCAAGAGTAAGCCCAAGTACAAATTTTCATTGATTTGGGCATCCTCTTTAGGAGTAAGCCCCAAGTCCACATTAATTTGGGCCTCCTTTTCAAGAGTACGCCCCAAGTACCCTAATCTGGGTATCCTCCTTAGGAGTAAGCCCCAGTCATAATTCCCTTAAACCAGGGATTCATTTTCAAGAGTAATCCCCAGTCTTTAAGTTCCCAAATATGGGAATCCTCCTTAGGAGTAATCTCCAACCATGGTTCTCTTAACATGGGATTCCTTTTTATGAGTAAGCCCCAGTCTCAAGTATGGGTATCCTTATTAGGAGTAAGCCCCAAGTCCATGAATTTTTCAAATCCCTTAACCTGGGCCTCTTTATTAGGAGTGTGCCCCAGTCTTAATTTCCCTTAACCAGTCCTAATTTACTTTTGATCTGGGATTCCTTCTTAGGAGTAAAACCCAATCATAAGTCCTCTCCTAACTTGGGCATCTTCCTTAGGAATAAGCCCCAATATTAGAGTATTCAAATCTCCATAAAGTACATATACCTTTATGGACCTTGTTCCTGGATTTCATCCCTAATGTAAATCTTAATATTCATCTATTTGGGAAGTAATACATACATAAGCCCCACATCATTTCTTATGATTCCATCTTTCATGGCACAATTGTATGGTTTTAATAATACCTCTTGTTTCTCACACCAAGCATGAATCACGTGAGCTTAGAGTGTAAAAGTAATTATGACATCTTTCTTTGAGCCATCAATCATAAACATCATAATCCCTTACTTGAACTACATTGGTTCTGATTCCTTTTCCAAAACAAAGGATACATTGGTAGCCCATCTGCGGGTATGATCCCAACTCTAAAATAATCCATGTCCTTCTGAATGACAATAAACATCATGTTCCCACTTAGTGGCTTTAAAACCAGTATGGTCATCAAAATGACCAAGATACTTTTATATATTGAAGGATACCATTGATTTAGAATCTCTAACAAAAAAAGATGATTCTCTATCGATGAAGAACATCGAATAAATAGACAAGATTCTCTGAATTTCCTACATATCAAACATTGATTGTCAGATCTAAAGGAAATCTCATTTTATACATGGTAATGTAATAAGGACTCACGAACATAACTTAAATCTATAAAGAGAGTCCCAAAGCAGACAAAAAATTCCCTAAAAAATGTCTGATCAGTCCAACCTCCCATCCTCTAGACCAATGCAAATTCTTAAGACTCATCAATCCACAACTAATGAGCACCTACCTTTGGAAAGAATGTCCAAATAGATATGGAATGATTGGATGTTTCCGGTTCTACAAACAAACCCATTAGAAACCGATTGGAATGTTTGAACCTTCAATAAACAAGTTCATCTCCAATTCAAGAGGAAACAAAGGGTTTGTGTTACATTATCATTTTTTTGACTGTCTATACTAATTTTTTATTTAAGGGAATTTTATGAATCTCAAACTTTAAATAAAATAAATATTATTTAAATTTTCTAAATACATTAATTATCATTGTATAAAACAAATTTTGTCTCTTTAGTACTGACTGGGAAAATATTTTTTTAGAAATCTGACATTATTTCCTCTTTGATCGATGAACATTATTTCTCGTTTTCATGTTCATTAAAATATTATCATGTTTTTTATTTTATGAGATAAAATTATTTTCAAAGTAATTATAATTAATATATTATTTTATTATCATAGGGGTTAAAATGAAAATTTACTATTTTTTCAATGTTGTAATTTATGGTTTTTTATAAATGTTTGATAGGAATCTGTGATTTTACATTCACCACACAAACTGATTTAATCTCTTGTTGTAACTAGTAAATGTTTGGAATATTCTTTTATATATTTCCATTTTTATTTTTAAATAAAATATTTTTGTCAATATTCTATGTATGTTTCTCAAACAAATTATCGAAAATGATATTCTTCTCATTTTTTTAAGAAAAGTTCAAATGTTATTAAAAGGTATTTTTTAACTATGTCAACACCATTTAAGTATTTTAATGCTTTACTGTGGATATTATATAACAACACAACTCAATATATTTTTTCCGTGGATTATGATAATGATGATTTAATGTTTAATCCAGAAAACTCATTTCATTGACATAGGTTAATTATGTTATAATGAAATATTTTTGGATCCAATTTTATTTTTATGTGTTATAATAAGTTGAAATGATGACATGTTTATGAAACAACTCAATTTTCTAAAGGTTGTGATATAATGATATAGGGATATTATGATATGATAAATTTTTATGATCTTGTGGATTACATCTGAATTATTTTCACTATGTGATGGATGGGCCCACAATAATTTATATTGCCAATGTGGTGGTTAAATATGGATATCTTAGGGGATAGAAAGGACATGAATGGGTAGAGAACCCAATTTAGTATGGGACTATATTTACTACGATAATTTTGGGAGTGGACCTAGACTAAGGATAATTTTGATTTTATAGTGAACACAATCAAATATAATTGTCATGATAGTTAGACATAATAAAATAAAATGTTTTTTAGGGTTATTTGTTTTATAAAAACATATACATTTATTATTATGTTAGTTTCATGTATATTATGATTGATTATTGATGGTTCCACATACTTTTTACATATATTTTTTATTCTGAAAATTCATTATGACATGATTTCTGATGAATGATCTTTGACTAATTAGGTATGATTATCATAATATATGATTGTGTTATCAGACCTTTAAACTTATCTTATGACCACTTGTGATCATTGATTGATATATCCTAATTTCACCATTACTAAGAATTTAATCACCCTCTTTTTTTTTTTTCAATTCCTCGGGTTATGAAGAAGGGATTTAGTTAATTTATGTCTAAGAGGACTATCATGTGAGAATAAATTTATGGGTGGGGGTTACAAAGATATTTCTTGAAATATGATGATTATGTATCTAGTATCCTAAGACACCAGATTTTTATGGTCAATGGGATTTTGATGGTATAAGATATATTGAAAATCATCCAAACAGATGAAATATACATGTAAGGAATTCACATGTCTCCTCAATAAACTTCACCTATTATTAATTATTATTTTTTTCATTCTAAAACATTACATGATCATTCATGTATAATTAAATTATTATATAACTCTTAATACAGATGATCAATCTCTACTTCAAGATGATTCACATACATAAAATATTATTCATAAATTCCTTTTTTAAAATTTTATATATATATCAATTTCATTAATGTCCCCTAATGATATTTATTAAGATCAATAATACCATGGGGTTCATCAACTAATTCACATTTATATTATTTAATTTTAACAATTTTCCATTATATCATCTTTCATATCTAATTATATCTTCATTTATTATTCCCTGATATAATCATCACTGTTATTTTCTTATTCTCTCATAAAGCCCTTACTCAAAAATTTATTTCAATATGAACTTCTTGTTTTAGAGTATATTCAAATTGTGATGTTTGTTGACATATTTCGAGTAAATTAAATTTCCATTTCTTCATCATCAAATATTTGTGGGAACCTTATCAAAATATGTCCATATTTTTTATACTGAAATCATGCTAGTGTTCACTTTCCTTTAAAACTCTCATTTCCTAAATTTATTTTTTTGGCTATAAGGAATTTAATTCATCAGCTAAAACCTAATCACTATAAAAAACTCTATAAATGCCTATTTTTTTAATAGATTTAAATTTTATCTCCAAATTTTTTTGATTTTGTGTACCTTATGTATTTTCTCTCGTATTATAAGCCACAAAACTAATATGAAATTTTGAAGAGGAAGCTTTGATAATTATATTTCTTAATGTGATAAAACATTTTGATTATATATATGTGAAAGAAAATATAATATATATTTTTTTAAAAAATATCTAATATTTCATCTTTAAGTCATTTAATAGCATCAACAACATTACTATTTATGATGAATAATATCTCAACATTTCCATTATGATTTAATTATAGATCATAATACTAATTATGCATTATATTAATCATAGCTTACATAACCATATTCACTATTAAAAATACTCCTTTTATGAGTGCTAAAAATGACCTATAATAGTGCTAGAAAAGCGTTGTTAATACCAGGGTAGATAAATGGGTGGTCCCCTTTATCTGATCTCCAAAAAGAACGAATAAAGACCCATTTTATAAGTGCTAAAAAAAGCGATGATAAAAGGGGTCTTTTATCCGCACTAAAATAAAGCTCTAATAAAAGAGTCCTTTATCAGTGCTTTGTTTTAGCCCTGATAAAAGACCCATTTATTAGAGCTTCCTTTATCAGCGCATTCATTTTAGCGCTGATAAAAGGTAAAAAATTAAAAATATTAAAAATATTAAAAAAATTAAAAGAATTAAAAAAATACTTCCAATTGGGAGGGCTTTTATAGCTCTTGATCCCCCCCTTTTACAGCACTTTTCTGCCCCCTACAGTACCCCATGCACCCCTCCACCCTTTATCATCGGTTGCTCCCATATTCCCCCATGCGCGCGCGCCCCTACCTCCACCAGGATTTGAACTCAAGACCTCCCCCCTGCGCGCCTAAGCCCTTACCACTCCTCTATTTTCATTTGTTTTCCATTCCATGATATATCTATATATATATTTAGTTATATTTAGTTATATTTATTTGTATTGTAATATATATTTAAATTAATATATATAGTTATATTATAATATATATATAGTTATATTAATACATATATAGTTATATTAATATATATCTATATATATATAGTTATATTTATTCATATAGTAATATATATTTATATTAATATATATATATATAGTTATATTAATATATATCTTTATTTATATATATATATAGTTATATGTATTTGGATTGTAATATATATTTATATTAATATATATAAATATAGTTATATTACAATATATATTTATACAGATATTAATATATATATTTATAGTGATATTAATATATATATATATATAGTAATATTAATATATATATAGTTATATTAATATATATATATATATTTAGATATATATATATATAGTTAGATTAATATATAGGTATATAAATATTCATATATTTGTATTTTAAATAAAATGGATATTAGTTATTTTTTAGATAAAGCTAATATAATTTATATGTAAATATATTTAATTATTTATATATATAAGTAAAGTTTTATGTGTGAATATATAAAAAATATTTATATATTTTTATATATTTGATTGTAAATATAATTTAATTATAAAAAATTATTAAATTTCAAAGACATAATATCAATATTACTGTAATGCCTTGGAATAAATTCAGTCCCCACCAAAAAGATCCAACAAAACCCCATTAAATGAGGCTGAAAATCCACAAAATGTTAAAAAATCGGGGTTCCTCGACTAAAAACTCAGTTTTTGAGGCCTTCTGGGCCTTTTTTGGCCTTGAAAAAACCGTTATCAGGGTCCCCCTAGTCATGATGATGTATATATCATCACAGGCTTATATTTTATATGTGGTAGAGCTAAAATGGACACTCAGATCAAAATTTATGGCCTTTTGAAGTTTCAGTTGCGTTTTCAACATATTGGATCTTTTTTTAATTTTTTATTTTTTTGTCATCAAATTGTTATTAAATGACTATTACTACATAATAATTATTAAATTATTAATTAAAAATATTTTTTTTTATTTTCTTATAAGCCATTTTCACTAAATATTTTATATATTAAGTATATTGAGTGTAAATGTATATTAATACTTATCTAAAATATATTTTAAAATTATATATTATATTTATATCAATATAACTATATTTATATAATTATATATTAATATGTTATTTTTAATTAATTTTTTTTTAATTTCCAACCTTTATCAGTGATTTTAAAAGCACTGATAAAGGCCCCCCTTTATCAATGCTACTAAAAAGCACCGATAAACGGGGTCCAGTTATCAGCTCTTTTTTAGCACTAATAAAGGGACCATTTATCAGCGCTTTTTTTAGCACTGATAAAGGAACCCCCCATTATCAGCCCTTTTTTGTTAGCACTGATAAAGGTTAGCTCTGGGAAAAACATTTTTTGTGGTAGTGATTGTCACCCTCATTATTATTGCATAGTTTATTTCAGACTGATTTGAAAATACAATCATTCACCCCTTTTATGTAGATATGATTCATTAGAGCTATAGATAAGGAATTATGGTATTAAGTATCCACATCAAGCACCTTCATGTCCACTTCAATCATGGGATGTTTATATATATCACTATTTTTCATTCCAAGAATAGTTTTATTGAAGCATAATATGAAAAGAGATCAGAGGTCAAATCTCATAATTTAATTTCTGATAGGGTAAATACATTCATGATAAATAGGAACTCTTTTAAAATTCCTTGTGTTCTCTGTACCATGTTTCAAAATAAATATTCTAGGCCAACAACCATAGATTTTATAATACTTATTATAACCTAAAACATCCTAAGAGGGAAGGGGTGAATTGGAGAGCCAAATTTTACTTCTATTTATTTTTATATTGTTCCCGTGCATGTTGGAACTCATCAAAACAATTGAAGTAATGTGTTCATTATCCATAGAACAAATACAATAGTTTTTACTTAGTTATCCACTAAGGGTTGTTTTATGGAGAATCCACAAAAAATTATGCCGATATACTAGAATCCAATAAAATATAGTAGTTTGCTGGATAAAAACCTTTTTCATGGTCACTCTATCCTCATCTCATGTATATAGAAATGTTATTTAGGTATTATCACACTACATCCCTCAAATCACCTCCAATGAATCCTTCATCGTACACTTCCTTGGAGGATTGTCTCATAAATTTATCCACATAAATGAAACTTCCATATCATTAAGAAATTGTAATTTTATTTACATGATGTAAACAAGATAGTGATTCCCCACTGAAATCATGGGCTTATATTATATATTTCTTCATGCTAGAATGTCATCTCACAGTTATTTCATGACGCATGTATCAATTCTCCTTGTTTTGGATTCAACCAAGTATCATTCTTCTATCTTATATAGGTTTCTCAATTACCTTACATTAGCTCAATTTTTAAAACTATATTTGATAAGGTGTGCTCTACCATGAATGATCAACCTTTTCCCTTATGTCTACCTCATTCTCTCATGCTTATTAACGTAATTATCTTCAAGTATTTATCTTTCACACAACCACATTCATCAATGAATTTCCCTTAATTTCATCTGATGCAATTGTATCTTACACTAAGATAGATCCTTAAATTCTTCTCATAATTACCATTAGTTTCAAATAAGGGTGATAAATAACTATTTATAAAATAAATCACCTCCTTTAAGAAGCTCTTTAATCATTATAATTGTTGTATTTCATTTTCCCTACTCTACTGTGTATGCCTCTAAACAAAAGGAGAAACTTTTTGTTGTGAATATTCTAAATAGCTTGAAAAAAAACATTCACCAAACACCTCAATTAGAAATAACATTCATTATGAAAGAGGGAACTTTTAAAATGGGAAAAACAATAATCCTTCTCACCATATTGATCTTTATACTTCTTCCAAAAAAATATATAATTACAATCCTCTTCTAAGTCTTTATCTATTCATTAAAGCCTTGTGAACATTCATAATCATTGAATTACACCATAATTACATTACAAAACTCAAATTCACTAAAAACTTCTCTATAAATGTATATTAAAAATAAACATTTTTAGTATTCTACATCTCAGATTACCTTGGTTTCAACATATATGCTCTTACAACATAGAGTAGCATATTTAGCCACTCAACTCAAACCATATACTTGACATGGTATAGCTTCAACACCTATCATAATTTTAATACCACCTCTATAACAGCACTTAAGAATAGAAATATTTCATTTTATCCTTCCCTAATGATCATAATTATTTAACCAAATAACCATATCTTATTTAATAGAAAAATACACAACATAAATTTCATCAACAACATAATTTACTCAAAAAAAAATTATGAACCACTCATAATTCTCAAAACCATAAAAACTACAGACCCACCATTCCAACAACCAAACCATGATATCTTCTAAAACCCACCATCATTCACAGGAAACCCATCATACCCTTGGTGACCCTGAAAATATCTAAACGTAAATTTATCCCCATAAACTTCCTCCGAACTCTTCCCAGACACCTAAAACACCACGAAACCAAAAACTAGATAACTTGAAGAAATTTGATTCTTTTTCCTTTATATGATTGATTGAGTAATAATTTTTAATAAAGGTTTACCCAAAATAAGGAACCAAGAGTTGAAAAAAATTTGATATGACCAATAAAAATATAATATCGTATTTTTATATTTCCATTGGAAGAAATAAATTTATTGACTATAAGTAAGGGTATTCATAATATAAGATCTATATAGGAAGATAAATTATGGAATCAAGTAGTAGAAATTTTTCATTTGGGGAAAATTTCACTAATATTGGGATGGAAATAGATACATTAGTTTTTAAAATAAACCAAACATAGGATAAACTTCAACAAGTGTGGTTAGAAAGAAATCACATATAAGAGAAGTTCAATATAGTAAAGGTTACTATGAGATCCATGTTAAATGAGTCCCTACTTAAAAATACCCCTATTTATTATATGCCAATTACATATTATTAGTATGACATATGTTTTTCTAAAAATGGATGCCAGGGTATTACTCATGTGTGATTATTATAGTGATAATAGTTTATTTTAATAATTATAAAAGCGATATTATTATAATTATTTATTACATAAAATTTAATTTTTTTAATTAGAAATTTAATTTATTATTACTAGATGAATAATACTAAAAAATATATTATATGTATACATATAGATAAATTATTATTAATCAATATAAAATAATAAAAATAAGTTATATGCTCATTTATTAGTAATAAAATATTATTTAAAATTAATATTTTTTTATGGAATAAATTAATTTTATTTCCTCTATAAATTTATAATATTTAGAGATTTATTTTCATATAATTTATTCCATAATTAGAATTTATATTTCAAAATATGTCATATGGTAGATAACAAAAATGTGTAGAAAAATTTATTACTCATATGAATAATGAATTTCTTTATCAACTGGAATATATATGATGTCTGAGAAAAATTATGATTAATTTATTTAAGAAAACATGAAACATTATTATAAAAAATATTTGATGATTAATTCGTGATCAACTTTAATTTTATCTAATTTTATGCCACTTTAAACATATCACTACATTACTTAATTACTTCAAAAATGGTAATTGAAAAATTTCCACTCATTTTCAATTTTAAATGGATATATCTGCCACACTTTGTAAACCACTCTAAAATAAAACATACATTTGAAAACCATACCTGGTTATATTTATAAAGACTTTACCTTATGTTTTTTGATCTCTGGTTTAGATGTGGATCTTTAAATTATTTTAATAAAGGCTCCAAATTGATGATATTATTCCATATATGTTTGTTATGATTTATTATCCTTTAGTTAATTAATATATCATTTCCAGCCTTATTAATATTAATTAATCACTTAAATAACTCTAAATTAATAAAATTATACTTATTTAATATGGATATAATAATTAAATAACAATATATGCATATGTATTCTTTCCTTTTAGAATGTTCATGTTTTTGTCTGTTTACCACCTCTGTAAAATGATACCCTAAAATCATTATAACCATTATATATGGATATTAAAATAGAAAATATATATATTTTTGTGTATGTATGTATGTATGTAGGAATCTATTTATGAATTTATAATTATAATTTAATGTTTTTTATGTTCTAGAATTGTAATATAAAATTAAAAATCATTATTGAAAAGACATATCATGGTTGATATACATAGGGAGAAATAAATGAATTATTGATTGTTTCATAAAAAATCATAATTTTAAATTTCATTTATAGACATTGGATAAAAAAACATTTTATTATCTTGATTCAATTTCTTCTATATTTTCAATAATGATAACTCGTGAATAAGAACTATGATAGTGACAAAAATATTGAATAAAGTGTCAAATAACCAAATAAATTAATATCATATAACCTATATGAAAAGAAAAACTAATTCATTAACATAAAATCATAATATTAAATGAAAAACATATAAATAATTTATTGAATATATTACTAATAAGACAATGTTGGTTGTACAGATGGTTACATAACATTCGAGACAATGGTATGTAACAACCTAGAATTTTATCAATTGAAACTACCTTCTTATAATTATACCATAAATCACCTAATAAAATATAATGCATAATCAAAATGTTAAAAAATATTAATTAATGGTGTAATAGTTATTTCGAGATGTTTAGAAACCTACGTTCATGGAATAGTAACTCAACCCTTTGAATAGTAACATGACTATTATGAATAGTAATCAAGAAAATAGAATAGTAGACTCATAAATGAAATTATAATAAAATTTAGCCATATTATAAAAGAAAATATCAAATGATTATATCATAGTTTAAGTAAACAAATATTTTAAAAATTGTTAATTACATGTTTGTATTTTAAAAAAGCATAAATGTTTATTTAAAATTTTCTAATTCATATAATGATTTAATAGATTTTCCATTTTAAATTAGATTCATAAATTAATTTTTTTATTATAATATAAATTTATGATACCATAATGAATTTTTTAAAATGTAATAAAATCGATAATAATTTTAAAATATGTATTTCCCACGTAAATGATGATATTAATTAAAAATTAAATTTTGAATATTTAGTAAATTATTTTCATAAAATATAGTTTATTTTATAATTATACACATTCCAAAATGATATTATTGAATTTTTTATATTTTTCTAAAATAGTAGAGTTTTTTTGTGAATAGTTAAATTTAGTAATTTTTTTTATTTAAAAAATTCTTGAATTATTATTTCGTGGATGATTTATGGATAGTGTATATGACAACCCTGTTTTTTATTACAACATAAACATGCTTTATTACATAAAACTTCACTTGATACAACAAAGAAGATCAAGAGGTTTAGTGTCTTTGGGGATTAGGATCATTACATAAAAACTTGAAACATGAAATACAACATCTTTATTGAAAACATCCTTTACAAGACCACTACATTCCCTCGTACTTAGCATTGCATGGGATAACCTGAGGACATGCATACGAAAAAGGTGGGCTATAAAGCCCAGTAAGGGAGTATACATGGAATAACATGAGGAGTACAATACATGTTAGACAAGAGGCATATCAATAGAGCATAAAAGAAACATGAATATAAAGGCATGATAAAGTATGATAATCATAACATGGAAATGTGGCAACAACACTTAACTTGGATTTAGCATGAGCCAAGGCTCATTGCACATAAAGCATGAGTAAAACCTCATTTCACATGAAGCATGAGTAAACCCTGGTTGTACTTGAATTATAATGAGTCAACACTCATTGAACATGACGTATCATGATACTATACATTACCCAATGCATTGGAGCTCAATAAGGGCACACCCTTCTTAAATATTTCATTTCATTGCATAAGTGTGCCACATGGATCATAAAACATGGATTCATAAATCATTACCACTTATTCCATGATAATGTAATGTGGAAATCATACATGAAACATTACAATCAATATGTAAATGTGCATGAAGGTGAATACCCTTGATGGAGAAATGGGCATGGTATTCACTATACAAAGACATTGGCTTAGAAAATCGGTGTGATTTCGGCAGCATAACGGCGTGACATAAGAATTCATAAAAAAGGTTGATGTGAGAGAAATGGGTTCCTCATCATATTTACATGTAATGGACTTTAATGAGGTCATATAGATACATGTCCCAACAATTGTAATGGAATATAGATTCATGATACAAAAGTATTGCTTGAATGTAAAAGAGGAGAGATAAGTTCCTTTCGGAATTTCAGCAAAGTAACAGGAGTACATGGGAAGCATTTAATGAAAGGGAAAGGGTCTCCCATAATTAAAACATAAATAGGGAAGTATGATGGAGGTGAAAAATAATACCCCAACATTCATAATTTAAATTAAAAGGGAAAAACAATTTAATGAAAATTGGACAAAATGAGAAAGGAAGAAAAAACACTTACTTGGAAGTGTGCTTCCAAAGGCTAGAGAAAGGCTTGTGAGAGGCTTCTTGGGAGATTGGGGCACCTTGGGAGGATTATAGAGTGATTAGGGCAGAGGTTTGACGAACTCAAAGGGATTTTAGTGAGGAGGAAGTGGGAGCTTGGGTGGGATTATATAAGAAAGGTGGGCGAATTCATTATTATTTAGGTTTGGGTCCCCTTACATTAAATTAATCCAAACCACAAACAATCCCATTGTTTTTGCCCATGGTTTATGGAAAACGGAAGATGAAAACAATATTTTATAAGGTCCAAGTCCTAACTTCTTAAAATATTAGGGTTTCTTATGTGGAGGTGAGTCACACTCCCATGGAAATTATTTTAAAAAGGCAAAGTGTTGAATATGTCTTAAGAGGTTCATTAATGCTTTGAAAAGTAAGTCAAACAAACCCAAAATCACATTATTTTAATGATAAAACATATATTGGCCGAAAATAAGGATTATTTTATTTTATTAAATCAACATTGGGTCATTATGATGTCATAAAACACATTATATATTTAAATGGTATTTAATTTTTACACAAAAATTTGACTGTCTCAGAAAATTATGAAAATTTCACCATTGGATAATTTCGACGTCCTGATTCCGAAAATGACATTTATTTCATCTAAAAAATTTCTAATGATGTCAATTTTCACTTTTAAAATAAAAACCAACATTTATCCAAAATTCTCGGGTTTTCACAGAAATGGCTTTCAAACCTTAATATAACTTTTTAATTGCATTCATAAAATTATAAGATCATTTATATTTAATAAAAAATAATTTAATAATATTATTATTATTTTATTAAAATATTATTTAATTCAAAATTCCCTTAAATTAATAAAATATATTTCTTAATTAAATAATAACTAAAAACACCATTTGTACTTTAAAAACTATTTACAATGTATCAAAAATGACTAGAAATTATATTTATTATTATATACAAAAAATAATGTACATGAACATAGTATTACTTATTTGTTACATAACCCCTTAAAAAAGTCGCGTAAGACCTAACGGTAAGGTGTGTGATGGTGATAGACTCTTGTGGCGGCTCGGATAACATCGCTCGAGTGGTAATCTCTATCAACTTCATATTTTCCCGTAGACGATCACGTTCGAGCTTGACATAATAAAGCTCAACTTGGGCTTGGTCAACGGTGAACCCCAAAGACGCCACCTCTTTTCCGAGCTCCGAAAAATGGGCTTCGTATGGGGCAATTCTACTGGATGAGGCCATCACTTCCTTTTTCTGAGTAAAATTGGGTTCCCTAAAGCCTTATATTTATACTAAACATGTGATCACTGTTCAACGGATATAAAAGTAACAGTCACAACTCATAACATAAAACCAAAGAATTTGACATCTTATAAAAACATTTTTCATAAAGAGACATTTAACTGGATCAAGAGGAATTTTCCATTAATGAAACTTTGGGTCGTTACAATATTCCCCCTTACGAAATTTCGCCCTCTAAATTTTTCTTTTACCACACTAAAACAAATGTGGGTAACTCACCTTCATCATATCCTCTGATTCTGAAGTTTCTTTTTCAAACTTGTGGTTTCTCTATAACACCTTCACGATGGGAATTGTCTTCTTTTGTATAATGTTTTCTCTACGATCTAATATCTTCACTAGTTGCTCCTCATAAGAAATATCGTCTTCCAATTATACCACCTCAGAAGAGAGTACATGTGAGGGGTCTTGAATGTACTTCTTTAAGAGGGATACATGAAATACATCATGCACCTTGGCCATAGTAGGAGGAAGTGCTAGTTGATAGGCCAAAACCCCAACATGATCAAGAATCTTGAAGGGGCAGATGTACCTTGGACTTAACATCCCTTTCTTTCCAAACCACAAGACCTTCTTCCACAGAGATATGCGTAGAAACACCATGCCTCCATCTTTAAACTCAAGGTCTCATCAACGATTATCTGCATAACTCTTCTGTCGACTCTGGGCTCCCTTGATATGCTGCTGAATGGTTTTCACCTTCTCCACCATTTCCTCGACCATTTCTGGTCCAAGCAGCTTACGTTCACCAACCTCATCACAACATGCCGATGTTCTGCACCTTTTCCCATACAGGGCTTTATATGGTGCCATTTGGATGCTCAAGTGGAAACTATTATTATAAGAGAACTCAACCAGAGAAAGATTTTGATCCCATCTTCCTTTAAAGTCCATTGAGCACGCTCTCAACATACCCTCAAGTGTTTGGATAGTCCGCTCGGATTGACCATCAGTTAGAGGATGAAAGGCCATACTGATGTTCAGTTCAGTATTCAGATCATGTTGAAGACTCTTCCAAAAAATAGAGGTGAATCTAGGATCTCGGTCAAACACAATAGATAGTGGTACTCCATTCAACCTTAACACTTCCCTAATATATATTTGTGCCAGTTGATCCAATGAGAAATCCTCCCTAATAGAAACGAAATGTGCAGTCTTTGAAAGACGATCCACAACAACCCTGATTGCATTGTTGCCTTTGGATGTCCTTGGAAGTTCGGCGACAAAGTCCATGATGATGTTCTCCAATTTCCATTCTGGTATGGCAATGGTGGCATCATCCCCTTAGACTTCTGCCTCTCTACCTTCACTTGCTGACAAACTAGGCACATTGATGTATATTCGGCTATCTCCTTCTTCATATTCTCCCACCAAAAGATTTCTCGGAGATCTTGATACATCTTTGTGCTCCCTGGGTGAATAGAGAAATTTGAACTATGTGCATCATCCAAAAGTTCCTCCTTCAGCTCTGGACATGATGGAACACATTGTCTTTTCCCAAACCGCACAATTCCTTCTTCGTTAACATTAAACTTAGAGGATTACCCATTTTTGATAGCTTCCACTTTTTCTTGAATTCCCACATAATCCTTTTGAGCATCCTTTAACATTTCCAAAAGGGATGGTTGAGAAATAATTTGTGAAAGAATTGATGATGTTCCCTTCTTTATGATTCACACGTCCATCTTCATCAAGTCTAAGAAGATTGGATCCTTCGCAATTCTCATCATTGATAGAATCGCTGGATCCTTTCTACTTAGGGAATCCGCCACCTTTTTCACATTCCCAGGGTGGTAATGTATTTAACAATCATAATCCTTGATGAGATCTATCCATCTTCTCTGGCGCATATTAATCTCTTTCTATGTGAATATATATTTAAGTCTCTTGTGGTCAGTATATATCTCACATTTCTCTCTATGGAGATAATGCCGCCCGATTTTCATGGCAAAGATCACCGCCTACAACTCCAGATCATGCGTTGGATATTTTCGCTCATTGATTTTCAACTGCTTTGAGTCATAGGATATCACTTTATCATTCTGCATCAGCACACATCCTAAGCCCTTCTTTGAGGCATCACTGAATACCACAAAAAGTTCCCCACTTGTGGGTAAAGTGAGCACTGGCGCAGTGGTAAGCCTCCTTTTCAACTCCTTGAAGCATTCTTCACATTCATCACTCCAAGCAAACTTTACTCCCTTTAGAGTTAGCTTTGTAAGAGGGTTGGACAATCGTGAGAAATTTCTCACAAATCATCAATAATATCCAGCTAACCCCAAGATGCTACGGATATCTGTTGCCGATGTTGGCCTCATCCATCCCTCAATTTCATCTATTTTGGAGGGGTCCACAGATATCCCATTGCTTGTGATGATATGGCCCAAGAATGATACCTCCTTCAACTAGAACTCACACTAGCTGTACTTTTCATAGAGCTTCTCCTTGCTCAAAGTCTCTAGTACAGTTTTTAAATGCTCCTCATG
Organism: Viscum album; assembly: GCA_963277665.1. Classification (NCBI taxonomy): domain Eukaryota; kingdom Viridiplantae; phylum Streptophyta; class Magnoliopsida; order Santalales; family Viscaceae; genus Viscum; species Viscum album. The sequence goes on from OY728125.1 coordinate 385,534,813, forward strand.
ATCCTCCTTGGTTTTGGAGTATATTAGAATATCATCTATAAAGACTACCACAAATTTGTCAAGGTAATCTCTAAAGACTCTATTCATCATGTCCATGAATATTGTTGGAGCATTGGTGAGTCCGAAATGCATTACTATGAATTCATAGTGCCTGTACCTTGTACGAAAAGCAGTCTTGGGGATATCTTCCTTCTTCACCCTTACTTGATAATATCCTGACCGAAATTCCATCTTGGAGAAGTATTGTTCTCCACGCAACTGATCGAACAAGTCATCAATTTGTGGGAGAGGATACTTGTTCTTTATCGTGATTTTTTAAGTTCACGATAATCGATGCAAAGCCGCATTGACCCATCCTTCTTCTTGACGAAGAGGACTGGTGCACCCCATGGTGAAGCACTTGGTCGTATAAACCCTTTATCCAGATTCTCCTGTAGTTGTTTCTTCAGCTCTTCAAGATCAATAACAAACATTCTATATGGAGTCTTTGATATTGGTAATTCCCCAGGTATAAGTTCAATTGAGAACTCAACATCTCTTCTAGGAGGAAGACCTGGCAGTTCCTTCAGAAACGCTTCCGCGAATTCCCTCACAATAGGCATTTCTTCAAGGATGGTTTCTTCTTTGGAATCAATCATTTGAGCCAGATACGCATGCTCATAGGGTAGTAATATCCATTCTTGAGATGATGGAGCTAAATGAGATTCGTCTTCCTCCTGACACTTGTAAAGAATCGGGGGTCGATTCTCCATATGGAGTGTGATTTCCCTCTCCCGACAATTTATGTTGGCTCTATATAAGAAAAGTCGATCCATGCCAAGAATTGCATCAAATTCCTTGGGAGGGAGTATGACAAGGTTCGTTGGGAAATTCAATCCACACATTATAACATGGTAGGACTTATACTCATGGGATGCAATGATTGCCCAATTTTCCGTACTCACTGACATCTTTACTTCCATGATTTTTGGTGGTGCTGGGATTGTTCTACTAAACATTTGAGATATAAAAGAATGCGTATAACATGAATCAAAAAGTACTTTTTCAATTATTAAATGAATAACTAGCGTACCTGTCACCACTTCACTGTCGGGGTTCACTTTGGCAGAGGTGATGACAAAAGATCTTCCTTGCTGTCTTGGAGGTTGTTGGTTGCCTCCGAAAACCCTTGGATTAGGGAACTTATTTGCAAAATTACTTGGTTCTTTTTCATTTATAGTATTGAACAACGCGTTGAGGTTCGAATAGAGCGTTCCTCTCCTCTGTCGCAGCCACGGGTCCTTCTTGCCGATAGTTAACAGCTAGGTGCCCTTGTCTTCCATACCTGAAGCAATTTCTCATCACCTTAAGGCAATTTCCTGGGTGATTCTTTCCGAACTTTTGGAAAGTGGGGTGCTGGAACTTCTTAGCACCGTTGGATTTATCCATCGGACCACCAGCATTGAATCCTACCTTATGCTTGTTGTCCCCATGAAACCCCTGTTATTCTCTGATCTCCATTTCATCCTTGAAGGCACATCGGACAATTTCCTCATAGCTATCGAAGTCACGGATCTCTAATACATTCCGCAAGCTAGGTTTCATCCCACCAAAGAAGGGGTCAACTTTGCATTCGAGGGTAACGACAAAGCCAGATGTATATTGTGCAAGCCTTGTGATGTTTTCCTTGTACGCTCCAACGGATTCCTCATCTTTTTTCTTGAGGGAAAGGAAGTCCCTTTCCATCTTATGCCCGAGGGTGCGTGGAAAATATTTATCGAAAAACATCTTCTGGAATTTCTTCCATTCCAAAGCCTCGATCTCCTCCTCAGTCTTTGTATTTTTGATTGACGTCCACCATTGATCAGATTCACCCTCCATATGATAGGCAGCCAGGAGAACCTTCTCTTGTTCAGAACATTGAAGGATGGAGAAGATCTTTTCAATGGAGTTGATCCATTGTTCTGCGATCGTGGGATCGGATGATCCAATAAAAGTAGGAGACCTTTGTCCCATGAAGCTCTCGATAGCGACTTGTTCTTTCTTAGGGGGGGGGGGGGGTTGAACGTTCCTCTTGACCCGTGTTTCTATTCAAAACTTGAGTTAGCTGAGATAGAAGCATGACAAAGTTCGTGATTCCCACTCCCATTGGATTGGGCATCTCATTAGTACAATCATCACACTGATCTTCACAACGGTTGTTAGCCCGAGTCCTCCTATTACCTGCTATTAGCTGGAATAAAAGGAAAGTTAGGGGTAACACATAAAGGGTAGTCCAAAGACAAAAGTTGATGAATTATTAATAAACTTTTATTTCTTTAACTCATGAGTCTATAGGCTTCAATCTAGGATTTTCATGATCTACTTTCTAACATATATTCTTAGGGGAAATTTTCAATTAATAAGGGTTCATACTATGATTGTGAATTTATCAAAACATATCCCCCAGGAGTTTCGTAACCAAGAGTGCAGCAATGCCAATTTTCGTGCACCAGTTCCTGTTCGAGTCTAGCTCAAAGCGGTGTTTTTGGGTTTTACCCCTAGGATACATCTGTGCCAGAGCCGCCTCTACCTGCTCGTATACAGACATGGATGTATTTGTTTGATAAACCACTTAATTAGAATTTACCAAAACTTAGGGATGTTTTTATTATAATTAGTCTTGTATCTAAGGCTTTACTAGGGTTTCATAATCCAAAAAATAACTAAACCTATCCTCTGATACCAACTATGAAAACCCTGCTTTTTAATACAACTTAAACATGCTTTATTACATAAAACTTCACTTGATAAAACAATGATCATCGAGAGGTTTAGTGTATTTGGGGCTTAGGATCATTACCTTAAAACCTAAACATGAAATACAACATCTTTATTGAAAACTTCCTTTACAAGACCACTGCATTCCCTCGTACTTAGCATTGCATGGGATATCCAGAGGACATGCATAAGAAAAGGGTGAGCTATAAAGCCCAGTAAGGGAGTACACATGGAATAACATGAGGAGTAAAATACATGTTAGACATTTGGCATATCAATAGAGCATAAAAGAAACATGAACATAAAGGCATGATAAAGTATGATAATCATTACTTGAAAATGTGGCAACAACACTTAACATTGATTTAGCATGAGCCAAGGCTCATTGCACATAAAGCATGAGTAAAACCTCATTGCACATGAAGCACGAGTAAACCCTAGTTGCACTTGAATTTTCATGAGTCAAAACTCATTGCACATGACGTATCATGATACTATACTTTACCCAATTCGTTGGAGCTCTATAAGGGTGAACCCTTCTTAAACATTTCATTTCATGCATAAGTGTTCCACATGGATCATAAAACAAGGATTCATAAAACATAATAATTTATTCCACGATAAAGGAATGTGGAATTCATACATGAAACATTACAATCAATATGTAAATGTTCATATAGGTGAATACCGTTGATGGGGAAATGGGTATGGTATTCAGTACACAAAGATATTGGCTTAGAAAATCGGTGCGATTTCGGCAGAGTAAAGGCTTGACATAAGAATTCATAGAAAAGGTTGATGAGAGAGAAAGGAATTCCTCATCATATTTACATGCAATGGACAGTAATGAGGTCATATAGATACATTTCCCAACAATTGTAATGTAATTTAGATTCATGATACAAAATTATTGCTTGAATGTAAAAGAGGAGTGAGAAGTTCCTTTCGGAATTTTGGTAGAGTAACTGGTGTACATGGGAGGAATTTAATTATGCAGAAAGGGGATCCCATCATTCAAAATTAAAGAGGGAAGTATGAGGGAGGTTCAAATCCATACCCCAACATTGATAATTGAAATTAAAAAGGAAAAACAACTTAAAGAAAATTGGACAAAAATGAGAAAGGAAGAAAAAACCCTTACTTGGAAGTGTGCTTCCAAAGGCTAGAGAGAGGCTTGTGAGAGGCTTCATGGGAACATGGGGCACCTTAGGAGGATTATAGAGAGAGTAGGGCTGTGTTTGGACGAACTCCAAGGGATTTTAGTGAGGAAGAAGTGGGAGCTTGGCTGGGTTTATATAGTAAAGGTGAGGGAATTCTTTATTATTTAGGTTTGGGTCCCCTTACATTAAATTAATCCAAAACACAAACCATCCCATGGTTTTTGCCCATGGTTTTGGGAAAAGGGAAGAGTAAAACAATATTTTATAAGGCCCAAGGCAGAACTTCTAAAAATATTAGGGTTTCTTATGTAAAGGTGAGTCACACTCCCGTGGAAATTTATTTAAAAATGAAAAGTGTTGAATATGTCTTGAAGGGTTCATTAATGCTTTGCAAAGTAAGTCAAACAAACCCAAAATTACATTATTTTAAGGATAAAACATATATTGGCCGAACATAAGGATTATGGTATTTTATTACATCACCATTGGGTCATTATGATGTCATAAAATACATTATATATTTAAACGGTATTTAATTTTTACCCAAAAATTTGATTGTCTCAGAAAATTATGAAAAAATCACCGTTGGATAATTTTGACGTCCTAATTCCAGAAATAAAATATATTTTATATAAAATAATTCTAAATATGTTAATTTTCACTTTTAAAATAAAAACCAACATTTATCAAAATTTCACAGGTTTTGATAGAAATGGCTTTCAAACCTTAATATAACTTTTTAATTGCATTCATAAAATTATAAGATCATTTATATTTATAAAAATTAATTTAATAATATTATTAATATTTTATTAAAATATTATTTAATTCAAAAATCCATTAATTTAACAAAATAGATTTTTAATTAAATAATAACTAAAAACACCATTTGTACATTAAAAACTATTTACAATGAATAAAAAATGACTAGAAATTATATTCATTATTATATAAAAATAATAATATACATGAAAATAGTACAAATTATTTTTTACATAACCCCTTAAAACATCCACATAAGACCTAAGGGTAAGGTGTGCGATGGTGACGGACTCTTGGGGCGGATCGGATAACATCACTCGAGGGGTAATCTCTATCAACATACACTTTTCTCGTAGACGATCACGTTTGAGCTTGACGTAATGAAGCTCAGCTTGGGCTTGGTCAAGGGCGAATCCCAAAGATGCCACCCCATTTCCGAGCTCCGACAAATGGGATTCATATTGGGAAATTATACTGGATGAGGCCATCGCTTCCTTTGACTGAGTAAAATTGGGTTTGTTAAAGCCTTATATTTATACTAATAATGTGATCACTGTTCAACGACTCTAAAAGTAACAGTCACAACTCTTAACATAAAACCATAGAAGTTGACATCTTATAAAAACATTTTATAAAGAGACATTTAAATGGATCAAGAGGCATTTTCCATTAATGAAACTTTGGGTCGTTATAGTGTGAGCCAATAATCTCAAAATATAATTCATTATTTTAATATATATATATATAGTGATAATGTTCAAACAATTCAGGGTCTTGGGATAAAATAATAAATTAACTAATAATGTAATAAAAAAACACTCCTCTCTTCACTATAATTGTCATTCCCCCACCAAATTTTCCCAGAAAACCTCAAAATCCTTTTATTTTTTCTAATTTCTGAACAATAATCTTCTCAATCCCTTTCCCAACATTAAAGGGCCTTTTTCTCAAAAAAAATACCAATGTAAATCTCCCTAAGGGGTTTCTCAAGGAGAAAAATCAAGAAGTAAAATCTTATTTTTTTCATCAAATCCCTTTTCATTTTATATTAATTACTTATTATCTTAAAATATCACCTTATCCTCTAGGGATGATAGTTATATTATGTTATATATAATGAAATATTATTATTATAATGTAATAATAAATCATCAACCCTCTTTCCCTCACCCATTTATTCTAAAAATGGAAAATTTATTCGTGAGGTGTTGTTTTACCCCATTCAAGGATGAAAAGTTTTCATTTTAACTTAACACCTTCAAGGATGGTATTAAAACTATTATAATTGTTTATAAATATTTTTAATTGAATTTTTTGACTTATTTTATGTTATGTACCTATCTTATATACATAATATTAAATAATAAAACAAAACCAGTTCATTGGGATCGAAAACCGCCCTAATTAATCTAAATGATTATCATTAAAAAGTAATCTAATGAATCAATCCCTTATCAGGAAAAAGGTAATATATAATACAAATTAAACTTCCATAATTTTTTGAATAACATATTTTTTAAATTTTGTATTATTATCCCCATTATACGTGAACAACCATTCATGTATACAATCAAATTGATCATAAAAATCAAGAAAATAAATACTCATGAATGATAAATTAAAACATTATAACTCATAAAAATGTTCATAAATGAACTTAAAAAAATATAATGAATAAAATACTAGTATAATAGTTTTTTTATTTATCAATTAATTTATCCAATTCCCTTATCTAGGATATTAAATTGAAGAAAGCATTCAAATATAAGGTAAGAAAATTCTCAAACCCAATTCCTTTATTTGGGTTATTCTCTATTCCAGGGTATGAATGTTTATATTATTTTCCTAAAAAGTCATTTTAATTTTATTTTCAACATATACATATTTACAATATGGATTTATTACAAATTAAGACTTATTTTCGAAATAACAATTCTTTCAAAAAAACACATCTTCTACTTATCATGAGATTGTTTCTCCTTCAAACAAGATTAATGATTCTTTTACCACGTATGATATTCACTTTTTCTTTTTGGAAACCCAAATTTTATTCATAAAATTAATATTGATTAAATTATCATGACACCTATTTCATTTTAATGTGTTATATTATATCCAGGATTAATATGTGTTCTATGTTGCAGACAAGATTATGTAAATGTTATGAAATAATAGGTGCTCCCAGAATTACATAGTGCTACAAAGTAGTTGGTAATGTGCTATATCACCAAAGATAGTATGAGATATACCTTAACATGAAGCTATATTTTTTTAAATGATAATTTATGACTATGAACATATCATATGCATAAACATGATTCTAGTTTTGTTCAAAACTATGTGTGGTTGTTTACCACTAAGACATGATGGTTCATTTTTATGAATCTTCACATTTCATACCTTTATCTAATGATTCTTACCAAGATTATAATTATAATCAAATTTTTATGTTTTGATTGTAATTATTGTTCTCACCTAATTTATATTGATTCATCCTCTTATTCACTCCCTTACTGGGCTTTTACATCACTCCTTTCATTGATGTATATCCTCTAGTGATTGAATATACTAAAGAGAATGAGATGACCTCTACGAAGATACAAAAAAATAATTAAATAATTTATTTCTTTTATTATGTAAATTTTATGAATTGTCCAAAATTTCACAAGACACTAAAACATTGTATCCTGATTCTGTAATGCTTTTATGTTGTTTCTCTTTAGAATTATGTAACAGCAATGTAATAAAAATTATGGTTACTATATAGTAATTTAAAATAAGTGGTTTTATATGAATCTATTTTTAAATGGAAATTATATATTTCTAACATATATTTATAATATTTTACTTAATTTCAATTTAAATAATAATAATTGTTATATTTTATTCATTTCTTTTTATTTTAATTTATTTTTAATTTTATCAATTTTTCATGTTTAATTGATAAGATAAAATGTTTGTAAGGGATAAAAAAGACAATAACATCTCTTGGAGTTATGTTCCTTCTTAATTATATAACACAAAGTCCAGCTAGGAGTAATGCTTCTTCATATTTTTTGAATAAAAGAAAAAACAGAGTAGATGGGTGGGGTCAATCAAAGGGACTCGCCCACGTCCATCAAAACACAAAGTTATATATCATTGTAAGACATATAATTCCCATAATCAGAGTCATCAGCAGTTTCCCATTCATATTGGGACCTACCATGATCGAGGCTTTTACGAATATCAGAATTAAGCTTACCCGATAGCAAAAAAGAATGAGTACACACAGTGCGAGGTTTATTAGAAAAGTCCTTTTGTGGCCTTCACTTAGAGTGACCAGGAGTGTAATCAACTTCCCCTTTTCCAGAAATGAGTGCATCTTTGAAATAAGTAGGACCACCACAACCCGCTGTTGTCCCTTCCACCTCTGAGATGTCACCCCAATTCGCATATATCCTAGAGGAGTTCAAGAGATTTTGAATCACTTGATTACAATCAACCTGTTGAGAAGTCCCAATGTTAGGAGTCATATCAGCAGTCTCATCATGTTTCACACCTGCAACAATATTATCATTCAAGCATATATTTGAGGGGTCTGTACATGCTGGAGATCCTGCAATAGAGAGTGGATTATTTTTTCCAATCCCAACTAATCCATTGGGGGTAATTGTGCAACCATGCTTGGGTGTAATCTCCTTGGAAAATCAACTCGGGCAGTAGAAGGACCGCTCATCAGGGATGAAGAGATATCCCTATTATTAGAAGGACCATTGTTGGCTCTCAATGGTGATGAATCCACCATCAATCCATTCACTTTAGAAGGTAGTTTTTTTTTCTTTCACAAAAACCAACACATCAACCATATTGGAAGATGTCTTGATGCTATGATGAAGGGGTTGTGACAAATCCACATCATTCCCCGTTGATTTCCTACTACATATGTTGGATATATGACCCTTCATCCCACATTTCACACATGAGATCCTTCTCCAACATAGTTCCATAGAGTTCCCAACAGCCATACATTCCTTACAAATAATTTTCTTTCTTTCATAATAAACATCAATTTAAATTCAATCTGTTAGAGTGGAAAGAGTTACCTTGTCAATCAAGATGGAGCTAAGATCAATCTCCACTAACATCCTGGCGAAGTGTCCAAACTGAACATTCTCGGTCTCTTTGTCAAGTCGTATATGAGTCCCAATTGTAATACCAATATCACACAATATCATTGGCTGCCAAAGGACTCCATTAAGACAATGAAGGTGAAAACATACTTGAGAAAAATCATTCCATGCACGCAAAGCATTAAAGTCCAGAGACCATTCATGAAGGTGAAGACATTTAAGCTTCAAGGAAAGAGATCCAGTGCTCCATGCATGAATTTTAGAATCATCTAATGGAAAAATGCAATTAAATAAACCACACCCAAGAGATACACACCTCCAAATATCAAGTCACTATATATCCTATGTTATAAACTCTATAAGGGTAATCATTCTATATCTCTCTTAGTTGATTTTAAATATCTACTCTCCATTTTTCCTATTTCATGTTACATCTATTTTTCACATTAAATTTTTTCAGTTAGGATTTTTGTCTTATTTTATTTTTATTTACACTATGTTTAATAATTCTCTATCCTCAAATTTAATATGCACTTTGTCACGGACTACAATATTTTGTATATTTCTGATTTTTTATTTAAAACACTCTATTTTTTTTATATTTTTAGATTTTTATAGAAACTATATTTGGGTGTTCTTTACAAAAATACCATACATCCATTTCTTTTCATTTATTTTCAATTTTATATCTTAACTGTGATTATGTTAACTCAAAACACTATGAAACCGATGACGAAATATATTTTTATTTTTATTCAATTTATTCAATTTCTCCATATGATTATTCTTCATTATTTTTTTAATGATGTTGTTAATCCATTAGAAATATATTATCAAATTTAATTTCACATTTATGGATTTACTCTCCATTTATCATCCAATATTCCCCTCCAATCCTCCAATATAATACCCTTTCATATTTTATAATAACAAATATAATTTTCGTGGGTTGATAATTTTATGACTTACTGTTAATGTGTGATCAAATTCATAATTTTAATATATTTTTTATAAATGAATTTATAGAACTGTTATACTATAATGGGTGGAGATAAAATCAAAAGTTTCACTAGTATTTAGGGATGATATTATATTTCATGTGATATTTTATATGGGACGTAGGATGTGATCATATTCGACCATGTTATCATTTTTTGGTGGTTAACCTTTACTTATTATAATGATTTTATTTTTTTATTTATATTACACATTCCAATGTCATTATTCATGTTTTTATTTCCTTAAATCATGATCAATCATTTGTTATTCCATATTATTATTCCTCAATTTCCTGATTAATTTTCTATAATATAATTTTATGGTATACTCAACTGATTTTAATTATTAAAAGACCTCTAATATCTCCCTTTACAAAACATTTTATGCTTTCACCATATCAAGATGTAATATTACACACTTTCCATTTTTTATAGATACTTATTATATTTTTTATATAGAAAAATGTCTAATAATGGTAAATATGAATATTATGGAACATGAAAATTTATTTACTTATTTGGATATTTTTATTATGTAAAGTATAATATGTATATAGTATCCAAATATACTAAAACATTGGATTATAGGTGTAAAAACCATGGTTATTATGTAATAATTGTTTCACTATTTCTAACACGTAGATCTACTTCTCTTATAATTAATATTTTTTTTATTTCAATGCTTTTCTACATAACTATATATATGTGGTACACATATAACATCATGTATCATTCACTCTAAATTATAGAATTTGATATATAATATTAAACTATTTATATTAATAATGCCTCTCTTTATAATTTAGAACCCTTCGAAAAACAACATATTTGAAAATATGATTAAAAAACATAACATAGATCGTATAGATATAATTTTTCCCTAAAAAAATTATAATATATAATAGAATATATTTAGAAATTGATTTTCATTTTTTCATATGAATTTGATAATGAAATTTATTGAATATACTCTCACTAAAATGATGACCCTCACACTATATCCATTAGTTATCATGGATAAATATTTCATCATAAATTAAGTCAACTTTAGTGTTCCTTACAAATAATTTCTATTATGAAAAAACAATCATGTAAATTATTACATAAGAAATTTTTTGATACTTTAGTGGGAAATATCATACGCAAAATTATCTAAATAACTATCTTAAATTTATTATTATGGTTATATAACATTAAAGGTTAGTCAAAAAAGTGAAAGTAACATATTATTATCATATATAGTTACAAATATTTTAGAATATTAAATATTATACAAGCCTTATATAAGATATCAATAGGGAATCTAATTTTTGGGGTTAAATGTACATAATGGTAAAATTATTGTCCAATTTTCTCTTAAAAATGAAGTAAAAACTATTTATTTTAGTTTGTATATACGATCCTCTCAATTAATATATTCTTATATTTCATTTCCTATATGTTTACATGTTATGATAAAACAAAAATATCCAAACCTGATTCCCATTATGGGCCATGATAGGGTTTGAAATGTGTTCCTGGTCACAATGAGTTGAAAAGTAATTCTTGGGTATCAAAATATTCCTCAGGGGGTTGATTTTTCTAAATATAATAACTAATAAAAAGTAAAATTAGACAAAAAATTATTCCTCAAACATATTTTAATTTGGAAATTCTTACAAATTATATAACTAATTTTCATAAATCATTAAGCTCAAATAAGTCTCAATGGAGTGGAAGTAAATTAATAACACTAAATAAAAATAGACAATTACACCCAAAACTCCAACGAAAATAGGTTCAAAATTAATATGAGGAATGGAATGTGATAAAAAATAAAATAGAGTTGTACATTCAAGGTGTCCTAATACATGAGATGAATCAAAATACCAAAATAGAAAAAAATAACACAACTATCTCAAATATCTACTACATTGTGTGAGGCGAATAACTTCACATGTCAACTCCAGTGTACCCAAACTGTGCTAAGATTCTCTACTATATTCAAGTGATTCCTATAATACCCATGTAATATGATAGGCATACAAAACTAGTACATAGTACGTATCCTCCTAAAACCCCATGTATAATATTCCAAATAAATCAAATTCATATCTTTTAAATAAAACTATAAAATCAAACAATTATCTTTTGATTAAAACAAATAATATGGATCTATCACAAAAAATTATTTCCAAGGTATGTGGGTAATGCCCCAGCCCGAGCCTTTGAAACATAAATTGAGAGGGGGGTACCACATGACCTTAGGAATGAGTCCCCATAAATCAGAGCATTCCAACTAGTGTAGAGTGTCTAATATATTTGTGGAGAGATTATTCCCTCTAAAATATGTCCCAAGGTCATTCCAAATTCTTTTGAAAATTCATCATGAACATCCTACCAACATATGGACATAAACCTATGAGCCCATTAGTCCCCCAAATTATAGAATAAAATGTAGGAGAAACTGTCTACATGATGCATCAATAAGAACATGGAATGCAATATAGGAAAAATAAAACACAAGCTATATAAAATTATTCATACAGTAGTCGGTACATGTTGAACAACATCATTGAAAAATATGACAGCCTTAGTCCTACCTTGTCTACATCCCATAAAATCCATGACCACTATCCACAAGCAACCCATGTCATGAGTCTATCTTCATATGGTACCATTTTCTAGGAAGAAAATAGTAGGGTTTACCCACATACATCAGGACCCAACCCATGTATGCAGATAAGGGTGAGTCTAATAACCAAGCAGGTATCCCTTATTCTTTAGTAAAAATGTTTACTACTTTGATCAAGATGGTTTGAATGAAATAAATATATATAGTTTGTCATGCCAGTGAAAAAGAACCACTGATAAACATAACACACATGCACATACAATCATATCTACTTCTGCTCCCTATCGAGATCTATGTTATACCAGAACCTATACACTACCTACTATGGAAGTATATTTGAAGTTGCATCTATGATGGGCAATATTACACATGATACATGTGGCCTACACCAATAAATCTATTCATTATCTCTTTAACTACCATAACTCTTCCCTATATACTTCGAAAGGTCTATCAAGTCACTCGAACCATTATTAGAGACTCTTGGGAGGTCAACCACGAAAACTATTAGATCCCTACAGGTTCAAGGTATAACAACCGTACTCTTTATTTAAATCATAAAGTGGTTTATTACAAAAACTTCACTTGATACAACATAGAATATTGTTAGGTCTAGTGTCTCTGGGGCTTAGTAACAATACATAACAACTTAGGACATAAAACACACAAAATTGTTATTGAAAAAATCCTTCACCAAACCACAACATTCCCTCATACTTAACATTTCATGGTAACCCAAGGACATACACGTGAAATGGGTGAGCTATAATGCCTAGTAAGGGAGTAAACAAGGCATAACATGAAGAATAAGATTGATTTTATGAAATAGGAATATAAATGGAGCATAAAAGAACATGGAAATAAAGTCATGATATAGAACAATTATCATAACATTTAAATGTGGCAGCAACACATAACATGGAGTTAGCATGGGCCAAGGCTCATTGTACATGGAGCATGATTAAAACCTCATTGCAAATGAAGCATGAGTAAAATATATTTTCTCATGAATTATCTTGTATAAACACCCATTACATGTGACGTATCACGATACAATAATTTACCCAAAGCATTGGAGCGCTATTAGGGTGCACCCTTTTAAACATTTCATTTCATGCCTAAGTGTGCCACATGGATCATACAACATGGAATGATTGTTCATCATTTATTCCATGATAAAGGAATGTAGAAAACACACACAATTCATTATAATCAATAATTAAATGTTCATAAAGGTGAATACCCTTTATAGATAAATGGGTATGGTATTCACTACACAATGACATTGTCTTGGAAAATCGGTGCAATTTTAGCAGCGTATCAGCGTGACATAAGAATTCGAAAAAATGGTTGATGAGAGATAAAGGGGTGTAGTATCATATATACATGAAATGGAAAGTAATGGGGTCATATGGATACATGTACCAGCATTGGTAATGTATTTTAGATACATTATACAATATAATTTCATGAGTGTAAATGAGGAGAGATAAATTCCTTACAAAATTTTGGCGTGGTAACAAATATACATAGAAGGAACTGACGAGAGATAAAGGGGACTTTCATCATTCAAACATAAAGATGATAGTTTTGTCAAGGTGTGATATCATACCCCAACATTTATACATGAAAATAGAATGGAAATATAGTATTATGAAACTTGGATAAAATGAGAAAGGAAGGAATCCCTTAAATTGATGTGTGATCCCAAAGGCTTGGGAGTGACTTGATAGAGGCTTCTTGGCAGCTCAAGGCACCTTTATAGGATTGTAGATACTAGAGGGAAAAGGATGGGTGAACTCCAAAGGCTTTCAGTGAAAAGGATGTAGGCTCTTGGGTGGGTTTATATAGTAAAGGAGGGGGAATTCATTATTATTTTGGTTTGGGGGACCACACATTAAACTCATCAAAACCACAAAACAACCCATGGTTTTTTCCCATGCTTTTCTTCAAATGGAATGGTAAGACAATATTATATTGGGAAAAATGATGAACTTATTAAAATAATATAGTTTCATATTTGGAGGCGAGTCACACTCTCAAAGAAGTCAATTTATAATGCTAAAATGTATTATAATATTGAGAGGGTCTACTAAGGCTTTGTAAAATAAATCAGCCAAACCAAAAATGAATGTTTTTAATTATAACACATATATTGGCCAAAAGTTATGTTTATAGTATTTTAATATATCACTATTGGTTCATTATGATGTCATAAAACACATTTCATACTTAAACGGTATTTAATTTTTTTCCAAAAATTCAACTGTCATTGAATATTATGAAAATTCCCCCTTTGATAAATTCGGCGTCATGATTCCAAAAATAATATTAATTTTATCCAAATAATTTTCTGAATATTTCAATTTTCACTTTTGAAATAAAATTTGATAGTTTACAAAAATTTATGAGTTTTGGAAAAAACATCGTTCAAACCTTAATAAAAATATCAATTGTATACATAAAAATTATAAGAACATTAATACTTAATAAAAATTAATGTAATAATAATAATGTTTTATTAAAATATTAAATAATTAAAAAATCCATTAATTTATCAAAATAGATTCCTCAGTTGAATATTCAGTAAAATATTATTTGTTCTTTAGGAACTATTAACAGTTTAACTATAACACCCAATATTTCATAGTATGTTATCTCATTGATGTAATTCAATAGTTTTCCCTACACGCAATACTGAGTTCATGCGCATAAAAACTTACCAAACTTGTCGTTCCAAAAGAGTTTATGAATAGTATTACCTGCATTTTGAATCTAATATAATCTATATAATTTTATCATCTATATTATGTGTTTCTTAGACATAATATAAGAATAAATTAATTTTTTCAAATAAAAGAAGTATTTTTCAGAAAATGGAATTTTGCTGCCTTTTAACAGAGAACCCTTTATAAAAACAATGGTTGACAATTTTATATATTAAATTTAATGAAAATAAATTCTTATAAGGAAGAGGAACAAAAAAATTAGTTTAGATAAATTTTTGGTACATTTCTGTTAACATTCATATTTTGATGAATAGTAAAAATACTAAATTTTAATTGTAAACAACTTTTTTAATTGAAATAATTTATAGTGTTATATTTTGAGTTTGAATGGTTTGGAAGTATAATTAGATTATATTTTTATCATTTAATACAATTTATGTTATTATAATTAATTTCAAATTTAAATTATACAAAAACACTTGTCTATCTTTTGATAGTTATTACTTTTTAAAAACATAGTTTTTGATTTTTAACAACGGGAATTAATTTTAAATTAAGAAATGAAACATCTATGATTTTAATTTGGTAATATAGACTTAATTATTGAATTAATAATATCAAAATTATCTTTTGGTGAATTTTTTGTATTTTTCTAAAAACATTCAAATTTTGATGAATAGTGAAAAACACTACGTTATTGTTTAAAACCAACATTTTATTTTAATAAGTCATAATTTTATTTTAATTTATTTAAGGTAAAAATAATATAAATTACCTATATTTGTTCAATTTAATTCATTGGATTAATTTTATAATTATTTTTGATATATAACAATATTATTTAACCATTTTCGGTTTTTACCCACCTTCGAACAGCATTTGCAAACATGCATAAAACATAATTTTGCTGCATCTGTAAGTTGAATTTCAAAAATACAAGAGACATGGTTTACATCAGAATGTAAAATGTGGTCCAATAAGATAAGAATAATGTTTGGTGAATTGTAACATTTGACTTTTATTTACCACGGTTAAAAGCAAATAGGGTAATTAAGGGTGAAAATGATATTCTAATTACCATAACATATGTCCTAATTATATTATATATGTGTAATTCAGCCAAAAAAATTACGAATAAAACATTATCCCCTTTTATCCACTTTAATTTTATTAAGAAATTAATTATTATTTTATTTAAATAAGTGTTAAAAGAGAAAAATTCAAAGTTTAATGACTAAAACATTTTTAATATGGCGTTATACATAAGATAATTTCGACAATAATTATTAATTGTAAAGATAAAAATATTTCAAACAAAATGGTAGTTTATGTATATTTTTTAGACATTAAATAATTTAATTTATTATGAATCAATGATGATGAAATAATTTCCTTATTAATGAATGATTAAAATAATAGATTTTACAAAAATCCAAATAAATGTAATATGAGAAACTTGAGTAACTATGCTAATTTTTTAGGTTAATATGACATGTTATGGTTGATTTAAAAAAAATTAGAAGAAATCATCATTTCTTTATTTTCCAAAAATACAAGTACTAAATAGTTTCAAAATAGACCAAATTGAATTTTTGAAACAAATAATACATTATTAATTTATATAATATTAATAAAAAACTAAGGATCATAAAAATGACCTAGATAAGGTTATATATATTAATAATGAACCACTTGGGGTTCTGTTTCCATGCTATTATATTTTTATTAACCATATGATATAATAATACAAAAAGACATGGTAAATGAAAAACTATTTAACTAAGAGTTAAATCTAAAAGATAAGGTTTATATGGTGACATAAACCTATCCAAAACCTATGTGTTGAGAGATTTTAGATCCATAACCACCTTATTCTCTAAATAAATCATTTTGGAGCCATTAGAATCTGAAAAAAGAGTTTATTATAATATAATATTTCAAGCATTTCCTAAAGTGACCCTCACCTCTCTTATAAAATGGTACTTAACCTTCTCTTAATTTCACACCTCCAAAGACATTTGTCTCTGCTGACCACTACCCAAATATACTCCCAAATTTCCTACATTCATTCTAGGGAACTTACTTTGGTCATAAAGCCATCTTAATGAGCCCTTTTTATCAAATCAAAACTATGAACCCGTAGAAGAGGTAATAATTTCATCACCTCTTTCATGTTCTTTTCTTATTTCACTTCCTCTTTCTTTTTGTTTTCGTTATAAAATAATAACTCCAATATATTATATATACTCTGATGTTATTATAAATATGGTACACCTATATTTGTTATAATATCCTTCTTATAAATGAAAAAGTCACCATACGTGGGTATGTGCGGCTTACCGTCTCCACGTCGTGGTGTAGTTAGTTATTAAAACACTTCATTATTTTGGATTGGTGTAATAATGAATTCAACTAAGGTAAATAATAAATATAAAAAATTAATTATTAATTATATATTATATATCATCTAATTACATATGATTTCACCATCAATATAATGATGTTTTTGCTAGTGCGTACGTACGGATTACCGTCTCCACGGCGCGATGAGATTCATTCCCACGTTCACCATTCAACGATAATTATAAAAATATATATTATTAATAAGTATGAAATATATGACATAATAATTCTATTGGAGGTCTATATGTATGTATGTATGTATGTATGTACTTACATATATCTTATTAACCTACTTCTGTTCAATACGATTTGAAAACTGAAACTGTGTTTCTGCGTACATACGACCTACCATCTTCATAAATGGTGCCTTCCATTTCATATATCTATCTCTTATAACTTTTTATATTTTAAATATATATGATATATAAATAAATATTTATATTCTTGAAGTATTTAAATTGTGATATAAATGATACGATCAAGAATAAAAAATTAAAATATGTACGATAAATAAAGAGATTATTACCCAAAATGATAATTTAGCTTGGAAATCATTATTAAATTGGTAGTATAAAATCAAAAATGAATTATGTATTATATAATAAATATTAATATGGTTTTGTTATAATTTAATAACGTACTATGGTAATTATATAGGAGGTTAAATGTTCCCTCAACCATAAAAATGTGCAAGGGAAGGGTTCATTTCATAATCTCTTTATTATTTGAGGATGTTATTACGTAAGTATCTACTGGGATATATTTATTATAAAAAACCATGTTTCATAAAATAGTTTTCCAAAGGATTAGTTTCTAGGGAATTTTTAATAAAAAATAATTTTAAATCATTTAAAGATTTATTCTTCTAAACATTTCTCATTAATGTGAATGTTTTCAAAATGGTTTTAAGGATTTATTTATTTGGACTTGAATGTTTTAAAATGTTAATTTCATTCAAATATTTCCTACTGATATGGGACGCATTGATTCAAAACTATATTTTAAATGACATACATTATAAATTATGTGACTTTTAAATGATTTCATGAAAAAGGGATATATCTATCAATGATTTTTATAGATCATTTTTAACTATGTCAACATTCTTTACAGGATATTATTCTTGATAAATGATGATTTATTATACTAAACATACATATTTTATTGATGGTTTGGTGATATTTTCTACTGTGGATGTGTTATTTATATACCTTTTATGGTTTATGGATAATGTATTGACATTTCTTATGCTCGTTTTAATATCAATATTTTTGTTATGTTTAATCCTTTTCATTTGAGGAATGCATTGGACTTAGTAAGTGACGAGTGGAGCTGCTATAGCTCCTCTATACATCGATATGTCTCATGAAACAAACTACTATCTTAGCACAAGTCCTTGACAAAATATTATTTTTTGTCTTCACACAAGTCCATGACTATTTCGTTAAGAAGTTTTGAATTATGCATTCCATCATTATGAATGTGGCTATTGATATTGCATGTGATTATTTGACTAGTAGAATATTCATGTGAATAAGTAAGTGGAATTATTTTATTTTATCCTTTTCATATTATGATAAAGTAAATGTTTAAAAGGCTTTTGTTTTAGTCTTATAAATTACCTTTAATGTTCCAGGTTATTTATGAAAGTTTCCACTATATTGATATGATTTCTAAGAATCTGAGCTCACCAATTTATATGTTTCATTTTTTCCACGATGTGAAGAATTATTTTATTTTTGACTTGAAGGGATAGGCTAAGGATATACGTGTGTTGAAAATGGGAAAAAATGTTGTTGATGTTTTTTTTTTCAGAATGTAATGTAAAAATAATGAATGTATCTAGTACTTCCAAGGCTACTATATTGAACGGAAATTCAGTATTTGATCCCTTTTTATCAGTCCAATGTTTTGTAATAATACACTAACCCTGGGTAACAGGGGTTAGGGCATTATAGATGGTATCAGAAAATGTTTTGCAAAATCATTAAAAATAGTTTTAGATAAACTCCTATTAGAGAGCTTTACCCGAAGATATACATTGAGGATTACTATAGAAGAAATTCCTAGAATTTTGTTGATGTATATATTTTGGGTATTTCCAAGCAATATATCCCTATCTATATATGAGTAGGTTGAGGCGGCTCTGGCACATATGTACCTTGGAGTGAATGATCTGACACGGAGTTTCAGGCTTGACCCGGGGTATCCTGGTACACGATTACGGGCCATATTGCACTCATTGTTATGACACCACTAGGGGATACTCTTAGGATAATGCACATTTTCATTACAATCCCTTATGAAGGATTTAGGAGTAAACACTTCCTCAAAGAAAACATTTTCTGATAATTGAATATATCCATAATCCATTCAATTTAGGTAACATATTTTACAAGTTTGAAATTATTCATTATGATTCATAAACATACCCAGTATATGCCATTGTTTAGAAATGGCACCTAGTAGAAAGAATGAAAATTCCAGCAATATGCATGATCGAAATATTAAGAAGGATCATATATTTCATGGTATTAAAAAAATATTTCAAAGGGAAATAGTCACCCAAGTATTCTCAACATATGAAGAAATAGTATCATGTGTTAATAAGATAAGTAAATAATTCTCTGAGTCATATTTCTTTGAAGGGATGCAAGAGAAGAAAAGGATGGAAGAGAGAATGGTGGATAAAGGGAAGAGGGGAAAGAAGAATTTTCCCATATGTGATAACTATGGAAAGAATCAACTTGGTAAATTATTGAAGGGAATGGGAGTTTGTTATATGTGTGGAGAAAAAGGACACCAAATACGTGATTTCAAGGGTAAGAAAAAGGTTTCAAATTTTCAAAGCTTCATCTGCAAGGAGTTGGGACACTACATGATTCAATGTCCAAATCATCAGAGAATTCCCCAAATGATGTTATTGGATAATAATCATGTTATGATACTACTAGTAATGAATAGGAATTATTATACTTATTAGGTTGTTAAAGTATTGTGTCATTTGAGTATTGTATTAATGATATACATGTTATAAGAATTATAAAATATATAAAGATTTTACTGCAAAACTATTACATTCAGGACATAAGATTGTGTGGAACCAAGAAAAGTGACTCAATATCAGGTTTTTTTTTGGAAAATATATTGTTGAGAGAAAGATAATCCATAATATGGTTCTAATACTAAGGTAGTGATTTTGGAATAATATTTGTTTGATTTGGATAAATTATACTGGATATTCTTGACTAACTTGAAATTGATTAATGATTTTTATATTTCATCATTATTGGAGTTTACAACATTTTTGGATATAAAAAGAATATCCAGTATTCTATTTGGAATAAGGGAGAAAGAATGTAATAAATAAGGTTTTATGGTAATTCAGGGTGTCGTAGTGTTTTAAAAGAATACCTGATGAAGGTATTCACAGGTTATTACATGGCATAAAGGATCTTCAATGTGTTTAAAATATTAATTTTGGATTGTGAGTTTGGAAAGAAGTATTTTGGATATGTATAATGGTTGGAATCAATTATGTTTGACATTGGATAGTTTTTATGGTTAAATCATTTCTTGAGATTATTTTTGGATTGTCCTAACAAGTTCAACCTGGAGGTCAGGCGACAACCTGTCACGTCTGTCATGGCTGTGAGACTAAAACCCACAACTGAAGGGCTTCAATGATGGATCACCTACCATTGGCATACGTAATGCACTGGTTTTTATAATATATATATTTTTAATATTCTAACAAATGAATATTAAATTAAATTTTTTTGGAAACCTCTACGATTAGAATAAAAAGAATATTTTTGAATTCTATTATCTTATATAGTGAAAGATGAGTTTGTTGTGGTAATTAGATGAAAAATTAAACTCTAATTCTCAAGTATATTTTATTCCTCTTATTCTATGAATAAATTAATTCTTAAACATTTGGGAAAGGGTTCTATAACCAAAAATGTGTTATCTTAATACCCTTTGTTTTTTTGAACTAAAGATATTTTAAATCATCATAGATTGATGGATTTGAGGCCCTAAATTTTACACTTGTTTGTTATTGATTACCTCAACAACTCCTTATAAATACTTATATTTTCCATCCAAGTATGTGTCTCTATTTTTCACAAATGTTCTTCTAATAGAGATCATAATTTAGTGGTGAATTTGTTTATTCCCATTCTCTCTTATCAAGACTAAATTTTATTCACCCAATATCCGATGTGGGATTTCCACAAAGGTATTTTCTATTTTAAACTTTTATATTTGAAAAAAATATTTCAAATTACAAGGATGCAATTTATTGAAGCATGGGAGAATGAAACAACCCAATATTTCATAGTACGGTATCTCATTAAGGTAATTCAATAGCTTGCGCTACACACAACATCGAGTTTGAGTTCACCACAAATTACCAAACTAGTCGTTCAAAAAGTGGTTAAAAATAGTATTAACTTTATATTGAATGTTATATACTCTATATAATTTTAACATCCATGTTATGTTTTTCTTAGATATAATATAATTAAAAATTCATTTTTTTCAAATAAAAGAAGTACTTTTTAAAAAATTTAATTTTAACAACTTTTAAAAGTGAACCCTTTTTAAAAATAATATCTGACACATTTATATATTCAATTTAGTGAATTTAAATACTTATTTAGAAGAAGTAAAAAAATGTAGTTTGGATAAATTTTTTGTTACTTTTTTGATAACTTTCATATTTTGATGAATATTTTAAAATAATAAAATTTAATTGAAAACAACTTTTTTAATCAAAATAATTTATAGTGTTAAATTATTCATTTGAGTGGTTGGGAAGTATAATTAGATTATATTTTAATTATTTAATTCAATGTAGGTCATTATATGTAATTTCACATTTAAATTTGACATAAACACATGTCAATCATTTGATAGTTTTCACTTTTTAAAATCCCGCTTTTTGGTTTTGACAACGGAAATTAATATTAAGTTAACATATAAATCATCTATGTTTTGAATTTGGTAAAATAGAAATCATTTTTGAATTCATAATATCAAAATTATCTTAGGTTTAATTGTTGTTATTTTTTCTAAAAACTACCAATTTTTTGGATGAATAGAGAAAAACAATGTGTTATTGTTTAAAACTGAATTTTTATTTAAATAATTAGTTATTTTATTTTAATTTATATTAGTTCAATATAATACAAAATACCTATATATGTTTGATTTAATTAATTGTAGTCATTTAATAATAATATTAGATATATAATTGTTTTAACTTTTTACCATCTTTTACCAACCTTCGTGGAGCATTACAGATTTGCATAAAACATAATTTTACCACTTCTGTGAGTTGAATTTTAAAAAATTTAGATACATGGTCAACATCAGTATGTAAAATTTGGTTCAATAGGAGGATAATAATTTTTTATTAATAGTAATATTTACTTGTATTTAGCACGATTAAAAGTAAATAGGGTAATTAAGGGTAAATATGATATCATAATTACTCTAGCACATGTCTTAATTCTATTTCATAATTGTAATTCGACCAAAAACAGCCTTTTAAAAAAATATTACCCCTTTCGGTCCACTTGGATTAGATTTGGACATTAATTATTATTTTATTTAAAAAAAAGTTAACAATGTTAAAATCAATGTTTAATAACTAAACCATTTTTAATATAGGTTTATAGATAAGTTAAATGAGACTATAAATATTAATTATAAATATAAACATATTTCCTACGTAATGGTATTTTATTTATAACATTTATACTTTAAATAATTTAATTTATTTATGAAACAATGATGATGCAGTAATCACCTTATTAATGAATTCAGAATATAATTGATATTATAAATATCAAAGTAAATGAAAATTTTGACTTTTGATGAATTAAACTAATTTTATAGGTTTATATGACAAGTTTGGGATGGTTAAATAATTTTTTTTCAATGTAATCATGCTGTTATGATTTTCACAAAAACAAAATACTAAAGTGTCAAAATTGACATAATTGAGTTTTTAAAATAAAATACCATATTATAAATTGTTATAATATTCATAAAAATCAATGATTTATCCCAAGGACATATATATGGGTATATATATTAATAATGAACCACTTGTGGTTCTATTGTCTTTTTATAGCATGTTTATTAATTATATAAAATAAAATTTAAAGAGACATGGTAAATGACAAACCATTTAACTATGAGTTAAATCTAAAAGCTATGTTTAATATGCTGACATAAACCTGTCTAAAACCTATTATTTGATAGGTTTCCAAACCATCCCCACCTTAGGATCCATTTTGATCAAATTAAAAGGAAGAAACTAAAGAAGAGGTAAATATTTCATCACCACTTTTAAGTTCTCTTCTTCTTCCACTTCCCCTTTCTTTGTTGTTTCCATTATAAAATAATAACTCCATTATCTTATATATACCGTAATGTTATTATAATTACGTTACAACCATATTCATTATTCTATCCATCCAAAAAAGGGAAAAGTCGGCATACGTGCATACGTATGGCTTACCGTCTCCACGTTGTGGTGTAGTTTTTATTCAAAAAACTTCATTGTTTTTATGGGTATAATAATAAACAAATCTGATGTAAATAATAAATATAACATGTTAAAGATTATATATATATTATATAACATCCAATTACATATTATTTCACCATCAATATAATGATATATTTTCTCGTGCATAAGTACGGATTACCATCTCCACAACATGATAAGATTCATTCCCACGTTTACCAATCAACGATGATTATAAAATAATATATTATAAATAAGTGTGTAATATGTGACATAATAATGCTACTGGAGATATATATATATATGTGTGTGTGTGTATTTATGTACATATGTATATCTTATTCACTTCCATCCGTTTAATACAATTTAAAAACTAAAATAGTGTTAATGCATATGTAGGGAAAACCATCTCCATAAATGGTTCCTTTCATTTCATATATAAATATAATAAAAATATTTATATTCTAAATATATATAATATTTAAATCATGTTTTATATTATGGAAGTATTAAAATAATTATTTACATGATACGATCAAGAATTACAAGTTAAAATTCGTACAATAAAGAAAGATATTATTACCCAAAATGTTAATTTAACATGGAAATCATTATTAAATGGGTTTTATAAAGCCCTAAATGAATCATGTATGATTCAATAAATTTTAATATGGTTCTGGTATAGTTTAATAATATACTATGGTCATTATACATGAGGTAAATGTACCCTCATCAAAGGAAAGTGAAAGGTAACTGTTAATTTCACAATCTTTTTATTATCCAAGGTTGTTTTTATGTAAGTATCCACTGGGAAATATTTGTTATTTATGTTCATGTTTCATAAAATGTCTATGTTTTCAAAATGGTTTTACATATTTATTTATATGGACATGAAAGTTTTAAAATTATAATTTCATTCAAATGTCTCAAAGTTGGGTGTGACACCTTGATTCAAAACTATCTTTTAAATGACTTCCTTTATAAATTATATGACTTTTAAATGATATCCTGACAAACTGATATTTCTCTCAAAGATTTATACTGATCATTTTCGACTATTTCAACAGCCTTTATGGCTTATTATTCTTGATTAAGGTCAATTTATAAAAAAAATTCCCATATTGTATTGAATGTTTGGTGATATGTTTGACAGTGGATGTATTATTTTTATAACATTCATAGTTTATGAATAAAATATTCACATTTTTTATTCTAGTATTAAAAAAATGTTAATTATATGTTAATACCTTTTCATATGAGAAATGCATTGGACTTATTCAGTGACCGGTGGAGCCTACTATAGCTCCTTGATGCATCAGTAGGTCTCATGAGAAAAAATAGTGTCTTGGCACAAGGCCTTGACAAAATTTTATTTTTAGTCATGGAACAAGTGGTTATAAAGTCCGGCATTATGCATTACA
This sequence comes from Viscum album, assembly GCA_963277665.1. Lineage (NCBI taxonomy): Eukaryota > Viridiplantae > Streptophyta > Magnoliopsida > Santalales > Viscaceae > Viscum > Viscum album. The sequence continues at coordinate 385,560,295 of OY728125.1, forward strand.
TCATTATGAAAGTGGATATTGATATTGCAAGTGATTTTTTGACTAGAATAATATCCATGTGAATAAATAAATGGCATTTTTTGATTTTATCTTTTCCTTATTAAACTGATGATTAAGTTTAAAAGGCTTTTGTTTAATTTTATATATTTCCTTAAATGTTAATTCTTATTTATGAAAGTTTCTTCTATATTGTTATCCTTACTGAACATCTGAGCTAACCCCTTTCTATGTTTTATTTTTCCCAGAATGTGAAGAAGTATTTTATGCTTTACTAATAGGGATAGGCTAAAGATATAAGTGTATTCCAAAGTGGACTAAATGGTTATGATGTTTTTATTTAATGATGCAATGTAAAACTTTTAAATGTATCTAATACTTCTAAGGCTACTAAATGGATCAGCCTTTCTTGATTTGAACCCTTGGGATCATTCCAATGTTATGTAATAATACACCGACTCTCAGTAAATGGGGTCGAGGTGTTAGGGTGACAATAATAAAAAAGAATGTATAATCATTATTATATACGAAAATAATAAACCTAATCATACAGCTATAGTCTTGTTACGTAACACCTTATAACACCTACGTACGATCAAACAGTAAGGTGTGCGATGGTGACAGACTCTTGGGGTGGCTTAGATAACATCGCATGGGTGGTAATCTCTATCAACTTCCACTTCTCCTGTTGGCAGTTACATTCGATCTTGACATTTTTAATCTAGGCTATGTCTTAGTCATGAGAGAATCCTAATGATGTCACCTCCTTTTCAGTATTTGACAAATGGGCTTCATTTGAGGAAAGTCTATGGGAATAGGTCATCGCTTCCTTTGTCTGAGTAATTGTATTTTTTTAAAGCCCTATATTTATATTAATCATGAGATCACTATTCAATAACTATATTAGAAATGCTCAAAATTCTTAGTGGGATTTTAAAAACCCAAAAACATAAAACCAAATAATCTCATATATTATATAACCATTTTACATAATAATATATTTAATCAGATTAAGAGGAATTTGCATTAATGAAATCTTAGGTTGTTACAATCTTCCCCCCTTAAGAAATTACACCTGTGAATTGTTTTTTTCCACGGTGAAATAGATGTGGGTAACTTTTCTTCATCCCTTAATTCCATTCCCATATCACTTCTTCAAAATTTTTGTTTATCCATAACACCTTGACTAGGGGCATTGTCTTATTTCATATAACTTTTTCTCTATGACCTAAGATATTCACTGGTTTCTCCTCGTAAGAAAGATCATCCTCTAATTATACTACCTCTGGAGAGAGTATATGTGAAGGGTATGTTATGTACTTCCTTAATAGGGATACATGAAAGAAATCATGTACTTTGGCCATAGTAGGTGGATGTTCTAGTCGATATGCCACAACCCTGACATGATCAAGAATCTCGAAGGGGATGATATTACTAGGACTTAACATCCCATTCTTTCCAAACATCATTACCTCCTTCCAGGTAGATAAGTGTGGAAATACCATGTCCCCATAATTCAACTCACGGTCTCATCTATGGTTATCTGCATAACTCTTTTGTTGACTTTGGGCTGCCTTGATTTTCTTCTGAATGGTTTTCACCTTCTCCACCATTTCTTCGACTATATTATGTCATAGCAACTTATGCTCACTGACTACATCCCAACACATCGGTGTTCTACTCCTATTCCCATAAAGTGCTTCATTTTGTACCATTCAGATTCTCCAGTGGAAACTATTATTGCTGGAGAATTTAACCAGTGGAAGATGTTGGCCCATCCTCCTTTGATTTCCATAGAACATGATCATAACATATCTTCCAGAGTCTAAATATTTTTCTCAGATTGACCATCAGCTTGATGATGATATTCCGTACTAATGTTAAGTTTATTTCACAGAGCATATTGAGGACATTTCCCTAACATTGAGGTTAATCTAGGATCACAATCAGATATAATAGATAGTCATACTCCATGCAGTCTTACCACTTCATTAATGTAAATCCATACATGTTGATCCAGTGCAAAGTCCTATCAAATCATGATAAAGTTATTTGTCTTCCACAATGACCTATACTGAATTGTTTCCACTAGATGTCCTTGTATGTCTATTGACAAAGTCAATGGTAATATTATCTCACTTCCATGTTGGTATGGGTAGTGGGTACATCATCCCCTTATACTTTTGCCTCTCATCCTTCACTTGAAGACATACTAGGCACTTTGATTTATATTAAGAAATATCCATTTTCATATTTTCCTACCAAATGTTCCCTTTGTGATATTGATACATTTTTGTTCCCCCTGGTGAATAGAAAAGGTTGAGCTATGTGCATCATTAAGAAGCTCTTTCTTTTTCTCTAGATTAGATAGTACATATAATCATGACCCAAATCTCACAATTTGATACTTTTCAACCATGAACTCTAAGGATTTATCATTTCTGATAACTACCAACCATTTTAGAATTTCCATATCTTTTCTTTGTGCATCCTTTAACCTTTCCAAAAGATCTGGCTGAGCAATAATTTGGGAAAAGACTAATGGTGTTTCCTTCATTAGGATTACCATGTCTACGTTAATCAAATCAAATAAGATTGGATCCTTCTCAATTATCATCAATGAATGAATCACTAAATCTTTTCTGCTTATAGAATATCCACCTTGTTTTATTTCATAGGGTTTTAAGGGATTGAGTAGTCATAATCATTGATAATATCTGACCATCCTTGTTCGCACATATTCAACTCTTTCTGTGTGAATATATAATTCAGGATTTTGTGATCCATGTATATTTCTAACATTTCCCCAATGATGAAATGCCGCCAAATTATTAAATTTAAGATCACCATAGCCGACACTAGATCATGTTTTGGATATTTCTACTCATGAAATTTCAATTTCCTGGAAGCATAGGCAATGACATTATAATTAAGCATTAACACATAACCCAGGACCTTCTACTAAGAATCACTGCATACCACAAAAAGATCTCCACTAGTGGGTAATGTGAACACAGATGCAGTGATAAGCCTCCTTTTTAACTTCATGAAGCAGTTTTTTCATTCATTACTCCATGAAAACATTACTCCCATCTATGTTATATTGTTAACAGGGTTGGACAATCAGAAAAATTTCTGAAAAATCTTCGATAATATCCAGCAAACCCCATGAAGAAACGGATAACCATTACTAATGTTAGCCTCGACCATCCCACAATTCCAATTTTCATCGAGGGATCCATAGATATCCCATATTTTGTGATGGCATGGCCCATGAATGAGACCTCATTAAACTAGAACTCACACTTGATGTACTTTCCCTAGAGCTTCTCCTTATGCACGGTCTCTAGTATAGTTCTTAGGTGCTCCCCATGCTCCTCCTTGGTTTTGGACTATATTAAAATATTATCTATAAAAAACCACCAATAATTTTTCAAGGTAATCTATAAAGACTCTATTCATTATGTCCATAATGATTTTTGGATAATTAGAGAGTTTGAAAGGAATTAATATGATTTCATAGTTCCCATATCTTTTACGAAAATTAATGTTGGGGATATCTTCCTTCTTCACTCTTACTTGATAATATACCAACCTTATGTCCACCATGGAGAATTATTATGCTCCATGAAGTTGATCAAACAATTTAGAAATTTGTGGCATATGATTCTTGTTCTTTATCACAATTTTGTTGAGCCTACGATAGTCAATGCAAAGGCACATTAACACATCCTTCTTCTTGATGAAGAAGTCTAGTGAACCCCATGGTGATGCCCTTGGGTGTGTAAACCCATTATCCAGATTCTCCTAGAGTTGTTTCTTCAGCTCCTCAAGCTCCACAACAGCTACTCTATATGGAGTATTGGATATTGGCAACACCCAAGGTAAAATTTCAATTGAGAATTCAACATCTCTTCAAAGATGAAGACCCAGAAATTTCTCTCGAAATGCCTCAGTGAAATCCCCCACAAAAGTCATGTCTTTTGGGATGGTTGATTCCTTAGACTCAAGCATCTGGTCTAGATACACGTGCTCATAAGGTAGTAATATCCACTCTTGAGATAATGGTGTTAAAGAAGATTCATCTTCCCCCTTCCACATGTATATAATTGGGGGATGATTCTCCACATTGAGAGTGATTTCCCACTCATAAAAATTTATGATGGATCTATATAGGGAAATCCAATACATGACAAAAACTGCATCAAATTCCACTAGAGGAATTATAAATATGTTCATCAGGAAGTTCAATCAAAAAATTCTGACAGGGGTGGAGTTATTTTTTATGGGTTATAGTGATTTCTCCATTTCTCATACTCCCCAACATCTTTACTTCAATTATTTGTGGTGGTGTTGGGATTCTTCTACTAATCCTTCGGGATATAAAAGAGTATGTAGAACTAGAATAAAAATTTACATTCTCTATTATTGAATAAATATCTAGTATACCTTTCACCACTTTGTTTTCAGGGTTCACTTCAGTGGTAGTGATGGAAAACTCTCTCCCTAACTGCCTTGGAGTTTGTTAGTTGCCTCCAAAAACCCTTGGCTTAGGTAATTGACTTGCAATGTTCCCTGGTTCTATGTAGTTGAGGAAATGAACAACGCACTGAGTGTCTAATGAAGTGTTGCTCTCCTGTTTTAATTCCATGGATTTTTTATCTTGGCAATTAATGTCTAGATTCCCTTCTCTTCTACACCTAAAGAATTTCTTCATCCCCTTCAGGCATTTTCAGTGGTGCTTCTTTCCACACCGTTGGCATGTGGGGTGCTGTATTTTCTACACACCGTTGGATTTATACATCAGACTATAAGAATTAAATCCCACATTATACTTATTATCCCCTTGATACCCCTAATATTCTCCGATCTCTATTTCGACCTTGAGGGAACATTGGACAATTTCCTCATAGCTGTCAAAGTCATGGATTTCCAGGGCATTCTGGAGGCTAGGATTCAGCCTAACAAAGAAGCAGTTAAATTTTTATTTGGGGTAATGACAAATCCAAAGGCATATCATGTTGGTCTTATGATGTTTGACTCATACAACCCAATTGATTCATCCTCTTTTTTCATATAGGATGGAATGTCCCTTTCTATCTTAAGCCCGAGGGTGCAAGTAAAATATTTATCAAAAATAATTTTCCAAAAATCCTTTATTTCCAACACATGGATCTCGTTCATAGACATTGAATATTTTATCAATGTCCACCTTTGATCAGCTTCACCCTCCACACAATAAGAATCCAGAAAAACATTCTCCTTTTCAGAACATTGAATGATGGATAAGATCTTTTCACTCGAGTTGACTCATTATTCGGTGATTGAGTTCTTAGATGATTCATTAAAAGTAGGAGTCCTTTGACTCATGAAGCTATCGATAACGACTGGTTCATTCTTACGGGGGGGGGGGGGTGAAAATTACTCATGAACCATGTTTCTATTCAAATCTTGAGTTAACTAAGTGATTATCATGAAAAAGTTCATGATTCTTGCACCCATCAGATTGGGAATCTCATTAGAACATTCATCACATTGATATCCACATCGGTTGTAAGCCATATTCCTCCTATTACCATCCACTAGATGGAATAAATGGAATGTTAGGGGTAACACCTAATGTTTAATCCAAGGAAAAAATAGACGACTTATAAATAGCTTTTATTTCATTAACTTATGAATTTATAGGATTTAATATATGTTATCCATGATCTACATTATAACATATATTCTGATGGGAATTTTTTTCTACCCTTAATAATGGTTCATAAAATGTTTGGGATTTTACCGAAGAATATCCTTGAGGAGTGTTGTTACCAAGATTGCAGCGAGGCCCATTTTCATGTACCAGGATACCCTAGGTCATGCTCCAAACTCTTTATCGGAGTTTTCACTCCTAGGAATATCATTTCCAGAGCCACCTCTACCTATTCCTATCCAAACATGGATGCATTTTCATGATAAACCGCTAATTCATTGTTCAACAATACATAATGTATGTTTTAACATACTCTTATACCTAAATATTTCACTTGTGTTTTCTAATCCTAATCCCAAAAATAAAAAAATATATCCTATAATACCACCTATTACAGCCCTACTCTTTATTATACACATAAACTGATTTATTATAAAAAATCCACTTGATACAACATAAAAGGTTGAGAGGTCTAGTTTATTTTGGGCATAAAAACATTATAGAAAAACATAGGACATAATACACATAACATGTTTGATGAAAAATTTCATTAAATAACCAGGACATTTCTTCGTACTTAGCATTACATGGGATAACTTGAGGAAATACTTTTTAAAGGGGATAGATATAAATCACAGTAAGTGAGTAAACAGAGCATAAAATGAAGAAAAAAATAAATGTTAGGAAATAGGTATATCAATGGAGCATAAAATAACCTTAAAATAAAGGCATGATATACCAGGATTATCATAACATGGAAATGTGGCAACAACACTTAACAAGGAATTATCACAAGCCAAGGCTCCTTGCACATGAAGCATGAGTAAACCATCAATGAACATAAACAATGAGTAATCCATTGTTTCACTTGAATTATAATGATTACACACCCATTACACATGACGTATCATGATACTATAATTTACCCAATGCATGGGAGCGCCATCAGGGCACACCCATCTTAAACATTTCACTTCATTCATAATTTGTGCCACATGGATCATACAACATGGAATAATTCATCATCATTTATTCAATGATAAAGGGGTGTGAAATAGATAAATGAAGCTTTATTATCAATACTATAATGTTCATAAAGGTGAATACCCTTGATATAGAAATGGTATATGTATTCACTATACAATGACATTGTCTTGGAAAATCGGTGCAATTTTGATAGCGTAGCGGTGTGACTTAAGAACTCATAAAAATGTTAAATGAGAAATAAAGGGGTCCCTCATCATATATACATTAAATGGACATTAAGGGGTACATAATAATATATGTAGTAACATAGGTAATTGATTTTATATTCATAATACAATATAGTTGTGTGAATGTAAATAAGGAGAGAGAAATTCATTACAGAATTTCAGCATAGTAACGTGTATACATGGAAGGAATTGATGAGAGAGAACGGGGTCTCCCATCCTTCAAACAATAACAGGATAGTATAGAGTAGGTTAAAAAGTATACCCCCAACATTTCTAATTGAAAAATAAAAGGTCCTATCATTATTAAGAAACATGGATAAAATGAGAAAGGAAGGAACCCCTTACATGGAAGTGTGATCCCAATGGATTGGGAAGGGATTAATAAAGGATTAATGGGAGATTGGGGTGCTATGAGGTAATTATAGAGATATGAGGGAAGCTTTTGGAAGAAATAAAAAGGAATTTAGTAAAGAGTAACTTGTATCCTGGTGGGTTTATATAGAAAATGAGGGAGAATTCTTAATTATTTAGATTTGGGACACAACACGTTAATCTAAACTAAACAAAAGACCATCCCATGGGCTTTCCCAAGGTTTTTGATAAAGGGGAGTAGAAAACAGTATTATATGTGTCCAGTGGAAGAACATTGTAAAATAATAGGGTTGAATATGTGTAGGTGAGTGACACTCTCAAGGAAATCAAATAAAAAAACTAAAATGGCTTGCAAGACTTAGAGGGTCCACTAAGGCTTTGTAAAATAAACCAGAAAAACAAAAAATAACATTATTTTACTAGTAACACATATATTGGACTATATTAAGGTTTAATGTATTTAATTATATCACTACTGTGTCATAATGATGTCATAAAACATATAATATATTTAAACGGTATTTAATTTTTACCCAAAAATTTGAGTGTCTAAGAAAATTATGAAAAAATAACCATTGGATAATTTCGCCATCCTGATTCTATAAATAATCTTAATTTCATCTAAATAATTATCTAAATATATGAATTTTTACAATTAAGCTAAAAACTGACATTTAGCGAAAATTCATTGGTTTTGACAAAAAAGGATTCCAACCTTAATAAAAATTACAAGTGTATTCATAAAAAATATATGATCATTTATAATTAATAAAAAGTAATTTAATAATAATAATATTTTATTAAAATATTTTTTAATTCAAAAATCCATTAATTTCTAAAATTGGATTCTTCATTTGAATATTAACAGAAAATACTATTTCTACTTTAAAAACTATTTACAAAGTAACAATAATAAAAAGAAAGTATGATCTTTATTATATAAAAATAAAAATGTACATAATCATAGGGCTATGGTCTTGTTACATAACCCCTTAAAACACGTGAATTAGACCGAAGGGTATGGTGTGCCATGGTGAGAGACTCTTGGGGTGGCTCGGATAACATCGCTCGGGTGGTAATCTCTATCAACTTTCACTTCTCCCGTAAGCGGTTCCGTTTGAGCTTAACATGTTGAACCTTTGATTGGGGTTGGTCAAGAGTTAATCCCAATGATTCCACCACCTTTCCGTGCTCTGACAAATGGGTTTCATATGAGGTAAGTCTACTGGATGAGGCCATCTCATCATTTATTTGAGAAAAATGGACTCATTTAAGCCCTATATTTATACTAATCATCTGATCACTATTCAATGGAAATACTTACAACAATAACAATTCATAATTGTATTTTAAAAATACAAAACCATAAAACCAAAGAAGTGTATATTTTATAAAACCATTTTACATAATAATACATTTAATCAAATCAAGAGGAATTTTCATTAATTAATGTTTGGGTCATTGCATAGGGGAGACCCATCAATCACCTTAACTCATCATAATATTTCTAAGAAGTCAATCACATCACACCAACCAATCCAAATAATTCATGGGAGTTTAATCTATCACACTAGTCTATCTTATGGGTTATTGAGAATCCCAAATAATTACCCCATCCCATACCATGGGTTATTTAGAGCCCATAAAAATAAAATTATCCCATCCCATTGGATATTTGGAGGTACAATTATCAATTAACTGAAACAATCCCTTGATATCAGGGAGTTTACACAAAACATGAGTTCATTATAGATATAATAAAATAACAAATAGGGATCATGGACCTTCCAAAAATCCACTAACTCATCATTAGTTAACTTATTCCCCCGGAAAAATTCTTACACAACAGTATCTTCCGGTGTCCCTTAGACAAGTCTCAACCCATGTAGGGTCTATCACATCAATTATGATCAACCCATCACTTTTATACCATATAGAAAATCATTATTTAACACTCACACAACACAATAAAGCAGTTACACTAGTGAATCACACAAAAATAAAATCACCAATTGTTGAACAGATTAAAAACGATCTTAACAACCTAACTCAAAATTTTCATTCGCAGAATTTTGATACCCATAAATCACTTGGTAGGCATGTCAAAGCACTGCCACCATTTATGAGGCCATTTCTCACAAAAGTAGTCTCTGAAAAATTAATTATATTAATGTATAATTAATTAAAAAACTAACCTAAATCCTAAAGACTCTCCCGATGGTCCAATAAATCTATCTGAGGTTCATTAAAACATTTAAGATGACCCCTAGAACCCCATTGATGAAAAAAATCATAAAAATATTTAATTTATTTATTTAAATGGAAAACTTAATTGGAAAAATAGTTGCAAACAAACTAATTGCTCTAATGGTTCCAGAAACAGGAGAAACTAGGTTTTTTATAGTCCCAAAAAAACATTAAGCCTATGATAAATAAAAACCCTAATTATAAACCATTATTAAAGGAAAAAAATCACAATCGTTGAAATGCGATGAAAAGTCACAAAGAAAAATACATTATGACAAATAATGTGTGATGAAGTCATTTTATCCTCTTGTTATATCCTCTACAATATGCACAGAAAATACACATATTGAAAAATTATTTCTACACACTCTAGAGGAATCATTACTCAATATTCCTAGTTGATCAAACAAAAATAAGTAACAAAAAGGTATAATATGTAAGGGGAATAGAATATAATATTATATCACAAACGAGAGGGACAATACACTCCTTAATTTCATAGATCAAAGAGAAAATGATGGACAGAAAGGGAGAAGAAAAATGGCTACTACCCATTTTTCCCTTCTAACAAGATGATAAGAAATTTAAGGGTAAATAAGAAACATTAGAAAAGAAAAATAGGCCCCTATTTAAAATTAATGTACCCAGACTCCACTAGATAGACGCGGTCCAAAAAATGTATCAACTCATATAGTTAGACACAAATGGCTAACCAATTTCTCTATTGAAACTATAGATGTTGTAGCCACTCGGCCTCTCTATGGGCCAGTTCAAGAATCTATCCCCCTTAAATCCTCACAACATGTCTACATATACCCCTTGATAAAGTAAATACTAAAATATTTCAATTATAGATTATTTTTTTTCAGAAATACGAACCACTAAACTCAAAATATTGAATTCCATTGGAAATTGTTCATCCTATAATAACATGGGTCATTAAAAAATCCCCTCCATAATATTCCTCGTCTTATAGAGGTTTTAAATCAGGAACCATGTCTTATGACTGATGACAATCATAAAAACACCAAGAAGTCATCATGTTCAATATTTAGAAGAAAAATGTTCTTTTGATGTCCTATTACACACTCCAAGGCTAGATAAAATATCTCCATCCAAAATTGATGGTTTTGTCATCAAATATATATTACCATATAATGTAGATTCTAATTCACAACATCTCATTTCACAAAATGTCACCAAGAAATCCCTCCCCGACTAAATTTTCTCAAAACAACACAGACTAACCCACTGACATGCCACCAACACCCTATGAATAAGACTATTTGTTCTAAAGGCATCTTATGAATAACAAAGAAGTCACACCATATTTTGAACCAATTACTTGATTCCATATCTAGATTCAAACCTCAATCAAGTATAATAAAAATCATATTATATCATGAGAACAAATGTACTATCAATCTAACTATCACTAATATAAAATCCAACCACCCCGATCCCAATGCCACACACTGAATCCTACCAACAAATCAATCAAACTCTAAAGCTAGTATTTACTAATGAACCAAGCTTACTCTGGAAAATTTTCACAATGGAATTTTATTTCCACCTTGATAATCTATAATGACTCTCACTGAAACCATTAATCTTCTAACATAAAATAAAATTTACTTGTGATAGAGGTGATTCCCCCTTGAATATAAGTATAGTCATCATAACTAATTGAATGAAGATCATTCACCATATCACATTCTCCTTCTATCATAGCTTTAAATAGATGAACACGACTATCCCGTTCAAACTCAAGTGCCAACTAAAAATTCCGACAACCTTAGATCCTTGATACATGAGAACACCTTTTTTGAAAACCATTAAAAATAATCCAATTTAGTTCACACCCACTAACATGTAATTCATGAATTTCAAATCTTATGGATATCCTTATACCACTACATGATTGATGACCTCATTGGTTTCTTCAGTTCATATATGTCTCTCCTCCCATGACATGATCCCATGTTAACAGTGCCAACCTAAAATTCTCCCGTTGATGTTCAATCCCTATATATGTCAAGACATCACACCCAATCCATCAACATTCTCATTCCCCTACTAATATATTATGATCCTCAACATAGGCCCCAAGATGTGGTGCCCACGATCACCTCATCGAACCTAACAATTCCACAACCCACACATGGTTTCTCACTCATTAATAATCATAGTGTACACTTCCATGAAACGCAACCAAAAAGTCAAATGGAATGATTACTCTTCAAATAATGTGTTTCCCAAGATTAAACTGACACTCAACAATTACACACTCTAATTAAATCCAAAACGCAACTATGTTCCTACTTATGTGAATCACATCTATGGATCCTAACTCACTCAATTAACATGGTGATTATGTCCCCATACACATTAAATTCCCACCCCATTAAAAGTACCATTAGTACTCCTCTATGTAATTGTGGAATCTACCCATCCCAATCATAGAATTTGATTACCAGACACATAGGAAAAATTCTATGTTTAAAAAAGAATTCATTAACACTCTCCCTAAAACCCAAAACACCAACAACCAAAACATAATAATGATTATAGTGATCCCCATCACAAGACTCTACCACAAATGATTGATTCCAACTTATAGAAATTACTACTATTGGAATTCTACTACCATGAACACAATTCAATAGTTCCAAATCAAGGACTAAACCAAAAATACATCATTTGATATGAACTATAAAAACTCAAAAGAGGAATAAACACATCTCATGATTCTAATAAATAAACCTTCAAAAACCAAGTTTGGATACTCAAGAGGTAATAGAAACATCTATGAGAATTCTACAAAAATCTCCATCAAAACAACCACCTCAAGACCACTACAAGTGGATACAGAAGAACATTGATTCCATGATCCCACCACTAACAGCTTCCTAAAAACCCCATTGTGTACCTAAGGAAGGCATGAACCAACCAATGGGCCTCTCTCGATCAACTAAAAAATATCCATTATAGTACCCTATAGAGGCTCTAGTTGCCCATTTGACATGATGCCAAACCAAATCAAAGACCTGTCATGCTTACTTTTCAATTTTTAAACAATAATGACACACAAATCAAGCATGTAGAGAATCCCCATACAACACCCAAAATCCTCACAAACTAGTTACCATGGGTACTGAATTATCATTTTTTAAATCTTGTTTCACAAAAATTAGACTCACAAAACACAATGATTTCCAAAATACAATATTTATTCCAAGGGTTTTCCAAAAAAACCAGCATCCCCCAAAATCCATCCCCTAGTCGGACCCTTTTTGGAATACCTATCCCATTTTCGAAAATCCATTTCAAAACCACTATAAAATCATCATGAAATCCGTTTTCAAAAATAATTTTCCATAAATTTTTTCACAAAACTATAAAATCATATTTATTTCAAAATTCCAAGATACATAAGTTTTTTTCAACAAAACTAACCTAATAAAAATTTTATGCACTCCTCAAAATTTTGACCAACCTTTCCTTATAAGAAACATGTTTCACTCAAAAAACTAAATTTCTAAAATCCTTTACCTTATGGAAGGAAAACAATAACATCCCATAAATAAATATTCTCTTAGTATCGACATTCATTTCATTACCAATTATGATATAAGTGGGATTACATGAATAATATTATATATTAAGTCAATTAATATAGACTCTGATATGGCCATCAAGTCAAGAAATATTTCCCATAGGCACATAAATCTGGATCTTTGCATGCAAATGCCATCCTCCATGTATAAATCATAGTCCCCTAGATTAGCCCTATATATTCACCCAAGTCTCATCTATCCCACATTACGATTCTATATATGATAAAAAATGTTAGTTTTTATAGAATTCTTAAACCCAAAACTAAACATCCCATGGAAACTCCAGTTTTAACTAATGTCATGCTGATGAGGCATGTTCCTGATCTACATCTCATGTATTGACAACCAATCTTTAATTATTACTATTATATCCATCCCATATATGCCCAGAATCAATTTTGTGACAACATATCCTGGGTTTCCTAAACATCAAAATAATGTGGGTCACCAAATCCTCTTTGGTGAACCTCTCTATATTCCAAATGATTTTCTCTAGTGGGGATGGATTGTCTTAGTGATGGGGATATTTTTTCTCTCTAAAATAACTAACAGAATCATTCCCAATTATATAAAATATTCTACATGAATGATCATTATAATGGAGGTTCCACCAACCTTTAGACATTAAACTATGAACTATATAATCCCCCATAACCCAGAATATAAAATATTGAGTAAATATAAATCTGATTTATTAATTTGAATAGAGTTCTAATAAAAGGGTAAAATAAAACATGCATCATATACAACAATTAGAACACTGCACAATACATGCTAAACAACTTCTTGATGAAATATGTAAAGTGGCATCTGGCCTAACTCACATACATCTTACTGAATCCCCAGCCCACATGACCTACTAACTCTTACCATGAGTGTAGATCCATGTGATTTATATTATAGACCAAATAAAGGATATAAAATAAAATTTCACCTTTAATTATCCTATTAAAACGTAATATAAAAAATCCAATTTATAAAAATGTTGTTATAAAAGAATCAAATCATCCAAATCACATCAATATAATAATAATAATAAAATAATGATAAAATGAATAATATTTAGTTGAAATATTAATCACTTTATGAAATGATTAAGTAAAAGTAAAAAAATAAATTAAAATATCGAAAGTAGAAAAACCAAGGAATTGGGTAAGGAATTTAGGAAATAGTAAATGAGGGAACCCTGACCTCTAAAACCACGATCCCTTTGGGTTTTAATGTTTTTGTCTTTTATATTTAACGATATCCATGATACCGAAAAATTACATTTTTTAGTTTATAAAAATAAATATGATAAAATAAAATATATTATAATTTTGAATCTAAAAACCCCAAAGAGAGGGTCAAATTTTTTATAAATAGAAGAAATAAGTAAACCTTAGTCCCCCACTTTAGTGGTAGTGAGCACCATTAAGAATAAATATGTGGAATCTGGTCTATTTAGCTTCGCATTAATTCTTCCATGGAATATGATGAACACACAAGAAGAATGGGAAAATAAAGAGAGAAAAACACATATTAAAATATGATAATAGTCATTAAAGGATGAAGAAAATTTAAGAAGTATGTTTTCAGACATTAAAGGTTAATAGAGATGATTGTATGAATGTGTTATAAATATGTTGTAGAATGGTTTTTATTTTTTCATGAATCCAAATTTCTATATTTATATCATTCAATTACATCAAAAAGGATGTGGAATAATTTTAGCTTTAAGACAATGAATTCCATATTCCATAAAAATCATGACCACAAATATTTTTATGCATTCCTTCAGTCGGTTAAAAAATAATAAACTAATTAATACGAAGTAAATCATTATAAAAATACAAATAATAATAATTAAAATAAAATTTAAAAATTATTTAAGAGGGAGTAAAATTTTCAAAAATTCTATCAATTTAAAATTAAGAAATACACAACAAAAAATATGCTAATGAAAATTGATAGAATTTCAAAATATATCCCTTAATAATGAGTCAAACAAATATTCGGAATCTCGCATCTAAAAAATCAAAAATAAATTTCCCATTATTGAAGCATGTATTATGCCAATATTCAAATATAATTCACTAAAAGCATGAAAACATTTTTTAATATCTTCGTTTGGAAATAACATGATTTTAGAAATAATAATAAAAAGAAAGCTCAAAAATAATAATATCTATTTATTTGATTTATATGATTTAATAGTATACAATAATTAAGAACATACAGAAACTATAAAATAAATTTGATTAAAAAATGTAAAAATAATTCCCAATGAATTTATAATATTAAGATAAATTTATATAACCATTAGAATAATTTTAAATATTTTATTACTAGTAATTAAATCATGATATTATGAAAATTTTAAAACAAGATAAATTTGAGATTTCTAAACTCTCAAATCTAAGTAATTCTATGTTTTATGCATGTGTAAGGGTAATAAATAACATTCATAAGGGAAAACTATATTTTATAAAGGTTTTTTGTAGAGACCCTAATCTTAACGTACATGGACATTACATTACTTTTGTGGAATACTTAGTACATAACAAAAACACACACATAAGGATCGTAATGGTTTAGTGTATTTGGAAACTCGGAATATAAACTTATAATTGTGGTGAAAGATCTTCAACATCTCCCATAAATTTCTTCCCTGATTTTTACCTAAAACCTTTCTTTATATCCTGGGGAAGAGAAAACATAAAAGGGTGAGCTCAAATGCTCAGTAAGGGTAAACAAAAGAAATATAAATCACATCATATACCTAAGAACATAACTTTTGGAAATCATAACCAACAAAAGAGATCATAATATCATAACATGGGATAAATCATAACAGTGAAATGTAATCCCAATAATCATAACTTAAAACATGAAACTTTGTGGAATAAACACATAATCATAGAGAATCATTACTTATTAGTCAATACTCATTGCCAAGACTATCTTAGTGGACCAAGTCCATTTCTGAATCGAGTTCACTCCTCGTTTAAGTCCTGTTTCACTGAACCGGTTTAAACTGCCGTTCCAACCATGTCTATCTCATGAGATACAAAATCCTTACCCAATTCATTGGAGGGAGATATAGGTCCCACCCATCTCATAATGATACCATTCTTATGTGTGCCACAAAATCAGAAAACCATACATCATAGCATAACCCATGTAATAAAAATGGGAATCTTAAACATCATGACATCATAAAACAATTCATATAAGATAAAGGAATTCATAAAAATATAATTTCATCACAACATAGTCAAATCAATATAATAATAGGGATAAAAACAGAACCCTTAATTATCATAGATGGAAAATAATTTTGATAAAACACTTGAACTTCATTCTTGAGGAAAATATCTTTTCTGCTTCAAAAACACATTTCCTTTCTTAACATGTCGTACAATTATAAACTAAAATAAGTTTATTAATAATAAACTTGAAAACTTGTAAAGTAAGCTTATTCAAAATAATGTTTTAAAAATCCATTCATGACATATAAGTTAAAAAAACATTCTTCGTACTTTTGCTTCGTAAGTGTCCGAACCTCCTGTATAATGATTTAAATAATGTCATTGACTTATTACAGAATCATAATAATTGTTATGATATCATATATGGTTCACTTATGACTTTATATTACCCGTTCTTTTGTAAATTCCATGTTAAAGAGCGTTTTGGGTAAAATTGTTTCATTTTTCATCCGTGTGTTGACATGTAATTATTCATATGATTACGTAGATCTTGATTACTTAATTCAAAAATATAAAACATGATTTATATATAATATATATTCAGAATATAAATATATATAATAGATTAGTAAATGGAAATAAATACACTGTTCATGGATACGGTAGGTCGTACGTATGCAGGAACGCTGTTTTCATTTCCTTATTGAGTTGAATGGAATTAAGTAGATGACATACATATATATACACATAAATACAGTATCATTATTAAGTCATATATTTCATGATTACTTATTATATATACTTTATACTCATTCATGAATGGTTAACGTGGAGAATGTATCTCATCGCATCGTGGAGACGGTAGTCCGTACGTACGCACGAGCGATGATATCATTCTCATGATCGTGGAATTGTATTGGAGTGTATGTATACTATATCAGAATCAATATCACTTTACAATAATCATATATAGTTATTATTTACGCCATTATACCCATCCAAGTAAGGTGGTTTTGGAAAATAGATTACACCACGGCGTGGAGACGGTATTCCGTACGTACGCACACGCGGCGATTTCGTTTTCCGTAGGATGGATAGATTGTGAAATAGGGTTTTTTCACACTTATAATAACATATCAGTATATTACTGATACTGATGTTATTACTTCATAATGAAACAACCTAATAAGAAGAAATGGAAGAAGAAATAAAGTTGAATGAATCGGTAACGGACATTACCTCT
Source organism: Viscum album (assembly GCA_963277665.1). Taxonomy (NCBI): domain Eukaryota; kingdom Viridiplantae; phylum Streptophyta; class Magnoliopsida; order Santalales; family Viscaceae; genus Viscum; species Viscum album. The sequence goes on from OY728125.1 coordinate 385,577,874, forward strand.
TCTTTGAAGCGCCTCTTTGAGATCTCCTTTTAGGGCACTAACATTGGTCTTTGAGGAAGACCATAAACTCTAGGATGTTTCTATGGATGTTGAGAATGAAATTTGGCAGGGGTTGGCTGAGCGTGAATGCTCAAAGTGGTGTGAGGAAGAGAGGGAGGAGGTGCCCTTTTATAAGGGAGGAGAGGGGCTCCTTTGGAAAATCTAAAAATATTATATTATTATAAAGAAAAATTCGGTTTTAAATAGCTCCAAATTGATTTATTTCGAAGCTATGGTGGGAACGGGTCGAAATCCTCTCATACAATATAATTTAGACAAGTTTAGGTTCCCATTTTAACCTTATCATTTAGATATAACATTAAGTAAAATAATTTTACTTTTATCGTGTCTTCTTGTGTTCTTATACTATAAGGTTAAAAAACTTAATATAAGCAGGTAAACGAACCCAACGTTGTTTATTATTAATATATATAACCTTATCTAAGTTATTTGGCCGAACCATATATTATTAGGAATAAAATTACAGTTACTAATATAATATTTGTTTTAAAAACTATTTTTTGTCAATTTTGAAACTATCTAGTAATTGATTTTTGTGAAAATCATAACAGAATGATTTGTTCGAAAAATGTTAACTAAATCAATAATAACATGTCATATTAACCTATAAAATTAGTGTAATTCATAAAAAGTCTCAAATTATATTTATTTGTGTATTTATAATATCAATTATTCTAATTTTTCACTATTATGGTAATTACTGCATCATCATTGTGTCATAAATAAATTAATTTATATAATGACTAAAAAATATATATATAATATCATTATGTAGGAAATCGTATTAGATATATAATGAGTATTTAAAATAGAATTTATCTAATGTATAACCCTATATCAAAAATGATGTAGTAAATAAACTTTGATTTTTACTCTTTTAACTCTTCTTTGAGTTAAATAATAATAAATATCCTAATCTAATCCAAGTGGGCCTAAATGGTCATATTTTATTCCTAAGGTTCTTTTTGGTTGAATTAAACTTATCCAATCGAATTAGGACATGTGTTAGGGTAATAATAATATCATTTTTACCCTTAATTACCCTATTTAGTTTTAACCGTGGTAAAAAATGTAAAAGTTACTATTCACCAAAAATTATTTTCATCTCATTGAACCACATTTTACTTACTGACATCAACCGTGTCTCTCGGATTTTTGAAATTCCACTCACAGAAGCGGTAAAATTAAGTTTTAGGAAAAATTCAGTTTTTTTTAACTACCACTTAGTGGTTTCACTATTCATCAAAAAATGAAGGTTTCGAGAAAAACACCAAAAATTAGGCCTAAGTTATATTTGATATTATGAATTCAAAAATGATTCATATTTTATCAAATTCATAACATATCAGTTGCATTAATTAATTTAAAAATTAATTCCCGTCGTCAAAACAAATAGCGTGTTCTTCAGAGATAATAACTATCAAAAGATTGACATTTGTTTATGTCTGGTTTAAATGTGAAATTACATCCAATGACCAGCATTGTATTAATTTGTAAAAATATATTCAAAATATACTTTAAAACCACTCAAATTAATAATTTATCACTATTAATTATTTCGATTAAAAAGGTTGTTTTTAATTAAAATGTAGTAATTTTCACTATTCATCAGAAAATGAATGTTATCCGAAAAGTACCAAAATTTCACCTTAAGCTATTTTCGATATTCCGAATCCGAAAATGACGTCCATTTTGAAAAAGAAAATCTAAAAAATTTTAAAAAGTGGTTATTACTATTCATAACGGCTAGTTTTACTAATATTTTAATAGCATATCATGGTTTAGCGAAACTCGATATTGCGTACAACACACGCTATCGCGGAAGGTCGGGCTTGCGTGTAATGAAAGGAAAGTCAAGGATGCGTGTTGTTCAAGCTTCTTTTGGTGTTGCGTAGAACACAAGACATTAATGAAATTAAAAATAATATTTTTCATAAAATCTCGGGGTGTTACATTCTACGCCCCTTAAAATGAATTTCACCCTCAAAATTCGTCGGGGTTATATAAATGGTTTACTACTCGAAATTTTGTTTAATAGAAACCCACATAGTAAAAAAGGAATACCCAAACATGGCTTTAATAACTAAAGTATGAAATGTAACGGTAACCCAAAATAACTCATCACTGGGTTTCCACATAGGAGAACATAGGTGAAAATATGGATATGGAAGAAAAATCTAACCATTAAGTTCTGATGGAGAGTGGTAGAGAACATGGCTATGAAATAGCCAACAATAACAAAGCCATTGATTTGCGATGATCTAAGGTACCATCTGATTCATCAGATATGAGGGCACTAGGACAACATTTTTGGTTTTCAAGATCATTTTCCTAAAGATGGAGAATTAAAAGAAATACTTACATGATTTTGGTACAATTTCACTGTTGTACGTGCTTTGAACAATTTCAACTTCATCTCTTAAAGAAATGAATTTGAATTTGTTATTCATGAAGTGTTAATAGACCATGTGATAGAATAATGGGTCCTTCCATCTGTTTCAAACAAAAGGATAGAAAAAGTTATCAAATATACATAAGTCCATCTATGGTGAGGTTAATCGTATATGATTCCAAAAATGAACTTATATATCATATATCATACCGCTTAATAAAATAAAACTAGTTTCTACTAACCAGGGACTTCCTGTAGGCCAGTGGTAGGCGATAAAGGCCAGTCACACTTCGGTTGTGGGTTCGATTCCCACAGCCTTGTCCGACGCGATGGGCTGTTGCCCATCCTGTAGATTGTCCTTTTTCTAAAGCTATATTACTATAACAGCCCATCAATAATATCAAATAAAGTTCTATCCTAACTTATTTCCAACATAATCCATTCCAATCTTTTGGCTTATCTAAAATACTTCGGTCCAAGCTCATAGTATAGAGAAAATGATTACTTGAAATGTCACATAACAATCACGTGAATGCCATCATTTATCCCCCATATATCATAAGATATATCTTGTTGGTCAAATTACAAACATGTGAATACCTTAATCATGTATTCTCTTGAAGAATGAATACCCATTAATTGAACCATAGTGAAAACATGAATGCAGTCAAAAGTTAACTCTTTCCACATACCAAAATCCAAAAATTCTATATACTTAAACCATGATATAACCTTCTCCTTATATCAGTCATGAGCTCATGAATACGGTCAAACATTTTATTTTCTCGTTTTCCTTTCATTATACACACATTATCTTTTTTTTCCAAAAATATCTCAATCACATTCTATGGTTACCGGTACCATTGAAAACCACAATAGAACAATACATAAATATTCCAATATTTTACGATACTATATACAACATTATTTTGGAATCCCATTACATAAACACTTAATCATTCCACCACATCGTTGTCATATTCAACATCTCCAATAGTGATCCCATGTGACTTCCCTTTGTCCATTGCCTTAAGTGGTTGCTCATGTCGATCATCACTAACCCTTGGATTAGGGCATTTATTAGCATAATTCCCCATTTCCTTGCACTTGAAGCATTGAAGTGTTGGTGGTGCGTTCTCTGCAATCTTTTATTTATTCACATCATTAGAAACCCTTTTTCCATTACTTCGACACTCATCTGCTCGATGACCTTATTTTCCACACTTAAAACATTTTCTAGTCCCTTTAAGACAATCTCCACCATGCTTCTTTCCACACTTTGAGCATAAGGAAACATTCATCTTCTTTTCACAATTATTCTGAGATTTCTCCTTGAACTCCATCTTTCGTTTCTTGTCAACACTATGAGATGGATAAGTAACACCAACTTCCATTTCTACCTTGATAGCACAATGCACAATTTCTTCATAGCTACTGAAGTCTCTTATAACTAATTCCCTTCGAAGATTTGGTTTTAAGCCACTGAAGAATCTATCAACTTTACTTTCAGGTTGGATGATAAATCCAGATGCATACCTTGCAAGACTTGAAAAATTCGCTTCGTATATACCAACAGATTCATCATCCTTTTGCTTTAGTTAAAGAAACTCTTTCTACATCTTTGTTCGAAGAATACGAGGGAAGTACTTATTGAAAAATAAGTTCTTGAACTCATCCCATTCCATGGACTCAATTTAATATCTTAGCCTCGTATTCATGATAATATTCCACCATTGATCAGCATCACCCTCCAAACGATACACTACTAAGATGACTTTATCATGTTCATAACATTAAAGAATTGAAAATATATTTTCAGTAGTACTGATCCATTGTTCAGCAACAAGTGGATCAGAAGACCCACTGAATGAAGGTGGATGTTGCCTCATGAAGGACTCAATAGAATATTGTTCCCTTCACTGCTCATTTGGAAGTCCAGAATAATTCATATCTTGTGTAAGTATAGCAATAATATTTTGCACTCCATCTCCAATAACATTTGTTTGTTCAGGAGGACAATCATTGCATTGTCCATTACATTGATCAACACAGTTCCTTCGGGTCCCATCCATCATCTAAAACCCAAAAAGAGTAGTGTGAGAGGTAAAAATCATAATAAAGGGGGATTAACTTCAATATCTAACATCTTTGGTTTAATCTAATATCGTTACCATAGTTCTAGGACTATATCCTATACATATACTTATCCTTAGAGACATCCCTAGACATACCTTAGAAATATCTCTAGGGATCTCACTAAAGTTATCGCATCCTAGTTTCCAAAGGTTGACTAAACCTTTCCTCTGATACCAACTGTAGAGACCCTAATCTTAACGTACATGGACATTACATTACTTTTGCCGAATACTTAGTACATAACAAAAACACACAAACAAGGAAAGTAATAGTTTAGTGTCTTTGGAAACTCGGAATATAATCTTCTAATCGTGGTGAAATATCTTCAACATCTCCCATAAATATCTTTTGTTTTTTTACCTAAAACATTTCTTTATATCTTGGAGAAAAGAAAACATAAAAGGGTGAACTCAAATGCTCAGTAAGGGTAAACAAAAGAAATATAAATCACATCATATACATAAGAACATAACTTTTGGAAATCTTAACCTACAAAAGAGATCCTAATATCATAACATGGGATAGATAATAGTAGTGAAATGTAATCCCAATAATCATAACGTAAAACATGAATCTTTATGTCATACACAAATAATCATAGAGAATCATTTCTTATTAGTCAAGACTCATTTCCAAGACTATCTTAGTGGACAAAGTCCATTTCTGAACCGAGTTCACTCCTCGTTTCAGTCCTGTTTCACTGAACCGATTTAACCTGCCGTTCTAGCCATGTCTATCTCATGAGATATAAAATCTTTACCCAATGCATTGGAGGGAGATATAGGTCCTAACCATCTCATAATGATACCATTATTATGTGTGCCACAAAATCAGAAAACCATACATCATAGCACAACCCATGTAATAAAAATGGGAATCTTAAACATCGTGACATCATAAAACAATTCATATAAGATAAAGGAAATCATAAAAATATAATTCCATCACAACATAATCAAATCAATCTAATAATAGGGATAAAAATAGAACCCTTTATTATCTTAGATGGAAAACAATTTTGATAAAACACTTGAACTCCATTCTTGAGGAAAATATCCTTTCTACTTCAAAAACATTTTTCCTTTCTTAACATGTCATACAATTATAAACTAAAAGAAGTTGATTAAAAAAACTTGAAAACTTGTAATGTAATCTTCTTGGAAATAATATTTTAATAATCCATTCATGACGTATAAGTTAAAAAAACATTCTTCATACTTTTTTCGGAAAAGTCAAAAAGTACCTCGTACGAAAAACGACAAAAGATTCCTTTCATATCCTTTACTAAAAACACACCGAAGGGTAAAATTGGATTTACAAAATTGTAGGTGGATGGAAATAATATTACATATTGAGGAAACATGGATGTGGATGATAAAATATAGCCCAATAAATTCCAAAGTATAAACAATCTCGTATAAAAATGAGATTGTGATATTTCCCTTACCTTAGGTCCGATTTGTTTCGTAAGTGTCCGAAACTACTGTATAATGATTTAAATAATGTCATTTTCATATTCCAGAATCATACACATTGTTATGATATCATATATGGTTCACTTATGACTTTATATTACCCGTTCTTTTGTAAATTCCATGTTATAGAGCGTTCTGGGTAAAATCGTTTCATTTTTCGTCCGTGTTTTGACATGTAATTATTCATATGATTACTTAGATCATGATTACTTAATTCCAGAATATAAAAAATGATTTATATATAATATATATTCAGAATATACATATATATAATAGATTAGTAAATGGAATGAAATACACTGTTCATGGAGACGGTAGGTCGTATATACGCATGAACGCTATTTTCGTTTCCTTATTGAGTTGAATGGAATTAAGTAGATGACATACATATAAATAAACATAAATCCAGTATCATTATTATGTCATATATTTCATGATTACTTATTATATATACTTTATAATCATTCATTAATGGTTAACGTGGAGAATGTATCTCATCGCGTCGTGGAGACGGTAGTCCATACGTACGCACGAGCGATGATATCATTCTCATGATCGTGGAATTGTATTGGAGTGTATGTATACTATATCAGAATCAATATCACATTACAATAATCATATATAGTTATTATTTACACTATTATACCCATCCGAGTAAGGTGGTGGTGGAAAATAGATTACACCACGGCGTGGAGACGGTATTCCGTACGTACGCACGCGCGGTGATTTTGTTTTCCGTAGGATGGGTAAATGGTGAAATAGGGATGTTTCATAATTATAATAACATATCAGTATATGAGTGATACTAATGTTATTGTTTCAAAATGAAACAACCTAATAAGAAGAAGTGGAAGAAGAAATAAAGTTGAAAGAATAGGTGACGGACATTACCTCTTCTTTGAAGCGCCTCTTTGAGATCTCCTTTTAGGGCCCTAAAATTGGTCTTTGAGGAAGAAAAGAACCTCTAGGATGTTTCTATGGAAGTGTAGAATGGAATTTATTAGGGGTTGGCCGAGCTTGAAGGCTCAAATTGGTGTGAGGAAGAGAGGGAGGAGGTGCCCTTTTATAAGGGAGGAGAGGGGCTCCTTTTGAAAAACTAAAAATATTATTTTATTATAAAGACAATTTGGGTTTTAAATAGTTCCAAATTGATTTATTTAGAATCTAAGGTAGGGATGGGTCTAAATCCTCTCATCCAATAGAATTTAGACCAGTTTAGGTTCCAATTTTAACCTTATCATTTAGATTTAACATTAAGTAAAATAATTATACTTTTACAATGTCTTCTTGTGTTCTTATACTATAAGGTTAATAAACGTACTATAAGCATCCAAACGAACCCCAAGTTGTTTATTATTAATATATATAACCTTATCTAAGTCATTTGATGTAACCTTATATTTTTAGGAATAAAATATCAATTACTAATATAATATTTGTTTTAAAAACTATTTTATGTCAATGTTGAAACTATTTAGTAATTGATTTTTGTGAAACTTATAACAAAATTTTTAGTTAGAAAAAAGTTATTTAAATCAATAATAACATGTCATATTAACCTCGGAAATTAGTATAATTCATAAAAAGTATCAAATTATATTAATTTGGGTATTTATAATATCAATTATTCTAATTTTTTACTATTATGGTAATTACAGCATCATCATTGTGTCATCAATAAATTAATTTATTTAATGTCTAAAAATTATAAATAAAATATAATTATGTAGGAAATCTTATTAGATTCCTAATGAATTTTTAAAATCGAATTTATCTTATGTATAACCCTATATTAAAAATGTTGTAGTAAATAAACATTGATTTTAACTCTTTTAACTCTTCTTTGAATTAAATAACAACAAATGTCCTAATCTAATCCAAGTGGGCCTAAATGGTCATATTTTATTCCAAAGGTTGTTTTTGGTCGAATTACACTTATCCAATAGAATTAGGACATGTGTTAGGGTAATAATAATATCATTTTTACCCTTAATTACCCTATTTACTTTTAACCGTGGTAAAAAAAAGAAAAAAGTTACTATTCACAAAAAATTATTTTCATCTCATTGAACCACATTTATTTACTGAAATCAACCGCGTCTCTCGGATTTTTGAAATTCCACTCATAGAAGCAGTAAAGTTAAGTTTTATGAAAAATTCAGTTTTTTAACTACCACTTAGTGGTTTCACTATTCATCAAAAAATGAAAGTTTCCAGAAAAATATCAAAAAATTAGGCCTAAGCTATATTTGATATTATGAATTAAAAAATGATTTCTATTTTATCAAATTCAAAAAATATTAGTTTCATTAATTAATTTAAAAATTATTTCCCATCGTCAAAACAAATAGCTTGTTCTTAAGAGATAATAACTATCAAAAGATCGACATTTATTTATGTCTGGTTTAAATGTGAAATTACATCCAATGACCAAAGTTGTATTAAATTGTAAAAATATATTCTAAATAATATTGAAAACCACTCAAATTAATAATTTATCACTATTAATTATTTTGATTAAAAAGGTTGTTTTTAATTAAAATTTAGTAATTTTCACTATTCATCAGAAAATGAAAGTTATCCGAAAAGTACCAAAATATCACTCTAAGCTAATTTCGATATTCTGAATCCAAAAATGTAGTCCATTTTGAAAAATATAATTTAAAAAATTTCAAAAAGTGGTTATTACTATTCATAACGGCTAGTTTTAATAATATTTTAATAGCATATCATTGTTTAGCGAAACTCGGTATTGCGTACAACACACACTATCGTGGAAGGTCGTGCTTGCGTATAATGCAAGGCATGTCAAGGATTCATGTTGTGCAAGCTTATTTTGGTGTAGCGTATAACACAAGACATTAATGAAATTAAAAAGAATGTTTTTCATAATATCTCGGGGTGTTACATTTTGTAAGACTACATGTTTTGCGGAAGGGTACAGGAACTACGTAAGGGTACTTCCATTCGTTGTGTAAGAGTAATAATAAAAATATAAACACTTGGTATGGGTTGATGGTATTCTCATAAATGAAAAACAAAAATTAAATATACTGAGAAAAGTTAAGATTATATTTTGTGTATGCATAAGTCAATTGTTCATGTAAGGGTAAAGGGAAAAAATGATGCACTCTTTAAAGGTCAAACTATGTTATATATAGGTACATAATAAGATACATAAGAGTTAAATGAAAATATCAAATAATTTATATAGTTATATGTTGAGTTATGTAAAAGTCGTGGGTAAATTCTCAAACATGTAGAAGGGTTAAGAATAAACATGGGTAATAGTAACAATACATTTGTAAATATAAGAAAAAAATAATGAAAAAAGACATAAGGGTAAAAATCAAACTATATAAGGGTAAAAATATTGACATTAAAAATAATTATTCACCAAAAATAATTCAAAATAACTATGTAGAATAATTATAATAATAAAAATAAAATAAAATAAAACAAAATTATTATTTAAAATTAAAAAATATGTATTATAATTATTAAAATAATAAAATTAAACAATTAAAGGAATATTGTAGTCATTTAAATAATTCAAATGTGGGAATCACAATTATCAACCCCTTTTTTATGATCGAAATCACTTGAATAAAAAAATTAAATTGACAAGAGTAAATGTAGAAACCTTCTCCCACAAATATAACTTTTACTTATTTAGGAAGGAATGATAAATATTCTACCCTTGATATTATAAAAAACAAGTTGAAAGGGGTTAGATAATAAATATATTAAAATTAAATCTATGTCTATCATCATTAATAATTTTTTGTGGGAGATAAAAAAAATTTGAAAAAATTTGGAAAACAGAAAATATTGTTGAGAAATATTTTCAATAAATTTTTTTTTCATAAATATAGTATAATAGTTAAAATTAAACTATGATAAATTTATATGTATATATATATACATATATTAAAAAAATTGGATAAACATCTTCATTGAAAAACCAAACAAAATTTTAAACATTAAAATTTGAAAAATGAAATGTATCTTCTATAATAATTTCAGTATTAATATAATTATTACTTCCTTAATTAATTCATTTTGATATTATAACTTGGTTATCATAATTAAAACATAAAAAACCATAAAATAAATTACATAAAAAATAATTTTGACAAGTAATTTTAATTTTAAGGTTAGGAAAAATATTTTTATGAAACCATAGAAAATTCATTAGGATTATCAAAGAAAGTGTGTAGTAAAGTCCCACTCATCGTTCATGAGAAGGAGAAAGGGTTAAGAAACATAATAAACTCTTTTGGAGATAAATCTCTATATGTATAAATGCTTGAACCATATCTGCATAAAGTTATCTACACAATAATTTATTCTTGTAATATTATAAGTACTATACATTCCTAATTACTTGATATTTTTTTGCAGAATATTGTTTTTATAAATAAATTTTAAATCCATTTTGATAAAGTGTTTTGAAAATAAATATTTTAAAACATGAAAATTTTCAATATTATTAATATATGAAAAGTAAAAAATCATAAGTTAATCATAACAATTTCACCTTTTATGTAGTCATATGGATCATTTGGAAGGGGTCTAGTGAAGATATCAACATCATAATGGATGATGAAAAACATTCAAGAAAGATATCACCATTTTGAAAGTGATATAATTGTAAATGATATATCACTCTAGTTTTATTAGTGTGATAGTGTTTGAGAGGAGTTTTAGAAATACTGATCACACTAGTGTTTTCACACTTATTCATAAAAGAAGAAAATGTTATCCCAAAGTCTAGGAGAGTATTTTCATCAATATAATTTTGAAACAAGAACTCATAGTTTCTTTGTATTCTACATCACCTATAGAAGGAGAAATAGATTATTTCATCTTACTTCACCATGAGATGAGGTGTTTTCCTTGTAGATGATATGATTCAGTAGTACGTTTCCTGCCTTGTTGTAATTTGAAAAAATTCATTATAAACAAACAATAAATTTCAAAAGAGGCTTTCTTAGGATAAATTAATCCAATTTTGTTATTTCTCTTGAAAATAAATTCATATTATTGAAATAGATTATAAATTAGATTCCTTTGTATTTTATTAAAAATGAAAACAATTGAATAAACTGATCATGACATTTGGATGGTTTGCAGAATGGTAACATATACATCCAATCATACTTTGATAAATATGGACATTGACTGATTAACTAGATTCATACTCTATTAGTTTACATGTTATACCCAAAGGTGTTCAAACTTCCTTAGAATGATCCATTCCAAAATTATTTATATTTTATATAGTGAATTTAGATGGGTTTGAAATGGTTCCATAAAAATTATTAGAAATTTAAATACCAAGGAACATTTAATGTTCTCTTGTAAAATTTATTTTAGACTCTTTATTCGTTACAATTAAGAATTATTTTCAAATAGTTTAGTTATTTTACCTAAAAGTATCATCATCAACCTAAATCTCAAAAATAAATAAATCATTTTAAATTTTTTTAGAGAAATCATGAAATCTGCATTTCCCATTTTTAAATCATTTGATAAGAGAAATATGGTTAAATTTTCATACCAGGTTCTAAGGTACTATTTAAACAATATATATCTTCGGTTAACATGAATAAATAATTGGGAAATTCTAGATTTTTAAAACTGGGTGGTTTGTCCAAAAAAATATTTTCCAACATAAATCCATTAAATTATGTAGTTTTGACAACCTTTTAAAAAATTAAAATTGAAATGAATAGTTTTTTCCAACATGATTTTAATAGATTCATTTTGAGTAATGGGTGTAAAATTTTCAACATAATCAATACCTTCCTATTTATTATATCCTTTAAAGACAAGTAAATCCTTTTAATAGATAACATTTCCTATTTCATAATGTTTGTTTCCAAAAAACCACTAGGTTTTAATTATAAGATGATTACCAGGATATTCAACGAGATTATAAGGGGTTTTCCAATGAATTTTGTCAACACCTCTTTCATTTAATCTATAATATTTTAATCATTAATAGTGTAATAAATGGAATGAGGTCCAGTATAAGAAAGAAAATATTAGTGTTCAATATAATTTAATATAGACCATATGTTGTGAGTTACATATTGTAATAATTTGATAACAATGTCAAAAGGATGGTCTTTGGATTAATCCTAAGACTTGGATAAACGATAGGATGTGTATAATAATGTTTATTTAATTATTTTAAAATATTTACATTGTGATGGTGTGGAACTTGTTTTTTAAATAAAATCACCACTATTCAGATGTGATTTTGGAAGATTCTCAATGAATTTTATGTGAATAGACTCTTCTAAGAACGTTTGCCTATTATTGAATATTTGAAAGACTTTACTTGGGCATGAGTACCCAAAGATGACTCCTTCATTAGATTTATCATAAAACATTCCTAAATTATCCTTGTTATTAAGGGTATGTCAATTATCACTGAAGACTCTCAATAAGCTATGCTTATGAATTTTTTTCCAAGTTCATATGAAGATATTTCTATGATTTGCCCTATAAGGTTGTGGTTAAGGATAAATCATTTGGTATTGGATGCCACTTCCTATAAGTGTTTAATAATTGAATACTCATTAAATAGAGTCATTTTAAATTCATTGAGGGTCCCATTTTATATTTCAAAAATCATATATTATTAAGGTGTTCAAGGAGAGGAAATTGAGTGATGATAACCTTGAGAACTGAAAAAACAAAAAAAAAATATTTCTTATCAAATTATCCACCATAGAAACAGATAATGAATAAGATTTTATAGCCTTTTGGATATTTTACTTTCCATGAAATGTTTGTAAATATATTACAATCCTTGTTAATATGATCTACGATGAAAACACATGTAAATCTAGAAAATATATAAATAATTTCAAATGTGTAATTTTAACCTCCAATACATGTAACTTACGTTGGTCTGAAAGCATCAAAGTGAACTAGTTCAAAGGATTCAGAAGATGAAAATAATTTTTTGGTTTAAATAATTACTTTTTTTCTCATTTACCAAAATTTACAAAATAAATCACCTTTAATATACTAATATGGAAAATTATGTTGTAGTTGGATATTGTTGAGTTTAAAAACTAAATAAATATTAGAATGACTTATGCACTAATTTAAAATCCATGAATCATTATCTTTGGTACTTAAACACTTAATATTTTTAAATTATAAATATTTTAAATCTACAGTATCAACATTTTGAAAATGGAATGTGGTAAATAAAATCATTCTTTTGGAATTAAATAAATTTCAAAAATCAACTTTAAAATAAATTGTAAAATCATTATCACAAAATTAATAAATAAATATAAAATAATGCTTCAATCGCATGAAAATAAAACATATTCCTTAATGGTAGATTTAGAGAATCCAATTTAACTATACCATAATTTTTTTTAAATAATTTACAAAGGTGACTAGACCTCTATAAAAATATTTGAGGTAACTCAAATCGTAAGGATCACCACAAATAATTTGTGAGCACCAGTTTTCCATATACTGTGTATATTGTTTTCGTTATTCTCTTCTTCTATAAAATATGTTGAAAATTAGCTTTTCGTACCCTTATCTTGGGGCCACACTGGCTATTTTGTAATTCTTTTTTTATACATACATTTTGGAATTAGTTTTTTAGTTTGAAATATGATAAGAATGATGAAATATTTTAGGTTTAAAATATCTATAATTTTTATATTTTTATTTTAAAAAATAGTTATTAAATTTAGGAAAATAATTACAGAATTTATATTGTTAAATTCCTTTCACATATTCAATGTTGTTTTAATTTTTAGTAAACAAATATTGTTTTGAAAAACCAAAATAAGATTATCTTAGATCCTTAATTTACAATTACACATTTTCAACATTTGGTTGATCATTTCATTTTAAAATCAAATCCCCTTTTACATATAAATTTTGATCATTTTTTAAAAACAATATTATTTTGTTTCTTTTTAAGACCTTTTAAAATTGAAATAATATCACTAAAACTATTTTGAATTTTGTTTTATGATAGAGAATATCATTATATATTAATTAAGAGGTAGAAGAAGTAGAAGAATGAAAATACGAATACGTGAGAGGGAGAGAAATATTATAACTAAACAAAATGTCATCATCAACATGTGTGATGATACACATCAGACATTCAACAATTGATTCACATGTTCAAATTGAGTTCTTTATAGAGCTACCACTAGAGACTTTTAATGATTTATTTCACTTCTTCTATTCTTTTGACTTTTTATTTTTCAATGGGAAATCAAATTTTATCAGTCCGTTCATTTTACAACTAAAACAAGTAACAAAAAATTCTTGATTTTCATATTTTCATTGTTGAGTGGACCTTTTATTTTTTACTGTACATTCCCATAATTACATTAATGTTTTAAATGTTGGAGCCACTCGTGAATGATTCATCTTTGTTTTCTTTCACATCATTTTTTCATTAAGTATCATTGACCTCCAAATCCACCATTTTTGTTTGTATCTAAATGGTTATATCTTATGTATTGTTGGAAGCAATGAGTTCGTCAACAATAATGTTCTAAAGATCATTATATTTTCGGATTTGGGTAACTATTGGATACCATATAAATGGAAAAATCCAAATGATATTCTTGAATAAATATTCAATATAAAAGGAATCATTAATCTCTTTTTGTCTATTACAAATGTCAATAAATATAGTTAATATATTAGTGATATATTTTTTATTATGATTTATGAAACTCTCAAAATACTTAACAAGATCCTCAAAAATTATTCAAATAATGTAAATTTTTACCTTAATGTGCAATATAAAATAATTTAAAAATTAATTTCAAAGTTTAGCATGAGTAAGATACTAAAAAAGTAATATTTAGACCACAATGTAAAGCATTCGTCGCTTTACCATCTAATTCAAAAGAATAAATACGATTTAGGGTGTATTTATCCTTTTTGTAGTAGGAGTACATCCATTTATAAAAATCATATAAACAGGATATCCAATAGATCTACGAAAAGTTGACATGGGTGTTTTCCAATAACAATAATTACTTACAAAAAATAGAGCACAACCAAATGATTTTCCTTTGAGACAACCATGAGTGTTTCAAAAATCCATTTTAAAAATTTATCTTTATTTATTAAATTTATTTAATGATTTTTAAAACAAAAAATTTGTATTTTTTTAAATAATTAAATTAATGAATTAAAAACACCTTTTATACCAAATTTTGATATCAAGGTAAAAGATAATTTCAAAATGTGTTTTTTATATTCGGTCAATGGTGGTACTTTGATGCAAAATATAGGGTACAGATATGAGACAAAATAAAAAGTGGGTGGTAAACTACCCTTTAAAAAATATATAATTAAAACACTCAAATTTATAAAAACTTAAATATAAAAGAATAAATAATAAAAATATAGAAATAAAAACCATATAAAATTAATAAAACAAAATAGATAATAAAATTATTAATCGTATTTGTTGAAATAAAAATATTATGAACAGAGATAATTGATGTACTAAATAAATTAAATTGTGGAAGGTAAATAAGACACAATATTTTGTAAAGAGGTTAAATATTATTATATTAGTGTAGTTCTACAGCTATCACTATAATCTGTTAAGGATTTAATTTAATATTCCCTTATATTATGGGTATCTAAAAAACAAAAAGCATTCCTTGTTTTAGGTCATAGTATTAAATTAGATCAAAATATCGTATCTTATTAACAATGACGCAATAAACTATAAAGAGATATTCCCTTGAAATTTTTAATAAAAAATGATAATTTAAACCAGGTCCCCTACTTTTAAGTTAGTGAGAACCAATAAGAAAAAAGAAGAGGAAAATGATCTTTATAGATTACTCTCAATTATCCCAGGTAATTTAAGGAACATAAGGGGGGAATGTGAAAATAATGATATTGTGAAAGATTTTAAAATATTGTCATATACACATTGAAGGATGAAAAACATTTAGAAAATGAGTTTTGATATTTTGGATATCTATAGATCTTGTTGGTAGAATGAATGGGAAACTACTATAAAATTCTTTTTGTTTTCAAATATGTCAAAAGTCTCTATTTATAGCTACTTATTCCAAGAGAATAGTTATAAAATCACTCAGTTCCTTAATTCCTTGAAGTCCACACTACATAAATCCTAAACATACTTATTTCATGAAATCCTTGACTATTTTAATGGAGAATAAACTCAACAATAGTATGATAATCATTAAACAATTCACATAATAATTATATATTTCATAATTATCTAAGAGAGTTTCATATTATAATATATTCCATCATTTGAATCAATAAGTATTAAAATACTAAAAACTAATTTTAAAACTCTCACTATAAATTTTACAAGAAATTTCATAATAACAATTTGAAGAATCAGGAGAATATCAAATCTAAATATTCAAAAAATAAACCATTTTCAGGAAATCAGATTATATCATTTTTTAAATATACTTCATTAAAATCTCCAAAAATATAATATATTAATTTCGAATATAAATGATTTTGTCAATAATAAAATCAAATAAAACATCCATAATTATAAATTCAATTATTTGTGTTTTATTCTGTAAAAATATGATATAATGGAGAAAAAATTTAGTTTACATAATAAATGTGTTTACAAATTTTAAAAATACTTTTCATGTAATCAATAACATTTGGAAAAAATTTATAAAACCATTATAAGAATTTAAATACTTGTTATTTGAATTCATCAAATCAAAATATCAAGAAATAAAAATAACTGATAAAACAATAAATTACCAGATTATCGAATCTAAATAAAATTATGTTTTAAGAATGTGTAATGTTAATTGAGAACTTGAATAAGGGTATCCTATATTTTGAAAAGGTTGTATAAAGGTATATGTACTATGTAATGGTATTTATTCTATGTACTAGAACCAACATGCATATTACAATTGTATAACAAAGCACTGCATAAGGGTAGTAAGTAAAATATAAGCATTGTGTAGGGGTATATGATATTATCATATAGGTAAAACACAAATTGAAAATAATTATTCATGGTAATATAATTATCTATATAAGGGAATGATAGATATTCATTTAATGGAAAATAAAATAAATCATGTATTTTGAAAAGGCCAAACTCGGATACATAAAGGTACAAAAGAAGCTATATAAGGGTAACTTGAAAATTTTCAAAGCATGTGTAGGGGTATATGGAGAGTTAAGTAATGGAAAAGTGAAAAGCATAAAACTTATGTTAGCATAAAACCAGATTTATGTAAGGGTATGAACACTTAATCAAGGGTAATAAAAATATAAGAAAACTTATATAATGGTTAAAATCAAGCTAAATGAGGGTAAATATCATAATTATAAAATTATTATTTAATTAATAATAATTAAAAAAATATTAAAAAATATGAATAATGAAAATAAATAATATACATAATATAATATAATTAAATAATTAAAATATTATTATAAATAAAAACATTAATATTTTGAATAATTGAAATAATAAAATTAAGAAATTTAAAGATTCCTAAAATCAAAAAAAGGTGAGAATCACAGAAACTATTTCCTGAAATAAAATATTATAGTATACCAACATACATTAGAACCCACACCATGTTAGCAATATGTATTCACAATACCTCAACCAAACTATAACCTATTGTGATCAATATAGTTTGAATGAAATACATATATAGAGTGGGGTCACGCCCATGAAATAAACCCAACCTGAAAAATAACACACATACACAAACAAGCATACCTACTTCAGCACCAAACTCAATCCTGTAGTATAATATAAAAACATAATCCCAATTTCATAACAAAAGTTTATGGAGCATCATTTCGGAGATCTGTAACAAATGTGCCTTTTGTCCCACATCTATCACTCAAGTTACATCATTATTGATATCCTTGAACCATCTCTATGAACATTGGTAGGTCCATCAAGTCCCCGTGACTTTCCCCCATAGACACTAGGGAGTTAAACCATGAACACTGTCATATATCACTAAGTTATATCCTGGCCTGTCAATCACAAGGTCTGATATTGAAGGATATTAAAAGTCCCAACTATCATGTCATCTGATCCTATCTAGATTTTGGGTTTCAATAAATCACAACATCCCATACCATAAGTGTCGTGAACCCGCCTGGGTACCCTGGTAACTCGATAACTGAGCTGGACCTGCCATAGCTCGAAGGGAATTCCCGATCCCCACATGTCGGTTACTAGAAAATGGCATCACATAACATTCAAGTGGGAGCGATTTTTTCCACCAACAATGAGAATGAAAAGAAATAAGACAGTATGCATAACAAAGGAAACTCCACCACAAGTAATGTACAATAATACAAAGAGGCATAAAAGCCCAAATTACTACAACCCAAGTACAAAAAATGGGAAAATAGGCCTAAGTACCCTAATTACACAACTCACCAAGACCAGAGATCAAAAACTGGATCCACATTAAAGAGATCCCTTCCCTTTTCTCGATCCTGGAAGAATAAAGTCTACAAACACCCAAACCAAAAAGTAGGGTGTGAGTCTAAGCACACTAGGATGCCATCAAAAATTCCATAACAGATGCCAAATATAGACTATCTAAAGAAAAGCACTAAATTTTCAAATAAATAGTTTTGGAAACTCAAAACCATAATTTAACAAAACAATCTATACATTTTAAAATGATGGAAAAATTACTTTAGGCAAAGGATTTACAGTTATGGAATATTTAAAAAACAATGGCTTAAGTGAAACATTTATTATCAAACAGTTTATATAAATTTAGCAGGTATGTAAAGAAGTTAAAAAGCATTGGCATACATTTATATCTCAAATATAAATAAACAAGCGAGCAACATGGTCATCTACTAAAATGTACGATAGTATTAACTAGTTATAGAATTATACAGTCTCTATGTGAACATAGAAAAACTTTTATACACATGTTCCTATGACACTGGCCAAAGGAGACTCTTCCCCAACCTGGGGGGGATGTGACCTGCCCCAAGTATGTTTTAGATAATTTTTGTAGCGTAGAGTGTATTCAAATAACTCACTAACTACCTAAGGCTTGCATGCGCTCTTACATGATGGGTGAACTATTTTAAGCCATTTTCACCAGTTTAATATCCATTCAAAACCAATTCCATCATCACACAATTTATTTCCACAATTAAATTCAACTATATAATTGAAATAATTTCCATAAAATATATAATTTAAATTAAAGAGTTTAAATAATCAAATTTCCATAAACACGCTCAATTCAATAGAATTGGGGTTTTCCAAATTTCCATTCCAAATCCATTTCAAATATCTCGATTCACTGGAATCGAGTATTTATCAATTTAATTGAATGAAAATTTTATCAACTGAGTTTATATCAAAAATTGAAATAAATAAAGAAAATAATATGATAATAAACTTGGTATGTCTGGATGGAACCACCTACCTCAAATTTTTTGATGAAAACCACAATGGTTGAAGAATGCTCAAGAAGCCCAGGTCTATTATCCAAAAACCCAACGTAGATCTCTTATCCTAGAAAGAAAAAGGACAAATCTCATCATATTTGGAATCTACAAATATAGATCTACCCATAATGGGTGTATATCGATGAAACTGAGAGAATAGGAGAAGTAGATCTAAGTAGATCTAAGAAACCGATCAAGATCGATGAAGAACAATCACATTCTTCAATAATATTGCTTCGATTCACCAAGAGAAGCCTTTGTATTGCCTCTGGAATAATGGGAGAACCTTCTATGACCTTATAAGAATCAAAATCCGAAGTTAGGGATATTTAGGGGGAAAACGAGGCACTTAGAGGCAAAGCAAGTGAGATACACAATTTAAGTATCTCATTTAAGTGCATGCACGATTAGTTAGCAGGGTTGGACAAACCGTGCGCTAGCCGTGAATTAGCTACTACCTCAGAAGACATTCCATGCACGGTTTGGTGGCAAGGTTAGCAAACCATGCACTGCCCATGTGGAATCTACTGCCTCCATGACCAACTATGCACTGTATGGCTGCACGGTTTAGACAACCAGTGTGCCACCTGTACGACTTCCCCTTTACCTAAAAACATCTTTTAATGTTCTCTCGACTCTCCTATTCATCACTACTCTAAAACAGAGGTATGTATTAACATCAAAAGTACCGGAAAATTTATAATGATGTTACAACCTCCCTTCTATAAGATCCTTCTATCCCCAAAAACCCTATGAAGAAACATCCACGTCAAAAAGATGAGGCCACTGCTCTCTCATTAGTGTCTCCCTTTCCCACGTCTCATAAGAATAAGAATAATTCTACAATAGAAAACTGACCAAAGGTATCGTTCTCCCACAATGTACCTTGGTTTCAAAATCAACAACCCTGACTGGTCGTTCAGTCACAGATTAATCTGGTTCAATCTCAAGATCACTCCAGCTCAAAACATGAGATGGATCAGAGAGATACTTTCGCAGTTATGATACATGGAACACGCTATGTATTGACATCAGCTCTGGTGGTAGAGTATGACAGTAAGAAACTTTCCCTACAAGACCAACAACCTAGAAAGGTCCCACAAAACGAGGAGTAAGCTTCCCTTTCCTCCCAATCCATCGATGACATAATCGGGGTGAAGCATTCAAGAACACCTGGTCACCAACATATAACTCTAATGGTTTATGGCGACAATCAGCATAAGACTTGTACCAACACTATGCTGTCAACATTCTCTAATGAATGAACTAGATCTTAGTTGTCATATCTTAGACCAAACTCAGTCCTACCAAGGAACTTTCTCCAATCTCCGACCAACAGAAATGTGATTTACAAGGACGACCATACAATGCCTGAAAAGGATCTATTTTGATCGCAGGATGGTAACTGTTGTTATAAGAAAACTCAACTAGCCCTAGATGATCATCCCAAAACCCACCAAAGTTGAGAACACATGCGTGGAGAATATCCTCAAGGATCTGAATATCTCTCTCTGGCTGGCCATCTGACTGTGGATTATAGGTCATGCTAAAACATTCCTGAGAACCCAGTGCCTCCTAAAGGCCACTCCAAAATCAGGAAGTCAACCGAGGATCTATGTTAGAGACTATAGTAGATGGAACTCTGTGAAAACAAACAACTTCATTCAAATAGATATTTCCCAACTCCTGAACTTTTTTTGTATTCTGAATAGGTATAAATTGCGTCAACATGGTCAGCCTTTTGATCACAACCCATATCGGATTCTTCTTCCTCTCGGTTTAAGGTAACCCAACCACAAAGACCTTAGAGATTTCATTCCACTTCCATGTAAGTACTGGAAGTGGTTGAAGAAAACCCGAAGGTTTCTGATTCTCGGCTTTCACCAGCTGGCATGTATAGCAAAAAAGATATAAACTCTGCAATGTCTAATCTCATACCTGGCCACCAGAACTATCACCGCATGTCATAGAAAATGTTCTTGGATCCTAGGTGCACAGCACACTAAGAGTAATGTCAATCCCCCATCACATCCTTCTTTGTCGATAATGGCACAATGTAAAAATTTAGATATCATAGAACAACCTCTTTGGAGAACAACCACTGAATGTCGGACTCCCTACCATAAAAAGAGTCCCTAATGATATGGAATTCACCATCTAGTTGTTGTTTCTGAATAATTAACTCGAGAAAAGAAGATGTCAACTGGACTTTGGCTAAAGAAACATCCTTTCCCTTACGCTGAATTCTAATATGAAACTGAACAAAAAGAGACATCAAACTCCACTATTCTAATGATTCTTTCATATCCTATGATGGAAGTTTCCTACTTAACGCACCTACAAAAACATTCCCTTTCCCTGGGGTATAGGCAATGTCAAATTAGAAATATTGCAGGTACTCTAGCAAACGCCTTTGGTGGACATTCAAATCTTTTTTAGAGAAGATATAACTCAATCTCTGGTTGTATGAATACTCTGTAAACCTTTCTCCATAAAGTAATGTCTCCAACAAATAAGTCTGTTCATTACAGCTACAAGTTCAATGTCATGGGTTGGATAGTCCTTCTCATGAGTCTTAAGAAGAAGAGTCCCATAGGAAACAACATGATTACCCTACATGAGGATATATCCCAAACCAGAACCCGATGCATCATAGAAGACCACAAAACCTATCCCATCCTCTAGAAGAGTTAACACCGGCGCAATAGTCAAAAATCCCATTACCTCAAAAAAAGAACTCTAGAATTTATCATTCCAGAAAAACTTCACACCCTCACGAGTCAGAGTATCCATTGGATAAGCTATCATTGAAAAGTATTTAACAAATCGGCAATAATATCTTGTTAAACCCAAGAAGCTCCAAATCTGGAAAACATTTCATGCTTGTTCCCAAGCCATAAGATCGTTTACCTTCTCAAGATCAACTGATATTCCTTGTTCGAACATGAAATGTCCAAAGAATTTCACATCTCGAATCCAGAAATCTCACATTGAAAGCTTAGAATGAAGTCGAGGATTTCTTATAAGATTCTGAACTGTTCTTAGATGATGCACATGATCCTCCTCAGACTTGGAGTAGACAAGAATGACATCTACAAAGACTACCACAAATGCATCTAGATACTCATGGAAAACCCTTCTCATCATAGCCAAGAAAATTGTAGGAGAATTTTTTAGGCTGAAGGGCATAACCAGGTACTCATATTAGCCATACCTACTCCGAAAAGTGGTCTTATGAATGTCAGATTATCTTATCATCAACTGATGGTAACTCGATAGAATATCAATTTTTGAAAACCACGTGTCCAATTTCAATTGATTAAACAATTCCTAAATTCATGGTCATGGATATTTTTTTCTTTATCATAACTCGATTGAGCTTTCAATAATCAACAAATAAGAGAAGAGAACCATTATCCTTCTTGGTGAAGTGAACTGGTGCTCCCCAAGGAGACACACTCGGAGTTATAAAACCTTTCTCAAGAAGATCATCTGACTGAAACTTCATTTCATTTAGTTCAGCTGGATCCATTCGGTAAGAGGTAATAGAAACCGGTTGAGTACCAGGCATTAAGTAAACAGAAAAATTAACCTCCCTTACTAGTGGAAAACCATTTAAGTCAAATGGAATCACTTCAGGATACACTGCGACGACTAGAGTAAGATCACCACACATTGAATATCTCTCTAGATCAAAAGAAAACACTGATATAACTTTCCCTAAACCTGAATAAGATGGTCCAACTCTTTTTTTCCTTGGTTTCGATTCTCCTAGAAACACAAGAGTCACACCACTAGGTGTAGGATGGTAGACCCGTCAAAGATAATAATCAATCCGGGATTTATTAGCATTGAGACAATCCATCCCAAAAATAACGTCAACAGATTTCATGTTGAGAAACAAGAAACTCAAATCATAATCAGCCTATGATATAGAGAAGACACAAGAAGGATTACAGAGACCCTTCTCTCTCATTGTTACAAGGGGTGTAGAAATATCCATCGCACAAGATAAAATTTCCATGGGTAGATTAACAGATTAACAATATGGGTTGAAATAAAAGTTTGTGATGCACCAGTATCAAAAAGAGTTGTCACTAAAGATGAAGCTATTCTAATGGTACCTCTCAAAGTTGAAGGACCTGTATCGGCACCCTATAGTGACTATTCCAATGCGTGAAGAAGCATTATTTAGGATGCATGTGGCTAGAACCTTTTTGTAAATGAATCATTTGATTTCCCCATAGTTTCTGTAGGTGCCGATGATCTTGTTCTACTACGTGGTGTAGTGAACTGATGGAAGAATATCTGTAAGCGCCCTAAACATCCGCAGGAGCTATTGTTCTTGGGTGCCTCAGTGCAAACCCTCTTAGAATGTCCTGGAATTCCACACTGATAACAAGTCAAAGAAGCCCCTCCTATTTCTACCGGAGATGGGGAATAAATCTGTTGTCGAGAACTTCCATGAGAAACATAATGCTTTTGTTTTCCTTTAAAGGAACCAACACTGCCACTAGGAGGGAAAAGAATCCCCTTAAACCCTGACTTTCCTTCCAGGTCTATCTCAACCGCCATAGCCTTATCCATCACATTAGCATAAGTGGGTAGCTTCATAACCAAAACATGAGAATAGATATCTTATAGAAGTTCCAACTAAAATCATCGAGCCTTTATCTTCTCATTAGATACAATCTCAGGAGAAAATTGTACCAACTTAGAAAAAGGATTTGAGTACTCAGTCATAGATTTATTGGCCTGCTCAAACTTGAAAAACTCCAAAGCCTTGGCCAACACCATTGATTCTGGATAGAACTGGTTCGTGAAAAAAAATACTGAAGTATTTCCACTCCTAACCCTCATGTTTCCCAGTCGTCACCATCATGTCCCATCATCTCCTACATGGTACCTCCAGAACGACGGTGGCACACTTCACCTTGATCACATCAACTATCTCCAAGAACCCTAACAAATGTTCAATATTACTCAACCAGTCCTCAGCATGTTGAGGGTCAGTGGAGCCTTTGAAACCTGTGGATTATGGTGTAGGAACTCTTGAGAATGACTTCCAAGAATATCACTATGAGGATCTATAGCTGGATTCTGAACATGAACTTGAGGTGGTGCCTATCCTATAGCCTGGACAGTGTGAACAATCTCCTCAACCAGACTTGGATCCATAATAGGATTCCCTTGAGAGATTCAGCAGAAGCCTCTTTTTAGATCCTATTCTCATGTTTTCTCATAAGCATGTTTCTATATGACATAAAAATATATAGATTAACACTCAGACCAATTAACAATGAAAACTATTCTTAATAGAAAGGATTACAATATTTTGATTCCACTCTTTCCAAATCAAAATAAGGAAAATCCTAGAATTAATACACAAGTCAAATTTCCCTAACCAAGCCTGGTGAATTAAAATTTATTGTGGTGAGAGGTGGAAAGGCACTCAATCACAACTACTTCTTATGTCCTGACAAGAATACTCAAATTCATATTGTTATCAAGGAAAGATACTGAAACATCCTACTGATACCATTTTTTCATGAACCATCCTTGGTACCCTGGTAACCCGATAACTGAGCCGAACCTAACATAGCCCGAAGGGATTTCCCGATCCCCATGGTTTGGAGACCAGCACCTCGCATCACATAACATGCAAGCGGGAATGATTTTTTCCACAAAAAATACTAAAGAAAAGAAACAAGAGAGTATGCATAACAAAAGAAACTCCATCGGGAGTGATGTACTAGAATACAAAGATGCATAAAAAGCCCAAAGTACTACAACCCAAGTACTCAAAATGGGAAAACAAACCCAAGGTCCCTAAGGACAGAACTCACCAAGACCAGAGATCAACCACTGGATCCACCTCAATGATATCCCTTCCCTTTGCTCGATCCTGGAAGAAGAATGTCTACAAACACCCAAAGAAAAAAGTAGGGTGTGAGCCTAAGACCATTTAGATACCACCAAAAATTCCGAAATAGATGCCAAATATATATTATCCAAAGAAAATATTTTAATTTTCTAATAAATAGTTTTGGAAACTCAAAATATTATTTTAAAAAACTTGCTATACATTTTCAAATGATTGAAAAATTACGTTATTCAAAGGCTTTACAATGATGGAATATTTCTAAAACAATGAATTAAGTAAAAAATCTATATAAAATAGTTTATATAAATTCATCAGGCATGTAAAGAAGTTCAGAATCATTAGCATACATTTATATCTCATATATATGTAAACAACCAAGCAACATGGTCATCTTCCAAAAGGTATGATATTATTAACAAGTTATAGGACCATGCACTCTCTATGTGAACTCCTCAAAATGTGCATACACACGTCCTTATAACAATGGCCAAAGGAGACTCGTCACCAACCTGTCGAGGATGTGACCCATCGCATGTTTGTTTTAAAATGTTGTCATAGCATAGAGTGTATCCAAATAACTCACTAACTACCTAAGACTTGCATGCACTCTTACATGATGGGTGAACTATTTTAAGAATGCATAAAATACGATCAATCCCATTATTCCATTTCCAAAGTGCCAATTTCATTCCATTTAAAACCAATATAGGTTTTATTCAAAACATGCCTTTTTCAGAAGATAAAACCAATGGGTTTCTATCAACTCATTTTAATCCATTTCACCAGTTTGAAAGCCATTCAAAACCAATTCCCTCATAAAAAACTTATTTTAACAATTAGATTCAATAATTCAATTGAAATAATTTCCATCTAATCCACAATTTAAATCAGAAAATTTCCATAAACACACTCAATTCAATGGAATTGGGGTTTTCCAAATTTCCATTCCAAAACCAATTCAAATATCACGATTCACTGGAACAGAGTTTTTATCAATTTAATTAAAAAAAAATTGATCAATTGAGTTTAAATCAATAATTGAAATAAATAAAGAAAATACAATGATAATCAACCTTGTATGTTGGGACGGAACCACCTACCTCAAAGGTTTTGACTAAAATCACAATAGTCAAAGAATGCTCAAGAAAATCGGGTTAATTCTCCAAAAACCTACCTTAGATATCTTCTCCTAGCAAGATGATGACCAAATCTCATCATATTTGGAACCCACACACTTAGATCTACCCATAAAGGGCATAGATCTATGAAACCAAGAGAAGAGGAGAAGTATATTTAAGTAGATCTAAGAAACCGATCAGGAACGATGAAGAACGGTCACATACCTCAATGATCCATCATAGATTAACCAAGAGAATCCTTTTGATGGCATCCAGAATGATGGGAGAAACTTCTCTTACCTTAGGAGAAGTAAAATCCCTAGTTAGGGCATATTTGGAAGAAAAACGAGGGACTTAGAGGAAAAATGAATGAGATCCACAATTAATGGATATCATTTAAGTGCACGCACGATTAGTTTACACGGTTTGACAAAATGTGTGCTAGCCGTGTGTTTGCTATTGCCTTGGAAGATACTCCATGCACGGTTTGGCTGCGTGGTTAGACAAACCGTACACCGCCTCTTCATAAGCTACTTCCTCAAAGACCAACTACACATTGTTTGGACGCACAGTTTAGACAACCCATGTGCCACCCGTTCGACTTCCCCTTTGCCTCAAAACATCATTTAAAGTTATCGTGACTCTCCCATTCGTCAATACTCCAAAACATAGGTACTTAGAAACATCAAAAGTACCTGAAAACATAATGTGATGTTACAATTAGTTCTTCAGAGGCCCAAACAAACACAACATCCCTTATCACAATAGCCCATAACATACGTCTTGATGACCATATCACAACTCATAAACTCATCCTCAGAGAACAATACAATCTGGACATAATCCCAAAAATAAGCATCTACTCTGGTCCCTTGGACCCATCTCAACCCATTAAGGGATTATCTATTACATTAGGTTCCACCCACCACCCCAATACCACAAGAAAACATCTTTAGTAAAAAAAACACAACATGAAGGTTGTTAGTCTAATGAGGGACACAAAAATAAAATCACTAATTAAATTAGAGAAACTACAAGGTTAAGGAAATCTAGCTAAAAATAAAATTTTCCCTAAATTCTAAAACCCCTCCATTACAAACTAGGATTATCCTAGAACCACCTCTATTCCTAAGGACATATCTCACATCAAGTGTATTAAAAAAATTAATTATAACAATTTATAATTAAATAAATTTATAAATAAACATGTCTAAATCCTTAAGAAATAACTAATGGTCAAATAAATATATTATAGGTTTTCTTCAAACTCAAATTATACCACTACCTCATACCTCATCAACAAACATCATCAATTTTATTTCTTAATTAATTATTTAATTAAATCCAAAACTCATTTTAGAAGAATTGATGAAAAACTCACCGAGAGGTCTAACTATGCTGGAAACATGAACAAGAAGGTGTGTTTCACTCCCAAGACAACTAGGATCCAAATATAGACAAAATCCCTAATTTATAATCCCATATTGAAAACCAAATTAACACAAAAATTTTTGAAACACGTCTAACATTAATCTAGAAATATTCCTAATAAAACAAAATGTGTGTTGGCATGATTTCAACCAATTGGAACATCATTTACATCCTACATACAAAAGTATCCTAAAAAAATTTCCATTTCCTCTAGAAAATCCTTCTTCCAAATCTCTAGTTAGTAAAACCAAAATTATAAAATATTGGGGCAGATATATAATGGTAATATAAGAGTATATCTTACCTCAGATCAAAGAAAAATGATACTCCTAAATCAATAAAATTTAAGATGCTCCAAGGTAATGAAAGGGTGAGCCAAAAGGTTATTCTCTCTTCAATTAATCCCACAATAGGTGAAGAAACATGAGAGGGTTCCAAATAGAAACCCCAAAAAATACTAAACGGAAATACATAAAAATAAGGGAGCCCAAACTCCACCATATAGCTAATTAGAGCCACAAAATGACTAGTGTCTATAGGTAGTAGCACCTGATACTACAAGATGCCACTATCTTGTCTTTGGTTCCTATTTTCCAACTAAAATCTCTATTAGATTCATTAGGTTCTATCTAAAAAATGAATAATTTTTATTTCCATCCATGATCCCATTATCATCTGACATGTTTGGGTTCATCCTCTAATCATAATAACTCTCTCTATGAAAATAATTTCTAAGTGATTATTTAAATCAATGTAATAGTAATTAGTTATAATAAACATAATGAAATAATAATTTAAATAAGAATAGGTACACAGCTTGTTCCATAAATTACATTATCCTTTATGAATCTATCAACTCGTTGTTGGGTGTTTTTCAATCAAGAGTAAACTACACATCACAGAAGATAGACTATAAAATCACTAAAATAAATGTATTAAGAAATACATAAAAACATACATGAAATAATAAAAAACAATACATTTTATGAACCCCAGACATACATTATAAAAATAAAAATAAAAGATAAATCCAAACAAATAAGATCTTGGTGCTCGATGTCGATATAGATCCTTGATTCATCTGGGGGTCGAACCTTGTTTTTAAAGAATGTTTTTATTTTATCATTCCCCATGAGGATAGGAAAATCTATCCACCTAAGACATTAAATACCAATTCAAACACCATGAATGAAAAAAAATTGAGATCCCAAAAAGTCAGTAAATTTAATTATAGAAACATGAAAATAATGATTTATCCTGGGGTAAAAAATAACCCCATATAACAACACTATTATCCTTATCCCCAAAACTTTTCTAACCCGATTACTATCAAGGTGAAAGAAATTACACCGATATATGTTACCATGATCACACAAATAACTATGAAATATGAAATAAAATATCTTTTTAAAATCGAAATATCATGTGGCATAAATATTATTTCATGCAAAAAACTAGAAAGTGGATGAATTAATTTTTCATTAGAAAACATGGATAAGAAGTTTAAATAGTATTGTGACATGATGTTGCGAAAAAAAATCTAGATACACTACTAATTCCCAACCAATAAATAAAATGAGAAAACCACATTTTAACCAACTTATCCATCAAAATAAATTATCTTAATTTTTTATCCATAATGAAAATATATTCTCCATGATGTAAGGAACCTAACCATTAAATGGAATTCACCTTGTGAATATTAATCATCTTCTCTATATCTATATATTGTTCACCATCATAATCATGAACTTCGTACCATGATGAAAAGGTGAATCTCAGAATCTAATACTCCATGGACCAAACAATGATCCTCCATAACTATAGCATAAAAAACCATTAGGTAGGTATATCCCATCTCAAATCATCTCTAAAACTATCATGAACAGGTACAAATTGTAAGTACTCTATACCTTCTTCAGTCCTTGGATACATGTAGTGACACACCAAAGGCCACACCCAAAAATTACCTAGTGATTTGTTTGTAATTTCTCTTTATACCACATTTATCACCTTCTATGGTGTGATAATTTCAATTTCAATAATTGACACCTCTCATGCCAAAAAACATCATGGCATGCCACCCCCAATCTTGCCCTGATATAATCTTTTTAAACAAAACAATGAAATATCCTCCATATAGAAACATACCTTTAATAATTTTATGTTTTTTTTACATCAAAACATCATAGTGTGTCATAATCGGGTGGGTGATGATTTACATTCAGCTATCTACTCATCCCATTTAGAAATAAAGTGACAAATCATATACTATGAATTCTAAAAACACCCAGTATGTATATATGAACTACTCTTACTCATAATTGAAATTCCTCTACACTCTCAATTCTATTTTTTAAAATATTTCTTTCATGTTAACCCATTTTCCCATGAAAATACATATGTATTACGTCCCTATAGATAGTTTTTTTTTTATTTTCAACCTTTAAAAATGATCTTATATATGGACACCCTTATATGTGTAGTTTCCAATTCTTCTTGCACGAATCTCAAATATTATTATAAATTAATTTAATATAATTTTATACATGGTAAAATTACCATTACGTTGAATTATCCCTTTACCAAAATATAGGTATGGGTATTTTTCTTCTTATTCTCCAAAAATTCAAAATAAATAGTCAAATCTCATTTAATTACAAATTAATAATTTTATCTCATTAAATAATAAAACAAAAAAATAATCAAGCCAAGATAATTATTTTATGAAATTAAATATAAAAATATATATACAAATAGTAGTCATTAAACTCCCTATTACCATAAGAAATATCAATATAAAATCAAATTTAATCAAAACTTTAACAAACTAACTTTTTTATTTAACAAAATTGTAAACATAAATTTGGAACTAAGAATTCTCAAAGCACAAAGTTCATAGAATTCATAATTATTCCAATCATTCCACATACACAATTTTAATTATCAACTTATCTATACATACAAAAACATTACTCAAAATTTCCATAATATCCATGACATTTATGACACACCGTGTTGAAAATTTACTTCATATGTAACTCAATATTAGAAAATATGAATTATATGAAATCTCAAGTATATAAATTCTATAAATATGATTTCATGTAATATAAATATATATTTTGAAATTAAACCAAAAAAAATTGTGTTTTTCTATTAATATACTAATGCAATTGAGGTAAAAGGTTGGTGGTTTATGATTTAAAACAATTAATTCATCGATGAATAGGGAGGGTTAGATCTTAATGTATAGTTAATTATATACAATAAATGTCAATTAATGAAGGTATATGATTTTTTTCTTCAAAGGAAATTAATTCTTAATTCTTTTCTTATTTTCCACATTATATTAAAATTTAATCCTTATAAACAATAATGAAATTTCATATATTTCTATCATATTTTTAAATGGAATGTGTTTAGGAACAAGTCTTAGATTATCAAAATTTAAACCAATATACAACCTAAATCCCCAACATCAAGATTTTATTAACCCCAATTGGACTAGTGAACATAATAATGGGTAAGGTTCGTAACTAAATGTTAGTCTATGATATCACATTTAATTAATTTTTTATTTATATTTTTTAAATAAATCGGTTTCAAAGTTATAAAATAAAAAATATATATTTATCCATATTATAAATTAATAAATATACTAATCCAAACATCCTTTATTTTTCCATAAGATTCTTGAAATTACCCAATATCCCTTTTTATGATTAACTAAAAACTTATATTTTTTCAAAATAAATATGGTATGAAGGTTTATAAGCTAATACTATAGATTATTTAAAAATATTTTTTGGCTTCAATGGTGTATAAAATGATCATATGTATGGTTGGTATCAAGGTAAAATTAAAGGATTATATATATATATATATTGATTTCCTCAATCATTTTAATGAGGTTTAAAATAATCATGATTTGAAAATATCTACTGGAATATTATAGAAGTCACAAATATCCAACGAATCACTTATGAACTAAAATCTTAGGTCTAAAAATCCCACTCTAACATTTAAATTAAAGAAATTTCCCATGTTTTCAACCAATACTATGGGATTTCATGAACAGAATGAAGTGAAATAAATAAAAATAATGGCCTTAATTAATAATGAATTAAATTATTTCCTAGAATGTGTAGCATCTAGTCATTAATACATGGATTTAGTTAATTACCCTGATGTTTTTTCATTTTTTGATGTACTAGATCGGTTTCCTTTTTTCAGGGATCCTCCTCTATGGAACTATAAGCTGCAAAATATACAATTAATTCTTATGGTTTATTATAATAAGTTTTCAAAATATAAGGTAGTTAACATGGACTACTATGATTATTCCTAAACTAAAACTAATTCTTAGTAATGTAATAAAATAAATTTAGGTTTTTTATGGAATTTATATATTTAAAGTCATTAATATAGAATTTAACACATTTTCCACATAATAGGATACTAAAATAAAGTTACTCCACAGAAACCCAAACATTTCATATGTAAAAATTACATCTTATTCGATGAATATTCATTGTATAACATTAATACCCATCCACAATAGAAATGGATTAGAATCTTTGGAAACATGGATACATAAACAACTAGTACATAAAATATATAAATCATACCCCACATATAACATCACATCTATCACACTTCTTATACATATGATACATAAAACATTTATTTATATTATAGGAAAGTGAAGCATAATAAAATGGGAGCTCAGATTCTCTGTATGGGTAAACCACAGAGATAAGAAATATCATCTAAGTATAACATAATGAAAAGGATATAACATATTTTTAATAACCTTTTAAAGTCATACCAATCAATTCATATATAATAATAATTAGTCATGAAATAAATATTAGAATCTTATAATACAAAAATCATAATGGAATAAAAGAACATGTACCATTAGAGTGTGACATTGTCATAAGATGATGTTATAAAATAAGGGACAAAAGTTTTACATAATCATAATAAATGAAATCTAATATCAAGGAAACCCATGAACACATTAATAGAATTTTATAATTGGGATAACCTCATGTGTACCGACTTTGGGCTTGGGATAACCTCTCATGTGCCATCTTTTAGGCTCAAGATAACCTCATGTGTACTCTCTTATGGGATTGGGATAAACTCCTGTGCTCTCTTCAAGACCATAAAGAAATAATATTTATCCGATTA
This sequence comes from Viscum album, assembly GCA_963277665.1. Taxonomy (NCBI): domain Eukaryota; kingdom Viridiplantae; phylum Streptophyta; class Magnoliopsida; order Santalales; family Viscaceae; genus Viscum; species Viscum album. The sequence goes on from OY728125.1 coordinate 385,611,066, forward strand.
ATTAGTTTGATAAATAATTTATATCACACCCATTATATAATCATAAATTCATTCATATATATATCACATAGTCATAAAACATTCACAATAACAATATACCTTAATAGGTAGAAAATAAATGGGCTATATAAAAAACTCATATTAAAAATTATAATCCATAAAATGAAATAATAATCACTATATCATTAGATCATGTCCCTATTAAGGAATATGTAATATATAAGGATTTTATCATAGATGAAAAAATGCTTTATAATATCATTGGAATGTGTCTTCATGAAGATACCCATCTCATTTGTAAAAACTTATTTAAAATCAAAGAAACAAATAAATAGTTTCTAGAACATTTTATTTTAAAATAAACATAGAAAAATATAAATTAAATTTCAAATAAAACAATGGACATGATGGAGGTAAAATCCAATCATATCGTATATGTTAAAAGAAAACATTTTGTTCTCACAATTTGTAAAATGTAAAAAACAACCTCTTTAGAAAACTTTTGGAAATATTACATTTTAAACCATTGAAATATAAGTCAATGGTGGTATAAATAAACTTTTTATACCATTCAATTTATATGTATGAACAATCATAATACAATTTTGATGAGCATGGTCTTGGAAGAAAAAAAATTTCAACCAAAGAGGGGATAATGTTGGATTTTAATTAAAAGCATTTTCTTAATAATTTGAAATTATAAATTGAGGAATAAGTATCAAATACATAAAAAATCAATAAATAATATTATGATAATAAAAATGATTTATTGTTCAGATAATATAATATAATATCTCTAAATTTAAATTCTATCACAATTTCCCCTAATTAAAATAATATTGATACATAAATCTATTACCTCAAGTCCTGTCATGCTTTATACCTGTTTGAACCCCCCTATATAATTAGAATATATTTATTTAAAATTGATAATCATATATATCATACCATTTATAATTTAATTAATGTCTTATAACCTGTTTATTAACAATTCCTTTATTAATATTATTTTTCTGAGTGATAACTACTTCATTTTTCATGCATTCTTTTGTTCGGTAGTCCCAATTTTTAAAATATTATTGTAATTCCATAATCCAAATAATTTTAATATTTTCATGAGTGTCATATTTAATAATTATATAAACTATTATTTTTATTTTTATTAATATGTGATGAGAAATGAATAATGTAACTTCCTATATATGGTAGTATGTATGTATACACAAGCGTTGTCTGCACTTTTTAACGGTTGAAATGAACTAATAATGAATAATAATTCAGATTTATATATTTAATATAATATAATATATATATAATATATATTTATTATATCCATTAGTATAAACATCAATGTAAAATAGTGATGAAAAATAAAATGAATCATTTTTTGAGGTGATAGTCCACACATACACACATCTGATATTTCCTTTTCACATAGAATAGAAAGGAGGTGTATAATGGTTGTTACAACATTAAAATAAAAATTTTGTGTACTTTATATATAGAAATAATTATTTTATAATAGATTCGATAGATTTATTGTAGTTCTATTGAATAACTAAAATTGAAAGTACTTTATTAAGAGATATAAATCTTTATTGAGAAACCTCTTTGAGACTACAACTTATGCATTGAAAGAATTGAATTTTCAAAGGAAATTAATATATCGGATTTGAAAAATTATGTTATTAAGGTTTCATGGTATGGATTTTATGACATATAATTATATAAATTTTTAGATAAGGGGTGAGATGAGGTTCCAATTTATATGTGACGGAAATGTCATAATTGATATTACATAAAAGATTAAATAAAATATATAACATAATCATGTCATGTAGAACCATTAAACCACTAATTCTATGTTAATATGTGATAGGGTTGAAATAAACCCAACAAAACACCTTTAGATATGTTTTGAATAAATTATTTTCCTTATATCATAGTTTAACCACTTTAAACCCATTTTAACTAGAATAGTGATAACATAGACTTTTCACATTAAAAATATAATTATATGAAAAAAAATAAAAGAGGGCTTATAAAAAATTTAAATGCATATTCCAAATTTTGAAAAAAAGTTACAGGATAAAATTTATATAGGTGGAAGAATATAAATTTAATATGAGAATACAAAAAAATATAAAAACAATTTTAAGTAAAATACCTGATTTAAGATTAAAAAATCATTTCTCACTAAAATCATGAAATAAGATTGTTTCAACAAATTTTATTATGAAAAAAATCAACATTTCAAAATTTTTGGTACATTAAAAAACTGAAATGAATTTACAAAACATTTCATTAGATTCAAAGACTGAAAATAGTTTTTAATTTGAATAATATATAACTTATATTCATAGTAGTAAATCTTGGGTTCCAAATTTTCAAAGAATGTTTTAAAATATATTATATAAACCGTTAATTATATATTTATTTTAATAACACACATATAATAGTATAAATTCATGTTATATATAGATTTTAATGTTATACCACATAGTTTTAACCTACGATTCCCTTTTTCCCCAAGGTGACAAATCTAAAAAATGGTTACTATTCATAATGTCAAAAAATTAAGTTAAAATATTGAATTATATTAATTATTACGATTCAAAATCTTAAATCCATTTTTAAATATTATATATCAGTATGTGGTACAAATTAATTTTATTATAAATGTGTAAAATTTAACAAATATATAGTTTTTAGAAGAAAGGATTTTGATGCCCAAAAATGAACTTATACCAAAATCAAGTATAAAGATAATACATAAATATTTTATTATATAATTTCTAACAAAATAAGACTTCTGTTAATTTTGGATAAAATTCAAAGAATTATTGGAATTTTCTAATGATAAAAAATGATAGTTTTAAGAAAATTAATTTTTTTCACTGTTCACTAAAAAGTGAAACTTTTTAGAAAACTTTAAAAAACTCACCTTAAGATAAAATTTATTTAATTATTTAAAAATGATATAATTTTAATATAAAAAATTTATAAAACTATAAAAAAATTTAATTTCACTAAAAAAATAAATTAAAACCAGTTTTTAAGAAAATATATTTTTAAAGAATAAAATCACTTTACTTCAAATTGAGAATGAATTTGAATAAAAATTAATTAATTTATTATCAAAACACTTTTTAGGAAAAGTGAGAAACCATTAAATACAAAAACACACAGATAAATCAAAACAGAAAACTCAAAACTAACACAAGATCAGCTCCTCCTCAGTAGTTTCACTATATTGAAGCCTTCAACAAAGAAAGACCCTTCAAAAAATTGTCATGTGTAGAAGTGAATGGGCATAGAACCGATAGAAAATCCATACCCTCTCTGTGACCAAATATGAAAGGCAAGATCTAGTGAGGACTTCGTGCTTTGGTCCCCATCGATAGAGAATCCACATGAAGTGATGATAGAAACCACTAACATTTTGGCTTGACAATCCACGTAACAGAACCTAACATTGGTACAACATGTACTTCCACACAAAAAACCACAAATACCAGATAACCTACATCGATAGAATCATAAAAGTTTACCTTTAAATTAACAGAACCCACCTCACTAAATAATTTCAATGATAATGATGAAACCTGAGTGTCTGGTACCTCTATCACCGGCTTTTAAAACTCCGAAGCTAGTCGGTCCCACGGCTAGATGTAGTCCACAATACTGATATTCTTTGTACTGAAGCCCCTACCATGATGAGGTCTTTATTCTCTATCCAAGAATAATGATCCAGGTTGAGAGACACTCTTAGGGGTCTCCCAGTAATCTTGGATTCCTCCTATTCATTTTCATGAGGCACCAAGACATTCTTGGTTACATTCTCATTAGAAATTAAAATCAGATCCACGGAGTGATCACCATATCCCTTGGCTCCCTTATGGAATAGACTCTCCCTATTTATCTTATTATCAGTTATTGTGTTTCTTGAATGGGTCTCTAATGGAGAAGGTAGCGATGAGTAATCCCTCTTCCCCTTCCTTCTCCTAACACTCTTTCTACTATTTGGACATAATGTTTCATCTAACGAGTCATCGAGTTCACTCCCATAGGGTTCCATCGTGTACCCTCATCCCTCTTATCATTAATATCAGAATCAGATCATTCATCAAGCTCTGAGATACTTTAAATCCTACTGTTCAAGTGGACTGGGGTCCAAGGACAATGAATCGGAACCCCCTACATCCTTCCCTCTATTAATAATAGTTGTGCCTATAAAAGATCCTTTCTTCCCCTTCCTCCCATCACCACTACCCATATTTAACTCCACATCACCCAAGACAATCGACACCACCTTCGCACCACCTATAATATGTTCCAAGGCCCCAACCCTCTCATTCCTCTTCAATTACACTTGTAAAATATTATGCAGAAGCACTCCCTTTCCTCTCTGCACAATATGGTTGGAAGGATCCATGAATGCTTTTCAAAGCCTTCTAAACACTTTGGACACTTGCACGTTCATCTGAGGTCCCAAGGCCTTCTTCCCCACAACAAAACCCAAATCAACAAATTCTTTCTCATTACAGACCATTGAAGCACTGCTGTGTTGATACCCCACCGGCTGCAAAAACTAAGGTTCTCCACCTCTATTCTCTCTACCCGATTCCAACTGATCTATGACATCCTTCACAAATGTCTTTGAAGACATACCACTACAGCTGATCATCGTCTTAGGTGTAAGCTGGGAACCTTGGTGACCAACACCCATATCCACAATCATTTTAGGTCCCCACCGACATACTTAGGAGGAGTGTCCCAGCAGCCAACATGATGTTAAAAAATCAATCCATATCTAATAGATCCCACACTATTTATAGCTATACTCCATGCCAGTCATGATTTATACAAAATCAAAGGTGGTTCTGGACACATCAATCTCAACACACACCCGTGGATTAATCGGATGACAAAAAAACATCGGGCGTCTATCCGAGCATAGATTCCTACAGACTAGGTTTTCAAGAATTTTTCAAATAGAACGATTTTGGAATGGTGCAGAAGATTGCGAAATCTGACCAATATTGTAACATAAAGAAGATCATGTTTCATGTGAAATTCAAAAGACCATCTAATCAAAAAGAACATGAAAACATTGAAGCACTGAGTAGCCCTCGATTAGGTGCTGATGAGGTCCTCCTCCAATGAAACATGGATCATGATGTTGGGATTGTTAAGCAATCCCACTATTTCCGTTTCACGGTGGTCCCATGAATCGATGAAGAATCGGTCGAAGGAGTCCATCGAAGGACTTCGCTATTTGAACTACGCAACCCAGGTGGGCTTCAAGAGTGTGGAGAATCACTAAATGCCTGAAACACTAGAATGAAATGAGATGATAAATATTTTATGATTATAGTTAAGAAGAACAAACGACAAATCAATCCTATAGTAAATAAAAGGATATTAAACTATTCAAAATGATCATATTTAGAAGAGAAATAAAAAATATTAAAAATCATTTTTTATACTATTTATTTTTTTAATGTATTTTGTAATAATTTTAATTAATTAAATTCAAAATATTATTATTATAATATAATATATTTAAATACTAAAAAATATATATTTTAATTCTTTAAAAAAAATTGACAAGAAATAATATTAACAAAAAGTAATGTTCAAAAAGGGCATTTTTAAACAAATTTAATTATTATTTGTACATTGTATTATCAACTAAAATCTAAATTTTTATATTTTATAGTTTCTAATTTTTTAAAATGAACATAGTTATTTAATTAATATGGTGAAAAAAATTTAGCTTGTTTTTTTATATTTTTCTAAAATAGTTTATTCTTAAGTAAAGAGTAAACGATATGATTTTTACCAAAATTGATAATTTTACATATTTATCAACATATGATAAAGATCTATATGATTATAAATAATTTTAATATTTTAAATAATTATTTATGTATTAAAACCATGAATTTAAAATTTACACTTTGAAGTGATAAATTTACTGTTCAATGTATTAGTACATAACTAAAATTTTATTTTAATTGTTATTTATTTTTAGTTAGAAATTTTAATAGAGGTATTCAATTATTTATTACATTATATGCCACATGGGTCATGTTTTTTTTACTAAATGAATTTATATAAAAAATATTATTATATGGATAACATTTTGTGGCACATAGACATTAAGTTTCAAAAAACATTTTTTCTTAAAATAATTATAATATGTTATGTGCTCTAATATTAAAACTGGTTTTTTATAACATATCAAAATTTTATTTAGTAAAATTATTTTCAAATTTCAGATCAAAATTTACATATTTTGAAATAAGTTCGATTTCATTTTTTCATAAGAACATGTTTACTATGATTGAAGTTAAAGATCACAGTAAATGTAAGACTACTTTTTCCACAGAATTATTTTACTATTATTGTGTATTTTTTCTTGTCTAGATAAATTAATCACATGTAAAAATTACTTTAATTAAACTTTTAAACCCATAACTAAATTTTTATTCTATATTCAATTTTTAATTATTACTAATTAATATTAAGAAAACTTACTCATGAAAACAAGATTTTAATACAAAATAGTTTTTAAATACATAATGTATTTTAATATTAAAGTTCCTTTTATATTATTTAAAAGAAAATTAAATTATATGAATATTAAATTCAGGTTTAATAATATGAAAATTTAAAAATAGTTTTATATTAAATTATTAAAACATATATCACTTGTGTAAAAACTAGATACCTTGGTAAAAAAAGTAAAACTAAAAATATATGGGTAAAGGATTTCCAAAATTGTTAAAATATGTTTTAATGTTTTATTTTGATTATTTATACAACCAATATCTGCCAAAAACGTTGTTGTTTTGATTTTTTGGATACATCAACCCTTGAATAGTGATATGATATTAATTAAAAGTAAAGGGTATTCACAAATTTTTCATTTCATTCACTTATCAAAGGGGAATATTCAACTGCTTCATTCCAAACCCATTAATTTGAGTTTACTCTGAAACTCTTCCATTTTTATCACAGTATAAACCTCTCTTAGTTTAATTATCCTCTGACAACCATAATATATCCTAGTCCCCCCATTTCAGAAGATAGTTTTAAGAGAAACATCAAGGTACCAAATGAGTATTACTTACATGTTATGTTTTCTTCTTAATACATATACTCAAAACCTACCACAAACTTATTAAGATAATTAACTATTCATCATCATTATACTAAATTATTATTATAGTAATTTCACAATAATTATTTATTTATTTCGATCCAATAATAAAAATAAAATAATGATATTGCACATTGTATGAAGTACTATCTCTACAAAGTAATATTTTAATTTTTCGTATTGATTTAAATTATTTATTAAAACTACTTAAAATATGATTAAATCATAACAAGAATTTTAATAATTAAAGTATTCCTATATTATAATTAAAATATGTTAAAATTTATAATTTATTAATCATACATGCGCATCAAATAATGTTATGTTCAGGTTTGGGTCAGTCTAACCACACATTTGAACAATGATATGAAACTATATCATGGGTGATAGGAAGAAAATAAATAATAATATTATTATATGTAAAAATATTTTCATAGGTTTATGGTTCTTGAAAATTTATATTAAGTATTTAACTTATCATTTTGAATCCCAAAAATTAAAGAAATATACAGACGCCAAAATACTTTTTACCAAAACATAAGAAAAAACTCTTTAATAAATAATTATCATATACTATAAAATAGAAAATATTAAATAAAATATATTTTAATAATTTTAGTATGAAGGAATCTAATAAAAATAATTTCTTTTTTTATGAAGTTGGATGCATACAGAGAACAAACCAAGAAAATGGTAAGGATCACATGCCTCAATTTTCACCAACTAAGACATGTTTCTTATTGTACACCATGTTTTCCTTGAGATGGTGTATATTCTATAATTTCATATTTTTTATAATGAATATAATATATTTTATGATATTTAGTTTTATGTTCCAATTTATTTATCTCATGGAGTTTTGGTTGGAAAAATAAAAAATATATAAGGGGTTCTGGCCTCAAACATAACTTCATAAGAAATATTTCATATTATGTGTTGTGACATATTTAATATGGTCTAATTTTTTAATAATGATTTTATTTTACCATATTCAATTAATTTAATTATTATTATGATTGATGTTATTTTTTTCTTCAAATGGGCCACTTTTCAAAGGACACCAAGGTTGTGAGAGTTATGCTAACTTAATTTCCTTTAATTGAGATATAATAAAACATATTGAACTCTTTTATTCCAAGAATAATTTATTCTACCTAATCAATACTTTTTAATTTGTTTAATAATTATTTTATGGGTATTAAATATTCATCCTTATAACCTAACTACAAAATAACTCTTACATCAAATATTATGCTACATGAAACTGTTTCTTGGTTTCAATTCCTATTTATTGGGACCTATTTATTTAAGGTACCAATATAATTTATATGTTGTCTATATTGATTACTAGTTATATTTTATCATGAATTAAGTTTTATTCATTTTCTTTGACATTTAATTTCACAATATTTCACATTTAATGATTTTTATTAAAATATTACTAAAGTTATAATGTTTTTATTCCAAGCCACTTTATAAATATAGTATCTATGAATAGTGATAACTTATCTAGGGAGTTTATATAAACATCCTCAATTATATAAAATTATTTTGTTATTCTCTTGTTTTCCTTGGTTATTATTAACTTCTATTTACCATATTCTAAAGTTGATTTTTCATAGTCTATTAATGTGATGTGGTTTTTAAAAAAATGATTTTAAAAAAACTCATATTTTTTTATTTCATTACTTAATTTAGTTATATAGATATATTTATTTTAAAAATTGAAAAATGTAATTTTTTTTCTCCATTTACCTTATATGGATTTTTTGAAATAAAATAATTTAAATTTTTTTATATGGTTTATTTTAAAAAAATGTAAAAATATTTTTTCACATTTTTCTCATGAACATGCCTTATTACCAACTCTATAATTTTCATTGAAAATTCATATAAACATTTTATTTGTTTTCTAAAATATAATATTATTCCAATTAATTTATAAAATATTTTTATTTAAATTAATGTATTCAAAATTGACATTTATTTTTCAAAATTATCCTAAAAAATGGTTTTCATCAAAATCCACTTGAATTGAAATACCACATAATTTACTCATGATATTATCTATCTGTTTCCATATGTCTTATTTAATTGGATTGATTTATTCCCTCTGTACCAAAGTATTGATCTTTCAATGCCTTTATATTACCTAATCATCCACTATGAATTGGCAGAACATTTATTCCAATTCAATTCCTTTTTGAATAATATTTTATTCATTTCATTGATTCAATATTGTTGACCTGGAATACATACATCAATTGATTTGGGAATTATTATCATAAATTTATAAACGTTATTTATATGGTGTAAATGCTATAAACTCTATTAACAATATTGGATGGGGCAATGCTTGCCGATCAGTAATGCAGGTGGGGAGCTAAAGGCAATCATTGATACAGATGTTGGGGAGGGGTAGTTCTAGTGGGCTATGCCTACGTTTCATGTATTGGGCATGGTATTCCTCTCGGCCTTCAGGTAATGTATTACGGGTCATGTCGGGCCATGTGCCTTGGGCCTATGGGTCATATACGGGTTCCCCTTCAACCCTTAAAAGGGGGATTATCTATAACAAAATAAAAAAGAAGGCCTTCGGGCCATTCAATCTATAAACATTATTGGAGAATCAATACCAAGATTTTTATTATATATCTTTGGATACATGTTTATTTTCCATATTTTATTAATATTATGATTATTTATGGAATCCTGAGTAATTTACTTATGAAAATTTATTTTTAGAGGATATGAAACACAATATCTTTATGTGAGTTCCTTATGATGTGTTAAATGAAAATCAGTTTCTTCCCATGCATTCTTTTTAATATTATGAATGGTGTATTTCTTGAAGAACACTTTTGTGTATATGATAATAAGTGGCATTCTATATTTCCCTCAAATGTATGGGTTATGTATTTTAATCTCATGGTTTAATTAGGGGAATTGATTATGGAATGATTTATCTACTACTAGGATTTAGGTATTTAATCCATCTCCAACATGTCATGAAAAAGTGGTTTTTACTACTCCACTATGGAATGTTTATCTATGATTATGGTTCTTCTGCATCCTTATGATTCCTTTCTTTTTTTGGGAATGATAAATTTTATTTTTATGCACACATTTTATTCTTATTCTTATGTCTATTTTACACTCTCATTCACCATGTTCATTAGATCATCTTTCTACACTCACTTGATTCATTTCTTATGTAATTTCATGTCATATTCCAGGACTCATATTTTTTGATTTATCATTATATGGGTTTAATTTTTTTATATATCCTGATTTCACACATCATATTGTCTTATTATCCCTTATGATATTAAATTTTTAACTATTATTTTTACCACTTTTTAGCATTTGAGCTCAAGTATTTTCTTATTTATATTTTCCCCATGTTATAAATAAAAGTAATATGTAAGATGTATTATCAAGATTATCTTTTCTAGAGGATTATTGGATATTATGAAGCATTGTTATGGATTATGTGGATTCTTATATATTCATATAATATCCTTTTGATGTAACATCTTGAGCTTCCACGATACGGTTCTCTTTCAACAATGCAATAGCTTGCATTGTACGCAAGTTCGAGATTCTAACACACCGCGACCAATAAAAATAGCCATTATGAATAGTAACACCCACTTTTTTAAATTATATATATATTATATTTCAAAATGGACTTCATTTTTGGATTCAGAAAATCGAAATTAGCCTATGTTGAATTTTTGGTATTTTTTTGAGAACTTCCAATTTTTTTATGAATAGTGTAAAATACATAAAGACAACTTTTTTTATCAATATAATTTATAGTTATAGATTATAATATTGAGTGGTTTTAAAGTGTAATTATAAGATATTTTTACCATTTTATCCAATGGTGGTCATTATAATTAATTTCATTTTGAAATTGGACATGAACAATTATCAATCTTTTGTTATATATTGTTTCTTAAAAACACGCTATTTGTTGTGACAGTGGGATTTAATTATGAAATTAATTAATGAAAATTATATGTTTGTAATCTTTCAAAATAAAAATCATTTTTTAATTCAGAATATCAATTATATCTTAGGGTGAAATTTTAGCATTGTTCTGAAAAACATCAATTTATGATGAATAGTGAAACCACTAATTGGTAGATAAAAAACCGATTTCTCATTTAAATGAAACATTACCACTTCTGTGATTTAATTGTCAAAAATCCTACATAAATGGTTGTAATTAAGATGTAAAATGTGGTTCAATGGGATTAAAATAGTTTTATGGTGAATAATATCTTTTAAGTTTAATTAATCGCGATTAAAGGTTATTAGTGAAATTTAAGGTTAAAATGATATTATAAAAATTTGGAAATACCTTTAAACTTGTCCTACCCCAATTGTATGAGTCATTTCCGACCAATAAAATCCATGGGTCAACTTGGGGACCCCATGGATCCACTTCGGTAGGAAAATGACATTAAAAACTTTTTATTTAATGTTAAAATAAAAATGTCACAAACATGTGTACTTTTACTAAAAAAAATTTAAATGGGGTTATACAAGTCATATATTTGACTATAAATATTAATTAGAAATATAAAATTATTTCCTACGTCATGAGATTTGTTTTATAATTTTTATATATTATATAAACTAAAACTTCTATGACACAATGATGATGTAGTGATTACCTCATTAATTAACTATTTAAATAAAATGAAAAGATAATGTAAAATATAAGGCCTACACTTGTCAAAAACATATTTGATGAGTATATTGGGAACCCTTATCACCTTATCCTCAAAATATATCAGTTTTGGTCCTTTAGATTCCGAAAATAATTTCATAATAAAGTATCATTTCAAACTTTTCAAGAGTACCCCTTCTCTCCTCTTATAAAAGGCCCCCACCACTACCACCTTATTCACACCTTCAAGCAATTTTGATCGGCAAAACTCTACCCAAATACTCTCCCAACTTCCCTATCTTACTCCTAGAAGCCTCACTTTGGGCAGAAGTCTTCCCAATGAAGCCTTTGGCTCAAATCAAAAAGAGTTACCAGATTTTAATGTAATGTCTTCTCTTGTGTTCTTTTGTTTAATTTTTCTTCTCCAACCCCCTAAAATATTTTTATTACTTTATTTTGTAAAAAAACCAGTATCCTAAATATACATGGATCTTTTTATGAGAAGTATTTTATTTACACTTACATGCACCTTCGTCAAATTGTTATAGAACATACTGTTTCTGTGGGTGGCGAATTTCTGCCTCACGAAACGACGATTGTTCAATCTTATTTTAACACCTCTCAGGGTTGCCATTGTGATGAAACTATTTTTATATATGATATATATTATGTTTTTTATTTTTATTATGATTAAGTAGTTTTCATTTATGTCATATCTTTATGATTTCCATTATGGGTAAACGCGATAATTTCATTTTTGGAAGTGCGGACTACTGCCCCCTCAAAGTGATTTGAATCGTTAATGCCATATGTTGGATATATTAACGACGGAGTAAATGGTATTATACATTATATAATAATGGAATTATATTATACCTTTATATAATTATAATTTCATTCCATTAAATACGAAATAGAAATGATAGTAGCGTTCTTACGTACGTACGGCTTACCGTGTCCATGAACGGTGCATTTCATTTCTTACCTCTAAATGTTATGTAATATTATAAATGCATGTATATAATGGATATATATGATATATATGATATCTAAATCATGAATATAATTCTGGATATAATGGATATTTCACCACATGAACAACTTGTAATTATAAGAAGTTTATTTTTGACTTAAGTACCAAAGATCGACAAAATGACAGTTATTAACTTAAATAATTACATAATGTTCATAACATGGTAATAAGTGATATAAATGGAATAATGAACATGAAAAAGGTTCTCAAGAAAATAGAAATTAACTCTAGTTTATTATTCATGAGATTAAAGAACGATCGAGTCAAGTCGGACACAAGGTAAGGGAATTTCTTAAACCAATTTGCATTCTTTGGGTTAATCTCCTACATTCAAATTATGTCATAATATTATTATGTCATATCTTGTATTTGTACTTTATTTATCTGTACTTATAATGAATACACATAATAGATATGTTTTATAAAAAAAATTGATCTTTTTAAGGGACTTCTTCTCAATCACCATTCATTGAGACATATTTTGTTTTATACACAAATTTCTTTTATACGGTGTGTAAACCCCTTTGACTTTCACGTCTATTCAAAATGAATCTTTTTATATGAAGCGTTTTACTAAATGAAAAAAAGGAATTTTTTTCTTGTTGTACGTATGCGGATACAACAACTTCTCCGCCACCGTAACCATTATTTTTGTTTCGGCTTCCTCTACAAGCCATAACATTTTCTAAAATGAAAAATAAATACACAGTTTTATTTTTCTTTTATTTTGGTATTGAAAATGGTTTTGAAAGTGTTTTTATTATATCAATGTGTTGTATTGATATCTTGTGATTCAAATGTGGACATTTTATGTTTCCTTTATGCATGTTTTATGTGATACGATTATGTTATGGTTTATGATATGTTTAAACCTGTTTGTATGAAGAATTAATTGGACTTAATAAGTGACGGGTGAAGCCCACTATAGCTCCTCGATGCATCGGCAGGTCTCATCAGACAAACCAGTGTCTTGGCATGAGGCCTTTTCAATATCTTATTTGTGGTCTTGACACGAGGCCTTGGATACGTGGTTATGAGAGTCTGGCATTATGCATTCCATCATTATTAAAGTGGTTATTGATATTTCATGTGATTATTCGACCAGTAGAATATCCATGTGAATAAGTAAATGGCATTATTTAATTTTACTTTTGCCATATTATGTTGAAGTTCATGTTTAAAAGGCTTTTGTTTTAGTTATACATTGCCTTATATTTTTATGTTTATTTATGAAAGCTTACACTATATTTTTATCCTTACTGAGCATCTGAGATCACCCATGTCAATGTTTTAATTTTTCCAGGATGTGATGAAGTATATTATGAATGAACTGTAGGGATAGTGTGAGGGGATTTGAAGACAAGATGTTTTTTTATATTTGTTTTACTTTACAATGTAATGTAAGACTTATGAATGTATCTAGTGTTTCCAAGGATACTAAACTTATCGGTCTTTCGAGACATGATCATTTGTGATCATGCTAATGTTAGACAATAATGCACCGACTCTGGGTAGCTGGGGTCAGGGCGTTACAGTTGGTATCATAGGAAGTTTAGTACTAACCTTTGAAGCTAGATTTAGATAAACTCTAATTAGAGCACATAGTCCTAAGATAGACTTTGAGGATTAGTATAGAAGAAATTCCTAGAAATTTGGTATTATAGATATTTTTTGAGTTTCCGAGCAATACATCCCTGTCTGGATACGAGCAGGTAGAGGCGGCTTTGGCACAGATGTACCAAGGGGTAAAACCCAAAAACACCGCTTAGATCTAGAATCAAACGGGAACTGGTGCATGACAATGGGCCTTGATGCACTCTTGGTAACAACACTCCCGAAGGATTTTCTTAGGATAATTCTCATTTTCATTTCAAACCATTATGTACGGTTTATGAGTATATACTTCCTCAACGAAAACATTCTTATGATTATGGATTATATCTATAAACCGTTCAGTTTACATTAAGTATTTTTCAAGTTTGGAATTATTCATTGTAATTCATAAACTATCCTAGTTTATGCCATTATAAAGAAATGGCACCCAGTAGACGGAATGTGAACTCCAGCAATACGTATGATCCAAAGAGTAAGAAGGATCGTATCTTTCACGGTATTAAACCAAAATTTAGAAGGTAAATAGTCTCCCATGTGTTCTCAACATATGAAGAAATAGTATCATGTGTTAAGAAGATAATTAATGAATTCTATGAGTCCTATGGCTTTGAAGCGAAGCAATAGACGAAAAGGATGGAAGAGAGAATGATGGATAAAGGGATGAGGGGAATGAAGATTTTTCCAATATGTTATAACTATGGGAAAAACACCTTGGAACTTGCCTGAAGAGAATAGGAGTTTGTTATAAGTATGGAGGAAAAGGACACCAAGTGCATGACTTCATGGGTAAGAAAAAGGTTTCAAATGTACAATGCTTTATCTGCATGGAGTGGGGACACTACGCAAACCAATGTTCAAATCATCAGAGTATGCCCCAAATGATGTTATTGGATAATAATCAAGTGATGATAATAACACAGATGATGAGGAATGATTATTGTTCTTATGTTGTTATTAAATAATTATGTCATTTGAGTGTTGTATCAATGATGTACTGGTTAAAATAATTTTGGAGTATACAAGGATTGTACTGCATTACTATTTCATCAAGGACTTGAGATTGTGTGGAACCAAGAAAAGTGACTCAATAGAAGGTTAAATTTTTGGAAAATATATGGTTGAGAGAAATATAAACCATAATAGGGTTCTGATACAAAGATAGTGATTTTGGAATAATACAAGATTGATTTGGATAAATTATACTGGATATTCTTGACTTCCTTGAAACTGATTAATGATTTGCATACATTTTTGGATAGAAGGAGTATATCTAGTGTTCTATAAGGAATAATGGATCAGGAATGTAATAAAATGTATTTATGGTAATTTATGATGTTTAAGTGTCTTAAAATAATACATGATGAAGGTGTTCACATGTTATTATGCGGAAAAAAGGATCTTCATTGTGGTTACATTCCTTATAAAATTTGGAATATGAGTTTGGATAGAAGTATTTTGGATAACTATAAAGGTTGGAGTGGATTAAGTATAACATTGGATAGTATTATTTAAGGTTAAATCATTTCTAAAGATTATTTTTTAATATTATAATACTATAGTTTTAGGAAAAGGACAACTTGCATGTTGGGGGACAACCCGTCGCATCGGAAAAAGCTACAGGAATCGAACCCACAACCATAGTGAGAGAGGCCTTTATTACCTACCACTATCCTATAGGAAGTCCCTGGTTATTAAAAAATAGTTTTCCTAATATAAATGGTATGTTTTAATATTTTGAACCTTGTACGATTATGATAAATATAAGATTTTTGAGTTATATTATCTTTTTGAGTGAATGATTAGTTTGTGGTAGAAATTAGTTGAAGGTTGAAACCCTACTAGTCAAGCATAAATATATATATACCTATCACTTATTCTATGAATAAATTAATTCTTAAACATTAAAAGTATATTAAAACAAAAAATGTGTTATCCTAATACCTTATGTCTCGTTGAACTGATAATATTATAAATCAACATAGATTGAAAGCTTTGAAGCCCTCAATTTTACACTTGTTTGTGATTGATGACCTCAATCACTCCCTAAAAATATTTACGTTTTTGTCCAATTATACGTCTCTAATTTCCACCAATGTTCTTCTTATCGAGATCATAATTTGTTGGTGACTTTTTCATTTCCCTTTCCCTATTATTAAGGATAAATTTTATTAACCTTATTTCCGATGTGGGTTTTCCAAAAAGGTATTTTCTATTTTCAACCTTTTACTTTCAAAGAAAAATTTCAAATTGTGAGGGCAAAATTTATTGAAGGAGGGGAGAATGTAACACCTCGAGCTTCCATGATACGCTTCTCTTTCTATAATGCAATAGCTTGCATTGTACGGAAGTTTGAGATTCCAACACACCGCGACCAATCAAAATAGCCATTCAAAATAGTAATACCCACTTTTTGAAATTATATATATTTTATACTATTGAGTGGTTTTAAAGTTTAATTAGAATATATTTTTACCATTTTATCCAATGGTGGTCATTATAATTAATTTCATTTTGAAATTGGACATGAACAATTGTCAATATTTTGATATATATTGTTTCTTAAAAACAAACTATTTGTTATAACAATGGGAATTAATTATGAAATTAATTAATGAAACATATATGTATGGAATTTTGTAAAATAGACATCATTTTTGAATTTTTAATATCAATTATATCTTAGGGTGAAATTTTGGCATTGTTCTGAAAAACTTCAATTTTTAATGAATAGTGAAATAACTAAGTGGTAGTTAAAAAACTGATTTCACGTTTAAATGAAACATTACAACTTCTGTGATTTGATTTTCAAAAATCCGACAAACATGGTTGTCATTAGGATGTAAAATATGGTTCAATGGGATTAAAAAAAGTAATGGTGAATAGTAACTTTTAAGTTTAGTTAATCGCGATTAACGGTAATTAGTGAGATTTAAGGTAAAAATGATATTATAAAAATATGAAAATAACATTACACTTGTCTTACTACTATTGGATGAGTAATGTCTGACCAAGACAATACATGGGTCAACTTGGGGACCCCATGGAGCCACTTTGGTAGGAAAATGACATTAAATATTTTTATTTAATGTTAAAATAAAAATGTCACAAACATGAGTTCTTTTACTAAAACAATTTTTAAATGTGGTTATACAAGTAAAATTTTTGAATAAAAATATTCATTAAAAAGATAAAAATATTTCATACATCATGCTAGTTTTTTTATAATTTTTAGACACTATAAAATTAAAATATTTTTGACACAATGATGATGCAACAATTACCTCATTAATTAATGATTTAAATAAAATGAAACGATAATGTAACATCTAAGGCTTACACTTGTCAAAAACCTATTGTATGAGTATCTTTAGAACCCTTATCACCTTATCCTCGAAATATATCATTGTGGGACCTTTAGAAACCGAAAATCATTTCACAATAAAGTAACATTTCAATCATTTCAAGAGTGCCCTTTCTCTCCTCTTATAAAAGGCCCCCACCACTACCACCTTATTCACACCTTCAAGCCATTTTGATCGGCAAAACTCTACCCAAATACTCTCCCAACTTCCCTCTATTACTCCTAGAAGCCTCACTTTGGGTATAAGTCTTCCCAAAGAACCCATTGGCTCAAATCAAAAAAAGTTACCTGATTTTAAGGTAATGTCTTCTCTTGTGTTCTTTTGTTTTATTTTACTTCTCCAAACCCCTAAAATATTTTTATTACATTATTTTGTAACAACACCAGTATCCTAAATATACATGGATGTTGTTATGAGAAGGATTTTATTTACACTTACACACACCTTCATCAAATGGTTAAAGAACATACTGTCTCAGTGGGTTGCGAATTTCTGCCTCACGAAACGATGATTGTTCAATCTTATTTTAACACCTCTCATAGTGGCCATTATGATGAAACTATTTTTATTTATGATATATATTATGTTTTTGTTTTTCTTAAGATTCTGTATTTTTCATTTATGTTACACCTTTATGATTTCTATTATGGGTAAACGCGATAATTTCATTTTAGGAAGTGCGGACTACCGCCCACTCAAAGTGATTTGAATCATTAATGCCATATGTGGGATGTAAAAACTACGGAGTAAATGGTATTATACATTATATTATACTAGAATTATATTATACCTTTTTATAATTATAATTTTATTCCATTAAATATGAAATAGAAATGAAAGTATCGTTCATGCGTATGTACGGCTTACCGTCTCCATGAACGGTGCATTTCATTTCTTACCTCTAAATTTTATGTAATATTATAAATGCTTTTAAATACTGGATATATATGATATATATGATATCTACATCATGAATATAATTCTGGATATAATGGATATTTCACCACATGAACAAATTGTAATTATAAGAAGTTTATTTTTTCTCTCAAGTACCAAAGATCGACAAAATGACCGTTATTAACTTAAATAATTACATAATGTTCATAACATGAAAATAAGTGATATAAAATGAATAATGAACATGAAAAAGGTTCTTAAGAAAATATAAATTAACAGTAGTTTATTTTTGGAATCTGAATATAATATGTATAATACCATTTGCTTCAAAATGTATACTTTTACAAAAGTTACTTTTTGTGTGTTATTTTTGGAATTTGAATATAATATGGATAAAATATTTTTTTTGATTTGAATAATATATTGACAACAATTTTACTATTAATTAATATAAAAAAATTAATATTAAAAAAACATTTATAAAAATAATTCATTTTATATTTTGTTTTAATTTAAAATTTGACTTTTTGAACTTTTATTCTTTTAATTTACAAAAATAATCTAAATTTTGGAATATTCATTTTGATATTTTCTTAAGATAAATTTTCTGGATATTTCTAAAGTTGTTGGTTATTTGTAAAATAGTGAAAATTTCATTTTTACCAAAATACTAAATTTTTTAGTTTATCATTATATAAGAAATAAGAATAATTTTTTGTAAAAAAAAATTAAAAGGTTTTTAATGAGTGAACCTATCAATTTTTAAGTGCCATCATGATTTTCTAAAACCTACGTTTAATATTTTATGACTATAGGTAATATTTTTCAATAAAAAAAATATTTTTAGTCTTTTCTTTTAATAAAATATTTTTCTATAAACTTTAGTTTTTTTATATGATAGTAACATAAATTTTTATTTTTTATAATATATCAATTTATATCATTAAAATTAAATACCTTGATATTTTTAACATACACATAAATTTTATGATTAAAATATTCTTTTTAAAAAAAAAGTTATTTTACCATTACACACGCTAATGTTAATATCAGAATTTATTACACAAGGATATTCTATATAATAAATTGGATTTATTATTTTCAATTAGTTTTTCCAAGTTATATAATATGGTCTATTTTTTAGTTTTAAAAAATGATTTCCTTTGGTAAAAATTTTTCACCCCAGTAAAACTAAAAATGGTAGAAATTAATGTTTAAGGAGTGAAGTAAATAAAAATGTATAAAAATTAATATTTTTGGGATTATGATCATTATATAATCCTATAATCTATTATTGTTCATTTTGGAGTATTATTAACAATTTAATCATTTTTCCTCTTTATATTTGTAAGTAATATTTAAAATATTTAATTCTCACCAATTATAAAAGGGGAAACTAACCTCCCCTTCAAGAAAAATTCCAAATTTAGGTTTCTAATTTAACTAAATCCGTTTTTAATTACCATAAAATTGTATTCCTTTTACACAAGCCTTTGTTCACAATATATTTTCCTATGCCCACTATTTCAAGGGTGTCTTCTTATAGAAATCTCAAGTCCTCAACTTTAGTAATAATTTCAAAAATAAATCATTACATTCTTAATTGAAAAAGTAAATATTATAATTAATAAATATTGAAATGTTTATTATTTTTATAATTAATTTGTCAATGATTATTTAATAAAAATTAACCTCATTTCCCCTATTACTATTAAAAAATAATGGATCTTATTTTTGTGCATCGTGAGGAGTACCACCTGCACGAAGTGATAACTTTTGATATTTACCACCTCCTATCTTAGATAGATATAATAGTAAAACTAAATAAGAAATTATCTATATATAATATTATTATGATTATTAAGTTCAAAATTTTAATCTTCCTTATTTACCTCTCATTATTTGAGAATTAAAAATGATAAATGAGTGTTGTGAGAACTATCATCTCTATAAAGTAATGTATCTTGGATTTGTATAAATTATTTATTATTTATTAATACAAATAAAAATATGATTCACCACTATAAAATTATATAAATAATATCAGTCATATTGTATAATAATTATTTTATTCCCAAATAAAACCAATTTAAATATCATAATCATCCACTAGTTATGATAATCTCATGTTTAGGTCGATCTAACCACTTACAAGAAAACTATTATCAAATAATATCATTGATGTATATGAGAAATTAAATAATAATAATATACGATATAAATAATAAAGTAAATATTTTATTTTGGTTTTTGAAAAGAAACATAATTTTTAAAATCATTACATAAGAAACCAACATTTATTTAATCAAAATCAAATAAATATGCTAACAGATGATTTTATATTTATTGATCGAGAAGTAAAATACCATATAATGAAATTATATAATTATAAATAATTGATGAAAATAAGGGCCTGTTTTGAATTATTAATGATGAGCTTTGGTACAATAATTAAGAACATCACAGCTATTGCGAAACTAGTTCAAAATGATAAAAAATTTCTTTACCAATATCAAAAATAGATAATGACTAATTAAAATACATCTATATAATAATTAAAAAGGAAAATTATAAATATGAATAAGGTTATAAAATTGTTAATTAATACAGTAATTTTTTAAAAATGGAGACTCTTATTCATTAAGGGAAGTCATGATTTAATGTACAGTGTGTTTGTTTCAAAATTCAATTCCTTGAGACATGATTATGTTATGCACAATGTTTTATATTTTATGGTGTACTTAACACAAATTTGATAGTTTATATAATTATTATATAATAATTCATCTTATTCAATTTTCTATTTGAAATTATATTCTTCAAGAAAATTTTATTTCAATGTTTCTATAGTCACTGGGGTTATTTGTCATGTATTTCAATTCCATGAGATATATCTGATATTGTGCACCATATTTTATTTTATATATTGAATAAAATTATATAATAATTTATAGTTTAATTTATATCATTATTTTAATTATATTTCAACTTAATGGTATCCCTCTCATGATCTTTTGATTCTTAAATTTCTATTACGGCAAGGTGTTTTTATGTGGAATTTTATTACTTATGATATGATTCATATTCACAATATATTTTTCATTATTATATTATATATTGGTAATGTATTACCTTCTATGTCCTATCATAGTATATTATTTTGGGAAATTTGTCTCAAATAAATTCATTACTTCATTTTTGGGCTAAATAATCCTCAATGTAAGAAAAAAACTTATTCGAATGCCTTTCCTTGGTAAACACTATATTTGTTCTTCCATTGATTAATGGGTGACCACATAGATGTTACATGTTGATTGATAGGGTAAATTTTTCACATAATTTTACACTGCATCATTTGTATGGTGTATGTTTTGGGGATGCATATGTAAAATTATTTTCCATTTATTTATTTGGGAAATATTTAAAAAACATAATGATTGTTATTATGATATGGATGTTGATTAATGAAGAACAAATCTCTCCTGAACAACCTCTACAACCATGAATAGTCGAACTCAATCACCATCCTACTCTTGAAGACATTAGGATTTTTATATATACATAGAGTGAGAATAATATGTATGCTCAGTAGGATCCTCCCAAGATCCTCTTATACAAAAGATAGAGAAATTATATTAAAGGCTTGTGAACAATAAGAAAAGATATCTTTTCACCTAATAAGGTATAATATATTAACATCCTCACTATGGATATCACTCACCAAGAATCTCATGAATGTGATCTTACAATATAATATCAAAAAAAGGTACCTTACTACCATTTCCCCTAGTTTTCTACATTTTCCTAATATCATACATCTTAAGACATCTCCCTCTAAAATTAAGCCATCATAAAGAAACCTAGGAAAAAGTATCATCTCAGGCATTTTTTGAATCACATAATCTCATCACATAGATTTCAATTTATCATGTTAGTAACCAAGTAATTTCTAGGAGCCCCCATAAATTGTATATTAAGTATAATACCACAATTAATCATAACCCACACACAACATACTTATAATAATCTATAAGATACAATATTTGGAGATACATGTCTTTGAAATACACATAATCCATTAAATACCACTATACACATAAATGGTAATGGTGACCATCAAGAATACCAATACATAATAACACTAGGAGAAGAGAGTGGATATTCCATCATCGATTCATCACTAACCTGGATATTAGGGAAAACACACTTCCAAAGTCCACTAAGTGTCAGTAACATTACCAAAATGGGTGGTAAAATGTATAAAACCACAAGAAAAATAAATTATATAATATTGATCAAAACCACATTATGGTAATTAATCTTGTCCTTGGTTCAACTGTATTTATTGTTACTCAAACAAACAACATTCACTAGTAATGACAATATATCCTATAATTAAACAAGAATTCAATAAGACTTAATTTATTTATTTCTATTAAACAATTATCATTATATTAATTCTTTTAATTAAACATTAATATTTCTTTATTATTATTATAACATGATGGTAAACTTATTCTCATGAACATTAGGCTAAAATAAACCACACATGAAATTTTCCATTGATTTCAACTTTTTTCATTTTGTCGATCACCGACCCCATGTGTTAAAACATATATTAAAAATTAACATCACTTCAATATAGGTACTCTAGAAAACATCCTATGATACCATAAAATAGGTTCATATATCATGATCAGCTATCTTCCTTATGTATTGGTGAAAAGAAACAAGATAAATAAGAAACTTGTTTATCATACCTTTAATTAAAAAACATTAGTAGGAAACCATACAATCATTGTGTACAATGAAGGAAAATTTCATTTTCAACTTGTTCCATTTGACATAGTAACATCACTAAAACCATAATTCATATCACCATTCAACCTTAGGCCATTACTAACAACAGATACTACAAGAAACTAGGTCCTCCCCACCCATGTCTCATGAACAATCATCCTTCCCAAGATCTCATCATATCACATATCAAGGATTCCTTCTAGAGAAATCACACAATGTAGAATGTAAAAAAAATAGTAGGTCATCTCCGTCTTAAACATAAGGTATCCAACCATTACAATAAAGCATTATCACTTGACCCCAAACACTAAACATTATGAAACAGTATATTTTTTTCATCTTGGATAATCTGTTTCATATATTATGGTAACAATAAAATTATGTTGAGGCATCAACTATTACACGATTTTAATTATTTAAACATTATTAAAAGCATACAATCTAGTTTTATAAAACTCTAAGGAATAACATTTTAAATCATAACATTCCTCTTTAACTCGTTATCCAAAAAATGATCGTCAATTTTTATTTTATAAACTTTTTTATCTTCTCAGTCATGTTTTAAAAGAGAATTAAAAAACAAGATAACAATATATATATATATATAAAGAACAATATCTAGATAAATCAAGGGGAAAATAATTATCATTTAATGAAAACAAAAAATTACAACAACCATAAACTGAATTCATTATTTAATATACTATAATATTTATCAAGGTTAATTCCACTATCGCCCAAAGAGATAAAGCCTGATAACATTATAAATTCACATAAAAATATTAGAAGAAACAAATCCTTTATACAATATTTTTCTAATTTAATATACAGAACCCAAAATATAACACCCTAAAACATTAAATCATTTTTCATTATAAATCAATTTAATCTCCATTATAGCTTGTGATACACACAACACTGAGTAAAAATGAACATTAATATACTATAATGTTATAATCAAACAATTAAAATGGAAGGAATGTATATTAATAAAAAAAAAATTATAAATTTATAGTTTAAAAATTTATAAATAAATTAATATTTTTTCAATTGATTTATAATAAAAATAAATACATTTGAAATTAAAAAATGTTTTTTATTTAAAAACACTTTTTATGAATGCAATGTGTTATTAGCTTAATAAATTAAATTAATCACTCTTTTTGAATGATCCAAAATAAATTTATATATTATATATTTAAAAATTGTTTTACAATTCTTTTAATATTTTTCTTATGCATGGGATAAGAATAAATCCAGTTTCAAGCTAAAAAATCCATTATTAAAGTTGTTTCATTAAATTTTTCACTATTCATTTGAAATTAATTTTTCCAAATCATAAAAAATTAACATTAAATAATAATAATATTTTTTATAATCGTAAATTTAAACATATATGATATTGTATTTTCCAAAATTTCGTGAAAAGAAAATTGTTTTATGAATATCGAAAAATATGATTTTATAATGAAGACTTCTGTTATCATTTAAAGTAATTAAAAAGATTATTTTTGTTTTAAAATTATTTTAACAGTAGAATTACTTAAATAAATAATTATTAATCTAATTTTTTTCATTATTATCAATTTTATGTATAATTTTTACATAAAATGGTTTTATACTAAAGAAAAAATTTTAAATGAAAACCCACTATTTGAAGCATTGGCGAGATTAATTTTAAATTAAATTATTCAAATTCAATGAATTGAATTTGGTAAAATGTATAAATTATATTTAATGGTCATAATATATATTATGTAATATGTTTATCTTAGTTTTTTTCACAATAAATTGTAGAAATTGTAAAAAATAATTATTGTAGTTAAGGTTATGACGAGTTTACCCTCAGGTGAAACCAAAATATAAGGGAAAATTTCTAATTAAACAAGTAAAAATATTAGTATGTGGTAATATTTATACCTTATTATATCCTTACATCCCTTACCAAGACCTATAGTCATCTGTTTTATTTGAAAGCCTTCCTAGGAAGTCTTTATGTATATACCTAATGAAGTTCTCTGAATAATAGGTGTAGTTCTTAACCATGATTTTTCATTTTACTTCTTCATATACCTCCTTAAAATATTGTTATATTATTATTAAATAATCATTATAGTATCATATATATACAGTGTAGAGACCCGTAGCTTGATGCACATGAACATTACATTACTTTTGCGGAATACTTAGTACATAACAAAAACACACACACAAGGATCGTAATAGTTTAGTGTCATTGGAAACTCAGAACGTAATCTTCTAATCGTGGTGAAAGATCTTCAACATCTCCCATAAAGATCTTCCTTTTTTTACCTAAAAACTTTCTTTATATCCTGGGGAAAAGAAAACATAAAAGGGTGAGCTCAAATGCTAAGTAAGGTTAAACAACAAAAATATCAATCACATCATATTCAAAAGAACATAACATTTTGGAAATCTTAACCTGCAAAAGAGAGCATAATTTCATAACATGAGATAAATCATGGCAGTGAAATGTAATCACAGTAATCATAACTTAAAACATGAAACTTTGTGGCATTCACACATAATCATAGAGAATCATTTCTTGTTAGTCAAGACTCATTGCCAAGACTATCTTAGTGGACAAAGTCCCTTTCTGAATCGAGTAACCCTCATTTCAGTCCTGTTTCACTGAACCGGTATAACCTACCATTCCAGCCATGTCTATCTCATGAGATATAAAATCATTACCCAATTCATTGGAGGTAGATATAGGTCCCACCCATCTTATAATGATACCGTTCTTATGTGTGCCACAAAATCATAAACCATACATCATAGCATAACCCATGTAAAAAAATGGGATTCTTAAACAACATGACATCATAAAACAATAAGATAAATGAATTCATAAAAATAATTCCATCACAACATTATCAAATCAATGTACTAATAGGGATAAAAACAGAACCCTTTATTATCTTAGATGGAAAATTATTTTGATAAAACACTTGAAATGAATTCTTGAGGAAAATATCCTTTCTTCTTTAAAAACATTTTTCCTTTCTTAACATGTCATAAAACTTTAAACTAAAAGAAGTTGATTAAAAATAAACTTGAAAACTTGTAAAGTAAGCTTCTTGGAAATAATGTTTTAAAAATCCATTCATGCCGTATAAGTTAAAAAAACATTCTTCGTACTTTTGTCGGAAAATTCAAAAAGTACCTCGTACGAAAAAACGACAAAAGATTCCTTTCATATTCTTTACTAAAAACTAACCGAAGGGTAAATTTGGATTTAAACTATTGTAAGTGGATGGAAACAATATTACATAATGAGGTAACATGGATGTGGATGATAAAATACACCCCGGTAAATACTTACGAATAAACAATCTCGGATAAAAATGAGATTGCGATATTTCCCTTACCTTAGGTCCGATTTGCTTCGTATGTGTTCGAACCTCCTGTATAATGATATAAATAATGTCATTGAATTATTACAGAATCATACATATTGATATGATATCATATATGGTCATATTCTTAGCTTCTTGTTTTTAATATTTCATTGTTACTTGTTACTCGGGTCTTTATTGCCTTTTGTTCTTATGCGTGTTTTGCCGAATAAATTCATATTATTCTTTTCAGGTTATAGATACCTTATATCCAGAATGGTATTAGTGTAACATATATCATATTTATTCATTCAATTCATTTATATAATTACTATGTAATGATGATCATGTAGAACGAGTCGCATCACATCGTGGAGACGGTATTCCGTACGTACGCACGAGTGATGATATCATTTCTATGATCATGGAATTGTATTGGAGTGTATTTATATTATTTCAGTATCAATATTACTTTATAATAATCATAAATAGTTACTCATTACACCATTATACCCATCCTCGTAAGGTGATGGTGGAAAATAGAATACACCACGGCGTCGAGACGGTATTCCGTACGTACGCACGCGCGGTGATTTCATATTTCAGTAGGATGGATAGAAGGTGAATTAGGGTTGTTTCATATTTATAATAACATATCAGTATGTAAGTAATAGTGATGTTATTACTTTATCATGAAACAACTAAATAAGAAGAAGTTGAAGAAGAAAGAAATTGAAAAGATCGGTAATGGATATTACCTCTTCTTTGGAACGCTTCTTTGAATCCTCCACTCAGGGAACTAAGATTGGTCTTTGAAGAAGACCATGACCTCTAGGATTATTCTAGGGAAGTGGGGAGGAGAAAATGGCAGGGGTTGGCCGAGCTTGAGTGCTCAATTTGGTGTGAGGAGGAGGGGGAGGATGTGTCCTTTTATAAGGGAGGAGAGGGGCACCTTAGGAATATCTCAAAATATTATTTTATATTAAAGTCAAAATCGGTTTATAATGGTTCCAAAGGGTCTTATTTCTCAGATAAAGTGGGGATGGGTCGAAAGCCTATCATCCAATAGGATTTAGACAAGTTTAGGGTATTAATTTAACCTTATCAATTAGATTTAACTCTAAGTTAAATAATTTAACTTTTACCGTGTCTTTTTGTTTTCTTTCACTATATGGTTAATACACTTACTACAACATGCCAAACGAACCCCAAATTGTATATTATTAATACATATATCCTCATCTAAGTCATTTGGCCGATCCTTAGATTTTTAGGAATAAAATAACAATTAATAATATAATATTTTATTTAAAAACTATTTTGTGTCAATTTTGACACTATTTGATACATGATTTTTGTGAAAGTCATAACAGAATTATATGTTCGAACCAAGTTGATTAAATCAACACTAATATATCATAGTAACCTAGAAAATTAGTGGAATTCATAAAAAGTCTCAAATTACATTTAGTTTGGTATTTATAATATCAATTATGTTAATATTTCATTAATAAGATAATTACTGCATCATCTTTGTGTCATAAATAAATTAAATTATTTGATGTCTAAAAATTACAAATAAAATACCATAATGTAGGAAATCGTTTTAGCTTTCTAATTAATATTTACAATCGAATTTATCTTATGTACAACCCTATATTAAAAATGTTTTAGTAAATAAACTTTGATTTTGTCTCTTTTAACTCTTCTTTGAATTAAATAATAATAAATGTCCTAATCTAATCCAAGTGGGCCTAAATGATATTATTTTACACTTAAGGTTGTTTTTGGTCGAGATACACTTGTCCAATAGGATTAGGACATGTGTTAGGGTAATATTAATATCATTGTTACCCTTAATTACCCTATTTACTTTTAACCGTGGTAAATAAAAGTAAAAAGTTACTATTCACCAAAAATTATTATCATCTCATTGAACCACATTTTACTTACTGACATCAACTGTGTCTCTCGGATTTTTGAAATTCCATTCACAGAAGCGGTAAAATTAAGTTTTATGAAAAAATTCAGTTTTTTAACTACCACTTAGTAGTTTCACTATTCATCAAAAATTGATGTTTTTCAGAACAATGCCAAAATTTCATCCTAAGCTATATTTCATATTACGAATTCAAAAATGAAGTCTATTTTACCAAATTCATAACATAGAAGTTTCATTAATTAATTTTATAGTTAAATCCCGCTGTTAAAACAAATAGCGTGTTTTTAAGAAACAATATCTATCAAAAGATTGACACTTGTTTATGTCTGGTTTAAATGTGAAATTACATCCAATGACCAACATTGTATTAAATTGTAAAAATATATTCTAAATATACTTTAAAACCACTCAAATTAATAATTTATCACTATTAATTATTTTGATTGAAAAATTTGTTTTTAACTAAAATTTAGTAATTTTCACTATTCATCAAAATATGAAAGTTATCCGAAAATCACCAAAATTTCACCTTAGGCTAAATTCGATACTCCGAATCCAAAAATAAAGTCCATTTTGAGAGCTAAAATTTCTAAAATTTTAAAAGGTGGTTATTACTATTCATAACGGCTAGTTTTAATAATATTTTAATAGCATATCATTGTTTAGTGAAACTCAGTATTACATACTACACACGCTATCGAGGAAGGTCGTGATTGAGTGTAATGCAAGGCAAGTCAAGGATGCGTGTTGTGCAAGCTCCTTTTGGTGCAGCGTACAACACAAGACATTAATGAAATTAAAAAGAATATTTTTAATAAAATCTCGGGCTGTTACATTCTACCCCCCTTAAAATGAATTTCGCCCTTGAAATTCGTCGGGGTTATAAATGGTTTACTATTTGAAAGTTTCTTTACTAGAGATCCACATCGTAAAAAGGAAATACCAAAACTTGGCTTTAAAAACTAAAGTATTAAATGTAACGATTACCCAAATAAACTAATCACTGGGTTTCCACATAGGTGAAAATATGGATATGGAAGAGAAATCTAACCATCATGTTCTGATGGAGAGTGGTAGAGAACATGGCTATGGAAAAGTCAGTAATCACAAATCCATAGATTTGTGATGATATAAGGTACCATCTGATTCATCAGGTATAAGATCACTAGGACAACATTTTTGGTTTTCAAGATCATTTCCCTAAAGTTGAAAATTTGCTTAGAATAAATACATACTTTATTTTGGTACAATCTCACTGTTGTTCGTGCCTTGGACAATTTCCACTTCATCTCTTAAATAAATGAAGTTGAATTTGTTATTCGTGAAGTGTTAGCAGATCATGTGATAGAATGACGGGTCATTCCATATGTCTCAAACAAAAAGTTAGCAAAAATTATATACATAAGTTGATCTATAGTGAGATTAATCATATATGGTTCCTAAAATGGACTTATACATCATATATCATACTGCTTAATATAATAAAACTAGTTTCTACTAAACAGGGACTTCCTGTAGGCCAGTGGTAGGCGATAAAGGCCAGTCGCACTTCGGTTGTGGGTTCGATTCCCACAGCCTTGTCCGAAGCGATGGGATGTCGCCTGTCCTGCAGGTTGTCCTTTTTCTAAAAAAACTTATATCCTTAAACAATACTAACTTACGTCCAACATAATCCATTTCAATCTTTAGGCTTATCCATAATACTGCAGTCCACTCTCATAACATAGTGAAAACAATTACTAGAGATTTAATACCATTGTTGATCCCCATATATCATAAGATATGTCTTGTTGGTCACATTCTAAACATTCAAAGTCCTTAATCATGTATTCTCTTGAATACCCATTGATCCTTAGTGAAAACATGAATGCAGTTAAACGTTAACACTTTCCACATACCAAAATCCTCAAAATTCTTTATAATCAAACCATGATATCACTTAGTCCTTATATCAATCATGAGCTCATGAATACTGTCAAATATTTAGTTTTCTCATTTTCCCTTCATTATGCGCATATCATTCTTTTTGAAAAAATATCTCAATCACTTTCCATGGTTACTGGTACCATAAAATTATTGAAAACCACAATATACCAATACATAAATATTCCAATATTCCACGATACTATATACAGCACTATTTTGGAATCCCATTACATAAACACTTAATCATTCCACCACATCGTTTTCATATTCAACATCGCCAATAGTGATCGCATGTGACTTCGCTTTGTCCTTTGCCTTAAGTGGTTGCTCATGTTGATCATCACTAACCCTTGGATTAGGGCATTTATTGGCATAATGTCCCATCTCCTTGCACTTGAAACATTAAAGTGTTGGTGGTGCGTTCTCTGCAGTGTTTGCTTTGTTCACATCATTAAAAACCCTTTTTCCATTACTTCGACACTCAGCTACTCGATGACCTTCTTTTCCACACTTAAAACATTTTCTAGTCCCTTTAAGACAATCTCCACCATGCTTCTTTCCACACTTTGAGCATAAGGAAACATTCATCTTCTTTTCACCATTATTCTGAGATTTCTCCTTGAACTCCATCTTTCGTTTCTTTTCAAAACCATGAGATGGATATGTAACACCAACTTCCATTTCTACCTTCATAGCACAATGCACAATTTCTTCATATCTACTGAAGTCTCGTATAGCTAATGCCCTTCAAAGACTTGGTTTTAAGGCACTGAAAAATCGATCAACTTTACTTTCAGGTTGGATGATAATGCCAGATGCATACCTTGCAAGTCTTGTAAAATTCGCTTCGTATATACCAACAGATTCATCATCCTTCTGTTTCAGCTCAAGAAACTCCTTTTCCATCTTCGTTCGAAGAATACGAGGGAATTACTTATTGAAAAATAAGTTCTTGAACTCGTCCCATTCCATGGACTCAATTTCATCTCTTTGCCTTGTATTCTTGATAAGATTCCACCATTGACCAGCTTCACCTTCCAAACGATATACTGCTAAGATGACTTTATCATGTTCAGAACATTGAATAACTGAAAATATCTTTTCAGTGGTACTGATCCATTGTTCAGCAACAAGTGGATCGGAAGTCCCACTGAAAGAAGGTGGACGTTTCCTCATGAAGGACTCAATAGAATATTGTTCCCTTCTCTGCTCATTTGGAAGTCCAGAATGATTCATAGCTTGTGTAAGTATAGCAATAAGATTTTTCAGTCCATCTCCCATAACATTTGTTTGTTCAAGAGGATAATCATTGCATTGTCCATTGCATTGATCAACACGGTTCCTTCGGGTTCCATCCATCGTCTAAAACCCAAAAAGAATAGTGTGAGAGGCAAAAATCATGCTAGGGAAAACAACATAATAAAGGGGGAGTACCTTCAATATCTAACATCTTAGGTTTTATTCTATGATCGTTAGCGTAGTTCTAGTACTATAACCTATACGTATACTTAACCATAGAGACATCCCTAGACATACCTTAGAAATATCTCTAGGGTTCTCACTAAAGTTCTCGCATCCTAGTTTCCGATGGTTGACTAAACCTTTCCTCTGATACCAACTGTAGAGACCCGTAGCTTGACGTACATGAACATTACATTACTTTTGCGGAATACTTAGTACATAACAAAAACACACACACAAGGATCTTAATAGTTTAGTGTCTTTGAAAACTCGTAACGTAATCTTCTAATCGTGGTGAAAGATCTTCAACATGTCCCATAAAGATCTTCCTTTTTTTTACCTAAAAACTTTATTTATATCCTGGGGAAGAGAAAACATAAAAGGGTGAGCTCAAATGCTCAGTAAGGTTAAACAACAAAAATATCAATCATATCATATTCAAAAGAACATAAAATTTTGGAAATCTTAACCTGTAAAAGAGAGCATAATTTCATAACATGGGATAAATCATGGCAGTGAAATGTAATCACAATAATCATAACTTAAAACATGAAACTTTGTGGCATTCACACATAATCATAGAGAATAATTTCTTGTTAGTCAAGACTCATTGCCAAGACTATCTTAGTGGACAAAGTCCCTTTCTGAATCGAGTAACCCTCGTTTCAGTCCTGTTTCACTGAACCGGTATAACCTACCATTCCAGCCATGTCTATCTCATGAGATATAAAATCTTTACCCAATGCATTGGAGGTAGATATAGGTCTCACCCATCTTATAATGATACCATTCTTATGTGTGCCACAAAATCATATACCATACATCATAGCATAACCCATGTAAAAAAATGGGATTCTTAAACAACATGACATCATAAAACAATAAGATAAAGGAATTCATAAAAATAATTCCATCACAACATGATCAAATCAATGTAATAATAGGGATAAAAACAGAACCATTTATTATCTTAGATGGAGAATTATTTTGATAAAACACTTGAAATGAATTCTTGAGGAAAATATCCTTTCTTCTTTAAAAACATTTTTCCTTTCATAACATGTCATAAAACTTTAAACTAAAAGTAGTTGATTAAAAATAAACTTGAAAACTTTTAAAGGAAGCTTCTTGGAAATAATGTTTTAAAAATCCATTCATTCCGTATAAGTTAAAAAAACATTCTTCGTACTTTTGTCGGAAAATTCAAAAAGTACCTCGTACGAAAAAACGACAAAAGATTCTTTTCATATTCTTTACTAAAAACTCACCGAAGGGTTAAATTGGATTTAAACTATTGTAAGTGGATGGAAACAATATTACATAATGAGGTAACATGGATGTGGATGATAAAATACACCCCGGTAAATACTTACGAATAAACAATCTCAGATAAAAATGAGATTGTGATATTTCCCTTACCTTAGGTCCGATTTGCTTCGTATGTGTCCGAACCTCCTGTATAATGATTTAAATAATGTCATTGACTTATTAAAGAATCATACATATTGATATGATATCATATATGGTCATATTCTTAGCTTCTTGTTTGTAATATTTCATTGTTACTTGTTACTCGGGTCTTTATTGCCTTTTGTTCTTATGCGTGTTTTGCCGAATAAATTCTTATTCTTCGTAAAGGGTATAGATACCTTATATCCAGAATGGTATTAGTGTAACATATATCATATTTATTCATTCAATTCATTTATATAATTACTATGTAATGATGATCATGTAGAAGGAGTCGCATCACATCGTGGAGACGATATTCCGTACGTACGCACGAGTGATGATATTGTTCCTATGATAATGGAATTGTATTAGAGTGTATGTATATTATTTCAGTATCAATATTACTTTATAATAATCATAAATAGTTACTCATTACACCATTATACCCATCATTGTAAGGTGATGGTGGAAAATAGATTACACCACGGCATGGAGACGGTATTTCGTACGTACGCACGCGCGGTGATTTCATTTTTCCGTAGGATGGATAGAAGGTGAATTAGGGTTGTTTCATATTTATAATAACATATCAGTATGTAAGTAATACTGATGTTATTACTTTATCATGAATCAACTAAAGAAGAAGAAGTTGAAGAAGAAAGAAATTGAAAAGATCGGTAATGGATATTACCTCTTCTTTGGAACGCTTCTTTGAATCCTCCACTTAGGGAACTAAGATTGGTCTTTGAAGAAGACCAGGACCTCTAGGATTATTCTAGGGAAGTATATAGGAGAAAATGGCAGGGGTTGTTCGAGCTTGAGTGCTCAATTTTGTGTGAGGAGGAGGGGGAGGAGGTGTCCTTTTATAAGGGAGGAGAGGGGCACCTTAGGAATATCTCAAAATATTATTTTATATTAAAGTCAAAATCGGTTTATAATAGTTCCAAAGGGTCTTATTTCGAAGCTAAAGTGGGGATGGGTCGAAATCCTATCATCCAATAGGATTTAGACAAGTTTAGGATATTATTTTAACCATATCAATTAGATTTAACTCTAAGTTAAATAATTTAACTTTTACCGTGTCTTTTTGTTTTCTTTCACTATATGGTTAATACACTTACTATAACATGCCAAACGAATCCCAAATTGTATATTATTAATACATATATCTTTATCTAAGTCATTCGGTCGAACCTTAGATTTTTAGGAATAAAATAACAATTAATAATATAATATTTGATTTAAAAACTATTTTGTGTCAATTTTGACACTATTTGATACATGATTTTTGTGAAAGTCATAACAGAATTATATGTTCGAACCAAGTTGATTAAATCAACACTAATATATCATAGTAACCTATAAAATTAGTGGAATTCATAAAAAGTTTCAAATTACATTTATTTTGGTATTTATAATATCAATTATGTCAATATTTCATTAATACGATAATTACTGCATCATTTTTGTGTCATAAATAAATTATTTTATTTGATGTCTAAAAATTACAAATAAAATACCATCATGTAGGAAATCGTTTTTTCTTTCTAATGAATATTTACAATAGAATTTATCTTATGTACAACCCTATATTAAAAATGTTTTAGTAAATAAACTTTCATTTTGACTCTTTTAACTCTTCTTTGAATTAAATAATAATAAATGTCCTAATCTAATCCAAGTGGGCCTAAATGATAATATTTTACACTTAAGGTTGTTTTTGGTCGAGATACACTTTTCCAATAGGATTAGGACATGTGTTAGGGTAATATTAATATCATTGTTACCCTTAATTACCCTATTTACTTTTAACCGTGGTAAATAAAAGTAAAAAGTTACTATTCACCAAAAATTATTTTCATCTCATTGAACCACATTTTACTTACTGACATCAACCGTGTCTCTCGGATTTTTGAAATTCCATTCACAGAAGCGGTAAAAATAAGTTTGATGAAAAAATTCAATTTTTTAACTACCACTTAGTAGTTTCACTATTCATCAAAAATTGATGTTTTTCAGAACAATGCCAAAATTTCATCCTAAGCTATATTTCATATTCCGAATTCAAAAATGAATTCTATTTTACCAAATTCATAACATAGAAGTTGAATTAATTAATTTTATAATTAAATCCCGCTATTAAAACAAATAGCGTGTTTTTATGAAACAATATCTATCAAAAGATTGACACTTGTTTATGTCTGGTTTAAATGTGAAATTACATCCAATGACCAACATTTTATTAAATTGTAAAAATATATTCTAAATATACTTTAAAACCACTCAAATTAATAATTTATCACTATTAATTATTTCAATTGAAAAAGTTGTTTTTAACTAAAA
The DNA here is from genome assembly GCA_963277665.1 of Viscum album. NCBI lineage: Eukaryota > Viridiplantae > Streptophyta > Magnoliopsida > Santalales > Viscaceae > Viscum > Viscum album. The sequence continues at coordinate 385,647,104 of OY728125.1, forward strand.
TTTATTAATTTTCACTATTCATCAAAATATGAAAGTTATCCGAAAATCACCAAAATTTCACCTTAGGCTAAATTCGATACTCCGAATCCAAAAATAATGTCCATTTTGAGAGCTAAAATTTCTAAAATTTTAAAAGGTGGTTATTACTATTCATAACGGCTAGTTTTAATAATATTTTAATAGCATATCGTTGTTTAGTGAAACTCAGTATTACATACTACACACGCTATCGAGGAAGGTCGCGATTGCGTGTAATGCAAGGCAAGTCAAGGATGCATGTTGTGCAAGCTCCTTTTGGTGCAGCGTACAACACAAGACATTAATGAAATTAAAAAGAATATTTTTAATAAAATCTCGGGCTGTTACATACAGATATGTTATTATTTTAATTTCTTAACCTATATTTGTCACTTCTGTGTTCAAATGGAAAACAAAATTGTTAATCAAGTGTACGGTGGTCCACTGCCTTCTGAACAAATGTAATTTGGTTTCCAACAATGCCAATTAAGGTTTGATATAATTATGTATTTAACAAATATATATATATATATATATATATATATATATTATGTTTATGAAATAATAATAAAAATTAAATTGTAACATCATTTCTATCTTCTTTCATTCCAAATCATTGGAAAATGAAAACATCGCTCATCTGTATATGTGGACTACAACCTCCATGTAGTGATGTGATTCATTTTTCATCGTATTTTCATATGGAAGGTAATAAAGATATATTACATTAATATAATATATATATATATATATATGATATAATAGTTATACCCAAATTATTATTCATTATTTACCTTTTTTAGTCCATCTATCGAAAAAATGGGAAAGAAGTTCATGTATTCATATGACCTACCATATCCATGAATGATTTCATTCATTTTAATATCTCTAAAATTTATGGAATATTCTAAAATAATGTATAATTAATTTATATGATATTTATATTTTGATTTAATTTCTTGATATGATTTATGCATGATTAATGTATAGGGACAAAATCTAAATAACCAAAACGTTCATTTAAAAAGAAATAGTGATCAGAGTGAATAATTAATTTAATAAGGAATTGTATATATATTTGATATAAATGGTTATAAGTATATCATATATGATATGATATATATCATTATATATTTTTAATATATATATAATAAATATTTATTTATTATATATAATATTTGGGAAAATATGATGGTATTCTAACCAAAGGTAAGGTTTTCTCATCTCAGTTTTAAATTTGTGAGACATATGTCATAGTCACTACTTATTTATTTTATGTGGTGTATATAATACCCATTTTTTATTTTATATCAAGAATATATTTGTATTTCTGGTAATTAAATTTTCATTTGAAGTTATTTCATTCATGGGGGTTGGGATTCCAAAGATACTGGAAAGGGATTATTTTACAATCTCATCTTTATTTGGAATTGTTTCTGATTAAGTCAACACAAAAGGTTATTATTAGATACCAATATATTAAACCAAATTTCTTTTATTCTCCTATATTTATCTCTATATATTAAAAGATTTTCCTTTCATTGCCTCTCTTTAAGTACTCAAGATACTAAATTCATGTTTCAATGAAAATCCTCCTTTATTTATGTTTTCAGTTGAAAATGATTCTTATTCCATTTACAGTATTCTAAAAAAAATTCAATTTATTTTTATAAATATACTGTCAAAATTTACAAAAATTTACCCATGATCTTAATTTTTCAAAAAAAAATAAACTACTCTTGTTTTCATTTTCAAGAAGATAAACTTTTGAATATTTACATAAAATTTAAAATGAATATTTTGGATCTTATAATAAATGTATAGAAATACCCACCATCATTACCACTCATAGATTTCAAGTTTCCTATACAAGTTAAAATTTTACTTTTCAAAAAAATCCTTAATATTTGAGAAGTTTTTTCGAATTTATATATTTTATTTCTAATTTAAATGGGTATTTACGTCAAGAAATTTTTTAATGTTATTTTTATTGTATATCCATCTATGTTATCATTAATTGGTGAATATTATGATTTAATAGGGACATAATAGTTTGATAATTTTCTCCATATTACTCTATATTTTTTATTATTTTGTTTATTGATTGGGTAAATTATTACCATTTAATATGATAGTTTTTCAATATGAATGTTTATGTTAACTATTATTATATATTTCATGTGATGAATTCATGGGAATTAGTAAATGATGGGTAGTGACTGCTATAACCCAAGATGCGTTGACAGGTCTCATGAGACAAACTCGTTCTTCATTTTGTCGATGACTTACCAATCCATTTATGATGTCGTGGAATAAGGTATTGAGAACATATTTAGAATGACCAAGATTATGAAATTTATCAAAATAAAAAATGTCACTATTATCCATGTGATTATTTATATTGTTATGTTATCCATGGATTTACTCAGCAATTTTATAATATTAATTATTTTAGGTATTTGTCTATTATATATCTTGTCCATATTATTCATGTTTTAGTTACTTGTTGTTATCTTCCACTGTATTCATTCCCTTAGAAATCATATGAGCTCACCACTTTATTATATTTATTTTTCCTAGGATTCCAGAATGTGGATTATGATTAAAATAGAGTGATATTTTAAAGTGAATAACATTTTTTCCAATGAAAATACTATGTTGTATACTAATTTCTCTATTGTAAAGTGATATTAAAGTTTGTATCTTGTTTTCCAAGATGATTGATCAATTCTTTATATTAGGATACGATTCCTTGTATATAAAAAATGTTATAGTGTTACCACAAAATCGAGTAAACTAGGGTTGAATTCATTATAGTTTGTATTAGTGTATGTTGAGTATGGTCCATCAGAACAATATTTTTTAAAACATATACTATGAAATTTAACCCAATGAATGAATATGAGTATATGTATTAGTATATGATAACATAATAATGTGTTGGTAATGCATATATTAAGTTTTTTTCCTATAAATATGTCCCTCTCTAGATATTAAAACTGAACATGGTTTTGGAACATATGAATTGATGGGAAATAGCCCAAGAATGTTTTAGTTTCAGTATATCTCATCCATTATTCTGGTGAACGATGAGTGTTCCCTTATGATTCACCAGGTTTGAAACTACTGGAGGATATTCTTTGGTAAATTAATATTTTTATTACAACACATTATGATGGATTTCAAAATATTTTCATGATTTTATAATATTACAAAATAATCCTTGTTTAATATCTTGATATCAACTGTGCATTAATTTATCAATTTATGATAGGGATTCAGTAATTTTAAAATTAAAAATTATGATACATATTATAATGATTAAATAATGTGTATTATATTATTTTTAAATGGGACCTATCAGAATTAACAGAAACCATATAGATGCACATAGTCTCTGTCCGGATTTTCCACTTAATCAAGATAATGATGTTGGACATAAATCTATTACTAGTGTAGAAAATAAATTGGGGAAGATACATCATGGAATATGCTTGAAGGGAATAACTGTTTTCTTTATATTCCTAAGGAAAGGCCGCGAGGCTCATGATCTCAAGGTAAATAATGAATTTCCCAATGTTTAATACTTCAACTACAAGGAGATGGAACACTCCCTAAATTATGGTCCAAGAAACCAGGGGAATTTTCCCCCAAAAAGGACAAATAATTAAGACCAATGTTATGATATCACAATACTTATGTTTGATGTTTGTCAAGATGTGGTTGATAGTACTTAAATCACATCTAATAAATTATCTAATTATTTATTTTATTCTGTGTATTCCACTCTTTTATATATATATAATTTCTGCTAATAATTATATAATATCCTTGAACCTTAATAAGGTTGTTTTTATTCAAGACTATTTGTTAACGTCTAAACACAACAAAGAATTTTCTATCACTTACCATTAGAAAACATTATCATGCCCCACTTACTGAACTAATTCTTATAAATATTTTCTATTTTGATATTATACATAGTATTTACGAACATAAAAATTAAGGAAAACAAATTATTTTAAATAAAATCAAAATAATGATTCATGATGAAGTTACGGAATTACATATCTTTATAGGGGAGAATTCATAATCTGATTCACATCTAGATCCACCCCCATTAATTATTTAGAATGATATACTATGAGAAGATAGTAGAAATTATCTAGAAATGTAATTATAATGTCAAAATTTAGGATGCATATTTTTTACAAGAATACATTGACCTATTTCTAATCAAATTACTATGAAACATACCATAGTCTGATATTGAGTTTACTATTAATTTATTCCATGATTCTGAATCTATATAAAATAATATCTATATAAAGAACACTATGAAAATAGTAATGTTAAAGAAACAATTAGAGGAATTGTTTGGTATGTAATTTACACACCCTAGTGTTTCACATTGGGGATCCACCATTATTTTCAAAAGGATGAAATCAGGATCTATGAGTTTGTAAATTGATTACAGGGAAATCAATTTTTTAATTATAAAGAACAAGCATCATCTACATTCCACTAGTGATGATGATGTATATTCTGAAGAAATCATTTCACATGTGGTATGAACATTGTGAATTTATTGTAATTCCATTTAGATTGACTAATTCACCCTCCATATTTATAGATCTGATAAAGTGTGTATTTATGGAATATCTTGTTTGTTTTTTTGTGTTTTTTTAATTATATCTTGGTGTACTCTAAGATCTCCGAGGAACATGGGAATCACTTGTGTGTTTTTATTGAAACTCTATGAAAATAAGAGTTAAATAATAATTCTTTCAATTAAAAATTATGGATTCATAATGTTTCTTCTCTTGGTAATATTGTCTACAAATATGAAATCTCAATAGATCCTATGAATAAAAAGGTTATCCATGAAAGTCCTATACTAATGAATATAACACAGGTTTGTAGTTTCATTGGTTTTTTTGGTTATGATAAATGATTTTTGTTAAATCACATGGCTAACATGTTAACCAATCTTACTTCTAAATGGGTTATGTTTATATATAAAAATTAATGGGAAGACTCTTTTATTTAATTGAATATGAGATTGTTGAAGACACTAATTTCGACTCTAGCATCATAAAATGCTATATTTGTGATATCTAGTGATGTATCAAGAAACCTGGTTGTATCCTTATGAAAAATTATAATGTCATTTCTTATATAGTAATAAGTAATGTATTGATGAGAAAAACTATCTAATCTATTATCATTGTTGGTTGTAATAATCATTTCTTTGAAGACATAGAGATATTGTCACTATGTTGTAATATGTTATACATACATAGATCATAATAAACTAAAATTAATATTTTTAGTGAAATAGATCAACATGAGTCAGTGGTGATGGATCAATAATCTAATGAATTGTGACATTTAAATACATTTCCACTTTGGTAAGAAAATTAAGGTATCTGATTCATTTAGAAGGAATAATGGGGTTCAGACTAAAATGAGGATTGATGGGGATCATATGTTCATGGATATATTAACTATGGATATTGAGATTATTAATTAATATGATACATCACTTATTTTTCAAATAATTTACAAAATATCTTTGTTGGAAAATATAAAAATATCTCAACCTTATGATGTGAATTTTAAAATGAAAATTAATGTTGTGAATGACTAAAAATTCGAATATTTCATTTACAAAGACGGATTTATAAAATTTGGATAGATAACATGTGTTACTTCTATACTTGACTAGAAAAAGAATTTTATGATCATTCTCATAGCTCAAACTCCTCTATACAAGATGATATCTCCATGATTTATAGTTAATTTAAAGAAAATATTTTGGTTTAGTAATACATAGTGGAAAGTTGTTCATTATGTGTCATGATGTTTAGTTCGTAATATGTGACGGTTGAGAGAAAAAATATTAGAGGATTTTGGAAACCTATTTCTACTCCAATATGAAAATGTGATGAAATTATAATGGATTTTTTCATTATATTACCAAATAATACTAAAATGAATGATTCAATATGTGATATTACTGATAGCCTTATTCAATCTACAAATTTCCTCAAGACAAGTGATGATTTCCCACAGGATCTCATTTAAAAACTATATAGTAATGATATTTTTTGAAATCACATTGCACATATATCAATGTATTATTATGGGGTCCCCTTATTTAAATCAAAATTATTCAAAATAATTCATAGGGAACTTTATTTGGAACTTCATTTCTGAACCAATTATCACCCTAAAAATGATGGAAAGTTTGATGACACTTTTCAAATATAAGTAGACAAGTTGAGATAATTCTCTCTTAACATTCAGGGTATATGGATTATAATTTACCATTGGTAGAGTTCACCTATAAATTTTGGTTCGAGACATGTTTAAAGTGTGCGATAGGTCATGTCCATATTTTTTTTTTCATTATAGATGATAAAACTGATATTTAAACAATGCAAAACATTGTGATAAATGAAATTGAATCAAGGAAAACTATACAAGGGATCGAACAACAGAACCATTTACATGATCATCACATATTATTAATAATTTATTTATTTAATTTACAAATTATCTTGTGTTAATTCATTCTTCATTAATAGATTGGAAGATAGGACTGTTTTGTTCTATTATTGGGTTATAGGAATCAAGAAAATATTCCCTCTAATGGTGATCTATATGTGCTCCGTAAATATATGAAAATCATCATATGAATATTCATGTGCTAGCAAAACACAATCAATCACCTATGTTTCTAGACATTGATCACCACGGGGATTGATTCCAAAGCATTCTAATTTATCTCTCTAGACAAGAGAGTGGGAGGTAGAGGCATATCTATCTCCATTAATTGATGTGTTCTTATAGAAGCATCTCACTTGGGCTTGATAGAATTCTATTTTATTGTCCTTGTTATCAACACAAAATGAATGCATCTCTAAGAAAATAATATAATTGTGTTTATATATTTCTAGGGTTAGAAATAAATAATTTTAAAATGACACCTTATTATTTTTGTAATCCCTTTAAAACCCACATATCTATAATAACAATAATAATTTTATTTCTATACATGTTCTTTATGTTGTGAATTAAAAATAAATATTATTTATTCAAATAATATTCAATATATATTATATCTCATTAGTCTATTAAACATTATTTTCCATTCATCCATAATATTTATCCAACCTCGATTAATGAATATTTCATTATTAAATAAATATCCCTATATTATTAGAAAATAATTATAAAAATTTTATATTCACTAAATAGAAAATAAAAATTTATTAAATATTCTCCTCAAATTAAATTATCTAGAATAACTAGTGATGGAATACATGTGATCAGGTAAACATGAATATTTGTTAAACCTTGTGTTGGAATAATATTTATTCAACTTTTTAAATAATAATGAATAATATATTACTTAATTGATATTATGTATATGCTTAGTGTGTGAACCACTAGGCCTCTTTCATAATGACATTAGGTGAAGAATCCTTTGGTACTATGTTAGAATCTCGTAATAGGCCAAGGAACTCATCCATAATGGAGTTAATAACATAATGAAATAGTACATCATATGGATGATTACAATGTAATATAATCCCTTTATGATGATATCACTAATCAAGAAGGTTTCATATCGGTGCCATCAACCTATATGGTTGATGTATCTGACTCTGACTTCTCTGAGATTAAACTCGACAGTAAAAAAGAATAGCCACGGATTTATTTTGGCTATATAATTTCCATCAAAGGTCTATATATATCAACTTACATTAAAAAACATAATGAAAAAAATACTTTCTCACTTTATTCATCAATGAAATAATACTCATGAAGCACCAAACATATCCAACTTGAACATGAACAAATGTCATCACAATTTTCATCAATACATCAAATAAATGACTCATTATACTCATAAAAAAAATATTAAATTATAAGGATCAAAAAAATTGTTTATATGTATGATAATCTAATGAAACTAATAAATTTGGATTCCCTAATGGAAGATCACATTCTCATAGTATCATACACTATATATTACTGAGGGAATACACCATGAGCAGGTGCCACAATATCCCATGAGTATCCAAACATAATATCTTATTTTATTTTTGTCCCTAAAATGATGTCATCTAGCTATACAACATATATTTAAGAATATATTTATATCACTTCCAGGTTCTCATCACAGCCGAGAACTTATATGACCTTTTAGAATGAGAACTACTCTTAGGAAATTATCACAAACAATGTTATGAATAAGAAAAATAATTATGTGATAAAAATTATATAAATATTAAAAACTATGAAAAGAGGTTATCATAATGTAAACATAAGTTTGTTCTTGGGAACAAACTCTAATGGAATCCAACTATCACTATAGCAAACAACTAACAAACATCAGTACGCATGCTCTCACATGATACTCATGGTTTTTCTGAGATATGCCTTTATTCAAGGGGTCATTTATGTTCTCTTCTGTGATACTTTACTTACTTAAACTTCATCCCTCTGACAAAAATCCCACAATAGGTAATACTTATGAAGTATGTTCTTGGTTCTTTTGTTTGACCTTGAATCATTTTCATAGGCCATTGGTGTAGGATTATAAAAATAAAATGTGATAGGGTATTTACATCTTCAAACCACATTAATCTTTTAGGATATGTTCTATATCCAAAGGGATTTCATGGATGCATCATAATTCCCTATATAATCATATTGCACTATGTAATCAGTGATAGCACACTTCTTTGAAATATTCATGCAAATATCTCCTTCATTGAGATAGAAAATGTATAGTGACTATGACATCAGATCATTTTGATCTCTCTAAAAACTAGCATCAGTATTACCCCTAATTACTAGATCCTTGTCTCTTGAAAACACTAGGAACGTATCCTTATTTATTCTTATGTACATAATGATAGCCTTAATATAATACCAATGCTTTTCTCTAACATATTCTTGATATCTTCCTATCATGTTCAATGCATAATAAATATCAATTCTAGTACAAAACATTAAATAAATTATTGATCCTATTAATGAAACGTATGATATATTACTCTTTATCACTAGTTCACATACCACTCTTGTGATCCTGTGTAGTAATTGTGTTTAAAGAAATACTTTTCCAATAGGGACCTATGGAACCTGCTCCTTTACCAACTCTCGAGTGTCTTGAGAATCAACTACATCAAAGTCAATCTTTCTCCCTTTTTTGAGTATGTAAACCCTCTCAAAAAATATGTCTTGTCTTGTGATAATCCCTTTCTTGTCCAAGGGGTTCTATAAGTAGTTTCCCATTATTTCTTTCGGATAACCTATAATGATACACTTTGTGCCTTAGGGTTCTTGTTTGTTCCTTGGAAATCTCATAACAAATGTATTGAATCCCCATACATTTACATGTGACAAAAACAAGTTTTTAACCTCTATACATCTCAAAAGTAATTTTATTTTCCCCTTTTTATAGTTATCATTTTAATGTGTATGTCCCAGTTTGTAATGCATATCCTCAAAAGAATAATAAAAGATCTAAGTGACTCATTATCAACCTTACCATTTCTAAAATGGTATTTTTCTTCTTCTCACTAACACCATTCCACTGTAGTGTGTATGGTAGATTGATTTGAGATAGAATCACAAACTCTCATAGAAAGTCGATAAACTAATGCTTAAGGTATTAAGCACCTCTATCAAATCAAATATCATTAATCATAACTATAAGTGGATTATCTAATTAATTCTTGAAATCATTGAATTTATCAAAGGACTCAGACTTATACCTCATCAATTAGACATAACCATATCGAATATAGTCATCAATAAATGGTTTCTATTAAGAATACCATCCTCTATCTTCTACATTAAATGATCCATCCACATCATTGTGCAATAATCCCAGAATCTATGTGGAACTTTCAACATATCAATTAAATGGTGTTTGGGTGTTTTTGTTTTATACACAAGACTTACTTCATTAAAGTGGTCTTAGCTTAGAATTGTATAAATAACCATCTTGATAGAGCTTTTTCAAATGCTTCCCGTTTACATAACCATTATAGTGATTCCATAATTGGGTGTTATATGATTAATTTTAACATAATTTATTATCAATTTAAAATAATTGGTTAAAATAATTCAATATATAATGACCAATATTTATATGTCTTATACCATAACATATGTTCTCATTATAAAAGAATTTAATTTTATATCCAAACGTGAAAATAAGGCCCTTTGTATCAAGAATGATAGAAAAAAATTCATCATAACAGTTGGTATATAATAAAAACATTTTAAAACCATAATCATTCTCTTTGGAAATGAAAGGTGTCAGTCACCAATAGATAGAGAATCTATCCTCACACCATTATCATCTCGCAGATCCACCTCTCCTCTAGAAATATTTTGAAATATTTTGAAATTTTCATAGTTCTTGAATTTTTATACATATGTGAGCACCAAAAGTTCTATCTAACTACAAATGTGTTGATATTGCAATATTTCACTAGATAACCAATGAAAATTTAGTCCCCCCTTTACTTATTCTTATAGAACCTCTTCTAATATCCTAGATTGTAACATGAAAAACACTCTACTTCACCTTTCATTCACTATATTTGGAACTTCCATTTCTTGTTAGACAGTACTGAAGAGAATTATACTTGTTAGGAGTCTCAGTTACCTTCATCATGTACTTCCTTTTATTATTCACTATAAGGACCATTGTTTTATCATGCCCCATGTCCTTATCCACTATGTGAATCAAATTAATAAGTTTTTAAAGGATCCTCTCATTATTTCTCATGTTTTATTTAATAATAAAACAGGATAAGATATTGGATAGTTTGGAAAGTAATATATTTAGATAAAAATAATCCAATAATTTAATCTCTATGATGAATAAGTGTTTAATATACCAAATAATCATGATTATAGGAGTCTCAGCTGGAGTACATTCCCAAAGTATATTTCTATAAAATCATTTGATATCTCATACCCTTCTTTTATTTCCTTCTCTGGGTAGAGATCCCAGAGGTGATACATCACTCTATATGAATCCATGTCCTCATGATTCCTCAAAATATCATTCATTATGGTTAATAAAATTAAACACTAAACATATGTATCTTCATTCAAATGTTCCTCATAGAGATACAATTCTTCATCACTATCAGCATCTCCAAGGGAATCATAAATTTGTTCTTCCGGCACATTCTATTTTCTTTTCATGGATAATAATAACCTCTATGTGCCTTTTCCACTTCTGGAAATTTAGGCCAATTTGAAGGTTGGCCTTCACAAGTATGGTTTACAGGAATATGTTCAAAGTCAATTTTTACTATTTCTAAAAATACTATTAGATTATGTTTAGTTCAATATCTAATAGAATTTAGAAAAAAAATAAATATTACATTGATTATTCTCACACTATTTTATCAAAACACAATATCCCTCACCATTAGATTCATAATATCTAGTAGCTAGGATATTATAAGGCTAAGGGTCCATATTCCCCTTCTCATTACCCAAACATTGGTTAGACAATAATCTTTAATGGTTTTATGAAGGCATTCATAATGCCAACTACATTAGCTCACAATTCCTTGATCTGTTAAGTTGACTTCCCAATCCTAAAATCCTAGAATTTGATTTCCTCGACCCTTTACAATTAGTTACACCAAGGCCTTATTTTGAAGTAAACCCATGAAGTGAAATATGTTATGTCAAACCAAAACATAATGTTATAATTCCCTGATAATTGAAATCACCCTAACATTTCCTGGTAAATCAGTGTGAACTATGGTTCGATTTTTACTCATGTACTGTATGGATTTACTGTCATAATATAAATAATTGGGTGGTTTTTTTGTTTTATGATTAAATTCCCAATTATTGTCTCTATCACATGATTTTTAATATCAATTGGATTTATATAAGTGGTTAAATATGTCTTATAAAATATTTACACACAATCCAATTTATTTTATTTCGATAATGCATGCTATTTAATTTCATTAATTTATATGATCGCGACAAAACAACCACAATAGAATAACCATACAAATTGATCGAAATAAAATAATAAATCAGCATGATCCGGAGCTTAAACTAATGGTTATTTAATCAAGATGTTGATAAAATATTCATTGACTTAAGGGAAAACACCTTCAACTATTTAAGGTTAATGTAACAACTTTCCAACTATCCACCTATGTTCCTTTCTAGGATTGTGTTCACCTAGGCTACAAACTTGAATCTCCTCCACCAGCTTGGGATCTCCATCCATTAACTATCACTTTACTCAAAATCAAGTGTGGTGTTAATGATTTTGATAATATAACCCAAGGGAATGTTGGAACATATATAATAATAGGAGACAAGGCACATAGGCCAACAGTTTAATTTAATAATAAAATTTTTAGCATCCCAATCTCATACAACTTTGTGGTATATAATAATGATAATATAAATGCATGAAATTTATTACACATTTAATAAAACTAGAATTGAAATCTTAATTTTTTATGTTTAACATAAATCATAGTCAAATAAATTAATCGTCAAAATTAATTAAAAATATTTTATCTTAATTCTCAATTAAATTTCATTGAGATTCTCATCCATTAGAATTTCAAAAAATGTTACGTAATTATTTTAAAAATTAACTATGTATATTAATCTACATTGGAAGCCACATGGTGAATAACAATGTAAATATACCCAATATGTATTATACTCTTATACTGTTTAATATTGTGGTATATATAATACACAAAATATCCCATACATTCATTTGATGTTCTATCAACATGTCAATTGCATGAATTTCATGATTTTTATGTATCACGTTAGGCTTCTATGAACATAGATAAATATCTATCATACAACTCAAAAATGATATGTTGATCTGAACATTATCTAAAAATTAGTCACATATATATACAATTGAAACCCATTACATGGAGTGTCCTATTAACTTAATGACCAAATAAAACCACATAACGATAAGGTTTGTCCAGTATAATTAATCAATTTTAATTACATAGAATCCGGTATAAGTACACGGTGTGTACATGCGAGATACACTATGTGTACGTCTCTTGCCATCAATCTGAGGAACATGCCTAGGGGCTTGGTATATAAACCCTCCCTTGAAAAAATTGATTACATGGAATGTATAAATAATGAAACAATGTGTGGTCTATGAGTCACATGGTCACTAGTCAGGTAGGACATGTATAGAAATACTCAGCCTACCTATGATTAAAAGGATTTCACACCTTGTATGTGGGATGTACAATGTGTAATTAGGATGACTATCTGCTAATATGGATCAGTCAACACATAATGTTTGATATTAAATGCACCACATGTAATCAATCAAAATAGTATGAATTAATTTCTAATAAATTCCAAAAACATTGAACGAAAGTATATGTCGTGTAAATCCAGTTACCCACTTTGTAAGTCTAGTTACACGATGTGTACTCTTCTGTTATTAGGATAGAATCTTCAAAACCTCAGAATGGGTACATTATTTTTATTTGATGCATAAAATTATAAATTTTTACATTAATGAGAAAACAAAGAGGAATAATCAGATCAAACAATTAAAATTAAAAGACATATTACAAGTGAATTGAAAACTAAATGATGATAAGGTAAATCAATCAATGATATTTAAATATTTATAAATAATTATGTGACCCTTTGATACCACTTGTAGGTTCTAGGTGCAGTAAAAGAATATGATCTGTCATGACAACCTTTTCTTTTTTCCCTGATTTATGATCAATCTTATATTTGCACAATGATAAAACTCGTGATCAATGACATTGAATCATATAAAATTGGACAATCTATAAAAGTCTATAACCATGCGAAGGATCATCAAATATTATTAATAATTTATTAAATTAATTGTAGAATTACCTTGTGTTAATTATTTCTTCAGTGATGGATCTAAAAATAGATATTTGATTCTACTTTCTTCCATTATATGAATAAATAGTAGATTTCCACTAGAGGTGATCCACACATGTTCCAAAAATCTCCAAAAATCACTAGAGGAATATATGGGTTCTTGTAGGACAATTCCAATCACCTGCATTGTCAGCCTTTGATTTCCATGAGAATTGGTTCCAAATCATTCTTCTTGGTCTCTCTTAACTTGAGAGTGGGAGGTGGAGGAAGATCACTCCCTCTTCCTGGGAGAGTTCTTTGAGAGGGAAATCTCTACAGATTGGGAGGATTCTCTCTAGCTGTCACTGTGCACAACACAAAATGAATTTCTCTCTAAGAAAATAATATAATTGGGATTATATATTTATATGGTTGGAAATTAATAATTTCACATGGTCCTATTACTATTCCTTTAATCACTTACGGAACCCAATGTCTATAATAACAATAATAACATTATTTTTTCTCCACATGCACATTAACTTGTGAATTAATATTAAATTTTATTTATTCAAATAATATTTAATATATATTATTTATCATTGGACCATTAAACTCTATCTGCCACTCTTCCTCAATATTTATCAGGACTTGAATAATGAATATTCATTTTTCAAATAAATATCATTACATTATTCACCTATAAATAAATAAATTTTGAATGCACAAAATAGAAAATAAATATTTAATAAATGTTCAACTTAAATTATATTATATCGAATAACTTGTGACAAAATACATTTGATCAATCAAATATGAAAAAATTCTAAACCTCAAGAAGGAATAATATTTATTCAACTTGTTAAATAATAAATAATAATATATTATTTAAATAGTATTTCAGATACCCGTAGTGTGTGACCCTTTATGCCACTTTTTTAGTGGAATTAGGTGATGTAACCTAAAGTCCAAGGTTAACATCGTGCAATATGAAAAGGAACCCATAAAGAAATAATTAAATATTATAATGACATAATACCTCATATTAATTCTTACTATCTAATATAATCCCTTTATCATGATATCTCTAATCAATCAGGTTCAGTGTCGGTACCATCAACCTATGTGCTCGATGTCACTATATTTTAATTCCTAGAAATTAAATTTTCAAATAGAACACTTTGACCATAATTTTTTTTAGGATATATCATTTCCATCAACAGGTACTAATATATCCACTTCCATTAATGAACATAAGTTATAAATCTAGTATAGTAATATTTATTAGTACAATATTACTCTTGATGTACTCAACATATTATACCTCTTTGTGAACATTTATCTTCACAATTCTCATCAATATATAAAATATCATCACTCAAAATAATCATTAAAAATGATCTCAATGTATATGGATCAATAAAAATGTTTGTAGATTGGAGAATCCAATGAAACATATAAATGGGTATTTCCTACTGGCTGATCTATTTCATATAATTTCTTACACTGGATATTAATAAAGGCGTAAACCATGAGATAGTACCAAAAAATCTTATGAGTCTTGACCATTAATATCTTGTATCTTTTTTCTACCTCAAATGAAATCATCTAACTATAGAACATATATTTGAGAATTTTGTTAGATCATTTATGGGTTCTCATTATAGTGGGGAAGGACTATGACCTTTTATAATTATAGCTACACATTGGACCATACCGCATAATATGTTAAAAATAACAACAATCCTAATATGATAATAAATTTATTAGAATTGAAAACTATCAATAAAAGTTTTTGTAAATTAAAAAGAATTTATTTCTAGGGAACAATCTCCAATAATAATAACAACTTCAATTCAAATATTCAAATGGTGTTGTATAAACCATTTTATGGAAAGATATTTCATGCTTCAAGTTTTTTGAATGAAGTTGGTGAAAGGAAGATCTTTAGATTATAACATTTAGAAAAGTCAATGTAAAAGGTAGATACTATTCAAACCCATATCAAAGAATCTTAATAAAGGAAGAATAACTATGGGAAAACCAATGAAATGATTTGGAACTTCAAGTAGGAGATTACATTTTTATTACATTATCTCTATATAAGGGTGTTATATGTTTTGATAAGAAAGGTAAACTGAGTCCCATGTATATTGGGCCTTTTCAAATAGTATAAAGTAATTGGTTTGTGGATTAAATTTTGGAAATTTTAGGAATTCAATTTAAATTTCATGATATGTTTTTTATATCATTCTTAAGGAAGTGCGTGCTAGAACTAACAAATTTTCTCACCTATGAAGAAATTTTATTGGAACATGATCTATCTTTCTCGGGTGTTCCTCTCTATATTATATACACTACAGAATAAATTTTGAGTAATCCTATTTCTCAGCTCATAAAGGTACTTTGGAAAAATCATAAGACAGAAGGGGGCTATGGGAAACCAAATAAATTATGATGAATAACTACAAAAATAATTTCATTTGGTGAAAATATGTAATTTTTATGGGATAGAAATGAATAACCAAATTAAGAAAATTATATTGATTAGACATGTATACATAAATTCATTTGTAATCAATTCATTAAAAATTAAATTAAAAACATTGGACTGTAAATGAAATTCTTTTTAATATCAATTATTCAATGAATGTGTTTTTAGATTAATATATTAAATTAGTCACAAATTGTTAATTATTTTAATGAAACTTATATATTATATATTAAATAAAATTTATTATCTTCGACCTAAAATTTTTTCTAGGAATGTGATACAAATAAATTTTGTTTCGTGCTAAAAACAATATTTTTTCTAGATGAGATTTCATCACATTATGTGCTCTTATTTTCTAATTAATTTTTTAAATATTTTGAGCAATTATGTAAAAATATATATATATATCCCATATTTAATTTTTTTCTGAAACTTTTAAATTTTATTATTAATAGTGAAAAATAATAATATTTATTAAAAAATGAATTTTTTATAAAAGAACATATAAAAGATCCATTTTGTTTTGAAAATGTTTATAATATAAAATTGGATTAATTATAAGATTATCAATCTAATTTAAGTCATTGGAGTCAAATTTTTATTTTTTTATATAAAAACATATTATACTAAAGGAATCTTTTTCTTTAGAAACTCGTTTTTAAATGAGTTTGGGGGTTTAATATTAAATTACATGCAAATAAATCTTGGAATTGAAGTATTTAAAATGTGTTCTATAATTGGAATCAAAAACAATAATATTAGTTCTTATGGAAAATTTAAATTTTTTCATAATGAACAGTAAATATAGTGGAAATTAATTACTACAGTTAAGGATAAAATGAGTTTACCATGGGTTAAATCAAAATATAGGGGTGTTTTTTATAGTTAAACTTGTAAAAAAAATATGGAAATAATTTGATGTTATCCAATAAAAAATTTATATATATTTCCATTTTAAGAATCTTTCTTAGGAAATAATTTATCATTTTGTATTCTCTTAGGAATATTCCATGTGGGTCTCATCCCCCGCTTATAAAAGGACATCGAATATCATATCCTCTACACAATTAAAGATACTTTTGTTTTATCCAATACATATCCAAATACCATCCATCAATCCATAATCATGACCTATATTTTCATTAATAATCATAAAATCGTCCTACGAAGGATTTACATATAAACCTAAAGAGGTTGTCCAATGAAGAGGTGTATTTCTTGACCATATGTTTTCATTTTATTTTTATTCTACATCAATAAATTATCCTTCAATTATAATGAAATAATTACACTGGTGTCATCCATATAATGATATGTTATATTTTTTAATTTCATGACCTATATCCTTATCCTCTTCCATAAAATTTGAAAGGAGTGTGTTGATCGTCGCTACATCAGAATATCGTCGTGTGACCTAATGTAATTTGTTTTCAAATACATCCTCTTTTGGAAATATAAAATGATGTATTTAATGTATATATATTTCATTTATGTAATATTTCTACTAATTATATGACAAAAACCCATACACAATCTTACCTTCAAAATAGTTGGAAATTGATCACGTCAATCATGTGTACAAGTAGACTACCACCTCCACGAAGCTATGTGATTCGTTTTTTATTTGATATAGATGGTAATTATAATATATTTAATGAATATATATTATATATATGATATAATAATTATTATATTATTTTGAATTATTATTTAATTTTCTTTTGTTCCATCTATAAAAAAATTGAAACAATCTTCATGGGTACGTACGACCTACCGTCTCCATGAACCGAGTAATTCATTTTTCCATCCCCAATATTTATGGACTACTATAAATAAAAATATAATGAATATATATAATATTTATATTATTTTTAAAATTATATATATTATTTGACCATGATAAAGTTTCATGGACCAAAACTTCCAAACTAAATCATAAAAGGAAAATAAAGAAGTTAAAACCAGAATAGTTATTTTAATAAATCACTATTAATAAATTTCTAAAAATTGTTTTTAATTAAATTTAATACAATATGATATATATTATTATGGTTATATAATATATTTATAATATATATATATATTATAGGATTTTGGAAGCATTTGAAGGAATTCAAACCTAAGTTAAGCATTTCTCGTCTAAGATTTACTTCCTTGATACATATGTCATATTCACCAATATTTTATTTTATGTTATAACGCCCTGACCCAAGAAGCCAAGATTTGGTGCATTAATATGTATCATTGTCATGATCATAAAATATCAGGTTTTGAAATACCTATTAGATTAGTATCCTTGGTATTACTAGATACATTAATAAGGTTTACATAACATCATAAAATGGAAAACTACAACAACATTGTATCCATAGACAACACTGAGATCCCATAGACTATCCCAGGATGTCAGTCATAATATCCACTATTGAATCCTACGAAAAATAAAACATAGATATGGGTGAGATTAGATCCTCATTAATGATAACATTATAGCGGAAACTTTCATAAATAAGCATATACATTTAAGGAAATGTATAATAAAAACAAAAGCCTTTTAAACTTAAACTTAAGCATAATATAGGAAAGATAAAATCAAATAATTCCATTTACTTATTATCATGGATATTCTACTAGTCTAATGATCACATTTAATATCAATAACCACTTTTATAATGATGGAATGCATAATTCCAGACTATCATAACAACATAATCAAGGCTTTGTGCCAAGACTACTAATTAAATTTTGTCAAAGACTTGTGCCAGGACACTAGTTTGTCTCATGAGACCTACCGATGCATCGAGGAGCAATATCGATCTCCAATCACCACATACTAAGTCCAATGCTTTCCTTATATGGAATTTTTGAAACATAACATAAATAGTCTTATTAAAACAAGCATACGAAATGTCATTACTTTATCCAAAAACAATGAATGGTATAAAAATAGCACATTCACTGTCAAAAATAACTCATTAAATACCAAATAGAAGATTTTTTTGCAACATATTAACCTCAATCAAGAATAATTAATGATATTGACATAGATGAAAATAATCATCAAAACTATTTGAGAGAAATATCACCTCTTTTCTTGAAAACATTTAAAAGTCTCACTAATTATCAAGAAGCCATTTAAAATATATTTTTGAATCAAAATGTATTATAACACTTTAAATCTTTATAAATTAATTTTAATTTTAAAACCTTAATTTCCATATAAATAAATCCATAAACCATTTTTAAAACATGGACATTAATGAGAATGATTTAAAAAAATAAATCATTAAAACATTTAAATGATATTTTAGTTAGAGTTCCTAAACAAAAGAGAGACAATTGAATAAAATTAATTGATGTAATAAAAACTTTATAATATCATGATAATAATGGAATTCATGATATATTATGTCAAAGTACATTATATGACACATATAAAAGTGATTTGATGTATAACAACAGAGAAGTATCAATGGAATGTAAATTGAGATGAAATCTCTTATAAAGACTGTATCCTTAGGTTAAGGATAGATCAAACACATAATTATGTTTGAAAAATATAAATACACTCAATATTATTGGATATTAAGAGTAAATAAATCAGAGGACATTCACAGAAATTCTCGTTAAAACAACACCAATGACTTGGATATTTAACTCAACAAATGAAGATTGAGTTAAAATTACTCTTATCAAGTTCATATCGATGACTTGATAATTTATCAATGGAGTGATTATTTGTATCAAAATTATATCCACCGAAAGGGAATTGGAAATTAGGACATAAGAAAATTAATAGTGATTTGACACGTAATCTTGGAGTAAAATAATCAATGAAGTATGCGTAAAGTCGAATGAGTGGAAATTGACATTTCAAATTCCCTTATCTATTTGGTAACTTATGAAACATACACCCATGAAGTAAGTATCATACAATTATGATGTAAATATACATAAATTAAAGTATATTACACAATGAATACAATCATTGGCATTAAACACACCACATGCAATAAATAAGTGGTGAACAATGGAAATCTCACGGAATTAAAAGTGAGATAAGATACCCCTTACTTTGTACTTTTTCCTTGGTCGAGGGTAGGTTAACCTCATGTAAAATGGTGAAATAATTGTTATTTAATTACAAAAGAATCATATATATTAATATTATATCATATATGATCTTTTAACATTGATTTGTTAATAATATCTTAGTGTTATCGTCGTTTCACGTGTTAACGGATTTTTTTTCCTTTATATTATTTTTTATGTGAGCCATATTTGTTATGGATAAGATGTATCTTCATCATATATAGAATTATATTATTTCTTTAAACATTATTTTTAACCATCAAATGAAAATTATTCTGGAATGGATATGATGGGGAATGAATCTCATCACGTTTATGCAGACGGTAGTCTGTACGTACGCACGAGCGACAATATCTTTCTTTTCAAATTAAAATAATATATAATTAGATGTTATATAATATATACAGAATCATTTTCATTTTATATTTATTATTTACATTAATTAAACATCATTATTATACCCTTAAAAATAATAATGTATCGAATAACAATTACACCATGATGTGGAGACGGTAATCTGTACGTACGCATGTATGGTGACATGTCAATCAAAGGATGGATAAAATAATGAAGATGGATATACCATATTTATAATAAAATCACATTATATAGAAGATACTGGAGTTATTATTTTATAATGGAAATAACAATGAAAGAACAAGTAAAAGAAGAGAAGAACTTGAAAGAGGGTGCTGAAATTATTACCTCTTCTTCGGGTTATTCCTTTTGATTTGATCAAAAGGGCTCCTTATGTTGGATTTCTGACCAAAGGAGAGCCTATTGGATGAATGGATGATAGATTAAGTGGTATTTGGGAAGCGTTTGGCCGATACAAATAGCTTTTAAGGTCTGAATTATTGAGAAGGGGGACTGCCCTTTTACAAGAGGGGTGATGGGCACCTTAGGAAAAGCTAGAAATATTGTTTTATAATAAATACATATTCGGTATATAATGGCTAAAAGTGGATAATATTAAGGTCAAGGTGGCTATAGGTCTAAAACCACTCAAAAAATAGGTTTTAGATAGGTTTGTGTCACCATAAAAACTTTATCATTTTGATTTAACTCTTAGGTAAATAGTTTGACATTTACCATGTCTCTTTGTATTTTTATATTATATCGTTAATAAACATACTATAAACTTCTGAAAGACCCCCAAGTGGTTCATTAATGATATAAATATCATTATATATGTCCATTTGATGAACCTTAGATTTTTATAAATACTATATCAATTTATAATATAATATTTGTTTTTAAAAACTCCTTTATGTCAATTTTGACAATATTTAATAATTGATTTTTGTTAAAGTCTTAAAAAATTATTAATTTGAACCAAATCAATTTAAGAAATACTATCATGTCATATTAACCTATAAAATTCATGGATGTCATCAAAACGTTCAAATTATATGTATTTTAACATTTATAATACCAATTATTTGATTCTTTCAGTAATAAAGAAAAATACAGCATCATTATTGTGTCATAAATAAATTTTATTATTCAATGTCTAAAAATTATAAATAAAATACCATTATCTTTATAATTAATATTTATATTTGAAAATATAACATATATAACCCTATGTAAAAAAATTTTCTAAAAGATATATGTTTATTTCAATTTTTTTTAATTACTTTAACTTAATTAATATAAAGTGTCTATCAAATAAATGTGGCAGCATGGGGTTCCAAAATCAACCCAAATATGACCATGGTCGTAAATGTATCAACAAATAGTGTTAGTACACGTTTTAGGGTAATTTAATACTATTATAATATTATTTTTAACCCTTATTTACCGGATTTACCCTTTAACCGTGGTAAATAAAATATTTACCGAAGTAATTATTCAAAATGTCTAAAAATAAAAGTTACATATTTACACAATATGTACATCTGGATTCTAAATATTGAATCCATTTTTATAAATTCAAAACATATAAGTGGCAGAAATTAATTTAAAATTAATTCCCTTTGTCAAAACAAAAAAAAACGTGTTTTTAAGAAAATATTAACTATCCAAAGATTGACACTTGAGTATTTCCAGTTTAAATGTGAAATTATGTCTAATGAACAAAATTGGATTAAATGGAAAAAATATAATATAATTATACTTTAAAACCACTGAAATTCATAATTTATCACCATTATTTATTTCGATTAAAAATGTTGATTTCAATTAAAAGTTAGTAATTTTCATTATTCAACAAAATATGAAAGATATTAGAAAAGTACCAAAACTTCACCCTAAACTAATTTTGTTATTTCGAATCCACAAATGAAGTCCATTTTGAAAGATAAAATTTATAAAATTTCAAAAAGGGGGGTATTGCTATTAATAACGGCTAGTTTTATTGGTTGTGGTGTGTTAAAACTCGAAGATGCCTACAACACACACTATTGTATTATTCAAAGAGGAGAATACCATGGAAGGTTGAGATGTTACATTCTAACCTCCTTCAATAAATAATTTCCATGAAATATTTTTTAAAATTGGTCTTGGGAATATAATGGAAATTCGCATATTGTAAAAAGAGTCAACAAAACTATCAATTTAAAAGAAAGGAAGAGAAGTACAAAGGTCACCCAAGAATACCTATAGTAGTACTCCATGAAGAAAAACATGTATATGGATGATAAACTAAGTGTCAAGTTCTGATGGAGAGGGATAGAAAACATGATCAGCAGAATGTTAACAACAAGAAAACCACAAACTTGTGATGGGAAAAACATTCATTAGTTTCCTAGTGGGAAAAGTAAACGGACAACGTTTTTTTAAAGTTACATTTAATAAAGATGAGGAATTTATTTATGAGATTGACCAAGAACAAAAATAGATATACTTTATGTATAGTGTCATTCTATAATAAATTTCTACGACTAACTAATTTTTTTTAAATGATTATTCAAGATGACTTTGTCAAACCAGAAGAGCTAGAATCAACTTTTAGAGAATCACATGATTAAAAAAGGATAAACTGTATATTTACATTGCCTTTAGAGATTAATCCAATCCATAATGGTTAGTACAATATCAGATGATCCCCCAAAAGGATATTCCTTTATAGAAAGAAACACTAATCTTAATTTCTGAAATTAAACCAACAATACCCCAAAGATAAATAAATACCATTCAAAAAAACAATTTTCTTTAAATTCCTTCAATATAACCCAAAGTAATATTGAAACCCAAAATATTAAAAAAATTTGTTATGTAGTCTTCCACGTTAAATTTAATCTCCAAATGACAACAACTACTCTTAATGTCACATACATAAAAATAATTAACCTAATCACATATTCTCTATTATAGGTTTATCATTTCCATAAATAACCCAAATCACTATAAATCCACAATAAAAACTAGATAAAAATCCCCCATTACTCCCAAAATGAAATCTCATAGTATTATATTTTCCTTTGGTATATAGTGTTCCCAATAGAGCGAACATCTTCCAAAATAACATTTATCACTTAATCACTGATTCATTTTTCTATACTAAGGGTATTCATTTGATAAGACATAAGATCCCAAATCAACTTATTATTGATCAATAAAATCATTTAACTTAAAATAATTAGTCACACTAACCAGGGACTTCATGAAGTCCAGTGGTAGGTGATAAATCTCAACCGCACTCTAGTTGTGGGTTCGATTCCCACAGCTTTTTCCAACGTGACGGGTTGTCACATGGTCTGCGTGTTGTCCTTTTTCAAAATTTATATTTTATAATATTACCAATATGAAATAAATTCCTTAAAATATCCATAATGTAATTTAACCACAAATTTTATCTCATACCATTCATTTTCATCACAAAATATAATAACTTGTAATTGCCACAATCACAATGATCATATAAAAAGAAATGGTTATTTATAACTATATCTAAAAGAGAAAAGATATGTCTTCTCCAAATATCATTTTCACATGACAAACTGTTGGGTTAAAAATACAAGAGAAAATTATTCCAAAGTAATCCCATCAATAAAGAGTACTAGTAATTTTAAAAATTTATCCATCCATTTATTTCCACATAACTTCTTCTTTGATAGAGAAAATATCCTATAGAATAGGGCATTTACTCGGGTAATGGTCAAGTCCCCTACATTTATTGAAAATGTCTATAAATAGATTCTTGGAACCATTTTTATTTTCTTCCATAGTACTCTTCATTTTTTTCCTTTGCAATTCTTCACTTTATGACTTTATTTCCAAAACATAAAGGATTTATTTGTTCCATTGAGACACAGTTGTCTCCTTTCACATTTCATGCATGATGGAAATTTAGGATTCTTTTCAACATGCTCTCCACTGATGGAGCTCTTACCATTCATCACCTTTCTCTTCATTGTTGAGCCTGGGAGTTTGTTAATATATATGTTATTGATCATATTTTTGGAAAACTGATTTGGCATGAACACAATATCTTATATGCCTATCAAAATTCTATTTTTTGCTCATTTATACCATTGTTCCCACCTTGTACATCATTCTCAAAATTACTATGACATCATTGGAATCCATCCATTGACAAAAACTAGAAAGAATTGTGTGAGTGAAAGTAGTCATAAAATCATTTTTAGAATATCATGTCACTATATTCTCAATTTGAAACTCCTTAGGATTAACCAAGCTCATTAATTCTCATATTATAATAAAATACTTAAAATCGGTTTGTAAACAAAATGTAAATTATCCTAAGCATATCCCCTGGGAGTTTAGTAACCAAGATTGCAGAAAGGCCCATTGTCGTACACCAATTCTCGTTCGAGTCTAGCTCAAAGAGGTGTTTTTGGGTTTTACCCCTAGGTATATCTGTGCCTGAGCTGCCACTACCTGCTCGTATCCAGACAGTGATGTACTGCTCGGTAAACTCACAAAATCTCTACAATACCAACATTCTAGAATGTTCTTCTATACTAATCCCCGAAGTCCATCTTAGGGCTATGTTCTCTCATCCGAGTCTATCTAAATCTAGTTTCCAAGGTTTGTTCTAAACTTCCTCTAATACCAACTGTAACGTTCCGACCGCAAAAGTCCAGAGTTGGTGCATTATTACGTATCATTGGCATGATCATAAAAGATCATGTCTTGAATTACCTATTAGTTTAGTAGCCTTGGTAGTACTAGATACATTTTGAAGGTTTACTTTACATCATAAAATGAAAAACTACAACAACATTTTCTCAATAGACAACAATGAGATCCCATAGACAATCCCTGGAGGTCAGTCATAATATACTTCTTTTCATCTTAGGAAAAATAAAACATAGAAAAGGGTGAGATCTTATGTTGAGTAAGGATAAAATTATACAAAAAATATTCATAAATAAGAAAAAACATTTAAGGAAATGTATAACTAAAACAAAATCCTTTTAAACTTGAAATTCAGCATAATATGGCAAAGATAAAATCAAAAAAATTCATTTACTTATTCACATGGATGTTCTACTAGTCGAATGATCACATGCAATATCAATAACCACTTTCTTAATGATGGAATGATAATTACAGACTATCATAACCACATAATCAATGCCTTATGCCAAGACTACCAATAAGATTTTGTCAAGGCCTTGTGTCGAGAAACTAGTTTGTCTCATGAGACCTACGGATGCATCAATGAACTCTATCGGGCTCCACCTGTCACTTACTAAGTCGAACTCATTCATTATATGAAATTTTTGAAATATAACATAATCATTCGTATCAAAACAAGTATACGAAATGTCAATACTTTATCTGAAAACTATGAATGGTATATAAATAGCACATCCATAGTCAAACATTACTCAATCAATACAGTATGGAAGATTTTATTGTAACAAATTAACTTCAATCAAGAATAATGAAGGATATTAACATAGATTAAAATAATCATCTAAACTATTTGATAGAAATACCACCTTTTTCTTGAAAACATTTAAAATTCTCACTATTTATCAAGAAGTCATTTAAAATAGATTTTTTAATAAAAGTGTCCCATACCACATTGAAACATTAAAAATGAATTTTATTTTTAAAACATTAATTTCCATATAAATAAATCCTTACAACCATTTTAAAAAAATGGACATTAATTAGAATGATTTAGAAGAATAAATCATTAAAACATTGAAATGATATTTTAGTTAGAGTTCCTAACCGAAAGAGAGACAACTGAATACAAACAATTAAAGTAATACAAACTTAATAATTTCATGAGAATTAAGGGATTCATGATATATTATGTTAATGTACATTATATACACCATATAAATGTGATTTTGTGTATAACAATAAAGAAGTATCAAGGGAATGTAAATTTAGATGAAATCTTTTATAAAGACAGTATCCTTAGGTTAAGGATAGATAAATGTCATAATTATGTGTGAAAAATATAAATACAATAAATATGATTGGATATTAAGTGTAAATCAATCAGAGTATATTCACAGATATTCTTGTAAAAACAACACCAATGAATTGGATATTTAACTCAACAAATGGAGATTGAGTTAAAATTACTCTTATCATGATCATATCAATGACTTGAAAATTTATCAATGGAGTGATTATGTGTATAAAAAGTATATCCACATAAAGGTGACTGGAAATTATGACATATACAAATGAATAGTGATTCGGCACATTATAATGGAGTAAAATAATCAATGAAGTTTGCGTAAAGCCGAATGAGTGGAAATTGAAATTTCGAATTCCCTTATCTATTTGGAAACGTACGAAACATACACTCATGAAAGAAGTATCATAAAATGATGATCTAAATATCCATAAATGAATGTATATTACACAATTAATACAATCATGTGCAGTACACACACCACATGTAATAAATAATTGGTGAACAGTGGAAATCTCACAGAATAAAAAGTGAGATAAGAAACCCCTTACAATGTACATTTTCTTTGGTCAAGGGTAGGTTAACCACTTTTATAATGGTGAAATAATTGTTTTTAAATTATAAAATAATAATATGGATTAATATGGTATCATATATGATCTTTTAACATTAATTTGTTAATAATATCTTAGTATTATCGTCGTTTCGAGTGTTAATGGATTCATTTTCCTTCATATTCATTATTATGTAAACCATATTTTTTATGGATGGGTTCTATATTTTCCTTATACATAATGATATTAAGTATTTAAAAATTATTTTTAACCATCAAATTAGAATTATTCTTGAATTGATACGATGGATAATGAATCTCATCGTGTTCTTGTAGACGGTAGTCTGTACGTACACACGAGTGACAATATCATTATTTTGATATTAAAATAATATATAATTGGATGGTATATCATATATACAGAATAATTATCATGTTATATTAATTATTTAATGAATTAATAATCATTATTATACCCATCTAAATAATAATGTATTGAATACCAATTACACCACGATGTGGAGACGGTAATCCGTACGTACGCACGTATGGTGACATGTCAATCAAAGAATGGATTGAATAATGAAGATGGTTGTACCATATTTAAAATAACATCAAATTATATAGAATATACAGTAGTTATTAATTTATAATTGAAATAAAAATGAAAGAAGAAGTGGAAGAAGAAAATATCTTGAAAGAGGGTGGTGAAATTATTACCTCTTCTTCAGGTTCTTTATTTTGATTTGATCAAAAGGGCTCCTTAAGCTGGATTTTTGACCAAAGGAAGGCCTCTAGGATGAAGTGAGGAAAGTTTATAGGGTATTGGGAAGATTTTGGCTGAGCATAATGGCTTTTATGGTGTTAATTGGTGAAAAGGGGGAGTTCCCTTTTATAATAGGGGTGAGGGGTACCATTGGAAAAACTAGAAATATTATTTTATAATAAATTAATATTCATTTTATAAAGGATCCAAAGTGGTTTATATAAATTTTAAGGTGGGTATAGGTATAAAACCACTAAAAATAGGTTTTAGACACGTTTGGGTCACTATATTATCTTTATCTTTTTTATTTAACTCTTAGGTAAATAGTTTGACATTTACCATGTCTCTTTTTATTTTAATATTATATAGTTAATAAACATACTATAAACTTCCAAGAGACTCCAAAGTAGTTCATTAATGATACAATTATAATTATAAAAGTCCTCTGCACAAACTGTATATTCTTAGTAATAATATATCAATTTATAATATAATATTTTTTTTAAGAACTCCTTTATGTCAATTTTGACACTATTTAATAATTGATATTTTTTAAGTCATAAATACTTTATTAATTCAAACCAAATTCATTTAAGAAATCCTAAAATGTAATATTAACCAATAAAATTCATGTATGTCATGAAAAAGTTCAAATTATATTTATCATATAATTTATAATACCAATTATTTGATTCTTTCATTAATAAGGAAAATAATGCAACTTTTTTGTGTCATAAATAAATATAATTATTAAATGTATAAATATTATAAATAAAATAAAATTATGTAGGAAATAAATTTAGATTTATAATTTAGATTTAAAGTCTAAAATAGAACATATAAAACCATATGTAAAAAAATTTTGCTAAAAGATATATGCATCTGTCATTTTTGTATTTACATTAACTTAATTAATTCAAAGTGTCATTATCACTTACAAGTGGCTCCATTAGGTCCAAAAATCGACTCAAATATGCCCATGGTCGTACTTTTATCAACTAATAGGGCTTGGACACTTTTTAGGGTAATTTAATATTATTATAATATTATTTTGTTACCCTTATTTACCGTATTTACCCTTTTACCATGGTAAATAAAATATTTACCAATGTATGGAAAATAAACGACCTATTTACAAAATTTGGACCTCCTAATTATAAATATGGAATCCATTTTTCTAAATTCAAAAAAAATAAGTGGTAGAAATTAATTTAAAATTAATTCCCGCTGTAAAAACAAAACACATGTTTCTAATAAAGAAAAACTATCAAAATATTGGCACTTGCTTAGGTCTAGTTTAATTGTGAAATTAAGTCCAATGACCATCATTGGATTAAATGGTAAAAATTTAATCTAATTATATGTTAAAATCACTCAAATTAATATTTTATAATTACTAATTATTTTGATTAAAAAAAATTTCTTAAATTAAAATTAAGTAATTTTCACTATTCATAAAAATATAAAAGTTATCAGAAAAGTACAAAAAATTCACCCTAAGATAATTTAGATATTCCTAATGCAAAAATGATGTCCATTTTTAAAGACAAAATTTTTAAAATTTCAAAAAGTGGGTTTTAAAATTCCTAATGGCTAGTTTGATTGGTTGTGGTGTTCTAGAACTCGAAGTTGCGTACAACACACGCTACTGTATTATTCAACGAGAAGTGTACCGTGGAAGCTTGGGGTATTACATATGTGGTTTATGTACAACCACGTTGATATTTATAATCATGGATCACATTATATTCATGGTATTTAAATTTTTATTTGATGTTTTTTCTTTCAAGGGGGTTATGACTCAAAAGTTACCAAAGTTGTAAATGGTTATTTCATAATCTCATCATTATTCAGAATTGTTTCTATTTAATTATATATTAAATTAAATTGTTTGATATTTATATCATGAAACCAATATATTTACTTCTCCTATATTTATTTCCAAAATTTTTTATATTTACCTCTCAATTTTCTCACATCTTGTACTCAAGTTAAAAAATCAGGTATTTATGAAAGGCCAAGATTATTACTCTTTTTCTTTAAAAACACTTTATATTATTCATATTACTAAAAATATATTAAATAATTATTTCAAAAACATCTTACAATTATTTTAATTCTATTTATACATTATTTTATTTTTATAAAATGTTTAAATGGAATATTATAATAATGTTTGGAAATAGAAACATTTTACTTTTAAAAAAAATAAGAAGGTAACCATTGTTTAACTCTAATTGCATCATTAACACTCATTGATTTAAAGATTAATTTACAATTATCCAAGTTTATATTAAATAAAATTCCTTAATATTTGGAAATTATTTTTTTATTTTAAATAAGTTAGTTTAAAGTGAAATTAGTATTTTCCTCATAAAATGTTCTAGTGAAATTTTGAAAATGTATTCATTTATATCAACATTAATTTGTAGATAATTTTGTTTATTGGTATGTAATTGTTTGATACTATTAACCATGATACTCTAAATGTTTAATGATTATTTTTATTTATTAAGGTAATTCATAACATGGCCTATTCTAGTTTTTCAATAGAAATGTTTATATTGATTGTGTTTCACCATTTTCATATGATGAATGCATTTAAATTAGTATGTGATGGGAGGGGATTATTAAATCCCCTAATTAAATCTCTAGATATCATGAGAAAAACTATTTCGAGTATTTTTCTATCTCCTTACCAATTTATATATGATGTCTTCGAAAAAGGCCTTGACAATAACGTTATGATGTTTTTCATTATGAAACTAGTTATTATTTATGATGTGATTATTTATGTTTTTATGTTATTTAAGGGTAGTGTCCCCTGTTTTATTATAATAATTTTATATAATGTTTTAATACTATATGTATTGGCCATATTATTCAAGTCTTAGTTACTTAGTGATATATTCTATTGTACCCACACCCTTAATGAGCATTTGAGAACACCACTTTCTTATGTTTCCTTTGTCAAAGATTACAAGAAGTGTATTTTGATTGATATGAGGTGATACGTTAAATATAATAATGGTTTTATATATGTAAATACCATATTTTATATTATATTTTTGATTCTATTGTGAGATTCAAGTATGTATCTATTTTTTCAATATTACAAACTATTTAATATTTCAGGATGAAATTTCTAGTATCTAGTTCCAACATAATAAATTAACTACTAAAATTGTAATACTAAAGATGGGGTCTTTGAAAATTTATATAAGGTAGATAGTTATTCCATACCATGAAATATTTATAGGTACTCAAAAAGTTCTCCAAGATCTTAGTAAGACACAAATGAAATAGTGTGTATCTTCAGAATGAGGGATTCAATAGAAGAATAAGCAAGAATGGTTCTGATGCTTTAAATTTTTAATATATTCACACTATGTTGAAACATTAATTAAAAAAACTAATTTAATTCTATTTTAAGGAAATATTAATTATAGACTAACTAAATACCTCTATATATGAGTTACAAATCATTAAACAGTAAAAAGTCAATTAATTCTAGGGTTTTAGAAGATTATATCATTGAAAATACCATTTAATGATCCCAGGGGATGATAAAAATGGATTTTAATATAAACCCCACCATCCTTACATGAGATAAGAATGGTGTGTAAGGGTAACAAGGTTTTACCCGTATGTAAGATTTTAAAACTCGGTAGGCTACTTATGTAAAATTAAGTATCTTGAGGTTACTCTTACATGATATTGACATAAACATTATACTGGTATTGGGAATTTATCGATACCCTTACAAGTAATTGAAACTACCTTTACATGATAATTTTAAATTATATCTTACAATTACGGGATAACTAGATCACCCTAACATAAAGAAAGAATTAGTGTTATGACTATTATGTAGATAATGAGAAACTAAAACTACTCTTTGGTAGATAAAATATACCATTACATAGCCTATAAAGGAATTAAATTTCCCTAATGTAATGATTATGAAAATTTAATTAACATTGAAAAACAAATAGAGTTCATGATAACTTTACACAGACTTTATAAAACAAAGTATAAAATTATAGAGGGGTATTTACGTAAGGGTAAAATATGATTTTAAATATTTAAAAATATTTACAATTCAAAGCCTTAAATATTATTCAAAAACATATAAAAATATCTTAAAACATTTAAAATTTCTATATAAAATAAAAAATGATTTAAAAATAAATTAAACAATATATAAAATTGCTCACAAGCCACCAACAACCCCAAAATGACAATAGAAGACTGAGGAATATTTTGGACCTTTACAATAGATAGGTCCCTAATAATTTCAATCGATGAGAACTAAAATAAAACACAGTTTGAATGGAAGTAAAACTATACATCTGAACAAACACACCATGAGAAAATTATCCAAATTCTAACTATCATAGAAACTCAACATCGTCATTCATAAGAATAAGTCACAAAAATATATAAGAACAAAAACTAGATACTAAACACTCTCCTTGGGGAAATACCTCTCAAAAAAGAGCAAGTCCACACATGTGGAATTAAATATTGGATAAAAAATATCATATATTAGATAAAGGTAAAAAACCACGAAAAAGGAATCATTATAAGATAATATAAATAAAAAACAACAAGGGATACTAATCATGTATTTGATATAGACAATACCATGAACTCGCTTCCATGCCACATCGTCACCACAAGAAATTAACCAAGGGAATGATGTTTATGTAGAACACCTTATCTTGAAGGTCCTAGGTCTCTATAGGAAACTCCTTGATGGTCAAATCAAATTTAACATTGATCTCACCCAAATGGATTATGTTAGAGTCGTCATGAAGATAATGATGAAACTACAACACATGGAAGACAACATGTACCTGAATTATATGAGGGGATGTTCTATCTCATATTTCATGAATCTACCATAATCCAACACATAAAAATCCCCCAAAAAATGAAGATAAATATTTCTCAGAATACCAAATAATAGCTACCCATGATGAGGAGTGACCATTTAGAACACGTGATATCTAATGTTAAATTTTTTAGTTCTCTTCCTATTATTGATATTGGATATAAAATAATCTTGAACCATATTTATCCTCTTGTAAGTAATGTAAACCATCTCGGTCTTGCATTGCACTACCTTTGGCTGGGTAAATAATTACTCTCTAACCCATATCCAACACAATAGAGAACACAACGTTCATTTATACCAAGCATAAAACATTCACATAAAAATGGAAAATTGAAAACTATTATTGAAATAAAACTCAATGAAAGAATGGTGCATCACCAATGAATCTAAAAAATCAAGTACACAATCATTAATCCTTTCCTTGATATTATAGATGTTGAACTCATTGTGAATGGCCTTATGTGGATGAAAAGTAGTGTTTAAGTAAAACTAAGAGCCAAAATCATGGAATGGAACTCATCACACCTTAGAGGAAAGACATGGATAGAAATCAGTGATAATCATCAATGAGACTCCATAGAACCTCACGACATCCTCCCCTGAGATAGACCTTTTATTTTCTAATATGTGAGACAATTTCATCCAACATACCACTATCACCCATATAGAATCATATCCTCCATTAGATCAAGGTAAAACGATAAATAAGACCATCAAAATTTCCACCCAGTTCTATTTAGGAACATATACCTAGTGGGGAAACCTCTAGAAGCACATTTTCTATCCATCACATTATGAAAAAATAAATATTGAGACACAAGATCGGCAATAGAAAACATTATCTAAGGCCACCAAAACATACCACTCATCACACGGTACATTTTCATCACATAAGCATATATACACATGGGTTTTCTATGGAACACATGGAGAACCACATTGTGCATCTTATAAAGAATGTGAATCCATCCTTGGAAAAACAGCAGGTGTTGTTCATCCTCAAACCATCCATAAAGGGAATCATCATATAAATATAGGTCACTCCATACCTCTACCTAAGATTCCCATATCCCAGACTCCTCCATATGTTGTACCAAACATGAGTGTACCATCATCTGAAAATGAATCATCTTCAGCCAACCTATTTCATATTAGGATTCAATATTTATAGTTATTCCATCACTCTCTATGAATCTATAGATTTTCACAGTGAATCACTATGTGACCTCTTGATTAATGCATCAACTACAATATTAAACATTACTGATGTCTATAAATTCAATGATTTTTAGTCATTCATCAATTTAATCAATTTTTCCCATGTTCATGTAATGATGTGAGAAGACATACCTCATGATCTTGTGATTGGGGAATACCAATAAATGTTCACCAATGAAGAATTGATTCCATAACATCCAAGTAAAAATAAATTCTTATAACTCTTAAATATTGGTAAAATATTTATTATCTTTGGAATATAACTACCAAGATCAATAATAAAAAACTGATCGCTACTAAATTAAGACACCACTCATGATATGATAGAAATCATTATAGAAAACCTCTAATTGAACTCCCTATTTTGGGAAACAAATGACATAAGTGAAGACAAACTACTCCATTTGAACCTAATTTTTTTTGAAACTGGTCATTCTATAAGATTAATGTATCCTTTCTAGTCTACGATATTAGAGGGGCCCCAATCTGATAGATGCCAGGTTTGAACCTCCTATAATATCTTGTAAGACCATGGAAACAAGACACTTTTGAAAAAGCCTTGGGGACTTCCAAAGAAATAAATTCCTCTATATTCAATGTATCTATGGACACAAAACAATGGTACAAAGAATTCCCCAGAAAAAATCCCCATAAGCCCATAAATCACACTTTTACAGCTACAAAAATAGTTGTAGATGAATAAAAACTCCCAAAATAGAACCAGAATGCTCTATACAAACCTCCCCCCTCGATCTCTAAGTACATAAGAATATAATTAATGAAAAACAAACAGAACTAATCCAGTATCTCTAAGAACATTATTTTCATTAAATCCATGAACACTTTTAAATAATTCCTCACACTGAATAGTAACACAAAAAAAACTCATAGTTTCAGTAATGGAATTAAAAATAGGTTTTAATTGTATCCACATATTTTACCTACATCTAATGATGTCATGAACATAGATGAATATTTCATAACCAACTAAATATATTCATTTGATCAAATTAATCTTCAATATTTGGAAGAGGATAGTATTTCTTTACAACCACCCTACTCAAGTGACGATAATCAATATAGTAATGCAAAAAACTATCATCCATCTTTATGAACTGAATCAGTACACCCTAATGTGACACACTCATATGAATAGAACATTAGTAAAAATGATCATCAATCTAAACCCTCATCCATCACAACATATAAGGATTCATCTAATATAGAGACATCAAGATTGTAGAATATCCAAATTTTAGCACTATTCTAAGATCAATCACTCATTAAGGTGATATTTCCACAACCACCCTAGTCAAGCAATCAGGGTACTCTTCCACAACCCTATTATACACTATAGGCAGAAAATATGATGAACATCGCATCAAATCATTCATGTAGGAAGAAAAGTACAAATCACATATCTAACACATCCAAGGGAATTTCCTTGTACAGAACATTAAAGAAGCTCTTTCAGCAATATAGAATACAATCACAGCCCTAATGAAATAAAAAATATCCATCACCAAATACATAATTTCCATAATAAGGATAATTTTGTAAGGTTATATTCAAAAACAATGTATGTATCCCCAAGTAATGTGTTACCCTATAATTATCTCACTTATAATTAAACATTAAATAAATGACATTGTTTTATAATTTTCATACAGAATTCCAAGGGAACCAAAATTATCTCTACCTCATGTCCTAATTCACAGAAAAATGAAGGTGATATAAAGGATTGTAATTATCATAAATCAAAAAAATAATTTACCTAATATAAAACAAGAAAATGATACCTTGGAAAAAATCATGCTCCCCGGACACTGGAAAATCTAGGGAACACTGCCATCCATGACCTACCCCATGGCCTATCTGAACACGATCGGAACCACATAAATTTTTATGAACTTATCATGGATTATGATTAACATCAAAGGGTTGTATTATTCCTATCACATCTTCTATATTTAGATAATTAAAATTTGGACCACTCTACTGCAACTATGTTAGAAGAATCATCCACAATGTTGGAAAATTAATTTTGGCACCTACTACATATTATTTTCTAGAAAGGTTTATTCATTCTCATCACAAATGGACTCATCCTCTATAAGATTAACATGTGTTTGATCACTTGGTAGGGGACTTAGTTTTTCCACTTGTTGAGAAAAAAGATGACGAGGTTTGGGACCTACCACCGACTTTTTTAAATCTCTTTTGTTTTGGAAACTAATAAATGTAGAATATATCTCTACTATAGAAGGAATCCTAAACAATATCCAACAATGAAAATCAGGTATTGGTAAGCATAATCTCATAAAATTATTCCCTTTTCAATGACTTGATATATATTGAAAACCTAAACAAGGTTACATGAATTTGGAGATCAAGACCCCACGCCTCCTCAAAATTCCTCTCCCTAGCCTCTTTTCTAGAAATAGGTCTAAAGAATTAGGGAGGAGGATGCTAAAACAGATCCCAAATTCCCTCATATTGGAGCCCCTATCAAAGGGTATGTATCTAATTGATACTACCTAAATTCATAGTTAATATAAGAAACTCTTCTAGAAATTGGTGTTAAAACTTCTCCCAAAAGACTGTTGACTCCTCACGATTCTCAAGGAACATTAACTATCACTGGCTTCCTACTCTATATTGCATCATAAATGATAAAAATCACATTTCTCCTTCTATGAAGAGATCAAAAGAAAGGCCATATACACATCCTCCATCCAGTCATATATCACTGAGTCTAAAGCAAAGAAATCACACTTATATATACTATTATAGTGAAACTCTTAGAGTTTACTTATCCTAGATTTATCATTGTTGACCTTAACCGTACAATGATATAGTAGCACATCCTACTGAATATCCTCAACATGAAATAGATAGCAAAGTTAACCTAGATCTAAACCAGCATAATAAAAAATGTTAGTGACTCCTAAAACTGGTACAAGGAATATATAAGATCAATAAATTATGTATTTATTTAACATCAATATAATCCCAAAGAGTTCCCATTTAAAACATGACCATAGAGTAAAATGATGCATGACCCATCCCTAGGATGATACCTAAAAACAAAAATCACATTATTTACATGGATTGGTAAACATATGTGTCCATACAAAGAATCATAGGGGACCCTAAATACCAATTTTCAATCCAAAATCTCATGTATAATCCATATAATAAACACAACTGACATTGTTTCCCAAACAACCCATGTATTCCACATCAGTTCCAACCCCGGGACATCATTCTATCTCTTAACTTGTATCTTTTAACTTGCATTGTAATGACTCCACCCCCAAAGGTACCACACCTAGTTCGGAAATAAGATAAGGGACATGATGATTCCTTATAGCCACCTCTAATAGGCATAGAGCTGGTGTCATGAACGGATGACAGATGATACACATAGTTGGGAGCCATTACCCTCTATGATTTTAGAAACAAGAGATAAGATAGATACACCCTATAACTAAAAATCATCAAAAAGTTAAAATATCTCAAAATAAAAGAACAGAATGTAATAAAATTGAACAAATTTTAGAAAATTACAACTACCAAATGATATCCCTCAAACTGACCTAGAAGCCCAAATAGCTCTTATACATCCTTCATGAGCCAGAATATTGTAAATTGATCACCATGCAACTTCATTGATCATAGAATGTGTGTGTGTGTGTGTGTTTGTGTGGTGAATATAATAGGCATTTTTAGTAGGATCCTCCCAATAGCATCGTATTCAAAAGATAATGAAATCGTATAGAATGCTACAAAAAAGTGAAGCTAACTTATCACCTAAGAATATATAAAATATTCCCAGACATACCATGCCTATCTCCCAGCATGTATCACATGAAAGTGATCTTATAAAACAGCAATAAAAGAAGGTACTCAATTATCACTTCCCCACTAGTTTTCCACTCTACAAAAACGACATATATCATGATCCATCACTCC
Source organism: Viscum album (assembly GCA_963277665.1). Classification (NCBI taxonomy): domain Eukaryota; kingdom Viridiplantae; phylum Streptophyta; class Magnoliopsida; order Santalales; family Viscaceae; genus Viscum; species Viscum album. The sequence continues at coordinate 385,685,389 of OY728125.1, forward strand.
CCAAAAGTAATCTAACTCAAAGAAACATGTGAAAAAGAATATTCTCATGCATCTTTTTTATTAAATCAAATTTTATCATACCATATCCAATATCTATATATTTTCAAAGTAGTTTTAGGGATCCACCATAGTATTTATATCAAGTATTATATTTCAATCCACAATTCTATACACAACATAATTATAATAATTCAAAGGATGTTATATTCGGAGATACATGTGTGTGAAATTACCACAAAACATTACATAATTCTACACACAAATGTGGGAATCCTAACCATCATGGATTCCATAACATAATACTACCAGGTGAAAAGAGACGGACCAGATGGTGAATCCATCCATTTATTCCTCGGAAACCTATATATTATGGAAAACACCCTCCTAGATTCCACTAGGTGACAATATACCTACTGAAATCTGTGGGGTAGCATATGAAATTAAATAACATATCGGTTATAGTATATCTCATTATTACATAATGGTAATTAATCAAGTAAATTATATACCAGTAGTTATCATCACTCGGACACCTACCTAGCACTACTAAAGAATAGATATCCTATAAGTATACATTATTTCAAGAAGAATTCAGATATTTCATTCTATTAAACATTTAATATTATATTAATTCATTCAACTGACCATTGGAAATTTTTTATTAATACTTTAACATGATAAAAAAATGATTAACACTCCCATCGTATATTAATAAATAAATTCCATGGTTTCCCAAGGATATCATCCTTTTCATTCCATCAAGCACTAACACAGTAAAATAAATTATTTATTAAATATTAACATTAAATAATTATAGGAATTCTAAACATGATCATAATATACAATTGAAGAGATGTAAAAACCAAGCACAACTACGAACCACAATGAGTAGGGAATTAAAACTAGGTAAATAAGAAAATCATATATATGAATCTTAATAAAAAACATTAACAATAAAACATCTCGGTGTAATGTTTAGGATCTGGGTACCACTCAATGGGTGCCCCGAACCCAGTTGGTCACATGACCTCAAGATCATTTCCCCAAATGCTAGAGGCTGCCAACTAGTAGTGAGGGCCCAGGTCTGATAGTGGGGAAACTATGCCCTCATTTTTCAAAGTGTAACGTAGTGGAAATGATAAATATCATAAACATGCAACAGAGGAAGCACTAAACAACATACAACTGAAATGGAAAACTGAAATAAAAGAGAACCATTAGTAATATATATGGATATGCATCATGTCACTAATTCTATGAAAACAGCCAGAACAGGATGCACCAAAATAAAATACAATACACCTCAATGTACAAGGTACAACAAAACAAAATAAAATAGTGAAAAGTGATCATAACGCAGCAGCATAACAAGCATAATCTCAGTCCCATGCTCTCTTACACCTCTTCTACAATCATGTACTTGTATAGGGTCCCTAGCCACTATTGAAACTTTCAGTAATATAGTCTGTTTGTGCCAAAGACATGACCCAAACAGGGTGTGAGAAATAAATCCCAATAGGCACCCACCAAAGGCTTGTGCCCAACTGTCAGTGAAAATGTGCAATAGCAGTGTCCGAAAGTAAATGTAGTAAACTAGTAAGTAATTAGAAGTAACTATCACTACCAGTTTCATTTCCATTTTGATATTCATTTTAAACATTCAATTTAATTATATTCTGTTCTAATTAGAACTAATCCCTCAGGCCAATCAGAACCTTCCCCTCAGGCTTATATAATAAAACCATTCCCTCATGCTTAATATAGTCATGCCCTCAGGCTAAATGTGACAGTGCCCACAGGATAATGTAGTCATTCCATTATTCTAAATATCACCATGCCATCAGGCTAAATATCACCTTGCCCTTAGGCTAATATATTCATTCCCTCGGGCTAAATATCATCATGCCCTCAAGCTAAATATCACATTGCCCTTAGGCTAATATAGTCATGCATTCAGGCTAAAGTAAAACACTTCTCTCAGGCGTAAGTAACCGGGTTGAGCCCAAAGCATAAACATGAAATTTATATAAAATTTCTCTCAAGGCAATTCAATACACTTTTTAATAATTTCATACCCTCGGGTATCCTGGCTAAATGGCTAAACTGAGGAACGCACCCCCGGGGTGGTCCCAGATCCATGCAAGGATCCAAAATAGAAGTTTATAATTACATTTAATTACCTATAAAATTCTAGGTATCTAAAATATCCAAGGACTCAACCACATGAAACCCAAAACATGGGTTTTTAGCACAACGGTACATAATTTCAACACCACAGTTGGGAATAAACACTACACCACATACTTCGATCGCCATGATCGATATACATGAATGATGCTTCCAGAAACGCCGATGAATGACGTAGATCTAGGAATAACAACAACGTTTTCAAACCTAAATAAAAATTCCTTGGGAAATAATTGGCATGAACTACCTGAGAAGAAGTAATTTCCTACCAGGGCGGTCCAATCAAGATTGACGGCAAAGGAATCGGGTTCCGGGTGAGCGATCAGGATATCTCTGAAGCTCTGGCCCCCTCTCTCTGCTCCCAAAACGAGCTCAAAGCCTCCTCTACCAAATGAGGAGTCTATTAACCATTTTAAGAGAAAAAACAAACTACACGGTGTGTACTCTCAAGTACATTTCATGTACTTTTCATTTTTCTTAACTATTCTGCTGGCGGCTTCTTGCCAGCGTGGCACTATTCATCTGTCGACATGACTACACAGCGTGTATTCCATATTACACGGTGTGTACTATCGCCCCACTGGTGGCTGGCTCCACTGTCTTAATATTCACTTTCCAACTGATAACATGACATTTAAATACAAAGTACACGACATGTAGTTAGTTGTTACACCATTCATTCCTGACAGGCCTACATGCCCTATGTACTCATCCCACATGGCCAAAGTACACTGAATGTGGAAAAGTAAATGGCGTGTACCTTCAAAATTTTGGATTTTCCCCATTTTCCTTATATTCTAAAAAACACTTATGGAAAATGGACAAGATGAAACTTGTACCTCAAAAACAAGAACTGGGTTCTTAAAAACATCACACCTTAATACAATTTGCCCCCGAATTTCCCTTCCAAGGGTGGTGATGATAAGGCTGAGAGTAGCCCTGGTCACTAAGCATGTACGTCGGTCTCCCGCTCTCAGGTTTCATCCTGCACCTGACCATGATTCCATTGAACCTGTATGAGAGGAACTGACCGGCCTCAAAGAACCTTCAAGTTTCTATCAACAATACGAATGGGATCCTCCTCAAATGATGCATCATCTGAAAGCTCAACCTCTTCGGGCTGAAAAACATGAGATGGGTATGAGTGATAATGGTGAAACTGAGATACATGGAAGACGTCATGCATGGCCTAGTACCTCTGTGGTAACTGAAACTGATAGCCAACCAACCTAACTCTCGCCATAATCTAAAATGGCCCCACACAACTCTGTGAAATTTTACACAGTCTCATGATCTGTCTGTTTCCCAAACTCTTTGAAACACGCAAGAAAACATAATCCCCAGCAACAAGCTCTAAGGGTCATCTGCAGCGGTCAACATAAGATTTAGGATGAGACTGTGTAGTAGCCATCCACTTTTGAATCAACTGGACCTGATCAGAAGTCTCCTGCATGAGATGTGGTCCCAGTAAAGCTGCCTCACCTACCTCCATCCATCATAAAGTTGATCGACATGGCCTACCATATAAATCCTTTAAAGGTTCCATCTCAATTTTTTCTTGAAAACTATTATTATAGGCAAACTCGACCAGTGGTATATGCTTCACCCAAGAGCCCCCAATGTCTAGGACGCAAGAATGCAGCATTTCCTCTAGCACATGTATCGTAATCTCTGACCGGCCATCAGTCTAAGGGTGGTATGTTGTGCTCAGAAGCACCATTGTACCCAATTCCTTTTAAAAACATTTCCTGAAACGAGATGTAAGATTGGAGTCCTTATCTGAAATGATAGAACTAGGGGACCCATAAAGATGTATGACCTCTCGAATATATATCTTCTCAAGATCGTTAACCACGAAGGTATCCTTGATCCGTAAAAAGTGAGCTACCCTTGTGAGTCTATCCAAAACAACCCACATGGCATCATTTCCTCGAGGTGACCATGGCAAGCGGATCACGAAATCCATCACGACATCATATCATTTCCATTCGAAAATGGGTAACTTCTGTAATGGTCCACCAGGTCTCTAATGCTCCATATTTACCTACTGACAGGTGGAACATCTCTCAATAAAACAACATACCTCTCATTTCATACCCGTCCACCAATACTGACATCTCAAGTTATGGTACTTTTTGGTAAATCCGGGATGAACAGTCCACACTGAATCATGAGACTCCCACATCACTTCCTCGTGTATATCCCCTGGAGCCCATACTCATCCATGGAAAAGTAGTTCCACATCATCGCCTATCATCCAACCAGGAGGAGGTTACTCACTTCCCACTGACTCCTGTAGAACTAGGCCTTCTAAATCAGATAGTTGACTCATCCTCACTCTATCTAGGAGGGTAGAAGTCTTAGACAAGGAAGAAATATAGGTTATCCCATGATTATCGTGCACCCCCACATGCATCTTAGAGAACAAAGCCATAAGCTTCCACTCACCACTAGCCTCTTGAATTGTCTGTGTCTGAGTCGTTCTTCTCAGTGTATCATCATCTGCATTACCCTTACCAAGTGTATAGGCAAGCTCAAAATCGAAGGACTAAAGATACTCAACCCACCTTCACTATCTTAGATTTAGGTCTCGCTGAGTAAAGTTGTACTTGATACTTTTGTGGTCGGTGAAAACCACAAAATTCTCTCCCAAGAGATAATGTCTCCAAAATTTCAATGCATGAACAACTACAGACAACTCGAGGTCTTGCATCAGGTAATTCCTCTCATGTGGCCTCAACTGCCGAGACTTGTACGCAACAACTCGATCACCCTAAATCAAAAATGCTCCCAGCCTAATACCTGATGCATCATAGTAAACTATATAGATATTCCCCTGTTTTGGAAGTATCAGGACTGGTACTGATGTCAACCTTTCATTCACCTCCTAAAAGGATATCTCGCAAGCTTTTGACCAAACGAACTTCCCACCCTTCTTAGTCAAACCCATCAACAGTGCTACTAAGTGGGAGAAATATTGTATAAAGCGCCTGTAGTATCCATACAACCCTAAAAAACTCTGTACCTCAAACACGTTATTAGGATGCTCCCAAGACACTAACGCTCTCACCTTCTTTTGGTCTACTGCAACTCCGGACTCTGAAATGATATGACCCAAGAAGTGTATCCGGTCCTTCCAAAAGTGGCACTTTGAGATCTTAGCATATAGTTGGTTCCCTCTCAGTGTACTCAGTATGATCTCATGATGGGTAGCATGGTCATGTCGACTGTGAGAGTACCCCTGGATCTCATCCCTGAAAACTTCCACAAAATAGTCTAGATAAGGGTTGAACACACGATTCATCTGGGCGATGAAAACTGGTGGCATGTTCGTGAGTCCGAACGGCATCACCATGTACTCATATAGACCGTACCTGCTCCTGAAGGCTGTGAGAAGTATATCAGATGGTCTAACATGTAACTGATGATATCTGAATCTCAATTAAATCTTCTAGAACACTCATTCTCCCCGAATATGATCAAAGAGGTCAACAATCCTCGGCAAGGGATATCAGTTATTAACTGTCAAATGGTTCATCTTCCAACAATCCACACAAAGTCTGAGGGTACTGTGTACCTTCTTTTCCAAGAGGACCGGAAACCCCCATGGAGAAGTACTGGGTTGAATGAAACCCTTTTCCTGTAACTCCTCTAAATGACTCTTGAGCTCCCACAACTCTGGTGTATACATCCTATAAGGATGAATAGACACCGGTGACTCTCCTAGCACAAGATCGATATAGAAATCCACCTATTGCACTGGAGGAAGACCTGAAAAGTCATCTAGGAAGACATCCCTAAAATAATCGATGACTGGAGGGAAATCCTGCTAACCAGTCCCCTGATCATCGAGATAAAAACACACAATCTGGGTTGTCACACCACCTTACCCACGATGCTCGGGTCCATCTCAGCTCACCTGGACATTCCATTCTCCCTTGTATAGAATATCTCTGCCCTATGGTGATGTGAAACTCACCCTGAGATGATAAAAATCCAAAAAGGCTCGAAAAGGTACCAACCAGCCCATCTCAGGAATGACATCATAGCTCATCATCTCCAACACATAGAGGACCCATTGAAAGTGACACCCACCAACCCCAAGGGGGCACTCTCTAAACTGATGCACACCATCTGTTCTAGTTACCAACAAAGTTTCTAGCATCATAACATCAGAATAAATAGAAACACAGATCCCAAGGCTCTCCACAATGGGAATAGATATAAATCTATGTGTAGCACCCGTATCGAAAAGTACTAAAGATAACACAGAAGTTACTAGAATAGTACATCTAACAGTGGATGGTATGGGATCCTGCTCCTATTAGGTCTGTTACACTACAGATTTAGGCCTAGTGCGGCGACACTATGACACAGCCTTGCTACCCTGAGCTGACCCACCCTGATGCCTCTGAGATCCTAGTGTTTGGCTACCACAGCAATGAACACCCTCTCTCCATGCATGCCCTGACGTATTCCAGTTTCCAGACTGGTAAGAAGTTGTTGGTCCTGCTCCGACATGCAGAGTCTACATAGAACCCCTCTCACTAGCCGATGGTAGAAACGCCCTACAAAAGCACTACAGATGACCCATCTTGCCACAAGCTTGACCCTCTACTAGGTCATGGGTACAGTGAGTTCCCTTGTTCTCCTCTCTACCACACTCTTAGCATATAACCGGGCCACCTGAAGTAATAGTGTATCTATTACTACCACCTTGAGAGAAACTCGTTTGTCTCTTCCTCTTCCCGATATAAATAATAACAGAAACAGGTGTCAAACCCCCCGGCCCACACCACTAGCTTTTTGGAGGTTCCGCACTATAATCAGTGCCTAGTTTACAATAGAATGCACTGTAGGCAACTTGAAAACATACACCAGTGCTCAAATTTCATATTGAAGAGCATCCTAAAAGTTTCTGGCCTTTAATGTCTCATCACCCCCAAGAAAGGGTGCAAAACGCTGAAGCTCTGTGAAGCGAGTAGAATAATACATCACTGATGTGGCGCCCTACTATATATTCATCAACTCTCGAGCTCAATCATCCCTCATAATCACTGGAAAGAAAATTTCTTAGAAGCCAGCATGAAAATATTTCCACACAATGTCTCAGGGATGCTCAGACTAGGTGGTAACATCCCACCACCTCTTGGCCGAATCAGGTTGCATATAAGTTGTGAGCTTGACCCTCCACCCTGGAGGTGTCTCAAGATTCTTGAAAATAGTCTTCACAAAATCCATCCATGAATCCGCAGCCTATGGTCCTCCATCCCCAGATAACGTAGGCAGATGCTGCTGCTAGATGGTACATGTCAGGACAGACATAGATGTGGTAGTCGGCGGTGCTCCATGGAAGGTCTGCATGAACCACATGAAGCCTTCACCAAACTGTGCATCTATGCCTTTGTCCGGTATAACAACTGGCTCTTCATTTGGATCTTCTAGAGAATCCATCGGTAGGCCATGGCCTACCACCTCTAGAGTATAATTGTTGCCACTCTCTTGTAAATCAACTGGTGGTCACCTCAGTGGCATGACTCTACAAGGCAAAACGCACACCTTAGATCAAGATTATCAAATACTAAAAATAATGGGACCAAGAAGGGAACAGGAGAAAGAAATCATTCAAGATTTACAAAACATTACTACACAGCTTGTATTAATACTTCACGGTGTGTTCTCTCAATAAATTAACATGGGCATGTACTCCAACTAAAACTAGTTGTGTAACACCCCAAACACACAGCGTGTCTTCAGCCTACATGGCGCGTACTTGAATCCTCCTTCCCTGCCCGAGTCCTTCTACACAGCTAAGGCACACGAATCTTTTAAAACAGAAAAACATGGCATGTCTCATAGGTGTAAGACATGTATTCAACAATCTTTCACAGGCTCATGTTGTTCATGACATGTCTTGTGTACCCAGGTCACACTACACGACATGTTTCGCAAAAACATGGCGTTTTCAAAGAAGCCCCAATTCAACCTGTGTTTCTCACTACACGGCTGGATACATGGCTAACACTACATGGCATGTTCTAGGAAGACACGACATGTAAAAGGAAAGATAACATCGACCCATGTTGTTCATGACATATTCAGGTACCTGGGTCATACTACATCATGTGTTCAAGGTAGACATGGTGTGTATGTGTTAAGGTTTCCTCCGTCTGTGTTGTTAGTTACACGGGTGGACACCAGGTCAACACTACATGGAATGTACAACAGATACACAGTGTTTTTCCCCCAAGTCATTCCCTACCCCGTGTCCCCGCCCACAAGGTATATGAAATGGGAAGAGACTACATGGAGTGTTCTGAGGGTACACGGCATGTACCTAAAATGTTTTCATTTCATTCCGAACTGAAGCACACACGGTGTGTGTCTGTAGAACTACACGGTGTGTATGCTGGGTTTTCCGGACAGTTAACCTCAGAAACTACTCTGAAACCCATAAAAACTCATAAACAAACACCTATGTTCTAAATTCCAATCCGTGAGGGGCCATAATCCCCGCGAATCAAAGATTGGCATCTTATACATGTTATAACAAAATAAACACATCGATGATCCACCAAATTTCGATCATTTAGGGCCCATACTCCTCAAGAACCAAATATTGGAGTTCATTCTATCAAAACCTCACACAACAATACACAATCAAATAGTAGGTATTTATCAAATCAGCTATCACATTTTCATGTTTTTCTAGCACAACAACTATCACAACAACATGAAATTTCTAATGCACATACATAGAATGGAAGAATGCATGACATGAGATATTTATCATGTTCCAAATTGATTAATGATATGAAAAACCCTCATATCATAGGGTTTCAACTAAATATAACCCAATATAAAAATATAAACTGCACACCACAAGTGCGTCACCCAACGGTGAAAATCAAATAAACTATAAAAGTGCAAAATCATAAAAATTACATTAACAAGGTAGATTATCTTTTCCCTGTACATGGGTTAGCTACTCCGTGGTAGTGATTATTATCAACTACCATTATCTTCCTACCCCTAAGTAAGGCTCCAAACATTAAGTCAATTAAAAGAACCCCTGTGATACCAGTTCATAACATCCCGGATCTGGGTGCCACTCAACGGGTGCCCCGAACCCAGTTGGACACATGACGTCAAGCGCATTTCCCCTAATGCCAGAGGCTGCTTACTAGTGGAGAGGTCCTAGGTCTGATAGTGGGGAATCTATGCCCTCATTTTTCAAAGTGTAATGTAGAAGAAATGATAAATATAATAAACATGAAATAGTAGAAGTAGTAAACAACATACAACTGAAATGGACAGCTAATGTAAAAGAGAACCAACAGTCATATATATGGAGATGCAGCATGTCACTAATTATATGAAAATAGCCAGAACAGGATACACGCCAATACAATACAATACAGCTCAAATTACAAGGTACATCAAACCAAAACAAAATAGTTCTAAGTGAATAGAACACAGCAGCATAGCAAGCCTAAGCTCGGTCACATGCTCTCCTACACCTCTGCTGCAATCATGAACATGTATAGGGGCCCTTTACCCTATCGACACTTGCATCAATATAGTCTATTTGGGATGAAGACATGACCCAAACAAGGTGTGAGAAAAAAGTCCCAGTAGGCAACCACCAATGTCCCATGCACAACTCTCAGTAAAAATGTGCAATAGTAGTGTGCAAAAGTAAATGCAGTAAACTAGTAAGTTCTCATAAGTAACTATCACTAAAATTTTAATTGCTATTTTGATATTCATTTTAACCATTCAATTTAATAACATTATGTACTCATTATAACCAATCCATCGGGCCAATCAGAACTTTTCCCTTAGGATGATATAATAATACCATGCCCTCCGGATTAATATAGTCATTCCCTCAGGCTAAATGTGACAATGCCCTCTGGTTATTGAACTCTTTTCCTTTGGCTAAAAATTTCCATGCCCTCAGGCTCAATATAACCTTTCCCTCAGGATAATATATTCATGCCCTCTGGCTAAATATCATCATGCCCTCAGGCGAAATATCACCTTGCCCTCAGGATAATATAGTCATTCCCTCAGGCTAAAGTATAATAATTCCCTCAGGCGCTAGTAAATGGGTCGAGCCCAATGAATAAACATACAATTTATATAAAATTACTCTCAAGGAGATTAAATACAAATTATAATCATGGAATACCCTTGGGTGTCCTATCCAAACAGCTAAGCAGAGGAACACACCCCTAGGGTTCTCCAGGATCCAAGAAATGATCCATAATAGGAGTTCAAAATTACTTTTAATTGCCTATACATTTCCAGGTATTTAAAATAGCCAAGCCCTGAGCCACACGACAACACAAACATGGGTTCATAGAACAAAAGTACACAATTTCCATTCAACATATTTGAATAAACATCAGACCACCTACCTCGATCTTCCCTGATCGCTATACGTGAATGACACTTCTAGAAACGCCTAAGAACGATGTAAATCTGGGAATAACAACAACAAGTTCAAACCTAAATAACATTCCCTAGGGAATGAATTGGTAAGAACAACCTAAGAAGAAGGAAGGGCCTACCTGCTCGGTCCAATCGAGATCAACTGTATTGGAATTGGGTTCCTGGTGAGCGATCGAGAGATCTCGGAAGCTTCGGCCTCCTCTCTCGGCTCCCAAAATGAGCTCAAAGAATCCTATTCCAAATGAAGAAGCTATATCCCATTTTAAAAGAAAAAATAAAACTACACGGCGTGTACTCTCAATTGCATGGCATGTACTTTTCATTTTTTTAACTATTCCACTGGATACTTCTTGCCAGTGTAGCACTATTCATATATTGACATGATTACATGGTGTGTATTCCTGGTTACACGGCGTGTACTCTCGCTCCGCTAGAGGCTACCTCCACTCCCTTACTGTTCACATACCGACTAATTACACGGCGTGTAAATAAAAATTACACAACGTATAGTTACTTGTTACACCATTCATTGTCGACAAGCCTACACACCCTGTGTACTAATCCCACATGGCCAATGTACATGGCATATAGAAGAGTACATGGAGTTTCCCTACAAAATTTGGGATTTTTCTCCATTTTCCTTATTTTCTCAAAAACATTTAAGGAAAAGAGAAATTTAGAAACCCGTACCTCAAATACAAGAACCACGTTCTTACTCTCGTCTTACATCATAATAATGGTAAGTCCAACATTACACATATTCCATCAATCTTATTATCACCTATGATACCAACATGTATATCAGCATGCATAAATCTTCCATCACTACTGTCAACTAATACAACTAACATAGGCCTCCCAAACCTTGTCTCATCTACTATCATTTATCCTAAGCTCAAATCATGTCTCATCCCATTGATCAAATCCAAAAAATAACAGAAGGTACGGAGAAAAGAAAAAAAGTCTACAGGATATCTAGTTCCTAAAAACAAGTTACCTATCCTTTATAAGAAAAGATTCTCACCCATTCCCAAACCATTATCTTCATCAAAAATGGTTCTTTACCAGCATTTATTAACTAATTCATTAATTATGGTTACAAAAATATTAAACTAAGTCATCCTCTATTATAATCTTATAATTTTTTAAACATTCATCCATGTATAACATCCAGTTTCATCAATCTATAAGGAAGAACAAATTGAGTTAAAACATGCCTCCAAAACTATTTTTAAAACCCAAAATCATCTTTACATTACCTAATAATTTTCTTCATGTTAAGAATTATAAAACAAATAAACAAACATTCAAGTATAGAATAAAAATAGACAGAAACAAATCCTCAAAAATCAATAGGAGAAGTGTAATCATGCTGGAAAAATAAGCAGTTGCCACAAAAATAAACCAAGTTTATTCATTAATCTAGTTTAATATTTATTAAGTTTAATTACACCATAACACAGTGAATAAGTCATGAAAATAGAATTATTAAACATAAAATAATACTATATTCAATAAATACATTATCTTGTGTTTTTTCCTTGTATGTTTCTACACATAAAGTGATGGAAAAAAGAGTTCTTCCATGTATGGATATTTCAAGAGGAACTTTTAAAATTTTTAAAAAATAACTAGACATGTAATAAATCTACTAGACCCTCCAAATAAGAGATTCAAATAAATAATAATTAAAAAAGGTTCATATGTTATAAATTTTCAACAGAAAACTTAAATAATTAAACATTAATTATATAATAATATAAATTGTAATTTTTTTTAAACAATTAATTTTTGAGTGATTAAAATCATATAAATATGAATTATAAAACATTAAATGTTACGATGTAACTAATTACTTGGTTTTTTGAGTTTCATAATTTAATAATTCATTTATAGATCAAAAAATATGAAAAGTTATGAATTTATGAAAATCCCAGTACCATAATGTTAGACACAAACACTATTGATGAGTAAAAAGGTTTTACCAGTTTATTTAACTCATAAAAATTGTAGGATTATTAAATAAACATTAATATCATAGGGTTTCCCTTAATTTAGAATCATGTTAACTTTATGAACTTAGTGTAATTCACTGGTACACTTATGCAGTAGTTAAACAACCATTTTTATGCCAGCTTAAATCTTGTCTTATGATTATAAAATAATCATATAACTCTTTAATGATGAAGAAAATAGTGGTATGACCTTTACACTTTTAATGAATACTAAAACTATTATTGAATAGATGAAATATTCCTTTATGTATCCTATAGACACTCTTGTTTACCCTTATAAAATAAGAAAAGAAATATGATTACCCTAACACAACGCAGAGAGTCTAGGTTACCTTTATATATCATTTCCAAATCTCATTCTACCTTTACACAACAGAATTATTTACATATGGCTAAAATATAATTTTATATTTATAAAAATAAAATGATTTATATACCTTTAAAATTAATTCAAACTCTTATAAAAAAAATTTAACATTTTTTTAATTGACTTTTAACTTACAAAAAACTTTTTGAAAACACTTCTTAAAATATTTAAAAATACTTTTAGAAAAAATAAAAATTAATTTCCCAATTAAAATTTGAAATCATTTTAATTACCGCCACAATTTCCAAAAACTTTTTGAAAAAAATTATTTAAATTACAAATAAATTTAACAATTCCATAAAATTTATGAAATAGATCGCGAACCACTATAAACCCTTAAATGACAAAATGATTACTTGAGAATATTCTCAACATTTATAATTAACTACTCTGGAAAGTGGATTATGTTTTGTTTAATCATTCATCTTATTTCTCTAGATTGGTTATGATCATATTATCCATTTAATTGGAAAGGGGAATAGTATTTATGACCTAAAAGTTTTTATTCTAACATAGATGTTTATGAAAGAAGGTTTATTAATCAGGGTATTTTCATTTAGATCATTTAAACAGTGAATTAATTTGACATAAAAATTGATGTGTAGGGAAAACACATTATAGTCTTTTAATGTATTATTTGGTCTCATAAGACAGAAGGTTTGGGTATTTGGGGACTGTATACCAAATTAAAAATTATATATTAGTAGTTATCTTGATGGAAATAATGATATCTTTTATATGGCCTTAATTTAAAGAATTATTTATTTTTTAAGTCCTTAATGAAAATGATCAATATATTTAACATTTCACATTACAATATCATGATTTTAATTTTTGTTGACATGTATTTGTTTCAAGATCATGTGAATTGTTATATGGAATTGTTTTAATAAAAAAATCATTCCATATTATTCATGTCATTTTTATACCATGATATCTTATGTTATAAATTTTAACTTATTAAGAATTAAATATCACCCTTATTATGTTTCTATTTAACTAAGTTATAAAAAATTGTATTGCACAATTTTTTTTTCAAAAGCTAACATGTGTAGAATTTTTCGGGGTGATGTTTAATACTTATTAATATTTATTTATTTTTATATATAGTGGAAAAATATGAATTTGATGATAAATACATGGACATTTTTAGAAGTAATTTTATCCTGATTATCTAAATATCTATACTTAATAGTTCATTCGAATGCATGTGACTCAAAGGTTTTTTTTGGGAAATTGTAATTATTTATGGTTAAAATAATTTCACTCAAGATCATTTAAAATTCAGCATGGACAGAAGGTAATTTTGAGAAATGTATTATGTCTTCAAATATTGAGACAAACTACATCCTAGAAAATTTTAAAATCATCCCAAAAATATATGAATTCAATATTTGAAAACATGATAACTTGGATTTATCATGGTGTAACCAAATATCACCATAGTGAAACACTAATATCCAATACCTCAGTCCCATGAATCTTGGGTAATATCATAGGGTATGTAATCAGCCCATGATGTGGTTTAATAGTCAACACATGATATGAAAAACACTAAATTACCTTCTCATCTGGAATTCCAGAAATATTATAAAATGATATTCTTTTCCTCGTCAAAACTAGGTTGTGTTTGGCATACTTTTTCTTTATAAAACTATACTACAAAGTAGATTAAATTTTAAAACATAATGTCATAAAAACCAATATATCAATGTACTATCAATTCTATATCCTCTATGATGAAATGAAAATAAACACGCCACTTCCACCTTATAAATTTCAATCAATTATCATTACCATATTCCAAACTAAAAACATAATCCCCACTATTAAACAGCCTAACCACATTTTGAAATGTTCCATGTGTATCTTAAGATTATTCTATGCCTCTGTCTCTTCTCAACTATCAATACCATGAAATTTATACCATGGTTAAAAGTCATATCACATTATCTTTTACTCCGTGACCATTTCAAATATACTTCTTCAAAAAAGTTGGCACAAACACTCAATATGGTCTAAAACTTCACATAACATCTTTAAAATATAAACATTTGTGTTAAAACTGGCTGTAATTATATCTTCTTCATTCCTTTCAATCATGGAACACCAATCCAAAGCCTATATACCAAACCTTCCATGTATATTGTTCATAATTTCCCGGTTTTTTTTTATGACCATCCTCTTTGATATTGTGACAATAAATGTATTGATACATGATGTATCTCATACAACAAGATATTGTGATGCATCACACCCAAGTCACAACATTATAGAAAATCTTAATATATTACAAATAAAAAACCTAAATTTTTCAAAAGTATATCTTAAAAAATTAAACTTATTTTTAGCTGTAAGTCTTTGGGTTGTGTGAAAATAATGTACAAAAGGATACACTTTCACATACTAACTCATCCTATTACAAAATAAAGTCAAAACAATTATCTATGGAACATGAATCTTACATATGAATCTAATGAATCCAAGAACTAATATTATTCATAAATATAACTCCTTCATACTGACAAATTATTAATATAAAAAATGTTATATATCAATCCCTTATTACCATTTAAAACCATTTGTATCATGTCCTTGCATATAATTTCTTAATTTTCTATCCTTAAATAAGATCTTATATATAAGCCCCCTTATATTGTACTTTGTTGATTCTAACTCCTTAAACTTGATATATTTTTTATGAGTTAGTATAGATGACTCTTACAAATGGGACAAATTCCCTTATGTAGGATTTTCCCTTTTCCGAAATGTAGGTTCGAGGAATATTACTCAAATAAATCAAATAAATCAATAAATATAAGAAATGAAATTAATTAATTGATTAAATCAAACACAAAAATATATATAAAAATAAATTTGATTATATTCTCTATCATATAAATAGCTAAATTAGTTCTCCATGAATGGATACACAGAATTATAGTGAAGGAACATAAGAAGAAAATGACTTGAGAGAGACAAAAGAAACTATTATAAATTATATTAATATACCATTATAAAATATAATAAAAATAAATCGAAATTAGAACAGAAACTTGATAAAGGAACAATATAAAAAAAATAATCCTTTTCAATAGAGTGGAATATAATTTAAATATTAAAAAACATTAGAATCAACAAGTTCATGGGACTATCTTTCTCATAGGAATGGAATGGAATTATTATATTATTATGTCGAAGAAGTATGTTATTTTCCATCTTTAAATTATTCCCATGATCTTGGATTATCCAACATAAACATATTTACTTATTCCCCTTTTGTATTTAAAGCACACATATGAATAATATATAAAATTATATAAATTTCAAAAAATATTTGGATGGATTTTACATCACTACAGATACCTTAATGGTGTGAGTTTTAATCCTTCGGATTTTAAAAAGGATAAAGAATTCATGTATATATGGATGACTCTTATATATTAAAGTCTTCTTCTTCTAAACAAAGTATACTACTTTTATGCGTGATGCTTGGTTAAATTTCAACAAGGTATATTATCCTTATGTATCCCAGAGAGTTTAGAAAATATACTTAAATAATGGGTGGAATGAATCTTATGTTTTAGGGATATTTCTTTTCCGGTGTCAAAATTTTAGTCTGTTTCTTTTGAGTTATTATTTTGTATTAGTTTGTTACTTTTGCATATAATAGGGATGAAATTTTGGGACTCTTCCAAATATTCAATGTATCAAACTAGAGGTCTCTTACATATTATAGTATTTTAATAACTCCGTAAATCATCGTAAATTTAGAATATTATCTTCCAATTACAAAACATGAGTTACATCAAGATTTTATCCATCTTCTAATTATACTCTATACATTTTTACTTCAAAAAAACATTATTTCAAAAAATTTGATTTAATCTCATATAATGTTTTATTATTCACATGTATCCATAATATTCATACATTTAATCATTCATATATGTAAACATTCATGAATGATTCAAATTCATAGAAAACATAATAATGGAAAAAAATTCATTATCATTTCAAAAATAGATTTTACCTTATCTAATATATGAAACAATATTTCATTTTATGTTCTTTTATATTATTTAAAAAATTTAAACCGATAAATATGTCTATAAACCAATCACAACATACCTCAAATGGAAGTCCATTTCACACCTCATAAAATATAAATGTAATGTTGAGATGTTCTCATTCCTGGAAATATCTAGTATCACCATAGACTTTTAAACACTCTCACTTCAAACACTGTGAGACTTAAAAAGAATCAATAATGAGGGCCTTTTAAGGTTTTTTTGTGGATAAGGGATGGATGATAAAATAATTTAAATATTTAATGTTGAAAATATGAGATTTTACTCTGAAAAATATTTATATGATTATCTAAGTGAAAATAAATGAAATTTACTTCACTCAATTCAGTGTATAATATGTACACCACACTACTATTTCTTGATATAGACCACAATTCAAAAATATAAAGTGTATTTAATGACATGAACATCAGTATCCTTAGTTTTTATAGGTAGATTTAATGACTATCAAATATAGTGAATGAATGGAAGTTCATGCATTCTATTTTTAAGAGTGTTGTGAGTCAAAAAATAAAACATAATTTATAAATCAATCACATATAGATTATTTTATTTTATTTTCTTATGTTAAATGGATAATATGGAAGAAACTAGAATTATTATTGTAACAACCCAATACCCCTAGCCAATAATTGTTTCCTAGACTAGCAGTCACCAGTTAACTCTTGTGCACCTCCCCATACTATAGAGGTTGTTGACTGGCAGTGTGGATATGGGATGATACTATAGATAGACTATACCCCTGATATAAGAGTGATAAATTATAAATAAATAACCAAAAATAAAACATTGATAGCAAACATACATAATGATATGAAGAAGTGACAAATAAGTAAGAAACATCAATTATAAATTATTCATATGCATACATTCGTACAAATAGAGACTAGACTCCCACCCATTTGAGCACTTACACAAACTAAATAAAAGGAAGAAATAAAATTATGATGTCTATTGCAACTTAGAACCCTACATCAACCTAAGATCCACATTACCATTAATTTTATTCCACTCTTTCAAGCAATAACTAGGTCTCTACCCAACCTAAAACTAAAAAAATATATATGGTAGCTTGGGAACCAATGTTTTCTAGACACTCAAGAAATGTGTGAGTAAAAAACCTAGTAGGGTCTACCAATAAGGTCATATAATATTCTAGTAATGAAATCATATATGTAAGTGATATTATCAGAATAAATTAACATCTACAAAAATTAAATATATAAAACTACACATAATATGTGCTTTAGAACAATGTCAGAATGTATGTGGACTGTGACAACCCATGTACCAAGTATCACTCATATTGATACTTTTGTCCATGTCCATGACCGACCCTACCTTATTCATCCAATGTAGGTGTGTCTATGAGCATTCTATAGTGACCGCATGTCCATAAAAAGACCCAACCGTTCCTAGTTTACATATCAAGCAACACAAACCTCCATTATAGACGTTTTCTCAATTGGGGAAAAAGCACATACATAACAATGATATGGGTAATGCTCTTAGAAAGCTCCATCCTAGTAAGATATAGTAAAATGAGATCTATATTGACAACAATCCCACTGATATTATCCCAGACCACCCCTATGGGAGTATTCTATGCCAAGATAAAGGTTTAAAAGTATCATGGTCCTCACCTACGTGATTTTTCTCAGCTAATATTATCACATTGATGAAATAATAAAAGACTTCCACATGGTTGTTTTCTATATATAGTAAAACGAATACCACCTATAGGAATTTTATCTATTTCATAGACAAAACTGCATAGTTCCATATAATAAATCACAACATAAAAATAAAATAATGAGGGTTTTCTAAATAACTAAACCCGCTATTACTATCAACACCCCAACACAGGCTCTAACTAGAGTTAGTATCTTCCCTGGGACACCCACTCATGTACATTAAGTGAAAACATGAAAAATAAACCATTGAAATTCTTCTAGGTTACCACCAAACACTGCACACCACTTGGGTCCATCAAATCCTATAACACGCCATATTTTTTGTAATGTCATTTTCAAGTAAGTTTATTTTTTCGATAGCTTTCATTACACAAAACACCGTAATTTAATGAACTGTAATATACTATTAATATTAATATTTTAAATGGAACCTTATAACCAAGGCAATTAATTTTGTGGTTTGAATAGGAATAACCATCTTTTAAATATTATGTATAATGGTTTCACATAATGAAAAAATATTGACAAGAAAGC
Organism: Viscum album; assembly: GCA_963277665.1. Lineage (NCBI taxonomy): Eukaryota > Viridiplantae > Streptophyta > Magnoliopsida > Santalales > Viscaceae > Viscum > Viscum album. The sequence goes on from OY728125.1 coordinate 385,704,734, forward strand.
ACATGATTTTTAGTAATGTCTTTATATGTTTCGACATAAAATATATTTTTCTAAAAAATGTTTTTATTGATTTTTTTAACAAATAATTAATGTAACTATTTTTAATTTTAGAGAATTTATTTTAAAAAATACTCCAAATTTATGAAATCTCCAATTCAGACATATATTATATTTATTTTTTATAATTTGTTAAAAATAATAATTTCAAAATGAATAGTGAAAAATAATAATTTTTATTAGAAATTATCTTTTTGTTTAATTTATTTATAATCCCCATATTAATTTAATTTTTACATAAAAAAATTTATTTAAATTATAAATTTATTAATACAATTTATGTAATTGTACTCAATTTCATAATAAAATATAATATTGAAAATTTCTATACTTTTCGCAGTTTTCACTTTGGAAAATACTTTCATTATAACATATAGAGGTTTAATTTTAAAATAATATTTTCCAATTATGTGAATGGAATGTGGAATAATATACTCCATATTTTTAATCAACATAATTAATATCATATAATAAGTCCTGCTAAATATTTTTCAAATTGATTTATAAATATATAAAAAATTAATTACCAATGATAAGGATAAAAGGGGTTTACCATCGGTTTAAAAAATGATTCTGAAATATCATGATGAAATTTACTTGAGGAAATTAATTGATCATTGAAAAAAAATTAAAACAAAATATTCGTAAAATATTTTTGAAATTTTTTTCCTTCAAACTAACTTTTTAAAACTAATAAAATAAGTTATAAACAACATTTTAAACATTTATTTAAGATAATATCCATTACACATTAAAAAAACTTTCTAAAACATTTTATATTTAAAAATAATCTTCTTTGATAATAACTATGAAATATTATAAGGGACGATTTAAAAACATTTTAAAGAAATTCATTAGGAAAATATCTATTACTCTCTAAAATAACACTTTTTAAAGCATAAAAATGTTGTAAATATTGTTACTTGGAAATAACCATGATAACTCATAAATGAAGATTTAAATATCATTTTCAACATTTCATGATGAAAATATCCCTTCCATTTTGAAAATAAGTTTTTAAAAATAATAATTTAAAAAACATTTTATAAATATTTTTCTCTGTAAATTATTTTTCAAACATATAAATTAATCATTAAAACTATTAGTTGTTCATGATGGTTGAAAATAGTGATCAATTCGTACACATTAAAACAAATATTCCATTCCCATTTTTGGTAGAATCACAAGTAGAATTTTTTTTAAAATGATAAGAAAACTCCTAAATTTATTTTGTTAGAAGTTATGAAATTTTTCAAATTTATCAAATAAATCAATTGTATAATGTTCAAAATAAACTGAAACATTTTTCTAAATCATGGTTTTGGGAGAAAAACGGTTTTCAACCGATGAGATAAATAACGAAAATTCTTCATAAAAACATCATTTTGAATTCCTGATTACAAAAATAGACAGAAAGAATTGAAACATGTATTATTAATAAATAACCAAAGTATTAGAATATACATGGGTTTCTTGCAAGAAAGATCACAAAATTTCCTCACTAGAATCATAATCATGAGCAATCCCAATAAATGAAGAGATTGTAACATAAAACCCTAACCTCTTTAGTAACATTGAATTTTAGGCCCCATAAAATAGATATCCTCAAATGGATATATAAATCCCCATAATTATTAGGGGATTCATCCTAAAATAAATTCATCCAAATTATATTTGCCACATAAAATACTTTCCTACTGAATATGACATTTTTAACACAAAATTGAAAAAGTGATAGAGAAATCTCTTATCGCATTAGTGATTTTTTGGATCGTAAGATCAAATAATGAATAACATATAATTAAATGTTTAAATATCATGAAAATAATAATATTCATGATATAAAATTTACATTTGGTAGTATATACACCACACAAAAGAAACAAGTGCTGAATTTTTTTTTGTCTCCCAGAAATAAAAGAGAAACCGAAAATCCCATGCTGGTATAATAATATTTTGTATCATAATACCCAAAAAAGAATAAAACAAAGAGAAACATTACATATATTTAAAATATTCATATTCAAGATATAAAATGTCAAAGGATTGGAATATAAACGCAACAAAATAAATGAGTAATGAATTTCCATATGTCTCCTAGAAATAAAAGAGACATTAGAAATCTCTTGACACTTCACTAATATTTTCAATCTTAATCCAAAATAAAAAATAAAAACATAAAAATTAAATATCATAAACATAATTATATTCATGATATAATATTTCATATGTTCATTATATACACCACGCAAAATGAAACGTGTGGTGAATTATCATATGTCTTCCAGCAATAAAGGGACTAGAAATCTCATACCCTAAATCTCGACTTCATTAATACCATTTTATTCCTTTCTTATAAAAATGCAATTTAATGATATAACAATTAATTAACCATAATTATATAAATCATAAATGTATTATTTTCTTACAAGCAATTGTTAAGAGTTTGCTAATAATTCTTTGTTAGAATAATGTCTCTGTTAATAGTCTATTAGTTTTGTTTGTGTGTTTTTATAAGTTTGCTTTAGTCATATTAAGTTGATAATTGTTCTATAAATTATATAATTACAACCATGATGTAAATATAATATATATTTAGTATATTTTTATTTATATTAATCCAACAAAGTTAGAGGTATAAAATGAAATATATTATTCAAGGAGATGATAGGTCATATGTAGCATTAAAGTTGTTTCCATTTTATTGATTGGTTGAAAGAAATAATGTAAAAAAATATATTACCAATCAATAAAAAAATTATTTAATATATATCACATATAATCATTAACATCATCCATATTATCATCCATGTAAATCAATAACGAGTCATATCTCTTCAAGATGCGGTAGTCCACCATACACGCAAAAACATTATCATACTCCCTCAAAATAAAAATTAAGAAATAATATGATACATCATCATTAATTAATAATAATAATAATATAAAAAATAAAAAATATAAAAAATAAACCCATCATTACATCTATCCATGAGAGGTTGTTATGAAAAACATATGACATTGGATCACGGGGTGGTAATTTTTGAAACATACAAATGATTATTTTGTGAAACATTAAAAGAATAAGATATGAATTTAGGTTATTCCAATAATATAATAACATATAAGTATATTTAAGATATTATTTTTATCATATCAACATATTTTAATATTAATTTAAGGAGGTGGATAAAGAAATAAAATAATATGCTCGATTGGGGACATTACCAATTCCTCTGGAAACTTCTATGGGTTTGGACCCAAAGGATTCATATGTAGATTTTTTAACCACAATATTAATTACAGGATTATAATATGGATTTAAGTAATTTATTTGGGTATGTATTGGATGAGTTAATGGGTTTTGGAAGTTTTAAAAGTGGAGGAGATAGGGTTTCATTGTATAATTGAGGTGAGTGGCACACATGAAATTTTTTAAAAGAAAAATGTATGGTAATGTTTTTCATATGAAAAAAGGGTAACAAGTGTTAAATTTTAGAACCTATAATATTTAAGGTAAAAATATTTCTATCCATTATATGTTCAGTAAGTTTTAGTTCATTTTTAAATCATATTTTTTATTTTAACCCCTTGGTAAGCTCATTCTAGCCCTAACCATGGTAACTAATTTTTAATATTTTTTAATTCATTATAAAAAAAATAAGATTCAAATATTATATAAGATAAATTACGATGATTAGAATACATATTTTCAAATTCTATTCAAATAAGTGGAAAATGTTAATTTAAAAATAATCATGTGAATGCGAAGAGAAGTGCGTTTTCAAAGTCAAAATGTTCAAAAGGATAAAAATATTATATCCAAATTCAATATGAAAATGATCACAATGACATAAATTGCATTAATAGATAATTAGTTGAAATATTTTTTTCTTTTAATTACATATTAAAACAATTGTAATGTTTTTAAAATCATTAAAATGAATGAGAATTCTTAATAAAAACCCATATTTTTTACTATTCATTGAAAAAATTATCTTTTTATAAAATTTTGAAAAAAATAACCCTTATATAATTTCTACATGATGATTTAAAAAATTAATTTTTTTTCAAATAAATATTACAATAATTTAAAATTGTATTTTTAAATTATGTTTGTAAAAGGAACACAAAACTTCTTTTTAGAAAAAATATATTTTTTAATCATAAAATTGTATTTATTATTATCTATTGTCTAGCAAACACAAAAGAGTAATTTTAAACATTTTATTAAATATATAATATATAAATTTCATTATAATAATTCTCAAAATTTTATTTTCTTAATTTATTAAGGTAAAACATCTTTATGTACATAAAAATAATTTCAAAAAAATATTTCCATTATTTCTAAATGCTATTTTTTTAATTTTAAATGAACTAGGCTCAGAAAAATTGATTATCAATACATTAATAAAACTATATTTCATAATTTATTAAATCATATTCATCTCTTCCATTCAAATAATTAGGTGACAACATCTTTATTAAATAAAAATGTTTTAATAATATGTCATAGTTATTTTAAACTTAGTATTGTACATATCATAGGACAAACATTGTATTTCATGTAAAGAACACTAAACTCAGTGTCACGTGTAACACAAGTTAAAATTAGTGTTGTGTGTAACAAAATAAAAAAATGGTTATGCATAACAGAATATAAAATTTCTGTTACATGAAATTAAAATTATCAAAAATAGGATATTTGTTTTAAAAAAAATTATTTCACAAAATATCAGGGTGTTAAATACTACTTCCCTCCCCTGAAATGAGTATTTTAATAGATATTAATCACTTTCATAACAAAAAATAAGGATAATATTACCTCATTAGATCCCCTGTTTCCAATATATCTTCCTAAAGATAGTGGTTTTATCACAAAAATTTGACTAAGTGAGTGATCTTGTTTCATTTCAATTTCTCTACATGATCCAAAATCTTATTAGATTGTTCTTTATAATAAATATCATTCTCCAACAATATTTCATTTGTGTTTAGTACATTTTACGGTTCATGGATGTACTTTCTTAAGAGAGGTATATGGAAAACATCGTGAACCTGAGAGAGGTTTGGTGGAAGTTCCTAATGATATGAAAATAACCCAACTTGATCAATTATATTAATGTAATTATTATACCTATGGATTATATTAAACTTCTTTCATAAAATGAAAAATTCAAATAAATACCTTCCTGGAAGAATTAAATTATAGATCATGTTGAATAAAATCAATATAACATTTCTGACAATATTTATTTTCCAAAAATGTTCTTCAATGACTCTAACCTTTTCTTCCATTTAATAATCTTTCTCATGTCCCAATATCTTCATTTCTATAACTTCATTCTAGTACCATGGATTTCTGCATATCCATTCAAAAAGGGTTCAATCAAGTTCCATCTGAATTGTTTATCTAAGCCACTTTGGCAATAAATTTTAACTTGTGGAATTTTTTTGTCACAACCCCTTTTAAATCCATAAAAAATATCTTACCATGTAATCATGTGCTTGAATTTTAATCTTATACAAACCATATTCCTGACAATGATACGCAGTGATAAAAATAAACTCTTTATTAAAAATGTTTTTATTAATACATTGAAACATGATGGTAATCTTTGGATCCTAATCATATATAATCGAGTATGGTACCACATGGAACCTTAAAACATCCTTAATTTATATTAAATAAATAGGATCTAGAGAGAAATGTTATCTCACAATAATAAAGTGTGATGAATTCACAAGGTGACCAATTTCAACTCATAATTACATCAAAATAAAATAAAATAAAAACCATAAATGTTACCAGTACCTTTAATAAAATTTCCCTAAAGTTTGAAAACATTCAACATTAAATTACTTTTTCACTGAACTATATATAAAACACAAGGGTTTTATTTCTATACATGTCTCTTAAAAATACGAAATCTTGTGAAAATACCATTATGTAAAACTTGAAAAGTATTTTTAATGACTTTAAAGTTATGATCAAATTTGAACTCATAAGACCTTTTTGGTATGCATTACTATTAATTGAATATTAGATGAATACATATATACTTCCAAAATTAACCCATCCCTTGAATGTTTCCTAAATATTATAATTGAAATACCATTTTTGAAATACTTCTATAGCATATAAATGAAACAAAATACATGCACACTTTGATCCCTTCACTTCATAAGTTGGGATAGAATATTTATATCCATTTTTTATGGGCTAACCCTTAGTTTTGAGTATTAACTCAGATAATGACCAAGTTCCCCACATATAATAAACTGAACTACTCGGTAATTTTTTAATTTATGACATTATTTTATACATTGATAACATATTCCAATCCATTTATATATTATTATAGGTTCTTGTTCCCACCATCTAGACATGTAAGAAGCTGAGCCTTTTTCATCTTCCTTCATTACCACTCAAACATTCCTAAAATTTAATCTTCATCTTTTTCACACATAATGAATCTCAAAAAAAATTTGAATTGTTTAAAATATATTGTGATAGAGGATTATGAATAATCATAATATATATTTCTCAAGTAATTATCCAATTCGGATTCTCATAGACACCAAATTTTCAATTAAAATTAGTATTAACATGATTACATTTATTTTCATCCAATTAAAATAACCAAAAATCATATTATAAATTACATTAATCATATTTGGAACCAATATAATCCAAAAAAATCACTAATATGATGTCTAAATTGCAACACCTTATTTTAAATCTATGAAACTTTTGGGTTACCCTAGGTCATTAATTGTCATTATTCAAATCCTTTGTGATGGTTCATATAGTTTTAGTTAATTTCCAAAAAATATCTCCCAGGAGTGTTAAACCAGATGGGTATCAAGGCCTATATTCCTGAACTATGTGACGATTGAGTCTTGATCAATGCAACCTTATTGAGTTATTTCCCCTAGGTACCTGTATGCTAGCCCCACATCAACCTGTAGTATTCAAACTGGGATACAATTTATTTGAAACCATTTTCTCTATCATTTACCAAAATTTTGGGATATTTTCGTATACATTAAATAATCCATAAACCTGTCCTCAGATATATCATTAGATATCTCACTAAATCCATCTAATCCTAGATTCAAAATAGTATATAAATCATTCATTTGAATCCAACTATAGAGACTCATTCTCCTTAAACATGGATATTATATCCATTTAGATAAATTTTAAATACCTTACACAATCACTTTCTTAAGAGCCATAATAGTTTAGTGTCTTTGAAGATTATGTTCACAATCTCCTAAATGATATTCAATTTCTCTAGAAAATATCTCCCCATTAAGTACACATCATAGATATATCGTATATAAAACTTTTATTTTTTACATTGGGGAATGAAACATAATAATAGGTGAGCTCATATTCTCAGAAATTATAATGAAATGAGATATGTAAGAACAACATTGGAATATGGGTATGTTAACATGAACATATCAATTTTAAACCATACGATGCTTGTATAGGATCATAATCTTGAGTCATGTAATAACTATTTGATGTTCATAAGACATAAATCAGAAGAAATCCATGAACCTGATCAATAAGATCCCAATATTGGTATAAGACATAGATTTTCTTCATTCATGTAAACATACAAAATCATTTAAATTATAGTCAAGGCTAAAATTCAAGGGTATCATAGTGTAATGTGTTCACTCCCCCAACTATCATAGTAGTCAAGGTTCACACCAAAGACCATCGTAACATACAAATTCCTTTATTGAACATGGTTCACTCCCCCATAACATCCCTATCTGTCTCGTGACATGTTAATATTTACCTAATTCATAATAGGGAGATATATTTCTCACCGATAAGATAATAATAATCAAATTTTTTTGACACAAGATCAAAAACATTAATCATACAATATCTCATTCAATTGAATGACTTTCATAATCATTTCATCATATCCTAGCCGATATAAAATATATAGGTTTCATAATCATTTCATTATTTCATCAAAGAATAACACATTAAAAGAAGTAGGTTTCCTAGTAATTTTATGAAAATTAATCCCATGAGAGAGAAATGAGTTTTATAAAAATATTTTCATTGTAAACATAGACCATCCATAAAGAGAATAAAAATGGTATCCATGTATCATATCCCTAGTAATGAATAAGTATCATACATTGATTTCAACTTAGATAGAAATTGATTGTGAAGGCTTACAAGGAACATTTCTTGACGGAAAAAAAATTTCCTTGAAAGTAAAATTTTAAAAATAAATATTCATAAAATATTTCTAGAAAAGGTTTTTCATTGATAAAAACTTTTATAAATAATAAAATACTATTTTCAAATCGATTAAAATACTTTTTTTGGAAAAATATAGATTCTGATTTGAAAAAAAACTCTTTAAAACACAATATATTTTGAAATTAAATATCTCTAAAAATAATTTTAAAAACTTATAAATGAATATTTATAAATAATATAAAACATTTAATAATGAAAATATACTATCTAGGTTAAAAAAATTAAAACATTAAAATTTTCAGATATAATTTACTTTTAAAATAAAATTGAATATTTAAAAAATAATGTTTTAAAATAATTTTCAATAAATCTTGAGGAAAATATTATTTCTAATTTGAACATCATTTTTTAAAATAAAAAAAATCATAAATAAAATTGAAATCAATTTTTTTAATATAAAATTTTAATAATATAATTTAATATTGAATATATTGATTTGGTCATGACAGTGGAAGATACCCTTCATGTCACGCATTTTAAAACAAATATTCCCTTACCATTTTTAGTAAAATCTAAATAGGCCTTATTCATAAAATGTCATGAAGATTCCTTAAAACAATTTGTAAAAAGTAAAACATTGTTAATAATCTATTTCTTAAATCATTTTCACATTTTTGGAAACAATTTTTTAAAATAATTTATTAAAAACATTGTTTGGAAAGAAAATAGGTTTTCAACTGAATGGAGAAATAAAGATATTTTTTAATAAAAATTTCATTTTGAACTCTTTAGTACATAAAAAGAGGAAAATAATGAAAAAATGTGTATTCATATGAAATAACATGATTAGAATAAAATAATATGATTTTAATAATATATATGTCATAATATTATAACATTGAAATCATAATCATGATCATTCCCGATAAATGATGAGATAGTAAAATAAAACCCTTGCCACATCCGTAACTTTGAATTGTAAAACCAATGTAAGGGAGATCATAATATAGATATGTAAATAAAAATAATTTTTATGATAATAATCATAAAATAAATTCATGGGGTGTATATACAACACATATAATAAATAGGTGGTGAATGCAGAATATGTCACACAAAAGAAAAAAATCGTAACGAAAATCCCATACGGCATTAATAATATTTTTGAATATAATCCCTAGAAATAGATGAAATCAATTAAAACATTACATAATAATAAACAATGATATTTATGATATGAACTATCAAAGTTTCGTTATATACAGAAGAGATAAAAAAATAGTGGTGATTTTTGATGTCTCCAAAAAATAAAGAGAGACTATAAATACCTTACTATTTAGTAATAATTTAAATAATCATCCAAAATAACTAATGACATCAAATAAAACATTAAATATCAATTTTATAATTTAATTCATTATATAAAATGTTATGGGGTTAGTATATACACCACTGAAGAGAAACAATTTTTGAATTTACATATATCTACTAGAAATAAAATAGAGAAAATAGATCCCTTACCGCTTTAGTAATCTTTTTAATAGTAAGACCCAATATATCATAAAATCAAATTAAGATTTAAAGATAAAGAAAATAATAATATTTATTATATAACATGTTAAAGGGGAAGAATATACATCACACATATGGAATGTGTATAGAATTTTCATAGATCTCCTAGAAATAAAAGAGAGACTAAAAATTCCTTAGTTTAAGTCTCATCTTCCTAGATATATGTCCAATCCTCTTGCATAATAAATATAAACCTATTAAAAAAATATTAAATAACCATACATATATATATCATACAATATATAACTTAATTATAAAAATTTATTTTCTATTTATTAAAACTTTTTTGTCAAAATCATGTTTTGGGTAATAACTACTTTTTTCATTTTTGTTTTGATTTATTCTTTTCAGTCTTAAATTTATCATGCTTTTATCATCTATAGAATTATATTTGTAATATATAAATAATATATATATTTTATATTTTTAATGTAACACATCGAGGTTTGAGGAAATAAAATTAAATACATCATTCATGGATATTGTAGTCCATGTGTATGCATGAACATTGTTTTTATTTTCTCAACGAGTTGAAAGAAATAATGTTAAATAACATACAACCATTATAGAACCATTTTTGTGTAATATATATCACACATGGTAATAAAACTTATAGGACCATGACTTTTTGTGAACTTTTTTATGAATAAGTTAATCTTTATTGATTTCTTTCATTCCACTTATTCAAACATTCCTTTCCTATGGCACTAACTTTTCTTACACTACCCACAACACTGACTGGGAATACAGAACATCGAGTTTCCCTGAAACATCATTTTATTATTATAATTATTTAAATTAGATGGTTATGACCAAGACTTTAATAATAATAACACGAATAGTAATAAATAACATTTATGTATTATTTATAATTATTTTACATAAATTAATCTTTTTAGTAATGAAAAACCTATTTTTTAAAAGTATTTATAATTTTAAATATGCTTTTTCCTTAAACGAACTACTTTGCATGTTCTTCTCTGAAAAAAAAATAATTTTATAAAATTTTTTATTTTTAATTTGATAAAAAAAATTCATTTTTAAACATTTATTTTCAAAATTATGTTAAGATGAATTTTTTTTATAGGATTCATTTTTTGATGAATTGTAAAAAAATGGTCTTTTTAATTGAAACTTCTTTTTCATCAAAAAAATTATTATTTTAATTTATATATATTTGATTAGTTTTAACATATAATTAGATCATTTTTTATAATTTAATCAAATTAAGGTAATTGGAAACAATTTTACACTGAAATTAGATATAAAACAATTTAATACTTTTGAACATTTCACTTTAAAAACATGCTTTTTCATTTGTTTGACATGATTAATTTAAAAAAAATCTACAAATTCTATGAATTTCATAAAGTAAAATGGATTCCATATTTACAATCATAGCATCCAAATAATTTTGTATGTTCAATTTTGGTTTTTGGTATAAAATAATTTTCGAGGGTAAAAACATTATTTATCGTAGTAACATATAAAACATGTTATTGTTAAAAAGGGTAAAGGTTTAAAATATGTAGAAACTAAAAAATTAATCTTTTTGAGGTTTTTATATACCCTATCCACCCACAAAAATATTAATATCTATACAATGTTTTTTCATTTAATTCCACCACAAAATAGAATTTTTTAAACAAAAAATATTTATTATTTAATCACTTAAACCCACCTCAACTCAAGTATATATAACACCCCTCACTACCCCCATTTCAACCAAAAATATTTTGAGATCATCAAATATCTGGAAAAACATTAATCCTCAATCTCCCCATGTTATAGTTCTTTTTGTCTCACCAAAAGAGAAAATCCATGTTCGTCAAGGGTCTCCGAAGGAGGTGACATTCAAGATGTAATTTTCCCATACTATATCAATTAATTTATGTTTTTTATCTAATTAACCATTAACTAATTCATAAAATAATGAATTAAAACTCCAAAATCATGTACATAAAAAAGGTTTTGTTTCTAATGGAATTTTTCATATCTTTATCACTTATCATCTCCTCTTATTCATAGAAATGAAATTAATGTCAATGTTAGGTTGCTTAATCACCTCTGTGAACAATATTTTTGGACTTTTTACACTACCAGCTTCATGGATGGTATTAAATATATTTTTATAGTCAAATAATATTATAATATGTATATTATAATCTATTTAAAATTTAGGAACTAATATACACTCGTAACAGTATATAAAATAAAACTACTTCATTGTGTTCAGAAAAATCACCAAAATAAACTAAAAATTTATTATTAATGATTTATCCAATGAATCAACCACATGTAAGAAATTAAAATCATATAGGGGTACATTTATTATTTTTGAGTTAAATTAATATTATTAATTTCCACTTCTAGAGTTTTAATCTCATTTTAGAACAACATCTATAATTTTACACAAATGAATCGATCATGAAACTATGAAACAATTGCACACGAAAACCTGAAAATAAAAATGTATTATTAAAAAATGGTTCATAAGATGTTATAAGTTCATCATTTAATGTACTATAAATATTAATATACTTCTTTATTTATTTAATAATCTTCTTTAAACCATTATACAGAATTTTTGAACACATTTGAGGGAACTCGAACATATGGTAAGAGAATTTCATCTCACTTTTTATTTCTGTTAGATACATACCTAATTCACATATCATTTATTTTTTGTGGTGTACATACGTTCCATGAATGTATTATATAATTTTTATACTTTAATTTAAGATTATTTACATAACCATTTGGTGATCTATATTCATGTGATTTTACGGTTCTAAAGTTACCAATTAAGTGTGGTATTTTGTCCTAATTTTCCTTCATTGATACACATGTTTTTCTATGAACATATGTTCTATTATGAGGAATATATAATTCCATTTGACATAGTAAATCTCCAATACGATTCATTTCATTAAATTTATTCTTCATTAAATGTTATTATTTTATGGGTATTATGATTCTAATGTTTCAATGTGGTATGGTACAATTTGAAATGTTTGAAAATTATTCTCCTCAATAAATATTTTTTAAAAGATATATTAATATCATTTTTAAGGAAAATTATTTTATATATGTGATTTAAATTCTAATATTTTCTTAAAATATTCCATTATAAGTTTTCAATGAAATATTTAAAGGAATAAAAATTTCAACAACAATTATCTTCATAAATTATTTTTCCAATGAAAAATATATATTTTTCTAAATAATTGATTTCATTAGTTCTATAAAAAATAATTTTCCATATAAGACCATGTTATTTTATTCTACTTCTATTTTACATGGGATATTAACAATTAATTATTTTTTTATTCTTTTCTATAATTTATTACCTTTATTATGGATAGATACTTGTGAATTTTTTTCATTCCCATGAATTATGATTTTATGAAGTGTTTTATGAAATCCATTTATTTTCATGGGTTATTAATGATTTATGTTCATCTTTAACACATATGTTTGATTTCATTATGATATGGGTCAGACCATTATGTTTATCCCATGCATTGGGAAAATATTTATATCTCAAGAGGTAAAAATAAAGGACTTTTTCCAGTAAGATGGTCATGGGAGTGAATCATAGATACAAATATGGTATAGGATGTGAACCCATACTACCAAGATTTACTTAGAAGTGATTCCTTGATTATTATAGAAATACTTTTAGTATCCATATGATTTTTTCATAGTTTGTTGTTTTATTCTTATGTAATGATTTCATGGCTCATGATCTTTACTTTCATAGGATTATTGTCTAATAAACATCCAATATTTCTACACTGATTCACGGTTATGATAGTTGATATATATGGTATCATCGTTTATTTTCATGATCATGTTTTCATACCCTTATTCTCATTATTATTTTTTCATATCTTCCTTATTTACCCATACATAGCATTTAGGCTCACCCCTTTTTATATTTCCTTTCCCCCAAGTTATGAAGATCTGTATTATGTTTAATGTATATTAGAAGGGGGTCAGTAAATAAGATCATGGTGTGAGATAATAGATCCCAACTATTCAAGAATTTTGGGAAGGAATTATTTTTATTTATTTTGGATAATCACCATTTTCAAAGTCGAAGGGGAACCCTGACCTGACTAGTAGGCCCAATGAAAAAACCCATACACGGCCCAATACAAGTACTTAAAGGCCTGGGACTTGACACACTTGAAATATCCCCTCCCTATTATCTAGATCATGAAGGCGGCTAGCTCCCCACCTCTTATGATTGGTTGGCTAGAATTTCATTGTGTAGAGATTCACGGTGCCCGGTACCAAAGGCAATTGTCATACCCTTTCATTATTCCAATAAATTACATCTACACTAGTGGTTGCTATTATTTTCTCTTAATCCTCATCCAGGTCTACTTTTATGTGGTTTTACCTGCTTATTGGTCATTTCTATGGCCTGACAGCCATATGGCCTGAAGGCCATCGATGTATCGATGGACCAAACAGCCAAATGGCTCTGTAACTTGGAGGCCTTTTCCATGATGTATTATGTTTTTTCCAATAGTAATTTAATGCGAAGGTATGAAAATCAAGGTTCACTATATTTGGTATAAGATAAAAGGTTTAGTCAACCATTTAAAACTATAATGAAAAACCCATATAGATAACCCTATGGAAGTGTATAAGGATATTTATAAGGATAACAAAAGTTAGTGTAAATTTTCCTAAAATTATCTTGAAGGATTGAGTGAGTGGTTTCCTAAGAATACATCCTTTTTAGGATACTACAAGTGGATGCAACACAATAATAAATGTACCTAGATGTAAAAAATCTAATAAGGTGTGTCAGGCTTGACTCTCTAGTAACCCGGTACACGACAATTATCCCTTCTACACACCTGGTTTGACACTCCCGTAGGATATTTAGTGGTAATTAAAAAACTCTTAATGAACCATTTTGAATGATTTAAATATTAGTAGGTTATGAATAACCTAGTATGAACTTTAGGTGTTATAAATTAAGAAATGTTTCATAATTTAGGCATAATATGTATGAAGTTTCTTGATTATTTGGTTTCTCGTTATGATAACTATTTATTAATCTTAAATTTTGGTTTTAATAACTCGTTAGTACCTAATGAAACCAAATTACTAGTGATTATGATAGAAAATGAAATGGTTATCCTCATGAGTAAACAAATTAAATGGGATCTACAATGAAAAATATTTCCTCTTTAATTAAACACCTTTATGGAGATACGAATAGTGGTTGAAATTTAAAAGAGTAAAGGAGAGAACAAAATTTTGTTGAGTCTTTCATGAGGAAACACCCACCTTATTTATGTGGGTCTTCTAATCCACCTGTTGGTGAACAATGGATTAGTAATACTAAAAATATATTCACTATTATCGGGAGTTTATCAAATGAGAATGTTATTTTGGATATTTATCAGTTAGTAAGCAATGAGAACCATTAGTGGGCTCTAATTAAGAATAAAAGTTAATAAGATAAAATTGAATCCATAGATTGGGATGAGTTTATGAATTTATTTCTTAATAAATATTTTCCTTGGATTCTTTGTAAAAAGCTAGATAAAGTGTTCCTTGAGTTAAACAAATGGATGATGAATCTTTTGACACCTATGAGTCTAATTTTAAGAGACTTTAGAGGTATGTTTTAGATATTACTATCCAATCCAAAAGTGAATTAAATAGTTTCTTTAGTGGATTAAACCCAAGTATTAGAAGGGAATTATCTATAATAGTCTCTAGTACCAAAAAAATATTATTAACTATGAAATCAAGCATTAAGTGGAGTTGGGAGTCACATAACAATCTCATGGTTTCGATAAGAAGAGAAAGATGGTGTTTACAGGGAAATCAAAAAAATTGTGAAGATAAAACGATGATCTTTTCATTATTATCTAAGTGTGGGAAGAAGGGTGAATGAATTTTTCTTAAAATTTATAACTTATGTTCTAAGTGAGGGAAGGAATGTTATCAGGATTTTTAATGCCTTAGTGATGGGAAATAGATAGCTAAGAGTGATAATTGAGAGAATGAAGTGCAGAATACACCTCCCACTCTTTACTGTAAAAAAGTCTGTGGAGAATGGCCATTATGTTAACCAGTTCCTTGTCCCTAAGGATAGTGATGATGATTGATTTTAGCTACCTCTTAAGTTGAGGGATAGGGTGAAATCTCATACGATCATTATTTTTTCGAAGGATATAATAATTACTTGGTGAAAGAAACACTTTTCATCCACTCTTGAACTTCTAATCTCTTATTTGATTTTGGATCTAGCCACTCTTTCATAACTAAAGAAATTAATACGTGTTTTAATATTCAACCCAAAGGATTAGATGTGGTATTAGTAGTATAACCCACTAATGGTAAAATTATTACATCTCAAGTCTATGATTCATCTCTGGTTATTTTTTATTGGAATGTGTTTCCTATAAATCATTTCATTCTTAATATGGTTTAATTTGATGTAATCTTAGGTGTTGATTGAATTTCATCCGAAGTGTGTTTCTATCTCAAATGGTTAGGGATAAAATGTATGTCGATGATATTCCCAGTGTTCATTAATATGATAATGTCTTTCAAATAGATTTTCCTAGAATTCATCCAAAATGTAAAGTTGAGTTATTTATAGAGTTTATACCTTGTTCTACACCAATTGCAAAGATATCCTGTAGAATGACGCTAATAGAGTCACAGTAATTGAAGAAGGGACTCCAAGAAAACCTTGATAAGGGATTCATTTAACCAAGTGTGTTGCCTTAGATTAGTAAATTGGTTCTCTTGGGAACAATAAAAATAAATCAATGAGACTATACATTGATTATTGGGAGTTGAAGAACATCACAGTCAAGAAAAAGTATCTTTTTCCTGTATTAAAGACTTGTTTGACCAACATTGTAGAGCCCAATAATATTCCACGATTGACCTTCATTCTAGATATAATCAATTAAGGATCAAGAAGGATAAACCCAAAATGAAATTTCACACAAGTTATTGATATTATGAGTATATTGTGATTCCGTTTTGCCTTACTAATTCCCCCATTTTCTTCATGTATTTTATGAATAGTGTTTTTATAGATTTCATTGATCAGTGGGTGGTTTCCTTTATAGATGATAATATTATGTATTAAAATAGAAAGTAAGATTATTAAGACCACATTATAATTGTATTGAAGTCACTACACAATAAGATATTATATGAAAAATTTACAGAGTTTGAATTTTGGAAACAAAAGGTTTCATTTTTGTGTAATATAATCTTAAGATTTGTTATAAAAGTTGATTTATCAAGGATGTATGATATTTAATATTGGACTAGTCTAACCACAGTGATTTAGATCTGCAGTTTCATTGGTTTAGCTGGATATTTTTGACTGCTTTTGGATAATTTCTCAAGACTATCTAATCTTATAATCAAGTTAACTCGAAAGGGTTCCAATTTCTTCTAGACTAATGAATGTGAGGAAAATTTCCAGGACCTGAAGATAAAGATAGATAGTTGGCCTACATTTACATTACCCAATATTGGTTAAGGGTTTTTATTATTTATTGACGCATCCAAGAATGTATTCAGATGTGTTCTTATGCAGAAAAACAAGGTTATCACTTATTCCTCATGAGAGTTGAATATTATGGAGTCAGGTTAACCAACTCATGATTTAGAGTTAGCGATGGATTTTTTTCATTAAAGATATGGAGATATTATTTTTATGATGAAAAGTGTGATATATATTGATAATGAACGTTTTAAATATGTATTCACATATAAGGAGTTGAACATGAACCTGAGAAGATGGTAAGAGATGATAAATGATTATGACTGCCCAATACATTACCACCATTAGAAAGAAAACAATGTGGTCTATGCTTTGATTCGAGCAGATAGTGATATATTTTCCATGATAAGGATCACCAAAACATCCAGTATTTATTGATTTTAAAAGGATATAAATTGAAATCTTGAAGGATGCGGAGAAACTTATCCAGATCAATTGAACGTTTAACCATCATTCACTATAATGATTAAAGAGGAATATAAGGAATATTTGGAGCTAAAAAAGAAGGTCCAAAATGTCCCTGAGTTTAACCTTTATTATGATATACTGATAAGGTCCAAGAATTGTTCTTGTATTCCTTCCATAATAGTTTTAAAGAAGGATATGATAGAGGGATCTAATATCACTTCATTCTCTATTCATCTTGGAAGGATTAGGATGCATAAAGACTTCAAATAATAATTTTGTTGGGATGGAATAAATATAGATATTGCAAAGATTGTATCTTGGTTATTGGTATGAAAACATGTTATGGCTGACAGAAAAAAAATATAAATAGATGTTTCATCCATTACCCACACTAGAATGGAAATGGGAGAACATAAGCATTGATTTTTTCATTGGAATCCATGTAACCTATATTGTGTTTAATGATCTATGTTTGTCATTTGATTTCCTTACTAAGTCAGCGCACTTCATTTCTATCAAAGAATATATCTCTCTTGATCAACATTCTAGGATATAAATTAAGGGAGTGGTAAGGATTCATGGAGTACAACATTATATTGTTTCAGATCAGGACCTATTGTCTACCAAAATATTATGGTGATGTCTTTAGTAAGATCTTGATATAGAATCAAGTATCATCACTTCTTATCATTCCCACTTGGGTGGTCATTCTGAAAGATCAATTAAAACCCAAGAGTAATACTTTAGATCTTATTCTTTGGAGTTCAAAGGTAGTTGGGATCTGTACCTTACTCTAGTTTAGTTTTCGTACATCAATATCTTTCACTCAAGAATCGAGATGGATCCTTTTGAATACCAATATGGGAAGAAATTTAGATTTCTGACATTTCGGGATGAAGTTGGTGAATTAATGTTATTCGGAACTGATATCTCTCAAGAGATGGCTGAGAGGGTTAGAACTTTTAATCATCATATCAATTTAACATAAATTTAGAAGAAAATATATGTTGATAAAAAAATATCTAGATCTAGAATTTGAAGTTAGTGAGATGGTGTTTCTGGAATTCCTCCTTAGAATAAGGTTATGGTATTCGGGATGAATGGGAAACTAAGACCTATATATATTTGTAACTTGGAAATTATTGATCAAATCGGTAGAGTATCTTATTGGATGTCCTTTCTCCCAAATATCTATAAAGTCTATTATGTGTTTTATATATCTCTCCAGAAGAAATATGTACCTAACCCATCAAACGTACTGAACTCATAGGTCATACCATTAAATCAGGATCTCTATAACAAAGAACAACTATTTGAAATTCTAGATCGTATAGAGAAAATTATTGGATACAATACCACTCACCTAGATAATGTTTTTTTTGTGAAAACACTAGTTAGATGAAGCTATGCTGGACCTTTATGATATAATGAGGCAAAATTATACTCACATGATTGTATAATAATGATAAATTTTGAGGCTGAAATACATTTTAAGGGGGTAGACTGTAACACCCAAATTTTTTGTGATATTTTTTGAGAATAAATTAATGTTCATAGATTTCTGGTTTTTCAATATATAAAACATTAAATTCACATGGAACTAACCATTTATGTGCTACATGCAACAATGACTTGGCATACACAATATTGACTTTCCATGAAAATTCATTTTATCTTTATAATCATTCAAATAAGATGGCTTTGACCGAGCTGTTAAACATAATAATATGATTTGTAAAAAACATTGAAATTTATTTGTAAATATTTTATATAAATTATTCTTTTTGGAAATCTAAAATATAATTTTTGGTAAAATCAATATTGATTTAAAAATATTATTTTCTCAAACGGACTACTTTTCTTATCTATCTATAAAAAATGAATAAAATAAATATTAAACCATATTATAAATTTAATTTCATAAGATAAAAATAATTTCTGATTTTTTAATTTTAAAATTAAATTAGGGTGAATTATTTATGTTTTTTTAATAAGATTCATTTTTTGATGAATAATGAAAAAATATTGCAATTTTAATTGAAACACCTTTTTCATTGAAATATTTTCTACTATTAAATTATATATATTTAATTGTTTTTCAACTATAACTAGATCATGTTTTTATCAGTTAACGCACTTTTTTCATTGGAATCGATTTCACTTTAAAATTAGTTACAAAAATATTTCAAACTCTTGAATGTTCTACTTTTAAAACGACTTTTTGGTTTTTTCTGCAGGAGTAATTTTAAATATAATTATACCAATTATATGAATTGAATTAAGTAAAATGGATTCCATATTTAGAATAAAATGTGAAAA
The DNA here is from genome assembly GCA_963277665.1 of Viscum album. Classification (NCBI taxonomy): domain Eukaryota; kingdom Viridiplantae; phylum Streptophyta; class Magnoliopsida; order Santalales; family Viscaceae; genus Viscum; species Viscum album. The sequence goes on from OY728125.1 coordinate 385,724,899, forward strand.
TACGTTTGGGTGGTCAATTTCATTCTTAGGTTTAAAAAATGTACCATGGTAAAAAAATTTATTTACTATAGTAAAAAATGAATCATATTAAAGTTATAAAGGGTAGAGGATTAAATTAATTAAAAAAATTAAGGGTCAGCTGCATTGCCTTTAAACCCTATACATCCTATAAAATATTACTTTACATACAAATTCATTTAATATAGTGTATTTTTATGATTATTGGCTATAAATATAAAATACTCATTATATAATCAATTAAACACACCTCTTCTCAAGTATAAATACCACGCCACACAACTCCATTTTGACACAAAACAACCCTAAAGCTCATCCAATATCTTCAATAAAATATACAACTCACTCTACCCATGAATAATTTCTTCTATTCTTACCAGAATACCAAATACAAGGTCATCAAGTGTCTCTCATGGTGGTGACATTCAAGAGAAAATGTTTCCAAAGCACCTCTTTGAATTTCTTTTCATTTTCTAAATTATACTCACTCTCTTCAACCATCAATTCATGATAAAATTAAAATCAATTATCTAATTATGTTTTAGGTTTCTAATGTATTGTGTCATAAAAATTTCTGTTCTCATCTCCTCTTATTCTTTTAAATGAATTTGGTGTCCAAGTTATGTCGGTTAACCACCTCTATAAATAATGTTCGTGTTCTTTTTCCATTATTGCCTTCACTACTGGTCTTAAAAATATTTTTCTGTTTAAAAAATATTTTAATAAGTATATTATAATCTATTTCATATTATAGTACTAACATATACTCATAAAATTAAATAAAATGAAACTAGTTTGTAGTGTTCGAAAAACCGTCCAAAATAAACTAAATTTTTATCAATATCTTTTTATATGATGAATCATCCCCATTAATGAAATTGAATTGATACATGGGACTATTTATACATTTATAAGTGAATTAATAATATTTATTTCCTCTTATAGAGTTTTTATCACATTTTACTATAACATCAAAAATTTTACTCAAATGAATCGATAAAGAAACTATGAAGCAAACACACCTAAAACATTGAAAATAAGAAAACTATATTGAGTAATGGGTCATAATATATAATAAAATCATAATATAAGGTACTATAAATATTAATATAGTTATTTATTTAGTTAATAAACTTTTTTAAAAATTATATTGGAGGTTTCAACCCATTTTACGCTAGTTTAATGTGAGGTAAGGGAATTGCATCTCACTTTTTATTTCTGTGAGATACATTCCTTATTCAAAACCCATTTATTTTGTGTGGTACTAATACTTCCCATTAATTTATTATATGATTTATAAAATTTAATTTATTTTTATTTAAATCTCCATTTGATAATCTCTATTTTATGGGGTATTATTTTTCAAAATTTACCAAATGAGTAAAGTAGTTTTGTATCGATTTTCCTTCTTTAATAGACGTGTATTGTTATGAACCAATGTTCCTTTACGAGGTGTATATATAGCAATTTGATATGTTATATTGGTAATATTTTTATTTTCATGATGTTTTATTCTCTATTTAATGTTATTATTACATTTGGATTATGATTCAGATGCTTCAAATTGGTATGGAAAACTTCAAAATGTTTAAGGATTATTATCCTCATGAATTTTTTTAAAAAGATCTTAGAAACTCAATTTTAATTAAAATGATTTTGAAGAAATATTTTTTGTTCTAATATTTATTTTAAAATATTCCATTTTATGTTTTCAATCCTATTATCAATGAAAAAAATTTCTCAAAATAAATTATGTTTCGAAAAGTGTTTTTCAATGAAAAAGGGATACTTTTCGAAAGAATTATTTTCAAGAGTTCTCTAAAAATTATTTTCCATCAAAGATTGTATAATTATTTTTTAATTGAATTTTACTGGGTATATAACCCAATGATACCAACCTTATTTTTTCATTTATTGGTTTACTTTTATAATGGATTAGCACTTATGAATTTTGAAAATTTTCCATGAGTTATATTATGATGAAGTGTTTCATATATCTCATTTATTTTCATGGGTTTTGAGTGATTTATGTTTTTATTCCACCCATATTTATGATTTCATTATGATATGGGTGGGACCTAAATGTCCATCAAATTCATTTGGTAAAAATTTACATATCATGAGATAGATATAAATGACCTTTCCGACTAAGATGGTCATGAAAGTGAATCATTGTTACTATGATGGTATTGGTAGTGAACTAGTACTAACAAGATGACCTTGGAAGTGATGTATTTACTATTATTGAAATAATTATTATATGCTTATTATTTTTCAAGAAAATTATGTTTTTATCCTATGTTGTTATTCCAGGGATCATGGTATTTATTTCCTCATTATTTGTGTCTTATGAACTTCTAGTATTTACAGCTTGATTATGGTTTATGATATTTGATATACATGGTATGATATTATATTTTCACGATCCTATTCTCATACCATTATTCTGATGATTGTGCTTACATATCTCCCTTGTTAACCCTTATTGAGAATCAGATCTCAACCCATTTTAGGATTCCATTCAAATACATTAGGAAAGATATATATCATGTCTGATATGTCTTGAAAGGGTTCTAGTCAAGAATAACTTAGTGGGAGATAATTTATCTCAATTATTTACTAGTGTTTAAGTTTCAATGATTCTAAAAGAACTAGTTTAATATGATTTTGGGATATTATTTATGTAATGTGTTATGTTTTCCTCAAAAGTATAGTAATTTTTCTGTATAAAAAGAGAGAGTTTGTATAAAACCCATACTTATTACCATCCACATAATGTATGAATGAATCACATTGCATCATGATGTGGTTCCCCAATGTACACACAAATGACATTATCATATTTCCGTTGAATGGAATGTTAGAATAAATGTGGTATATCATGATTTTAGAATAATAATAATATCATAAAATCATATATAAAGCATAAATCTATCATTATATCCATCATATATATGTTTATATTGAAAACCCCCCAATTCATGAGACGATAGTTTTACGTACACACGGTGGATGATTTCCAGACTGATTTGATGGAAGATGATAAGGATTTGGGTTATTACATTAATATAATAACATCTTAGTATATAAAATATATTTATTTACCATATAATTATCATTTGATAGTAACTGAATTATTTTTAGGAAGAAATAAAATAAAACTACTGATTATGGATGTTACCACTTCTTCATGAAAGGTTTTTTTGGTTTTCACAGAAATAATTTTTAGGTTAGAGTTCTGACAAAAATAAGGCTTATAGGGTGAGAGTAGAGAAGTAAGTAATTAATTTACATAGATATTGGATGAGAATTATGTTTTTAAAGTATGGACATGTTAGAATCATGGGGTGGTCTTTTATTAGAATGGTGAGTGGCACACTCAAAAATTTTTAAAAGAAAAAGTGGTGCTCGCATTTTTTCACAACATACATGTCTTAAAATTGTCCACTAATTAACCTATAAGATATATGGATGAAATATGATCATAATATGGGTCTATTACAAGTTTTGGGTCATTTGTAATCCTTACCTTATTATTTTCACCCTCAATAAACCTATTTTTACCTTAATTGTGGTAAACTATTTTTACTATTAATAATTTTTTTATAGTCAAAAATTAAGTTTAAATTATTAGATAATATAAATTATTTTAATTAAAAATATTGAATAAATTTTTCTAAATTACATTCAAATAAGTGGAAATTTTTTTATTAAAATTAATCATGTAGTTGTGTGGTGAAATTAAGTTTCTTAAGAGAAAGTCCTCAAAATTCCAAAACAAATTATATCACAATTCAAAAATATATTTATTCAAATAAAATAAATTTTATTTATAAATAATTAATTGAACAAACTTTAATTTTTAAACTAAAATAAATTTTTAATATTGTAAAATGTTTTAAGATAAATGTCAAATCGTAATCTAAACCATTTGTTTCTCTGTTCATGAAAAAATCTATCTTCATAGAAAATTCTAAAAAAATTTCCATAAGATATTTTTAAAATGATGATTTCATATATAAAATTTTATTTTTAAAATAATATATATTAAACTTTCAAATATATATTTTTAAAATTCTTGTAAAAACTGGTAATAAAACACAATTTAAAAAAAAATGTTTAAGCTTAAAATTGGATTTATTCTTGTATTCTGTGTCTAAAACAAATAATATAAATTTAAATCATTTTATTGAATATATAATATATATATTTCATTAAAATTATTCATTTAAATTTACTTTATTAATTTACTGAGTTATAGCATGATTATATGCATAAATATTAGTCTTCAGAAAAATATTTCATTATTTTAATATAGTTTTTCATTTTTAATTAATTGGTCATCGAAAAATTCATTTTATATACATTAGAAAATCATATATTTTCATAATTTTTTTAAATATATTCATACCCTTCATTCTAATCTCTATTTGATAAAAATTATATTAAATAATATAATTTTAATAATAGGTTATGTTTCATTGAATCATATTGTTGTTTGTAACACTAACTAAACACAGGGTAGAGTGTTAAGAAAAATAAATATAGTTTTATGTGTAATGAATGTTGATCTCTGTTTTGTATTTAACACAATCTAAATACGATGATTTCTGTATTGAAAACCAAACAAAGTGTTTTATTTAATGAAAATATTTAAAATATTTTTTTCATTCTAAAAAAATATTTCACGAAATATTGGTGTCTTACAATTAGGACGGTCACTTGGAAGTGACGAGGTCCATTTTCATTTTTTGGTATGGGTTCTATAGGTGTCCATGAGGTTCTGATAAGGGATTTTCATGCTTCTAAATGCGTGGTACATTTGTATTTGATGAAGATATATCATGATCTCCATAGAAGTTACTCATATATTGGAATGTAGAAGGATATAGCAGGCTTCATGGTGATAAGTATCCCCTATAAGTAGGAGTAGACCGAGAATAATAGGATTACTAGGTTATTTCATCTTATGACCATTTCGAAGAGTACATGGAATGATGTCACTATGTATTTTGTGATAGGATTACCTAGGACACCCCAAAATAATGATTTTATAAGGATGATCATGGATTGACTAACAAAGGTAGCCTGTTTCTTTCCTATTAGGGAGACCATCACAATTTATGATATTGATAGTCTCTATGTATTGGAGATCATTCGATTTCATGGGGTTCTAAGGAATTTTATTTCTCAATATGAACCTCATTTGACATATTGATTTCTTCATGTTCACCATAAGTCTCTAGAATTGTAGGTTATTTTTAGTACAACATATCATCCTCACACTGGCGACCACTCTTTGTGGGGGATGTAGATTATGGATGACAAGTTTCAATCATGTTTTATGGATTTTTTTGGTACTTGGAAAAAATATATAACACTCATGGAGTTCCCTTATAATATCAACTTCTAGGCATTTATCAAAATGTTTCCTTTTGATGATTTATGTGGAGTCCTTTTCATTTACCAATTTTTTTATTAGAGACAAGTGAGCCAATCCTCGTTGGAACTAGACTTGTTCTTGAGACATCATACTTGGATCAATTGATCATAAAGTAGTTGGAGACTATATATAGCTAGAAGAAATAATATTCTAACAATCAAGTATAACCTCTATAGTTTGATAATCAACATCATGTTTCCCTTTGGTTGTTTCCTTGGTTTGGGAAACACCGTATCTAGATATAGGGGAATATAGCACCCGTATTTTTGGGCCTTTTGAGGTACTAAAAAGGGTCAGTCTAGTAGCTTACCGTTTATCCCTTCCACAATATTATAACACCATGAAAAATTTGTTTAATGTGTCATCGATTCAAAAATATCATCTTTACTCCTCTCTCATGATATATTTTGATGTAGTTGATCTGGATACTAATGTGTCAACTGTAGATCATATGATATTTTGTAAAGATTTTAGTGAGAATAATATAAGAGGTAAGACCAGAAATCTGGTGAATGGGTGTTTTTATCATGGAAGTGTGTTGGAGGAGACCTTGGATATGGAGCCTGATATGCACCATATGGTTGGAATTCTTCTTGGATGCCCTCTAGTGATTCCTAGGGAAACTCAGGGATAAGATAATATATGGGAGGAGGATATAAGATCCAATATTTTCTCAAGTTTCTTCCCACATAAAATTTACAAAAAAATATTTTAAAATTGATTTTTCTCTTATGAATTGATCCTTTGTTTCTCTAGGAGGGAAAACTGGGGATTTGTGCTAAAAGTTTTAGTTTAGTAGGATTCTATGTTGTGGAGAACTACGTTATTTCTTATTTTTAGTTGATGCAGTGTGGATCTCAACGTAATGGTGTAGGGTCATAGAAGAGTATTTTTCTAGATACTTATACTTATAGAATACATATTTCGTGGGGAATCATTGAATCATAGGCCATACCTTGAATGTTGAGTGTTGTTTCATGAATATTATGGATATGACATAAGGATATATGTGTTTTATTTAGTCAATTAATCAAAATATGGTACCCTTTCAATGTGTAGGTTGCCTATGGAATGAATTTGGATTTGGAAAAGTAATGGATGTGGTATAGTGTTTTTTTCTATGGTTTGGATCACCCTTAGGTAAAAAAGGATAAATTTCATTGACATCATAATGTTTTTTAGATATATTTTGGCCTAGGGGGTATGTGGGGTGGTCTCTTTGGTATGTTTTAGTGTTACCTATGCTAGGAGTTTCTGAGCTATGGTACAAGAGGTCACATTATGATCCATTCTTTTAACATCATATCTACAAATACCCCCAATCCCATCAGAACACTTTTGGGTCCAATATTTCCCTCTAATATTATAACCACACCATAGATCATTTCAGTGGATTTTTATCCTCCTATTTGTTGGATTCAACCCCAATATTCATTGTTTTAATTCGTGGTAATCTATGCCTAATAGTTTAAAGGTAATCCTTATGTTTACTCTTATTCATCTTCTCATTAATTGTATTCATACTAGAGAACCCTTGATGATGGATTTCCTTATCATCAATAATGTGAGAGGATAATGAACCAAAAACCTTATTATACATCCAGATTTTTACCACATGTTCTTTGTCATTTGGGTGGGTTGTCTGTAACATATCACAAATTTTTTATTTCAATTTATTCATTTATGTGAAATATGAGCGATATTTCTCACACATTGTGTATGTGAAATACATAATTTAACTAATATTTCTTTGATAATTTAAATATATTTAGACCTCTAATTAAATATCATTGGGTCCATTGGTATTGATTTGGAAAAAAACAGGACACCAGATTGGTGTTAAAATATTCACAATTTGTGATACTGGGTTAGTTCAAACACTACCCCCCATAACATATTCAATTTAGTTGACTATTATATTAACATTATGAATCAGCATCACTTGTGATATTGATTTGATTTATTTTTGTTGGATCACATAGACTATGAATTTGTTAATTAGTTCTCTAATGACATGGGGACTTAAATGAAAAATGGTAATTTGATGAATTGATCATAATGGATTGTGATGGATTATAAGAACTCAAAACTCTCACTCCTAGATCCTGTACTAAAATCCATATCACTACATTCCCTTCATTGATTCTGATAATTGTGACCCAAATATTTCTTCAAAATCATACAAAATAAAAAGGAATACATGTATCACTTACATATTGTCAGACCTATTGGGTTCAGAGTATTATAGAATTATGAAAAACTATTTTATAAGCAATTCACATCAAAATGTAATCATAAATAACAAGCAAACAAATATAAACATCTTCTCCCTTAATACCATTATTTTCTTATTCTACATTAGGTCATCATATCATCCTTGTTAAATCATTTAGAGACACAAATCATTCGATATCATTCATTAAAACATGGTGAAAGTCGAACATAATAATTGTGAGATTATATATTTACTAATGGTAAAAATAAGAATTAATAAGTTAATTTCATCAATTATAATAAGATTTCATAAGGTAATTATAACATAATCACTATTTATATGTGAATCAAAAAATAACTCACACCAAATAATAATTATACCATAAAATAAAAAAACATGGAAAAGCCAGGAGTCATCATAAAATATAATAACTTGCCTTGTGGCATCAAAAATTTTCATTATAAAAATTATAAAACTATAGCATGAATAGAGAATCACATAAATTTATCTTTGAACATCGTTTTACTTTTCATTCTTATAAATGGAATAACCTTGCTCTCAACATCAAAGTATTTCACTCTTAAAAATATAATATCCCTAAGGATGAATTTCATACCTAAGGCTTTGGAGGGATATCTTAGACCATTCCATCCTTGGTTTATCAGGGAATCACCTATCAGTGGTTTATCATGTCACCATCGATCGAATGTATTATTTACATTTAAAAATAAATCACACATAAAGTCTTGTATAAAATCATTGGAGAAGCTAATAACCCCATTCATAAATTTATTAACCCATATAAAATAAAAATATTCTAGAAAAATATATTTAAAACATTATTAACCCATTGAAAGGATGTGGTTTCCATAAAAATCACTTTAAAACATGAATAACCCCTAGGAAATAAATTGATTCCATAAAAAAATTTCGGACCTGAAAAATCATCAAAAGGATGTCGATTCCACAACAACATCTTTGAAACTTGAATAACTCATGTATAGGAAATGGGTTCCACATCAATCTTTTTGAAACATGATTAACCCATGGAAAGAAAATAGGTTTCACCAAAATATATTTGAAACATTAATAACCCATGGAAATAAAATTGTTTCCATAAAAATATATGAAATCCTGATTAAACTCACGAAGGAAAATGGGGTCCATAAAAATATATTTGAAACATGAATAAACTATGAAAAGTAAATGGGTTCCATAAAAATATCTTTGAAACATGAATATAACCTGAATAATAAATGGGTTCCATAATAATATATTTGAAACATTAATAACCCATAGCAAGAAAATGGGTTCCACAAAAATCACTTTGATGCATGAATAACCCATAAAAATGAAATGGGCTGAATAAAAATATCATTGAAACGTGAATAACACATCTATATTAAATAGGTTCCCTAAAAATATATCTAAAACCTAATTAATACATGTAATGGAAATGGTTTCTACAAAAATCTATTTGAAACATGAATAACCCATGGAAGAGAAATGTGTTCCTTAAAAACACTTTAGAACATGAATAGCCTATAAAAAATAAATGGGTTCCATAAATATATCATCATAACATGATTCACTCTTGGAAAATGAATGTTTTAAAAATGAATTTATTTGAATCCTGATTAACACAATGAAGAGAAATGGGTTCAACAATAACCACTTTGAAACACGATTTTCACATGGAAAGGAAATGGGTTAGAAAACAACCTCCATGAAACTGTCTTAGTCTACCCATAGAAGAATGAGAATAATTTCAATAAAAATCTCCCCAGTGTAGTATAATTAATTTGAATTTTTTTTGACTTTGATGAATTTAAATACCATTATAAGGTCATTAAAAAAATTTATGAGTAAAATCACCTCTAAACATTCCAATTTGGACCATACCACCTTGAATCATTAGAATCATAATCCCCATGAAGGAATAACATTATATAAGAATTATAATATAATTATAATAAAAATATTCATGATATATCATGTAATATGGTAATTTTATAGACCTCGTAAAAAATAGACGTTTATAATGTAACAAACATCCTAAATAAGGAAAATTGTAACAAAAATCCATTACCTCTTTGGTAATTTGAAACATTAAACCCTATAAAAATATATCATTAAAAGGATATGGAAAACCCCATAAATTTATTTATATTAATCATCAAATACATTCATTAGAAGTATACACACACACAAAATTAGTGAATATGGATTATATACCCCTGAAATAAAAGTGAGAAAAGAAAAAATCGTACCATGATTGTATCATTAGAGTGAAAAGAAATAAATTTTATAATAATGGGAGAAACATTTAAATCCAAAAAATAAAAGTTTAAATAAATAATAATACAATAAGATTCCATTTTTACACATATTCTTTGCATAACATAACAAATGACATTTAATTGTAACCCAATGAATAAAAATTGATTTACGAAATCCTTTACCTTGAGTTTGATTTGTTATGCTTGTACTATATAATCCTTAAAAAATATTTGAATTATTTATTTTTTTAATAGAAATTTAAAAGGTTATTTTATTCTTTTAATTAAATTATAAACAAGGCATATATAGTTAATTAATTAATAGTTTTTAAGTTGGATGTGTTGACCATACCCAGTTTATGTGTCAAAATAGAATTTGATAAGTAGAATATGGCCAATGAGGTATAAAAATAATTATCAATAGAATAATAAACATGAAATATTTAACTCATTTTAACATAATTTATAATTTTAAATACATACATTAATTACAATTATGAAATATAAACGAAATTTACGATCTTGCAGACAATAGGTTGTAAGTATGCAGAAGTAACATTACCATTTTTTAATGATCGTTTTGGAAAGAAGGTAAGTAGCATATATATTTCTTAAATTAATATTATATCATAAATAACATAATATTTAGTTATATATAATTATATATATAATTATATGTTATGTAGGGATGAAAAAGGAAGAATCACATTGCTTTGAGGAGGTGATAGTCCACATGTCTACAAACGACATTATCACATTTTTGTTGGGTGAAAAGGAAACCAAATAATGATAAGATTTATATACATATATTTATACATTTTTAATAATTATAATAAATATTTTAATTGCATAATATATTTTTATTAAAACAATCCTTACAACATTTCATTTAATGGGTGAACGTATCACATTGCTTTCAGGTGGCGGTAGTCTACACTTCCAAAAACGATGTTATTGTATTCCCACAAAATGGATTGAATGAATTTATGTGTAATATATTAATTTAAAAAGTATGAATACATTATAAATATAATATTTATAAAATATAAACTATATGTCTATCATAATTACAAACCATAACATGTCGTAAATGAAAAATGAATGACATCATTTCGCAAGGTGGTAGTTCATCGTACACACGAATTGTGATTTTGTAACCCATTTGATGGAAGTGTGTGTTGGATTAGGAATAAAACATAACATAAAAACATATTAGTATATTTATGATACAAATTTTATTATATAAAAATTTAATAAGAATAGTTTATGGGTGGATAAATAAATTAAACAAAAGTAATCGTAGAAGAATGTAAACTCTTTTCGAGTAACTCCTTTTAGTTTACTAAAAATGAATTCCTTGGATTGATTTATTCCCAAATAATGGCTTATTATAATGCTATAGGTATATTAATATTTTATTTTATCTATGGTTTTTCTATAAAATATGGATTGATATGATTTGATAGAGGGGGAGGGTGAGTGCCTTTTATAGGGGAGGAGTAGTAGAATTGTTGTAAATATAAAATAATAGAAACTATTAGGAGGTATCCCATATATGATTTGAATCCAATAATTAAACCAATTCCATCAAATCTGGTATATGATATAATAATTTAAATAAAATTGTTTTTGTAAAAGTTTCTAGGTCATATGGTTGCTTAAGAATAATGATTTACCATTAAGTAAACACTTCTTACCTTAATCAATGTAAATAATTTTAATTGATTTCAATAATAGTTTTTAAAAAAAAGATTACATTACTATAAATTATAACATATTCTGATATTAAATATAGAATCCATTTTTTCCAATTAAAATAACATAAGTTGGTGAAATTAATTTCAAATCAATCTCGCATATTAAATGAGACAACGGGTTTTTCAAGAGAAATTTTCAAATGTTTTAAGTATTTTTATATCCAATTTCAATGTGAAATTATTAAAATTACTTATATTGTTTTAAATTATATAATATTTATCTAATTATACATATAAACCAAATATAAATATAATTTAATATTATAAATTATTTATACAAAAAATAATATTTTAATTAAAATTCGATGTCATAAAATTCATCAAAATATCAATGTTCTCAAAAAATTAAAAATAATTCCCCCAAAATATATTTTTTATTAAGATTTAAAAAAAGAAGTTCATTTATATAAATTTAAATTATAAAATTTTCAAAATATATATTTAAAATATTACCTTCATTAAAAGGTGGTAAAATCGCCTTTTATAAATACATAGCTTTTAATATATAGAATTGAATTTATAATTACATTAGGACTAACCAACTTACAGGATGAATTTCAAAAAAATTTATTAAATATATAAAATATATTTTTAATTAATATCTTTCACTAATTTTAATTAATTTAATTTATTAATATAAAACTCTCTTCTAATCATTAAAAGTTGTTTTCCATCAAAACATATCATTTATATTCAATTAGTTTTTATTTTCATTTCTAATAAATTTTTAACCACTTAATTCATTTTAATAAAATGTTTAAACTATTATTTCTATAATTAAGTTAATCTCATTCATACCCTCCATTCAATTGTCTAGGTGAAAACTATCACAATAAAACTAATAGTATATTGTTATCTAGTAAGACACAGTCTTGTTTGTAACAGAAGACATCAAATGAACATGATCTTGCATGAAATAAAAGAAAAAAAAATTATCTCATGTGATAAAAGATAAAGTTTGTATTTTTTGGTAACAAAATATATAAAATATATTATATTAGTTTGAAATAATATATTATGAAAAATATTGGGCTGTCACAACTCCCCCTAAAATGAATTTTCCCTCAAAATTTGTTTTGTTTATAAAATAAATAAAATTTATCAAAATAATTTATTGAAACCCACATAATAAAAATTTGAAAGTTAATAGACTCAAAAAAAACTATATGGTTTGAAAAGACCATTGCTTCATCGTAATTAGAGTTTTTAGGATAATAATTTTATTTCTTGTTTCTTTCCCTAGAGGTAAAGAACCCTATTACTATCTAAACCAATTGTAAAAAAGAAAATATGCATAATCGATTACTGTAATTTTATCCTTTATTACATTTCCACTGAAATATCTTATATTTCTACAAATAAAGAGTATTCAAGATAAATTATCAATTCTTGAAGATAAAAAAATCAATTTTTAAAGACCACGTGACTATAAATAGGACATATTATCAATTCATTCAATCTTTGGTCATTAACCAAACCAAAAAAAAAATGCACATAGTATGATAATTATAAAAATGAGTAACCCATAAAATTATACACTAATATTAAAAATTCAAAAAAAATACCCCAAGTTGAAACTAAAATATTCCATAAATTCTTATCCTAAATTTTTTTAATCCATTCCAAACAGGTCTGAAATCCAAATATTAGAAATATTTGATCACATATTCTTCTAATATAAATGAAACATTCTTCATAAAATAAAATCAGATATATTTATAATATTATATTTACCTCTAAAAAATTCATGCTAACAATGTCATGTTGTATGCCAATTGTAGTGTGTGAAACCCTTATCATCCATCGATCATGGGTTGACTCCCCACTGTCTTATCAGATGTGATAGGTTGTCACCCAAAAAATGGGTTGGACCACGATTTTTATTTAATCATGAAAATTAAACCCTCCCAAAAAACACTTCATGTTTTTCAAAGGTATAAAAATATCAAACTAAAGACAAAAAGTCTCCAAAAATTTCATTGATGACCTAATAATTTTTACCACTCAAAATCCTTACATTGGATTTATTAAGACATAGAATTATGATTAAACATCAACATATATTTTTATCAATATATCCATAACTCTTAAGATAACCACATATGGAAACATTATAAACCAATATCATTCATAAATAACCATATAAATGGCTCTTGGGACATCATTATACATTTTATTCTTATAAATAGAATAACCATGTCTTCGACTTCCATTTATGTCACTCTTACAAATGGAATATCCATAATGAAGTATTTCTTACCCAATACATTAGAGGGTTATTGTGGACCCACCCATCATTTATTTATAATGGAACCACCCATATTTTGTTTATCACGAAAAAACCAGTCAGATTTCTATGTTCCATTGAAAAATCCTTATACATAAAATATTTCAAAAACATATAGGAGAAACCAATAACCCATTTAAAAACTTTATTAACCCATGTAAAATAAACAGGTTCAATGACAATCAATTTGAAACAAGATTTACCTTGGAAAATTAAATTGTTTCCATAAAATTATATTTTAAACAATAATAAACCATGGATTAAAAATGGGTTCCATAACAATATCATTGAAATGTGAATAGCCCATGGAATGAAAAAGGGTTCATTAAGAGTTTCATTGAAATATAAATAACCCATGGATATGAAATGGGTTTGATAATAATCTCTTTAAAATATGATTAACCCATGTAAAATAAATGGGTTCCATAATAATAAAATTGAAACATGAATAACCCATGGAAGGTAAATGGTTTCCATAAAAATATATTTGAAACATGATTTACCCTTGGAAAGGAAATGGGCTCAATATCAATCTCTTTGAAACATTAATAACCCATTAAAATAAAATTGGTTCTATAAAATAACATTGAAATATAAATATTCCATGTAAATTAAATGGGTTCAATAAGAATATCATTTATATATGAATAACCCATGGAAAGAAAATAGTTTCCATAAAAATCTCTTTCAAATATGATTATCTCATGGAAAGGAAATTGGTTCCATAACAATATCTTCAAGACATGAATAGCCCATTGAATGTAAATCGGTTCCCTAAAAATATCTATAAAATAATATTAACACATATAAATGAAATGGGTTTCATAAAAATCACTTTAAAACATGAATAACCCATGGAAAGGAAATTGGTTCCACAAAAATCTCTTTATAAAACAATTAACCCATGGAAAAATAATGGGTTCCATAAAAAATCATTAGAACATGAAATTCCCATGGAAATAAAATTTTTTAAACTAAAAACTTTGTGAATTGTGATTAACCCATGGAAAATATGTGGTTTCAACAAAAACCTCTTCGAAATATGGTTAACCAATGGAAAAGAAATGCGTTCAACAACAACCGCTTTAAAATAATATTAACCCAGCAATAAAATAATGATTATGGTATCAATAAAAAATTTCCCCTGTGGGTGATAAGTAACAAAAATGGTTTTTGACATTGATTATTGCACGTAACATTAAAATATCAGTAAAACAGTATTGAGTAAAATAACTATATACAATCCAAAGTGTCCCATTCCACCCTGAAACATTCGAATCATAAGACCCATGAAGAAATGACATTAAATGTGATTTATAATGTCATTAGAAGAATAATATTCAGGATATATAATTTAAACGTATAAGTATATAAACCTCATAAAATAATATAGGATTACAATATTACAAACTTCTCATAAAATAAAAATTGCGGCAAAAATACACTATTGCTTTGGTTACCTTGAAACTATAACCCTGTGAATGATATATAATAAAAATGATATGTAAATCCCCATTAATTTGAGGAAAAGGATCATAAAAATGCATTCATGGTAATTATAAACACTACAGACACAAAAATAGTGGTGAATGTGCAGTATATCTCACTAAAATAAAAGTGAGACAGGAAAACTCCTTAATAAGAGCATATCATTGGAGTGAGAACAAATCAATGAAATAATTATTTGTAAAAAATTATAATCCAAAAAATAAAAGTTTAAATAAATAATAATAATATCATAGGTCATCTTAACCCATATTACTGGAATAACATAACCGAGGACAGAGAAGTTAAACCTAATGAATTCAAATTGAGTTAAGAAATCCCTTACTTTGAGACTGGTTTGTCATTCTTGTAACCTATAATCATGAATTATAAACTTATTTAAATTACTAACTTATTTCCAAAAAATTTAAACTACATAATTATATTTATTTCATTAATAACCAATTGTTATACAATTAATTAATCAATATTTCTTTAGTAAGATGTCTTTAACAGAATCCACATATGTGTCAAAACTAACTTTCATATGTCGACTATGGCCAATATGGTTACTATTTAAATATATCCAAAATAATAAAAATGGAATAAATATTACATTTTTACATCAAATAGAATTTTGAAATCATATATTAAATATTGTTAGGTAAAATGAATAAATATTATGATCATGGAGATGGTAGGTCCTACATACGAATGAGTAATGTTCCCATTTTTCAATGATCTTTATGAAAGAAGGTAGGTAAAATCTATCATTAGTGAATGAAAATTATAGAATAAATACTATATTATTTAATTATATATACTTATATATATTATTATTAATGTGATGTTGGGATCAAAAAGGAAGAATCATATTACTTTGAGGATGTGGTTGTCCAAATTTCCACGAACAACGTTATCAATTTTTCAGTGTCTGATGTGGGAAGAAGAATGTTATATGTTATATGTAAAATTTATAATAATATCATTAATATCATAAATATTTCATTTATATCGTATATTTATCTTTAAAAAATTCTTAATACACTGCATGTAAAAGGTGAATGTATCGCATCGCTTTGAGGAGGAGGTAGTCCACATATCAACAAACGATGTTATCATATTCCCATAAAATGTAAAGCAAGAAGGTACTTTATATAAAAATTATAAAGTATTAAAACCTTATAAATATCATATATATCATGAAAAAACATTATTTTTGTCAAAATTCTCAACCATGACATGTTACAAAGGAAATACAAACGACATCATTTCACGAGGTAATAGTTCATCATACTTGAGAGCAGTGATCTCATTGACCATTTGATGAAAGTGTGTGTAGGTATATGTATAAACATTAAAATTGAAATATATTAGAATATTTATTATAATAATTAAATTATATAATAATATAATTAGAATTATTTATGGGTAGAAAAAGAAAAAACAAAAGTGATCATTTGAAAATGATACCTATTTTCAGGTAACTCTATTTGGTTTATAGCAAAGAATATACATGGAATTCCTTATTACCAATGTGACGATTCTATTATGACCAGAGGTGTGTTTGGATATTAATTGGGATGTTTTTTTAAGAGACAAAATTTTTTGAGAGGAGTGAATATAGGGTGAGGGTGAGTTCCTTTTTTATAGTCAAGGATGGGTTGCATTCTTAAAAATATAAAATGGTAAACACTATTGGGAGGTATTTCTTACATCACGTGAATCCAATAATGAATTAAATTTTAGAAATATAGACACATGGTCGAATAATTCCCATCAAATTAGTTTTAGATAAGTTTCAAGGTCGTCTTTCTTCTTAAGATTAAAGTTTAACAACTATATACACACATTTTTGGCTTCATCGTTGTAATTAATTTTATTTTCTTTCAATAGTAATTTCAGTAAAAAAACGAGTTTGACCTTAATATACATTATGAATTATTATTATTTTTAATATACTAACCATTTTTACAAATTTTAATCATATAATTGGAATAAATGAAATTAAAATTAATCCCGCAAAAAGGAAAAGACTATAGGATTTTCAAGAGATATGTTCAAAAGATTAAAATATTTTTATATCCAATTTCAATGTGAAATTGATACCAATAACAAAAATTATTTCAACTAATGTAAAATTTATCTAATTATACATGAAAAATAATTAAATATATAATTTAACATTCTAAATTATTTAGAAGAAAAACTAGTTTTCAATAAAATTCGGTGTCATTTACTATTCATTAAAATATGAATGTTCTCAAAGAAATAACCAAAAAACCTGGATTGTTTTTCTGATATTATTATTTTAAAAACTAATTTTTTCAAATAAAAATTATTAAAGAATTAAAAAATATATTTAAAATATTTTCTTTGTTAAAAGCTGGTGAATCATCCTTTTAAAAATATATAGCTTTCTATACTTAGAATTGGAATAATTCTCATCATAAGCCAATCATGATTACTAGATTAATATCAAAACATTTTATTAAATATAGAACATATAAATTTCATTAATTTATTTTAGTAATAGTAATAAATTTATTTTTTAATATAAAATTCCTTCATGTCAAAAAATAGTTTTTTTTATAAAAATACATAATTTATATTCAATTAGTCTTTATTTTAATTGATAAATAATTGGTTACCAATTAATTCATTTTATTAACATGTGTGAACTATAATATTCATAATTTAGTTAATATAATCCTTTCCCTTCATTCCAGTGGTAGATGATAATTATCATAAGAATATTAATAGTATATTCTTGTCTGGTAAGCCTCAGGATTGTGTGTAAAATAAGTCATCAAAGGAACTAGATATTTTGTGCGATAAATGATAAAAAAGCTGTTGTGTGTGATACAAGCTAAACTATGTATTGCTTATAACACAATATACTAAATAATTTAATTTATTTTCAAAAAATATATTTTAAAAATTATCTACATGTTACATAAGTGATGTGGAAATATTTTAGAACTATTTTACCAAATAATTTTTATAATTTTATTAAGATTTTTAGTCAGAAGATCGTTTTAATTAGTTACTGTGTATTGATGTTATTTTTTAATATAATAAAAATCTTAAAATAATATTTTTATGATTAATTATTTTTTATTTTTTATATTAATTATAAATTTTCTATAAACCTTGAGTTATTATTTAATTTTGGAGTTTCTTTTAAAATTTTAATTTAATTATTTTTGTTTAATTTTATTTTATAATTAATTCAATGTATTTTTACCGTGATTTTAAATTTAATTAATTACTTTTAGTTTAGTGTTTAATTTAATTTATTTTAAAAAACTAATAATTGGTGACATGTAAGATTTTAATTTAATTATTTAGTAATTTTTTATATATTCTTAATTTCAGTTAATTAATGAAACATTTATCTATTTTATTAATTTTTTAAAATTTAATAACATATATTTCAGAAAATAAATTATTTTGATAATTTTTTTAGTTTATTTTGTCAATTTATTTAAATTAATTGTCAAATGAATTGTGGATTTAATTATTTGTTGAATTTATAATTAATTAATTCATATTTTAATACATTATTTATTTTGGATACAGCACTAATTTTGAAGAATTTGAAGTGTTTCGCACATTTTCAATTTTTCTTGCATTCATGTAGGTGATCTGATGAAGGTAATCACATACCCTAAAAACTAGATAACTACGAATCCATTTCCAAAACTAAACCTACTGATTTTTGAGTAACGTCAATCATGGAGGGGATTTTTTAAATTAGTCATGTTACTATTTTGAAAGGGACATCTACACAACCGTTTTATTCTCCATGTTCATGTCGTCATTCATTTGGGTACATGAAAACCAACTAACTAATTTCCCTAAAACAGAATTCAATTCAATCACCCAGATCACCAACCCCAATCCCACTACCACCATGGATTCCTAATGTTACAAATAAATGGTTGATAAATTGAGGGTTACTACCACTGTTGGAAACTTACACCATAGACATGGAGCGATGAAAATCAAGCCAATTAATGACAGATGTGATAGGTTAATGAACACAATTTCATGACTGATGACAGCTCCACTATTGATGGATGTTGATTATGGTACTGATAGCTCGACATATGGTTATCTTTTTAATAGGATGCTGATCACAGATTGATATTTCTATTTTTTTGAGGAATAAGATGATTCCAGCTTAATTTGGAGCTCCACCTTGAGATATCTCAAATTCTCATACATTATTGATGAAGATGAGAATGAAGAAGAAAAATTTGGGTGTCACTTCGAATCGCTCATTGAGATCCCTATAAATTTCACAAGGAAGAAAATTACCTTAAACTAATACCTTGTTGTTTTGCTTCCCTATACTTGATAATGAATATAATTGTGCTTATCAGAGAAGCTTAAACCAAGGGTGTTAAGAATATGAGCTTTACAAGGTCTATTTTTCCAAGATCCGTACAGATAAGTTTCTACGAGTATGAAGATAAAATAGAGACATTCAGAGGTTGAATTTGATTGAATAACTGAGTGGTTTCAAGTTGATTATTTTTATTTATTCTAGAATATATGAAATTTTTCTTCTTTAATAAACAATAAAATATTTTATTTAAGTGTTAAATACTTTTGGATATAATTTTAATATTGTGTGTGATCGACATGCATGACATAACACCCCAATTGAGAATTATTTTATATCAGCTAATGATGGGCAGTTAGTAAAATTGGGTTATTTTTTTTGGAGATAGTATTTTTCATGAAACTATGATTAGGTACCATTTTAAGAATCTCAATTATAGGTAGAATAAATTATAATATGTATCTTTCCATGTCATAATTTATTATCATTTGTTGGGTTTCTGGTCTAGATGATTGTATTTTAGAAACCAATGACACATGGATTTTCATTTTGGGGGAAGTATGAAAAATAATATATATATATATATAACTACACCAGGGAAATTAATTAATTCAAATAATAGTCACATTATATTGGAATGAGATGGTGTTTTTCTTATGTACTAGAGTATGTGGTTCGAGGCCAATAAACTATAACGTTTTTCTGACTATCACCTTGTAATGTCGAACTGGAGGTTATAACCAATTTTAAAAATAAATGGTGAATATTCTAAAAAATTAAGATAATACTCACCATAAATAGTGAGAAAACATACATTATAATCATATAAATTTTTCATCCAACTAGGGTGTAGAAACAAAGAGCATAACCAGAAGATCTTTTGGTGATCATTTAGATGTTCAAATTATGATCTTGGAGCTGATGATTGAAGGACGATCGCATTTCATGGACATGATTGACTGATTTTTTTGTATTCGATCCATTTAATTTATTATTTTGAACTAAATCAAAAAAAATATCAATCTATAAATAATTTCCCAAATTTTAATTGATAAAAAATCGATTGATGTTTAATGATTGTTTTCACTCATTTATTTTATTTTTCTACCACATTATTTTACAAATACAATGTTAACCATCATGTATTTTTCATCAGTTATAAAATATTATGTCAATTTGGTTTAGAGTGTTTTAGTCAATTATCATTGTTAAATCTTTACAATCCTAGATCAAGAATTATGAGCACAGTATAATTATGATTCTCTTATATTGTTTGATTATTTTCGAATACATTTGCTGACTATTGATGAAACGAGGTCAAGGATTGATATCTCCATTGCTGGATTCCTATTCTAAAAATTAATGCAACACACCATTTTGAGAATTAAAAATGTGTTCTAAGAGAATTTATGGAATTAAATTTTTCAAAGCAATAAAAAATAGATAAACCATTTGGGTCACTACAGAAACCCGCTGATTCATTTCTAACATATCTCCTCCTCTCAACACGCATCTTATTTTCTTCTGTTTACTTTTATAAAAACTTATAAAATTATTATTTTTTCAATATTTTTTCTTATAAACCCTCTATAAATATAATAGATAAATAATAATAATAATTACATGTAAAATAAGCATCTTAAAAGCTATCTCGCTGAGAGAAAACCTTGGTAGCAGCAACATTATAGTATTTAGGAGATAAAAATATTGAAGAAGGTTTAGAAAATTGAAAGTCCCTCTCATAAATTATTATTAATGATATGGATGATACTGTGGAGTTTGTTAAAATATTAAACTAGAAATAAAATAAAAAATAATAAAAACAATAATAAATAATGGATTTTGACTCAACCATGGAAAAAGTTGTGAGATATTTAGCCTACGAAACTCGAAATCTATCCAGGAAGACAAATGAAAATGAATTTAAAATAATTAATGAATAATTTAATGATGATAAAAATAATCAAATCATTGAACATTTAGCTAAATAATTAAAATAAATATTACATTTGTTACATGAGTTTCATATCATATGGTTTAACTTTCCATCTTTTGAGAAAGAAATCCAAGATGTTAAAACAAAAAAAAATTTCCCATCACTTCATGATAAAATTTATATTTCCATTTTAATAAAGGAATAACAAAGTATATTATATAACTTTTAGGGGGGTTTGACCATTTCTAATCTTTCATTTTTTAATAATTATGAATTGAAATTTTAATAGATTTCTCTTGTTGTTTCAAAATAGATGTGACACTCCCTTCACTGGTTAAGGATTATTTGGAACTGTTTGAGGAAGATGGTTTAAAATATGAAGAGTATTCTGATATAGTGGTGGATTTTTCAACAGTATATGTGGAAAAATATTTGACTTTGGAAATTGAAGAAAATGTTGTCATATTAAGTGAAAAGAAGAAAATTTTGATCTTCTATGCATGTCCCAATATGACTTAGATGGAATTGTGGAAACCTTTTCCCATAAATAACTTTATTAAGATGACCTTATTTTATTCTCCCACCCCTATCTGATAAATTTTGACACATTTTTAGGGGTATAAATGCATCATATTCTTTATGAGGGGTCCTTAACATAAGAGTGAAACTGAAAAAATGGTGGAAAAATATTTGATTGTTCTAGCCACATAATCCCCAACCACTAGTGGATTGGTGTTGAAAAAAAATCTTTATAACTAGGAATAACATAAGAAAATTGCCTATTTTTGGGGTTTAACCCATTATTTCCCTTCCTTTACCATTACCTTTTCTTTACTTTCAATTATAGTTTCTACATTTCAATAAAAATTTGAAATCTTCTTCTTTTCTTAGGAAAAAAAAATTCACAATTATCGTGTACCTACCATTCAAAAGTTGTAGAAAATATTCTATGATTGTTTATTCACCATAATAAATCCACTAAGTCCCACTCTCCTTCATTTTAAATAGATACATTACAATTTTCCAGAGAAAATTGAGCTTCAAACTGAGGAATATTAGATCACCACCATCAAATCCTAAATATTGTTAATATTTTGTCTTAATTGAAATTTTTTGGGATATAATATCAAACCAGTTTCATTATCTAGGAGAAATCAGTAAAACTATAGGATAATAATGAATGAAAATAAGTTTTGTATCTGAGTTTATGTTAATAAGAATAAATCTCATAACATAGAGAGTTTTTTAATTTAAAATTTCCCCAATTTTTATTCTTTTATAAATTTTATTTGATGGAGCCTATTTGGTGTTTAATTTTTAAAAAAAAGTTTAAATGAAATAATTTTTTAGTCTTGTATATTGTGGACAAACCTACTAGTTATTACTAATTAATTGGTTGTTTTGATTGCGTGTCAGTGTCCTATCATGATGATATTTCTTTCTTTTATGAAACAAATGGACCCTTCCTTCAACATTCACTGACATGCAATCCTTTCTCATAAAATAATTTTTTTAAGGGGTGACCATTTTGTGGTCTTTTAAAAAATTTGTGAGTTGGTTATATTTATATTGTGTGAAAAATTATATGAAATTTTTTATCACCCTTGATCATGTTTTAATCTACTAAATTGTTAAATATTTTTTATCTTTAAAATTGAATTTCAACGCTTAATCCCACTAAGATTAAACATAGAGGAAAATTTTTAGATTTATTGTGCGGGAGAGGGAATATTAATGTGGTAAATAGAACTATAATTCGATCCCATTGAAATCACACCCAAAAGTAAAATTGAATTTTTTGTATGTTTCAATGAAACATTCTTAGTAGTTTTAAATTTTCCTGCATTTTAGGTGTTGTGTGGCCTCTTTAAAGCGGTTAATTCAATATTAACCCTAAGATATAATGGATTAAAACAATTTTCATTTTTCTAATAAAAATAGGTTGATTTTGGTAAAATATTTTTGTGAGTGTTATAAAATTATCATTTCCATTTAATATTTTGAAATTGGATTTAAACTCGTAAGGAATTTATTCAAATATAATATTAAATGAAAATACTAATTCAGGATGAATTAATTATTTTATTCTTTAAGTGGATAGATGATTTATTTATACTCTTTTTAATTTATTAAGTTTCATCACCCAAATATAATGTATTTTTTTCAAATTATGTTTGTCTGTTCTCTTGAGGTAAAGAAAATTTTAGACTTGTAGTTCAATCAAAATTGATATGTTTTTAATCTATTCTGAAATATTTAAAGCAAATAATTTTTTTAAAATGAGAAATGTTTTTCTTGGGAAAATACTTAATTTCTTGATTGTAATTCTTTTCCCAACTTATTGAAATCCAAAGGGGAAATTAATTTTAAAAACCCATTTTTTCATGATCTTCCAATATTTCAAATTTATGATTTTTTTCATTCCACTATGTTTTTATTATTTTTTCATGAGGATAAAAAAAATATTTTTATAGGGGTATTAATGTGGTGATATTTTGTAACTATTTTTTCAGATTTACTTTTTTAATTTAATTATGTTTTTATTTTTAAAATAATATTGTAATTATTTATTTTACATTGATGATAGTTTATTTTTTAGAGAAAAAGACTCTTATAAATGTTATTATAATTAACTAGTTTTTTATTTTTTTAATCATATATGTTTTTAAAACATTAGTTTTTATTTAATTTTTTAGTTTCCTGTAAAATATTAATTTAAATGTTTTTGTTTAATTTTACTATCTGGTTAATTTAATTTATATTTTCCTAGTTTTTTATTTAAATAATTATTTATTGATTAGTGTTTTATTTATTTTATTTAAAAAAATTTAATAATTAGTGACAGGTAAAATTATAATTTAATTATTTATTATTTTTTTAATTATTTATTTTATTATATTAATGTATCATTAATTTATTGTAAGATTTTTTAATATTATATATTTCACATTTTTAAAAAATTTATTATATTGAATTTAGTGTATTTACTTTTTTGTTTTAATGAATTACAAAATGAATTATTAATTTAATTCTTTGTTTCATTTATAATCTATTAATTTATTATTTACTTGAATTATTTATTATGGATACAAAATTAATGTGCCTGATTTTGAATGGATATCTATGTTTCTAAAATTTTCCGAATTCATGTAGGTGGTTATATGAACGCAATCACATATCCCAATTCCTACAACACTACATATCTATTTCTTAAAATACACCAACATTGCTTATTGTTTTGTAGCATCTGTCATGTAGGGTACTTTTGCAAGAATTCAAATTTATGTTAACAAATGGGAATCCATGTAACCTTTTTCATTACCTTACCCACATAGTCATTCATTCATGTGTGTGATAACCACATACCAGATTTCCCTAGAATTGAAGTTAATGAAACCACCCAACTCATCCACATGATGTTACTTTCTATGGATACCTGATATCGAAAATTAATGGTTGAGAAGTTGAGGTCCTTCTCCCCTACTAGAAGTTTTCATCTTCATCTTGGAGGGAGGAAAATTGAGCCTCTTGAAGATTATCATAGATGGTGACTAAATTTGAAATGTAGACCAACGATTCCTCTACCACTAATGAATGTCAGATGAGGTAACGAGATATTGGAATCTAGTTTCTATTTTTAATTGGAGGCTAACTAGGGATTTAAATTTTTTATTTCTGTGATGATGAAGATAATTTTATCTCAATATGTATTATATCTTTGTTAGATCTCACCACAACTAATGTTCCATATGGAGATGTGAAAGAAGAAGATAAACACAAAGATAACATTAAATTTATAACTTATATCTCTACCAATTTCATGAGGAATACAATGACATCAACTTGATATCATTTCCTTAATGAATTTTCTTGGGTAGTGAATAAATCTAATCTTGTTGAAGATTCCTAAAATAGGGGTTTGTTAAATATGAGGTGGATAAGGCATGTTTGTCCAAGATTGGTAGGGATGATTGTTTTTTAGTATGAATGTGAAAGGAAGACTTCCCAAGGCCCATTTTAGTTGATGATATAAGTGGTTTCATGTTCCCTTTTAAGTATATATTCCTAGAATCTAGGATGTTGCTTGTCTGGAACATGGAAAATGTTGACAGCATGAAGGGATCACATGCTTTAGTTATGATTTTAATGTCTTGCACACTCATTCTTGATGTAACACCCCAATTAATATCCGATGTTTTAGATAAAGACAAGATTTCATCAAAATTGAATTAGTTTTATAGTAGACATAGTTTTGTGAATGAACCAATAATCATTGGTTTTGTTTAAGTATTTTGATTTCATGTAAAATCATGAAGTTGATGTAGTTGGTGGTGTCAGAATTAATTGTCAGAATTTTGGATGCTGGTCTAGATGATTGGATGTTGGAAACCACTGACACATAGATTTTAAAGTTAAGGTAAATATAAAAACAAAATAAAATAAAATATATATAATATAAATGAATAATATTATAACATGGAAAATTATTTCATTCTAAATATCATCATCATCATCATTGTTAGATTATTCAAGAGTAAATACAATGAAAAAAATAAGAAACAACAGAAACATGGGGCCAAGCCCACCCCTCCTGAGGGAGACCTAAAGTATTGAAGACCTGGCGAATCCCATCCAATAAAATTGACCCCCTCAGGTTTAAGAAAATAATGTTAGGGATATAGGTTCCATTGGACCCATGATTTTCCATCGAATCCTGGTGATCCACATCCTATTTTCCCTCTCGCTATGTGTGCATGACTTGGATGCTCTTGTTTAATAGATCCTTACATATCTTGATGATATACTCAACCAACCATGGGATGGGTCCTTTTCCATGAAAGAATTTTTGTTGTATCATAGAGTCATTTTCAACTTGCGTAAGCACCATATTCATTTAATTACAAAGTTTGAGGATAGTAAGCGCTACATTAGCCTTCACCTAAAGTGATTTTCCACTTCCATAATGAGCATTAAAAGTAAAGAGGATACTTACTCATGCATCCCAAATGACCTGTAACCCATGAATGTCATAAAATATGCATGACCCATCAGTATTCAATTTTATTCTATTAGTTGGTGGTATCCATAAAATCTAGTGGCGCTGCTTATGAGACATAGTAGGCATGGATAGAGGTGAGAATGAGTGAGGACTTAGAGATGGTGCCACCTACCGGTTCCCAATGAGCATCACCAGATCAGCCAAAAGTCTCATTGTCTCTGTGTTGATGGACCTCCCAGTGGAGAGATATCCATCATATCTTGCTGGGTTCCTCGCATGCCATAAACACCAACATCCGGCACTCATAATCTCATATTGCACTGATCTCTCCAGGAACGAATTCATCTCCCCATGGAATAATTTTTTACAAAACAAATCCAAATTAAGTGCATAGTTAGAGATAACGGAGGGGGACACAAAGGACCTCCCACAATTTTGGGCCCATTTTCCTTGAAAGAGGATATGATCCACGATTTCCTCCCACTTGGCCTTAGAGTACTGACAACACGAGGTGAGGTTAATCCCCACCTTTTTCAGAACAACATCACATTCTATTGGAAAGAGGTAGTGTTTGGCTAAAGAACCCAATTCTATTATTCAAGTCTAGTACAGAGTTTCATAATCATGATTTTCACCTTATAGAGGTGGTAATGGAGACTATGACTTGACATAAAAATAAAAATTAAAGATAATCTGGAGTAGACATAATGAGATAGAATATATCAAAATCAAAGAACATGTCAACCATAGAAGAGTGATAGAGAGTGTACCAAGGAGATCTTTTGGAGAGTATGAAGAAGTTTTGATTCTGATTATGGAGTATTTGATCTAATTTAGATCGCATTTCATGGAAATGATAATCTTATTTTTTAGTGGTTGATACTTTTTATTTTTTGGGTGAATTAATTATAATCCTAAATATTTTCTTTAAATCAATAACTATTCTCAAGAGTTATAACTTTTTAATAGTCCTCTGATGTTTTGATAAGGGTTTTTCAATCATTTGGTTCTATTTTCTCTTCCAATATCATTCCAATGCATTTCTAATTAGTTTGTATTTCATAATCGGGTGTAGACTATAAGGTTAGTCTGGATAAGAGTTTGTTGGTCAATTCTCATTTTTGAATCCTCTCAATTATTTATTGAGATATGTGAGCATAAAAAATTATTATTCTACCATGTTTTTTATTATTGTTGAAAACTTTGACCAAATCTAGTCGAAATTTTCTCAAATATTGATTTCTCAGTTATAGAATTTAACTTATAAAAATTAATAAGACACACTATTAAGAGATTTTAGAATATGTGTTGAGAAAATTTATGGAATGAATAATTTTATTACACTGAATAATTGGTGACCCAATTGAATCACTTGGTAAAACCACTGATTCTCTTTTGAAATCTCTCTGTTTGTCATTATTCTTATTTTTTTTCATTTTTTTTGGATTTCTAAAATATTATAAAATTAGGATAGTTTCAATATTTGTTCTTAAAAAACCCCATATAAATATAATAGTTAGTAAATAATAATAAAATTAATATTCAGAGTATTTTTAAATGTAGTCCCATTGTAAAACTACCTTCGTTGATGCTATATTACAGCATTTATGGTATAAAAATATTGAATAAGGTTTAAAAGACTGAAAATCCATATGATAAGTGACATGTGTTATACTGTGGGATAAGAATTATATAATTTTTATAGGTCTTGGCCTGGACATTATGTATTACTAATAGGGCTTTTTCTGTATATGCTATAATTCTAAAAGGGCTTGGCCCGAACATACTATAATTCTTATGAGGCATACGCTGGACATGTTGTACTTCATGTTGGGTTCATACTAATTTTTCTATAATTATTTATAGGATATACCTTAGGAGGGTTATTGAAATAGTTATCATAGTTTTTTGACATGCTCAGATATATTTTGTCTTTCTAGTGAAGTGTGTTTGGGTTGAACCTAGGTGTTACCTTAGAGATCTTGGGTTATTGTATTTATTTAATATATAGTATTAACTAGAAAAACATAATACCCTATTTATCTCATTAATTTATGTGTTATACTTCTCAGACAGTATTTTTTAGGAATATAAGTTTTGAGATAATTAGTTGTACTCACACCCTAGATGGGCTTCCAATTGGAACCCGGATAGATTACATGGATAGACGTCTGGACATGGGTAAGAGACCAACTTGTTGATTGTAGGATTCTTGATGGGTCTGATCTAAGAGATAGGGATGTAATTGTTTTTTAGACCAGCATATTGGAGTCTCTAATTGATTATTATTAGTGTTCAAATTTTTTGAAATTCAGAAATTTTCATATCTATATTCAGCGTCTCATTATATGATTCTATTATTATTGACTTTTATCTATTTTACCTTTGATGCATGGTTATTGATTATATTGTTTCATTTATTCAATTTACTCTATTATTATTTTATTATATATATTTCTACTTTATTCCATAGGTTATTCTCTCCACAACATATTCCTTAAACCCTCACATATAGTCAGTAAACTCTAGCATATGGGGAGGCATGCATGAGGTCATATAACCAACCCAAGTTCCAAAAATGAGGGAGTGTGAGGTCAAGTTACATTGATGAACATTATTATTAATTTTATGTTAAATTTTTTCTAATTATCCTAAATTTATTTTTAAAAAAAGTAATTATCTCTTGACCATTCCTTAACCCCGTAGTACAAATAGTGTCCTCAATGTCGAAGCTATGATAATGGTTTTTTATAAATAGATAAAAATGTATCTATGAGCAGTTTTTGGTGTTGGTATTAACGAAAAATGATGCCAAAGTTTTTTTATATAGAATTTTTTTCTAGGATTTTAACAAAAATTATGCCAAAAATGGCCATTGAAAGCCTTCATCGAATCAGCTTTTGAAAAAAACAAACACCATAAATTTTTTAAAAAATATCAGTGTTAGTTTTTACAAAATAGATTCCATTATTATATTTTTGGCATTGATTTCTATAATAATCAATTCAAAAAAAATATTTTAAAAATTAACCAGTATCGTGAAACCATTATTTTTTGGATCTGTGAAACTATTTTTCTCAACTCATGATGACACTGATGGCAACTTTTTGACCCTAAATGGCCATGATGGTAGATTACCTCAGATATTTATCAATATTTCAGGATTTTTGGTATTGATTTTTAATCCACTATCATTTTTTCGTCATCTACAAAAGTATTTTTACTTCAGAACCCATTTACTAACATACTATCCACTATAGTTTGATTTTATTTCTTTTTATATGTTAATTTAGCATTTCTACAATTATTTTTGTTGGATATTTAAGTGTTTATTCTTATAATGAATTTGAGGGATCATGTTCTGATTTATAATCCATTTTCCTAGTTGAAATATGAATTTGGTAGGTTATTTTAAAATTTTGAAGATAAATTATTTATGAATTCATATGATATATAAATTAAATTACAATATGATTTTTTCAAATAAAATATGGTAATATTTTGTGTAATTGACCTTAAAAAATTAAATTAGACACTTTAAAATTATTGAAACCAAATATGACATTTCAAAATATATGAACTAATATATTACAATTAATTAAATTTCATTTTATTTTTAAATAATATTAAAAAACAATAAATTTTCAAATTGACAAATTTCAATAAAAAAGTTTTTAACTATATATAATAATTTATTTAAAAATAAAATTATATAAATTAAATTAGGTCAAATGAACATCAATTATTAATTTAGAATTTCAATACTATTAGAGTATAACTTTTTGTGATGTTTTTTGGAAATAATGTATCATCTTGTAAATAATGATTAATATAGTTTTTAACAAAAGGGGTTTTTTATGGAAGTGGGGGGTCTATGTATTTACCATAGGATGATTGTACACTATATTGGAATGCTAATTAATAAAATAAGTAACTATTTATCATAAAAACCCACAAACATTAGTGTATTAAATTAAATAAAAATTATAATATTATAATATGTGGTGTGGAAAACATACATATAAAGACAAAATCATTATTTTCTACTAGGAATATCACATGTATATATATAAATAAATGAAATGAAATAAATTAAAACCAAACAATATATTAGTTTAAAAATCAAGATTTTCTACTGGGAATTTTTACCAGGTTACATGTGATGTAATTTGGATCATCATGCCACACATCACGCTAAATAAATACCTTTAGTATATTTGTTTTTATTTTATTTCTAATATTTTTTTATGTTTCCAATTTGACTACCAATCCTTTTTTTGAATTTTTTTATATTTACAATGTATCGGTTTGTATATATATATAAATTTTTATATTTTTTAATATATTCAACTATTATATTGCAATATCAGGTATTTAATGGATCATAATTGGATAAATTTAAGAAGAACCACAAGTGAATATGAAAAAGAAGTTGATTTTTTCTTGGAAGTTACAAAAAGAAGTCTTCAAAACATAATTTTGTTTGTCAATGTGTGAAGTATTTGGATATCAGAAATTTGAGCTGTATAAAAATCAAGGATAATATCATTTCATATGGTTTTATCACTAATTATACACTTTGGATATGGCATGGTTAAGTCACTGAAAATTCAACATCTAATGTTTATTAAAATATTCATAATGAGGCATAGGATCATATTAATGAATAAATTCATGATTTAGGTTTTGAAAACATAAAAAACACTATTGAATGATTGTGTGGAGATTATAAGAAATTATTATTCACACGTTTTAGTAAATATACAGTGTTATCATTCATTTTTTAAAAAATTTAAATTGATGGAAATAAATGGGTCTTGGGAGAAATGTTTTACTAACATAATTGACCTTTTAGAAGTGATACTTATAGAAGGAAACATGATTCTTGATTCCAATTATGAGGTGAATAAACTATTATTCTTGATGATATTGGGGTATAAAAATATACATGCATTCCAAATGATTGTTTATTATAAAAGGAATAATATGAATCATTATCAAATTGCCCTACATGTGGGATATCCTACTATAAGATGGATGAAAATGTAGACTCAGACTCATTCTCATGAATTGGAATCTAACCAAATTCATTATCAATTGTGTATATTTTCGAAAATATTAATCCAATAAATCCTTTATATAATTCTGATAATTCAATTGTGATTCATTCTTAGGTACTAGAGTCAAATATACTGATAAATAAGTTTTGTATCTTTCAATAATTCATCTTTTGAAGAATCTATTTACAAATTCAATTGATTAAAAAAGGTTAATATGGCATTCGTATGATTGCACATCTAATCATAACTTATTCCACCCTGCTGATTCAACACAGTAGAAGGGATTTGATAAACAATTTCATGCTTTCAAAAGTGAAGTTAGAAATATCATAATTTTATTTTGTACTGATGGAATGAATCCATATTAGAGCATAAGTAGAAAACAATGTTCACGGCATGTTTTGTTGATAGTTTACAACATGTCCCCATATATATGTATAAATAAAAAATATATTATGATGATATTGATTATTTTTTGGATAAAACATCCCCGAAATGATATTGATGTGTATATTTTACCATTGATTTATTATTTGAAACGGCCATGGGAGATAGGTGTTAATGTTTTCAATGTATGAAAGTAAGAGTATTTTCTTCTTCAAGCTATGATAATGTTCTCTATAAATTACTTTCATATATCTAGAAAATTATATGGATATTGTCGTAAGTTATACAAAGAATTTCCAATTTGTGAAGAGGAGACTATATATTATTAGTTGCATAATGGAAGAAAGACAACGCACATGAGACATCTAATATTTTGTTGAATTGATCATCCTTATCATAGTCTAAATAAATAGTTTGATGGTTTACAAGAATACAAACATACCCCATGAATTTTCTTAGTCGAAAAATATTATGACAGCATGAGAAATACTGATTTTTCATCTGGAATGAAAAATGTTCTGCTATTTAAAAAAATATCAAGAAGAAACAGTCTATCTTTGTTGAACAACCTTATTGGAAATTTTTAGAGAAAAAAACATAACATTGATGTTATGAATGTTGATAAAAACATATGTGATTGATTTATTGGAATATTTTTATACATAAAAGGGAAAAAATAAGATGGATTGCATACTGTATTTGACTTGATATCAATAGGAAGACATTTATAGTTAGCTCCCACTATGAAAGGAAATATAACATATTTACCTTCATCTTGTCACACATTAAGAAAGATTGGAAAGATGAATTTGGTTTGGTGTCTTCATGGTATTAATGTACCAAGTAGTTATTCTTCAAATGTGAATAATCTGGTTTCATTGAATGATTTTAAATTAATAGGTTTGAAATATCACGATTGTCATGTATTGATATAATAACTTCTACCAGTTGAACTGTGTGGTATATTACTGACACTTTTCAGAAATAATATCAATAGGTAATGTAACTTTTTCGAATCCATATACAGAAAATCATTGATTCAAATTTTTTATATGTGTTGAATAATGAATCTTATCCTTTTCTCTTTCAAATAGAAATGTATTTCCCACCTATGTTTTTTGATATAATGGTTCATCTAGTAATTCATTTGTTGCATAAGATAAGAATATGTGGGTCTCTTTATTTATGATGGATGTATCATTTCGAAATATATATAAAACTTTTCATGTAATGTGTTATAAATAATTATCTATGAGATGCCCCTATTATGAAACTTGCACCAATGAAACATGTTTTTTACCTTGTATCTCCATGTAGATCCCTTTCAAGATTAATATTTTATATCCTAATTAGAAGGCAGTCGAGAAGATATTGATAAATTAATATAGGGGTTCTATAATGGTATAATATCTCAATTGATTTATTATATAACAATTTTAAAATATGATATACTTTTAATTATAAATATTTATGTTATTAAATTATAAATGAATTTTAATTTTGAAGAACCAAAAAAATTAAGAAAATATATCTTTCTTTAGTAGTGGTTCAATAGAGAGATTTTAAAAAAAAATAGAAAACATTGCATTTTTTTAAGACAAAAAATGAAATCATGTGCCTCATGTATGAGTTCATAGATATAGAGACAATGAAGAAATTTTTTTCCAGCCCATATGATGATGCCTTTCTAGTATGATAATTATATTATATTGTAAAATTTCTTATATGTTAACCAAATTACTTATAAGTTTACATTTTATATAACTATTCTCTAGTAAATACAATCAATACATATAGTTTAAGAATGTATACCTTATACTTTATCATGTAGAAGGTATCATTTATTTGAGAAAATAGTGATTGAGGAAATGTTTGATGCAGTAAGAGCTTAGTCTGATAGTGGTTATTTAGAGATCCTGTTCATTCATAAATCTCTCCACACACACCATGAAAAATGATAATGAGTGAGAATTATAATAAATGATAATTATATTATAGATAAACATAAAGAATTAGGTGAAAGAATTATAATTAAACCTTATTTTATTTTTCAGGAATATTTCTTTTTTTATAAATTATTAACACTGATATACAATTTTCTTATTTAATTTCAAGATGAATTTTACGAGTAATTATCACATGGAACTTTTATCCATAAGGTTAGGATAGACATCGTAGCCACTACTTTATGAAATTCAAAATACCCCAGCCACATAAGATGATATAAATCAAGTGTGGGAATTCAAAAAGTTGTTGTTCATAAAATAAAGAAATCAAAATACCCAGAAATCGAATCCTTAAAAGCTAAGTAGAATGATTTGAAATAGTCCATGGGTGATCAATTTGAATCAACTCAATAGACTATATAAGAAACTTTAATGATAAAATCATAGTTTTCTCCACCTTCGCAGCATGTCTATCTTATTCTACCCATTACGCAGCCTATTACACACATAGTCAGACCAACGTACCCAATCTTCCTACTCATATCCTCCACCTCCTTTCTCTTACCCAACCTTATATTTTGAATTATATACTGGAGATCCTCGTGTATATATTGTGTCATTTGGATTCGTGCTTTTTTGGGGAGATTATTTACATCACAATCCTATACATATGGGTCATGATAGAGTATAAATACATGATATTAAGTATCTTACTCCTCTGATACCATTTCATACTGATAAGGTTACTAGGTTTGGGGATTTCATGGTCAAATTTTACATTTTCGATCTTTCCTTGTTCGTTATCATTCATAAAAGGTATGTGTTATTTTAAATATTAAGTTCATTTAATTTAAAATTACTTATAATGTTTTTTGACATTTAAATTATATAGGAGTATAAAAAATCAAAATAAATCGAACAAAGGAAACAAAATCTTCAGGAACAAAAAACTATAAATACTTTTGTTATTTCGAATGGGATACAAAGATTATCTCATCCTACTTATTCATTGGATAATATCTATCTGTTCCTAATGAAATATGATATATATAGAAGAGAATATCTATTTTTAATATTCAGAAAATATATCATGGATCTAATTTATTTAAAAGATCTTAGCATGGGTGTGTTATTGTTTTTCTCCAAGTATAGAAATTGTCATTTTAGATTGTGTTTCATTAATTAAATATGATTTAAATTGAATAACTATATTTCATTTTTTATTAGGTGTCAACTCAAGTTTCTTATTCAAAAGAAGGCCATGGACATTTACGGTTTTATTGATACAAATTTTATTTCAATAGTTGTGAAATATTTGAAGTGTAACATCCTAGGTAAATAAATAAATATGAAATCTTCAAATTTATTAAAAGTTTTGAATTAAATATTAATTTTACTTTAATGTGTATTTATGTGTTTTATGGCTTACCTGATGCACAACAACGGGTTTCTTTGAAATATTATGTTGCACAATAATAATATAATATTTATATTTTAAATGGTGGATAAGACCTAGATGTTGTATTGTGATGAATTAATATAACTAACTAAAATAGGATTATATATGTTTGTTAAATATTTTTTCATTAATCCAATAAAAATTAGTGTCTTCAAATGTGAATTAATCTAATTTTAAGCAAAAATACTCTAATATTCATTAAAATGTCGATTTAGCACCTTGTGATGGTGAACCCACATTAAATCTAGATATAATTACTTTTATTTGTTCTAATTGACCAATCAAAATTTTTCTTTACAATTCGGACATCAAAATTTAAATTGGATGAAATTTTGGTATTTTTCTGATGAAATTCCTTTTTAATGAATAGTGAAAAAAATAAAGTTTTTAAATTCAAAACTAACTTTTAATCTAATTTAATTATCAGGTAAGATTATCTTTTTAATTGGTTTAAAATTTTTATTATATTATGTTGTTACTATTAAACCCATTTTTGTTCATTGGATGAAATTTGAATATTAAATTGGATATAAATAAGAGACAATCTTTTGATATTAAATATTCTATAAAAACACCCCTTTTATTTTGACAGCGGGAATTAATTTTAAAACAATTTCTTACAATTCTATGTTTTGAATTTAGAAAAATGGATTCCAAATTTTTAATCAATAGTTAAAAATTTCATAAGTTGTTAACTTTTAGTTTTAGCTGTTTTAAATATTTACAACAGTAAAAAATTTATTTATCATGGTTAAAGGGTAAATCTAGTAAATAAGGGTAAACAAATATTATTATAATAATATAAAATTACCCTAACATGTGTCATAATCCTAATGTTTGATTCATATCCGACCATGAGAATCCATGGGTTGAATATGGGACCCCATGGAGCCGCTTAATAGTTATAATGACACTTTATATGAATTAATTTAAAGTAAAGAAAAAATGGCATAAAAAATATATTTTTGAAAATTAATTTTTACATGGGGTAATATAAGTCAAAATTTCGACTATAAATAGTCATTGTAAAGATATTTTTATTACCTATATCATGGTATTTTTTTATATTTTTTAGACATTAAATAAATCAAATTATTTGTGACCCAATAATGATGTTGTGTTAACCTCATTAAAAAATGATTTAAATAAATAAGATTAAAATGATTAAAATATTATCCAAAACCTGTCCAATTATTATTGAATGATTTTATTTCGACCATGAGTCATCTTATCTTTGACTATAATTAGTTTTGGACATTATAAACTGAATATCATTATATAATAACATAATATTTTCACACTTTCTTAAAGTCCCCTCCTCCCCCTTATAAAAATACCCCACTTCTAACCCACTCCACATACCTCTCAAGCCCCTTATATCATCCAAAACCTGCACAAGTAAGCTATAAAGATACAAATCTTCCACTTAGAAGACTTAAATTATGCAAAAGGAACTTCAAGAAGTCTTTTTGATTCAAACAAAAGGGAGTTACCTGAATTAAAGGGAACGGTTTCTCTTAAATTCATTTATTTTATTTTACTTCTCCAACCCCCTAAACTCTTTTTATTCATTTATTTTATAACAAAAATAGTAACCTAAATATACTATTATGTTTTTATGAGAATAATTATAACAACACTTACACACACCTCCATCTAATTGGTAATGAACATACTATTTTTGTGGTTGGAAAACTAACACCTTAGGAAACGATGATTGTTCAATTATCTCCTACCGCATCTCATGGTGGAAATTATGATGGAAATGTATTTATATATGATATATATTATG
This sequence comes from Viscum album, assembly GCA_963277665.1. Taxonomy (NCBI): domain Eukaryota; kingdom Viridiplantae; phylum Streptophyta; class Magnoliopsida; order Santalales; family Viscaceae; genus Viscum; species Viscum album. The sequence continues at coordinate 385,762,313 of OY728125.1, forward strand.
TTTATGTTTTCTTTATGCTTCTTTATTTTCCATTTATAGCAGGACTTTATGGTTTCCATTATATGTAAACGCAATAATTTCATTTGAGGAAGTGTGGACTACCACCCACTCAAAGTGATATGACTTGTTAAGGCCATATATGGGATGTATAAAGGATGGAGTTAATGATATTATATATTATATTATACTGGAATTATAAAATAATTGTATATCATTATGTTTTCAATCCATTACAATAAGAAATAAAATGGAAGTAGCGTACATGCGTATGTACGGTTTACCGTCTCCATGAATGGTGCATTTCATTTCTTATCTCCAAATGTTATGTACTATTATAAATACATGAATATACATGATATATATGATATATATGACATCTAAATCATGAATATAATTATAGATATAATGATATTTTCACCACATGAACAACTAGTATTTATAATAAGTCCATTTTGGACTCAAGTACCATATATTGACAAAATGACCATTATTAACTTAAATTATTACATAATGTTTATAACATTGTAATAAGTGATATAAAAGGAATAATAAACTTTAAAAGGTTATTAATCAAGAATAAATTAACTATATTCTATAATTTAGCATATTAAAGAACAAACCAGTCAAGTCAGACATGAGGTAAGGGATCTTCTTAGTCAAATTCCCATTTTTTGGGTTGAACTTATCTTTCTTATTTATATAGTTATTTGATTATATGAGAAATGAATTTTTTATATCTTATAATGTTTTTATAAATTATTTTTGTCTCCTTATAGTGAATACACATAATCTATCTATTTTATTTACAAAATGATATTTCTAAGGGACTTCGCCTCAATCTCCTTTCATTGAGGCATATTTTGTGTTAATACATGTCTTTATTTTATATGTTGTATAAACACCTCTGACTTTAAATTTCATTACAAGAGAATATTTTTCTATGAAGTTTTTTACTAAATGACAAAAAATAATTTTTCTTTTTAATTTAAGCGGTGACAATAACCTTTTCGCCACCACAAGTAATATTTGATCTTTGGCTTCCATAACAAGCCATAATGTTTTTAAAAGGAAAATAAATACCATATAATCGTTAACATAATTTGTTATTGAAAATGGTCTTCATAATGGATTTTTTATGTCAATATATTTAAATGATATAGTTTGATTGAAATGTCAAAATGTAATCTTTCCTTTATGTCTTTTATGTGTTACTAATATTTTAATGTTCTTGGAAATTGTTATGCATATGGGTGGTTCCAGGATAATCCTAGGAATGGTGAGCCCAAGATACCTCTCCAATGCATTAGGTAACATCAAAGAGGTAAACATGAATGTTTATCCTAAGAGATTTAGGCAATATACTGTGATGCGTATTCTAAATGTAACTCTTTACGTAGTTGTGATAACTACAATGTAAGTATGGTATGGATTCCACAATTTACCTTTATAATTTATGTTTTCTAGGTGTTATTCATAAATCTTATGATTTCATGAAGTATGTTAAAGAGATTTTGGTAGGTATGTAATGATGAAATAATATTATCTTTCTTTGTTTTATAACCCTTTCTGTGCTTTTTATGTTCATCCCATGTTTTGAAATGTTTTTCATGGGACATAAAGATGAGTAGCAGGATGGACTAGACATGACTCTTTTTTCAAGGGTTATTATTTTATGAAAAAAATGGAAACTGGTGTTGACCTTGTAATTTTTGAGATGTAACATAATAGTTATACCCTAATTCACTAAAACTCTAAACCTGAAAATATCCTCAATGTGAATTATTCATTTAATTCAATATTATGTAATGTTTAAGGCTATGTCCTTATAGTTGGTATCAGAGGTCAGTTTAAAAAACTTTAGGATTTAGGGTATTGTTAAATTAATATCCATAAATAAAATTATGTTAATATTGAAATTATATAGCATTTACATATTTCCATGTTCCTTTGCCTAAGTTATTTCTTTGTCCAAAATGGTTTTCCGTAGAGGAAACATGGTAGCTATATTGGGACAACATCTGGAGGAAGACAACCTTCCAAATCAGCAACCTGAGATGGTTAGAATCGAAACTGAACAGTTTTTTGTAGTGATGTCACAATTGACTCAGGCTATAAATGGTGGCGGTATCCATGCATGAGATCAGCCAGATCAACCACAGAGGAACATGTCATTAGTGGGTCATTTCATGAGGCAACATCCCATATCATTTATAGGATCATTTTACCATGTTATAGCAGAAGGGTGGATTAAATCACTAGAAAATATTATGGATGTCATGGGGTGTACAAAACATCAAAAGGATAGTCTCACTACTCATCTTTTTGAAGGTGAAGCTGATCAGTGGTGGTCGATGGTGAATTATATCAAGGATACTGAGGAGATTGATGTGATTGATTGCGATGAATTCAAAGGTAAGTTTCTTGAGAAATAGTTTCTGAATGTGGTTTATCTTATGATTGAAAATCAATTCCTATAATTGAGGTAGGAGGAAGACTCAATGGCTGCTTACGAAGCAAAATTCACTCGACTCGCAAGGTATACTCTAAATTTCATAAGAGATCGTGATATTAAAATAAACCATTTTTACTCAGAATTAGAGCCACAGTATCGAAGGGATTTTGCTTCTCGTGAGATCAAATGTTATGAAAAACTTGCTCGATGTGTGGAGAAGGTGGAAATGGAGTTTTCCGATGATCAGGTTTTCTTGGATGAACAATAGAATAAGTTGTCAAGGAGGCAGGCGAAAGGGAAGACCTCTTCAATAAGTCTGATGGTAATAAACTTAATTTTATATTTTGAAAAAATTGTGGTAAGAAATAAGGCTGGTTAATGTCTTCTGAATTTGGTTAAGTGCTACCTATGTGGTAAAATGGGATAAAAGGCACGTAATTTCACTAAAAATGAGTAGGGTAATGGTAAGACAAAATTTGATTTATAATCAGTAAAATGTTTTATGTGCCATGAAATGGGTCATTATACAAATGAGTGTCCAATGAAGAACTCAACTAAGGGAAAGCAACCAGGATACAAGCAGAAAAGGGTGGTGAAGTCCTTTCAAAATACCTCAGCAGATGTTGTGCCATCAAATAACGTAGTATCAGCTCTTGGGAGATAAGTATTTTTCAAGGATTGAATTGAGGTCGGGGTACTATCAGTTGAAATTAAAGGAATCAGATACTCTGAAGACTGTGTTTCATACTAGATATGGACACTATGAATTTGTAGTTATGCATTTTGGGATAACCAAGGAAAATGTTGTATTCATCAATATTATGAATAGAATTTTCCTTGAGTTATTGGATAAGTTTGTGGTTGTGTTCATTGATGATATTTTGGTTTATTCCAAAATTAAATAGGAACATGGAATTCATTTAAGGGATGTAATGAATACCTTAACAGAAAAGAAACTATTTGGGAAATTCAATGAGTGTGAGTTTTTGTTACTACAAATTTCCTTCCTTGGTCGCATTATTTCATAAAATGGCATAGTTTTAAATCTCGCTAAAACAAAAGTTTTTGAATAATGGCCAAGACCCACAAATATAACCGAGATCCGTAGTTTTCATGGTTTGGATGGTTATTACCGGAGGTTTTTTGAGAATTTTCATGGTTATCTAGTATTATGATAATGTTAACTCGAAAAGTTGTTAAGTTTATTTGGACAATAGCAAGTGATAATTGTTTTCATGAATTGAAATAAGATTGGAGAATGCTCCAGTTTTGGACCTACCTTCCTGAAATGGTGAGTTTTTTATTTAGAGTGATTCTTCATTAAAAGGACGTGGTTGTGTCCTTATGAAGAATGATAAGGTAATTGCTTATGTTTCACGTTACTTGAAATCTCATGAGTAATATTACCCTACACACGATTTGAAATTAGCTTCTATTGTATTTACTTTAAAATTTTGGAGGCATCATTTGAATGTAGTAAAATGTGAAATATATACTAACCACAAACGTTTCAAGTACAAATTCACTAAGAAAAATTAAACATGAGACAGAGGAGATAGTTCTAATTAATTAGGGATTATGATTTCATGATCCATTACCATTCATGAAAAGCAAATAAAGTGGATGACTCTTTGAGTAAAAAAGCAATGCTTCATTAACCATGATACGTTTGAAAAAAGATCCTCTGGTTTTTGATTTGATGAACATTGGCATAGTAGTTTTTGGTGTAGGAAATTCCTCTGTTTTGTTTCAGGTGTCTATGGAATCATCTTTATCAGACAGAATTAAGCATGCAAAAAACGAATACATATAGTTACCAAAAAATTTATAATTGGTTAAAAAGGGTATGTTTCATGAATTTAATATTCATAGAGATAGTGTTTTAAGGTTTGGGAAAATATTATGGGTTCCTTGTGATTCAAAGTTGAATAATGAGTTGTCATGTAAAGCTTATTGTTCAACATTTTCAGTTCATCCTAGTAGTACTAAGATGTACAGAGATCTTCAGAAGTATTACTGGTGGGATGGAATTAAAAGAGATATTAATGATTTTACGGTGAAGTGTTTTACTTGTAAGCAGGTTAAAGCTGATCGGAAGTTACCAAATGTATTGCTTCAGTCTTTACCGGTGCCAGAGTGGAAACAGGAAAATATATCTATGGAATTCATTTTTGGGATTAACAAAGACATCATGAGGTAATAATGCAATCTTGGTTATTGTTGATCTATTGACTAAATATACTCATTTCCTTCCTATTTGAGATACATTCTCTCTAGATTGACTTTCCTGGTTCTATGATAAAGATATAGTAAGGTTTCATGGAGTTCCCCTCTCTTTTGTATCTGATCATGATCCCAGTTTTTCTTCTAACTTATGGAATGGCCTTCAGAAGTCATTGGGTACTGAATTAAATTGTAGTATATATTTTTATCTACAATTATATGGGCATTTAAAATGAACAATTCAGACCTTGGAGGATATGATACATTCTTGTTCAATGTATCACTAGGGGATTTAGGACCAACATCATTTTTTGGTTGAATTTTCATATAATAATAGTTTTCATTCTGGTCTACATATGGCTCAATTTGAGTCATTATATGGGAAGCGGTGTCTAATTCAGGCTTGTTGGGATGAATTATCTGAAAGGAAGTTGATGGGACCAGAATTGGTAGAAGAGATGGTAGAAAAGGTTTAGTTGATTCTGAAGCACGTGGGAATAGTTCAATATAGGTAGAAAAGTTATGCAGATAACAGAAGAAGTATCTACCTTTAGAGGTAGGTTATCATGTCTTTCTCAATGTTTCTCCATGGAAAAGTGTGATACATTTTTGTAAAAAGGGAATGTTGAGTCTGAGGTTCATTGGACACTATGAATTCCCAGAGAAAGTTGGATCAGTTACATACATAATGGATTTACCTAAAAGGTTATCCAAGGTACATAAGGTTTTTCATGTTTCAATGTTGAGAATGTATATGCCAGATCCATCTCATGTTTTAATTCCATAAGTAGTTCTGTTGGAAGGGAGTCTCTCCTAAGAAGAACAATCGGTCCATATTCATGATTGGAGAGAGAAAGTGTTGCGAAAAAACGTAATTCCCTAGGAAATGGTTTTGTAGAAAATCCATATGGTTTAAGAGGAAATGTGGGAATCTGAAAATGCTATGGGGGATAAATACCCCCATTTATTTGATAAGTGGATAAAATTATGATGACGCAATTACCAAAAGGGGGGAAGGATGTAACATCCTAGGTAAATAATGAAATATGACATTTTCATATATGTTAATATTTTTTAATTAAATATTAATTTTACTTTAATGGGTATTTCTATGTTGGATGGCATAACCGATATGCAAAAATGGGTTTCTTTGAAATCTTACATTGTACACTAATAATATAATATTATTATTTTAAATGATAGTCAACGCCTATCCGTTGTATTCGTGGGAATGAACAGAACTAATTACAAAATGACTATACATGTTTGTTAATTGTTTTTAAATTTATCCAATAAAATTTAGTGGCTTAAAATGTGAGTAAATCTAATTTTAAGCATAAATACTCTAATATTCATTAAAAGGTTGATTTACCACCTTTTGATGGAGAACCCTATTTAAATCTATTTATTGTCACTTTTATATGATCTATTTGAACAAATAAAATTATTCCTTTTGAATTGGGACATCAAAATTTATGTTGGATGAAATTTTTGTATTTTTCTGATAAAATTCATTTTTAGTGAATAGTGAAACAATACTGTATTTTAATTCCAAACTACCTTTTAATATAATTTATTTATAAGTCTAGATTATCTTTTTAATTGGTTTTAAAGTATAATTAGATTATTATTTTTTACTATTTAATCCAATTTTTGTCATTATTTTTAATTTAACTATCAAATTAGACATAAAAAAGTGGCATTCTTTTGAAAGTTAATATTTCTTAAAAACACGCCTTTTGTTTTGACCGCAGAAATTAATTTTAAATTAATTTCTGCCACTACTGTGATTTGAATTTAGAAAAATGGATTTCATATTTTGAATCAATAAGACAAAATTGTATAAACAGGTAACTTTAATATATAGACATTTTAAATATTTACTATATTAATAATTTTATTTACCACGACCAGAGGGTAAATTTAGTAAATAAGGGTAAACAAATATTATTATTATAATATAAAATTACCCTAACATGTGTCATAATACTATTGATTGATATATATCCAATCCCAGTCATCCTTGGGTTGAATTTTGGAACCCTTGGAGGAACATAAAAGTGATAGGGACACTTTATATTAAATAATTTATAGTAAAGAAAAAATGACATAAAAAACATATTTTTGTATATTAATTTTACATGGGTTTATATAAGTCATATTTTAGACTATAAATATTCATTGGAAACATGAAAAGATTTAATACATCATGGTATTTGTCTTATAACTGTAATAAAATAAATAAATTAAATTATTCATGACACAATATTGACGTAGTGTTTACCTCATTGATAAATGATTTAAATAATTAAGATTATAATGATTAAAAAATTATTTAAACTGATCCAAATATTATTGGATGATTTTATTTCGACCATTAGTCATTTTATCTTCAACATTAATTAGTTTTGGACCCCTATGAACAGAATATCATTATATAATAAAATAATATTTTCACACTTTCCTAAAGACTCCCTCCTCCCCCTTATAAAAAGCCCCCACTTCTAACCCATTCCATACGCCTATCATGCCCCTTGGCTCACCTAACCCCTATCAAATAAGCTCTCGAGATCCCTCTCTTACACATATAATCCTTAACAATGGAAAAATGAACTTCAAGAAGTCCTTTTGTATCAAACCAAAGGTAGTTACTCTAATTAAAGGTGACAATTTCTCTTAAATTCATTTCATTCATTTTTCTTCTCCAACCCCTTAAACTATTTTTATTCAACTATTATATAACAAAAACATTGTAATAAATATAATAGGATGTTTTTATGAGAAGTATTAAAACTACACTAACACACACCTCCATCTAATGGGTAAAGAACATAATGTTTATGTGGATGGAAAACTAAGGCCTCACGAAACGATTGTTTTTCAATTATCTCCTACCACCTCTCATGGTGGCCATTATGATGGAACTGTACTTATATATGATATATATTATTTTTATTATTTTTTTATTCTTTTTTATTTTTTATTTATAGCATGCATTTATGGTTTCCATTATGGGTTAACGTGATAATTTCATTTGGGGAAGTGTAGACTTCCGCACCATCAATGTGATATGACTCGTTAGTGCCAAATATGGGACATATAAATGATGGAGTTAATGATATTATATATGATATTATAATTTAATTATAATATAATTATGTATCATTATATTTTTACTAAATTCCAATACTAAATAGAAATGGAATTAGCGTTCATGCGTACGTACGGCTTACAGTCTCCATGAATGGTGCATTTCATTTCTTATCTCCAAATGTTATGTACTATTATAAATACTTGTATATACTAGATATACATGATATATATGATATATAAATCCTGAATATCATTATGGATATAATGAAATTTTGACTCATGAACAACTTGTAATTATAAGAAGTCCATTTTTTACTCAAGTACCAAATATCGGCAAAATGACCATTATTAACTTAAATGATTCCATAATGTTTATAACAAGGTAATTAGTGATGTAAGAGAAATATTAAACATTAAAAGTTTCTTAAGAAAGTATAAATTAACTTTAGTTTATTATTTAGGATATTTAAGAATGAACGAGTCAAGTCGGACGCGAGGAAAGTGATCTTCTTAACTCCATTCCCATTCTTTGGGTTGAACTTGTCTTTCTTATTTATGCCGTTCATTGATTATGTGAGAAATGAATTTTTTATATCATATAATGTTTTTATTTATTCTTTTTGTGTGATTATATGGAATACACATAATTGATATATTTTATTTTACAAAATGGTATTCATAAGGGACTTCGTCTCATTCTCGTTTCATTGAGGTGTATTTTGTTTCAATACACGACTTTCTTTTATACGTTTTATAAACACCTTTTACTTTTAATTTCATTCAAATAGAATTTTTTTTCTACTAATTTTTTACTAAATGATTAAAAATAATGTTTCCTTTTAATGTAAGCGATGACAACAACCTTTCTGCCGCCGCAAGTATTTTTTGATCTTTGGATTCCTCAACAAGCCATAATGTTTTTAAAAGAAAAATAAATACTATATACTCTTTTATGTATTTTGGTATTGAAATTAATTTTGAAATTGGATTTTTTATGTAAATATATATAAATGAAATATTTCGATTGAAATGTGTAAATGTTATCTTTATTTTGTGTCTGTTTTATGTGTTACAAATATGTTATTGTTCTTGGTCATTATTATGTATGATGGTGGTTCCGTGATAAACATAGGGCGGGTGTTCCTAATATAGATCTCTAAAACATTGGGTAACATGATGAAGGAAAACGTGAAAGTTTCTCCTATGATATTTAGGTAATATACTATGATGGGTATTCCAAATGTAACTCCCTACATAGCTATGATAGCTAAAATGTAAGTATGATATGGATTCCACAAGTAACCTTTATGATTTATGTTTTCAATGTGTTATTTATAAATATTATGATTTCATGAGGTATGTTAAAGAGATTATGTTATGTATGGAATGATTAAAAAATGTTATATTTCTTTTTTTATAACCATTACGGAACATTTTATGCTCATCCCATGTTTTAAAATATATTTCATAGGACCTAAAGATGAATACGATCAAGGATGGATCAAGGAAAAGTCATGCTGTCTAAAACATGGGACTAGACATGACTCTTTTTTCTAGAGTTTTTATTTTATGAAAATAATGGAAACTGAGTAGAAGTGTATTCCTTGTAATTTTTGAGATGCAATGTATTAGTTAAATCCTAATTCTCTAAACTCTAAACCTGAAATGATCCTCAATGTGAATTTTTCATTTAAATAAAAATTGCTTAATGTTTCAGGTCGGGTCCTTATATGAAGAATGTAGATAGATCTACCTATATATGTAATATTTTTTCAAAGATAGAAATCAGGTATTGGTTTTATACATTTTTTTATGGTAAGAAAAAAAACATAATTATGAACTAATACACATTTTAATGTAATTGATTGTGAAATTTTTTTACTATTGGGCCATTGGATGTAATGTGTTTTCTGCCCAAGTGAATGAACATTATATTGGTTTTTTTCTTTATTAGGTGATGTTTTTAAAAAATTTACATCCATGGTAGAAACATAAGTTTTCTCATTTTTCATATGTTAAATATTTTTAATTCATATTTTATATAAATGTATTATTATATAGTATATATTAAAATTTAGGTTTGGAAAATTTTAGAAAATATCACTTGTTGATAAAGAAGCCAAATGAAATTCAATATGAAAATGTAATACTAATTATTTTTATATTATATATCATTATACGTTTTGATATGTATATATATAAGTTTTTATTGTAAAGTAAATGTTTCATAACCTCAATGTCATCTTCAATAAGGATATGGTGTATGTGGTTATTATAATCTATGATTCATGTATAATATAATCCCAACATTGAAAACAACTAAATTTGTTAAGGTTAGTTATAGTAATTATTTAATATTTTATATCACAGTATGCTATTTTTTAATCCTGTATCATTAAATGTAATTGTAGATACTCAACGATGTCGAATAATATTCAAAATATGAACATACCCATATTTGATCTTTGTTTTAGAACTACTTGTTGAGTATGGTTATGATTTAAGGTAGGTATATTCTAATGTAAATGAGTAATATTACAATTTCCTAATAAAAAGTGTCCAAAAACAAATTCTTTTGATATAATTGGTGGTCGAACACAAAGATCTCCAAGTAATGCTTCAAAAACAAACATCAATGATTATTTTGTAATTAATTAGGTATGTGATTTTTAATTGTACTTTATAAAACAAATGTGTTGATAATTATTTTTTGATTATGTTTTTTAATGTATGTTTTTTAATATATTTTTAGTTTATGATACGTTCTATTTGATGCATGTATAATGTTTTTTCTATTACATGTATTTTTTTTAGTGGGTAATATTATAAATTTTCCATTATATTTTTTCTATTTTGGAATTGGTTTTTATCAAAACTGATGAAGAATCTTGAAAAAAAGCTATGCAAGAGTTTCGGGTCGGTTTTTGGAAGAAACTGGAGCTAAAAATAACTCTCAAACAAATTTTTGGCATCAATTTTTACAAGAAACTGACACTAAATATTCAAGAAAAATTGACATTTGGCATCGGTTTATAGTAAAAAAACAACACCAAAAATAGAATTGAAATATAAAAAATGGTTTCTGGCATTAGTATTTAGAGAACTAACACAAAAAAACTTACTTTTTATACATAATGTTTATAAACATCAGTAACAAACCAATGTTAAAAATTAAAAAAATGGCGTTACAACATGTTTTTAACAAGTTCCCATGAAATTAAACTAGCATGACCTACAGGTAGTTGACCAAGTCATAGAGAAAGGATAGGAAACATGATACATAATAGGAATAGTATGCACAGGTGGAAAGCTGCCATGGGTTAGGATAAGGCTGGATGGGCATGTTCATGTTGGCACTAGACCGTGAGATATAATGTGTCTGAGTGTACGACAAATCCCATTCCTATAACAGGAAGTATGATACAAGTGAAACAAATTGAATATGATAAATATGAACTTGTATAATAATAACTTTCATTGGGGATATTAATTTCAAAGGTATTTTACATAATTAATATAAACGGCATCGCTTTGCATGATCTTGCATGACCCATACTCAAACATAAATTCAATGCCCCCACTTTCATGCACCTACCACTCAACATTGTCATAGCACCAGAACTAGTCTCTAATGTCCACAATTTTCATCACATCTAAACGTGATCTTGACTAACTGAGCGACACGAGGCCCACAACATCCATGCATGATCATTAAGAGTTTGGATGGTGCCATGCATACATAATGGAGAGGATAATGAACTGCTCGTATGAGATTTTATACTATCAAGCCTCGCAACAATCACATTTTACATGTAGGTGTTTGATATTACTAAGCCTCCTCTATCATTTCCTGCTTCCACCATCCATTTCCAACAACAAATACCTACTTATGATACTACTTCCCAATAACAGTGTAGTTTTACCCCAACCATTGTGATGCAACTGGTCCATATAGGAAAAATTGATTCCACATTAATTGATCCCTTCTACAATTGGTCATTCTTTCACTATTGGTCTAAGAAACACCACGATTCTCATATATGATATTCAAGGACACACCATTTCCACGGACTGGGAGGTTCAAGTAGATAATTTCTCACCACATTAAGTCCAAGTATAGATGTGGTTGGAAGGATCTATCTGATGAGAAAACAGTCATGAAAATTCCTTGTGAATCATGTGTGTAGGATTAAACTGGTTCATGAATGTTCCTAAAATGTAGTGAAATTGACTTTTCTTGAAAAAAGATGGATGAGCTCATAACGAAAACTGAAATGGTTTAAATCCCTTGTTGAAACATCTTGAAAACATGCATACTGATTTGAAATAATAAAAAATAAATGAGGACTTGTGATTTATAGTTTATAGAGAAGATAAGACCTGAATTCTCAATGTTTTGGGTTGAATCATCTCCATACACATATATGAAAATATGATCCAATGAGATGTCTAGTCAGATTTGATGTAGAATAAGAGACATTATCTAAGGGAAAGGATGAAGGAAAAATTGAATCAAGATATGTCCAAAGTTTGAGATACAATAATTTTTGTTTGAAAAAGTCATGTTCTCTCTCTCTCGCTTCAACATTAATTTAAATGAGAAAATTGAATAAATTATAAAAAAAGAAAAAATTGAATAAATTATAATAGTTAAAAGAATGGAATATTTGAGGAAAATAATTTGGAGATGCATATATTTTACCATTGTCCATTGATTCCTATAAATACATAGATTATGTTGTGTTGAGATGGATATGCTTCTTGAATACCAAATATAGATATTATTATTGAAGTTTCTTTTCTTTTTTTAGTTTTGTTTTATTTAATTATTCTAAAACAACATGTTGATGTTTTAATCGAAATATTCTTAAATTACACACATACACTCTCTCTATCAGTATCCCTTTCTCTAACACGATCTCTATTTACTCATAATGATGAGTAACTGACCTGATTAACATCATGGCAGAGTAATTCATGGTAGAAGCCAAGTCCTTGTTTTTTCTTCTTTAGGATAATCTAAATATGACCTATTATGTTTGTTATCCTCATTGTGGGTATCAAATTTTTGGCTTCTTATTCTAAAACTTTCACCCCATAATTGAAGAGGTGGATATGACGTGAACATGGTTTTTCTTGAGTACACAGTATATTCAAATAGGTGTAGAATAAATTGGTTATAGTATTGATCGAGTGTGTGCATTAAGTAAATATTTAATAGGATATTAAAGTTTCTCTCTAGATAAACCCTTCAAAATAACATCTTTTCTTTTATAACTCCATACATTCATTTGTATTATAACTGCATGTTCGGATTTAATTTTTCATTGCAAAATAAAAATTATTCTTCTCTTATAAAATAATAAAGACAACAAACTATATATAGGGAATTTTGAATAGTGTTTTATATAATAAATCACTCACCAAGTTATATGACTCCATTAATCCACTATATTGGACTATGAAACAAAATATATCTTTTGAACCATCATATGACATGTTCTTCAACATTGTATCATCGTCTTTAATTTAAATCCTTAATAATGTTTATCAAGGGAATGTTAATTAACCAAATCATATCAATTGGTAGTTTAAAGACAAGTGTTAAATATTTTTCCTAATTATCATGAATTGATTAATGATCACATTGATTATCAACAATCCATTTTTAGATTGATTCCCCTAGGATCATCTTTGTCATATTCGTTACCACTTGGATTTTATTACAAGGAAAACCACCTACTAAAAAAATTGTAAAAAATCTACGATATTATCATACCAATAGAATAATCCCTACAGTTTTCATTGTGGTTTTAGCATACAAATCCCCCAAAAATAATTGTAATAATACTAAAAAATAACTAAACATTTCTCTGATACCCACCGAGGAACCATAGACCAGCACTCCAATATCTTATGATAAAAAAACATCCTTTATAGATTATATTTAATTAAATTTTAGATTACCCAAGATAAACATGACATCATTTTATAATATTTTAATAACTTGAACATTACATCTCATAATAATACCAAAATCCTAATAACCAAAGGTAATGTGTATATGAGAACTAGTTATATGCACCTTTTAATTTAAAACACTTTTATAAAATTATCTGAAATTGTGCCACACTAGAATCCCTTAGATCCTTCATATAATTTATACTCATATATATAACATGGGTAAAGGAAATATAATATTGGGTGATCTAAAACACTCAGTGATGGAAAGACTCATCAGCATGTCCTCAATGGGTTAGATCATAATCATGTCAGAAAACATGATCATAGTACAAATATCATATTAATAATAACAAGGAAGAATTAAATTTATCTGTAATACATTATAAAAAGATTTTTAATCTCATGACAGAAAATATATACGATGTAATAAGATTAATGAAACAAAAGATAATAAAAAATGATACATGGAGCCTAATCATAGGCATAATGATATACTATGTAATATAAATGTAGTATAATAATAAACTAGGACACAAATATGAGAACATGGAATCACTACATGGTGGATTTCGAATCAAAAACCTATGACCCATTCAAGGCTTATGTTTCAAAAACCTATGGTCTATAAGTGGCCTAGGTTTAGTAAACCTACAACCCATAATTGGATCCGGTTTCACAAACATATGGTTTATATGTATCACATGTGATATAGAACCTTAAGCAATGCATTAGACTGAGATATAGGACATCACCCATCATCGTCCAAATAAAGTTTTACCATAAAATATCAATCATTCATTTTATCATGAATATCCAGGGAAATAAAATTGGTCTTATATTATTTCTAAATAGTATCGGATAAACTAAATTTGGAGACTAGATCAAGGGATACCAACATTCAGTCACCCAAAAGGTATATTTAATAAATTCATTTATAGGTTATTTCATAAAATATAACACCATATGATTTATATATTTTAAATAGAAAATCTTATTGAAACCATGAATATAGATTTTAGAATAATAAAAAGTTATCATTGTCATAAGGATACGGAATTACCAATCACTTTCAAAAATCATTCATAATAGGTAACTTAATTTTTTTTAAACAAATCCCATTAAAATAAATTTAAAAATGGATTATTGAAAAATAGTTAATGTTTTTCAATATTAAATGTGGAGTGGAAGATAAAAATAATTACTTGAAAGGGTAAATCCATTTAGATATTTTGAAAATTATTTTAGTGAAAACAACATCATAATGATCGTAATAAATGATTCATTTGAAATGAAATAAAAATATATTTAAATATTACCATGACTAAAAATATTTTCATTTCAAGATAATAATAATAAATCAGAGGTGGGAACAATGGATTTTTACCTGTAAGAGAAATATCTCATTTGGAGAGATTCGGAAATATTCTTAAAAATATTAACTTTTAAAAAGAAATAATAATATAAATGTAATTACAATGAAATGACGGATTAAATGAATTATAATAAAAATATAGATAAAAAATATACTATCTTGAAATAAAAATATCCAAACCACAACTACTATAACCTAGGAAAAGAAGTAGAGTCAATAAAACCCATTATAAATGCACTATTTTTAATATAAGGATCATTTTAAATATATTTTATAAGAAATAATTTCAAATCCACAAAAAAAATATTTAATAGATAATAATAAAATATTAAGGTATAATTTACCCAATATCTATGTCATGATCCGTCCTCCGGGGACCGTGCCTTGACTACCCCAAGCACGCCTTCCATAGGCCAGGGGCTGGAGACTAGCACCAAAGTTGTAATTCCCTAAATCTAGGAAGGCATTGCCTTTATAACTATAAACACACACAACAGAGCACACAACTAGATACAAAACACTAAGTAAAACCCTATAACAAGAGAGTGCTGAAAAGTAAATGGGACGAAAATACAAACTCAACTGTAAAGTAAATGTACAACTAAAAATGGAAAAATAGTTGAAAGTTAAAAAGCATCTACTAGATAATCCACTTTGGTTCCTACCTGTTGGGTAGGTATATATAGCCTCTTCCGCACTCCACGTATGTCGGTCTCCCCTGTGTAAAGACACGTCGTATGGTCCACCTCCAAGTACCGTAGAGTACTGGTATTCTCAGCCTTAGTCATTAATGTTCATCGTTTGCAACCAACACAACGAGGTGTGGGAACAGCCTGTGTAGGGGGTGAGTATAATGATACCCAGTAGGGACCCCGAGAACCTTAAGGTCTCACAAAATCTAACAAGGATAAACCTCAAAGTATGAAACCAAAAGATAACCCAACATAGGCGTATGCCCATACACATACCTATGTGATCAAGTAATCCATCTCAATCATGAGGTAAACACAAAAGTTACTGACTCAGCTCAACCAGGATTTTTATTCACATTATCAAAACAATGGTAGCTGGAGAACTCCTGGTCATTCTAGTACAGTCGGCCTGTCAGGAAACCAAGGTGCTTCCAACTAACTTTGGACTACTGAGGTACTCATCCTGTTGAATACCATGGGTCTGTTACGTCACCAATGTGCTCCCCATTGTTGGTATGCCGCGTCACCAAGGCACTCCCCCTCATAGCCTACTGATTTATTTCTCCTATTGAGAACGGTGGTTCTGCCGCGACCCCAAGGTGATCTCCAATGTGGGTCTTCCATGACACCAAAGATCTCCCCACTTCACTAGTTGAGTCTCTCAAGGTCGAAATGGTCAGCAGTCATCAGGTCTCAGCATACTACTAGGTCTCTGCACTCTGCTCGCTCATCACCGGAAGGATCCGCTACATGAGATACTGGTCAAAACTCAAACTATCATGAAGTCCCACAAAGAAGAATCTCAATGTTATGCCACATCATAGGTGTCTCGTCGCCATAGACAGCACGTCAATCAGACACCAGGTCTGTGAGTTATTAGAATTTTAGTCCTGGGTTCCTAGTTGGATTCCAGAACGCTCCAACCTAACCGTATCTCACCAATACCCCAGACTCCAGTGGGGTATACTCAAAGGGACCATCTCTATTAAATATTACCAGCGACATTGATGTTTCTTCAAATGGACTTCTAGTGCCAAAGATATTTCCTAAGAAAGTAAAGGGTCGGTAGTGGGCTCAGGTCTGGTCGGACCGACACGGTCTAGGTAGACCTGGTCAGACCTGTTGGGTATGGCCTGGCCCATTAAGCGGCCCAGCCTATTAGGATTGGCCCATCCTACTGGGCCTAGAACAGTAGGCCGCATGGGTTGTTCGTCCTGGCCTCAGGGCCGGTTCGGCCCGGAGTGCGTGGGGTGCTGCTCGGCGTCTCGACCCGTATGGTCGATACTAGTTTGGCCAGCACCATGAGGGGCATGGTTCGGGTGGAATGGTGTGCATGGGGCGCACGGGCCGGCATGGTTCGGGTGGGAACACTGGATGCAGCATGGAAGTTTGGCGGGAAATCCAGTGGGGAAAGGCCAGGACGGCAGGCCGATAGGAAGACCGGCAGGCGGGCCGGCGGGCAGGTGAGCAATGCGCGGCCATGCCAGCAGGCGGCCGGGCAGGGCATTAGGTGGGCCAGCGGGTGGCCAGGAAGGGCTATAGGGGGGCCGGTGTGCAGCTGTGCAGGGTGCCACGCTAGTCAATGGGTGGTCGTGGAGGGCACCATGCGGGCCAGTAGGCAGCCGGACAGGCCGGGGGGAGTTCGGGAGGCGGTCAGGCCGGCTGGTAGGGCTCGGGACAGCTCGAGCCTGTAGCTCGGCTCGGCGACAGGCCTGGCTAGGGGGGGCTCGGCCAAGGCCAATTAGTTTCGTGGCGGTGCAGAACGCCGCGGGGTTGGAACAGATGACGGATACAGCGGGTAGCACAACCTTTGCCTTCGCCGCCTTCATCACCTCGTTACATCATCACCATGCCGAAGATCATCATAAACGAGAACGGCGGAGAAGACTGGCCATGTTGGTTTGGGCCGCACCCTCTGCGTTTAGGGTGGTAACATTAGGCTCATCAAGAAGTAAGAATTTTTAACGTCAATTGTTTCACAACCTTCAAAATGGCAGAGGGGTCAGGCTAGGTTGGTTTGGCCTACACCCTCCGCGTTTTGGGTGGTAACATTTGGCTCATCAAAAAGTAAGAAAGATGAACTTCAATTGTTTCACAACCTACAAATGATTCCTTTACAACCTTTGAAGATAATAAGGAATATAATATTATTCAAATTAACCCCCTACATTGATCATTGTCCGTCTAAGGAGTTGTGGGGAAGAAGACGGAGGAGATCGTCGTCCATCGCATCTGCTGCACACATTCAATCTCGAGCTCATGTGTCAACTCGTTGATGAAGATATAGAGGGAAGGTCAGTTGAAGACGTCCCATGTCAGTCGATGCTCCAAGGAAGAATCTGAATAAGGTCGGCATTCATCACAGTTAAAGGTGTTCCTTGTTGAGGGATTTCTCCCAATAATCCTCCTCTCAAAGCTACCAACAAAATGAATAATGCCAACCAAAATAAAAATAGATTGTGTTAACCTATTATTTAATTTTATGGCCCAAAATATAAAATGGGGAAATAATTAACTTGGATCCTCCTAAATTAATGTGGAGGATTTGGCACCATTAAATTAGGGGAGTTGGAACGAATAAAAGAGGGGTGTGTGGAGAGAATCTACCTCATTAATGAGGGGAGTGGAGAGGTTTTACTCTCCCACCATTAATAGGGATTTTAGTCCCATTTCATCCCCATGTTGTACCCTCTCATGGGAGGTTAGGTTGGAGTGGGCCCCACCACCATAACCTCTCATGGGATGTAAAGGTGTGGTGGTCTCACCTCCAAATTCCATGAGAAGGTTTTAACCAACAAATAAAAATTAATCCACACACTTTATTTTTATTTATTTCATTCTCTAAATACCCCAAAAAATATCTTTCAATCTCGACCCACTGTCGTCGAGGTGATAGTATTATTAAGTGAATACCGGCACTGCGAGTTCAACGGTGTCCTCGAGTTTCAATTCTATGCACCAGTTCAAAAGTTATAAAAGCATGCTCGTATGTTTACTGAATGTACCCGAACATAAATTCAGAAATTGATTCTGGGCACACAGGACCTCGGAATCATGTGCCATAAACATTCACATACTCATAACATTAAATGTATTTAAAAAAAAATCCACGGATGTTCCAGATCATAAAATTTGTGTTATTTATTCATAAAACTGGTGCATCAAGCTCCTCTATATTCCTGTTTCTGCCTATAGAAGGCTTGCGACTTGCATCAAAGGCATAATTCCCTAAATATGGGAAGACATTGCCTTTATAACTGTAAACACACACAACAGAGCACACAAATGGATACAAAACACTAAATAAAACTATATAATAGGAGAGTTATGAAAAGTAAAGGGGCTGGAAATACAATCACAATTGTAGGTATATGTACAACTGAAAAGGAAAAAACAACCGAAAGGTGAAAAGCATCTCCTGGATCATCAACCACGGATCCGACATGTAGGGTAGGTACAGATAGCCTCCTCCGCACTCCACATCTGTAAGTCTCCTCCATGTACTGAAACATCATATGGTCCACCTGTGGGTACCGTCCAGTCCTGGTACTCTCAGCCTCAGTCTGCGCTATATGTCGACTGCAACCAACACAAAGAGTTGTGGGCATAGCCCATACAAGGTTGAGTTTAACGATACTAAGTAGGGACCCCGATTCCCTAAAGGTCTCACCAAATCCAACAAGGATAACCCACAAAGTATGAAATAAACAGATAACACCAATTAGGTATATGACCATATATATACATAAGTTATCAAGTAATCCAACTCAATCATGAGGAAAGCCCAAAAGTTACTGACTCAACTCAACCAAGACTTTATTCTAGGGGTAGTATCATTATAAACCATTGGTTGCTTGAGAACTCCTTTTCTACCGAGTACAATGGGCCTACCACATCCCACAGAGGTGGTTCCCACTAACATTGGACTTCTAAATTACTTCTTCAGTCAAGTACCATGGGTCTGCCGCGTCCCACAGAGGTGCTCCCCACCGTGTGTTTGTCACGTCACACATAGGCGCTCCCCCTCATAGCCTGCTGAGGTACACCTCTAGTCGAGTACCATGGGTATACAATTTCACCAAGGAACACTCCACTGTGGGTCCGCTACAACACCAAGGAGCTCCCCACTGGGCTAGTAGAGTCACTCAGAGTAGAACGGTCAGTAGTCGTCTGGTCTTAGCCAGCTACTAGGTTCCCGCACAAATGCCTACTCGTATTTGGAAGATCCACAACACAAGGTACTAGTCGATGCACCAAAAACCATTATGTCCCACAAAGAAGTATCTCGACGGTCTGTCACGTCATAGGGGTCTCAACGCAACAGACGACGCATCAATCGGATGCCCAATCTATGAGTTGTTAGCCGTTTTATTCCCTGGGGCCCGGTTGGATTCGTGAATGCTCCAACCTGACCATATCTCAACTATACCCAAAACTCTATTGGTGTATACTCATGGGGCTGTCATGATCCAAGATTACTATCATCGTTGATGGTTCGTCAAACGAATGTTTGATGACAAATATATGGCCAAAGAAAGTAAAGTGTTTGCAGTGGGCCCGTGTCTGGTCCAACCAAGTCAGACCGACATGGTCTGACCCGGTCTGGGTTGACCGAGTAGGACCTGTTGGTTCTAGCCAGCCCCATTGGAATGGCTAGCCTGTTCGGTTTGGCCTAGCCAACAGTGCCCATCCCAGCGGGCTGCGTGGGCGGCTCGGCCGGGGCTCGGGGCTGGTTTATCCCGGAGTACGTGTGGCGCGACTTGGAATCTCATCCCGGATGGTCAAGAACGGTTCATCCAGCAACTTGAGGATCACGGCTTTGGTGATATGGGGCGTACGGTGTGCGCAACTTGGCGTGGTTCGGCCAGGCGCATGGGAGGCGGCCGCGTAGGCTAGCGGAGCACGGCTAGGCTGGTAGGAGTTGCACGCAGAAGGAGATCTGGTATAAAGCTGGTAGGTGAGGCGACGGAGTAGTTTCCCGCTTTGAATATATCCATTGTGGATAGAGATGGAGCATCTTTATTTCAGTCCCTTACAGTAACTCCCCCACTTCTTCAGCAAGTCAGGGAGGCACAGCATGAGGACACTGACTGCGAGACACGACGTGCTGAGATATCCATTGGGCGGGCACCTGATTGATGTTCTAAAGGTGGGGAGGACGAAATCATCTTCAGAGGATGTACTGTGGTATAAGTGTCACTTTAGAAGGAATTGTTGAGGGAGTTTCACACATCCCCTTTAGTGGTACATCCAGGAGTGGTGAAGATGTACCTGAACCTTTGACGGTAGCACTGGTGGCCAAGTATGAAGAAGGTAGTCACGGAGTTTGTCTCTTGATGCCTCACTTGTCATCATGTAAAGGCGGAGCACTAGGTACCAGCAGGTTTGGTTCAGCCTTTCGAGGTACCAGAGTGTAAGTGGGATGGGATATCCATGGACTTTGTGATAGGACTTCCATGTACATCCAGGGGACACGACTAAATTTAGGTGATCGTTGGCCGACTCACCAAGTCGGCCCACTTCCTACCAATCAAAGAGCCGGGTTCAGTAGAGAGATTTGGACGCCTCTACGTGAAGGATATTTTGTGGACACATGGATTAACTTCATCTATTGTCTCTGATCTTAATGAACGGTTTACTTCCTAGCTATGGAATGGGTTGCAGGAGAATTTCAGGACGCAGCTTCGTCTGAGTATCGCCTTCCATCCTTAGACGGATTTCCAGACTGAGTGGACCATTTAGTCCCTAGAGAACATGCTGCGTGCTTGCGTCCTAAACATCCGTCGTAACTAGGAGGATCACTAACCGTTTTTGGAGTTTGCATACAACAACATCTATCACTCCACCATAGGGATGGAACCTTTTGAGGCGTTATACGGATGACCTTGTAGATCACATTTATGCTAGACTTACTCTGGAGAGTTATCACTAGTGGGACCATAGATGGTACGAGCTACCATGGAGAAGGTGCAGATCATCTAGGAGGGGATGAAGACTACACAGAGCAGACATAAGTCATATAAAGATAGCAGAAGGAGTCGTCTATAATTCGAGGATGGCAACCACGTCTTTCTACGGGTCTCACCTCGACAAGGACTACTGAGATTTCACCGAGGCAGAAAGTTATCTCAGAGATTCACCGGACATTTTTAGGTCCTCAGTAGAGTTGGCGAGGTGTCTTACCTCTTAGCTGTTCAACCTCATTTGCACTGGGTGCATGACGTCTTCCCTGTATCGCAGTTGAGGAGATACATTCATGGCCCTTCTCGCATCATCAACCATTGGGAGCTTGACGTCGATGATAGGTGGACTTTCATGAAGGTTCTAGTGGATATTGAAGATCAATATGATTGGGTCCTACGTAGATAGTCGATACATCTGGTGCATATTTTCTAGCATCACTGGAACGCCCAAGAGTGAACATGGGAGCGGGAGGCTCATATGCCTGCTCAATACCCCCACTTGTTCCCTTAGTTCGAGTTGTAGATTGCACTTACGTAAAGCCCTAAGGTGGGGAGAATTTAAAGACCTATAAATTCAGTGAAAATGTTTTTTTCTTAAATACAAGGGAATTTTACGAGTCTGTGAAAATTGATGGTGCCGGATTATAAGTCATGGTGTTCCTAGAATCAATTTCTGAAGTTTTGTTTGGGTACTTTAAGTAAACATACGAGTGGGTTTTTATAAATGTTGAATCAGTGCTTGGAATTTAAATCTGAGGAAACCGTTAAACTCATAGCACCGGTATTCTCTTAAGAATACTATCACCTCAATAGCAGTGGGTCGAGATTAAAAGATCGTTTTTTGGTTTTCAGAGAATGAATTAAATAAAAAAGAAAGTGTGTGGATTAATTTTTATTTGTTGGTTAAAACCTCCTCATGGAAGTTAGAGGTTGGAATACCACACCCTAACCTCCCATGAGAGGTTATGGTGGTGGGGACCACTCAAACCTAACCTCCCGCTAGAGGTTAAGATGTGGGGACTACAAGAGACTAAACCACCTATTAATGGTGGGAGAGGAAAACCTCTCAACTCCCCTCATTAATGAGGGAGTGTCTCTCCACACCCCCTCCTTTATTAGTGCCAACTCCCCAAATTTAATGGTGCCAAATCCTCCACATTAATTACGGGGGATCCAAGTTAATTATTTCACCATTTTAAATTTTGTTCCAACATATTAAAAAATAGATTAACACATTCTATTATTATTTTGGTTGGAATTTTTCATTTTGGTGGAAAATTTGAGAGGAGGATTATTGGGAGAATGCTCCCAATGAAGAACGCCTTAGACTATGAAGAATGTCGACCTTCTTCGACTTCTAGTTTGGAGCTTCTTCCGACATGGGATGTCTTTGAACAACCTTCCCTCTATATTGTCATCAACAAGGTGACACATGAGCTTAAGATTGAAAATGTGTGGTGGACGCGACGAATGACGATCTCTTCCGTCTTCTTCCCCACAACTCTGTCGACGGCCAACGATCAAGGTAGAGGGTTAATTTAAATAATATTATCTTCATTTTTCTCTTCTAAAGTGGGAAAGTAATAATTTCAAAGGTTGTGAAACAATTGAAGTTCGTATTTCTTACTTCTTGATGAGACAAATTTTACCACCCTAAACGCGGAGGGTGAGGGCATAACCAACATGGCCCGACCTCTCTGTCATTATGGTTTATTATGATCTTTGGCATGGCGACGAAGCAACGAGACGATGAAGGCAGTGAAGAAAAAGGTCGTGCTACCCACGACATCTGTGATATGTGCTGCCCTCACGGTGTTCTGCATTTCCACCGGCTTAACCGGCCTAGGTTGAGCCCCCGTCGGACCGCCTGGCACCCACCGACCAACATAGAGCCCTTCCAGGCCACCTGCGGGCCTGCCCAGCCGCTCGTCGGCCCACATGGCCCCCGACCTGTCCACCCACCGGCCCACCTGGTGCCCTACCCGACTGCCTACCGGCCTAGCCACACCCTGGACAGCCGCCCGCCGGCTCACCAGTCGATTTTCCTGGCCGCCTGTCAGCCTGCCATACCTCCTCCCATGCGCCCGGCTAAACTGCACTGGCCCGCGTACCCCACGTGAACTATGTCGTTCAAGCCGCGCCCCTCACCGCATTGGCTGAACTAGTCTCAACCATCTGGACCGAGACGCCGAATCACACCCCACATGCTTCGGTCCGAACCTTCCCTAAGCCCAGGCCAAACTGCCAATGCGGCCTGCTGAGTTAGGGCTAGCATTCCAGGCCTAACATAACATGCTGGCCTGCCCAATGGGTCAGGCCATACCCAACAGGTCTGACCGGGTCGACCATGACGGGGTTGGAGCAGGTCGATCCAACCGGGTTGGACCAGGTTAGTCCACCGGGTCGGACCGGACCAAGGCCCACTACCGACCCTTTACATTATTTGAACATTTCTTTCAAAATAGACGTCTGTTTGATGAACTATCAGTGGTGCTGGAAATCTTGAAGAAAGAAGGTCCCTTTGAGTATACCCGACTAGTGTTCAGGGTATAGATGAGATAATGTTAGGTTAGATCGTACACAATTCCAACCAGGCCCCTGGGACTAAAAAGCTAATAACTTACAAACGAGGCATCCGATTGACGTGTCTTCTGTTGCGTTGAGACACCTATTATGAGGCAAGCATTTATGAAACTTCTTCTTGGGACTTCTTGATAGTTTGAGTTTTTACCAGTAGCTCGTGGAGGGGATGCTTTTAGTGAAGGGAAAGCATAGTGTGGAGACCTAGTAGCTGGTTGAGACTTGAAAACTACTGACCGTTTCAACTTGGAGAGATTGGACTAGCCTAGTGGGGAGCATTGTGGTGTCACGGAAAAGCCACAGTGGGGAGCTCCATAGTGTTGCGGTTGTCCCACAGTACTCGACAGGATGAGTACCTTAGTAGTCTACGAGGGGGAGTAACTTGGTGATGCGGCAGACCCACGGTGGGGAGCACCTTGGTGACACAGCAACCCCACGGTACTCGACAGGACAAGTACCTCACTTGTCCAAGGTTAGTGGGAAATGCCTTGGTGTCACAGAAAGCCGACTTTACTCGATTGATTAGGTGATCCCTAGCAGCCATGGTTTCAATAATGTGAATAAGAATCCTGGTTGAGTCGAGTCCGTAACTTTTTTGTTTACCACGTGATTGAGATGGATTACTTGATAACTTAGGTATATGTATTGTCATATACATAAGTAGGGTTATCTGTTGATTTCATACTTTGTGGTTTATCCTTGTTGGATTTTTTGAGACCTTGAGGGTCTCGGGGTCCCTACTGAGTATCGTTATACTCACCCCTACACTGGCTATACCTGTACCTCGTTGTGTTTGTTGCAGACGACAACCAGCATTGACTGAGGCTGAGAGTACCAGGACTGGATGGTACCCAGAGGTGGACAATATGACATGTCAGCACACAGAGGAGACCGACAGACGTGGAGTGCTGAGGAGGCTATCTGTACCTACCCTTTAGGTAGGATCTGTGGTGGACGATCTAGGAGCTTCTTTTCACCTTTCAGTTGTTTTTCCCTTTTTTGTTGTACTTGTAATTTATAGTTGAGCATGTGTTTCCAGCCCCTATACTTTTCAGCACACTTTTGTTATATTGTTTTACATAATTTTTTGTATCTAGTTGTGTGCATTGTTGTGTGTGTTTACAGTTATAAAGGCAATTCCTTCTCAGATTTAGGGAATTTTGCCTTTGGTGTTAGTCGCCTGCCCCTGGACTATGGAAGTTGGGCTTAGGGTAGTCACAACACGGGCCCAAGGGACGGGTCATTATAATATAAAAATTAAATTCATGAATAATCATTATAACACAATTAAAGGATGTTGAACTAAGAAAAACAATTACCTTTAATCCTACTAAATGGAACTTGGAATATATTCCAATATAAAAATTTAACTATCTTAAAAACCTATTTCCTAGATTTATTCATACAAATAAACACTTTTAAGAATAATTTATAATTATTTCGTATGAATATATTAATAATTTTTTTTTTCATAACCAGAATGAATTATTTTTTATAGTTTTTTAGAACTTGTTTCTTAATTGTTTTGTCAATTATTGTTTATAAACTCAAGGCTAATAATTATGAGATCATTATAACTACTTTAAAACATGTTTTATAAAGATTTATATTGTTCTAATTCCATTTCATATGTACTTTGGTTTTGATTCATGATGAAAATGTGTTTGATTAACTTGTTTCGGTAATTTATAACAAACAAGAAGGATGTATAATAAAAATAAGATTATTATTATTATAAAAATGATACAACAATAAAACAAAATATTTTATCATTAATTTCAAATATCTTTGATATTTGTGTTTATATGCTACTCCATCATATAAATTTATTGAATTGTTCATGTTGCAGATTAAACTTTCCAAAACAATAACTTGTAATAATCGATGGGTGGGTATGTTTAAGAAAGTGATTATTTTAGCCCAATATAATTATTAAATATGTAAAATGATATTATTTGTATGTTAATTAGGATTTCAATAATATTTTAATATATTTTTGCAAATAAAAAAAATCTAGTTGAAAAAATAAATAAAAAATCTATGTTGAGGTGGTAGTTTGAAGTACACAGGGGAATCCTTCTCATTTCACATAGAACGTAATAATAATAAGAATTGGATCATATTTTATGAATATTAATTATTTACTAATTATAATATTTATTCATTAAATAAACCCATTGAACAATCCATGTATGGATGTTATCAAAAATGGTGCATATCACTTATGTGGTTGGTAGTCCGCATGTAACACAAGTGACATTTTTTTTATTTTGAATGTTTGGGAGGAGGGTAGATAATGGTAATCCCCAAAACAAAATAAAATTTTTCTATAATGATGGAATTGATTAAATTATTTCAATATGGTTAGTTTATATTCAGATGAGGTATAAGAATGAATATTGGAAAAAAAATCAATTTTTAAAAATTTTACCATACTTCTTTGAATAGCTCTTTTAAAAAAAGGATTATAGATTTTTGAGATTGTATTTATTAGAATATAGTAACATCAAGAAATTTTCTATGAGTTTTATATAGTAAGTTAGTCAAATGTTTCCTAATTTAAGAGGTACGATGTGTAAATAGAAGTGGGATGGTAGTAACTCCTTTAATAAGGGAGTGGAGTGGAATTTTTAGAACAATATAAAAGGTAAAGTTACTATTCAAATGTCAAGTGGATCCAATAATGAGAAATAGTAGATTTTTTAATTATTTAGGTTAAAAAATCATCAACCATAAATATTATAATATGTTTTTAAAATGTTTTTAATTATGTTACATGTATATTTTTAACTTTTTTAATTTTTTGATTTTACTATGGTAACCCTCTAACCTAAGTAATTTACTTATACTTCCTAAAAATAAAATGGAATTTACTATATAATTTATACCTAATTATTTATAATTTTGAATCCATTTTTTAAAATAAAATATAAATTATTGATAAAAATTACTTTTAATAACAGCACACATAACGTGTAAAAACCTATTTTTTATGAAGTGTATTTTTAAGCATACAAATTATGTTCTTGATAAATCATTGATTTTTATATTTCTATGAAATTAATTATAATTTTTTAACTAAATAATATTTATTTGTATTCTAAAAAAAGTAAAAAATATAATTATAGCTTTTGAAAACATAATTAAAATTATACATGGAAAAATATTTTTTCGTTGAATGAAGAAGTACTTATGTTTCAAAATGTTAAACATTGGTTTTCTAAACACAAAATAAAATTTTTCAATGAATTATTTTAATTAATAACAATATATTGTTTATATAAATCATGTTAAATAATATTTGAAATCATTATATTATAATGGAATTGTCTTAAAGTGATAGAATTTGGAAAACTTTTATTTTAATCTATTCAAAAAAAATTAAACCTCCTTATAAAAATATCAAGAAGTCATCCTAGGATAATTTTTAAATTATGAAATTATAAATGAAATTAGTTTTAAAATATTAATATTATAAACATTATAAATTTATATTATAAATTAAAATAAAAAATATAAAGAAAAAATATCTTTCTTGAAAAATTATGTTTTTAGATGTTCTTAATATTATTTCATATAAGTTTATATTTTAAATATTGTTATTATATTATTTAATATATAATTTTAGTTTCAATTTGGTCAAATATAATTAATTTAGATTAAATATAAAACACATTTTAAAAATATTTATTAGAAAAATATTAATTTTATGTTTAATAATCATTACCAAATACCATTAGATATAATAATTTATATAAGAAAATTTAAATTTTACTAATCCATTGATATTAACATATTTTTTTATAATTTATAAGTACATAATATCATTCATTAATAATTATGATGATAATTCTAATACATAATAGACACACATATATATAATATTTAAATATTATATTTTTATTTTACAACATATCATTTATGTATTATATTACATTAAATTTACTACTAACAATACATAGATTTAGTATACCAATTTGATACATATATATATATATATAATGACCAAATTTATAAAGACTTTACCTTATTAAATTACAAAATAAATATTGTAGCCAAGAAATCACTTCCTTTTACATTGTGGATCTTTTCATGTTTATGTATTTAGAGAATTGGGACATAAAACATTCATAAAATTAAACATTATTACAGGTTGGATACTATAAAAATAGTATTCCTTTCTTACAAAATATAAAACTTTTCACATAAAACATGATTTATTGGACTAATCTTAAAACATTTAACATTGATTCCTTAATTGTTCTACACAGCCTTATAACCTGTGAAAATCATTTAAAAAGTTGGGATAAACACAAAAATCTCAGTAAGGGATATAAATATAAGGAAAGAGCACATTATTATATGAACACTTGAAACATATGAAATCATTTTCAAAATACATGTTTTTCACCCATATATACTTAATTTTTGAAGCATGATATTTACACAAGATCCACACAAAACAAGAGAACATAAATATGATCATAAAGGTATCTTGGGGCATTAACTTCATAATCTTATAACCCTCTCTGCTACCATATCATTTGTAACCCTCAAAGCTACCTTACAATTTGTGTAACCATCGCAGTTACACTTGAAGTAACCATACGGCCAACGTCTAACTTACACATACCAATTTAATTGGATGCAAATATATGTCTCAACCTTATTTTTAAACAATTCCCAAACACCATAACACAATCATACGACATGAATTATTGTATAAAAATATTGCATAAGAAATTTCATAAAATAGAAATTTAAAAGAGGATTGTAAAAGAATATCCACTTACATAAACTGTATAATTGATGTGAGACTCGATAGAGTGGATGGAATATGTATAAAAACATAAATATGCATAATTAAATATATTATATACATAACCCATCACAAAAAAAAATTTAATACCACATAAATAATGAAATAGAATGTCAACCCAAAGAAAGGAAATCCGGTTAAGAATTATCTTACCTCGTGTATGCCTTACAAAATTTTTTTTAAAATATCCGGTATAATGTTTAAATAGTTTTATTAGTACCTTATGAAAAAATATAAATCTTTATAATACCTTATATGATCATTTCATTACAACATTTCCCCCTTTAATTGTTAGTATTTTTTTCCTTGCACTATTTTTTGGGTGAGTTCTTTACATGATTTCCATGATTGGATCAAGATGGATGTTCCTGTCCATTAGGGGTGAGACCTAAGAATTGGAATGGAGTTGTGTTTAAATATTTACATAATCCATAAATTATACCATTTATCATTTTTAATTCTTACATGAGGATGATTCGTATGTTAAAACATTAATGATTCTTGTTTAGTTCATTTTAGTGGTTCTTCGATATTAATGACCTCATTTTGTTTTATAATTTAAACCCATATTTAAAAAATCATTCCAGAACCATGGATGAAAAATAATACATATATTATATCATGTTTCAACCATAAAATTGGTTTTATGATGAGACATAAAGGAATTAAAGAAAATTAAGGTCACATCGTCCATGATGTTGGTAATTCGACACATCACAGACAATGTTTTTAATTACATGAACTAGTTGGGTAGGAGAAGAAGATTGATGGTGAATTTTCCATGAACATGAGAACATATAGAATATGAATGATTATAGAGCTTTAATGCCTCTTGGATAAGATGAGGTTATAAATGAAGAAGGACATAAATGAACTCTAAATAAAAGAAATTTTGAGAAATTACTTTCAAAAATTTGGTACCCTAATGACGTAGTTTAAATTTTCATAAAATAATTTTTGAGATAAAATGGGTCTCTAAAAATTATTACATAATATTATAAGTAAGGGTGTTATGTAAAGAAATATCCCAATATAATCCAATGTGAATGAAAAATAATAACATAAAATGAAGGTAAATAAAGAAAATTAAAGAGGATGTTTACCTCTTGATCTTTTCTCATGGAGATCCCTCTTAAGGCCTTTGGTTTTGGCCTTTTGGTGAGACCAGTAGATCTAGGATGTGGGAAGAGCCTTTTGAGGAGTTTTGGGAAGAATCAAGGTAAGGATCATGGCTTGAGAGGTGTGGGAGGAATAGGGGAATTAGAGTGGTATTTATAGTAGAAAAGAGGGGGTATTTTTCATTATTTTAATAATTATTACAATATTTTTGCTCAAGACTATGAATAATCTTAACTCACATGACACAAAATAGTAATAATTTAATTTCAGTTCGAACTAAGTAGGATTACATGATCCTTGCATCACCTATGATGCGGTAAATCGACTATTTAGCATTAATCTTATTTTATCATATTTTCCTATTCATCCAAAAATTCTAGAATTTCAAAAAATTCCAAAAAATTTCCTTTATCATTTCTTGAAGTGTATAATTAAAAAATACAGACCATTTTTGAAAAAAAAATCTATGTATTAGTAATTAAATTTTAAATAAAAAAATACTTAATTAAAAAATTATTTATTTAAAAACTATAACTTCTTTTATATAACATTGAAAAATTAACCAACATGTCCTTATTTCAAAGCCTTAAGAAAATAAAATAATAACACAATTTACTATTAATTAGAGATGTAGTACTATTCATATTAATATTTATAAGGGTATGTAACGATTCACTAAAAAACAATTTGGTGTCAGTATACTCTAAATATCATACTACACATAATTATAAATGACCATTTTTCAAAATTCAAAACCAACATGAGAAAACATTATTTTTAAAGACGTGTTGTAAATATCTACTTAAAACAAAGTTCCACGAAATTACATTTATTTTTAGAATAACTTGGGTTGTTGTATTATCCCCAACTTCGGAAAATTGTGTCCTCACAATTTTATTAACTTTTTAAACAAGTGATGCTGCCTTTCTCTAATAGCATTTTCAATCTCTCGGGTTGCTTCTTCAACCATGTGTTTTCTCCACAAAACCATTACCTGGTGAATTACCTTATTTTGAAATACCTATTCCCTTAGATCAAGGATCTAAACTGGTTTCTCTTCATAACAAAGGATCTCTTCCAGTTGAACTACATCTGGGCTCAAGACATGTGATGAATCTGGCACATACTTTCTCAACATAAAAACACAAAAAACATTGTGTACTTTAGACAATCTCAAGGGAAAATCATCTCGGTATGCAATTTTTCCAACTCTCTCCATAATTTCAAAAGGAATGATGAACTGTGGATTTATCTTCCCTTTATTACCGAAGCACATCACCCTTTTCCAATAGTATATTATAAAGAAAACATGGCCACCTACATTGAAAGAAATGTTTTCACTTATCTTATCTGAAAACTTTTTTGCATCCTCTGAGTTGTCCTCATGTTCTACTAGATCATATTCACATTCTTAGCCACTTCTTCTACTAATTCTAGCCCCATCAACTTTCTTTTACTGACTTCATCCCAAAATGTTGGTGTCTGACACCACTTCCTATACAAATTCTCTAAAGGCAACATTTTTATACTCGAATTAAAATTGTTATTATAAGAAAACAAATCTAAAGAAAGATGTTGATCCCAACATTCCTTGTAGTGTAATGAACAAGATCGAAGAATATCCTACAATGTTTGAATTGTTCGTTCTAACTACCAATCTGATTGAGGATGAAAAGTTGTACTGAAATTTAATTATGTTCCCAATAACTTCTATAGTCCCTTCCCAATAACTTATCCATTTTAACCAATTATACCTTTTTCTATAGCTCATGGTCTTCCTTATGTTCTTGCTCAATTGTGTCTAATAATTACGTCTACACTAAAACCTGAAACAAAATAGATGTATTCCCTACACTAAAAACATCTATGCCAAAATTCGCCCAATCATTAAACAAGGGATCATGTTCCTAATGTAACATGGATAATGATGCACTATGTTTTCGACTTAAGGAATCTGCAACTTTTTTTGTTTTTCTAGGATGGTAATTTATTGTACAATCATAATCCTTTATCAGTTATATCCATCTTCTTCTCTTCATATTTAATCCCTTCTGAGTGAATATATACTTCAGACTTTTATGGTCAGTATATATTTTCCATTTGTCTTGGTATAAATGTTGCCTCCAAATTTTCAGGGAAAAAAACACAGCCTCAAATTCCAAATCCTATTTAGGATAATTTAACTCATGAGTCTTAGGTTCTCATAAAGCATAAGCAATTACCTAGTCATTTTTCATCAAAACACAACCAATTCCCTTCAATTAATCATTATTATAGATGAACAACTCACCATTTCAAGAATGTAAGGCCAAAACTGTAGCATTCTCCAATCTCTTATTCCATTCTCTAATATAAACATCACTTCTCTCTACCCAAATAAATTTAACCCCTTTTCATGTTAACTTTGGTATCAGGATAGATAATGGTGAAAAGTTTTTAACA
This sequence comes from Viscum album, assembly GCA_963277665.1. Lineage (NCBI taxonomy): Eukaryota > Viridiplantae > Streptophyta > Magnoliopsida > Santalales > Viscaceae > Viscum > Viscum album. Next base: position 385,795,032 of record OY728125.1, read on the forward strand.
GTGTCAGTAATAACCTAATAACCCAAGAAAACTATGAATCTCTGTTACATTTGTGTTTCTTGTCCATTCGTAAACCACTTTTGTATTTATAGGTAAACTATTATTCCATATTTATTTATAATGTGCCCTGGAAAAGAAATCTGTTGCCACCAAAAATCACACCTTCTGAATTTTCTATAGAGTTTCTTTTCCTTTAAGGATTGTAAAACAACCCTTAGATGTTTTTCATGCTCCTTTTTTTAGAAAATACTAGAATGTCATCAATAAACACAACAAAAAACTAATCCAAGAACTCAAGAAATGATATATTTATTAGATTCCTGAATATAATAAGTTCATTAGTTAACCCAAATATAATAACAAAAAATTCATAATTCCCATATCTTGTACAAAAGGATGTTTTTGGAATGACATCTTAATTCACTTTCTAGCTGATGGTATCTGTATCTCAAGTCAATCTTGGAAACCTGTTGAGCTCCTTGGAGATGATTAAATAATTCATTAATATGAGGCACATGATACTTTTTTTAATAGAGATGTTATTCTTATCTCTATAATAAATGAAATTTCTCTTGGAACCACCATTATTTTTAACAAAAAAATTGAAGCATCACAAAGTGAAGTGATTGGATGAATGAATCCATTATCAATCAAATCCTACAACTAATTTTTCACTTAATTAACTTCTACTTTATCCATACAATAAGAGGGTTATGAAATTGGCCTCGAATTAGGAACTAATTCAATTATTAATTCAACTTCCCAATCATGTATAACACCGGGTAACTCTTCAGGAAAAACATTAACGTATTCAATTACCACTAGAACATCCTAAATATGAATTGTTCCCTTTTTTCAACAATATGAGCAAGATAACATTAATTTCCATCATTCAATAGTATCTTATCTTCCTGATATGTTATCAATTGTATGGTTTATTTCCTGTTTTCAAACTGAAATTATTTTTTAAAAAAAACATCTTTAGCTCTACAGTCAATATTTTCATAATAAAAATGAAAACCAATCCATTATGAGAATAACATCAAACTTGAATAAATGTAAAACAAAAAGGTTTTCAAGTAATCTCTTTTCACATGCCACAATTGAAATATTAATATAATTTCTCTTAGCTATAATATTTTCCCCAAGTGTTTTAATAGAAAGTTCTAGACTCAATTGTTGAGGTGATATTTCTAATTTACTTGAAAAATTCTCAGAAATGAAGGAATGTGTAGACCTCATACCGAAAAAAAACATCAAAAAATCTGAGTAAACAAATAGAGTACCTAATACCACTTTTTTGGATGGACTAACATCTACTCACATTCTCGCAAATGATCTCACTACAAATTTCGGCTTATAGTCTGGCTTATTTTCATCATTTGGATCTATCCTTGGGAAAGCATTGTCATAATGACCCATATCACCACATTTAATGCACTTAATACTTTTATTATCAGGATTAGTCTTAGGATCATTTTCATTACCATCTCGGGACAAATGTCCAAACATACCACATTTAAATCACTTCCCCATTTTGCTATGTCATTCCCCGAGGTGCATCTTGCCACACTTTTCACAAACTTGAAACTAGATTTAATTACCATGAGATTTATTTTGTTTATTCTCACCCATTGCATGCCATCTATATATCTTATTTTCCTTGTTTCAAAAAATGAACATGATCATTAGGAAACACCATCTCTAACATTTCAGCACATTGGATAATGTTCTCATAACTTTTGAATTCAAGGGAGGTCAACACTCTTCGATACCTTGGCTTTAGTCCTAAGTAAAAGCATTTTATTTTCCTATCATGATCCAGAATAAGATTTGGAGCATACCTCTCCAGTTATTTGAAGTTCTCTTTATAAACAACCACTAAATCATTATTCTTTTTCTTTAATTCAAGGAATTTATTCTACATCCTATGTCTCACCAACTTAGGAAAATATATTTCACGGAAAAGATATCTTAATCCATCCCACTATAAGGCATCAAAATCCTATCTCTCCATTATATTCCTTACCGTTGACCACCGCTGGTTAGCTACATCTTTAAAACGATAAATGGAAAGACATACCTTTTGATTATCTGAACATCCCGTAACATTGAATAATTTTTCAGGGGCTTTAATCCATCCATCAGCGATTACTAGGTTAGAATATATACTTAACATTTGAGGGTGTTGTCTCATAAAATGTTCCAATATCATCATGTTCCATTGTGGTACCTCTGGTTGTTCACATTCACAGATTCCACCACCATTTATTACCCATGTTATTTGAGACATTATGGTCACAAACTTCTCGGTTCCAGTCCCTACCATTCCATGATACATATTTGGAAGGATATCATTCTATTGATTCGTTTCCTCTTCATCTTCCCTGTTTCTTTGGTGGACAACAATTCTAAAAAAACATATCTTATATAAAAAACATGGTAATCTTCAAATTCAATAACATTTCAAATTTATCATATATTAAAAATAATTTATGTTATTCTTTTAACCTCATCCTAACCCCTAAAGATATCTAAACCATCCTCTCATACCAGTTATAAGCACCCAACCTTATTACATTACCTAATCTTGATTTTAGCCAAGAGATCAATTCTTTTTTACATTGAGGATATTTTAAGGCTTTTATCTTTAGTGAATTGGGACATAAAACATTCCTAAAATTACATATTTTTACAGAGTTGATACTATAAATATAGTATTTCATTCTTTCTTGAAAAATATTAAACCATTCACATAAAAAATTTAACATGGATTCATTCATTGTACTACACATCCTTATAACCTGTGAAAATCATTTAAAAACATGTGATTAGCACAAAAAGCATAGTAATGGAAATAAAAATAAGGAAACAACACATTATACCATGAACACTTGTAATATATGAAATCATTTTCAAAAGACATGCTTTTTAACCATATATACATGAATTTTTAAACATGGTATTTTCACTAGATCCACAGAAAACATTAGAACATTAAAATAATCATAAACGTATATTGGAGAATTAGCTACACAATCTTGTAACCCTATTAGCTACCTTATCAATTGTAACCCTCACAGCTGCTTTACAGTTTGTGTAACAATCACAGTTACACTTAGATGAACCATACGGCCAACCTCCAACTTATACATACCCAATGCATTGGAGGGAAATATATTCCCTACCCTTCATCATAAACAATTCCCACAAACCAGAACACCATTATACAATATGAATAATTGCATAAAAATAATTCCTTTGAAATTTCATAAAACAGAATTTTAAAAGAGGATTTTAAAAGAAAAGCCCCTTAAATAAATCATATAATTGAAGTGATAATTAATCGAGTGGATGGAATATGTAAAAATAAATTAAATAAACATAATTATATATTTTATATAGAGAAATCATCAAACCCAGAATTTTAATACCACATAAATAATGATTTATAATTTTAACCCAAAGAATGGAAATCTTGTTAAGAATTCCCTTACCTCGGGTTTGTCTTATTTCAGACTTCTTAAAACCTTCAGTATAATGGTAAGTAGTTTTAATAATATAATAAAGAAACATATACATCTTTATAATACCTTATATTATCATTTTATTACATCATTTCTCCCATTAATTGTTAGTATTTTGTTCCTTGCACTATTTTGGGAGAGTTCTTTACCGGATTTCCATGATTGGTTCCGGGTGGATGTTCTTGTCGATTGGGAGTGGGACTCAAGAATTTGAAATGAGTGTTACTTAAATATTTCTAAAATCCATAAATTATTAATTTTTTCATTTTTAGTTCTTACATTAGGATGATTCATATGATTAAACATTAATGTTGTTCGTTTAGATCATTTTTGTGGTTCTTGGATAATAACTACTTCATTTTGATTTATAATTAAAAACTATGTGTAAAAGCTAATTATATAACCATGGATGAGTCGTAGTATATATATTATTACCTAGTTCAACCATAAATATGGTTTCATGGCCAAACTTGTTGGAATTAAAGAAAATTTAAATCACATCATCCACGATGTAAGTAATTCGACACATCACAGACAATGTTTTTAATTTCTTAAACTATTAGGGGAAGAGAAGAAGATTGATTATAAATTTTCCAATAAAAATGAAAATAACTAGACTATATAATATTCTATATAATTCAATACTATATTATTAGTGGAGGTGAGAAAAGAAGAATAAAATAAAGTAACACAAAAAAAAATTGTGAAATTACTTACAAAAAATCGGCTTCCTAATGCGATCATTTAAATTTTCATAAAACAATTTTATGAGAGAAAATGGGTCTCTCATAATTATTACATAATATGGTTAGTAAGGGGGGTATGGAATGTAATATCCCATCATAATCCAATGGTAATGAAAAATAATTACATAAATTGAAAGGATAGAAAAAAATGAAAGACGATGTTTACCTCTTGATCTCTTTTCCTTGAGATACCTATTAAGGCCTTTAGTTCTGTCCTTTTGGTTATAGAAATAGCTCTAGGACGTAGTGAAGAGCCTTGGGAGGATTATTGAGAATAAATTAGGTAATTCTCAAGGAATTAGAGGTATGAGAGGAATAGGGGAATGAGGGTGGTATCTATAGTGGAGGAGAGGGGGTATTTTTCATTATTTTAATCATTTTTAATATTTTTTCTCATGACTATGAATGATCTTAATTCATGTAACCCAAAATAGTAATAATGAAATTTGAGTTCAAACCAAGTGTTATTACATCATCATTGGATCTCCTATGTTGCGGTAAATCAATTATTCATCATTTATCATATTTTATCTTATTTTACTATTCGTCAAAAATTCTAGAATTCAAAAAAAATCCCAAATATTCACCCATACCACTTCTCATTTTATTGAATTCAAAAATGATGTCCATTTTTTGAAAATAATTTTCTAAATATTATTTAATTATTTTTTTAATAAAATCATACTTAATTAAAATATTAATAATATAAAAACTATAACTGCTTTTATATAACATAGAAAAATTAACCAATATGTCATTATTTTAAATCCTTAAGAAAATAAAATAATAGCACATTTTAAAATTCATTAGGTTCATATTACAATTCATAATTTCATGTTACTATTCACTATAAATAAAAAATTTTTCCTTTAGACTCAAAATATCCTACTGAACACAATTGAAGATGGCCGTTTTTTAAAGTTCATAACCTAGAAGTGGACAAATTATTTTTATAGACTAGTTATAAATATCTAATAAAAACAAAGTTTCATTATTTTCAATTTATTTCTAAAAAAACTTGGGGTGTTACAATATTTATAAGTGGTAAATTTATAATGGCTATATTCTATTTCAATATATAGAGTTACGAAACTCATTCATTTCATTCACCCTTCTTAAGTCACAATTCTCTTTACCTTTGTTATCATTTTAGATATCAATAAATTCTATATCCCTTAATGTTTTCCTCTCTTATAATATGCTTATTTAATGATCCTCATGGGTGAATATGATCGTGGATATAAAATAGCTTTGATGATTTTATTATTCTCTATTTATAGTCCCCTTTTAATTTAAGTATTTTTAATGGATGTAATAATCATGGAGAGTAACTATCCATTATGTTAAATAATTTTAAACATATACTTTTTTTATATTATAAAATAAATTAATAATGTTTTGTTTGATTAAATTATACATTGTTTTACTTATTTACTAATATATTACAATTCCATCAAATAAATTGAAAAAATGAACAATTTATAATTACAAACATATAGCTTCTGGAAAGAATATGGTTCCAAAAAATGTGGGTGTTAAATATTTCATATTTTGATATCTTATTAAAATTTGGAGCCTTTATAATATCATATTCAAATATTATATTATGTGACTCATCATTTATAAAATCTTCTCTTTCTTTTAGGTATGATTTTGCAGAATCAACCCAATCTATAAAATTCATCATGAGTTTTTTTAAAATTTACAAAATACAATAGCTTCTCACAAAAAATATGATATATCATGCAATCTCATTTACTCTTGTTAATTAATAATCAATATTCTAATAATTTTCAATTTTAACATCATAAAATATACTCCTCTAATCAAATATATTGGATTCATTTTCCTTGATAATTCCTTTGTGGTTGCTTCCCAATTTTTTTTCAACTATGGTAGTTTCATTTCACCAAAGGTAGGAACTGATCGGGTATTCCAAGAATTTATGTTATCTATTTATCAATATATTCATTTTTATATTTCTAGGGAACCTGATATGATAGTTATTTTCATTCTTAGATATTATTGGATCACTTGTAGGGGTGGAATCTGTGATTATTCTTCATTTTAGGATTTATTCCCCAATACAATGCAACCATTTACACTTGTTTATTTTATTTATCCATAGAATGATTTCTGATCACCTCACCTTTCTATTAATTAATAATATTAATGATAGAATCACACATTATTTACATGGTTTGACTAAAATACACATGACTTTCCATGTTGGTTGTACCCCTCAACATGGCTTTTCTATTACCTCCAACAATATTCTATATCATAGAGTAAAATTTTATCTCCAAAACATTTAGGTTCTATTATAAGAAACAAAAAAATCATAATCAAATTGTAATGGCCTGGACCTCTCTGGACCATTCCTTTGTCGGAAAGTGGGTCATGAAGTGTTATGGAGGATAGAATGGACCTTTCCCACACTTTCCAGAATTTTGTAACTACACACCGTGTAGTGTGAGTACATGTCGTGTACCACCTTTCTGGGTATACCCCATTTTGGAGCTGTGTACTTTCCATCTGAAATAAATGAGTACACACCGTGTAGTCCATACTACACGCAGTATAGATCCTCCCTGCGTATGCGTTACCCTCAAACTGTGTGTCTACTAGGCAACGTATATGTGTTGTGTTGAGGTCGTGTCCTTGCCGTGTTAAATAAATGAGTACACGTCATGTAGCCTATACTACACGCCGTGTAGCTCCTCCCTATGTATGCGTTAGCCTCAATCAGTGTGTTGACCAGTCAACAACCATGTGCTGCGTTAAAGGTCGTGTCAGAAGCCACGTGGAGACCATGTGAAATGGCCAATTACACTCTGTGTACTAGAAATTAAACTCCATGTACTTTAGTTTTTCTCGCCTATAAATGGAGGGGGATTCTCCTCCTTTTCAAAACACTCCTCTCTTCCCCTTTCCCTTGAGCAGATCTCTCCCAAGAGACTCCAAATCTTATTTTTTCCATAACTTTTCTGTCCGAGCTCTGATTTACGATCCGTCAGTGGCCACAAGATCGTAACAATGATGCAGAACTTTAGAGCTTGGATCTGTTGCTTTTCTTTAGCCATTCCTTCCCCATCTTCCACCCGAGGAGGTTTTTCTGGGTTTTGACAGAAGCGATGGACACCTACAGACGTCTACTAAAGCTAATATGGGGGAGCATTATGATCAAAACCTATTGAGGTAGGGATCTTACCTTCGTCTCTCTAAATTTTGTATCATGTGGGGTGGGTTTTCTCTTGTTTACGTGAAAAAAGGTTGAACCAATAAATAAAGATAATAACTGGCTTAATGAAAAGGGATGGGGAAAGTTGTTATGTTTATCATTATTTATCCTATTGTTAAGTTATGAATTGAATAGGCTTATTCCTTCTGAAAATCACGGTCGTTTGGGGCCTTTGCTTGGGAAATTAAATGTTGCCTTATCCTTCTAGACCATTTTTTTGGATGGAACTTGTGATTGTGGAATTTGTTTAATCACGTAAAGTTGACTGATTAAAATCTGGAACCCTTGTGTGATCACCCTGGTTGAACAAAATGGAATAATGAACATGTGGGTGTTGGCTTGGTAACGTGCTGTGTGAAAGGGGGTGAATCCTGGGTTGTTACGAATAGGATGGGAACTGGGGCTACGGAAAAAGCTTTAAAAGGGAGAATTATGTGGCGAGCCTTGTTTTGAGATACGGTTGTGGAGATATAGTTATAGTCCCTACATGGCTGTAGTGATGGGTTTTAAAAGAAAGTGGAAAGTTGATAAATGAACTGTGGGGAATGATAATGAATTAAATGTGGAAACAATAAATGGGGTTAGACTAAAGATAAAAAGGTTGGTTTTGTGATTCTTGTTTTATCTAATGTGACTTGTGGTTGGCAGGGATATGTTTTATGATCGATCGATATGGTTGGTTGTGGTTACTTTCCCAGTAGTTAAGGAACTAATAAACTAATACTGCTAAAATATGAAAACCTAAATGTGGTTGGGATTGATGATTGTATGCATACTTCGTAGTAGCAGTGTCGAGGCACGTGCTCAGTTTCTCTGTTTACAAGCCATAGGTTGGGCTGTTTTGTTGGTGTATATATATATATATCTGTATCTTTGTGTTTTTTCGCACCCCACCCATGTTGAGAACTTAGTGTTGAACACTCCCATCTAATGGGAGAGGGTGTTTTCCCATTAGTTACTAGCTCCTTCCTGCTCCTTCTTCTATAGGTTGTGATGGCTTGAGGTGACCTTACACCCAAGACTCCTTGGGTAGGTTTCGATTGGGGTGGTTTTAGCCCAAGACTCTTCGGGTAGGTGTACTATTCCAAAGAATATTCAGGATGAGGCCCAGGTGTGCGCGGGCGGGATATATGGTTCTTGGGACCGGGTGTGTGCGGGCGGTATATGTGGTTCCTGAGGCCTAGGTATGTGTGGGTGGGATATGTGGTTCTTGAGGCCCAGGTGTGTGCGGGTGGGATATGTGGGCCCAGGTGTGTGCATGCTGGAATAGTGTGGTAGCTTCAGGATGTTCGCCGTTAGGAAGAGCATCTAGCTAGTGGGAAATGGTGTCGGGTATGAAATACTTGTTCTTATATACTACTTCCTGTTGTTTTGTGTTTTGGTGATCGTGGCTGGTGAGGTTGGGTGGATATAATTCCTTGCTAGGTTTTTGGATTTTTCTACTGTTTTCACAGGACATTAGGATTTCTCCCCACCTGTGCACGAGAGCTTTAGGTTTCTCTACTGAGTATACTTTTATTCTCACCCAACGTTTACTTTCAGGTTTCTAGGAGGACTACCAGGGTAGTACAGGACCCTACTACTCGGGACAGTTGGAGTTGTTGCAGTTTTCATTACTCTTGTTTCATTTGGTATTGTACTTTTTAGTTTTTCTTGTACTTGTAATTTATTTTAGAATTGTTTAAACATTCATGTGGGATTGGTTTGGGTTTATTTCTATACACTTGTTTCCTTTTTCCTTTTTGGGTGGTTGACCTGTTCTATTTCCCGATGATTAATAATAAAAGGGTAATGCCTCCCATATTTGTGAAAAACTAATACCCTTGGAGCTAGTCGCCACCCAGGGGCCTACTAGAGGTGGGACACGAGGTCATTATCTCCCTTTCACCATTGCCAGCTCAGGAGGGACATCTTTGATGGAAGGGGGTCGTGACAGAATGGTATCAGAGGAAGGTTGAGAGATATGATGGATTCTGGAGTTAGGCACAGTGAGGATTTCATGGGATGGTAGGGTGATAGTGTTGGCTGATCTTGGTGCGTGACATAGTCCAGGGAAGACCGGCTAGGACACTGCATTTTTGGGCCCCCCGTGATCAGAAGCAAGGACTCTGAGCCTACCGAACGACCAAGTGAGACTACATCAATCGTAGGGTAGAGACCCCATGGAAGGTACATGCATCATCTTGTTTCTGTTTTACTTGATCAGGGTGTTCTGGGAAAGAAATAAAGTGATAACATGAAACCTTGACAAATTTCCTTGCTACTTGGGAATAGGCGATCTTTGTTTACTATACAGTTATGGCACCTGGTCTTCATCCCCGGGTGGCTCAGACAGCCGAGGACCAACAGATTCAGGCGGTCGATCAGTTGAGGATTGACCGAGAGGAGGAAGATAGCTAGTGGCAGAAGACTCTCTGTTCTTTCCAGCGACAAACCCTCAAGAAGTACGAGGGTAGTACTTCAGATATGGAGTCGTAGGTGTGGCTTGAAGAGTTAGGGGTCACTTTTACTCTGATCCGTGCACCGAGGGTGTACCGAGTTCCTATAGAAGTCAGTAAGCTGAGAGGTGTGGAACGTCAGTGGTGGACGCCCTACCTCAGAGAGAGGACAGAGGCATAGGTTTCGTGGGCTGACTTTGAGAAGGAATTCTGAGAGGAATTCCATTCATCCATGATCAAGGCGGAGAAGGGGCAGGAGTTACTCTCCCTCCAGTAGGGGAGTACATCAGTACGAGAGTTGGGGATCAAGTTCTAGGATCTCCTACGCTTTTCTATGGATCTATTTCTGGATGAGGAGTCTCGGGCGATACGTTTGGAGGAGGCGCTTCATCCTTCGCACTAGTATTTTCTCACCCCCTTCACCCTTCTGACGTAATTAGAAGTACATAAAAAGGAATAGGTTGTAGATAGGATGCACTCTTAGGGTGGTGCATCATGAGATGGGAACCATTCGCGTTCATCTAAGGGAAAGGCAGTCAGCAGTAGGTCTCTTGCTACAGGACCCTCTAGATTCAGGCCTGTGGGGAGCAGGCTCCAGTAATTCCAGTTCAGATCTTCAAGTCCTCGTCCCTTTTTCAAGAGCCCAAGACTGAAGTGTTTATCTTGTGGAAATTTTGGGCACATCCAGAGGTGGTCCCCGACCCGACCTCAGTACGGTGGAGTTGGTCAGGTTCAGCGCTCGCCTCAGCAGCACCAGTTATCAGTGATGCCCTTCTAGTAGCGGTAGTACCCTACTCCTCCGAGGTCAGACTTTGTAGGAGGAGGCCGACCTCAGGGTGCTCCTCTGGGACCTCGACCCAGGCATGGTCAGTGAGGTAGTCGATATCATAGAGGCATAGGAGCTGGGCGTGGATAGTTGCACACAGCAGAGTTGGCAGCTCGAGCGGGACCAGAGGTGGTACGAGGTACGATTAGTTTGTTCAGAACTCTTGTTTCTGCTTTGTTCAATTCAGGAGCTTTGCACTCCTTTGTTGCACCTGGTCTAGCCCATGCTTTGGGTCAAGACATGGATAGACTTCCCGTACCCCTGTTGATGAGTACACCAGTTGGAGGTCAGACCAGTGTATCTTGTGTTCGCCTGAGATGTGGGCTGACGTTGGGACCACATCGATCTAGTGGCGGTCTTCTTTTGATACAGATGCATCCATACGGCGTCATCCTAGGAAATCACTGGTTGTTTTCTATTAGTGTCTTTATCGACTTCCTCTGAAGAAGAGTCGTGTTCTCCGACGTGGATGGGCATCGTGTAGCTTTTGTTGGTGAGAGGAACTATCAGGTGGGGAGCCAGCATGTGAATCCTCTCCTTTCCTTGTTATGGGGGTTATCAGTTCTTCCAGCTGATACAAAGAAGATGGATGATCCATAGGTTGTTGGGGAGTTCCTTGATGTTTTTCCTAAGGAGGTTGTGACTCTACCCCCCCCCCCTCAACATGGCAGTGAGTTCGGAGACATACAGCCTGGTGCCCATCCGATCTTGATGTCCCCTTATCGGATGGCACCTTCGGAGTTGTGGGAGTTGCAGATTCAGATTGACAAATTGATAGAGAAGGGTTTTGTTCGAACTAGCATGTCTCCATGGGGTGCTCCAGTTTTGTTAATGAAGAAGGAAGATGTTGGTCTTAGGATATGAATAGACTATTGAAGGTCGAATCAGGTAACGGTCAAGAACTGTTACCCCCTTCCAAGGATATATGATCTCTTCAACAAGACGAGGGGAGCAGGATAGCTTTCTAAGATTGATCCACTATCTGCATATCATCAGATGAGGGTAAAGGACAGTGACATCTCGAAGAAGACTTCTAGGTGCAGGTATGGGAACTTCGAGTTTGTAGTGATGTCGTTTGGAGTTACAAATGCACTGGCTATGTTCATGGGACTTATGAACATTGTCTTCCGAGAGTTTATGGACCGGTTCATCGTCGTTTTTGTCGATGACATCCTGATCTACTCAAGATCAGAGGATGAGAACATTGAGCATCTCAGGGCAGTCTTGGAAGTCTTTAGACACCACCAGATTTATGAGAAATTGTTGAATTGAAAGTTCTTGATGCAAGAAGTACACTTCCTTGGGCATGTGGTGTCTCAGTATGGAGTTTCAATGAACCCATCAAAGGTGGAGGTAGTTGTTTCTTGGGAAGCACCCAAGTGTGTGGTAGAAGTTCGTTGTTTCCTGGGGTTGGCAGGCTATTATCGGTGGTTTGTTTCGGTCTTCTCTCATGTTTCTGCTCCATTGACAGCTTTGACTAGGAAGAACCAGGTCTTCCAATGCAGCGAGCAGTGCCAGGAAGCATTCAGCTACCAAAAGGAGAAGTTGGTTAGTGCTCCAGTACTCAGGTTTCTAGAGTAAGGGTTGTTGTATGAGGTGTTTTGTGATGCTTCTGGCCATGGTTTGGGGTGAGTACTGATGCAGAAGAAGGGTGTGATCTATTATGGTTTTAGGAAGTTTTTCCCTCATGAGTGTAACTATTCCGCCCATGACCTATAGCTTGCAGTAGTAGTGTTCGTACTGAAGTTGTGGTGACATTACCTCTTTGGGGAGTTTTTTGTGGTCTTCTCAGATCACAAGAGCTTACGTTATATCTTCTCCCAGCATGAACTAAACTTAAGGCGGTGGATATGGGTCGAGTTTCTCCAAGACTATGACTTAGAGATCCCTTACTCTGAAGGTAAGGGCAATGTTGTGGCTGATGCCCTGAGAAGAAATTCACATAAGGAAGTTGTTCGGGAATCCACTAATGCTTGGAAAGCGATGGGAGAGTTGGCTGCATTTCACTTGGATGCAAGGGTAGAAGGTGTTAGAGGCTCTTTGTTTCAGATGATAGTGTGGTCCTCCTTGTTGTAGTAGGTGGAAGAGTCTCATTGGGGAGTCTCCAAGGCGGAAGTAATGCGGGATCGTATCGATCAGGGAAATGCTCCAAAAGGATGGTCAGATACAGCTGTCATCGGATACTTTTCATGGAAGGTTTTTTGTTCCGGAGGCGATGCTTGAGAGAGTTCTCTGTGACATCAATAGCTCAGCCTTGGCGGTGCATCCGTGAGTTTCAAAAATGTACCGAGTCCTGAGGGAATGGCTTTGGTGGCTCGGGGTGAAATGGCAAGTGGTAGAGTTTGTGGCTAAGTGCATAGTGTGTCAACAAGTAAAAGCCGAACACCATGTTCCTAGTGGTTTGTTTCATCCTTTAGATGTCCCCGAGTGGAAATGGGATGACATCTCAATGGAATTTGTCACAGGATTACCCAGAGATCAGGGTGGTTATGATGATATCTTGTTAGTGGTGGATCGGCTGAAGAAATAAGCTCACTTCTTAGTAATTAAGGAGTCGGGCCCAGTCAGTACCTTCGCATAGAGGTATATAGATGAGGTGGTGCATTTGCATAGAGTTCCTAAGACAATCATCTCATATCGGGTTACTCGGTTCACCTCATGAGTATAAAAGGGTTTAAATCATGCTTTTGGCACCCAGATACACCTTAGCACGGCTTTCCACCCCCAGACCGATGGGAAGACAGAGTGGACTATCCATACGTTTGAGGACATGCTGCAAGCATGCGTTCTGGATTTCGGAGGATCATGGGTGCGACACTTGCCTTTAGTAGAGTTTGCCTAAAACAACATCTTTTTCTCACCTATTGGCAAGTCAATGTTTGAGGATTTGTATGGAATACCATGTCGTTCACCCATTTTCTGGTCAGAAGTTGGAGAGATAGGTGCTCTTGGGCCAGAGTTAGTACAAAGCACCACAGAGAAAGTCCAGCTTGTGCGTGAAAGGATGAGAGTGGTTCTGGACTAACAGAAGTCTTATATTAATCGTCAGAGGAGGCCCTTGGAGTTTGAGGCGGGGGATCATGTGTTCTTGAAGGTTTCCCCTCGACGGGGGTAGTAGAGGTTTGGGAAGGGGAGTAAGCTCTCCCCAATGTTCATCGGACCATTCGAGGTGCTGAGGCGAGTCAGCGAGGTGGCGTATGAGTTGGCCCTACCACCTCAATTAGAGAAGGTTCATGACGTCTTCCACATCTCCCAGCTTTGTCGGTACTTACACGACGACTCTCACGTTTTCAACTGGGGAAAGTTAGATATGGGAGACAACGGGACCTTCGAGGAGAGACCAGTCAGAATCGTGGATTGAAAAGAGAAGGTGCTCTGTGGACGAACCATCGCCTTGGTTCGTGTGTTGTGGACTCATGGCGGCCTCGAGGAGAGCACTTGGGAGTGGGAGGCCTAGATTCATGGCCAATACCTAGAGCTGTTTTGACTTATGTTTTTCATGTTCTTCTGAGCTTTGTTTTGATGTTATATTATGTTACTTTGATATATAGAATGTTTGTCCTGTCCGTTGTGAGATGTTTTCTTTCCTTGTTCTCTAGAAGTATATAACATGTCCGGATGTGCGGGGAAAGGGAAAAACTTAATACTTATTTGAGACTCATTAATGCGGATGCGATTGAACCCGTACGGGTGAGATAGTGCCGCCTCAAGAGGATAATATCTTGAAATGGGAGAAGGAATTCCCCAAGCCATGTGTTCGTACAGTGTGTTGGTTGTATGGTGTTGGGGGAAGTATAAGTTAAAATCCTAATTTATGGAGGTGGGATGACACAATTCTTAATCGAGATGCATTAATGTGGATGTGATTTAACCCATGCGGGTGATTCAGTACCGCCTAAAGTGGATAATATCTCGACATAGGAGAAGGAATTACTAACACATATGATTAGGGTTGTTGGTTGGGTTCCTGTTATAAGGAGATCCCTAAGAGGTATCTTGTTTTTTTCCTCTAGGTTGGTTTTTAATTCTCGGGGATGAGAATGTTTTATGAGGTATTTGATATAATGTCTCGGACCTCTCCGTCCCATTCCTTTGTCAGAAAGAGGGTCATGAAGCGTTTTAGAGGTTATAATGGACCTTTCCCACACTTTCCAGAATTTTGTAACTACACGCCGTGTTGTGTGAGTACACGCCTTGTACCACCTTGCTGGGTATAACCCATGTTGGAGCCGATTCCTTGTCGTGTGAAATAAATTAGTACACACCGTGTAGCCCATACTACACGCCGTGTAGCTCCTCCCCGTGTACGCATTACCCTCAAATCGTGTGTTGACCAATCAATGGTCATGTAACGTGTTGAGGTCGTGTCCTTGTCGTGTGAAATAAATAAGTACACACCATGTAACCCATACTACATGCCGTGTAGCTCCTCACCACGTATGCGTTACAGTCAAACTGTGTGTTGACTAGTCAACGACTGTGTGCTGCATTAAAGGCCATGTTGGAAGCCATGTGGAAACCGTGTGAAATGGTAAAGTACATGTCGTGTACTTTATTTTTTCTCACCTTTAAAAGGAGGGGGCCTCTCCTCCTTTTCAAAACACTCCTCTCTTCCCCTTTCCCTCGAGCAGAGCTCTCCCAAGAGATTCCAAAGCTCATTTATTCCATAACATTTTCGTCCAAGCTTTGATTTACGATCTGTTAGTGGCCACAAGATCATAACAACTAGGTGGAACTTCTGATCTTGGATCAGTTTCTTTCCTTCAGCCTTTCCTTCCCAAACTTCCACCCGAGGAGGTTTTTTCGTGTTTTGAAAGAAGCGAAGGACACTGATGGACATCTTCTAAATCTAATATGGGGGAGCATTGTGATTAGAACCTATTGAGGTAGGGATCTTACCTTTATCTCTCTAAATTGTGTATCATGCGGGGTGGGTGTCCTCTTGTTTACGTGAAAAACGGTTGAACCAATAAATAAAGATAATAACTAGCTTAAAGAACGGGGATGGGGAAAGTTGTTATGTTTATCATTGTTTATCATATTTTTATTTTGTGAATTTAATAGGCTTATGCATAATAAAAATCACGGTCGTTGGGGGACTTTGCTTTTGAAATTAAATGTTTCCCTATCCTTCTAGACCATTTTTTGGATAGAACATGTGATTGTGGAATTTGGTTAAACACGTAAAGTTGACTGATTGAAATCTAGAATCCTTGTCCGATCCCCCGGTTGAATAAAATGGAATAATGAACATGTGGGTGTTGGCTTGGTTACATGGTGTGTGAACGGGGGGTGAATCCTGGGTTGTTACGAATAGGATGGGCAGTGGGGCTACAGAAAATGATTTTAAAGGGACAATGATGTGGAAAGTCTTGTTTTGAGATACGGTTGTGGAGATATGGTTACAGTGGTAGCGGGGCTGTAGTGATGGGTTTTAAAAGAAAGTGGAAATTTGATAAATGAACTTTGGGGAACTATAATGAATTAAATGCGGAAACAATCAATGGGGTTCGACTGATGATAAAAAGGTTGGTTTTGTGATACTTGTTTTATCTAACTAGACTTATGGTTGGTAGGGATATGTTTTACGAACAATTGATATGGTTGGTTGTGGTTACTTGCCCAATTGTTAAGGAACTAATAAACTAATACTTCTAAAATATGGAAACCAAAAGGGGGTTGGTATTGTTGATTTTATGCATACTTCGTAGTAGTAGTGTCGAGGCACGTGACTAGTTTCTCTGTTTACAAGACATAGGTAGGGTTGTGTGTTTGTATATATATATATCTGTATCTTTGTGTTTTTTCGCACCCCACCCTTATTGAGCACATAGTGACGAACACTCCCATTTCATGGGAGAAGGTGTTTTCCCCTTAGTTACTAGCTCCTTCCTGCTCTTACTTCCATAGGATGTGATGGCTTGAGGCGAACTTACACCCAAGTCTTTTCAGGTAGGTTTCGATTGGGGTGGTTTTTTCATAAGACTCTTCGGGCAGGTGTACTGTTCCCAAGAATCTTCGGGATGAGGCCCAGGTGTGTGTGTGTGCAGGATATGTGATCCCAGGTCTGTGCGAGCAAGATATATGGTTTGAGAGGCCCAGGTGTGTGTGGGCGGGATCTGTGGTTCTTGGGCCCAGGTGTGTGCGGGCGGGATATGTGTTTTGAGAGGCCAAGGTGTGTGCGGGCGGGATATGTGGTTCTTGAGGCCCAGGTGTGTGTGGGCTGGATATGTGGTTCTTGAGGCCCAGGTGTGTGTGGGCGGGATACGTGGGCCCAGGTGTGTGCGGGCAAGAAGAGTGCGGTAGCGTTAGGACGTTCGCGGTTAGGAAGAGCGGGTAGCTAGTGGGAAATGGTGTGGGGTACCAAATACTTGTTCTTATATACTACTACCTGTTGTTTTGTGATTTGGTGAGCGTCGATGGTGAGGTTGGGTGGATAGAATTGCTTGCTAGGTTTTTGGTTTCTTCTGTTTTTTTAACGTGGCATTAGGATGTCTCTCCACCTGTTCATGAGAGATTTAGGTGTCCCTACTGAGTATACTTGTATGCTGACCCTACGTTGACTTTCAGGTTTCCAGGAGGACTACCAGGGCCGTGCGGGACCCTACAAGTTGGGATAGTTGCAGTTGTTGCAGTTTTCTGTACTCTTGTTTCTTTTGGTATTGCAATTTAGAGTTTTTCTTGTACTTGTACATTGTTTCATAATTGTTTAAACATTAATGTGGGATTGGTTTGGGTTTATTTCTATACAATTGTTTCCTTTTTCCTGTTTGGTTGGTTGACTTGTCCTATTTCCTGATCTTAAATAATAAAAGGGTAATGCCTCCCATATTTGCGAAAAACTCATAACCTTGGTGCTAGTCTCCACCCCGGGGCCTACTGGAGGCGGAACTCAGGGGTCATTATCTCCCTTTCACCATTGCCAACTCATGAGGGGAATCTTTGATGGAAGGTGGTCATGACACAAATATCCCCAAATGTAAATACTTTTACCTCAGGATGTCCTCTACAACAATGTATGTTGGTCTTCATCCATGAGCAGATGGATTATTAAGTCCTCACCTGTTATCCCTAAATAAATATAGCATCAACATTGGTCTTGATTCCTCCTCAAGAACATTGGTGGTTTGGTTATTTATTTGTATTAATGAATATTGGAGTTCAAAATAGAAATCCTTTTTCTACAATAGTTATCATCTTGAAAACCTTTTTTTTATGATAATATATCAGGCTCTCAAAATTCTCATGTTTTCTCTGTGATTTCTCCATAATTATAATTGGATTTCCTCAATTACAAACTGCATATATTTATAATAACTAGAATAATTCCATATGAATATTATTCCCCATATTAAAAATATGGAAACTATGTGATCTTCAGAAGGTATAACCTCCTCAAAATTAAATTGCTTAATTTATTCAAGATTTATTCCATATTCAAAATCTTTTAAAACCCCAGTAAAAAATATATTTTATATCTCCCCAGTTCCCAAGATTTATTATTATATGTGAAATTAAAATATTTTTATCCAAGTATCTATAAAATATTATTCTTTTAACTCTAAAAAAATCTCCACCTGCTGGTAGAATGAATCATATCTTTTTAAACCATTTTCTTAAAATGTGGAACCTTCCTCAATATTATTTTTCTTGAATCATGATCACATGAACGATCAGTATCTATAAACCATGTAGAATATATTTTTTGTATAATCTGATATATATTTCTTCAAAATATAAATAATCCTAAAACCATGATTATAGCTGATCAAACCCACTTAAAATTTATAAAAGTACATGACCTACCATGCACCAAATCGAACATAAGGATTGAACATAGGAAGCAACCACATGTATTAGTATATATCGACTACACAAATTGATTGACTAAATAGATTGACTATAGACAGTATTCTGGATCAACCATATGTCTCTCTCTAGATCAACCACATGTCTGGATAGACATTATGAACAAATTATTAATCATTTTGATCAACCACTTGAAAAACCAATCGGTCATATGACCATCATTTAGGTATACCTCTTGAACAACATGTTGAAGTCTGTGGATTGATAGTGTGAATGTGAAGGTAGTGGATCAACTACATGTTCAAATTAAATCAATTATTCTTATCCTAGACTAGACATTCTAAACATTCTTCTCTTCAAACTAGGGCTTCCTTAAATCATCTTCATCCCTTCTTGAGTACATTAATGTCATCTCCATAAATGTTTCTAATAGTTTGTCTATATCCTCTAATAATCCCATCAAGTTTATTTTAATATTAGAACATAAATAATCACATTTACTTTTCCAACATATCATGAACTTTCCCCACTTGATTTAGTCAACTCATATCGTAATGTATTTTCATATAGAATATGGCATCAACTCATTTATACTTATGAACTTGGATTCTTTATTAAGAGTTTCATACAATGATAAATAATGAATCCACAATAATCCTCCAAGTAGTATCACCTCCATCACAAAATAAATATTTATATTTAGAGAATAAGTAAGATAATACCCTTTGGGGTCAATAATCTCACCCTTTTTAAAGCATAAGTGAAAATAAATAACATCACTTCGCATGGTGGTATAATACAATACAAAAGATTGACATTATCGTATCCATAAAAAAGGAAATGAAGAAGATATATGTTATATAAAAATTCCATAAGTATATTAATTTCAAAAATATCTTATAAATATGATAAATACATCATTATTTACATCCATTGAGGATGGCAAAGGAAAACAAACTACATCATTTCACAAGTAGTAGTCAGATTTACACATGATTGATGGTTTTGTTTTCCATTTGAAGAAAGAGATTATGGATATAGGTTATTTCATTAACATAATATAATCTTTGTAAATGATAGATATTGGTTTCAAAATATATTTTGTGTTACTACATAATTGAAGGTGTAAAAATAAAAATGAAAAAGGATGAAATAATTGAAGACAATTGCCATTGCTGATAAGCACCTCCTTTTGATCTACTATTAGGGACCCAAGTTTTGGTATTTTGGGAGAAACAAAAGGACTTGGACTTGGAAAAAGGTGGTTGGGATTTATTTTTTTAGGGTGTCCCTGAACTATATGTCTACAGAGGTGTGAATAAATGAAGGGTGTTCGTGGCCTTTTATTAGTGGGGAAATGGAACGCAATTGGAAACTATTTTCAAATTTCTTAAAAGAATCCAAAATAATAAATTCATTCACATAAAAAAGCATGAAAATAACCCTATATTCTAACTCTTGAAGGAATAATATGGAAATATGTTCATCCAATAATATTTATTATAGGTTTTGTAAATTTTTAACCCCAGTATTTTTAGTTTAATCCCATGATTAACCAATTTTCACCTTAACCACAATAATTTATTTCCAACTATTTTTTCACTATTCATAATTATCAAAAATTAATTTGAAATTTTTTGATAATTTAAATTATAATGATTCAAAAAATAGAATATATTTTTTCAAATTAAATTCACCGAAGTGGAAAATTTTAATTTATGATTAATCCCGCAGAAGTGATGAAAAATCATATTTTCAAAGAGAAAATGTTCAAAAGTTTACAAATATTTTTATCATCATTCAATATAAAAATGGTTCCAATAAACTAAATTAGATTAATTGATATCTTATAGAATAAATTATTCTTTTGAACCCATTTTAAAAAAATTTATCTTTGAAGAATATTTAAACGAAAAGTTTTCCTTTAATAAAAAGATATATTACTCCACATTCACAAAAAAAATTATTATTAAAAAATACCAAAATTTCACCAAAAGATAATTTTGACATTATGATTTATAAAATTAATTTTATTTTATCAAATAGAATTTCAAAAATATATATAAATTTTATTTATTAAATTGGGAAAAAATAAATATTCTTTTTAACCTAGAATTTTTCCTAATATGTAGACATTTCTATGAATTGGGTACTTTTTTATCAATGTGATTTATTTATATAAAACCATTACAATTGATTTTTAAAAATTAGTTATCATTATTATTATCTATATTTTTAATGGATAAATTTTAATGGATGTGTTTAAATAATAATATTAATAATATATCATACTATGTTAAAACTCAGTGTTATGTGTAACTTGGTTTTCTGTGTAACATAAGACATCAAAAATCATTTATTTGAAAAAAAAATCATAAAAACTTGTGGGGTTTCACATTATACCCCCCATTTAAAATGAATTTCACCTATGAAATTGTTCACTCTCATAAAAAGATAATGAGGCATCTGCCTCATTATATCCACATGTTTCCACATAGCTTCCTCAAAATGGTGGTTTCACCACAAAACATTAATTAGGTGAGTGGTCATATTTCAAAGAATTGTCTAGGTATAATCTATAATCTTCATTGATTGTTCCTTAAAATGGATATCATTCTCCAATGGATTGACCTATGAGTCCAGTATAAGTTAAGTTTCATGTGTGTACTTCCTCAAGAGAGAGACATGAAACACATTGTGGACTTAAGAGAGGTTTTCTGGAAGCACCAACAGGTTGGTTACACTACTAATACTATTAATAATTTCAAGGGGACCAATATACCTACGGATCATTGTTTTTCTTCTTTCCAAATCTAATTAACTTTTTCCATGGAGAAATTATTTCAAACACATTTTCCCAACTTTATATTCTAGATCATGGTGTTGATTATTAGCATAACGTTTTTATGGACTCTAAGCTCCCTTGAAGTCTTTCTAAACATATCTAAGCATATCTTCAATTTATTCATCTATCTCAGGTCCCAATGGTTGTATTTCTCCAACTTAATTTTATAATTCTTTGTATCTAAACTTATTTTTATAGAGGTCTCCAAAGGATCACTCTTAATGCTTGAGTGAAATATATTATCAATTGAAAAATCTAATATATGAAGTTTTTGATTCCTAACACCTTTGAAATGTTTTGAATATGATATATGTATATCTTCTAGGGTTTGAATTTTTCTAAAAAATAGACCATATATATGTGTATGATATGTAGTGATAAAACATAACTCTATATCCCTATCCTTTTGAATACCCCTCAAGAACATTGATGTAAACCTCAAATACCATAAAATAAAATTGAATGTGGTACTCCATACAACCTTACAAGTTCTTTAATGTTTGTTCTATAAATATGATCAAAACAAAAGTTTTCGCTGATAGAGATAAAGTGAGTTGAATTTGTAAGGTGATTGAATACAACCTAAATAGTATAATACCCAACAGATGTTTTAGGGAGTCCGAAGAAACAATGCATGGTGATGTTTCCCCATTTCCATTATTCTATAGGTAATAGATGTTATATCCCCTTTGAATTTTATCTTTTATCCTTAACTCATAAACATACTAAGAACCGAGATACAAACTCTTTTATATCTCTCTTTATTCAATCCCACCAAAAATATTATTTCAAATATCTAAACATATTCAGATTTCATGGATGATTATAAGAATAAATGTGAGCTATCTCTAGCCAATCCTTCTCCAAATAAGTTATGGACATAACACATACACGATTAGGGAACCATATCACTTGATTACAGTCAAGGTTAATTTCATGAGCAATTCTAACCATATTTTTCATATTGAAATCTTCCCTATTTGACTCTTTAATCTTTATGTAGATAGATGATTGGAAAATAAATTAAGAATGATAATATTTATCTCATTCTTTAAAAGTTTCTAGATCCATCCTATGAAAATAAATACTTATTAGATCTTTTTTGATCCTCATCATGGATAAGCTACTATGATTCTCACAACTACAATCATAGGCTACATTGTTCTCTTTCCCAAGGTGGTAATGTAATAATAACTCATAATCTTTATTCATCTCTAACTATTTTCCCTTGGTCATATTCCGCCCCTTTTATGTGAATATATTCTTTAAAATATTTTAATAAGTATTTATTACAACTTTTCCATAAAGATAATTCCTTAATACATTTCATGAGTAAATAAGTACAGATAACTCTAAATCATGAGTTTTTTAATTGTTATCATGAGCCATAAACTTTAGTGAGGCATAAGCTATGACCATATCATTATGTAAAATAATACATGAAAATACCTTCTTGGATGCATCACTATGTATTAAAAACCCCATCCTACAATGTGGTAATGTAATCACGGGTTTGATGACTAGTCTTATCTTTAGTTCCATGAAATTTTCCACACATTTATTTATCCAGAAGAACATAGCTACATTCTATGTGAACATGTTGATTAGACTAGATAGTCATGATAAATTATTCTCATACCATTGTTAATATCTATCTAAACTAGGAAAACTATTGACCATAGTCACCATGGAGGATCAGGTCCAACACTCAATAGCCATCACCTTTGATTTATCTAACGATATACACCCTCTTGAGATTATATGGACAAAAAATGAATCATTTTTCATCTAAAATTTACATATTGAAAATTTTTCGTATAGTTTTTCTTCCATTGGTTATTTAGTACAATTCTCACATGATGTTCATGTAATTCATTTTTCTATGAATAGATAGTAATGTGGTCTATAAATACTACCAAAAACTGATCAATGTAATCTATAAAGACACTATTCATTAAATCAATCAATATATCAGGGAATTCATAGGACTAAATGAAATCACCACATATTAATAGTGTAAGTACTATGTAAAAAACTATTATCTTGGGAATATCTTCTTACTTTAAACTCAATTGATGATATCCTAATGAATTTCAATCTGATAATATTTTTGACCTCCTCCCACTTTATAAAATATTTCATCAATATGGGGTATATGATATATATTCTTGATAAACATATTGTTCAGATCCCAATAATAAATTTTGATTCTAATTGATTATTCATTCTTATTAAAAAAAATTGTTGAACCCCAAGGTGAAAAACTTATCCAAATGAATCCCTTTTCATGGTTATCTTGGATTTGAATTTTCAATTATTATTACTCAATTAGGACTATTTTATAGGGAGTCCTTGAACTAGGTTTGGCACTAGGTATGAGTGCAATTGAGAACTCTACTAAACATTTTAGTGGAAGTCTGGGAAATTTTTCCTAAATACATTATAAAGATCTCACACAATAGGTGTATCTTCTATGTTGTGTTTCCCCCAAATCATATGAGATAAATCCCACTATTCAATAGGAATAAAAACAAATAAAATTGATGTAATTTTCAACAGATGTTTGTATTTCTCAACATATTTATGGATGATAGAGGTTTGATCTAGAATATCAAAAATGGATTCCCTTATTCAACAATTTATGTTGGGTTTTTAGGGATAAAGAAAATGCATGCCTATAATAACATCAAATTATACCATAGGAATGATGAAAATATTTTTATGATTCACATTCCCCCAAACATCAATCAGAGGAAAATCATATACCTGAGATGTGATCATCATACCATTAAGGGTTATCACTAATAATTATATACCTAATTATTTGGGTGGAATTTTTATACCCTTTAAAAATTATTTATTTATGAAATAATAGTTTGATCCACATTAAAATAAGACATTAGTAGTTCTAGAGTGGATGTAAGTGTACCCTTCACCGTGATATTATTGTCCCCCTCATTAGAAATTGTGATCACATGAGATCTCCCTCTGTATCTCATCTTAAGAAGTTGTTGAAATTAATTATCTTCATTGACATTCATATTTTCTTACTGGTTATCATAATTCACCCACTCCTTTCATTTGGAACGCATGAGTGTGGGTGGTGTATTTTGTGAACCTTTCTCTCTATTTTCATCATTTCCTAGATTCTTCGCATCAATTTATCATTTGATTACCCGATAACCTTTCCATTCACACTTAAAACATTCACTAGTATCCTTAATAAAATTTCATCATTGTTAATTCCTGAATTTTTTTCATAAAGGAAAAATCCTCTTCTCTTCTCCTGGTGATTTTTATTTTCTATTAGATTCTATTTTTATCTTCTTAATCACCAAAAGAATTAGGAAAATTTACATTAGAGTTTGTAGATAATACTAGAAGCATAAATCTCCAGTCTTCTAAAAGTTTCCCCATATGTACTAGAAGATTCATGATCATGTTTTTATATCTCAGTGAGGTCCTTCTCTATATTCATATAAAAAATAAAAAAAATTACGTATTGAAAAATATGTTATTGAACACATCCCAATCTATGGTTTCAATTTCATCATGTTCCCTAATATTATTTATTGGAGTCCACCATCAATATAATTATCCTCCAAAATAATAGACATCCAGAATTACCTTTCCGTGTCTTGAACCATAGAGAACTGAAAATATCATTTCAGTGGAGCTGATCCATTTCATAGAAAATATTGGATCAATGGATCCACTGAAGGAAGTTGTGCATTACCTTGTGAAGGACTCAATATAATGGTATCTCCTTTTTTCATTTTCAAGATCAACAATATTCATGTCTTGATAAATTTATGTGACCATAATAATGAGATATTTCATTCCATAACCCATATCATTTGGCTTTCCAAGATAAAAATAATTTCATTTTATATATTAATCATGAATAAGGCGGTTCCTTCAGGTTTCATCCTTTGGCTAAAACAAAAAATCATAGTTAAATCAATAATAATCATAGTTGGGAACCTTGAAAAATAACTTATTGGGTATCTAAATCATAAAAAATTCATTTTAATCTATAACACCTTATGTTTATCCTAGGTCATTTATAGTCATGATATATTTAAATCCAAAATGATATTTTGTAAAGAATTTGTGATTTTCCAAAGCATATCCCCATAGAGTGTCGAACCTAGTCTACATCAACTCCAATTGTCCTTCACTAAGTGACGATTTATTCCATCTAATGCACCCATTTTTCAATAATTACAATAGGTATATCTATTCCAAATCCACAAAAACATAGAGTATCTAGATAGGGATTTGATTTCATTTAAGACACTCAATATATCCTTTAAAAAATTACAGAATAGTTTCTTACACATTAACTCATCCTCAGACTTATCCTTAGACATGTCCTTAGCAATCTCACTAAAGTTTTCACCTCATAATTTCCAAAGTTTAACTAAACATATCTATTATTTCCAACAATAGTGATCCAATATTTTCATACATAGATATTACATATTTTTCAAATGAATATTAAATACATTATACAAACCCATTCCTAAGGAATGTAATGTCATAGTGCCTTTGGAAACATAGAATCATAAACAACCGGTCCTTGTGTAAACTACATCATCTCCCTCTAAGTTCTTCATAACTAACACCCTTTTTATACATATCATACATAATACAATTATTCATAACCTGGGAAATTTTAACATCATATGGGCGAGATTAGGTGCTCGTTAAGGGTAAAATTGGGTATTTATTATCATAATAGGAGTATAAGGTTATGATAACATAAACAAAACATTTGAAAATTGAACCCCTATTATCAAAGATCATAATATTGAGTCATGATATAAATATTGGAACATTGTATGCCAGAAATAAAAAGAAAATCAATGAAAATGATCCATTAGAGCATTAAATTAAAATAATACATGGAATTTTAGAATAAACAAAATCCTAGAAAATCATTTCCATGGTATCCAAGGATAACTACCAATGTTATCATAGTATAATGGGTTCAATCCCCAAACCATCATATTAGTCAACTTTTTGTCCCATAAAAATCATAGCAGAAAATTATTCCTTATAAGAACCGGTTCAATCCCTATTTGAATCCTATCAAGATCATGAGATATAAATATTTACCAAATGATTAGAGAGATATATAGGTACAACCCATAACATAATTAAAATCAACATATATTTTCTACAAGATCCAAAAAACATTAACTATATCATAAACCATGGAATAAATTATCTTTAGAAATATTTCATTATATCATACCTCTGGAGAAGATACAAGTTTCTTAATTATTTCATCATTTCATTACAACATTTCCCATGAAAATAAGTGGGTTTCATTAGAAACATATCATGGTATAACCAATGGAAGAGAAATATTTTTCATATAAATCTTTTCATTATAAACATAAACACTCCATAGAAATAATACAAATGGTATCCCTAGATCATATACCTATTAAAGAATAAATATCATAAAATTATGTCATATAAGATGAAAGTTTATTTACAAATACCACTTGAAGCATTTATTAAGGAAAATAAAATTTATTAGAAAATAAGATTTCAAAAGTAATTTTTTAATAAAATATTTTGGAAGTCCATTTTTTAAAAAACAACCTTGAAAATTTATATATAAATCATTAAAAATCAATTTACAAATTTCATAAGGGAAATAGACTTTCCTCTTAGAAAAAAACTCATTTTAAAACATAAATTTTCATTCAAAACACTTTTATTTGAAAAAAACCTAGGAACGTAATAAAAGAATATCCAAATAATTTATAGAGTTTTGTTAATATCGTACATGATAAATTAGGATTCTTTTTAATTTTTTTGTAAATTTCTAATAGGAAGATTTTGATAATGACAGGAAGATTCCATTCAAAAAAAATTTAAAAATCCAAAAATGGATAAAATGTCATTGGTAAATCATTTAAATAATGTTAAAAGCTAAAAAAATTAAATAATCCAGTTTTAAAATAAAAACTTGTTTACAATCGAGAATATTGAAATAAAGTTTTTTTTTAATAAATGCTTACGAACTCTTGAGTATATTAACATAGAAAAATAAAGGGAAAACATTTATTCTAATGAAATAACAATACAATAATATAATTCATTATATTTTTAAGATATTGATAATTTATTTTATAATTGGAAACATAATAGTAAAAAATGCAGATAAATGATGATATTGTAATATAAAATCCTTACAACTTTAGAAACAACGAATTCTAAGGCCTGTGAGGGAATAAAATCTAAATAAAACATAAAATATCATGGGAATAAATATATTCATGATATTACATATCCAAGGATATTTATATACACATCATAATAAAATATAGTTTCATATCATAACATATGTCTCAAGGAATAAAAATTTAGACAAAAGCCCTTACCACATTAGAAACTTTTAAAGTGTAGAGTCGATGAAGATAGATCTTAAAATGGAAATGAAAATCCCCATAATTTTAAATATAAAAATAATAACATATATTAATGATAATTATATACATTTTATAAATGAAACACATTGTGAATATGAGTTGTGTCTCAAAAAAGTTAAAAGTGAAAAAGAAATCCCTTACCTTAAGTATCAACTTACATTGTACACATTAAATCCTCTTGTATAATTAATATAATTTTTTATAACTATATTATATAAAAATAATTATATATATCATACCCTATATTAAATTATTATGAAATTTTATTCCCATTAATATCAATTCATTGTTAATATCAGGTTTCAAATAAGAACTAGTTTTTCATGCATGATTTGATAACTTATTTTTGGTCCTATTACTTGGATCAGGGTTTCGTCAGTTAAATAATTCTATAAATGATATAAATATTATATATTTTCATTATATTATTAGTTTTATTAATCCATTATATTTATATTTTGAAAATAAAATCCACCATCAAGGAGACAATAGGTTGTACGTATGCATGAAGGTGGTTTCCATTTTCTAAAAAGATTAAAGAAAAGTGGAAAATAATATATTAAAATTCTAGAATTATTATTATGTAATATATATCACATATATTTTTTAAATTTATCATTAATACCTTCCATTTTATGTGTATTTAAAAATGAATCACATTGCTTTGTGAGGTAGTAGTTCGTTGTACAATCGTGCGATCTTACCGTATCCCCTTGAGAATTGAGAGAAAGATGATAGATATACTCTATTTAATTAACATAATATAATATAATTATATTTGAGATACTATTTTTATTAAATTTTATGTTTTAATAAATAATTTAATGTGGAAAAAGAAGAAATAAAAAAGAATCAGCTTAGTGAATATAATTACCTTCGCTTTGAAGCACTTCATTTGGATCTCTTATTAAATACCACTGTGTTTGTATATATAGAGGACCAACATATATATATAAATTTTAAGGCTATTGGGGAGATATTTTTTCGTCGATTTTCTAAACTATATAACTTGATATATTATAATAAGTTTAGGGTAGTTGTAGATTTGTATATGTTATGGAAATGGAACCACTTGAAAACTACTTGAATGTTTCCCAAAATAATCCAAAATGATAATGTTATTTACTTGTAAAAAGATTGAAATTTTACTTTGATTAAATATTGAGAAGTCAAATATTTAAATATGTCCATAAAAATATTTATACATGTGTTGGGTCATTTTTAACCCTTATCATTTTATCCTGATCCCGTGGAAAATCCATTTTCACTTTAACCGAAATAATTAATTTTTTACTATTTTTACTATTAATTTTTGTAAATAATTAAGTTGACCATATTAGATAATATAAATTATTTCTATTTAAAATTTGGAATCAATTTTTCCAAATTACATTTATATTAATTTTAAAGGATAATTTAAAATTAATCTCACACATGAGACGAGAAGGAAAATTTTTAAAAAGTAAATAAGTTAATAAAGTCCTTATATCCAAATTAAATATAAAAACTATTTTAATAACATAAATTGGATTAATTTATAAATAATTTTAATAATTTTAATTTTAAGTTAATTTTTTTAAAAGTAACCATATAAATTATTTAAATGAAAAAAGGTTTTTTTTTATAAAAATATTTATTTTCAATATTCAATGATAAATTAATCTTTTCATTAAAATCCAAAACATTCACCTTATGATAATTTTTGAGATGGATATTTAAAATTGTTTTTTTACTTTATCATGTTTTTTTAAAAAGTGTCATAAAATTATTTTATTATTTTTCAAAAATTAAATAAAGAACATTTTTTTGAAAATACAATTTTCACAACATAAAATGAATCTTCTAAAAATTATGTACATTTTTTATCAATGTATTTTTATTAGATAAAAAGAATCATTCCAAAAATTTCTGAATTATTTATTATAATTATTTATAATATTAAATGATATTTTATAATGGTCATGTTTATATAGTAATATTAATACTATAGTGTAGCTTGTTAAAATTGAGTGTTGTGTGTAACACAAGATAAATGTAGTCTTCATGTAAAAACATATATCAAGTAAATATAATTTTATATAAAAAATCATAATTCATAAAAACTTTGGTTTTTACAGACCACATTAATAAAGTATCAATTGTTATGATCAACTACTTGAATAAAAAAGTGACTTCATGAACAATATTTAGATCAACCCCATAAAAACCCATTTACAATTAGTATAGGTGTCATGGGATGATAATTTAATTGGATAAAAATAACATGAAAATCTAATGAGTATGGTCCTATCTCAACGTATAAATTATTTGTTTTCTTCTCTTTTAAATAGGGCATCCTCAAATCATATTGAATTTCTAGAAAGTTCCTCAATATCACTCCATAAATATTGTAGAAAATGAAACTACACCATCTAACACTTTCATTTTGTCTCCTCAAATATTATTACATAAATAATCGAATTTAATATTTCATAATGTATTGTATCTTTCCCCTTGATTTAATCAAGATTTAGAGAAAAATCTTTTCCCTGCAACATGGTAGTATCTCACTTCAACTTATAGAAATAGATGCTTTATCAATTATTTAATTTGATGTAAGATCTTGAATCAATAATAATCCTCCAACTATCACCAAAAATAATTGGAAATATTTAAAAACAAAATTCAACCAAAAAATTGGAAACAAAATCATTTTACCATAGAAATAGATATTGATTGCCTTGGGAGAAAAAAATGAGGGTGGGATACCCAAAGTGAATTATATCATGTCATCCATGGAGCATTGGTAGAAGACCAGAGATTGAAGTTCACTTTGATGTTTGAAAAATATATTATATTTTCACTTAGTCTATTTTAAATCAATGTGTTCTAATGAATAAAAAGTTGGTAGAATATTTAGATTCAATATAGAATCCATTTATATTTGGAAAAGAAATTTAGAAGGTTACCTATATGTTTTTAGTTAAATTTCAATGGTCTTTGTTGATTTGTGTGAAACCCCTTGCATCTGAAAATTGGTGAGTCAATCCTAATGTAAAATAAAATATTTAAGGATAACGATTAAAGTTTACAATAATTTTTAAGTCATTCTTCAGAATCCAGATAGTGGGAATACTGATGTATAATTATTAAAAAATACAACCCTAGCAAAATTTGTGAGGAACTTTTAGGATCCCACCATGGTGTCTCAAAATTTTAGCATGATAATTACAAAGAAATAAATCACATGGATAGAGGATTAAATGTTTGATTTTAAATTAAGATGTCCCTTTGGAGCAAAATATTTATTGTTTATGATCCAACATATATTATGTAAGGCCCATCTATGTTTTAAAAAACATCAATTCATCCCAGATACATTTAATAATAAAAACATATAGGATATGTAAGAATCATATTTCTTATGTGTATGTATCAACCAATATTGTATAATCTTTGATTATACTATGCATAAGCATCAACAATTTATACATAATGATCAACCCAATTACATAATAATCATTAATATACATAATAAATAATTTATTATTATTTTAAACATCATCTACTAAAGCATGATTTTCAAAATAATCATTGAGTTAATTTCATAAAAAATAATTTTGAGTAATATATAAATTATTTTCAATATCTATAAGGGTTATCTGTCTTTGTAGGTATCAAAAAATATAGAAACTAAACTGTATGCACTCTAGAAACTTGAATTTTCATATTAAATTTCTAAAGAAGAAAATAAATGAGACGATGAAAATTAATTATTAATTATTAAAAACATAATGAATCCTTCAAAATCAGTAATATAAGACTAATAGTATAGTCTTCAAGTTGATGAAAATAATATCAATGTAATAAGATATTTTGAGAGACTTTATAAAAATATTAAATTCTAAATTTTATTATAGTTAATTCTAATAAAAATTAACAGTGTTTTTTTATACCTATTCATAAGTGTTTAAATTATTATAATCCAAGATGAGTGAGAAAGTTAATAATTTTAATAAACGATAAAAATTTGGCCATGAATGATATTGAAGGATGGTAATTTTCCCAATATTGAAATTAGGGTCTTCTAAATTTTTTCAAATCTATAAATTTAAAACAAATCATCCAATGGAAGAGTTTTTTTTCAAGGATTAAAATATAAAAATATAATTTATGAATTTATCATGAGATTTATATGAGATATCTTAGTTGATAGAAATGGATAATATATTAAAAATTAGTTTTCTTCTAGGCATACAACTGCTCTAAAGTCAAGATGAGGAAGCTCAATTCTACCCCTCTACTAATGTATTGTATATAGTCTAAGAGGTTATTTAAATATATATTTTAAATATACGTTGTGAGTTTATTTTGATGAAAAATAATTCTATGATGCTATATAGAATTTGGTATAGAAATTATACTGAGAAAAAAAACATTATATGGGTAGTGTTGTCATTCACTAAGGGAATCCATTTAAAAAATAAGAAAATTGGGGGTGTGACAATGTATCACTAGTCTTATGTGAGTAATCCATGTTATAGTTTTTTTGAGAGATGCATTAAAGTTCATGAATAATAATAAAAAGATACAAACTATCATGTTTTTTCGATAGGATTAATACATCCTCTAATATAACAATTTAGGTATATGAAAATTAAGTGAAACTATAATGTGACACTTGTATAGGAAAAAGTGATTTATCCAAGTAAAATAATACTATTACTGAGAAATATACATGAGAGGATATTGGAAAACATTATTTTGAGTGTAATTTATTTTTCCAAGAGAACTAATGCACTCAATTAATAAATTTAGTTTACCAAGAGAGAATAAGATTATGCCTAAAAAGATGAGGTGAGTGAGTTGAGTAAATTATAAAGGCACTATAGGAATAAGGGGAACTGAACAAGTTTTATAATGATAATATATTTTGTTTAAATGAATAATAAGAGTCATTTAGAGTTAGTTGAGATAAATAAGAAGAGTCTTGTGGAAGAATAGAAGTTAATTTTGAGAACTAGTGATGAAAAGATACTTCCTACTATTATTAAAAAATAGTAATAGATGAAATTGAGGAGAAAGATGCCATGATTTATTCTTTTTAGATTTAGTGAAGAAGAGTTGAATTGGAGAATCCATTAAATGGTTTATCAGAACATTGAACTTAGTAGAATACTAGAGACTGAGTTGTACGTGTTCATTCTCAAATATCTAAAGGAAGTGAAAGACTCTAAGGTAAGGAAGTTCAATTATTCTTTAGATAGAGTGACACCTTGTACATTGGTGGTGACCAATATCTAGATGAAGAAGTTTTTATAGATCGGGTGGGATGACTATATAAGGGGTTTTTGTGATTAAGAACTAGAATTTAATGTATAATATTGTGAACCTAATTATGTAATGGGAAAAATCAGTCTCAATATAATCCCTTGAAAACCCACTTTTACTTTATAATAATATTATTAGTTGATAATATGTTTCTCAATGGTAGTTGAACATTATAATGAGTATGTTTCCAAACGTGGGCCTGAAACATATAAAAATATCACATGTTGATCACATATTTATATTTTTTATTGCATGATTTTGGGTAATGATGGGAAAAATATAAAAGGATCCAATTATATCATATCCAATAATGTGGTTTCAAATACCAAAATTGGTAAAAGTATGAAAAAATATTTGTGATTTGTTAAAATAATTTTACAACACAAAATTCACTCCCCTTCTTAGGTGCGACTTCACCAGTATGATGGGACTTAAAATTCATGTTTGGGTGAATTTTTCCTCTGGTTTGATCAACAAATTATTTTCCTAGGTTTTCTAAAAGAATAATATGAGATGAATATTTATAGTGGTATTCGTTAATTAAATTTTTTTGATTTTTATTCTTATAATGAATCGTGTATCTATTGCTATGAGGGAGATTATTTTAGTGATTGAGTCTATGAAATTATTTCTGAAGTTAAATGTTACCTTAATAAAGCTCTAATTATTAATTTATAAAATATATTTTCACATATCAATAGAATTATTAATTAAAATTCATTGATAAAAGAGGATTTTATGTCATGGAGGATGTATTCTCAAAGAAGGTGAGTATATGTAATGAAATAAAAATTTTGGTTGAAGATATGAAGAACTTTTCCCTAATTTTAATAAAAAATTCAATTTTATTAATAGAAGATTCCAAAGAACTTTTTTTGAAAAATAATTTTTCAAAAACATTTTCTTTTAAGTAATTCAAACATTATAAAAGCTACACCAAGTGTTTATTAATGTTGAGGATTCATAGTTGGAATTGAAGTTAATGATAGTAAGGGGTATTGATATTTCTTTATAGGAAATGTGAAAAATTAATGAGGATATGGTTGGGAAGTTGAAAAGTGAGTAATAATGAAGCTTGATATTATCTAAAGATGAGAAAATTGTTCTCAAAATAAAATATCTTGAGTAGGAGATCAAATTAAAAATAATCTTTAAGAGAAAAAAGTAGAAACATTCCAAAAATATGATAAAAGGTATTTTCACTCATAATTATAAAAGTATATTATTTCCCTAATATAGAACCAAAATAGTTGTAATAACATGTTATAATAAAATCAAGAATAACCCATATCTATCTCAGATGAGAAGGTTTCCCATATAAAATAAATGTTGATTATACTAAATTTGTCTCAATTGCAAGTGAAGATTTGAAATATAAAACTATATAAATATAAAAAAATACAATTTTCACAAAATTCCCAAAAATATAAATAGTGAATGTAGTAATGTCTAATAAGAGAATTTCTCAAAAGGGATCCTAAAGTAATGGTATTTATATCCAAAAAAAAGAAAGGAACACATGTTGAACATTATTGATAGAATACATGTTTTAGAAAAAGGAAGAGGTATGTAGGCCACTGTTAGTGATGTTAATGGTTTGGTAACATAGATAATAATTATTGAAAAATATATAAATATATTCATATTCATGGCCCTTACTATGATGACTGATGGTGTTTTCTAAAGAAAAATTTATATGTTTATTTGTATAAAACATCACAATTAAAAAATGATGCATGTGATGAAATCAAATAAGTGTGGATTGAGGATTATGTAAATGAAGAAGACTTATGCGATAAAAACTAAAAAAAATCAATGATAAAGGATAAAAAGGGTTCCAAGACAACAAGAAGAAGATAATTCCTTTAAATAATGATAAGACATGAGATGGACCATAGCGAAATGGACATGAATATTAAATTGAAAAGAATAAAATTAAAATCAACCTGAAAATATTCAATCTAAGGAAATGATAGTGAGATTAGATTTATGATTGAAATTCCATGTAAATAAGCTGATAATATACCTAATAAGGGAATGATAAATGTTTATAATGTTGTATGTTGAAGGTGGAAAAAGGTAGGACACGATTCTAAAAAATTCATGACTTGGTTTCCATAATAAGGAAAACTATTAAAATCTAAGACGAAAGCACCAATGAATTATATGATCAGTAAATCTATTTTGAAGATGGAATTTTTAAACAAAAAGTAAGATAAGAATGTTCCAAAATACTATCTGATCTTGTGGTCAGATCCATTAGAACAGATTAAGAGGCTAAAGAAAATCGATAGAGGTGAAAGTACTCTAATTGGTCACCTTAAAAGTCCAATTTCAACTAATAATTAAGGTGAATAAAATAGTAAATACATGCTACCAAGTGAATTTTAGATCTACAAAACCAAGTAAAGTCTAATAGTGAAGAGATCTACAAAATGTTGACCTTCAAAACAATTATTATCCAGGTTAAGAGTTACATCATAGCATTGTTTCTCACATTGGATAGAGGAAAACTTCTATCCTTTTTACTATATTATGTTGGATAAGAATTATAAAGAAGGTAATTGGATGTTAATTTTAATGTAGATAAACGTTTAATGTCATAATCCTTATATAGAATTAGACACCTATCCACAATGATAAAAATTGATAGTTTTCGTGCTCATATCTAAATAAAATCAACCATAGTGAATCTTAGAGTGTATCCCTTGAGGGAGAGATTTAAAAATAGATGAATCTACAAGAGATTGTTAATTTATATTGAATTTAATATTCTGTTCTTCATTGAATAAATATAAAGGATGGGATGTGTTTTTCATTCTCTAATACTTATTTTTACTAACATGCATTATTTTTATCAAGGGGGTTTTTACCTAACTATATGTAAATGAATTTCCTCTGACTTGAAACATTTTTATATGTGAGTTAATGTGTGTGAAGGCCCTTGAAAATTCATGGAAATTTGTTTGAGTATCCCTATATTAGTTAAAGGTTGAGTGGTTAAATATTATATTTTTTAAATGAATTTATTTATTTTATAAATTAACCAGTCTTTTTTTACACAATATTAGCCCAGTTAGACATAGAGTTGCCTAGTTGATGGAACTTTTCTAAGAATAATGTGGTATCACCCTTCTCACATGTAATTAATGGAGAAACTAAAAATTGTATTAATTATAAAGGGGATAAAATATTGTGATGAAAAAAGTTTGGAAAACATTCACTACCATGTCAATAAAGAGGTATAAAAAAATTCCTTAGGAATTTATCATAATTAGTGGGAGATAAGGTATATTAACTTTTGATGAAAATTTATAATTTCAAAAAAATTCAAAAAGGGGATATTGAATTTCCATTGTTTGTTTGAATCATGGATTGTATATGATATTAATATAGAGTTAGTCAATGTGTGTTAAAGAATAAATATTTGGATATCATTTCACATGAAAATTATAAAATATTTCTTGTTAGAAAGGTAGGTGATAGGGATTCCCATATATGTCTGTGTAAAGATTAATGAAGCTGGGTGGTTGGTGAGAAACCCACAACTTAAGATGTTTGGTGAAATTATCCTAATTAAAAAGAAAAGTATTAAGGTTATGTATTTCAATCTATAATAGATGTTAAGTAATTTTGAAGAATATACCTAGGGTGAATATTAAAGGATAATTATTAAAAAATAAAACCTAGTTAAATTTTTATAAAATTATGTAAATCCATCCAAGGTGTATCACATGTGAAGGATGATTATTATTGACTTAAACATCACTTATATACTGTTTTAAATATTTTATTATTATGTTTTATGTTTATTTGGAGTTAAAAATTCACAAATTCTTAATGCATCTTGTAATGCCTAAGGATTATCTAGATTGTGCATAAAAATAATGCAATATAGTGACATTGAAAATAGAAAATTACTTGTATCATTAAAATAAAATTATTGTTTTATAATAATTGTCTTGTGATTATAATACAATAACACCTCTCTTCATAAATATCATCTAGGATTATATAATGGTCATCCCTATAACATAAACATTATTTTCCTATGTAATGTTGGATATCGTAGATGTGTAATTATTATCTACTAAAGAATAATATCTATGAAAATAATTTTGCGATTTACATAAACATAAATTTTGAGATACATATATATCATTTCCCATCACCATAAGGGTTGCCTACTTCTATAAGAAATGTAACATAGATAAATTCTTAAATTCCACATATTAAGGACATGAGTTTCTATATTTAATATTTCAAGAAAATAATTAAATGGGATAATTACTAAACAATTCTTAACTATTATAAACTATATGTAACTTTCAAAATTCATGTTTCAAGACTCATAAAATGAACATTATGATTATTTAAAATAATATCAAAGAATGTGTCTATTTTTAGAGACTTTCTAAAATTCTAAAATTAGGAGTTCCCATAATTATTAATTATGATGAAAAAAAATATCATTTGTTAAATTAGTTACTCTTAAGTGTTAAAATCATTCTTATACAAGTAGAGTGAAAAAACATATTATATCTATTAATAATAAAAATAAGATTATGTGTGATTTGGAAGGATGGTAATTTCCATAAAACTGAAATAATATTCTCTAGGATTTTATTAAATATGGAAATGATAAATAGATCATCTAATCCTAGTGTCGTGATTTAAAGGATTTTAATATCACAAATTAATTATTCATTCGTGAATTAAAATAAGATGAGAAGGTTGAGATTTCAATAACGAAGGGTGAGTTAATAATAAATGGTGTTTTGTAAATACAAAGTCCATCAAAAAGAAATTGTAACCACCCAAGATTTCACAATACATTTTCCTTAAATAAAAAACATTTTCAATAGTTTTCTCCACATACCAAACCTAACAAAAACAAAATTATGAAATTTCTGGACCACTAAAACCTAACAATTTAACTAGAATGAATTAATTAGAGTAACCACATTATGAAATAATTATCTATTTGAAATAACGTAGGCATTTAATATTAATGAAATTCAATTGATATAGATAAAAAACTAAAAGAGTAATTTTATGATTAGAAATGTATTTTTACAAATATTTCCTTTTTCTATGATATTAATTTATATTAAAGAACCTTGTGATTATTGATGGTTAAATATATTATATATTAATATTTATTTAATATTATTTAATTTTAAAAGTATAAGTAATATTAATGATAATGGTTATTATTATGAAAAATGTAATTTTCTTATAAAACATTTTTTTCATTATCCAATTTTTTCATTATATCCCATTTTTTATTTAAAATTTAAATTTATAAATTTTAGATTTTTAATTTTTAAAAATAAAAATTTTTCTTGGACTTATCATATTAATATTATATTAATATTAATTTTTTAATTTTAATAAAAATATTGATCTCTAGATAAATAGTGAAAAATATTGTTTTTTAAAAATAACATGAATTTTTATAAATTGTTAGTATATAATTATGAATTGGAAATAAATTAAACTTTTTAAAAGTCCAAATATTTATTTTATAAGTGAATTTTAATTTTTTTAATAAAATAGATTATAACTTCATATTTAACATTTCATTGCCTAAGTTACTTTTACTATAAAACTGTTTTTAATGCATTATACAATTAGTATTTTAAAATTAATATTTATTACTTGAATAAATTGCATAAAGTATAATGGATTTAAAATTTTGAATCAATAGGTTTAAATTGTTTAATAAAGTCCATTTCATATTTCAACATAAAATATAATTTACCTTATGTGAAAACTAATTTCCACGGTATAGTCTAAAATGTAAATTTAAATATTCTAAGAGTGAAAGATATCAACTGTGTTTAAAACATAAGTGAGAATGTGTGAATGAGGCCTTAGAAAACCTTATCTATTAACCAATCCATTATTTCTCTATTTTGGAGAAACATTCCATGAGAGTGAATTTCCATTATTGAATTGTTTTGGGTATTTATAAATATTTCACCCAATATTATTTATAAAATGGTAACTCGTCTCCTCACATCCCCTTAAACCACAAACCACATATTTTGTTCCAAAATATACCAAAAACTATTTTAAAAAATACTCAAAACCATCATGATTTTTGGTATTCTTAATAGATCATCCTTCAATGGATTGGTGTGCTTCGTAAAGGATATAATACAATAAGTGAGGTATAAATTCAAACTGCCACTTTCAAATTTCTGTTTAATTATGTGGAATTATTATTCCACAAATTACACTAAAATATATTAAATTGATAAAATTATTACCACTAGTATATTATTATTTTATTATAAAAAATTTACAAGCATTAACTACGTTTCCCATTTCAATTAAGAAAAAAGAAACTGACATTCGTGTGTTGTGCAGACTACCACCACTATACGACATCATGTTTTGATTTCACTAACCTCTATAAGAGGATTGTACTAATGGGTAATTAAATATATTATTTTGTCATTTTTTACATATTTTAGATTTTTAAATTATGGAACATATTACACCATTTCTTCATTCAATGGAAAATGAAATCATTATCCATGCATATGTGTGGAATACCACCTCAACGGAACAATTGATTACCGATATTTTCATTAGTAGCTTATATGGATGGTCATGAGAATAGGTTTAAGGGATAAATATGATTATTATTAAATTATTAATGTTCTATAAAGAAATATTGGACATCATATTAACAATATGATCAATAAATAAATGTGGTAAAGTCAAATATCTAATAAGGAATTCTAAAATGATATTTTTATACAATAAAATATAATTTATAGTTTATTTTATTCTTTTATTTATGTAAAAATTACTATATACCATACTAGAAAAGCTAAAAAATATCATTATTCTTTTCATAATGAAATTTTAACTAATACACCACAAAACTATACATTAATCATGGTATGTTCATATTTGGGTTTGTTTAACTACCAACTATATCAATGCTATAAATATATATAATGGAAAAAAAATAGTAACATAACTTACAATAATATATTAATTAAATAAAAAAAATGTTCTTTTTTGGTTCTCTAATTGTAATATAAAAATATAAATCATTATTTTAGAATGCACCCATTATTCACCAAGAATCATCAAAACATGCTCATCACTAATTTCATATTTAAGGATAATGTCCAAAAATCCCATAAAATGAAATTATAAAATAATAAATAATTATAAATAATAAAATATAGTACATTTTATGTTATAGTAATTAATAACATTGATATAATAATAAAAAATAGTGTATTTATTAAACTAGTTCAAACCAAGAATGATTATGTACACCTTGTATTTAAAATGGGTAATAACTAACCAGAATTAACATAAGGATTAGTAACAAATGAATGGTAATAATGTAAAAATGTATGGATATGATTCTGTATTAAGTGATGAAGATATCTATGTTTGTGATAAAAAATGATAAAATACATTGATGGAAATGTAGACAATATATAAGGGTTTATGGTCTCAATTTTCAATTCATTGAGACATAATTCTTATTATAAACCATGTTTTATTGGGAAGGGTGAATCTACAATCACCAAAACATTTTTTATCACAATAATGCCATTATTTTTGGTATGTTATCATTCAATTTAAATCCTGGTCAAGAAGGGTTGTGACAAAAAATTTACAATTGTTGTAAGGGTTTTCCTGGTCTCAATTATGATTCTTTGTGAGATGTTACAGGTTATGTACCATTTTTTACTTTGTATGGAAATCTATTGATTTACCGTCCTATGAATTTACTATACTTTATTTCGTTTTAATTCATGGTACATACTAAAACAAATCATGGTATATTCTTCATAATAATATTGCATACAGTGATACCCATGTTGTAAGTGTTTTTTGTAACTCAATATTCATTCATTGATTTATGATCATTATCTTAGACATATTTCATATAAGTTGGTAAAATTA
Source organism: Viscum album (assembly GCA_963277665.1). Classification (NCBI taxonomy): domain Eukaryota; kingdom Viridiplantae; phylum Streptophyta; class Magnoliopsida; order Santalales; family Viscaceae; genus Viscum; species Viscum album. The sequence continues at coordinate 385,836,167 of OY728125.1, forward strand.
TAGACTTTATTGTATTATATGTTATTTTTTCATTATTTTCAATATATTTAAATCCATAATAGATAAATCCTTGTTGAATATTCATTACCTTATTGAGTATGTTCCCTGTAAGGTATATTGATTGAACAAATACCCTTCCTTTTAGTACTTTTCTTCTGGAACCTTTTTATTCCATTACATTTACTAAGTGAATACCCTATATTCTCATTCATTTGATGAAAGTTTTTTCACCCATATGTCAAGCGTTGAGTAAGTATAGATGTTTTTTACATAATCCTGAATTGTTGTACCAAATATTTTTATCTTGTGTAAATATTACATAGAAGGAAATTTCATTAACTGATTGGATAACTATTACAAATTTATATATTTGTTATTTTGATATAGATTTTAATTATTTACATAGTAAATTTGTATATTTATTATTTAAATAACAATATTCTTTCTCTAGATGTGTTATGATGTTGTTATCCAATTTATTGACATGGGGATATTATTAACATTCCATAGGTTGTTATTTCAATACATATGATTATTTGGAAATTAAATTATATATATTTTACATATTGTCATATATAATGAACGTATTGGACTTAAACAAGTGAGGGTTGGGGATAAAAATTATATTCCCCGTCAATGTATCAATAAGTCTTATGATAAGACATGGTTGGGTATTTGGTGTCTTTTTTGCCAAAATAAGATATTTTTAAGATATCGAGCCATTTAGGTAAGATAACAATGTCAAAGAAATTGATTTCTTAGCTTAGGGAAATAATTAACTATCAAATAGTGATCATTTCATCACTAAAGAACAGATTTTTTTTCATTTGATCTATTTATTATCATTTTTTCATTTATATATTACTCAATCAGTTTTATTAGACTATGTCACTATGATGATTATTTATTCATGTAATAATATTTATTTCGTGTTTTTTTTTGTGACCTAAATTGTAGTTTTTCTCTTACGAAAAATAATATCACCCCTTCTTATCTTTTTATTTCTCCACGAAATGAAGGAAAGTATTAAATGTAAGATTTCAAAGAATATATTTTGTCTTGATATTTAATGGGAGGTGTTGAATAAATGTAAGGGTTAAGTAGTTTTTATATAGTAAAAATTTTCCTTTATTTGATAAATACGTGGGTATTATTTTTTTAATATATTTCATAGTTCTCTAAATCCTTATACATAAAATTTCATGTTGATGTATATAATGAAATATTTGTAGTATATTATATAATTATTGAATAATTATGTCTAGGAATCCACAGTTGGTATTCATGCCGGTATATAAGTATGTGTTTATAGTAGTCGGATTCAGAGAGTGGGTATGGAGTGATTGAGAAATGAGGAAGCTTCATTCCACATTTGGTCAGATATATTTTATATAATTTTAATGGGTTATTTAAAATTTTTCTTTTTTGAGTTTCTATGAATTTATTTTGACAAATAAATATTTTTGGATACTATACAGTAAATGGAAGTCATGTTCAACAATGATAAAGAATAAAAAATTAGATGGTCAATATTACCATTTACTAAGAATATCCATTTAAAAAATAACACAAAATGGAACACTACCATGTTACTCTATATAAGAAGAATTTTATAAATTAGCTATGTGATATTGTTTAGTGAGTGATGCATGAATGGTTTTTAATGATTAAAAATGGACAAACTATAACATTCATTAATATTAAGAGGATCAAAAAAACACTTAATTTACCGATTTGGGGTATATGAAAATTATTTGAGATGTTAATGTGGTTACTAAAAGGAAAAAAATGTGTTTATTAAAGAATGATAATATCGTTATTGATAAATATACATGTAATTCTTAAGAATTATGTTTAGCTTATCTCAATTAGACAAAACAACGATTGATCTCAAAGAAGAAACTGAGTTTTATGGGAGCGTAGAATATCCTATTTAAAAATATTTCATGAGTGTGTTGAGAGAAGAATAAATTCTAATAAAGAAGAAGGAGAAACAAACTAGTATTGTAGTATATAATCTATTGAGTTTAAAAGAATATGAATAGTTGTTGAGAGTTATATGAGATAAATAAAAATAATTTCAAAAAATAATATGAGTGGTGTTTCCAAAAAATCAATAGATACTACCTACTAGGATTGGAAGAAATATAAGAAGAATAATGTGATGAGGAATTTGACCTGACTTCTACTTATCAGATTTAGTATTGAAGTAGTGAGTGTGAAAAGTTAGTAAATAGGTTCAAATGAACTAAGAGGCGTGTATAAAACTATATACCCTATTTCATGTGTTCATTATTGAATATATAGAGTAATTTTAAGACTCTTGTGTAAATAAGTAGGTTAATTATTTGGATTTGGTGACATCTTGTGAATTAGTGGTGATCAACTTCAAGAGTAAGTATTTATTTGTAATCTAGTCTAATGTTGGTATACAGGTCGTGTGGCATGTTTCAGTAGGTTTTATTATTTAATATTGTGAACTTAGAATTTTAATATAAAATAATAATTTACAATATAATCCCTATCATTGACATTTTAATTGATTATAATATTATTAGTGGAGAACCCATGACTCAACGGGATTTGAACATGGCAATGAGTAATTTTTTCACCTTCAGGATGAATCATGTACAAATATTATGTGTTTATCTCTTAGTTATATACTTCATTCCATTTGTTTGTGGGTTTTTAGGAAAAATATAAATGTATCCATTTATATCCTAATTTATAATAGGGGTTAAAATAATAAATAGGGTAAAAGTGTGAAAGAATATTTTGAATTCTATAAAATTGTTTGAAAACACCTGATTCTCCCCCACCCCAGGTGTGTTTTAACATGTCCACTAAGACTTTTAGAATGTAATTATCTCATTACTTGTATCTGCAAAAACAATTCTATGACATTTCTAACACTGATCAAAGAGAAATAATTGTTTATCCACTATGCCAATAATTAATCAAATGTGTATATGACAACAATTTAAATCTAGTTATACCATCAATATATTGGTCAAGTAATTTTTATCTTACCTGGTTATTTTAATTAAATATTTTATAATCATTTGAAATCAAAATTTTTAAAATTCACTCACTTATACATTCCCAAAAGTAAACCCTAAAATATTTAACAAAGATATATTCATGAATTTATGATTCCCTCACTCACCTAAATATATATGTGTGTGTGTGTGTTTGTCTTTTCCCAAAATAATTATTATTTAGTTAATTAAAGGGTGCTTGAAAATATTAAAACTAGTACACATGCATATTTTAGTCTAGTATAGTTGTGGGATCAATAAAATAAGAAACTATTATATGGAAAATATTCCTTGAAAACAAGGTAAAATAATACTTAATTCGCTAATAGCATAACTAATTAAAAAAGTAACAAGTCATGAATGTGTGTGATTTTTATATGGAGTGATTATATGATAATATTCTCTATATAATTATCACATTGATTGGTTTCAAAATAACATTATTTTTATAAAGGCATGATTGATCATATCATTAATATATTTAAATAAATAATATCTAAAATAAAATTTTTTATCTTTCTCATACTTCACATGTTATAAAAAAATATTTAAACACATTGGAAAAAATTATTAAATTCATATTTTCAATTATATTCACGAGAATAAAAAACATGTGTAATGAATTAGTCTAACACAAAAGCGATTTAATGATAACAAAAACAAAACACACTAAAAATATGATAATTAATGAATTTTAATTTTCTAAAATAAAAAAAATTGAAAATTGAAGAAAAAACTACCTACATTGTAGGTAACCTTCCACCACAAATAATAATTTATTTAAACTGAATAAAAATAAAGCATTATTAGAATATTTATTTTTTGGATTAAAACTAAATAAAAAGTGTTAAAGAAAGTTGTGAACTAGTGTTATCCTTGATAAGTTAAATAGTGGAGAGAAACTAATCCCACCACATGATCTATTAAATGAATAGTATAGGGATCCATCATTTGTTTAACAATGAATAATGTATTATTGGATTTATTTATGATCAATACAACACCATACAAATAAATATTTCTCATTCAATATATAACCAATCAAAAAGTATGATGGTTACAAAAAAATCAACTTTATCCTTGATTTGTGTAAGAATACATTCTCTATCACCTTCTAAAATATATATATGTAATCATCTTTTCATTGAAAACCTTTTTATTCTCTTTTTTGGTTTTGTAATTCTGATATTCATTCCATGAAATCTCTTAATGATCTCAAATTTGTAACTTTCATTGGGAACCTATATTTTAAATATTCATCTTGAATTGTTTGTGGACCCATTATAATAAGTGATCAAACTAAACTAGAAGGTTACAGGTTTTCAAAAATACAAAAATCAAATGCATATATGCCAATGGGGGTTTTAAAATCAATATAGTATGACTATAATAATTTATCTTATTAAATAATCTAATCTTTTCAATTGATTCAAGCAATTTTTTCAATTTGTTAACTTCTCAATTAAAACCTTTACAAGATCATTATTTTTTAGGTGATATAGAATAAAAATAACATATAAACCCCTATGATTTCATAAATTTTTTGATAACTCATATTAGAAAAATTGGGACCCATGATCACCAATAATACATTACGGTAAACAAACCCATGAAATTATTATAGATCAAACAAACCTGAAAGAAAATAGTGACTCTGGTTTTTTCAAACAGAATGATTATTTTCAGTACAAAAAATTGAATTTCTATCAATTCTACATTTAGTATAGAGTTAGTATCTCATCGATCCTGATATAATTTTTTTTGTATATTTCAAATTATGTCATTATTTAATAAATTTATATTGAAATAATTCAATGAATTAGGAGATTTAATCTTTCAATATTTCAATTTTATCCAGATCATAAAATCTTCCATAAAATACCATTATAAAAAAAAATAGTAAGGATAAAATTTGAAAATTATTATAATGAAAATGTGTTGTTGTTGTGATCTTCCTTTGATATTTTTAGAATTGATTTGATCTTGAGTGGTGTATTGTACATTATAAATCATCATCTTTAGGATTCAAATTTGTAAGAACCCCCTTGGTCTGATATGTTACAATTAAACTCATGAAAATAAATTTCTTCATTCGATAATAAACATCCAAAAATTTGAATTTTAAAAAAAATACCCAAGGTAATGATTATTACACCTAATGTTTTTGAGACATAATATTATGTCAAAGGAAGTTTATAGTGGGTAGATGAAATGTTGGAGGTTGTATGTTGAGAATTGCATTGTTAAGGTGCATATTTAGTTAAACAATTTACTGACAATGCATAATGATCTATTCTATTAGATTTGAGTTACACCATATTTTGTAAAGTCTCTATGGATTCTTGGTGACTCTACATAGTGTGTGTAACTATTTGGAGACTATACTAGTGATTTTGTCTCAAGTCTTTAGGCCTTCAACGGTTTCTTAGATTGGGGTACATGGTTTAGGTGACATAGTAGAAACTATGCACCCGAGGAAATAGGTCCAAAGCCCATTAAATTTACTCTAAAATGAATATTTCATACAAAATATCATCAATTATTCATTTTACACCAAATTCATGCCTAAAAACATTTAAGGGCTATAAATATATTTATTTTAAATGAAAATATTGTTTTCAAGGTTATAAAATAACAAAACCAGACCATGCATCCTAGTTCATCAAAATCCCCCACACTTGATGATTTATTTTTCCTCGTTCAATTAATAATACAATCATTACATAGGTACCACCAAATAAATACGATGGAATTTCACAAATCATATCAACAAAATGAATATAATTTTTGAATGAATGATTTTTTAAACTTTTTCAAACACCCTACAAAACACCCTAATCCTAAAAAAACAAAATAAAGTATATTCAATTCATATTTTACAAATTTCAATACTTAATTCATAATTTTATATATAAAATTTCCGTTAATCATTTTAAAAAAATTCTTTTATCCATTTCCCTTTAATCAAACACTTTATTAGGTTTGAAAAAGGTCTTTATGACACCTAATTGTGATCTATAAATTTTATATATCACATAGCCTCATTTACATGAAACTTTGTTGCAAAATGGAGGGTAATATTGATCTAGGGTATTCATTTTTTAGGTCTCTATTTTTTCATTTATTTGAGATACTAGTAATGAATTGAAGTACGCATATTTTTCAAAAGACTCATTGTTTCCCTCCACAATTGGGGATGACCTAATTAATTTAAGATTCAAACATTCCAAGCAGTTTCTAAGAGGTTTTTTCATAGAACCAAAAACATCCAATGATTCCATATCCATTTGAACCTACGTTCCAAAGGTAGGCGCTCATTAGTTGTGGACTAATGAGGCCAAGGAATTTGCATTGGTTGAGAGGATGGGAGGTCAGACTCATCACACCATTTTTAGGGGAATTATTGTCTACTTCGGGACTCTATTTATAGATTTAAGTTATGTTTGTGAATCCTTATTACATTTCCAAGTATAAAATGAGTTTTCCTTTAGATCTGACAATCAATGATTGATATGTAGGAAATTTAGAGATTCTTTTATATGTATTTGAGGTTCTTCATTGATAGAGAATCATTTGTATTTGTTAGAGATTCTTAGTCAATGGTATCCTTTGATACATAAAAGTCTGTTGGTCATTATGATGACCATATTGGTTTTAAAGACACTCAGTGGGGAACTTGAAGTTTATTGTCATTGATAAGGACATTGATTATTTTAGAGCTGGGATCGTACCCACAGATGGGCTACCTACATATCCTTTATTTAGTAAAAGGAATCAGAACCCACGTAGTTTTGAGTAAGGGAATATGATTTTTATGTTTGATGGCTCAAAGAAATATGTCATAATTACTTTTACACTCTAAGCTCAAGTGAGTCATGCTTGGTGTGAGAAACAAGAGGTATTGGTAAAACTAGACAATTGTGCCATTAAAGATGCAATCATAAGAAATGATTTGGGGATTATGTATGTATGACTGCCCAAATATATGAAGATAGGGATTTACTTTAGGGAAGATATCCAAGAACATAGTACATAAAGGTATATGTACTTTATGGAGATTTGGATAATCTAAATTGGGGTTTACTCCTGAAAAGGAGGCCCAAATTAGGATGGGACATATGATTGAGTTTTACTCCTGAGAAGGAGACCCATATCAAAAGTAATAGGACTGGTTGAGAGAAAATAAGACCGGGGCTTACTCCTGAGAAGGAGGTCCAGGTTAAGAGGATTATGATTGGGGCTTACTCTTGAAAAAGATGCCCAGATTAGGGGACATGGGGGTTACTCTTGAAAATGAGGCCCAGGTTAGGAGGATTATGACTCGGGCTTACTCCTGAAAAAGAGGCCCAAGTTAATGGAATTATGACTGGGGCTTACTCCTGAAAAGGAGGCCCAGGTTAGGGGACTTGGGGCTTACTCATGAGTAGGATGCCCATATTTGGGCTTTGAAACTAGGGTTTACTCCTGAAAAGGAAGCCCTGGTTAAAGAGGACATGGGGCTTACTCCTAAAGAGGATGCCCAGATTTTAGAATTATGAATGGGAATTATTTTTGAAAAGGAGGCCCATGTTATGATTATCTCTCATCTTAAAGGATGAGGTTGAATGAAATAAATCTCAACCTTTAGTGGCATAAAGATGAGTAAATCACTAGGTTTTGAGCGATATTCCACAGAATTCCTTTCATATAAGGTAGCCAATCAAGAAAATATTCAATAAATGGCTTTGAAGAATTTTTTGAAGACTGAATCTTGAATAGGAGAGGTGGAATGGTATAAGAGGGGTGAAATGGGCAAGAAAGGCACCCAAAAAGGCAGGGGCGCGCACATCCTGGAAGGCGCGCAGGTACTGCGTGGGCACGCAAGTTTTGGGCGCGCAGGTATACCTGTGCGGCACATGGGTACTTGCTTGTTTGTTATTCCTTAGGGTAATATTTGGGTGAGACTTGGGTCAAACCCTAGGTATTATCCCTAGAGGCTTTCTAGAAGAGGGCGTCCAAGTTCTGGTGAAAAAGTAAGGCAGCGCGCAAGTGTGTCCATTTCCCTTAAGTGTAAAACACTTAGGTGCGCAAGTGTTAGTGAATTCTAACACATAGACCTTACTCCTCTTGTTTAAACCTTCCATTCTAGGTAAAGAATTACGTTAAAAGTGTTCGGATGACCTGAATAAGAGACTTGGTCGTTCAGAGCTCTGTATGTGAATTATGGAAAAATTCCTCTTCGAAATGGGGGGCCCACAGGGTCTATTTATAGCCTAGAAAAGACCTCGGGCATTTATCACATAGGGCGTGCAAGTCACTTGCGCGACCATTCGGCGTCGCGCAAGTGGACTTGCGTGACCATGATAGAACATGTGCGGCGCATGTGATTTTTAAGCCTTGTTCATGAATCTGTTGATTTTTGATGATTTCTTCAAAGTCTGAATCAATTTGTGCTATGTCATTTCCCTTTCCATTATTTTTTGAAAATGTGATGAAAATGAGCATCAAAAAAAGTCCCCCCTCAGAGTTGGATCTGAAAGAATAAGGATGTGACTCAGATGAAAAGAAGAAAACTAAAGGGAAAGAGGTGTGCAGGTGGTGAGGGCGCAGAGGGCGGCGCACAAGTGTTGAGGGCGCAGGCATCGGCGCACAAGGGTACGGCCTGGCCTATAAATATGAGGCCTCATTTCCGAACAAAGCATTCAGATTTCAAACCTTCGAGATCTCGCCGCGCAGGTCACCTTCACTGCACAAGTTGCTCTATTTTCCGATTTTTCTTTGTTGTCGTGCTGTTGTATAGGTATTTGGACTTGTGCAGTGATACATGCGCACCAAAAACTTGTGCAGCACATCCATACTTGCGCGTCAAAATTAGACTTGCGCGCCTTAATGACTTAGCCATTTTTTTCAAATTTCTTCACAATGATTATGAAAAATCAATCCATTTGAGAGTTAATTTATTCAAATCTTGTGCAGATTTAATGTCTCCCAAGAGAATCGGAACGGCTGATAGACTGACTAACAAGCGGATTGATGACATGATGAACTTTTTTTGCCATGATTACTATGATATCTACCATAGCACTCTCCTAGATTTGGCTATGTACTTGAAGAAATATCATCTTAATTTCCCATAGAGCATCTACATACCTCTATATGGTCATGGTCATCTGCAAGGAGTCAATGTTCCAGATGCAAAGTATTATATTCCTGAGATGCTGCTGCACTGATACTCCTCTATTTCGGTTAGGCTGTGCATTAAGAGCAACAACATTGGCGTGAACTTTCAAATTTTTCCTGTATTCCTTTTCCTTGTAGATATGAAAATGGGAAACCCATGGGCTGAAATGTTTTCCACTTCCGGTTGGTGGAGAGAAGACAAATATGGTATTAGAAAAATATCTAAAAATAGTGCTCTCTCCAGATGGCTCTTTACTTCCAATGCTTCATTCTCAAATCCATGTATCCATCTTCCATGTCTCTTGGACAGAAACAGAGTCACTGTTTGATAAGTAGAAAATTTTCTCCGGCCACACTCAAAAACATTCTTTTACAATTGTTCCAAGAAGATTGGGTATCACTACATCTCTTATGGTATCCAGTTAAATGAATGAATTCCAGGTGGCTGCTGCTGAAGCTTGAAATGTCGTAAATCAAATGAAGAGTTATTTTGAAAGTCTTTTGTAATTCCTGAAAAAGAGAAGAGACTCCAGTTTGTGGATGTCCTTCTAACTCTTTTGCATCAATGAAAAACACTTTCACCTTTAATCATTTGTGCACATATTTTCCTGCTTCATGCGTTAAATTTTATCTAATCCAATTGGCCTAGTAAGCATAGTTTAATTTTTACTAGGATTATTATAAATAACCCTACACACTTTGAATCATCTAATTTCTCAATATTACCTAAATCATACAAAATGTATGTTTAGTGAGCTGGAACTTGACTTTTATTCAGAGTTCCTTTGTCTTTTGTGGGTATTTTAAAGTCATGGATGTCGGACATAAAGAGGCTAATGTTTAAGGTTGAAATATCTTCGACCGAATGAATTAGAATTCACTCAATTCCTTGACAATTCATCTGAAAACATATTACCATACACAAGTATGAGGGAAAATATGCAAACTATGACATAATAATTTCTGAATCTGAGGAATGATATGAATAAGAGCTAAAAATGCATTAGAAGAATTTGTTCCCAAGAATGAATTTACCATTATTTAACAAACCTATTAGGGGGTTGAATTATGCAGGGAAACCTAAGGGCATTGGCTGCATAGTCAAATAAATAGAATCTTTTGGATGACAGGTCCGTTATGTAGACTACTTATGCAAGCCCACCTAAGGGCGCATGCTACATAGTCAAGCAAAAGAACTCTCAGAAATTTTCTTCCCTAGTGCTAGAAAGCTAGTGAAAGTTTATGGTGATTCAAATTTTCCAATGTATAGAGTTTACTGTATGGATAGATGTACTTGAATATGGAGAAGATATTTCCAAATAAGATTATCAAAGAACTAGATGGATATCACTCCTATGAAGGTCTGACCCAAACGTAGGGAAGGAGAATATAAACCATAGACTTGAAGACTTTCATATCATGAAAAATGATATGGGATGAATATGTTAAGGATGGATATTTTTGCAGATCCCTACATATTGTCATTTAAGACAAATAAGCACAAATGAGCCTTTATTCCCATTAATGAAGTTACCAGTATCCGAAAAACCCATTAGGGGGTAGAATTATACAGGGCCACCTAAGGGAATTGGTTGCATAGTCAAATAATAGCATCTTTTGGATGAAAAATCTGTTATGGACACTGTTTATGCAAGGCCACCTAAGGGAATGTACTGCATAGTCAGGAAAAAGAACTCTCATATGTTTGACATTTTTGTGACTAGAAGTCAAGAAAAGGGTTATGAAGACTTGAAAATATTTAATGTTAGGATTATGGCACAAAAAGATGGGTATTGTCCAATGTATGCAGAGATACAAAAATCAATACTAAATGTAATCATATTTTGGCTGGGTCCTAAATGGATATGTTGGACTTCACTACGTATCCCATAAGGATGGGAATCAAGCCATACATAGTTCTTGAACTATAGTTTAACGTCGTGTGGGACAAAAGTAATGGAGATCTTAGTTTAGGTTCATAGAGCTTAGACCATTGTAAGAAATACAAAGTGTGTGTTTTCATGGGGACTTTTCAGCCAGCGGACTGAAAGTGGAATTTGGGGTTAGGCCCAAAAGGCTTGTGGCTAGATTCGAGGGACACTCAAACGTTCCTACGTATCCCAAAAGGATAGGAATCAAGCCCACATAGTTCTAGAAATACCCTTTGTATAGATTTGGTTCGTACATGTGAAGGGTGAAAGGGGACTTTAGTGAAATGATGGTTTAACCCAAGATAAAAGGTTCAGGTATTGCCATGTATGCACGTAGTCTTTGAGATGAGACATGATTGAAAACCAATGTATGTTATGATTCCCTCTCAGGTGAGGGTATCGAAGAATATTGTAGTTTATTGTCATACTGGACAAAAGTATTGTATAGTTTAACGTCATATAGAAAGGATGAAAGTGAACAAAAGTAAATATACTGATTCTAGAGTCGATTTCACGAATCAACATCGTATGAGATAGAGGTGAACTGTTGTGAAGAGATTGGTTTTGGGATTGAACCTTGGGAGGTTGCCTACGTACCCAGCATGGAAGGCAAGGATCAAAGTCCGCATAGTTAAATTAAAGAATGAATTAGTAATCAAGTTGTTCATGGGGGCAATAATCTAAAAAAATAGTATTGGGACTTGCACATGGTTAGTATCCCAGAGAGAGTGTTATGGTTGAAGTTTTCTCTAAGCTCATGTGAGTCATACTCGGTGTGAGAAACAAGAGGTAGCAACAACCCTAACGATGCACAATTTAATGTCATGTAGGACATATAAAGGGACTATGCAGTTTAATGTCTTGCAGTTAGGACTATTGGTGCGGCACAATTTAGTGTCATGTAGGAGGGAAAAAATACAGTTTAACATCATGTCGGACAAATTAAGGGATTTATGTACAGTTTAGCGTCATGTAGTTAGGACGATGGGGGAAATATAGTTTAATGTCATGTTGGACAAAAAAAGACTATGCAGTTTAATGTCATGCAGTAAGGACAAAAGAGTACACCATTTAACATCACGTTGGACGTATTAGGGACTTTTTTACAGTTTAACATCATGTTGGACTAAAATGGGACGATACAGTTTAGTGTCATGTTGGACATAAGTATCAGTAGTTTAAGGTCGTATGCATGGACGTTGGTTATGCAATTTAACATCTTGTTGGACGTAAGGGACTTCTATATATTTTAACGTCATATAGCAAGGACGATGAAGGGTTACACAGTTTAACATCATGCTGGATGAAAGTGCAAATAGTTTAAGGTCATATGCATGGACCGTGGATGGTGCAGTTTAACGTCATGCTAGACGTTAGGGAAGTGAAAATAGTTTATGGTCATATGCATGGACCGTAGATTATGCAGTTTAATGTCTTGGTGGATGTGATGAGCAGTTTAAGTTCATAATTGACCAAGGTGCAGTTTAAGGTCATTCTGGACCATAGTGCAGTTTTAAGGTCATACTGGACCATGGTGTAGTTTAAGGTCATACTAGATCGTGGTTCAGTTTACGGTCATACTACACCATGGTGCAGTTTAAGGTAATATTGGACCATGGTGTAGTTTGAGGTCATACTAGACCATAAATGATATATTTTTTGTTTATACAAAATACTTTTTCAAAAATATGGCATTGGTTGGAGTAGTGATTATTTCTCCATTCATCGATATTAATGAATAATCTCCATTGGAGTAGACCCTATGTATTGATTAAGGTCATTCCCATTTTGTCTCAAGCATGGGAGGTTTCATTCCTAGTATCATTGGAGTTCTGAGAACTAATACCAATTCTCCCTGAGTGAATGAAGGAGGACGAACTTTTTTGTTGAAATCTCGTGTTATTCGATTCTGATAGACTTACAAGTGGTGAAAAGTTCACAATATGTTCTCATCTAACCGTTCCAATTCATTCAATCGCTTTTGAGATTGTTCATCTGTAGATGACTGATCACAAATGGCTACTCTGAGCAAGGGTAGTTTAACTTCAATGGGCAATACTGCTTCCATCCAATATACCAGTGAATATGGAGTTGACCGCGTTACAGTGCGGGTGGTAGTCTGATAAGCCCATAAAGCATGAAAGAGTTTATCAGGGCATGACTTAATATATTTATCCATCATCTTTTGCAGTATATTGGAAAGAGTCATGTTGAAGGCTTCTATCTGTCCATTGGCCGCTGCATGATACAAAGATGAATGATTGGATTTGATGTTGTATTCTGGATACAACTTCTTCAACTCGGATGAACAGAAGTTGGGGCCATTTTCTGTCAATATGGTATGAGGGACACCAAATCTAGTAATGATGTTAGACTTGATGAAGATAAGAATGCATTTAGAAATGAATTTTTTGAAAATTACGGCCTCTTCCCATTTGGAAAAGAAATCAGTAGCAGTAAGAATATACTTAAACTTCCTGGCTGTAGCTGAAGGGTAAGGTCCCACCACATCCATTCCTCATGGGGAAAATGGCTATGATTATTTAGATGTATGAAGAAACTCTGGAGGGTGATGAATGAATTTGGCATGTACTTGGAATGAATGAAACTTATTTTTGAAATCAACATAATCTTGTATCATTGAAGGCCAAAAGTATCCAAGCCTTCGAATCTGATCAGACAGTCTATTTCCAGACTGGTGGGCACCACATACTTCTGCATGCACTTCTTTCATGATAGCCATTGCCTCTTCACCATCAATGCATCTGAAGAGAACTCAATCAAAACCACATTTGTAGATAATTTTCTCTAAGTGATCTGGGCTATAATAAAGAGTAAAATTTACCACATGTTGCCAGATTTGTTCTTTCTCGGCTCTATCAGTTGGAAGTGTTCCATTTTGAAGGTATTCACAGATAGGTGACATCAATCCTATAATATGACCATATGGTTCAGGAATGGGACTAATTTCATTAATTTCCTCTATTCTGGTTCGAAAATAAGGTGAAATTGCACGACGGTGGGCAATACTAATGGTTGTCTCGTCTCGATTTGGATCTGCTAGAGATGTGGCTATATTAGCCAATGCATCATCTTGAGCATTTTGTGATCTCAGGACATATGAAAATGTCGGTTCCAAAGGGAATTTCGTCATTAACTCTCCGACGTAATCGTACAATGGGATTAATTCCTCTTTTCTGATGGCATAATCTCCATTTACTTGTTTGATTACCAGGTCTCAATCACCTTTCACCTTTAAGTGATTCACTTGTGCTTGAAGCGCCAATTCCAAGCCTGTGATGAGAGCTTGGTATTCTGCTTCATTATTAGTACCACCTTCCCATAATAAGAAGGAATAAGGTAAAACTACTTTTTCTAGAGAAATGAGCAAAATTCTTAATCCATCTTTTTTGAATTTAGGATTTTCCATTTTCCTCCTTCTTGGACTTCTGGAAGCACCATCAAAATACATTTCCCATGCCTGAGGACTTTCATGAATAGAGAAGATTTCCTTATCATGGAGTTGAATATTTGAATATGTGTCTTCCACTGAAGGGTTTATAGCCAGGAAATCAGCTAGAGAATGGCCCATTATTTACTTTTGAGACACATACTGAATGTCGAATTTCTGCAAAATAACTACCCACCTTTTCATACATCCTATAAGCATTGGACGACTAAGGATGAATTTGAGACTGTTTTTTCGAGATACCAATTGGACCTCGTGATGTTGCAGGTAGTGTCTCAACTTGTGAACTGCAAAGATTAAAGCCAGGAAGCACATCTCAATACATGAATACCGGGTTTCTGCTTCAAGAATAGTCTGACTGAGGTAGTAGAGGATGTTTTCATTCCCAGCGTCATTCTTATGAGCAAGAAAGGTACCCAATGATCGCTCTAAAGCTATCATGTAAAGGATAACTGGTCTTCCTTCAACAGGTGGCATGAGTACCGATGGACTCAATAGGTATTTCTTGAGAATATCGAATGCTTCTTGACATTCTCCTGCCCACTAGTAAGTGACTCATTTCATCATTAATTTGGTGAAGGGTAAACTTTTTCTTTCCAAATTGGCGATGAAATGCTAAATATAGGCTAAGTGTCTTTGAAGTCCTCTTAATTAATTCAAATTTTGAGGAGGTGGAATACCAAGGATTGACTTTGTCTTCTCATGATCAACTTCAATACAACGATGGAGTACAACGAAGCTGAGAAATTTTCATGAGGTTACCCTAAAGGCACATTTTAAGTGGTTCATCTTCAAATTATGTTGCCAAAGTTTGTGGAATATGACTTCTAAATCAGCCAAGTGATTAGAACGTTGTTTGGATTTAACCACCAAATCATCCACATAACATTCAACAAACTTTCCTTAAAAGGCTTTGAAGATACGATGCATGGCACACTAATATGTTGCGCCTACATTCTTTAAGCCAAAGGGCATTACCCGGTAGAAAAACACACAGTGAGGGGCTCTGAAGGCTGTGGATTCCTTATCTTTTGGAGCCATTCGTATTTGATTATATCTGTAATATCCATCCATGATGGAAGGTGCTTCATAGCCAAATGTTGCATCAATTAAAAGTTCTGTAATTGGAACTAGGAAATCATCCTTAGGACAATGCCGATTAAGATCTCTGAAATCGATGCAAACTCTAATTTGTCTGTTATTCTTCTTTACAGGGACAATATTAGTCAAACACTTGGGATATTTAACTTCTATGATGAAGTTATCTTTGATAAGATTATCCACTTCAGCCTCAATTTTGGAAGCATAAGTTGGGTGTGTTCTTCTCACGGCTTTCTTAAATCCTCGATGATCTTCCGGTAAACCCAAATGATGAGTAGCCACATCAGGATCATGCCCGGGAATTTCTGTATAGTTACAAGAAAATATATCCCTATTGTTCTTTAAAATGGAAATATAAATCTCTTGTTCTTCAAAAGTCATGGCCGCACTGATTAACGTGGGGCGTAGATCTTATTTTGTATAAAGATTTATTTCTCTAAGTTCATCCACGGTGGTATAGATACCCTCTTCAAATGATGGAGGATCATCTCGGAGATCATCCTCTTCTTCTTCATCACGTGTTATTTCTTACATTTCTACATGCATAATAGATGATAAATCAGAATTTCTTTGATCAGAAGATATGTTAAAATTTGAACATCTTGAAGATGAAGCTTCCATTTCTAACCTAATTAATGATGAATGGTCTTCCTTGAGAAATAAATAGGAGATGATGGATTGAGAATTGACATCATTATTCACCTATGATGTTTCGATAACTTCTTCTGGCCTGATTGGTGAAGTATAGACTTGATGGATTTTAGCAGATGAAATGAAGATGTCACTATTTGGGCTTTCATCACTACTTGGTGGATTACCAATTTCTCCCATGTTGTCTGGCTCGATTGTTGTAATTGACATTATGGATCTTTACATAAGAGTATTTTGATTTGGGTCTATCTTTTCAATTTGACTGATAGGCAACACATAATCTGTACTCACATGCGCAAATGGATTTAATGGAATCTTTTCCAAACCATACGGAGCATTAACTTTGGTAATCTACCTTGTTTTGGATTTATCCCTTGCCTTCATGTGATAGAATTATGCCTCAATGTATTGAGACTCAAATGTCTAGAATGGGGACTTATCACCATACAATGTCCCAACATGACCATCGAAACAATACTTGAGACATTGATGGTATGATGAAGGGATAGCCGCATGTTGATGTAGCTAGGGTCTTCCAAGCAAGATGTTGAAGGCTGAATCTTGATCAACAACCATGAAATCTGAATTAGATATAAGATCTACAAACTGAGTTCTGAATGTAACTTTTCCTAGTGGTTTCTTGTTCATTTTTATCATATCCTTGTAACATCATGGTAGAAGGAGATAAATTAGATTCTGTGAGGCCCAATTGACGAAGTGTACGAGTGGTCATGAGGTTGACTCCTGAACCATTATCAATGAAAGCTCTTCAGACGTCTACGCCATTGACCTTGCCAAATAAGTACAATGGACTAATATGTCCATGCATGACATCAACTTCATCTTTATCAGTAAAATATATTACTGCATGGCATTCTTCAAGATTATTCTCCGCATGGTAGACTTCAGGTGCAGCAATTTTAGTTTCAAACTCCTTAGGACTTGACAATGCCTCGATGAGAGCCTCCCGAAGATCCTTTGACAAATTCAAAGCATCCAGAATTGATAACATGGTCGGGAAATGGGCCAAGTGTTTCAATAAATCATACTTGTGATCCAGAGGTCTGTGTTTCCCAATAGGAACATGTTGTTTAATAGGTGCCTTGGAAGTTGATGCTTTGGAATTTGATGCATCTTGTATCCTGATAGAAGTTGGCAATATTCTTGGTTTTTGAAGATTAGAATGATTAGATCCATTTACTTGCTGAGAGGAAGAATATGGAACCTTTAACCAGTCTTCCAAAATAACTATGCCAGGACTGAATTTTCTATTGGTGGAAGAACTTGCTTGTTCTTGTTGAGCTCGCTGAAGGGCTCTGCCATGAGTTTCTGTTTCATACACAGTTCTAGCAGGGGTAGAATTGGAAGAGTGGATTCTGAAAGATCCACGTCTACCCTTGTATCCTGAGCCTCTGGAACATCCAATAATTCCTCTGTTTGATAAAGGGAATTCAGGCTCATCGAAATCGAAACAGGGATTGGCATATGGATCTGTTAATTGAATCATATTAACTGAACCAAAGATTAAATCTTCATCTGATGAGGACTTCTCTTGACTATCCAATTTAGGCAATGTCGTTTGGTGGGACGGTGCCTGTGGATTCGAAGTAGATGGCATGAAATCTGCCATAGTCAAAGATATCTTAGGCTTTGAAACATACTCATCTTCTTCTGATTGTTCCTCTTTCTTGTAATTGTTCCGTTTCATTGAGGATTTTCCCTCTGATGAAGAGTGTTTTTCTGCGGCATTCATGGCTAAAGGAACAATTGGTTTCATCAATTTTGTTTGCAAAATAGCATGATTTCGGTTGATCATCTTTCAGACCATCCAATCATCATATTTTTGTGCATTTTTGTTTTTTGACTTCTTGCCACTCACCTTCCTCCTCTGGAACTGTAGCAGTAACACATGTTACCTGAGCTGAAGAACATTTCAGTTTGACTTTTCCAGAGTCGACCATATTTTACAGGAGGTCCTTGAAGACAAAACACTCGTGGATGGGATGCCCCAACAATTGATGAAATGGAAAATAATTGGGATGTTCTTCATCTCTTTCTGTGTTTAGTATCTTGGGCATTGGCAATTGAACCAAATTATTTTCTAGAGCTGAAATGAAATAACTAGGAACTTGTTCATTTTGGAAAGAGAAAACTTTTCTTTTCAAATCCTCAAATTGTTTTCGTCTTTGATATATTTTATTATCTTGATGAAATAGCCATTTTTGTTGGCACTTAGGAGGTGGAGCCCTTCGAGAAGATGAAGGTTTTGATGTAGAAGAAGGTACAAGTGCTTGTTTAAGCATAACTGTAGCAGTCACTGCTTTACCCATTCTCCTTCCTAGAGCTGAAGGAATTACACGAGATTTTGCCTTAGTCTGTATAAGAGAATCTTCAATCTGTTAGGAGATTTATGTAAGGTCTCAAAACCCTCATGTGTATTTCACAGGGATCAGCGGTGTTCATATCTCATCATGCAAATTTGCCACACAAATTGGAAACAATTCTTCTTGAGGAAGTTCTAAGCTCAGGTAATATGTTAATCCCTTCCAGCTAGCAATGAAATCAGAGACTCTTTAATTCTCCCTTTGCTTACAGTTTGTAAGATCGAAAACTATTGTCTTTGGAAAAGTTGAGCTGAATTGAAGAAGAAAGCATTGATGGAGATCTTCCCATCTAGTAATTGACCGGGATTTCAAGCTTATGTACCAGACAAAGGCTGGTCCTTGCCAGGTTCGCACGAAGCATCTGAGTTTCACTGCTTCTTTCTGCTTTGGAGTTCCCATTATAGGATCGCAACAATACAAGTAATGTGTCAAATTCTATTCAGGATCGCCTGATCCATTGAAAATAGGGAATACAGGGTTCACAAAACTTGATAGGGGAGAGACTGAATCTACACATTCAGGGTAAGCTCTTTTTTCTGGTTGAACCTGTACACGCTTCCCATCCATAGTCTCTAACCGAGGGATGAATGACTCAACGGTAGTTATTAACTTTTGAGAAACATCCAGTTAAAATTGGACTTTGGCAGGTGCAATGACTGGAGTTTGGACATGTAAGGCAGCTGGTACTACAACTGACGGTAGAACTGCTAATTGTTGTTGCACTTGACCCGTAGGATTAGACCTGTGAGGGTGTACTGATATAAGAGGATATTATTGATCCATCTCAGTAACTACAACAACTTCCCTTGGCTGACTGAATCCAGCACGTTTAGTAAGAAGACTTCCCTGAAGTAGTTCTGCATTCAACCTCCTCAATTCCTTTATTTCTTCCTCCTGTTGTGCAATCCTTTTCTCTAGTGAGAACGATTGGCCTTCTCCAGTGGAAGGATATGTAACCTGATTCTTTCCCTTCCCCTTGTTTGATCCCTTTCGGAGAGGGGAAGTGGTTTACTTGAAGGATTACTTAGGTTCTGATTAATCATTGATTTCGTGTATGCACACCTTCTTCATTTGTGTCTGTGCATACATCTTCTTGAGAAGGAATCTCTTCATCTGAATCCCCTGAGTGACCCTCTTCTTGTGGATCAGCAACAACGAAATTGATGACATTGATTAATGCATAACTCATCGCATCCCTTCTATCATTATTTCTGTCATATTTTCTTCTTCCATGTCTTTGATAAGACATGGCCTTTTGTTGATTTGATCCCTCAGGAACTTCTTGAAGAACTGTAATTTTGAGGGAATCTCCTGATAATTTGGCTCTTCGTTCCTCTAGTGGATTCTTCCCCAATCGAGAGAAGACCGACTTTCGCTGAGCAGGGGATTGATTATTTGAAAAAGTCACTAGTCTGGTGGACTGGGGCTATTCCTGATATTCTCGCTCAACTCCCCGAATCATATTTGTTGATTCTGAGGGTTGGTTTAAAAAAGTCCCTAGTCTAGCGAGCTGGGGTGGCTCTTGACATGCTATGTCTGAGACTTTCTTAAAAGTTCTTCTAATCTTGAGGACCTTGGTCCAAAAATTAGCTGTATTCATCATCCTTCATCCACTTTTATCACCCGTCTCGAAAGACCGTTGGATGATTTCTGACACTTCTGTCACTTGATGATGTGCTTGCTCCATACGAGAGGTCTGTTCAATATTCTCATTTGCTTGATGCAGTAGTAATTCCACAACTTGTTCCCTGTATTCTTTATTTTGATAGGAACTAGTTGAAGCATGTTCTTGGGAAATGTTTTGATTACAAACAAAGCCAGGTATTTGTGGCCGGCCATGGGTAATAACATTGCATGAGACCATTTTCGGCGGGCATTGCTCACTGGAGAGCACCGTGAAATGTAGTGATCCATGAACACCCCATCCTCTAACATGAATACCATATGGGGAATTGGAAATTAACTGACGCAATCTTCTTAGTGCGCCAAGTCATGAACGTTTAAGGGCTCTCTGCTGCTTTTCAGCCTTCGTATATCGAGAGACTGATAGAGATGCCAAGTCAATTTGGCGTTGAAACCCTTCTATTATATTAACATGATTTTCATATTCATCATAATATTATACTTTCTTTTTCAACTGACAAACAGTTTTCCAAATGTTGAGATAAATATCATGAATTCCATCTTCCGTCAAAATCTCTAGAATGTCATACTGAGAGTTAGCCAGAAGCCAAAACATGACTGGCACTTCACCTTTCGCCAGTTGTTTTCTCATGTTCAGCCTTTCCTCTTTATCAATCAATGAAGATTCTTCTACCTGATTTGACCAGAGCTGGTGCTTCCTTGTTGCTTAATCAGATTCAACAATATTGGTAGAGAAACCACTGATCAAGCTAGAAGATGCATGACTTAGGGGTGGTTTGGAGAATGACCTACACCATGGGCAATATTTTGATTGAGAAAGTATTTAACCAGCTAGCGATGAAGCATCAGACATGAATGGTTTCTCATTTTCAAGTGCCTAAAGATATGAGGGCTTCCTCGGCACTACATTATCCACTAGAGCATTTTCTAGGCAATGTGCATCACTACTGCGGAGAGGACTTTTGCAGCGAAATTCATCATCATGGGGAGGACCGATGTGGTGGGTTATAGTAAAAGATGAGATCTCTTGCTCCTTCGTCTTCTAACCACCCAGAGGGTTCCTGTGACTCTTATCTGAAGTTGAAACTTTGATATCGACCGATTTTTCATGAAGAAATCCTTCATGAGGAAGTGTCTGTTGATGACATTCAAAATCAATGTTCCCACTATTGGAAAATGAGGGAGTAGAATCTTGCATTCCAACATATTACTGTCTGAGGGCTTCAAGAACTCCAGCATCGAGCAAGGTCTTGTTACAGATTGGCTCTTGATTTCTTGACTGTGTTGGGCGGTTCTTATTCTTAAACACCTTCTTACTCTATTTAGCAGGTGTGTGTGCCTGCTTAGGAGAAATAATCAGGTTAGGCTAATTATCTCCGCTCAAACCTAGTGTATATAACTGACTTGGTTGTCCGTATGATATGGGGGAGTACACCCCAAAAACCTCTTAGACTGGAACATATGTCTGTGTCTTTTCCAGAGTGAGCTGTTGATGTGTCACTCCACTGGTAGGGATAGATTTATGTGTCTTTACCTGAGATGTTTCTAAATCAGTTATAATATCTTGGCAAGCATCCAAAATATGAGTAGGGATTTGCTTCTGCTCCTTCACCATTGATAGAATATTCTTGGTGACTTCAGCTACCGGAACAGGGATATACGTCCATTCCGTGCTTGGAGTAGGTGTATGTGCCTACTCCTGCCCTGCTTTTCCAATCAGTGAATCCTGACAGTACTCAAGTGTGGGGGTAGAGAATTGAGTCTGTCTCCTGTTTGTCGTCGGAGCTTTCCAACCGACTTCTCCGTGCGCTACCAAGCGAGACTGTTGGTAGACTTGATTAATACTAGCAGGTGTATGTGCCTTCTGATTTCAATTTTCCGAACATGGTTGATGAGTTCCATCATATGTATTTAGACGAGCCTGCTGACTAGATGATGATGTATAAACTGGTGTATGTTCCTATATATAATACTCCACCAGAATTGCCTGACAGGATTGGCGTGAACCTACCAGATGAGTCTGCTGGATAGTGGAATTAAAACGGGCAGGTGTGTGTGCCCGCTCATTGCTTGCCACCAAGTTAGGTTGGTGGAATTTTCTGGAGATGGCAGAGATGAGAACATGTTCATTGTTAACCGGATTTCGCCTCTAGCGATTCGTCTTGCCTACTCGGGTTCGAGGAACCTGAGCCGAACGCCTGGAGTCGGTACCCTCAGCATTTTGAGGGCGCACTGCCACACGTGTCTGTTGATGATTGTTGGTGGGAGCCCTCAGGAAGGACTCATGTCTACTTGAATTAAGGACCTAAGGGACTTTCTCATTCACCTCCTCAGAATATGGGATTGAATGGTGATTGTGTTCTAGGGATAATGACCCGAAGTAGTTGGAGATGGTGGTTAGCACCGCCTTCTTCTTGATCACTGGTCGTCGCTGTCCGGACAACCAGGGTGAATTGATTACTTCGAGGGTTTATCGGGCAGCCTCTGGAGTTGTAATAGTACTATTTTGATAGTACTCCTTAACCAGTGTGTTTGATACCCAGCGTTGAAGACACTGAGTAGGTGATATCGTCCTCAGAGCAGACGATGATCCAGCAGGAGTTACAGTAGTGGCATTTCTAGCAGAAGTTTTCACAGCAGATGTATTCACAGATGTGAACTTGAGAGAAGCCATTCTGGAAATGCAGAAGATCTTGGGAAAGAGTGCATGTTTGATATAATAGACGTAATCAAGATAAATTCAGCCACTACATCCTTTGGATGAGAACATATGTCAATGATTTTTTTTGTCCCTCTCATTGAGTTTTAAATAGGGGCCTAACAAATAAGTAAAACATCATTTTAACTTGGTTAAGGATTCATGTTGGGTTCACCATTTTTTGTTTCCCTCTGTAATTGGGGACGATCTCATTGATTTAAGATTCAAACATTCCATGAGGTTTCTAACGGGTTTGTTCGTAGAATCAAAAACATCCAATGATTCCATATCCATTTGAACCTACTTTCCAAAGGTAGGCACTCATTAGTTGTGGACTGATGAGGCTTAGGAGTTTCCATTGGTCGAGAGGATGGGAGGTCGGACTCATCACACCTTTTTTAGGGGAATTATTGTCTACTTCCGGACTCTCTTTATCGATTTAAGTTATGTTCGTGAATCCTTATTACATTACCAAGTATAAAATGATTTTTCCTTTATATTTTTCAATCAATGATTGATATCTAGGAAATTTAAGGAATCATTTGTCTGTATTTGAGGTTCTTCATTGATAGAGAATCATCTGTATTTGTTATAGATTCTTATTCAATGGTATCCTTTGATACATAAACGTATCTTGGTCATTATGATGACCATACTGGTTTTAAAGCCACTCAGTTGGGCACTTGAAGTTTATTATCATTCAAAAGCACATTGATTATTTTAGAGCTGGGATGGTACCCGCAGATGGGCTACCTACGTATACTTTGTTTAGAAAAAGGAAACAGAACCCACATAGTTAGAGTAAGGGAATATGATGTTTATGATTGATGGCTCAAAGAAATATGTCATAATTACTTTTACACTCTAAGCTCACGTGAGTCATGCTCGGTGTGAGAAACAAGAGGTAATGATAAAACTAGACAATTGTTCCATAAAAGATGCAATCATAAGAAATGATGTGGGGCTTATGTATGTATGACTACCCAAATAGATGAAGATTAGGATTTACATCAGGGAAGAAATCCAGGAACATGGTCCATAAAGGTATATGTACTTTATGGAGATTTGGATAATCTAACTTGGGGCTTACTCCTGAAAAGGAGGACCAAATTAGGAGGGGATTTATGATTGATTTTTAATCCTAAGAAGGAGACCCAGATCAAAAGTAATTTAGTACTGGTTAAGAGAAATTAAGACTAGGGCTTAGTCCTGAGAAGGAGGCCTAGGTTAAGAGGATTATGATTGGGGCTTACTCCTGAAAATGATTCCCAGATTAGGGGACATGGGGCTTACTCCTGAAAATGAGTCCCAGGTTAGGAGGATTTTGACTGGGGCTTACTCCTGAAAAGTAGGCCCAGGTTAATGGAATTATGACTGGGGATTATGCCTGAAAAAGAGGCCCAGGTTAGGGGACATAGGGCTTACTCCTGAGGAGGATGTCCATATTTGGGATTTGAAACTAGGGTTTACTCCTAAAAAGGAAGCCCAGTTTAAAGAGGACTTGGGTCTTACTCCTAAAGAGGATGCCCAGATTTGAGAATTATGACTGGGGATTATTCCTAAAAAGGAGGCCCAGGTTAAGAGAATCTCTCATCTTAAAGGATGAGGTTTAATGAATGAAATATCAACCTTTAGTGACATAATGATGTGTAAACCACTAGGTTTTGAGAGATATTCCACAAAATTCCTTTCATATAAGGAATTCAATCAAGAAAATATGCCATAAATGGATTTGAAGAGTGTTTTGAATACTGAATCTTGAATAGGAGAGGTGGAATGGTATAAGAGGGTTGAAATGGGAACAAAAGGCACCCAAAAAGGTAGGGGCATGCAAGTCCTGGTAGGCGCGCAGGTACTGCGTGGGCACACAAGTCCTGGTCACGCAGGTATACCTGCGCGGCACATGGGTACTTTCGCGGTTGTCAGTCCTTAGGGGAATATTTGGGCAAAACTTGGCTCAAACCCTTGATATTATACCTAGAGGCTTTCCAGAAGAGGGCGCACAAGTTCTGGTGAAGAATTAGGGCGGCGTGCAAGTGTGTCCATTTCCCTTAATGGTAAAACACTTAGGAGCGCAACTGTTAGTGAATTCTAACACTTAGACCATACTCCTCTTGTTTAGAACTTCTATTCTAGGTAATGAATTAACTTAGAAGTGTTCAGAATAACTGAAGAAGAGACTCGGGCGTTTAGATATCTGTATGTGAATTATGGAAAAATTCCTCTTCGAAATGGGGGGCCCATAGGGTCTATTTATAGGCTGGGGAAGACCCCGGGAAGTTATAACATAGGGTTCGCAAGTCACGTGTGTGACCATTAGGCGTCATGCAGGTGGACTTGCGCGACCGTGATAGAACATGCGCGGCACATGTGCTTTTGAAGCCTTGTTCATGCCTTTGTCAATTTTTGATGTTTTGTTCAAAGGATGAGTGAATTTGTGCTAAGTCATTTCCCTTTCCAATATTTTTAAACAATGTGACGAAAAGGAGCATCAACACTCGCCTTAATGGATTTTCCAAAAAAAATCAAGCAGTCGCAAAATTAATACCACATAATAAAAAATTGTATTGTGTCCACAATTTCAGGGGTTCACACACTAAACTTCAAAAAATAGGTTCCTTAATTTAAATTTATCTTTAAAAAATTTATCTTTATACACATTTTTTTAAGATGAAAATTTTTAAAATGTTTCACAGATGTTCCTATGATTATTCACATCAAATACAATCATATGAATCCAATATTTTTCAATTTATTTAATGATTTATCAAAAATAATTTTAAACTGACTAATATAATAATGTTAACATTATAAATAACTATAAATGGTCTCTCTGAAAAACATTTTATTCTTGTAATAGCCAATCAAATACTGGGGTACCCAAATTTTAGGTTCCCTCCCCCACCCTTAAGACTGATCATGATCCCTCAAGATTATTTTAAGGTGGATAAGGGTGAGAAGGTAATCACTGAAAATGGGTATTAGAATTAAATTAATAAAAGAAAACATTTATTGGGAAAAATCACATAGAGTGTAGCCATCTGTTATAAATGATTTTGATGTATGAGAACCTGTTAAATGAAAGATTGTGATGATAACATTGAAACAATTTATCCTACTTTAATAGCTATAAAATTAAGTGGACATGAAGAATAAAAATATCCTAGATGTAGGGAACCGCATAAGATCACAAAATAAAACCATTCACTAAAAATAAAGATCCTGAAAAGTATGTAATTACACACATAAACAATCAATAAAATTATAAAACATAGTAATAAAAATATGTAAGGATGGTGAAGACCAAGGGTTAGTGGTGTATCATTAGACGGAAAATTTCTAATGGGTCATGTAATTATAATTTATTGGAATACTCCCACATATGATACCTTACATAAATATCATATTCTATTTCGTTCATGTATGAAGTATCATCCCATGCACCCAAGAAGAAGCATGGCTCCCACAGATAGATCCCAGCTCTATGACTGTTAGAGAATCATCCATAAACTTTTCCTAGGAAGTCATTGATTAGGATATATCAAACAATAGATGTAATTTTAGGGAGGGTTTTTGAGAAGAGAGTGGTAAACGGTTAGAGAAAAGAGGCCTAGTATCCTAACACCATCACAATTTCGATGATCGTACTCAACCTCCCAATAAAACATGGCATATATGTCATAATAATAATTCCACTAGCTATATGGTCCAGTATAATGAGTCACCTATTGGTTTTTGTGTGTAGTATGGTAAGGGTAAGATAAAAGTTTGATGGTGGTCGCTGGGCTGGGTGGGTGGGATATGGGAGTTTAAAAACGGGTTTGGTGGATCTCCTCAGGTGGGGTAGTGTGGTGAGACATGGTTGGATGGGTGAGATTTCATGAGGATCGTCCAAGGAAGCCTCATGGGATCTTCTAAAATCATATCATTTTCCATTAATTTCAATAATTCTCATGCGCCGATCTATTATGACATCAAATGGGATGGTCAAGACAAGTTTATTGGATGAGTCGCTATCAAAATTGATCTCTAAACACTCAACAAAGAGAATAATATAAGGGCATCCAAATATTTCCCCTTAGGAATTGTGAACATGTGGGATAGTTATTGGGTGAAAACATCAACCAAATGGACTAGATGAACATTGATAATTGAAGGAAAAAAATAAGACTTTTAGATTCATATTTACCATGTTTTCTAAGCGAGCAGTGAAATAGGTGGTGAAGACATGATGGAGGATCTGTTTGGTTGGATTAAGAAGTTTGGAAGACATCGTGGCCTGATAAACATATGATGGATCTGGATATTTAATCCGAAACCAAAATAAACTACCATGATTTATTCTGTTACATAGTCAACATAGCCTCATTGTAGGTGGTTATATTAATGAAATACTAATCATAAAACCCTGTAAATGATGCAAGGGTCCCTAATTGAAATTAAAATTGTTGATTATATAGTTCAAATGTCACATCTCCATCCTTTTCAAAAGTATCACTATTATTCTTGATTTCATAATGATATTTACATTGGAAAATCATTCTGAACTCAAGTATTAACTCCTTTTAAGTTAGATTATGAAATAATAGGGCCACTGTATAGTTTCCTCTATCAATCAAGTGGTAGGGATCCTAATTGATCCAAATGGAATCATGTTTTTGGGGATCAAAACAATATTAGGGGACACATCCCATGTTTAGAAGACATGATAACATTTATAATCGTACAAATTTGGAAATATAAGGTGTGGGTTGATCACTATCACAAAACTAAATCAACTGGTTCTTTTGGAGGAGGACATGGGGTTTTAGGTTTGGGAAATATCATATTGGTTATAGATAACAAGATATCGCATGAAAATTACAAACTAAAGTATTAATATTGATTTACAATTAGGAAATTCTTAAGTACACCCTAAAAAATACATAAACCAATGGAAATGTATAAAGAAGACTTAGGGTTATAAAAAAAGATTTGAAAATGTGTGAGATATGTTTTTGAAACATTTTGGACGAAAATATTAGGAAAAAAGGGAAAAATTAAATAAAAATTTAAATTGAAAAAGAAATGGGGTAAATGAGTGGATTCAAAAATCTAGAAGAGGGAGATAGAAAGAAGGAAATATTAGAAGAAGAGGTATAAGAAGGAAGTATTCCATACATTGATCCAGTTTTTGAATGGATTCAAGGAAGGATGCAGGGGACAAGGATGAGAGGGGGATGGAGAGGGTTGACATAGGTGAGTCTCAAAAGAAGATTTGATGGGTTCCATTTTTATTTGGGTGAAAATTTGGTATTTTTTGTAATTTTTTAAAATTTTGGGGTTTTTCAAATGTTTCATGGTAACTTCACATAGTTTTTTTTATCATGATGTAAACATGGATAAGCTACTAGAAATTTTGAACCCCTTGAGTGCCACATCACATGGGTTATGTTTGTAATCTCTTTAACTATTTAGATCCCAATAGGCTCTTAATATACTGAATATCCCATGCCACATAGTTTAAGTGCATAGTTTTTATAAATGTTTTGTAACCACGCTCCATGTTCTAACATTAAAATTTTTGAATCCTCACCATTTTTGAAATAAAGTTATTCACTGTAATTACAAATTTAAATTCCTCAATGTTTTGGAAATTCAATTTTTTCTAATATAGTATCATCTCCAAAATTCATAGTATACATGTAATTATAATTCCATCACCTTATTCTTATAGAATAACTAAAACACGGAAAAACAAAAAATTTGGGCAAAAATCCTTCAAGGTATCATTGAATCATTTTTGAGATGATTGTGTTTCTTGACAATGCAGGACTCCATGTTGTGTTTGTTGACAAAGCGAGTCTCAATGACTCAAACTGTAAATAGAAGGGGGTTTTCCTGGAGAATGGGGGAAAGTGTTTTTGGGAAAGGGAGTTGTGCATCTTGTGTTAAGGAGGTTTCTAATATTGTATGCCAGAAATTTTTCGAATTAATAATATCAAAAATTTGGAAAAGGAAAAGTGGTGCGCAAGTCGAAAATTAGTATGAATGTGTGGAGATCAAGTCCTAAAGTTGCACACAAGTATGGCGTGAAAGTATAGCATGAATGTGTGGTCCACAATTCACATTTCAAGATCATCATATCAAAATATGGAAAAGTTAAGAATGAGGTGTGTATGTTTGGCATGCAAGTGTGGTGTAGAAGTCCTCAAAATGCCTATAAATAGATGGATACTCTCCTCATTTATTAACGAGCTCAACAAATAGAAAAAATATGAGCTCTGATCGTGCAAGTGTAAGTGAAGGGAAAGTTCAGTTTGTGCACAATTGGGGTGCACAAGTGTGTGGGGAACATGTGACACGTAAGTGCACAGTGCAAGTGTGTCGTGTAAGTGTATCGTGCAAGTGTGTCGTGCAAGTAGTGTAGATTGCAAGTTTGGTGTGCTATTGTGGCATGCAAGTGTGGCACACAAGTTGGTTTTTTAGAAATGAATATAGAGGTTGTTCACCAGTTAAAGGGTCACACAAGTCACCCTAGGTTTGCGTGAAAGTGTGAAAATGCCCAGAACATCAGTGGTAAAGCGGTTTTCATCAGTGGATGAACATTGAACTTCAATATAGCATCAATAAATAGTTGAGGATGTATTATCTAATGCAAATGAAGAGACCTACATGTCTATAAACTATGAGTGGACCTTATGAAGAAGCAATGAGCTCACTTCAGTTGATATATCAGTGAGTTCTCAAATTGTGAGTGGTTGTAAACCAGGAGGGACAGTGAGTCCATTTCGAATTAGTAAACAGCATTTTTCTTATAGTGGGAATTAGTACATGGGAACACTATTGGTGTATTCTCCTTGGATGTATCCCAGTGAGGCAGAACCAAGTAAAAATTTTTGTGTCTTGTGCATGCTTTAAGTTTTATTCATACTCTGCATCGTGAAGGAGAGAGAAGAGGGTTTTGTCTAGCAGAAAAACTAGATCAAAAGGGGTAGTTGTTTTAATCTTTCATACCCTAATCCCCAACCCCCAGCTCAGGTTATCTAGCCTAGTGGACCTAACAATTGGTATCATATGGAAAGGTTGATATCAGTGTTTCTCTCTCAAATGGAGGTCACTAATCATAAAGGGATTCTGATCTTTGATGGGAAGAATTTTTATCTATGAAGGATCAGATGAAACTATACTTCTGATCTTTGGGAATGGATGTGTTTAAAGCAGCAATTCATGGTATCACAGCTAATATTAATAGTGTTGTATTATAATAAGCTATGTGAAGAGAATTGGATGCTGAAGCAAAGGGAATCAATGCTTTGGGAGGACCCCTATCCAATGCTACATATACCAAGGCAATGTCATGAATAACATCACTTGTTATGTCGAATTTTTTTTTGAACATATATGAAGGAGATACGAGGGTCAGATAAGTGAAGCTACAAGTAATATGGAACACGTATGAAGATCTAAGAATGAACCCGAATGAGTCTGTTGATGGATTCTTTAACAGGTTAAATGTTGTTGTGGGAGATATGTGAGGTCTAGGATAAGTCATTGAAGACATAAAGATTTTAAACCTCATCTTGAGGAAACTTCGATCATGGTTCAATCCAAAAGTTTCAGTAATAGATGATAAATATCCAAAGGATAAAACAATGGACAATTTTCACAGTACCATGGTTTCCTATGAAATGTGAAACGATGATAACGAGGATGCGGAAAAGGGGAAATCTAAAGAAGTGGAATTCAAGGCCATGAAGAATCTCACCATTGAAGATTCTCAAGACGAAGAAGACACATATTAGGTGATGTCATTTCTCTACTCAAACCTTCAAAGAGAAAAATGAAAGATTAAAGGGAAACTTCCAATGGCATGTTTTCGATGTGGAAAGGTTGTTCATCTTGCAAAAAGGTGTCCCAAAAAGTTCCAAGAAGATGAGGACATCAATGATGTCATCAAAATTCCCATGAAGTAGTCATCAGACTATGTAAAAGGCCAGAAATAGTTCAAGATAAATTTCTTTAAGAAGAAAAATATCCTTTCAAAATAATGCGACAGTTCGGATGAGTATGAGGCTGAGGAGGTTGAAGGGATCGAGAACTGCAAAGATCGTGGAGAAAATTCTATGGTGGAAGTGGTCGGTAGTTCTCAAGAGAAGAATGAAACCGAAGGTGATGAAGAAGAATAAGTTGAAGGAAGAATAGATATTCAAGTGGAGTTAGAGGCTACTCTTGAGGAGATTGATGTTTGGAGAGCCAAAAAAAATAAATCTAACAAAGTTGTTCGTGAACCCAAACACTATATAAATTAGCAAGAAGAAGAGAATTCTGACTTGATGGATAAAATTTAGAAACTCAATTCATCAACACCAGAGAACTCATAATCAGTTAGTGAGTATAAAATCAAGATTTAAGAATAAAAATGGGAGATCGATGGCTTGAAAAACACATGGAAAGGTCTCGTCAAGCGTATTTAAGAGCATGAAGAGAAAGTTGTTAGTCTGTGGAGAAAAGTTAAAGACCAGGAAAAACCATTGATTCCCAACACATTCTTGGGAAATCAGGTCATTCCGAAGACTGAAAAGATGAAAGAGGAACCTAGTAATTCAGTAGGAAAGAAAAAGAAATTGAGCTCAAAAATTAGGGTTGATTTCGGGCTTGATCAAAAACAAAAATCTGTGAAAATTGAATTCAGACTGCAAGAACCCTTCCCGATATTGAAGGTTGATTTGGGAAAAAAGCATAATCATAATATTCAGAGATCCTAAGGAGAAACTCAAAGTACATAAGTAACGTGAAGGAATATACCTTATATCAGGAGTTATTGTTGTGGAAATATAGGACATTCACATTATGTGTGTTCCCTAGCCAAGAGACATCGAAGGGAACAAGAATAAAGTTGGAATCCAAAAAAGAGAATGGTTCTCCATAACATATTTGGAGAACACTATTTTTGGTGTGGAGGATTTGGGCACATGGATAGATACTGCACTTCGACCATACAGAGGAATGTGCCAATGAAGAATCAAAATGTTCGGAAGAATAAGATCAACAAACCAACAAGTGAGTTAAAAATGAAAAATAGATTTGCAGATTTACAAGATGAAGCTGGTCCATCAAACTCTGAGAAAAAACAGAATTCTTAATCTATGCTGAGTGTGAAGTAAAAAATATGGACCAAAAAGAAGAATGATGAGAAGGCCATGGTGGCAGAAATTTCCCTTAAAGCATCGGATCAATTAGGTGTGTGGATCCTTGATAGTGGTTTCACATCTCACATGGTAAATAATAAGGATCTTGTTACAGGCATAAAATATGATATGTAATGAGTTTTTAGGTTTGGAAATGATTAATTCCTTAAGATTATTGGCACAAGAAATGCCATGTTTGGGGGAAAAGAGATGAGACGTGATGATTTCTTAGCAGTAGAACGCCTCATTCACAATTTTCTTAGTGTTAGTCAACTATGTTACTCTATACATTCTATAAGGTTTACTAAGAAGATGTGTGTCATCAAAGGAAGAGACGTGGTAGTGGTTCTAAAGGGAAAATAACAAAGGTAAATATCATCCTAGTAAGTGGAGAAGAAGATATGTGTTTTCTGTCTAGAGGGGAAGAAAACATGTTGTGCCATAAATGACTTGGTCATCTTTTCCAACTATCCTATGAAGATCTAGTGAAGTTTAATGCAGTAAGAGACCTCACTAAGCTATCATGTGATCGTACTCACATGTGTGATTCATGCCAATAAGGGAAGCATATCAGAAATTCATATAAGGTAAAGTAAAAGAATTCAACAAGAGTGATCTAATTGGTGCATGCTGATGTTTGTGGTCCTACCACACCAAGAAAAATTGATGGAATGAGGAAATATGATCCTTTAATTGATGAATATAGCAGAATGGCATGGTTATTTGTTATTTCCCATAAGTCGAATGTGTTCAGCTTATTAAAATAGTACCGGAGGGAGTGTGAAAGGATACTTGGATATGATATTTTTAAGCTTCGTTCTAACAATGGTACGGAATTCACAAATAGTCAGGTGAAAGGAAATATCGAGAAACTGTGGATAATGCATCGACTTTCCCCAGTAAGAACTTCCCAATAAAATGGAGTGATAGAAAGGAGAAATAAGGTCATCAATAACATGGCCTGAACTATGATCATTGAAAAAGGCCGACCATATAAATTTTCTAAGGATGGAGTTTTGACATCAGTATACATTTATAACAGGTCTTTGTTGTGTCTGAATGAAGGAATGACTCCATACGAAATGTGGTATGGAAAGAAGAAAACGATGAAATACGTTCAAATATTTAGATGTAACTGCTTTATCCTCAACAAGGAAAAACATAGGAAATATGATTCATGAGGAGATGAAGGGCTATTCCTTGGATACTTAGCAAAAAGTAAGGCATATAAATGCTTTAACAAAAGGCTGGGAAATGTAGTTGAGAGCAATGATGTCACTGTAGTTGAGAATGAGGAGATCATTAAAATACACAATGGACAATTTCATTATGGGGGTGATGGGTAAGAAAGCAACATAGTGGGAGAAAAAGTGTATGATTTTGATTTAGAAGAAGATACAGATGATGAGCATGTGGAAGTAAAATCTGTATCTGCACAAAAGCATAGGGGTCGAGCTGAAATTGGCAGGCAGAATATAATTGGTGATCAGTCAGCTCATGTTTAGACAAGAAGAATGAAATCACTTCAGTGGAAATCTTTACTATCATAGTTTGAGTGGAAATGCATCGATGATTTTGCTAAAGATGAAAATTGGATTCAGTCATTGAATGAAGAGCTAGATTAGATTGAGAAGAATCAAATATGGGATATTATTTCGAGGACAGTAGATAAGAACATCATCGGGTCTAAATAGGTCTTTAGCAACAAGATTAATGAAAATGGCATAGTGATTCGAAACAAAGAATGACTGGTGTGAAAAGGATACTCCCAAATAGAGGGTATTGATGTTGATGAGAAATTTTCACCAATTGTATGGCTGGAGACAATCATATTATTTTTAGCAATAGCAGTGCAATGAAAGATCAAAGAATTCCAGATGGACGTCAAATATACATTTCTGAATGGTTTTCTGGAATAATAGGTGTACATTGGGAAGCCATATGGATTTCGCATTCATGAAAATGAGAATAAAGTTTTTCAGTTGAAGAAAGCATATATGGGTTGAAACAAGCACCAAGAGCATGGTACTCAAGGCTGGATTATTATTTCAAGAAGCTTGACTTTCAACATAGTGGAGTTGATTACAATCTCTACTTCAAAAAAATAGCAATAAAAGGATTATGGTGCTGGTTTATGTCGATGACATAATATTTGGTGGATGAGATGAAACTCAGTGCAAACAGATTTCTAAATTCATGAAAAGTGAGTTTGAAATTTCAATGATTGGTGAGATGAAATTTTTCCTCGGTTTACAGGTGACACAAGGAAGTAATGGCACTTTAATTTCTCAATAAAAATATGCCAATGAGGTTTTGAGAAGGTTTGGAATGGATAATTCCAAGGAGATGAAGTCTTAGGTTGCTACCTAGATGAAATTATCAAATGATGACAGTGGCAGGGTAGTTAATATCATTGAATACAGGCAGATTATCGGTAGTTTAAACTACATAACAGCAACAAGACCTGATATATTTTTTTCCACATGCCAAGCATCACGTTACCAAAGTAATCCAAAGGAAAGACACATGATCGCAGTAAAAAATAATACTTCGGTATATCAAGGGTACCGTTGAATTTGGTATAATGTATAATGACAAATCGTACAATGAGTTATTGGGATATACAGATGCAGATTGGCCAGGATCAGCAGATGACAGAAAATCAACTCCAGGAGGTGCATTCTATCTTGGTATATTGTGTATTTCATGGCTAAGAAAGAAACAAGATTTCATTTCTCTGAGCACCGCATAGGCTGAGTATGTTTTGGCCACTCATGCATGCACACAGTTATTGTAGATGAAGTAGCATCTTGAAGATATAGAAGTTGATGTGAAGTCTCCAATCAAAATCCAGTGTGATAACTCAAGTGATATCAATCTTAGAAAAAATCAAGTTCATCACTAAAGGACAGAGAACATTGAAATAAAATATCATTTCATCAAGGATAAGCTAGAAAAAGGGCTTGTGAAGTAGGAGTATGTGCCTACAGAGCTATGGGTTGCTGATATTCTGACCAAGGCCTTACCCAAAAAAAGATTTTGAGAGGCATCGACTGGCTCTGGGAGTCCAGTCGACTCCCCACACTTGAAAAGTGTGGATGTGGGACCACACCCCTCTCCCTGAGGTATGGTGTGTTATTCCCTTATGTTCTAATATGTTCTTTTACCCTACTATAGACTATAAAGGAGTTCCCATTGGGTTCATTGACAAAGGGGGAGAAAACATGAGAAAATGTGACTACTCAAGGGAGAGAAAATGTCTTAGTCAAGACATGGGGAGAAGCTGGCAGGTGGATTAGCGAGATAGGCGGAGCAATGAGATAGGGGGAGAAAATTAAATCATACGATGCTATATGTGATCGATCAAATAATAGATATCACGATAGCTGAGGATCATGATAAAAGAAGAAGTGTGGTTGGTATCAGGTTGGTATGCAAATTTCAATTGGTGTAAGGTTGGTATCAATAGTGGTGTCATAAACTAAGTGACTTATAGCTAAACATTTCATGATACTCTTATTTCTCACACTGAGCATTACTCATTTGGGCTTAAAGTTTGTGTTGAGTAAATCTTTGATTTCTATCTGTATCACAAGATGCGAATGGTTGCTGAAGACGAATGAAGACTTATTTAGGTATCAAAGAATGGAGAATTGTTTTGAGAAGAGTTGTCAATAAACCCAAAGGGGGATAGTTTTGGGCAAAAATCCCTCAAGGTATCAGTAAAGCATTTTTGAGATGATTGTGTTTGTTTACAATGTAGGACTCCATGTTGTGTTTGTTGACAAAGAGAGTCTCAGGGACTCAAACTATTGACAAAGGGGGTTTTCCTAGGGAATGGCGAAAACAGTTTTTGGCAAAGGGAGTTGTGCCTTTGTGTTGAGGAGGTTTCTAATGTTGTACGCTAGGAATTTTGGGAATTCAGAACATTAAAAATTTGGAAAAGGAAAAGTGGCGCACAATTCCAAAAGTGGCACACAAGTCCTAAAGTGGTGCGCAAGTATGGCTCGAAAATATGGTGTGCAAATATTTATTCCATCTTATGGGTCTTCATTCCTATAAATGAGGGTTATTTATCTCAAATGGTTGGGGAGAAACTCACAATTAAGAACAAACCGATTGTGTGGGAGTTTGATTATGTTTTTCCAGAGCATTTTCCATGTCTTCAACCAAATCATGAAGTTGAGTTTAAAATAGAACTCATAACATGTGTTATGCATATTTCAATGAAACCTTATAAAATGGTTCCAATTTAGTTGAATGAATTGAAGTGGAAAATCCATGATAATCTTGATAAGGTATTCATACACCCTTGTGTGTCACCTGGGGGAGCACCATTTATGTCTGTTATGAAGAAATATGGATTAATGATACTCTACATCGATTATTGAGAACATAACAAGGTCACTATCAAGAACAAATATCATCTTACACACATAGATGAATTATTTGACCCATTACACACAGCTCAAAACGTTTCCAAGATTTATCTTCATTTTGGATATCTTCAATTAGGTGTCAAAATAGAGTATATACAAATAACGAAATTATATACATGGTACGGAAACTGTGAATTTATTGTGATTCCATTTGATCTTAATAATTCCCAAGATATCTTCGTTGATATAATAAATATTGTCTTTAGAGAATATCTTGATCAATTTGTTCTAGTCTTTATAGAAGATATTCATGTCTATTCAAAGACAAAGGAATAACAAGAAGGCTACTTGAGAATTGTACTAAAGAACCTAATAATGGACAATATTTTTTCAAAATTTTCCATGTTTGAATTTTTCGTTCAGAATGTTCCATATTTTTGTCACATAATCTCAAGAGAATATATGAATATGGATCCATAAAACACATAAGTTTTTTAATGTTTTCCAAGAGAAAAAATGGTAACTGAGATCCAATGTTTTCTTAGTTTAGATGGATATTATCGATGTTATGTGAAATATTTTTCACAATTATCTACACCATTCACCAAGATTAACAGAAAATGAGTTAAGTTTCTTTGGACGGATGAATGTGAATATAATTTGAATGATCTAAAAAGAAGGTTAGCATGTGAACCTCTACTCGCACTACCTTGTCGTATAGAAAGGTTTGTGATCTACAGTGATACATCCAAGTAGGGGTCGAGATGTGTTCTCCTGAAAAATGATGTGGTGGTAGCTTATGGCACACGGTATCTGAAAATCCATAAGAAAAATTACCCAACTCAGGATTTAGAGTTAGCTACGGTAATATTGGCATTAAATATATGGAATCATTATCATTATGCTGAAGGTGTTATATTTATACTGATCATAAATTTTTAATCTATATTTTCACACAAAAGGATATGAATAATCACGAAATAAGATGATTGTAGATGATTAAAGATTAATATTTCCCATTACATTACCACCCTGGGAAACAGAACAAGGCGGCAGATTCATTGAGGCAATAAGACCATGCTAGCCAATCCATGATGAGGATCACAAAAGATCCTATTTTTATGGATTTGGAAGGGATTGATCTTGAAATTTTAAAGGAAGGGGAGAAATACTATCTTTCTAAAATTAATTAGAAACCATATATACATGTGAAGATTAATGAAGTGAAAAAGATAGATTTAGAGCAAAAAAAGAAGGTGTGATATATTCCTAAATTCAACCTTGATTGTGATGAAATAATAAGGTTTAGGAATAATATTTGTATTCCTCCAATACCATAATTAAAGGAGAAATTGGATGAGGCTCAAAGTTCTTCATTCTCTATTCAACCTAGAAGCACAAATATGTACAGGGATCTGAAAGAGTATTTCTGTTGGGATGGAATGAGAAGAGATGTCGCTGAATATGACTGTGGGTGCCTATTTTTTCAGCAAGTTAAGGTTTATAGATAGAAGTCTAAGGGGATGTTCTAACCATTACGCATACGAGAATGGAAATGGGAAAACATCATTAGGACTTTATTTTCAGGATTCCCAAAACATATAAAGCGCATAATGCTATATGGGTTATATTTGATCTCCATATGAAGTTCACAGAAATCATTTAAAATAGAGA
This sequence comes from Viscum album, assembly GCA_963277665.1. Lineage (NCBI taxonomy): Eukaryota > Viridiplantae > Streptophyta > Magnoliopsida > Santalales > Viscaceae > Viscum > Viscum album. Next base: position 385,874,465 of record OY728125.1, read on the forward strand.
GGTTTTGTATCCTAATAATTTTTCTAAGATATATGTAATGAAAGTGGAAAGATTTGTTGGAGTACCACTTTACATTATATCTGAACAAGATAAGAGGTTTAGATCGATGTTTTGTGGGAGTCTTCAGTATACTCTAGATACATAGTTTTGTTTTTTCACTGCTTATCATCCTTAAACAGACATTCAATCTAATAGGACAATTCAATCTCTGGAATTCATTTTGAGATCTTGCTCTTTGGATTTAAAAGGTTGTTGGGATTAACACCTACCTTTGGTGTAATTTTCTTACCATAATAGATTTCACTCCAATATTCGTATGGATCCTTATGAATCCCTCTATGTAATGAAATGTAGAACTCCAACTTGTTGGGATGAAGTTGGGGAATGAAATATATTTTGACCAAATCCTGTTGATGAGATGGATGAAAGGGTCAAGTCTATTCAACAACACCTAATAGCATCTTAGAGTCAAAAAAAATGTTATGCAAACAATTGAAGAAAAGAACTAGATTTTAAGTGGGTGATAAAGTTTTTCTACGAATATCACCTTGGAAGATAGTAATGAGATTTGTAAATAAGGGAAATTTGAGCCTTTGGTATATCAAACCTTTTAAAATTATAGATCGTGTTGGGAAGGTGGCTTATCCATTGGAACTTCTACCGAGTCTCTATCAAGTTCATGATGTGTTCAATGTATCGCTCCTAAGAAAAACATACATGATTATTCACATATACTAAGATCAGAAGTCGTACTGATGGAGCAAGATCTTTTTTATGAAGAACAACTGAGAGAGATTCTAGATCATATAGAAAAAGTAATATGAAACAAGACCACATGCTTAGATAATGTTTTATGGAGGAACGACCAATTTGATGAAGCTAAATATAAAATTGAGGATACAATGAGGGAGAGTTATCTTCATCTATTTAATTCCATGTGATCAATTTTGAAGGGGAAATTTAATTTAAGGGATGTAGAATTTGACACATGGATGTTTTTATGAAATATTTTCTTTAAATAATTTTTATTCATTAGTAGCTTGATGTGCATGCAATAATGAGTTTAAAAAAACTAGGATATGACCTTGTTATAAATTTTTTTTCAGGTCCTAGATATTATGTTATAGGGAATAATTATATCTAACAAATGAAAATTCATTGTGAATTCATTGGCTATCAATTATTTATGAAAAATATAAATCAATTAGTTATATTTATTTTTGACTGAATAACATTTGGTAATGAAATTAAAGAGTTATATGTTTGTAATATACTTAATATTATATTTTTTATATTCATCTAATAGATATTTTAGTAATATATTATGAACAAAACCCTATTTGATGTATAAAACCCAATTTGTTTAAAAGGTTAATTTTACACCTTTGAATGGTGAACCCCAATTAAATTAATATTTTGACATATCAATAATTTTTATATAACACCATAAACATGTTATTTTGAATCAGGATATTAATAAAATAGATGAAATTCAGATATTTTTCTGATAACTTTCGTGTTTTGAAGATTAGTAAAAATATGATAAATTTTAAATGAAAATAACTTTCTATATTAAAATAATTTATATAGTTAAATTATATTGTTGAATAGTTTCAAAAAAAAAATAGTATTATTTTATCATTTAATATAATTTATGTCATTGAAATTAATTTTACATTAAATTAGCATGTAAAAACATTTCAATATTTTGCAGTTTTTTAACTTTTAAAACATGTTTTCTCATTTCAACAATTGAATTAATTTAAAATTAATCACTACAAAATCAGGGTTTTTAATTTTGAAAAATGGATTCCATATTTAAAATCAGTATGTTCTAATTATGTAAATAACTTTATTTTATTTTTTGGAAATATGAATAGTAAATTTGGTATATTTTATTAACACTGTAAAAAGGTAAATCATGTAATTAAGGGTAAAAATAATATTATAAAATTAACCTAAAACTTGTATTAAAATAATTATATGATTAAAATTTTCCCTAAAACATACTTGAGTTGAAATGATATCCATTGTAACCCACCTAGACGATATTGGGACATTTATTTTATTTTATTTAAAGAAAAGTGAAATATGTCTCCCTCAAACTTTTATAATTATCTTATTTTTAATATATGGTTATATATAATATTAATTCAATTATAAATAACTCATTTTAAATATAAAATCTTTTTCTATATTAGGAAAATTTATTTGTAATTTTTTGGAAATAAATAATTACCTGGAAGACTTATACTTGGATGATGGAAAAATTAAATAATTGATGAGAAGTCAATGAAACAATTTTTATTAAAAATATTAATAACCATAAAAGGCCCAAACACTTTTCCAAAACATATTGGTTGAGTATATATCGACCATAAGCATCCAAGGGATGACGTAATTACCATTTGGAGGATTATAAAAGAGATTATGACATATATATTATTTTATTTAATGTGAAGATAAATTTGTCGCATTCATGTTTTAAAAGAGTATAACATTTTTAATATTGGGTTTCTCAAAAGTAAAATGAGACTAAAAGTATTATTTTAAAATATAATGGATTTAAATTAATCATATTTTTTTATTTTAATATTTTATTAAATAAATAAGTATATTAAATAATTACACAAAATTGAGGTATTAATTATTTTATTCATGAAGAGATCAAATAAATGTTATTAAAAATTATGTACTAAATATAAATGTGGATTATAATTATTTTAAATTAATTTTATATATTATATTTTTCCCTTATTGATATAATAAAATATTTTTATTGAGGTTCAATTCTTATTTTTTATAGTTTTAAAAATCCATGAAATAAATAGTGTCAAAATTGATACTCTTGATATTTTTTCAAAATAAGGTTTTATGAAATTATTTTAAAAGTATAAAACATTTTAAAAAATACATAATAATTATTATATGGTCAAAAAAATTAAAAAATGTTGATTTATTATCTAAGGTACTTCAAATAAGTAAATATTTCCCTTTTTTAATATTTAAATATTTGTTACTAGAGTTGAAAATTAAATTGAATAAATAAGTGTTAATTTAAATGATAATTCTTAAATTGACTAAAACACTTATATAAAATTTATAAGTTTACAATATTATAACCCAATATCATCTCACATTCTAAATTTTTTTCATTTTATAGGTTTGTATGTGTGTTATATTTTGTTATAAATTAATATTTTTACGGTTTCCAAAAGGGCCCCTCACATCAATTATAAAAGGGCACTTCCTCCCTCAACTCTTCACTTCATTTTGTGCCTTCAAGATCGACCATACCCTATGAATTAAATTTATCAATATCCCTATAAATATTCTAGATGTTCCGGTCTTCTTCAAAGACCAACTCTAGTGCTCTAAGAAGAGATTTAGAGGAGGTATATTGAAAAATAGGTAATATCATTTACCGATTCATTCTATCTTCTTTAATCTTATAATTCCAAATAATGAGTGGATTCATTATAAATTAATAAATCAAATTTTACTTATATACTTATAGGTTGTTATTATGAAACAAATATATTCCACCTTCCACAAATCCTATGAAAAATTGTATCACCACGTGTGTGTATGTAGGGCTTACCATCTCCACGCCATGGTGTAATCTTCTTTTCACCAAAACCTTACATGGATGGGTATAATGATGGAATTAATAAATATATATGTTATTGTATATAATTTTATTTATTATGAGATACTATACACCATCCACTTCAATGCAATTCAACAATTATGGGAACGATATTGTCGCTCGTGCGTATGTACGGCTTACCGTCCCCACAGTGTGATGGGATTATTTCTACATAATATTAATTAAATCCTTATTATATAAATAAATTGACAGAATAAAAATTATATTTATTATACTAATTACATGATTTTAATGATATAACTATAACCAAAAAAGATAAATCAGAACTTATCCAACAAAACATATATAACAACATTAAAAAGTTAATACCCAAATTATGGGTAACAATGAAATATTACTAACAAACGAATGAAAATATGATCATAAATTTTATGATAAAAATTATTATGATTCTATAATAAATAAATAACATTATTTAAACCATTATACTAGTGTTTTTGTTATATTCAAAGCATATCAGATCTAACATAAGGGGTTATTTTCTAATCTCATTATTATTCGACATTGCTTCCATGTAAGTATTTACTGGGGTATATTTATCAATCACACCCATGTTTCCTAAATAATTATTACATAATTTTATTTATATCCTTATAAAATTTTTCAAATCCAATATTAAACCATGGTGATTTTTTTAAATGTATGAAATGAATATCTTTTCGTTTTCGGTATGAGGTACTTGTTTGACTTTTCTGGAAAAAGTATGCGGAGAATGTTTTTAACTAATATAGAAAAGAATGGATTTTTATGATTTAAAAACACATTATTTACATGAATATTACCTTAAAATATTTAAATTTTATTTTCAATTACATTTTTTCTTTTAAAGTTTCATGGCCTTTTGAGAAAAGAAAACATTTTTATGAAGAGAGGATATTTGCTTCAATAATTAATTTCAAGTTCCTTATCAAACTTATTTTCCATCTAAGATGAAATTATTTAATAGGGTAATGTTTCAAGTATATTGTAACAAATTTTTAAATGGTTTTATTTTTTTATAATGAAATGTTTTTTATGAAATCCATTTGTTTTATATGGATTGTGTTATGATGGAATGATGTTTACGAAACACATTTTATTCGTTAGTTTATGATGAATCGTTTATGTTTATTTTGTAGAACATGTAAGAATGATTCCATTGTGAGATGGGTGGGACCTATACCTCTCTCCAATACATTGGGTAAATATTTATATCTCATGACATTGACATGACTAGAATGAAAAGTAGATCTGGTTTAGTAATACAGGGTTGGAACAGGGAGTGAAATCGGTTCAGTAATGGACTTTGTTTATTATGATGATCTTTGAAATAATCCTTGACTAATAAGAAATTATTTTCTATTCTTATGTGTGTATGCCACGAAATTTCAAGTCTTATGTTATGACTATTGGTATTACATTTATCTTTTATGATTTATAGCATGACATGATATTATGTTCTTTTACATGCAGTAAAATATTTTCAAATATTGTGTTCTTATGATTATGTTATGATTGGTATTTTCCTTGTATACCCTTACTAAGAATTTGAGCTCACACTTTCATATGTTCCTTTTCCCAAGGTTATTAAGAAGGGTATTAAGTAAGATATGTCAAAATGAAGTCTAGTTTTGAAGAAATAAGCAGGAGAAAATGTAGATGTTTTATGAACCAGTTGTTTATGATTCCTAGTTTTTAAATACACTAAACATATACATTTTGTGTGTGTTTTTTCTTATGTTTTGTAATAAATATTCTTCAGTGTTGAAGTACAATCTTTATGAAAATATGGGTTGTTTTAATATTGGATAAAAGACACATGAAACATGTTTTTCAAGTATTTACTCCACAACAAAATCACTATAATCACACATAATTTCAAATATTTCATTAATGTTGTGGTGACCATGATCAAGGCCTGAACATAACTATCCATTAAAAATTGAAACACCTTAATTAATGGTTCATAAAGGTTGAAAACAATGTCCTTTATAAAAAGATATGTAAATTTTTGAGAAATTATAGAAATGTATCTTATGAGTATGTGATATAAGAATGTGTTTCCAAAGAACTATAAATTTATTGAATTGAAGTTGTGATGGGAAGGTTGGATATGGCATAAATAATATCTAGATAAACCTCAATAAATTTTCTAGATATCTAGTGGAAAAATACTATATAATGTTTTTCACAACACAACCCATGCTAGGGCTCGAGCAGCAACTACCCCAAGCACTCCTCCATAGGAAAGGGGCTGACAACAAGCACTTATGGAACAACAAACTTAGGTAGGACTTTTCCTAAGATAATATACACACACATGTATCCCATTCAATGCGATAGTGTAGAGGGAAAAGAAAAGAAGATACAATGCTTCTATAAAAATGATACCAAACATGCATCAAACTCTAAACACTACAAGTAGATAAATAGACTGAAAGGGAAAGGAGAAAAATATACACCCAACTATAAAGGTCCCAAAACCTGAAAAAAAATTGAAAATGTAAAATAGATGGGAAATTCCCACTCATGAATCCCAAACTATGGCCACCCCACATAGTCCACGCTCCCATATCCCTAATCTCCTCTAATGTCGCAATCAACCTATATGTCATCTACAACTGCACTTTGATTTTGGGAAAAGACCAAGAAAGGGTGAGCATAAGAATACCTAGTAGGAATCCCCGAAGGATATAGGGATAAAAAAATGGAGTACACAGAAAAGGGTAGTAGTAGATAGAATAAGGAACAAAAAGAGAGTACATCACAAACCAACAAGATACTGAAAAAAACTCATCCAAAACACAAGGAGCTAGAAATGTTGAGAAGATGAACTTCTCATCATGTCTTATCTACCTATATAATAATTTTAGACTCATCCAACCATAAGAATTGTGAAATGGAAATAACATGGCATACCAAGTGTGTCTTCAATTATCCTAGAATGAGAGTATCCAAAACCGAAGGAGTGGGTAAAACCGTGAGGATATATACAAATGCTCAACCAAAGAATCCCAAAAAAGGGGGTGATGGTATTTTCATCTCATATATCAGACAAATAAAATAGTCACAAACATTTCTATACATAAACCCTAATGATTCCCACTGTCCCTTAAATCTACCTTGAAAACACAATTAAAAGGGACTCAATCACAACACCTTGATAATATCTACTTTGGAAGGGTTTGTCTCACCCACACAGTTTTAAATCATGTCACAAGGACACATCTCAGTGGATAATGTGTACTTATTTCTCATGAGTATAATTGTATGTCAAACCACATCTCGTCATTGATATGTATAGTTAGGAGCCCGTAAATCGCGGTTAAGGACCCATGCTCATCCTAGAGGGAGGGATCCACTTTGAAAATGTTGAGGACCCATGCCCAACCTAGTTGGAGGGTACCACTCAGAAATGGACAAGGACCGATGACCTACCTAGCTGGATGGTTCCACTTAATAAAAGTGGAGGACCTATATCCATCCCAACAAGAGGGTTCAACTCAGAAATGGTCGAGGAAACACACCCAACCCAGCTAGAGGGTTCTACATATAAAAGGTTGAGCACCCAGGCCCAGCCCGACTAGATGGTTCTACTCTAGTGTCATCGAGGACCCATACCCCACCAAGTTGAAGGTTTCCACTTGGAAGTCACTAAAAACATAGGTGTCTTTCTGATGTCCTTCAGCATCGCCTCAGATAAGCAAAACACCCAGAACATCAAATGCCACGGCAGATAGGTGCTATTCTCAGAAAATTGAGCATCGCCTTAGATAGGTGTTCCACTCATAACATTGATTATCACCTCGAATAGGAATCGTACTCATAACATCATGAATTATATCTCTTAAGCCACTATAGAGGTCACAATCGCATTACACATGTAAAAACACTCAAGATAGGCTACTCGCATGCCAAAATCTGAATCCAAAAGAAAGAGATGTGAGAGATATAATATTCATAAAAAAATGCCAAGTGCATGTAGGGCCCACATGACATGTGACCCCACCTCATCGATTGAACATTTACCAAACCATTATTGGGTACTCAACAATGAACAAGTACCCTCATGCATGATGGCTTACACCCATAGTACTTGACACCCCTATTCAAAAGGTTGATGAGTGTAGAACATTTGTCATCGATTCAGAGGGCCGAAATCTTAATTACACTAGCACACCTCCTCAAAAAGCTCAATAAAATTTGACAACATCACTTCATACATATTTTCCACTCTCAGAGGAGTAAGAGTTGATATAGGCCATGGTTTCTCTTAAAAAACATCAAAAAGATCTTCTTCTAATATTACTATCATGTTTCTACGTTTAATGAGATCACAAAAAAGGCTCTTCACATCCAAATAGATCACATCATTATGATTCTTGCGGAAAAAACAATAATGATCGACTAGTCATTCTCTATAAAATAGAAATTCGATAGAAAAGTCACATGTCCATGCATCGTTCTTGAAAGATATCTTGTGGGTCCCATGCCCCGATCTCAAAACAAATTATACCGATTGTGCCATTGGGATCCCCACAAAAAAAACTCACGGTATGGACTACTCATTCGTCCAAAATGGATAAGGAGTGAAAAAATTTTATTTCACCCTGACATTTGTGAACCAGGCCTCATGGGGCCCACACCACAACTTTGGTTTTAAAACCTCGATTTTATCTTGAAATGTACACCAAATCATCAGGGTCAGATGACCTCTCATAGTGCGTTAAATGGACATTCCTTTAAAAATATGGGTCTGATATAAGAATCCTGAATAATAATAAATATTTTACTATTATTAACTTAGGTGTTTTGTGAAACTGAGAAAAATATCCCAGACATAAAAGTCTCAAACCGGTCCAAAACAATCTACCTCAACTAGAGGGACATGTGGCCATCGATGGTGAATCAAATGGGCTTCGGATGTAGGCATTATGTCTGGAAGAAGGAACCGTGAATAATAAATAAATTATTATTATTAATGTGATCATTTAATACCACCTTCCCTCATGTTTGAAATTTAAAATTCATAAAACCGCCTCAAACATTCCTACATGACTCAAGGATCATGTTTCCAAAGATCACACGTCAATCAAAAATTACATTAAATGATACGGCTATTTAAAGCCTTAAAGCCAGAAAAGAACTGGTCCGACCCAGTCTGGCTGGACTGCACTGTGTGGGTCAGCCCAACACGGTTGGCTCGGCTCAAACTGCTAGTCCAACTCAATGGTGTTGACCCATCTTAGCCTCTCCATCCACTTATTCTAGCGCACTACCCTGTGGTCCGCACTGCACCACATCAGTATGGCATCCCCCCAACTCTTGGGTCTTGGACGCCTCCTTGAACCCCTCCTATGCCTCATCATTTCCACCATGTCGAAGCCATTTCGTCCTCCTACATCTAGAATGCCATCATGACCTCTCATCCAAATCTTTCTTCATCCCAACCACGCTGAATCAATCACATACAATGTCAGGCAGCTGCACCACCAGGCCACCACGCTTTGGCCTTGTAGCCGATTCCGCTCTGCCGAATGACCAGCTACCCACCATCCATGGATTCTCCCCTTCACCACCCTCCAGGACTGTTGTGTGCCCCCATTGGCCTTGCTCTAGTGGCCCATTCTATGGACCACCTCGACTCCACCGCTCATTCAATTTCAAAAACATGTGTTGTTTTGGGATCCTTTGATCGATCTCTTCAATGAAACAAGCCTTGCACAATGATCTATTAGAGATTTAATGTGCCCAATATTAAACATCATTAAACCCAAAGAACTGGAAAAGAACATGATGAACAAAATTAGGTTTTTGTGAGAGATTTTGGTCATGATATTTTGGTGATCATTGATTATATTCCAAAAAAGAAACAAAGAAACATTGAAGGATTTTCAATTAAAATCTTGAATCAGAAATCTGAAGTAGAAGAAATACATGCTCGATTGATTCGTTCGGTGTTGATGACACATCCACAATCCTCCTACTAAAATTTACCAATGTTATGGTTGATATCACTCTATGATTTGATGAAGAACAGATCAAGAGTATAGAGAGAGAGATAGAGAGATCTTGTAGAGATATACTGGAACTAAGGGTTAACCCTAATTGTAATTTATTGGATTTCTATTTATAAAATCCTTTCTCAGTACAGAATTAAAAATAATCATTATCTCTCATTCTATGTCTTGCATTGGAAAAACACCTCATTCTGAACTCAACAACGATCTCATATTTCCAATCTAAGTCCCCGTTTGAATGTTATTTGGCTCATAATTTGAGATAAAAATAAAAATATTTTATTATTTTATTTATGAAAATTCCCTATGTGTCGTTTTCTATATAAGTCCCACCTGATAAGATTTATTCCTTTCATAAGGTAAACACCATGTTTGAAACTCAACAATGGCATCCGATTCTTGATCTGAGCTACCATTTAGGAGATATTGTTTCACATGCATAGTACAAAAACACTTAATATATTTGTATTATTTATTCTGAGCGCACCTGGTCGCAGAGTCACACACCATCATAGCACCTAGATCTATAATTAAATGTAAAAGCATTACAAAGTCTTACAAGGAAAAAACGGGATCTCTACATCTTTCACTCCTTAAATATTTTCATCCCCCAAAATATGAACTAGGGAAAACAACTTGGGATACGAAGTTCATACCTAGCTCTCCAACTACCAGGAAAACATATATGTTTCCATGTTGGAAGTGCACATGAACCAAAGAGATGGTCTATCCTTATAAGGTATGCATCTATTGATGACGTGCATAGGAACACACATGTATCTCCTCATCCATGACAAGAGGCAAATGTCATGCACCCACACCAACTACTAGGTGTTTGTAAAGGTATTAGGAATCCCCTTCATCAATCTACATGAACTCGTAATGCTTGAAGAAACTCAAGGAATATATTACATCCCTGCTCAAACCTCTACATCCCACATCACATCTAGGATCACTTCATTTTTTTGGAATTAGGTATCTTGATTACCACCTTCAGAATATCCATTTGGTGAAACACCCAATGATATATGGTTATGGAAGATTTCATAGTCGACATCTCTCAATTGAGACTCTCTTACATGTTTAAGAAGTTAAGAAGTCAACATAATCAGCTTAAGAAATGTTGTACCCTCCTACTCCACATGGGTCAGCCGTGGGGAAGATAAATACTCTAATACTTCCTACACTAGGAAATCATGGGACATCCTACAAAGGGAATATACTACAACATTATATGATCTCATTTTATTGACTATCTTGCATTCAAAGTCTTTAAGAATGTTCAACTATCATCACCACCTCAGCTTGAAGTCTCTCTTATGAAGACGTACCAGAGACTGTTCTGGCCTGAACAAACCACATTGCGCTCTCCCAAAAGATAGTGTCTCCACAGTCCTAGGGAAAAGACCACCTCTATTGGCACCACAAAGTGATTCATGGAATTCTTCTCATGGGCTCTCCATCACCTCAGCATGCACCTGATAACTATAGTATCAATACTTAACATTTACCATGAAAGGTACCAATGAATAGAGGATATGATTAAACTCATACAACCGCAAGAGGCTAGAAACAAAAATCATGTAGCATACCCCACATGTATTTTCCCCAATTGGAAGGAGAGTAATCCCCAAAACTGGTACTCTATATATCCCAAAACATGTACAAGGGTACTAAGATAGCACAGATCTCTCTGTAGAGTTCATGCTCACACTTATGTGCTCAGAAGAAGCTATCATTGATCATGTCTAAAGAGTAGTGTGTAAGGTTTTTGACCCTAGTCATATACTTTGTCACCATCATCTTTCCCTCAAAAAACTACAGGACATCCTAAATTCAAACGAAGTGAATGTAGGTGGGGTAGTACGCCTCACAAAATACATCCGGGATGTCATCCAATGAGAGAACCAACTCGTCATCTATATATGTAAACAAGCACCACCAATGTCCATCTAATGCGAGGAAAAGGCAGGATACCAGATCCACCATCTGATCTACCAATGTTCGTGCAATCCTAAAGTGGAATAACACCAACCCTAACAAAAACTCTACTGCCTGGTGGTCTGGATCACTGCAGAACCTTAGCAGTCGTTTTCACTATGACTCACAAAGGTAAATCAGCCTGTGTATATCCTCAGCCCACATTGTTGGAGAATTATACTTCACAATTGGTGGATGTGTTTCTACCTACCCAGCTAGAGGAAGAGAATCACATGATGGGCCCTGAACTAAGGCATCATCGCTCATGGAATCATCATCACAAACTAGATCTAGGATCGTATATGGTTGTCTTCATAGATATGTATTGAGTATTTATCAAGAGGTACTGTGGTTAGATGAGCATATATGTTTATCAACATTAATATTTGGGGGATGTCTCAAAAATTATAGTCAAAGAATTAATCTTATATGATGCATGTACCAAAGTTCCATGTAACAAGTGTCTCAGGGTGTCGATTCGACAATCGAGTAATCGGGGTCATGGTGAATGTATACATTGATTGGTCGTACCATCACTAGACTCTAGCTCCTAAGAGAAGTTATTGAGACACTTTCAAATTACTTCCATAAACAAAACTAAAACATTTTTTGGAATACATCCAAACAACATCCCATGTGTCAAACAATCTTTGATACCACTTTTTTCATGATCTGATCCTTATCAGGGCTCAAGCCGCAAATACCCCAAGCCTACCTCTGTAGATCAGGGGGTGGTAATGTAGAGACCCGAATCTTGACGTACATTGACATTACATTACATTTGCGGAATACTTAGTACATAACAAAAACACACACACAAGGATCGTAATAGTTTAGTGTCTTTGGAAACTCGGAATATAATCTTCTAATCGTGGTGAAAGATCTTCAACATCTCCCATAAAGATCTTCCTTTTTTGAATACCTAAAACCTTTCTTTATATCCTTAGGTCCGGCTTGCTTTGTACGTGTCCGAACCTCCTCTTCTTTGAAACGCCTCTTTGAATTCTCCACTTAGGGAACTAAGATTGGTCTTTGAAGAAGACCAGGACCTCTAGGATTATTCTAGAAAAGTGGAGAAGGGATTTTGGTAGGGGTTTGCCGAGCTTGAGTGCTCAAATTGGTGTGAGGAGGAGGGGGAGGAGGTGCCCTTTTATAAGGGAGGAGAGGGGCACCTTAGGAATATCTCAAAATATTATTTTATATTAAAGTCCAAATCGGTTTATAATGGTTCCAAAGGGTCTTATTTCAAAGCTAAAGTGGGGATGGGTCGAAATCCTATCAACCAATAGGATTTAGACAAGTTTAGGTTAATATTTTAACCTTATCAATTAGATTTAACTCTAAGTTAAATAATTTAACTTTTACCGTGTCTTTTTGTTTTCTTACACTATATGGTTAATACACTTACTATAACAAGCCAAACGAACCCCAAATTGTTTATTATTAATATATATATCCTTATCTAAGTAATTTAGCTGAACAATAGATTTTTAGGAATAAAATAACAATTAATAATATAATATTTGATTTAAAAACTATTTTGTGTCAATTTTGACACTATTTGATATATGATTTTTGTGAAAGTCATAACAGAATTATATGTTCGAACCAAGTTGATTAAATCTACACTAATATATCATAGTAACCTAGAAAATTAGTGGGATTCATAAAAAGTCTCAAATTACATTTAATTTGGTGTTTATAACATCAATTCGGTCAATATTTCATTAATAAGATAATTACTGTATCATCATTGTGTCATAAATAAATTAAATTATTTAATGTCTAAAAATTATAAATAAAATACCATTATGTATGAAATCTTTTCATCTTTCTAATGAATATTTACAATCGAATTTAGCTTATGTATAACCCTATATTAAAAATGTTTTAGTAAATACACTTTGATTTTAACTCTTTTAACTCTTCTTTGAATTAAATAATAATAAATGTCCTAATCTAATACAAGTGGGCCTAAATGATAATATTTTACACTTAAGGTTGTTTTTGGTCGATATACACTTGTACAATAGAATTAGGACATGTGTTAGGGTAATATTAATATCATTTTTACCCGTAATTACCCTATGTACTTTTAACCGTGGTAAAAAAAGGAAAAAGTTACTATTCACCAAAAATTATTTTCATCTCATTGAACCACATTTTACTTACTGATATCAACCGTGTCTCTCGGATTTTTGAAATTCCATTCATAGAAGCGGTAAAATTAAGATTTATGAAAAAAATAATTTTTTTAACTTCCACTTAGTAGTTTCACTATTCATCAAAAATTGAAGTTTTTCAGAAAAATGCCAAAATTTCACCCTAAGCTATAATTGATATTCCGAATTCAAAAATGATTTCTATTTTACAAAATTCCCAACATATAAGTTGAATTAATTAATTTTATAATTAATTTCCGCTGTCACAAAAAATAACGTGTTTTTAAGAGATAATAACTATCAAAAGATTAACACTTGTTTATGTCTGGTGTAAATGTGAAATTACATCCAATGACCAACATTGTATTAAAATGTAAAAATATATTCTAAATATACATTAAAACCACTCAAATTAATAATTTATCACTATTAATTATTTCGATTAAAAAATTTGTTTTTAATTAAAATTTAGTAATTTTCACTATTCATCAGAAAATGAAAGTTATCCGAAAAGTACCAAAATTTCACCCTAAGATAATTTCGATATTACGAATCCAAAAATAAAGTCCATTTTGAAAAATAAAATTTACAAAATTTCAAAAAGTGGTTATTAATATTCATAACGACTAGTTATAATAACATTTTAATAACATATAGTTGTTTAGTGAAACTCGGTATTGCGTACTACACACGCTATCGAGGAAGGTCGCGATTGCGTGTAATGCAAGGAAAGTCAAGGATGTGTGTTATGCAAGCTCCTTTTGGTGTAGCATATGTAGAGACCTGAAGCTTGACGTACATGAACATTACATTACTTTCGCAGAATACTTAGTACATAACAAAAACACACACACAAGGATCGTAATAGTTTAGTGTCTTTGGAAACTCGGAATATAATCTTCTAATCGTGGTGAAAGATCTTCAAAATCTCCCATAAAGATCTTCCCCCTTTTTTTACCTAAAACCTTTCTTTATATCCTGGGGAAAAGAAAACATAAAAGGGTGAGCTCAAATGCTCAATAAGGGTAAACAAAAGAAATATCAATCACATCATATATATAAGCACATAACTTTTGGAAATCTTAACCTGAAAAAAGAGATCATAATTTCATAACATGGGGTAAATCATGGCAGTGAAATGTAATCACAATAATCATAACCTAAAACATGAAACTTTGTGGCATTCACACATAATCATAGAGAATCATTTCTTGTTAGTCAAGACTCATTGCCAAGACTATCTTAGTGGACAAAGTCCCTTTCTGAATCGAGTAACCCTCGTTTCCGTCCTGTTTCACTGAACCGGTATAACCTACCGTTCCAGCCCAGTCTATCTCATGAGATATAAAATCTTTACCCAATGCATTGGAGGGAGATATAGGTCCCACCCATCTCATAATGATACCATTCTTATGTGTGCCACAAAATCATAAACCATACATCATAGCATAACCCATGTAATAAAAATGGGAATCTTAAACATCATGACATCATAAAACAATTCATACAAGATAAAGGAATTAATAAAAATAATTCCATCACAACATGATCAAATCAAAGTAATAATAGGGATAAAAACAGAACCCTTTATTATCTTAGATGGAAAATTATTTTGATAAAACACTTGAAATGAATTCTTGAGGAAAATATCCTTTCTTCTTTAAAAACATTTTTCCTTTCTTAACATGTCATAAAACTTTAAACTAAAAGAAGTTGATTAAAAATAAACTTGAAAACTTGTAAAGGAATCTTCTTGGAAATAATGTTTTAAAAATCCATTCATGCCGTATAAGTTAAAAAAAATATTCTTCGTACTTTTGTCGGAAAATTCAAAAAGTACCTCGTACGAAAAAACGACAAAAGTTTCCTTTCATATTCTTTACTAAAAACTCACCGAAGGGTAAAATTGGATTTAAACTATTGTAAGTGTATGGAAAAAATATTACATAATGAGGTAACATGGATGTGGATGATAAAATACACCCCGGTAAATACTTACGAATAAACAATCTCGGATAAAAATGAGATTGTGATATTTCCCTTACCTTAGGTCCGATTTGCTTCGTATGTGTCCGAACCTCCTGTATAATGATTTAAATAATGTCATTGACTTATTACAGAATCATACATATTGATATGATATCATATATGGTCATATTCCTAGCTTCTTGTTTGTAATATTTCATTGTTACTTGTTACTCGGGTCTTTATTGCCTTTTGTTCTTATGCGTGTTTTGCCGAATAAATTCTTATTCTTCTTTTAAGGTTATAGATACCTTATATCCAGAATGGTATTAGTGTAACATATATCATATTTATTCATTCAATTCATTTATATAATTACTATGTAATGATGATCATGTAGAACGAGTCGCATCACATCGTGGAGACGGTATTCCGTACATACGAACGAGTGAGGATATCGTTCCTATGATCATGGAATTGTATTGGAGTGTATGTATATTATTTCAGTATCAATATTACTTTATAATAATCATAAATAGTTACTCATTACACCATTATACCCATCCTTGTAAGGTGATGGTGGAAAATAGATTACACCACGGCGTGGTGACGGTATTCTGTACGTACGCACGCGCGGTGATTTCATTTTTCCGTAGGATGGATAGAAGGTGAATTAGGGTTGTTTCATATTTATAATAACATATCAGTATGTAAGTAATACTGATGTTATTACTTTATCATGAAACAACTAAAGAAGAGTAAGTTGAAGAAGAAAGAAATTGAAAAGATCGGTAATGGATATTACCTCTTCTTTGGAACGCTTCTTTGAATCCTCCACTTAGGGAACTAAGATTGGTCTTTGAAGAAGACCAGGACCTCTAGGATTATTCTAGGGAAGTGGAGAGGAGAAAATGTCAGGGGTTGGCCAAGCTTGAGTGCTCAATTTGGTGTGAGGAGGAGGGGGATGAGGTGTCCTTTTATAAGGGAGGAGAGGGGCACCTTAGGAATATCTCAAAATATTATTTTATATTAAAGTCAAAATCGGTTTATAATGGTTCCAAAGGGTCTTATTTAGAAGCTAAAGTGGGGATGGGTCGAAATACTATCATCCAATAGGATTTAGACAAGTTTAGGGTATTATTTTAACCTTATCAATTAGATTTAACTCTAAGTTAAATAATTTAACTTTTTCCGTGTCTTTTTGTTTTCTTTCACTATATGGTTAATACACTTACTATAACATGCCAAACGAACCCCAAATTGTATATTATTAATACATATATCCGTATCTAAGTCATTTGGCCGAACCTTAGATTTTTAGGAATAAAATAACAATTAATAATATAATATTTGATTTAAAAACTATTTTGTGTCAATTTTGACACTATTTGATACATGATTTTTGTGAAAGTCATAACAAAATTATATGTTCTAACCAAGTTGATTAAATCAACACTAATATATCATTTTAACCTATAAAAGTATTTTAATTCATGAAAAGTCTCAAATTACATTTATTTTGGTATTTATAATATCAATTATGTCAATATTTCATTAATAAGATAATTACTGCATCATCTTTGTGTCATAAATACATTAACTTATTTCATGTCTAAAAATTACAAATAAAATACCATCATGTAGGAAATCGTTTTAGCTTTCTAATTAATATTTACAACCTAATTTATCTTATGTACAACCCTATATTAAAAATGTTTTAGTAAATAAACATTGATTTTGACTCTTTTAACTCTTCTTTGAATTAAATAATAATAAATGTCCTAATCTAATCCAAGTGGGCCTAAATGATAATATTTTGCACATAAGGTTGTTTTTGGTCGAACTAAACGTGTCCAATAGGATTAGGACATGTGTTAGGGTAATATTAATATCATTGTTACCCTTAATTACCCTATTTACTTTTAACCGTGGTAAATAAAAGTAAAACGTTAATATTCACCAAAAAATTATTTTCATCGCATTGAACCACATTTTACTTACTGACATCAACCGTGTCTCTCGGATTTTTGAAATTCCATTCACAGAAGCGGTAAAATTATGTTTTATGAAAAAATTCAATTTTTTAACTACCACTTAGTAGTTTCACTATTCATCAAAAATTGATGTTTTTCAGAACAATGCCAAAATTTCATCCTAAGCTATATTTCATATTCCGAATTCAAAAATGAAGTCTATTTTACCAAATTCATAACATAGAAGTTGCATTAATTAATTTTGTAATTAAATCCCGCTGTTAAAACAAATAGCGTGTTTTTAAGAAACAATATCTATCAAAAGATTGACACTTGTTTATGTCTGGTTTAAATGTGAAATTACATCCAATGACCAACATTGTATTAAATTGTAAAAATATATTCTAAATATACTTTAAAACCACTCAAATTAATAATTTATCACTATTAATTATTTCGATTGAAAAATTTGTTTTTAACTAAAATTTAGTAATTTTCACTATTCATCAAAATATGAAAGTTATCCGAAAATCACCAAAATTTCACCTTAGGCTAAATTCGATACTCCAAATCCAAAAATAAAGTCCATTTTGAGAGCTAAAATTTCTAAAATTTTAAAAGGTGGTTATTACTATTCATAACGGCTAGTTTTAATAATATTTTAATAGCATATCGTTGTTTAGTGAAACTCAGTATTACATACTACGCACGCTATCGAGGAAGGTCGCGATTGCGTGTAATGCAAGGCAAGTCAAGGATGCGTGTTGTGCAAGCTCCTTTTGGTGCAGCGTACAACACAAGACAATAATGAAATTAAAAAGAATATTTTTAATAAAATCTCGGGCTGTTACATTCTACCCCCCTTAAAATGAATTTCGCCCTCGAAATTCGTCGGGGTTATAAATGGTTTACTATTCGAAAGTTTCTTTAATAGAGATCCACATCGTAAAAAGGAAATACCAAAACTTGGCTTTAAAAACTAAAGTATGAAATGTAACGATTACCCAAATAAACTAATCACTGGGTTTCCACATAGGTGAAAATATGGATATGGAAGAGAAATCTAACCATCATGTTCTGATGGAGAGTGGTAGATAACATGGCTATGGAAAAGTCAGTAATCACAAATCCATAGATTTGTGATGATATAAGGTACCATCTGATTCATCAGGTATAAGATCACTAGGACAACATTTTTGGTTTTCAAGATCATTTCCCTAAAGTTGAAAATTTGCTTAGAATAAATACTTACTTTATTTTGGTACAATCTCACTGTTGTTCGTGCCTTGAACAATTTCCACTTCATCTCTTAAATAAATGAAGTTGAATTTGTTATTCGTGAAGTGTTAGCAGATCATGTGATAGAATGACGGGTCATTCCATCTGTCTCAAACAAAAAGTTAGCAAAAATTATATACATAAGTTGATCTATAGTGAGATTAATCATATATGGTTCCTAAAATGGACTTATACATCATATATCATACTGCTTAATATAATAAAACTAGTTTCTACTAAACAGGGACTTCCTGTAGGCCAGTGGTAGGAAATAAAGGCCAGTCGCACTTCGGTTGTGGGTTCGATTCCCACAGCCTTGTCCGGAGCGATGGGTTGTCGCCCGTCCTGCAGGTTGTCCTTTTTCTAAAAAAAACTTCTATCCTTAAACAATACTAACTTATGTCAAACATAATCCATTTCAATCATTAGGATTATCCATAATACTGCAGTCCACTCTCATAACATAGTGAAAACGATTACCAGAGATTTAATACCATTGTTGATCCCCATATATCATAAGATATTTTTGTTGGTCACATTCTAAACATTCAAAGTCCTTAATCATGTATTCTCTTGAATACCCATTGATCCTTAGTGAAAACATGAATGCAGTTAAACGTTAACACTTTCCACATACCAAAATCCTCAAAATTCTTTATAATCAAACCATGATATCACTTAGTCCTTATATCAATCATGAGCTCATGAATACTGTCAAATATTTAATTTTCTCATTTTCCCTTCATTATGCGCATATCATTCTTTTTCCAAAAATATCTCAATCACTTTCCACGGTTACTGGAACAATAAAATTATTGAAAACCACAATAGACCAATACATAAATATTCCAATATTCCACGATACTATATACAGCACTATTTTGGAATCCCATTACATAAACACTTAATCATTCCACCACATCGTTGTCATATTCAACATCGCCAATAGTGATCGCATGTGACTTCGCTTTGTCCTTTGCCTTAAGTGGTTGCTCATGTTGATCATCACTAACCCTTGGATTAGGGCATTTATTGGCATAATGTCCCATCTCCTTGCACTTGAAACATTGAAGTGTTGGTGGTGCGTTCTCTGCAGTGTTTGCTTTGTTCACATCATTAGAAACCCTTTTTCCATTACTTCGACACTCAGCTACTCGATGACCTTATTTTCCACACTTAAAACATTTTCTAGTCCCTTTAAGACAATCTCCACCATGCTTCTTTCCACACTTTGAGCATAAGGAAACATTCATCTTCTTTTCACCATTATTCTGAGATTTCTCCTTGAACTCCATCTTTTGTTTCTTTTCAAAACCAAGAGATGGATATGTAACACCAACTTCCATTTCTACCTTCATAGCACAACGGACAATTTCTTCATAGCTACTGAAGTCTCATATAGCTAATGCCCTTCGAAGACTTGGTTTTAAGACACTGAAAAATCGATCAACTTTACTTTCAGGTTGGATGATAATGCCAGATGCATACCTTGCAAGTCTTGTAAAATTCGCTTCGTATATACCAACAGATTCATCATCCTTCTGTTTCAGCTCAAGAAACTCCTTTTCCATCTTCGTTCGAAGAATACGAGGGAAGTACTTATTGAAAAATAAGTTCTTGAACTCGTCCCATTCCATGGACTCAATTTCATCTCTTTGCCTTGTATTCTTGATAAGATTCCACCATTGATCAGCTTGACCTTCCAAACGATATACTGCTAAGATGACTTTATCATGTTCAGAACATTGAAGAACTGAAAATATCTTTTCATTGGTACTGATCCATTGTTCAACAACAAGTGGATCGGAAGTCCCACTGAAAGAAGGTGGACGTTGCCTCATGAAGGACTCAATAGAATATTGTTCCCTTCTCTGCTCATTTGGAAGTCCAGAATGATTCATAGCTTGTGTAAGTATAGCAATAAGATTTTTCACTCCATCTCCCATAACATTTGTTTGTTCAGGAGGATAATCATTGCATTGTCCATTGCATTGATCAACACGGTTCCTTCGGGTTCCAGCCATCGTCTAAAACCCAAAAAGAATAGTGTGAGAGGCAAAAATCATGCTAGGGAAAACAACATAATAAAGGGGGGGTACCTTCAATATCTAACATCTTAGGTTTAATTCTATGATCGTTAGCGTAGTTCTAGTACTATAACCTATACGTATACTTAACCTTAGTGACATCCCTAGACATACCTTAGAAATATCTCTAGGGATCTCACTAAAGTTCTCGCATCCTAGTTTCCAAAGGTTGACTAAACCTTTCCTCTGATACCAACTGTAGAGACCCGAAGCTTGACGTACATGAACATTACACTACTTTCGCAGAATACTTAGTACGTAACAAAAACACACACACAATGATCGTGATAGTTTAGTGTCTTTGGAAACTCGGAATATAATCTTTTAATCGTGGTGAAAGATCTTAAAAATCTCCCATAAAGATCTTCCCCTTTTTTTTACCTAAAACCTTTCTTTATATCCTGGGGAAAAGAAAACATAAAAGGGTGAGCTCAAATGCTCAGTAAGGGTAAACAAAAGAAATATCAATCACATCATATATATAAGCACATAACTTTTGGAAATCTTAACCTGCAAAAGAGATCATAATTTCATAACATGGGGTAAATCATGGCAGTGAAATGTAATCACAATAATCATAACCTAAAACATGAAACTTTGTGGCATTCACACATAATCATAGAGAATCATTTCTTGTTAGTCAAGACTCATTGCCAAGACTATCTTAGTGGACAAAGTCCCTTTCTGAATCGAGTAACCCTCGTTTCAGTCCTGTTTCACTGAACCGGTATAACCTACCGTTCCAGCCCTGTCTATCTCATGAGATATAAAATCTTTACCCAATGCATTGGATGGAGATATAGGTCCCACCCATCTCATAATGATACCATTCTTATGTGTGCCACAAATTAATAAACCATACATCATTGCATAACCCATGTAATACAAATGGGAATATTAAACATCATGACATCATAAAACAATTCATA
This sequence comes from Viscum album, assembly GCA_963277665.1. Taxonomy (NCBI): domain Eukaryota; kingdom Viridiplantae; phylum Streptophyta; class Magnoliopsida; order Santalales; family Viscaceae; genus Viscum; species Viscum album. Next base: position 385,896,508 of record OY728125.1, read on the forward strand.
CAAGATAAAGGAATTCATAAAAATAATTCCATCACAACATGATCAAATCAATGTAATAATAGGGATAAAAACAGAACCCTTTATTATCTTAGATGGAAAATTATTTTGAAAAAACACTTGAAATGAATTCTTGAGGAAAATATCCTTTCTTCTTTAAAAACATTTTTCCTTTCTTAATATGTCATAAAACTTTAAACTAAATGAAGTTGATTAAAAATAAACTTGAAAACTTGTAAAGTAAGCTTCTTGGAAATAATGTTTTAAAAATCCATTCATGCCGTATAAGTTACAAAACATTCTTCGTACTTTTGTCAGAAAATTCAAAAAGTACCTCGTACGAAAAAACGACAAAAGATTCCTTTTATATTCTTTACTAAAAACTCACCGAAGGGTAAAATTGGATTTAAACTATTGTAAGTGGATGGAAACAATATTACATAATGAGGTAACATGGATGTGGATGATAAAATACACCCCGGTAAATACTTACGAATAAACAATCTCGGATAAAAATGAAATTGTGATATTTCCCTTACCTTATGTCCGATTTGCTTCGTATGTGTCCGAACCTCCTGTATAATGATTTAAATAATGTCATTGACTTATTACAGAATCATACATATTGATATGATATCATATATGGTCATATTATTAGATTCTTGTTTGCAATATTTCATTGTTACTTGTTACTCGGGTCTTTATTGCCTTTTGTTCTTATGCGTGTTTTGCCGAATAAATTCTTATTCTTCTTTTAAGGTTATAGATACCTTATATCCAGAATGGTATTAGTGTAACATATATCATATTTATTCATTCGATTCATTTATATAATTACTATGTAATGATGATCATGTAGAACAAGTCGCATCACATCGTGGAGACTGTATTCCGTACGTACGCACGAGTGATGATATCGTTCCTATGATCATGGAATTGTATTGGAGTGTATGTATATTATTTCAGTATCAATATTACTTTATAATAATCATAAATAGTTACTCATTACACCATTGTACCCATCCTTGTAAGGTGATGGTGGAAAATAGATTACACCACGGCGTGGAGACGGTATTCCGTACGTACGCACGCGCGGTGATTTCATTTTTCCATAGGATGGATAGAAGGTGAATTAGGGTTGTTTCATATTTATAATAACATATCAGTATGTAATTAATACTGATGTTATTACTTTATCATGAAACAACTAAAGAAGAAGAAGTTGAAAAAGAAAGAAATTGAAAAGATCGGTAATGGATATTACCTCTTCTTTGGAACGCTTCTTTGAATCCTCCACATAGGGAACTAAGATTGGTCTTTGAAGAAGACCAGGACCTCTAGGATTATTCTAGGGAAGTGTAGAGGATAACCTTTCAGGGGTTGTCCGAGCTTGAGTGCTCAATTTGGTGTGAGGAGGAGGGGGAGGAGGTGTCCTTTTATAAGGGAGGAGAGGGGCACCTTAGGAATATCTCAAAATATTATTTTATATTAAAGTCAAAATCGGTTTATAATGGTTCCAAAGGGTCTTATTTCGAAGCTAAAGTGGGTATGGGTCGAAATACTATCATCCAATAGGATTTAGACAAGTTTAGGGTATTATTTTAACCTTATCAATTAGATTTAACTCTAAGTTAAATAATTTAACTTTTACCGTGTCTTTTTGTTTTCTTTCTCTATATGGTTAATACACTTACTATAACATGCCAAACTAACCCCAAATTGTATATTATTAATACATATATTCTTATCTAAGTCATTTGTCCGAACCTTAGATTTTTTGGAATAAAATAACAATTAATAATATAATATTTGATTTAAAAACTATTTTGTGTCAATTTTGACACTATTTGATACATGATTTTTGTGAAAGTCATAACAGAATTATATATTCGAACCAAGTTGATTAAATCAACACTAATATATCATAGTAACCTAGAAAAGTATTTTAATTCATAAAAAGTCTCAAATTACATTTATTTTGGTATTTATAATATCAATTATGTCAATATTTCACTAATAAGATAATTACTGCATCATCTTTGTGTCATAAATAAATTAACTTATTTGATGTCTAAAAATTACAAATAAACTACCATCATGTAGGAAATCGTTTTAGCTTTCTAATGAATATTTACAATAGAATTTATCTTATCTACAAACCTATATTAAAAATGTTTTAGTAAATAAACTTTGATTTTGACTCTTTTAACTCTTCTTTGAATTAAATAATAATAAATGTCCTAATCTAATCCAAGTGGGCCTAAATGATAATATTTTACACTTAAGGTTGTTTTTGGTCGAGATACACTTGTCCAATAAGATTAGGACATGTGTTAGGGTACTATTAATATCATTGTTACCCTTAATTACTCTATTTACTTTTAACCGTGGTAAATAAAAGTAAAAAGTTATTATTCATCAAAAATTATTTTCATCTCATTGAACCACATTTTACTTACTGACATCAACCGTGTCTCTCGGATTTTTGAAATTCCATTCACAGAAGCGGTAAAATTAAGTTTTATGAAAAAATTCAGTTTTTTAACTACCACTTAGTAGTTTCACTATTCATCAAAAATTGATGTTTTTCAAAACAATGCCGAAATTTCATCCTAAGCTATATTTCATATTCCGAATTCAAAAATTAAGTCTATTTTACCAAATTCATAACATAGAAGTTGCATTAATTAATTTTATAATTACATCCCACTGTTAAAACAAATAGCGTGTTTTTAAGAAACAATATCTATCAAAAGATTGACACTTGTTTATGTCTTGTTTAAATGTGAAATTACATCCAATGAACAACATTGTATTAAATTGTAAAAATATATTCTAAATCTACTTTAAAACCACTCAAATTAATAATTTATCACTATTAATTATTTCGATTGAAAAAGTTGTTTTTAACTAAAATTTAGTAATTTTCACTATTCATCAAAATATGAAAGTTATCCGAAAATCACCAAAATTTCACCTTAGGCTAAATTCGATACTCCGAATCCAAAAATAAAGTCCATTTTGAGAGCTAAAATTTCTAAAATTTTAAAAGGTGGTTATTACTATTCATAACGGCTAGTTTTAATAATATTTTAATAGCATATCGTTGTTTAGTGAAACTCAGTATTACATACTACACACGCTATCGAAGAAGGTCGTGATTGCGTGTAATGCAAGGCAAGTCAAGGATGCGTGTTGTGCAAGCTCCTTTTGGTGCAGCGTACAACACAAGACATTAATGAAATTAAAAAGAATATTTTTAATAAAATCTCGGGCTGTTACAGCATACAACACAAGACATTAATTAAATTAAAATAATATTTTTCATAAAATCTCAGGCTGTTAGATTCTACCCCCCTTAAAATGAATTTCGCCCTCGAAATTCGTTGGGGTTATAAATGGTTTACTACTCAAAAGTATCTTTAATAGAAACCCACATCGTAAAAAGGAATACCAAAACTTGGCTTTAAAAACTAAAGTATGAAATGTAACGATTACCCAAATAAACTAATCATTGGGTTTCCACATAGGGGAAAATATGGATATGGAAGAGAAATCTAACCATCATGTTCTGATGGAGAGTGGTAGAGAACATGGCTATGGAAAAGCTATCAATCACAAAGCCATAAATTTGTGACGATCTAAGGTACCATCTGATTAATCAGATATAAGAGCACTAGGACAACATTTTTTGGTTTTCAAGATCGTTTCGCTAAAGTTGAAGAATTTGAATTAGAATAAATACTTACTTTATTTTGGTACAATCTCACTGTTGTTTGTGCCTTGAATAATTTCAACTTCATCTCATAAATAAATGAAGTTGAATTTGTTATTCGTGAAGTGTTAGCAGATCATGTGATAGAATGACGGGTCATTCCATCTGTCTCAAGCAAAAGTTATTAAATATACATAAGTCATTCTATAGTGAGATTAATCATATATGGTTCCTAAAATGGACTTATACTTCATATATCATACTTCTTAATATAATAAAACAAGTTTCTATTATACAGGGACTTCCTGTAGGCCAGTGGTAGGTGATATAGGCAAGTCGCACTTCGGTTGTGGGTTCGATTCCTACAGCCTTGTCCGACGCGATGGGTTGTCGCCCGTCCTGCAGGTTGTCCTTTTTCTAAAACTACATTACTATAACATCCTATCAATAATATCGAAAAAAGAACTTCTATCCTTAAATAATACTAATTTATGTCCAACATAGTCCATTATAGTCTTTAGGCTTATCCATAATACTGCAGTCCAGAGATTTAATACCATCTTTGTTCCCCATATATAATAAGATATGTCTTGTTGGTCACATTCCAAACCTTCAAAGGCCTTAATCATGTATTCTCTTGAATACCCATTGAACCATAGTGAAAACTTGAATGCAGTTAAAAGTTAACACTTTCCACATACCAAAATCCTCAAAATTCAATATACTCAAACCATGATATCACTTAGTCCTTATATCAATCATGAGCTCATGAATGCTGTTAAACATTTCATTTTCTCGATTTCCCTTCATTATGCACATATCATCTTATTTCCAAAAATATCTCAATCACTTTGAATACCACATTAGACCAACAAATAAATATTCCAATACTTTATGATACCACATTATTTTGGAATCCCATTACATAAACACTTAATCATTCTACCACATCGTTGTCATATTCAACATCGCCAATAGTGATCGCATGTGACTTCCCTTTGTCCTTTGCCTTCATTGGTTTCTCATGTTGATCATCACTAACCCTTGGATTAGTGCATTTATTAGCATAATGCCCCATTTCCTTTCACTTGAAGCATTGAAGTGTTGGTGGTGCGTTCTCTGCAGTGTTTTCTTTATTCACATCATTAGAATCCCTTTTTCCATTACTTCGACACTCAGCTGCTCGATGACCTTCTTTTCCACACTTAAAACATTTTCTAGTCCCTGTAAGACAATCTCCACCATGCTTCTTGCCACACTTTGTGCATAAGGAAACATTCATCTTCTTTTCACCATTATTCTGAGATTTCTCCTTGAACTCCATCTTTCGTTTCTTGTCAAAACCATGAGATGGATATGTAACACCAACTTCCATTTCAACCTTGATAGCACAACGCACAATTTCTTCATAGCTACTGAAGTCTCTTATAGCTAATGCCCTTTGAAGACTTGGTTTTAAGCCACTGAAAAATCGATCAACTTTACTTTTAGGTTGGATGATAAGGCCAGATGCATACCTTGCAAGTCTTGTAAAATTTGCTTCGTATATACCAACAGATTCATCATCCTTTTTCTTTAGTTCAAGAAACTCCTTCTCCATCTTTGTTCGAAGAATACGAGGGAAGTACTTACTGAAAAACAAGTTCTTGAACTCGTCCCATTCCATGGACTCAATTTCATTTCATGGCCTCGTATTCTTGATAAAATTACACCATTGATCAGCTTCACCTTCCAAACGATATACTGCTAAGATGACTTTATCTTGTTCAGAACATTGAAGAACTGAAAATATATTTTCAGTAGTACTGATCCACTGTTCAGCAACAAATGGATCGGAAGACCCAATAAAAGAAGGTGGACATTGCCTCATGAAGGACTCAATAGAATATTGTTCCCTTCTCTGCTCATTTGGATGTGCAGAATGATTCATAGCTTGTGTAAGTATAACAATAAGATTTTTCACTCCATCTCCCATAACATTTGTTTGTTCAGGAGGACAATCATTGCATTGTCCATTGCATTGATCAACACGGTTCCTTCGGGTTCCAGCCATCATCTAAAACCCAAAAAGAATAGCGTGAGAGGCAAAAATAATGCTAGGGAAAACAACATAATAAAGGGGGAGTACCTTCAATATCTAACATCTTAGGTTTAATTCTATGATCGTTAGCGTAATTCTAGTACTATAACCTATATGTATACATAACCAAAGGGACATCCCTAGACATACCATAGAAATATATCTAGGGATCTCACTAATGTTTTCGCATCCTAGTTTCCAAAGTTTGACTAAACCTTTCCTCTGATACCAACTGTAGAGACCCGAAGCCTAACGTACATTGACATTACATTACATTTGTGGAATACTTAGTACATAACAAAAACACACACACAAGGATCGTAATAGTTTAGTGACTTTGGAAACTCGGAATATAATCTTCTAATCGTGGTGAAAAATCTTCAACATCTCCCATAAAGATCTTCTTTTTTTGTATACCTAAAACCTTTCTTTATATCCTTAGGTCCGACTTGCTTTGTACGTGTCTGAACCTCCTCTTCTTTGAAACGCCTCTTTGAATCCTCCACTTAGGGAACTAAGATTGGTCTTTGAAGAAGACCAGGACCTCTAGGATTATTCTAGGGAAGTGGAGAAGGGATTTTGGCAGGGGTTGGCTGAGCTTGAGTGCTCAAATTTGTGTGAGGAGGAGGGGGAGGAGGTGCCCTTTTATAAGGGAGGAGAGGGGCACCTTAGGAATATCTCAAAATATTATTTTATATTAAAGTCAAAATCGGTTTATAATGGTTCCAAAGGGTCTTATTTCGAATCTAAAGTGGGGATGGGTCGAAATCCTATCAACCAATAGGATTTAGACAAGTTTAGGTTATTATTTTAACCTTATCAATTAGATTTAACTCTAAGTTAAATAATTTAACTTTTACCGTGTCTTTTTGTTTTCTTACACTATATGGTTAATACACTTATTATAACATGCCAAACGAACCCCAAATTGTTTATTATTAATATATATATCCTTATCTAAGTATTTTGGCCGAACCTTAGATTTTTAGGAATAAAATAACAATTAATAATATAATATTTGATTTAAAAACTATTTTGTGTCAATTTTGAAACTATTTGATATATGATTTTTGTGAAAGTCATAACAGATTTATATGTTCAAAACAAGTTGATTAAATCAACACTAATATATCATAGTAAACTATAAAATTAGTGAGATTCATAAAAAGTCTAAAATTACATTTAATTTGGTGTTTATAACATCAATTCTGTCAATATTTCATTATTAAGATAATTACTGCATCATCATTGTGTCATAAATAAATTAAATTATTTAATGTCTAAAAATTATAAATAAAATACCATTATGTAGGAAATCTTTTTATTTTTCTAATGAATATTTACAATCTAATTTTTCTATTTATAACCCTATATTAAAAATGTTTTAGTAAATACACTTTGATTTTAACTCTTTTAACTCTTCTTTGAATTAAATAATAATAAATGTCCAAATCTAATCCAAGTGGGCATAAATGATAATAGTTTACACTTAAGGTTGTTTTTGGTCGAGATAGACTTGTCCAATAGGATTAGGACATGTGTTAGGGTAATATTAATATCATTTTTACCCGTAATTACTCTATTTACTTTTAACCGTGGTAAAAAAAAGTAAAACGTTACTATTAACCAAAAATTATTTTCATCTCATTGAACCACATTTTACTTACTGACATCAACCGTGTCTCTCAGATTTTTGAAATTCCATTCACAGAAGTAGTAAAATTAAGATTTATGAAAAAAATAATTTTTTTAACTTCCACTTTGTAGTTTCACTATTCATCAAAAAATGAAGTTTTTCAGAAAAATGCCAAAATTTCACCCTAAGCTATAATTGATATTCCTAATTCAAAAATGATTTCTATTTTACAAAATTCCCAACATATAAGTTTCATTAATTAATTTTATAATTAATTTCCGCTGTCACAACAAATAACGTGTTTTTAAGAAATAATAACTATCAAAAGATTAACACTTGTTTATGTCTGGTGTAAATGTGAAATTACATCCAATCACCAACATTGTATTGAATTGTAAAAATATATTCTAAATATACATTAAAACCACTCAAATTAATAATTTATCACAATTAATTATTTCGATTAAAAAAGCTGTTTTTAATTAAAATTTAGTAATTTTCACTATTCATCAGAAAATGAAAGTTATCCGAAAAGTACCAAAATTTCACCCTAAGATAATTTCGATATTACGAATCCAAAAATAAAGTCCATTTTGAAAAATAAAATTTACAAAATTTCAAAAAGTGGTTATTAATATTCATAACGGCTAGTTATAATAACATTTTAATAACATATCGTTGTTTAGTGAAACTCGGTATTGCGTACTACACATGTTATCGAGGAAGGTCGTGATTGCGTATAATGCAAGGAAAGTCAAGGATGTGTGTTATGCAAGCTACTTTTGGTGTAGCGTAAAACACAAGACATTAATTAAATTAAAATAATATTTTTCATAAAATCTTGGGCTGTTACAGGTAATAAGCTCTTAAGGAACAAATACTCTTGGATTTATTTTCCTACGAACCTATAAACACACACAAATGCATTCCACTCAATGAAAAGGTATAGAGGGAAAGGAAAAAAGATACAAAACAGCGATAAAAAGAAAACTAAACATGCATCAACCTCTAAATAGTACAAGTACATAAGGTTGAATGAAAGGGAGAGGGGGAACATATACTCCCAACTATAAAAGGTCCACAACCCGACAACATGTGACAAAGTAAAACATCTGGGAGAGTCACACACTTGAATTCCAGGCTACAACCACCACACAGGTCCAAGATCCAGTATCCCTAATATCCTCTGACGACATGACCAACTCATTCATCAACTGTATGGGCACACAAAGTCCCAGAAAAGACCAAGTAGTGGTGAGTATAAAAATAATCATTAGGATTACCTGATAGATCAAAATATTAAAAAAAAATGGGTACACTAAGAAGGGGAGTAGTAGATAGAATAAGGAATAGAAAGAGAGTAAAACTCACACAAAAAGACAGTAAAAAATCATTTGAAAAACAAGGATCAAGAAATGGTGATAATATGAACATATCAATGAGTATTTGTTACCTATAGTAGGAGAGTAGATTCGTCCAACCATGAGATGCTAGAAACAGAACGCAAGTGTAATAACACGCGTGTCTTTGCCTCTCCTAGAAGGAGCATATCCAAAAACCAAGGAGTTGGTAAAACAACTAGGATATATATATATATTCTCAACCAAGGAATCCCAATCAGGGGACTAAGGGGATCTCCATCCCATAGCTCATCCTTGGAAAATAGTCACCAATAGTTTCATAATTAACCACCACTGATGCCCAGTATCCCTCACATTTTCCCCAAACATGCAAGCCAAAGGGTACCAATAGCCATACCTTGATACTATCTTATTCGGGTGAGTGTGTCTCACTCACACAACTCCATATTGTGTTATAAGGAGATGTCTCAATGGGAAAAGTTTTCCTCTTTCTTTTTAGTCTAAAGGCACATCAATCCACATCTCACCACTGATCTGCATAGTCAAGAGGTTGTACCTCAATGTTGAGGCCGCTTTCCCATCCCAACTGGTGGGTTCCTCTATAAAAATTTTGAGGACCCATGCCCTGCCAAGAAGAAGGATTCCACTCAAAAAAGGTCAAGCACTGATGCCTGAACAATTTGGAGGGTTTTACACTGAAAATGTCAGTGGCCTCTACCCAACCCAACTAGAGGGTTCTAGTTAGAAATGGTCATGGACTCATTCCCAACCCATATAGAGGGTTCCACTCTAGTGTCATTGAGGAACCATACCCATCCCAGCTATATAACTCCACTTAGAAGTAACTAAAAACATAGCCTTCCATCTCCTTTCATCGGAATCGTCTTGGATAGGAGTTGTGTTCAAATCATCGAGTTTCGCCTCATATAGGAATCATGATCAGAACATTGATTGTCTCCTCATATAGTAGATACACTTAGAACATCGAGTATAACCTCATATAGGTGTCGCACATGGAACAAATTGCATCAAATCTAATAATCCACAATAGAGGGAACCATCACATTCCATGAAGAAAAACACTTAGGATATTCATCCTGCATACAAAAATATGAATCTAAAAGAATGGAATGTGAGAGACAGAAGATTCGTAAAATTATTACACGACAAATGTGGGGCCCGCATGATGTGTGACCCCTCCTTATCGCCCAACCATGTACCTAACCATTCTTAGGTACTAAGCTATGAACAAGTACCCCTAGTCATGCCATCTTACTCATAGATTACATGACACACCAACTCAACAGGCCAACGAGTGCATAACGCTCATCATTGATTCGAAGGGCCAAAAGTGGAATTATGTTGGCACACCTCCTCAAATGGATCAAAAACATTTGAAGGCATCACTTCATACATATTCTCCACTCTCACATGAGTAAATGTTGACCCAAGTCATGGGTTCACCTCAGAAAATTCAAAATTATCTTCCACTGATATTCCTTTCATGTTTCCACATTTAATGAGATCACAAACAAGGATCTGCACACCCAAATGGATCACACTATTTTGATCCTTGTGGAAAACATTCAAGATAAACTATAAATTCACCCCAAATGGACATCTGATGGAAAATCTCATGTTGTTGTATCATTCTCTAAAGATTTACTTTGGTTCCTACACCTTGATCTGAAAAAAAATTATATGGATCATGTCATTGTGATCCCCATGGAAAAACTCATGAGAGAGACTACTCATTCATCCAAAATGGATAACTAGTGAAAATGATTCATTTCACAGTGACACGTGCGAACAGGGCCTTGTAGAGGCCCACACCTCAACTTCGGTTTAAAATCCTCAAAGTGGTCTTAAAAATCCAACCTAAACACTTTGGTCACAACACCCCTGATGGCGTGTTAAATAGACATTCCATTTAGAAGATGGGTCTGATACAAGATCCATGAATAATAATAAATATATTATTATTATTAACAAAGGTGTTTCATGATTACCAAAAACAAAGCCAAGACATAAAAGTCTTGAACTTGTCAAAAAATATCTGTCTTGATTAGTGGTACACATGGCCATAGATGGCACGTCAATCGTACTTCTGATGCAGGCACATTTTCCAAAAGAAGGAACTAAAAATAATAAATAAATTATTATTAAAAAAGTGAGAGCTTCTCCCCACCCACCTTCAAGAATGAAATTAAAAATTCCAAAAACTAAACAAAATGTCCTAGATCGACTCAAGGATCATGTTTCTTCATATGACACATCAATTGGAAGTGTCGTTTATGTGATATGGCATCCTAAATCCTTATGGACCGAAATGAACTGGTCTGACCCATTATGGTTAGAACTCTCAGCTTGGTCTGGGCCACCCTAGTTGGCCTGACTCTCTACCATCAACCCTAATTGATCTTTGCATCCTTCTCCGCTGGCCCACCACTCTGTGGCCCCAACTACACCATGTCCACACAACACCCCCAGCTCCCCTCTCATGTGTCTCAGTTGCCTCCCCGAACCCCCCTACAGACGTCGTTCTAGCCTCCTACATCTAGCATGCCGTCATGACCTCTCAGTCCTGCCTCCCTCCAACCCTACCATGCTACCTAGATCACTAGCCACATTGGGAAGCCACACCATGAGGCCACCCCACTTCATCATAGACCCTAATTCCGCTCTACCGACCGACCATATGTATTTCGGCCATTGCTCCTCTATTGTGCCATCCTACACGACCACCACGTATTTCTGCTATTGTCTGGCCTTTCTCTGGTTGTCCCTTCCACTGACCAATGCGACTCCACCACTCTTCTGATATCAAAATATATTGTTGTTCTGGGATACTTGGATAGATCTATTCAGATACTCATGCTTCGATCAATGATCTGTTATAAATTCAATGTGTCTAGGATTAAACATCGATAAAATTGAAGAACGGGTGAAGAAAACGACAAAAAAATGGTATTCATTAATAATTGAAGGCCTTGTTAGTGCAACAATCAATAGTGATATTAAAAATTAAGAAACAAAGAAAAATTGAAGGATTTTAAATTAAAATCATGAATCTTAACTCAAACTTAGAAGAAATCCTACCTCGATTGAGTCATTCAGTGTTGACGATGCATCCACGATGCTCCTACTTCAATCCATCAATGTTTCAACAGAGATCGCCCCTTTATTCAATGAATAACGAATCAATAAGAGATACAGACATAGAATATAGAGAGAGAAGGGAATTAGGGGTTAAACCTAATTCAAATATCTTAAATTCCTATTTATAGAATCCCCAATCAGTGTGGAATTAAAAATTCTCTGGACCTCTAATTTTTTGTTCCACTATGGAAAAACACCCCATTCTGAACTCAACTTAGGTCTCATATTTGCAATCTGAGTCCCTATTTGAGAGTTATATGGCTCGGCGTTTGAGATAAAAATAATTAAATTTAGTAATGTTATTTAATAAAATTCCCTCTGAGGAAGCTTCTATAGAAGACTCATGCAAAAAAATGTTATGCCCTGCATAGGGTAAACACCACATTTCAGACTCAACCATGTTAATATATTTTTTATCTGAGCTACTATTTAAGAGATATCTCATTTAATTCGTGAATGTAGTACAAAATGACTTAATATTTTTGTATAAATTATTTTGGGCACACTGGGCCTCAGAATCTCATGTCGTCTCAGTGCCTAACTCTATAATTATATATATAAATATTCAAAAGTCATACAAGTTGAAAATTGGGTCTCTACAATGTTGTACTTGGAAATGTCAATTCTCCCTATTTAAAACCATATTTGTTTCCCACATTCATCCAAAACCAGCATTAGATTCCTTAAGAATGTGTTGAATGTCCTTCTATAAACTGATAAGTCATATATAAAAACCTATATAAATATAATCTTATATAATAATGTGTTGTATGGTCAAGTGAAAATGTTATTTTCTGATATTTAGGACTATTAGAAATCTTATTATACCCATAGTAACCATCTTCGAATCAATAAAACCAGTTTCAGGTGAGACTCCTAGAACCTAGTCCATAAAGTTGAGTATAAAGTGGTCCTTCCAAGTAATATCATTCAACTCCCTGTAGTCAACGCATACTCTCCAAACTGTGACAGTCCATGTGGTAATGAGTTCATTCATATCATTCAAAATCACTATAATTATTACTTTTAAGGAATTAATTGAAAATTACTCACCCATGAATAATATGATATTTGAAATACTATTATAGCATCCAATAACCTAATCACATACTTTTCAACAACTAATTTCATTGGAGGATTGAGCTACTGCTGAGGTTTCCATGATTGTCAAGCTACCTCCTCTAAAAGAACCCTATGATTTCAAGTACATGGATTAATTCATTTCAAATCATCTAGTATTGATATAATTTATTTAAAATCCCTTTTATGAATTTCAAAAAAAACATGATCATTCAAGAGATAATATTTGAGAATCACTAGAAGTACTTCATTCTCACCCAAATATTCATACGTTAATGAGTAAGGGAGATGATTTAATTCTAGATGCAGAACCTTTAAAACTGAATATGCAATCGGATTAGTCACATATTATTCCTACATATCAAGTTCTACTTATCACTTCCAATATTTTTCACCTTAGAAGTAAATTTAATCAACTTCTCCATGTTCTAAAACAAACTGGTCTTCCTCATCACCTTGAGCTCTAATGAGTTGGGAATTACATATATCAAAAAAAATTACTCCCAATAAATTTCCCAATTTATAGATAGCAAAATATATCTCGTAATCCATTTGAGAGGATTTAATAACATCATTGAATATTATATGACATAATTTCTCACCACCCAATCGAAAGACCAGTTCCCCTTGGTGGATATCAATCAACACTTTCCTAGTTTCATGGAAAAGTATTCCTAAGATAACTATCATTTCAGCATATTCCACCATATCTCTAACGATTAAGTGTGAAATAATGATATATTTTACACAATTCTCTAATAATACATCTATGAATCCCATAGGATACATGATGGATTGATGATAGAGTTGAAGTTCCACATTGGTAGGTTTCATCTCTTAAAATCCCAACTTCATAAAAACTGTAAACAATATCTAGTTAACACTAGATCTCATGTCACAAAGAGCCTTAATGAACTCAAATGATCTAATTAGATATAAAATATAAAAACTTACTAGATGTTGAATCTTGGGGGAATTTCATGTTGAATGACCGCTGAAAAATAATTCTTAAGGTAAATAGTTCCCCAAGTATTTTATCATCCCTTTTAGGGAAATAATTTATTTCATCAACTTTTAATAAGTTGAAATTTTAGTCAACACATCAACAAAGAAAATATTAATCTATAGATTTTGAAACAACACTACAAATATTCCAACTATGGATCTATATTTGTATGTTTTATTCAATCAGGGAATTGTAATAGCGGTACGTAAGGTTCCCCCACTCCCTTTTATTTTTCTCAAATCACTTATTTACCTTTTTATTTATCTCATTCCTAATGTTATAACATTGGGTTCATCCAATTCATCCAATATTTATGAGGATTCAACTTTCTTTTAAACATCCATTGTATTTTTATATTTGTTTTCATATTGATATAGTTATTTTCAACTTCTCTAGTTCACTTCCTTGGCATCCTCTAGAGGGTTCTTCTTAGTGTTACGTAACAGTATAGCTTGGTGTCTTTTTGAACGTTGATTTGAAATCTATTAAAAGAGTTTAATGTTTGCCTCTGGATTTTGAAACATATTTTTATCAATTTGGATAAAATTTGTAATCATCTCTTCTAGATTATAATGTGTATCCAATTGTGCTTATTTCGCCACCTTCTTTCATTTGTGTGGAAATGGGGATTATCATGGATGGGGTTTGTGTTGGAACCATGGCTATTCTATACATGAATTAGATTATGGTTTGTGTTTTTTGTCAATCCTCAATGGAAATTCAGACTGTTTACCAGAAAAGTAATCATACAATTTATGATGACAACAGTATTGAAGGTGGCGTTGTTTTTGAGTGTTTGCCAAATTTTTGGGCCTCAAAATCTGAAAATGAAGACAAGGATTGTTGGTAAAAGAAGGTGCGCACGAAGAGGAAGTGGTGCGTGAAAAATAATGGTTGTGTGCGAAATAATTGAGCTGGGTGCGAAAAACAGTGTGGAGTGCGAAATAGTGGATTGAGGCTTTTCGGACAAATAGTGTTTCAAAATCAAAACCTCGAAAAATGGAAAAGGCATGGGCTGCGTGAAAAATCAGGTGATGGGCATGAAAAACAATACTGGCACAAAATATTGCACACCATATTGGAATTTTTCCATGCCATGGGGGGTATTGCGTGCAGGGGTCTCAGATTCCCTATAAATAAGAGGTGACCCCCTCATACAGTATGTTTCAACACTTAGAGAAGGTCTGAGGTCTGATGCGTGTAAAAGCATTGTGTAAAGGGACTTGCACGAAATAGTCTGGTTTGCGCAAAATATTCCGGGATGCGCTGAAAAGGAAGAGTTGCACATAAAAATTTTGGCAGCGCATAAAAGACTCAGTTGCGTGAAAAGGGTGTTGTTGTGAAAAATATTCTTCCACACTAAAAAGGAAATTTTTCATGCAATTTTAAGGTCTTGCGCACAAAGGGTAGGTGTTGCGCGCAATTGTCAGTGAAACCTTTTTACATGTTCTGGTTATCCGGTTGAGAGGTTCAGTGCATTCAAGTTCATCATTTCCGGTCTTCGATGCAAGAAGAGTCTCATGCTAAGAAGAGACATTGACTTCAATGAAAATCTATTGAAGATACCTTCACGTCTATGAACTGCGTGAGACTTCACCAAAGGCAGTGAGCCAGGGGAGTCAATGGGAGTGATCCGAGGGACGCAGTAGGCTTTCCCTGAACAAATGTAAAGGCATTAAGCCTGGGACAGAGTGACTGTTCTCAAATATTTGTAATCCACAACGAGTTAAGAATAGTGTAACATGGTATGACTAACAACCTTCCAGTGTATGCTCCTTGGATGTAGCCCTTAGTGGTGAACCAAGTCAAAAGTGTTGTGTCATCACTTTGCATGTGAATGTTTTATTTATTCTCATATCCATCATAGAGGTTAAACTATTTTCTACCAATGTGGGAACAAGATCGATCTGTTTAAAAGAAAAATTTAACTCTCTGATTCACCCATCCCCTCTTAGGGTGTCCTGGGGCCCTTCAAGTGGTATCAGAGGGAGTCTATAATTGTTTGATCAATTTTTTTACCGCAATGGAAAATTCAGCCTATGTTATGGGATTTCACCACTTTGATGGAATTAATTTTCTGATTTGGAAGAACATAGTGAGATCACATCTAAGATCACTTGGAATGGATGTTCTATTTTCCACTATGCATGTTATACATCTTATTGATCCATTAGGGCTGGCTATGACTAATGCCTATAGGCAAATTATTGATGCTTATACTAATGCATAGAATTCTCTCACCACAACCCTTTTCTGATCAGATCTATATAAAGGTGATGAGTTGCACCTCAGCAAAGTCCATGAGGGATAAACTTGAAAATATTTGTGAAGGAGATAGAAAAGTGAAGGCGGAAAAACTACAAGTCCTAAACAATAGGTTTGATTATCTGAAGATTCATCCTGATGAGAATGCAAACTCCTTCTTCATTCAAATTACTAAAGTGGTTGGACAAATTTGGGGTCTAGGTTAAGAAATAAAATACGTTGACATTGTAAAGATAATATTAAGAATACTTCCACCCCTATACTATGAAAAGGTACCATACCTTGAGGAAAGAGATTTTCCCAAACTTTCTTTGGATGATCTGTTGAGCAGCCTAGTGGGATATGAAATGAGATTCAAACCAAAAGATGCTACTATATAAGTAAGCAAGGAAATGGCATTCAAATCCATATAGAAACTACAAATTTCAAAATATATTAGTGTTGAAGATGATGAGGAAAAAAGAAATTCTTTCTCTCTTTCCCAATAAGTTCTAGAAGGTAATAGGGAAATTCAATGGGAACTTATATCTACCTTGCTTTCGTTGTGGAAAAACTGGGCACATTGCTTCTCAGTGCTTAAGAAAGATCGATGATAATGATAGTGATACTGAAAACATTGAGAAGCCTCAGAAAAGGTTTTCCAATAAAGGATACTTCAAATCTAGAAAGAATGTTCTGAAGAATATTTCTGTATATGAAGAGGAAGAAAATGATAATTAATTCTATGATGATGGAGAACCAGAATTTAAAACGGGGAACCATGCTTCCATGATGGCCACTATTGAAAAATCTGATGATACTGGTGGAGACAATCTGTTGAAAACTAGTGCGGATCATGAGTTGCAACTTAAGCATGCTGTTAGTAAGCATAAGATTAAATGTTAGACTTTCAATAATTGGAAATCAATTTTAGAAGAATTAACTGAATATGTTAATCAACTTGAAGCTGAAATTGAATGACTGGAAGAATTTGTGAAAGTACAGTCTAAAATCCTTGAAATAAATGATGATGTAGTGGATCTGAAGTTGATAATTGAAGAGTAGGGAAATTTCATCAATGGCCTCACATCTAGATGAGAAGAAAAATCCAATACTTTTGAGGGCCTTGAGGAGGAAGTTGTTACTCTTATAATTAAACATGAGACCAAATCAATTTCAAAATAATCAAGGAATAAAATACATTTTGGAAGATTCTCATATGCAGAAATACTAGAAAGAGCCAAGTGTGGTTCAGATGGGGTTGGAAAAATTTTGAGTGATCAAAGACTCTCTTGCATGGGAAAGAGTGTAATTGGATGTGAAGCTGAGACATCAATAGATGGAAGTGAATAGAGCCAAAAGAAAGAAAAGATGAAAGTTGTAAATGTTGAAACACTTCCCAAAGTGGTGAAAAAGAAACCCTCAATCCAAACTAAAAGGATAACTAAAAATTATCCCCAAAAATTCAGAAATTACAGACACTGCAACTATTCTCCCAAGGAAGAAGGTATGAGGAGAAATTAAAGTGAGAAAACATTTCCTCTAATTAAGTGTCAGTTTTGTGGCTATCTGGGCCATACCATGTCATATTGCGATGAAGCAAGGAGCTACTTGAATGGGGAATATTTGGGACGTCAAAAAAGGAGACTGACATCATATCCTCTATCTTATAGAAGAAATAATTTCTATGGATATTATTTTCGTTGTTCTAACTTCAGTCATAAGGCTGTTCATTGTAGGAAGAGAAGGGACATGGACACCGCATACCAGAGTTCAAGATAAGTCAAATCTCGTCAACAAGATAGTGTTTCTATTACAAATAGGTTTTCTCCTCTCAAAGAAGACTTCAACAATGAAGTAACAATGTACACAGATGAGATAATTGAAAGGCCATCACTGCTCGATACTCAATCAAACGTCTCATGGAAAGAAAGGAATAAAATTGGGAAATCCAACCTTGCAGAGGTGGCCCTCAAAGCTACAAAAAGCAACAGTACCTGGATTCTGGACTACGGTTTTTCGTCTCATATGACAGGTAATGTTGGCTTATTATGGGATATCAAAAGGAAGGTTGATGGTACAGTACGATTTGGTAATGATGGAGCTCTGAAAATTAAGGTAGTGGGTGTACTGAATCTGATAATGGAGAGATAAAGAAGACTGAAGTCCTTTATGTAGATGGCCTACGTCATATTCTACTCAGCGTCAGTCAACTATGTGACTCGGGACATATAGTTACTTTAAATCAGAAAGGTTTCACTATCAAGGGAAATATAGGAAATTCACTTATGAAGGGATGGAGAATAGAAGGCAACATGTATCAGGTTGAATGTAAATAAAATGTTTCTTACATGAATGTTTAAGGAGAATACAATTTGTGGCATCGGAGACTGGGACACATCAATCAACAAGACATGGAGAAAATATCAAAATTGAGGATTTTCATGGACATTCCCAACCTGAATCTTGATCATGAAAAGTCTTGTGATTATTGCATTCGTGGAAAGCTAGTTTGTAGTTCATATCAGCCAAAGAAGAAAAGGTCATCTCATCTTCTTGATCTAATTCATACAGATGTATGTGGTCCGATAAATGTTACTGGAACTCATGGAGAAAGTTACTTTGTCCTTTTCGTAGATGATTACAGTAGAATGGCATGTGTTATGGTCATTCACAAAAAACTACAAGTGCTTGATTTCATTAAAACATATCGATGAATCACTGATAATGATACTGGACAAACAATCAAAGTGTTGCGATCTGAAAATGGAGGGGAATACACATCCATTTAATTTTAAAATTACCTGGAGAAGCATGGGATACAACATGAGGTAGCTGCTATAAGAACTCCACAAAAAAATTGAGTTGTTGAACGTAGGAATCGACATGTGAACAACATGGCAAGAACTATTCTGATTGAGAGTCATATTCCAAGAAATTACTGGAAAGAGGTTTTTCAAGCTACAGTTTATATTCAAAATGGAACAGGACTTTATATGGGTGAGATGAAGACACCATATGAATTGTGGCATGGAAGTAAACCATCATTGAAATAATTTTGGGTTTTTGGAAGTAATTGATTCATTAGGAACAAAGAAGGAAATCAGGGGATGTATGGTGACAATGCAGATGAAGGAATATTCCTTGGACACACAATGAACTGCAAAGCTTACAAGTGTTTCAACAAGCGATTCGGAAGGATTGTGGAAATTAGTGATGTTAAGATAATTGAAAAGAAAACCAAAAATTCTTCAAGGACATCATATACAGATGTGATAAAAAGTGAGGAAGAAAGTGAACATGTAGAAAATACAAATACAGAAAAAGAGGAATCTGTACAAAACACTCAGTAGTCACATCATGATGTTGACTCAGAAGAAGAATCTGAAGAAGAAACTGTGGCTGGAGATAATGCAACTGAACTGCACATGAGAAATCTTAGAGCTGATATTGATCCATCTACCAAAATTGGGTACAGGAGTGTACCCACTCAAAAAAGAAATATGAAGAATAACATGCAATCTGCATTTCTATCAATTGTGGAGCCATCCTCATTCGAAGAAACTACAAAGGATGAATCTTGGGTGAAAGCCATGAATGAAGAGTTAGATCAGATTGACAAGAATCAGACATGGGATCTTGTCCAAAGACCTGAAGGTCACAATGTGATTGGTACAAAATGGATCTTCAATAACAAGTTTGATGAGCATGGAAGGGTTATCAGAAACGAGGCAGGACTGGTATGTAAAGGATACTCCCATATTGAAGGCATTGATGTTGAAGAAACCTTTTCTCCAGTGGCTAGACTAGATTCAATCAGTCTTTTCATTTCCATGGCACTCCAAAGAGGATATAAAGTATATCAAATAGATGTTAAGATAACATTCTTAAATGTTGTACTCAAAGAAGAAGTATACATTGAACATCCAGCGGGTTTTGTTCTTGGTACTAATGAAAAAAAGGTCTAGAAACTGAAGAAAGCTCTATATGGTTTGAAGCAGGCACCATGGGCGTGGTACTCCTGGTTGGACTCTTATCTCAAGAAGCTGGAATTCAAAAGAGGAGAAGTAGATCGCAATCTATATGTGATGAATTCTCCAAAAGATCAATTCATGGTTCTAGTCTACGTTGATGATATCATATTTGGTAGCAGTAGGCAGAAATTAGTGGATGAATTTTCCAATCAGATGAGATCATAATTTGAAATTTCTATGATTGGGGGGATCACATATTTCTTGGGGCTGCAGGTGATTAAAAAGAAGGATTACACTTTTATTTCTCAGGGAAACTATGCAAGAGAGCTGCTGAAGACGTTTAATATGAAAGACTCCAAACCATTGACAACTTCGATTGTAGTTAGAACTAAACATGGAAAGCATGAGGATGGGACCTTTGTAGATCCCATCATGTACAGGAGGATCATTGGAAGCCTACTGTACCTGACAGTGACATGACTAGATATTGTCTTTGCCACATGTCTTACATCTCGCATTCAGAGTAATCCAAAGGAGGAACATATGACAGTAGTAAAAAAGAATCATGAGGTATATTCAAGGTACTCACAATTTTGTCTTATACTTTGTCGCAGGATGAGATATTGAATTATAAGCATTTTCTGATGCTAACTGGATTGGCCATGTAGTGGACAGAAAGTCCACCAGTGGTGGAGCATTCTATATTGGGAATAAATGTGTTGGCTGGTTGAGCAAGAAACAAGAACGTACTTCACTCAAAACTGCTGAAACTGAGTACATATCTACCAAAAATGCATGCACTAAACTACTATGGATGAAGCAACAACTAATAGATATTTTTGATGAAGTGAAGCAACCAATTGTAATTTATTGTGATAACCAGAGTGCAATTGATCTTATGAAGAATCATGTTCAGCATTCTCGTACAAAAAATATTGAAATCAGGTATCACTTTATCAAAGAAAAATTTGAGCAAGGAGTGAATAGAATGGATCATGTGGGAACTGATGAGCAAGTGGTTGATATCTTGATTATGCCACTGTCAGCGGATTTGTTTGAGAACCATCAGTTGAACCTTGGTGTTCAGCCACCTCCCAGTGCATAAGGAGGTTACAAAATACCCCTCTCCCTAGTTATTTTAACATTCTTTATCTGTTTATGTTTGTGATGATGGTTTGTGGGAGAGATACTATCCAGGGGGTGAGTTTTGAGCTGAACAATGAACAATTACCGGTCATTGGGTTTATTGGAAATGGGGGAGAAAGGAATAAATTCAATCATGTCATTGACATGTAATGCTTCTATGACATGATGAGAATTCAGGGTTGGTGATAGGATGAGAAGGAATTCATTAGACATGTAATGCTTCTGTGACATGATGAGGATTCAGCTTCGGTGATAGGTTGAGAAGAAATTCATTGGACATGTAATGCTTCTTTGCCACTGTAAGAAAATTACTTGGGTGTCATTGAGAATTCTAAAACACAGGTACCCAATTCAAGCTTCATCTCTTGTTTTCTACACTGATCATTGCTCACGTAGACTTAGTGTGTTGGTTGTGTTGATTCTTGTATTTTTGGTTTTTGTGTGGATGGTGGACTATTGAATTTATTTAGTGATTTCCAACAAACCCAAAGGGGGAGATTGTTGGAACCATGGCTATTATATGCATTAGTAAGCGTATGGTTTTTTTTGTTAATCCTCAGTGGAAGTTCAAAATGTGTGCCGGAAAAGTAATCATATAGTTCAAGCAGACAACAGTATTGAAGGTCGTGTCATTTCCCAATGTTTGCCAAATTTTTGGGCCTCAAAATCGGAAAATGAAGACTTGGTTTTTTGGTAAAAGCAGGTGAGTGCAAAGAGGAAGTGGTGCGTGAAAAATAAGGGATGTACGTGAAATAATTGAGCTGGGTGTGAAAAAAAAAGCTTGGTGCATGAAATAGTGGATCGAGTTTTTTCATGCAAATAGTGTTTCAGAATCAGAACAACGAAAAATGACAGAGGCATGGGCTACGTGAAAAATCTGGTTATGGGCGCGGTGAACGATACCAGTATGAAAGATTGCATGCCATATGAGATGTTTTTCACACCACATTGTGGGTTTTGCACGTGGGGGTCTCATATGACTATAAATAATAGGTGACCCCCCTCATACGGTACGGTTGAAGACCTAGAGATGGTCTGAGGACTGATGTGCGTAAAAGGATCATGTAAATGGACTTGCGCGAAATAGTCTTCTTTGGGTGAAAAATTATAGGATGCGTGGAAAAGGAATAGTTGTGCATAAAAATTTGGGTGGCGTGTAAAAGACTCAGTTGCACGAAAAGAGTGTTGTTGCGCAAAATATTTTTCCGCTCAAAAAAAGAAATTGTGCATGTAATTGTAAGTTCTTGTGCACAAAGGGTAGGTGTTGCATGAAATTGTTGGTGAAACTTGTTAACACTTTCTGGTTATCCGGTTCAAAAGTTCAGTTCTTTCAACTGCATCATTTTCGGTCATCAATGTAAGTAGAGTCTCGTTCTAAGCAGAGACAATGTCTTCCATGAAAATCTATTGAAGAGACCTTCATGTCTATAAATTGAGTGAGAATTCACCAAAGGCAGTGAGCCAGGGGGAGTCAACAGGAGTGACATGAGGGACGCAGTAGGCTTTCACTGAACAATTGTAAAGGTAGTGAGCCTGGGATAGAGTGACTCTTCCCAAGTCTTTGTAATCCACAACGAGTGAAGAATAGTGGAATTTGGAACGACCAACAACCTGTCGGCATATGCTCTATGACAACCCTGCTTTTTATTATGACTTAAACTTGCTTTATTACATAAAACTTCACTTGATACAACAAAGAAGATCGAGAGGTTTAGTGTCTTTGGGTCATATGACCATTACATAAAAAATTTAAACATGAAATACAACATCTTTATTGAAAACTTCCTTTACATGACCACTGCATTCCTTCGTACTTAGCATTGCATGGGATACCCTGAGGACATGCATAAGAAAAGGGTGAGCTATAAAGCCCAGTAAGAGAGTACAAAATGAATAACATGAGGAGTAAAATACATGTTAGGCAAAAGGAACATCAATAGAGCATAAGAGTAACATTAACATAAAGGCATGATAAAGCATGATAACCATAACATGGAAATGTGGCAACAACACTTAACATTGAATTAGCATGAGCCAAGGCTCATTGCACATGGAGCATGAGTAAACCCTCAATGCACTTGAAGTATGAGTAAACCCTAAATTCACTTGAATTAGCATGAGTCAACACTCATTTCATATGACGTATCATGATACTATACTTTACCTAATGCATTGGAGTGCTATAAAGGGCGCACCCTTCTTAAACATTTCATTTCATGCATAAGTGTGCCACATGGATCATAAAACATGGATTCATAAAACATAATCATTTATTCCAAGATAAAGGAATGTGGAATTCATACACGAAACTTTATAATCAATAAGTAAATGTGCATAAAGGTGAATACCCTTGATGGATAAATGGCCATGGTATTCACTACACAATGATATTGGCTTAGAAAATCGGTGTGATTTCCGCAGCGTAATGGCGTGACATAAGAATTCATAAAAATGGTTGATGAGAGAGAAAGTGGTTCCTCATAATATTTACATGTAATGGGAAGTAAGGAGGTCATATAGATACATGTCCCAATAATTGAAAAGGAATTTAGATTCATGATACAAAAGTATTGCTTGAATATAAAAGAGGAGAAAAAGGTTCCTTTCGGAATTTCGGCAAAGTAACGGGTGTACATGGGAGGCATTTAATGAGAGAGAAAGGGGTCTAACATCATTAAAACAATAAGAGGGCAGTATGGGAGAGGTACGAAACCATACCCCAACATTCATAATTGACATTAAAAGGGCAATACAACTTAAAGAAAATTGACAAAAATGATAAAGGAAGAAAAACCCTTACTTGGAAGTGTGCTTCAAAGGATAGAGAGAGGCTTCTGAGAGGATTATTGGGAGCTTGGGGAACCTTGAGAGGATTCTAGAGAGAGTGGGGCAGAGGTTGGACAAACTCCATGGGATTTTAGTGAGGAGGAAGTGGGAGCTTAGGTGGGTTTATATAGGAAAGGTGAGAGAATTATTTATTATTTAGGTTTGGGACCCCTTATATTAAAATAATCCAAACCACAAACCATCCCATGGTATTTGCCCATGGTTTCTGGAAAAGGAAAGAGGAAAACAATATTTTACAAGGACAAGGTCCGAACTTATTAAAAAATTAGGGTTTCTTATGTGGAGGTGAGTCACACTCCCATGGAAATTAATTTAAAAAGGAAAGGTGTTGAATAAGTCTTGAGGGGTTCATTAATGCTTTGAAAAGTAAGTCAAAAAAACCCAAAACCTCATATATTGGCCTAACATAAGGATTATGGTATTTTATTACATCACCATTGGGACATTATGATGTCATAAAACACATTATATATTTAAACGGTATTTAATTTTTACCCAAACATTTGACTGTCTCAGAAAATTTTGAAAAATTCACCGTTGGATAATTTCGACGTTATGATTCCAAAAATAATATTTATTTTATCTAAATAATTTTCTAAATAAGTGAATTTTCACTTTTAAAATAAAAACCGATATTTATCAAAAATTCACAGGTTTTGACAGAAATGGCTTTCAAACCTTAATAAAAATTTTAATTGCATTCATAAAATTATAAGATCATTTATATTTAATAAAAGTTAATTTAATATTAATAATAATTATTTATTAAAATATTATTTAATTCAAAAATCCCTTAATTTAATAAAATATAATTCCTAATTAAATAATAACCAAAAAACACAGTTTGTAATTTATAAACTATTACAATGTATCAAAAATGATTAGAAATTATATTCATTATTATATACAAAAATAATGTACATGAACATAGTACTACTTATTTGTTACATAACCCCTTAAAATATCTGCATAAGACCTAAGGGTAAGGTGTGTGATGGTGACAGACTCTTGGGGCGGCTCGGATAACATCGATTGAGTGATAATCTCTATCGACTTCCACTTTTCCCATAGATGGTCTCGTTCAAGCTTGAAATAATGAAGCTCAGCGTGGGCTTGGTCAAGGGCAAAGACCAAAGATGCCACCTCTTTTCTGAGCTCTGACAAATGGGCTTTGTATGGGGCAATTCTACTGGATGAGTCCATCTCTTCCTTGTTCTGAGTAAAATTGGGTTCGTTAAAGCCATATATTTATACTACTCATGTGATCACTGTTCAACGGCTATAAAAGTAACGGTCACAAATCTTAACATAAAACCAAAGAAATTGACATCTTATAAAAACATTTTTCATAAGGAGACATTTAACTGGATCAAGAGGGATTTTCTATTAATGAAACTTTGGGTCATTACAATATTCCTCCCTTAAGAAATTTCACCTTTGAAATTTTCCTTTTCCCACACTAAAACAAATGTGGGTAACTCAGCTTCATCATATCCTCCGACTCCCATGTTGCTTCTTCAAACTTGTGGTTTCTCCACAACACCTTGACGAGGGGAATTGTCTTATTTTGTAGAACTTTTTCTCAACGATCTAAGATCTTCACTGGTTGCTCCTCATAAGAAAGATCATCTTCCAATTGTACCACCTCGGAAGAGAGTACATGTGAAGGGTCCGGTATGTACTTCCTTAAGAGGGATACATGGAAGACATCATGCACCTTCTTCATAGTAGGTGGATGTAACACCTCGAGCTTCCACAATACGCTTCTCATTCAATAATTCAATAGCTTGCATTGTACGCAACTTCGAGTTCTAAAACACCGCGACTAATCAAAGTAGCTGTTATGAATAGTAATAACCACTTTTTAAAATTATAGAAATTTTTTATTTCAAAATGGACTTCATTTTTGGATTTGGAATATCGAAATTAGCCTATGTTGAATTTTGGGTATTTATCTGAGAACTTCTAATTTTTTATGAATAGTGAAAAATACTTAAAAACAACTTTTTTAATCAAAATAATTTATAGTGATAAATTATACTATTTAGTGGTTTTAAAGTATAATTATAATATATTTTTACCATTTTATCTGATGGTGGTCTTTAGAATTAATTTAACATTGAAATTGGACATAAACAATTGCCAGTCTTTTGATATAAATTGTTTCTTAAAAACACGCTATTTGTTGTAACAGTGGGAATTAATTATAAAATTAATTAATGAAACTTATGTGTTTGGAATTTTTTAAAATATACATCATTTTTGAATTCGGAATTTCAATTATAGCTTAGGGTGAAATTTTGGCATTGTTCTGAAAAACGTCAATTTTTTACGAATAGTGAAACCACTAAGTGGTAGTTAAATAACTGATTTTTAGTTTGAATGAAATATTACCACTTCTGTGATTTGATTTTCAAAAATCCGACATACATGGTTGTCATTAAGAAGTAAAATATGGTTCAATGAGATTAAAATAATTTTTGGTGAATAGTAACATTTATGTTCTTAATCGCGATTAGAGGTAATTAGTGTAGTTTAAGGTAAAAATAATGTTTTAATAATATGAGATCAGCCTGACACATGTTATACCCTCATTGGATGTACCATGGCCGACCAAGACAATCCATGGGTCAACTTGGGGACCCCATGGAGCCAATTTAGTTGCAAAATGACATAAATACCTTTTATTTAATGTTAAAGTAAAAAATGACACAAACATGAAATGTTTTACTAAAACAATTTTTACATGGGGTTATACAAGTTATATTTTTTACTATAAGTAGTCATTGTAAGGCTAAAAAGATCTCCTATATCATAGTATTTGTTTTTAATTTTTAGACATTAAATAAACTAAATTATTTATGACATCATTATGATGCAGTGATGACCTCATTATTTAACGATTTTTATAAAATGAAAAGATAATGCACAATACAAGGCTTAAACTTGTCCAAAGACTATTGGATGGGTAGATTTCAAACCCTTATGACCCTATCCACGAATTATATAAGTTTGGGACCTTTAGAATCCGAAAATCATTGTATATTAATGTAAACTTTCCTTACTTTCCAAGAGTGCCCCTCCTCTCCACTAATAAAAGGCCCCCACCTCTACCACCTCATTCACACTATCAAGCCATTTGGCTCGGCCAAAATCTGTGCAAACACTCTCCCAGCTTCCCCCTCTTACTCCTAGAAGCCTCACTTTGGGCAGAACTCTTCCCACGGATGCCTTTGGCTCAAATCAAAAAGAGTTACCCGATTTTGAGGTAATGTCTTCTCTAATGTTGTTTTGTTTTATTTTTCTTCTCCAACCCCCTAAACTCTTTTTCTTAATTTCTTTTGTAACAACACCAGTATCCTAAATATACTAGGATGTTGTTATAAGAAGGATTCGAGCTACACTTACACACACCTACATCTAATGGTTAAAGAACATACGGTTTCTTTGGATGGCGAATTTATGCCTCACGAAACGATGATTTTTCAACACTCATATAACACCTTCAAAGGTGGCCATTAAGATGTAACTATATTTATATAGTATATATAATATGTTTATGTTTTACTTATGCTTCTGTATTTCTCATTTATGGCATACTTTATGATTTCCATTATGGGTAAACGCGATAATTTCATTTTAGGAAGTGCGGACTACCGCCCCCTCAAAGTGATTTGAATCGTTAATGCCATATGTGGGATGTATAAAGGATGGAGTAAATGATATTATATATGATATTATACTGGAACTATATTATAACTTTATATAATTATGATTTCATTCCATTAAATATGAAATACAAATGATAGTAGCGTTCATGCGTACGTACGGCTTACCGTCTCCATGAACGGTGCATTTCATTTTTACCTCTAAATGTTATGTAATAATATAAATGAATGTATATACTGGATATATATGAGATATATGATATCTATATCATGAATATAATTCTGGATATAATGGATATATCACCACATGAACAACTTGTAATTATAAGAATGTTATTTCTGACTCAAGTACCTAAGATCGACAAAATGACCATTATAAACTTAAATAATTACATAATGTTCATAACATGGTAATAAGGGATATAAAAGGAATAATGAACATGAAAAAGTTTCTTAAGTAAATAGGAATTAACTCTAGTTTATTATTCAGGAGGTTAAAGAACGGTCGAGTCAGGACAGGACGCAAGGTAAAGGAATTTCTTAACCCAATTTCCATTCTTTGGGTTAATCTCCTACTTTCAAATTATGTCATGATATTATTATGTACTATCTTGTATTTTTACATTCTTTATGTTCACTTATAGTGAATAAACATAATAGATATATTTTATTTTAAAAATGATCTTTGTAAGGACTTCGCCTTAATCACCTTTCATTGAGGCATATTTGATTTTATACACAACTTTCCTTTTATACGGTGTATAAACCCCTTTGACTTTTATGTTTATTCAAAAGGTTTTCTTTTATAATTATATTCTTTTTAATTGATTTAAAAAACAAGATATTTCTCTCAAATATATGAAAATCCATTTCAAATGTATACGTATTTAATGCAAGCTTAAAAATGTTTTCAGAAAACCCGACTCTCGAGTGTGGTAGACAGGAAGGGATTGGGCGTGGACCCATCATGGCCTACAATTAGTCGAGCAGTCTCAGAATTAGTTATTTTGTTTTCAGAAGCTTGCATAATGTTTTTAGAAAAACACTGGAGTATATTTGATTTATTTTAAATGTAAGTATATTCTAAAGAAATTGTATCGGCAGGTCTCATGAGACAAACTAGTGTCTTGGCACGAGGCCTTGACAAATTATTATTTGTGGTCTTGGCACGAGGCCTTGGATACGTGGTTATGATAGTCTGGCATTATGAATTCCATCATTATGATAGTGGTTAATGATATTTCATGTGATTATTCGACCAGTAGAATATCCATATGAAGATGTAAAGGGCATTATCTCATTTTACTTTTGCCATATTATGTTGATGTTCAAGTTTAAAAGGCTTTTGTTTTAGTTATACATTGCCTTAAATGTTTATGTTTATTTATGAAAGCTTCCGCAATATTGTTATCCTTACTGAGCATCTGAGCTCACCCCTTTCAATGTTTTAATATTTTCCAGGATGTGAAGATGTATTTTATGAATGACCTGCAGGGATAGTCAGAAGAGGATATGAGTGTGGACTATGAAGACTTTGTTATTAGTTTTTCACTTTATGATTTAATGTAACATTTATGAATGTATCTAGTGTTTCCAAGGCTACTAAACTAATCGGTCTTTCGAGACTTGATCTTTGGGATCATGCTAATGTTACGAAGTAATGCACCGACTCTGGGTAGCTGGGGTCGGGGCGTTATATTTGGTATCAGAGGCAGTTTAGTACTAACCTTGGAAGCTAGATTTAGATAAACTCTAATTAGAGCACATAGCCCGAAGATATTCTTTAAGGATTAGTATAGACGAACATCCTAGAATTTTGGTATTATAGAGATTTTGTGAGTTTTCCGAGCAATAGATCCCTGTCTGGATACGAGCAGGTAGAGGCAGCTCTGGCACAGATGTACTTAGGGGTAAAACCTGAAAACACCGCTTTGAGCTAGACTCGAATGGGAACTGGTGCACGACAACGGGCCTTGCTGCACTCTTGGTTACGACACTCCCGGAGGATATGCTTAGAATAATTATCATTTTTTTTACAAACCACTGTGAAGGGTTATGATTATATACTTCCTCAAAGAAAACATTCCTTTTTATGATTATAGATTATATCCATAAATAGTTCAATTTATGTAAAGTGTTTTACAAATATGGAATTATGTATTTTAATTCATAAACTAATCTATTTTATGCCATTGTTTAGAAATGGCACCTAGTGGAAGGAATGGAAACCGTATCAATGCTTGCACTCTGTGTAGGGATTTCCCTCCTGCTCAAGATAATTATTGTGGATCTGGAGATACAACTGGTGCTGATCAACTTATTACCATACTGGGACAACTCACTCAGGTTATGAATAATAACTTTACTCGTATGGAGCACCCTGATCCACAATGTGGAGGATCAATGATAGAGCGCTTCATGAGGCAACAACCACCAACATTTAATGGGGGTACAAATCCGTTAGTAGCTGAGCAATGGATAAACTCCTTAGAGAAAATATTCCATGCCTTGGGGAGTAGCGAAAGGGAGAAGGTTATCATGGCAGTTTACCGCCTCACTGGAAATGCCGATCAATGGTGGTCATTGATTCAAAATACAACAGAAGATGATGACGTATCGAATATGGAATGGAGGGAGTTCAAAGAGATTTTCTTAGAAAAATAATTTCCTCGTGACCATCGAGCAGATATGGAAAGGCAATTTCTGAGTCTGAGACAAAAGGAGGATGAGAATGTCGCAAAGTATGAGGCCAACTTTACAAGGTTGGAGAGTTATGCTGCAGATTATATATGTAACCCAAGAGGTAATATTGATCGTTTCTTTGACGGGTTAAAACCATTTCTCCGTAGAGCTTTAGTATCACAATCTTTCTCAACATACGAAGATATTGTCTCATGTGCTATCAAAGCAGAAAAGAATTATCTAAGTCTTATGACAACAAAGTAAAGCAAGAGAGGAAGAGAACGGTGGAACAAGAGACAGATAAAAGGAAAAAGGGAAAGAAGGATTTTCCATTATGTGATAATTGTGGGAAGAATCACCCTGGTACTTGCCTAAAAGGAATGGGAGTTTGTTATAAATGTGGGGGGAAAGGTCACGAGGCGCGTGATTGCAAGGGAAAGAAAGAGGCTATCAATGTTGAATGCTACAATTGTAGGGAAATGGGGCATTATGAAAATGAATGTCCTAAGCGTCAGGGAAACTTACCTCAGAAAAGGCAAAGGGATCAAGGACAATCCTATGATGTTACTACAGTTGAAGCAGAATAACTAATGTATTGGTGCTTTTTGACTCATGGATTATATTCTGGTTATTAGAATAATGTGATATATATATAAGGATTGTACTATAGTACTTGTTGATTTCAGTAAGGTTTTAATATGATGAAGGTAATTATATTTTTAGTATGTGACAATAAGAGAATCTTTACTTTGTTTGGGGAATCTGATAAATTGATTTTGGAATTAAGAGACCTTTTATAGAAAGTCTGGACAGAGGTATTTTGGCTAACTATAAAGGTTGGAGTGGATTAAGTTGATCTTTGGATAGTATTGTTTAAGGTTAAAAAATTTATGAAGATTATTTTTGGAATATTATACCAATATAGTTTTAGGAAAAGGACAACCTGCAGGGTGGGGCATAACACGTCATGTTGGACAAAGCTGCAGGAATCGAACCCACAACCATAGTGCGACAGGCCTTTATTTCCTACCACTAGCCTACAGGAAGTCCCTTGTTATTACAAAATAATTTTACTAATCTAAATGGTATGTGTTAACATTTGGAACCTTATACAATTAGGATAAGTATAATATTTTTGAGTTCTATTATCTTTTATAGTGAAAGATGAGTTTAAGGTTGAAACTCTAATTGTCAAGCATAAATATATATATACCTATCTCTTATTCAATGAATAAATTAATTCTTGAACTTTAGTAAAGGGATATTAAAACAAAAAAATGTGTTATCCTAATACCTTACGTCTTGTTGAACTGATGATATTTTAAATCAACATAGATTGAAGGCTTTGAGGCCCTCAATTTGACAGTTGATTGTGATTGATGACCTCAATCACTCCCTACAAATATTTACGTTTTTCCTCCAATTATATGTCTCTAATTGCCACCAATTTGCTCCTAATCGAGATCATAATTGGGTGGTGACTTTTTCATTTCCCTTTCCCTCTTATTAAGGCTAAATTTTATTAATCTTATTTCCGATGTGGGTTTTCCACAATGGTATTTTCTATTTTCAACCATTTATTTTCCAAGAAAAATTTCAAATTGCGAGGACGCAATTTATTGAAGGAGGGGAGAATGTAACACCCCGAGCTTCCACAATACGCTTCTCATTCAATAATGCAATAGTTTGCATTGTACGCAACTTCGAGTTCTAAAACACCGCGACTAATAAAAGTAGCCATTAAGAATAGTAATAACCACTTTTTAAAATTATAGAAATTTTATATTTGAAAATGGACTTCATTTTTGGATTCGGAATATCGAAATTAGCCTATTTTGAATTTTTGGTATTTTTCTGAGAACATCTAATTTTTTATGAATAGTGAAAAATACTTAAAAACAACTTTTTTAATCAAAATAATTTATAGTGATAAATTATACTATTTAGTGGTTTTAAATTATAATTAGAATATATTTTTACCATTTTATCCAATGGTGGTCATTAGAATTAATTTAACATTGAAATTGGACATAAACAATTGCCAATCTTTTGAGATAAATTGTTTCTTAAAAACACGATATTTGTTGTGACAGTGGGAATTAATTATAAAATTAATTAATGAAACTTATATGTTTGGAATTTTTTAAAATAGACATCATTTTTGAATTCAAAATATCAATTATAGCTTAGGGTGAAATTTTGGCATTGTTCTGAAAAACATCAATTTTTGATGAATAGTGAAACCACTAAGTGGTAGTTAAATAACTGATTTTTCGTTTAAATGAAATATTACCACTTCTGTGATTTGATTTTCAAAAATCCGACATACATGGTTGTCATTAAGAAGTAAAATGTGGTTCAATGAG
The DNA here is from genome assembly GCA_963277665.1 of Viscum album. Classification (NCBI taxonomy): domain Eukaryota; kingdom Viridiplantae; phylum Streptophyta; class Magnoliopsida; order Santalales; family Viscaceae; genus Viscum; species Viscum album. The sequence goes on from OY728125.1 coordinate 385,929,469, forward strand.
ATTAAAATAATTTTTGGTGAATAGTAACTTTTAAGTTCTTAATCGCGATTAGAGGTAATTAGTGTAGTTTAAGGTAAAAATAATGTTTTAATAATATGAGATGAGCTTGACACATGTCCTACCCTCATTGTATGTGCCATGTCCGACCAAGACAATCCATGGGTCAACTTGGGGACCCCATGGAGCCACTTTAGTTGGAAAATGACATAAATACCTTTTATTTAATGTTAAAGTAAAAAATGACACAAACATGAAATTTTTACTACAATAATTTTTACATGGGGTTATACAAGTCATAGTTTTGACTATAAATAGTCATTGGAAAGCTAAAAAGATTTCCTATATCATAGTAGTTTTTTATAATTTTTAGACATTAAATAAATTAAATTATTTATGAAATCATTATGATGCAGCGATGACCTCATTATTTAACGATTTTAATAAAATGAAAAGATAATGTACAATTCAAGGCTTACACTTTTCCAAAGACTATTAGATGGGTCGATTTCGAACCCTTATCACCTTATCCACGAATTATATAAGTTTGGGACCTTTAGAATCTGAAAAGAATTGTATAATTATGTAAACTTTCCTTACTTTCCAAGAGTGCCCCTCCTCTCCACTTATAAAAGGCCCCCACCTCTACCACCTCATTCACACTTTCAAGCCATTTTACTTGGACAACCACTGCCCAAATACTCTCCCAACTTTCCCCTCTTACTCCTAGAAGCCTCACGTTGGGCAGAACTCTTCCCAAGGAAGCCTTTGTCTCAAATCAAAAAGAGTTACCCGATTTTGAGGTAATGTCTACTCTAATGTTGTTTTGTTTTATTTTTCTTCTCCAACCCCCTAAACTCTTTTTATTCATTTATTTTGTAAAGAAAAAAGTATCCTCAATATACTAGGATGTTGTTATAAGAGGGATTCGAGCTACACTTAAACACACCTACATCTATTGGTTAAAGAACATACGGTTTCTATGGATGGCGAATTTCTGCCTCACGAGACAATGATTGTTCAACACTCATATAACACCTTCAAAGGTGGCCATTAAGATGTCACTATATTTATATAGGATATATAATATGTTTATGTTTTACTTATGCTTATTTATTTCTCATTTATGGCATAATTTATGATTTCCATTATGGGTAAACGCGATAATTTCATTTTAGGAAGTGCGGACTACTACCCCCTCAAAGTGATCTGAATCGTTAATGCCGTATGTGGGATGTATAAAGGAAGGAGTAAATGATATTATATATGATATTATACTGGAACTATATTATACCTTTATATAATTATGATTTCATTCCATTAAATATGAAATAGAAATGAAAGTAGCGTTCATGCGTACGTACGGCTTACCGTCTCCATGAACGGTGCATTTCATTTTTACCTCTAAATGTTATGTAATAATATAAATGCATGTATATACTGGATATATATGAGATATATGATATCTCTATCATGAATATACTTCTCGATATAATGGATATATCACCACATGAACAAATTGTAATTATAAGAATGTTATTTCTGACTCAAGTACCTAAGATTGACAAAATGACCGTTATAAACTTAAATAATTACATAATGTTCATAACATGGTAATAAGGGATATAAAAGGAATAATGAACATGAAAAAGGTTCTTATGTAAATAGTAATTAACTCTATTTTATTATTCAGGAGGTTAAAGAACGGTCGAGTCAGGACAGGACGCAAGGTAAGGGAATTTCTTAACCCAATTTACATTCTTTGGGTTAATCTCCTACTTTCAAATTATGTCATGATATTATTATGTACTATCTTGTATTTGTACTTTCTTTATGTGTACTTATAGTGAATACACATAATAGATATATTTTATTTTAAAATTGATCTTTGTAAGGACTTCGTCTCAATCACCTTTCATTGAGGCATATTTGGTTTTATACACAACTTTCCTTTTATATGGTGTATAAACCCCTTTGACATTTATGTTTATTCAAAAGGTTTTCTTTTATAATTATATGCTTCTTAATTGATTTTAAAAATGAGATATTTCTCTCAAATATATGAAAATCCAGTGCAAATGTATACGTATTTAATGCTAGCTTAAAAATGTTTTCAGAAAACCCGACTCTCGAGTGTGGTAGACAGGAAGGGATTGGGCGTGGACCCATCACGGCCTGCAATTAGTCGAGCAGTCTCAGAATTAGTTATTTTGTTTTCAGAATCTTGCATAATGTTTTTATAAAAACACTGGAGTATATTTGATCAATTTTAAATGTAAGTATATTCTAAAGAAATTGTATCGGCAGGTCTCATGAGACAAACTAGTGTCTTGGCATGAGGCCTTGACAAAATCTTATTTGTGATCTTGGCACGAGGCCTTGGCTACATGGTTATGATAGTCTGGAGTTATGTATTCCATCATTATGAAAGTGGTTAATGATATTTCATGTGATTATTCGACCAGTAGAATATCCATGTGAAGAAGTAAATGGCATTATCTCATTTTACTTTTTCCATATTATGTTGATGTTCAAGTTTAAAAGGCTTTTGTTTAGTTATACATTGCCTTAAATGTTTATGTTTATTTATGAAAGCTTCCGCAATATTGTAATCTTTACTGAGCATCTGAGCTCACCCCTTTCAATGTTTTAATATTTTCCAGGATGTGAAGAAGTATTTTATGAATGACCTGCAGGGATAGTCAGAAGAGGATATGAGTGTGGACTATGAAGACTTTGTTATTATTTTTTCACTTTATGATGTAATGTAACATTTATGAATGTATCTATTGTTTCCAAGGCTACTAAACTAATCAGTCTTTCGAGACTTGATCTTTGAGATCATGCCAATGTTACGAAGTAATGCACCGACTCTGGGTAGCTGGGGTCGGGGCGTTACAGTGGAAGTGCTAGTCGATAGGCCACAGCCCCAACACTATCAAGAATCTCGAAGGGGCCGATGTACCTTGGACTTAACTTCCCATTCCTTCAAAACCTCATGACCTTCTTCCAAAGAGATATGCATAAGAACACCATGTCTCCGACTTTGAACTCAAGGTCTCATCGACGATTATCTGCATAACTCTTCTGTCGACTTTGGGCTGCCTTGATATGCTGCTGAATGGTTTTTACCTTCTCCACCATTTCTTCGACCATTTCTGGTCCAAGCATCTTACGTTCACCGACCTCATCCCAAAATGGCGGTGTTCTACACCTTTTCCCATACAGGGATTCATATGGTGCCATTTGGATACTCGAGTGGAAACTATTATTATAAGAGAACTCAACTAGAGGAAGATGTTGATCCCATCCTCCTTTAAAGTCCATTGAGCACGCTCTCAACATGTCCTCAAGTTTTTGGATAGTCCGCTCGGATTGGCCATCAGTTTGAGGATGATAGGCCGTACTGAAGTTCAGTTTAGTATTCAATGCATGTTGTAGACTCTTCCAAAACATAGAGGTGAATATTGGATCTTGGTCAGACACAATAGATAGTGGTACTCCATGCAACCGTACCACATCCCTGATATATATCCGTGCCAGTTGATCCAAAGAGAAATCCTCACGAATAGCAATGAAGTGTGCAGTCTTTGTAAGACGATCCACAACAACCCAGATTGCATTGTTGCCTTTGGATGTCCTTGGAAGTCTGGTGACAAAGTCCATGGTGACGTTATCCCATTTCCATTCTGGTATGGGAAATGGTTGCATCATCCCCTTAGACATCTGCCTCTCTGCCTTCATTTGCTGACACACCAGGCACTTTGATGTATATTCAGCGATCTCCTTCTTCATATTATCCCACCAAAAGTTTTCTCGGAGATCCCGATACATCTTTGTGCTCCCTGGGTGAATAGAGAAATTTGAACTATGTGCATCATCCAAAAGATCCTTCTTCAGCTCCGGACTTGATTGAACACATATTCTTTTCCCAAACCGCACAATTCCTTCTTCATTAACATTAAACTCTGAGGATTTTCCCTTTTTGATAGCTTCCACTTTTTCTTGGATTCCCACATCATCCTTTTGAGCATCCTTTATCCTTTCCAAAAGAGATGGTTGAGAAATCATTTGTGAAAGGATTGATGATGTTCCCTTCTTTATGATTCCCACATCCATCTTCATAAAGTCTATGAAGATTGGATCCTTCTCAATTTTCATCATTGATAGAATAGATAGATCCTTTCTACTTAGGGCATCCGCCACCTTGTTCACTTTCCCAGGGTGGTAATGTATTGAACAGTTATAATCCTTGATGAGCTCTATCCATCTTCTCTGGCGCATGTTAAGCTCTTTCTGTGTGAATATATATTTAAGACTTTTGTGGTCAGTATATATCTCACATTTCTCTCCATAGAGATAATGCCGCCAGATTTTCAAGGAAAATATCATCGCCGCCAACTCCAGATCATGCGTTGGATAGTTTCGATCATGGATTTTCAACTGCCTTGAAGCATAGGATATCACTTTATCATTCTGCATTAGCACACATCCTAATCCCTTCTTTGAGGCATCACTGAATACCACAAAAAATTCCCCACTTGTGGGTAAAGTGAGCACAGGTGAAGTGATAAGCCTCCTTTTCAACTCCTTGAAGCTTTCTTCACATTCATCACTCCAAGAAAACTTTACTCCCTTTCGAGTTAGCTTGTTATGTGGGTTGGACAGTCGTGAGAAATTTCTCACAAATCGTTGATAATATCTAGCTAACCCCAAGAAGCTACGGATATCTGTTACCGATGTTGGCCTTGGCCATCCCTCAATTGCCTCTGTTTTGAAGGGTTCCACAGATATCCCATTGCATGTGATGATATGGCCCAAGAATGAGACTTCCTTCAACCAAAACATACACTTGTTGTACTTTACATAGAGCTTCTCCTTGCGCAAAGTCTCTAGTACAGTTTTTAAATGCTCATCATGGTCCTCCTTGGTTTTGGAGTATATTAGAATATCATCTATAAAGACTACCACAAATTTTTCAAGGTAATCTCTGAAGACTCTCTTCATCAAGTCCATGAATATTGCTGGAGCATTGGTGAGTCCGAAAGGCATTACTATGAATTCATAGTGCCCATACCTTGTACAAAAAGCAGTCTTGGGGATATCTTCCTTCTTCACCCTTACTTGATAATATCCCGACCGAAAGTCCACCTTGGAGAAGTATTGTGCTCCATGTAGCTGATCAAATAAGTCATCGATTCTTGGGAGAGGATACTTGTTCTTTATCGTGATTTTGTTAAGTTCACAATAATCGATGCAAAGCCGCATTGACCCATCCTTCTTCTTGACGAAGCGGACTGATGCACCCCATGGTGATGCACTTGGGCATATAAACCCTTTATCCAGATTCTCCTACAGTTGTTTCTTAAGCTCTTCAAGCTCAAAAACAGACATTCTATATAGAGTCTTGGATATTTGTAGCACCCCAGGTATAAGTTCAATTGAGAACTCAACATCTCTTCTTGGAGGAAGACCAGGAAGTTCCTCGGGAAACACTTCAGCGAATTCCCTCACAATAGGCATTTATTCAAGGGTGGTTTCTTCCATGGACTCAATCATCTGAGCCAGATATGCATGCTCATAGGGCATTAATATCCATGCTTGAGATGATGGAGCTAATGGAGATTCATCTTCCTCCTGACACTTGTAAATAATCAGGGGTCGATTCTCCATATGGAGTGTGATTTCCCTCTCCCGACAGTTTATGTTAGTTCTATATAAGGAAAGACAATCCATGCCAAGAATTGCATCAAATTCCACCAAAGGGAGTTTGACGAGGTTCTCCGGGAAATTCAATCCACAGATTATAACAGGGGAGGACTTATATTCATGGGATGCAATGGTTTCCCCATTTGTCGTACTCACCAACATCTTTACTTCCAGGATTTGTGGTGGTGCTGGAATTGTTCTACTAAACATTCGAGATATAAAAGAATGCGTAGAACCTGCATAAAAAAGTACGCTCGCTATTCTTGAATGAATAACTAGCGTACCTGTCACCACTTCGTTGTCGGGGTTCAGTTCGGAAGAAGTGATCGCAAAAGCTCTTCCATGCTGTCTTGGAGGTTGTTAGTTTCCTCCGATAACCCTTGGATTAGGGCACTGATTTGCAAAATGACTCGGTTCTTTGCATTTGTAGCATTGAACAATGAGTTGAGGTTCGAACGGAGCGTTCCTCTCCTCTGTCACAGCCGCGGGTCCTTCTTGCCGACAGTTAATCGCTAGGTGCCCTTCTCTTTCACACCTAAAGCATTTTATCGTCCCCCTAAGGCAATTTCTGGGGTGCTTCTTTCCGTACTTTTGGCAAGTGGGGTTCTGGAACTTCTTAGCGTTGTTGGATTTATCCGTCGGACCACCAGCATTGAAGTCCACATTACGCTTCTTGTCCCCATGATACCCCTGTGATTCTCTAATCTCCATTTCAACCTTGAGGGCACATCGGACAATTTCCTCATAACTGTCGAAGTCACAGATCACTAACGCTTTCCGCAAACTAGGCTTCAGCCCACCAAAGAAGCGGTCAACCTTGCATTCGGGGGTAACGACAAAGACGGAAGCGTATCGTGCAGGCCTTGTGATGTTTGCCTCGTACGCTCCCACAGATTCTTCATCTTTTTGTTTGAGGGAAAGGAAGTCCCTTTCCATCTTAAGACGGAGGGTTCACGGAAAATATTTATCAAAAAACATCTTCCGGAATTCCTTCCATTCCAAAGCCTCGATCTCCTCCTCGGGCTTCGTATTTTTGATCAACGTCCACCATTGATCAGCTTCACCCTTCATACGATAATCCTCCAGGAGAACCTTTTCTTGTACTGAACATTAGAGGATGGATAATATCTTTTCAATGGAGTTGATCCATTGCTCAGCGATCGTGGGATCAGATGATCCACTAAAAGTAGGAGGCCTTTGTCTCATGAAGCTCTCGATAGCGACTTGTTCTTTCTTAGGGGGGTTGAATGTTCCTCTTGACCCGTGTTTCTATTCAAAACTTGAGTTAGCTGAGAGAGAAGCATGACAAAGTTCGTGATTCCCACTCCCATGCGATTGGGCATCTCATTAGTACAATCATCACACTGATCTTCACAACGGTTGTTAGCCCGAGTCCTCCTATTACCGGCCATTGGCTGGAATAAAAGGAAAGATAGGGGTAACACATAAAGGGTAATCCAAAGACAAAAGTTGATGACTTATAAATAAACTTCAATCTCATTAACTCACGAGTCTATAGGATTCAATCCAGGCTTTTCATGATCTACCTTCTAACATATATTCTTAGGGACATTTTCCCTTAATAAGGGTTCATACTAAGATTGTGAATTTATCAAAACATATCCCCTGGGAGTGTCATAACCAATAATGCAGCAAGGCCCGTTGTCGTGCACCAGTTCCCGTTCGAGTCTAGCTCAAAGCGGTGTTTTCGGGTTTTACCCCTAGGATACATCTGTGCCAGAGCCGCCTCTACCTGCTCGTATCCAGACAGGGATGTATTTGTTTGATAAACCACTTACTTAGTATTTACCAAAACATAGGGATGTTTTTATTATACTTAGTCTTGTGTATAAGGATTTACTAGGGTTCCCTAATCCCAAAAATAACTAAACCTATCCTCTGATACCAACTATGACAACCCTGCTTTTTATTACGACTTAAACATGCTTTATTACATAAAACTTCACTTGATACAACAAAGAAGATCGAGAGGTTTAGTGTCTTTTAGGCTTAGGATCATTACATAAAAACTTTAAACGTGAAATACAACATCTTTATTGAAAACATCCTTTACCTGACCACTACATTCCTTCGTACTTAGCATTGCATGGGATAACCTGAGAAAATGCATAAGAAAAGGGTGAGCTATAAAGCCCAGTAAGGGAGTACATAATGAATAACATGAGGAGTACAATACATGTTAGGAAAAAGGAACATCAATAGAGCATAATAGTAACATGAACATAAAGGCATGATAAAGCATGATAATCACAACATCAAAATGTGGCAACAACACTTAACATTGAATTAGCATGAGCCAAGGCTCATTGCACATAGAGCATGATTAAACCCTCATTGCACTTGAAGCACGAGTAAACCCTCGTTGCACTTGAATTAGCATGAGTCAACACTCATTGCACATGACGTATCATGATACTATACTTTACCCAATGCATCGGAGCGCTATAAAGGGTACACCCTTCTTAAACATTTCATTTCATGCATAAGTGTGCCACATGGATCATAAAACATGGATTCATAAAACATAATCATTTATTCCACGATAAAGGAATGTGGAATTCATACATGAAACATTATAATCAATAAGTAAATGTGAATAAAGGTGAATACCCTTGATGGGGAAATGGGCATGGTATTCACTACACAATGATATTGGCTTAGAAAATCGGTGTGATTTCGGCAGCGTAACGGCGTGACATAAGAATTCATAAAAATGGTTGATGAGAGAGAAAGGGGTTCCTAATCATATTTACATGTAATGGACAGTAAGGATTTCATATAGATACATTTCCCAACAATTGAAAAGGAATTTAGATTCATGATACAAAAGTATTTCTTGAATATAAAAGAGGAGAAAAAGGTTCCTTTTGGAATTTCGGTATTGTAATGAGTGTACATGGGAGGCATTTAATGAGAGAGAAAGGGGTTTCCCATCATTCAAAAAATAGGAGGTAAGTATGGGAGAGGTATGAAACCATACCCCAACATTCATAATTGAAATTAAAATGGCAATACAACTTAAAGAAAATTGACAAAAATGAGAAAGGAAGAAAAACCCTTACTTGGAAGTGTGCTTCCAAAGGCTAGAGAGAGGCTCGTGAGAGGCTTCTTGGGAGCTTGGGGCACCTTGAGAGGATTCTAGAGAGAGTACGGCAGAGGTTTGATGAACTCCAAGGAATTTTAGTGAGGAGGAAGTGGGAGCATGGGTGGGTTTATATAGGAAAGGTGAGAGAAATCTTTATTATTTACGTTTGGGACCCCTTATATTAAAATAATCCAAACCACAAACCATCCCATGGTATTTGCCCATGGTTTCTGGAAAAGGAAAGAGTAAAACAATATTTTACAAGTCCAAGGACCGAACTTATTAAAAAATTAGGGTTGCTTATGTGGAGGTGAGTCACACTCCCATGGAAATTAATTTAAAAAGGAAAAGTGTTGAATAAGTCTTGAGGGGTTCATTAATGCTTTGAAAAGTAAGTCAAACAAACCCAAAACCTCATATATTGGCTGAAAATAAGGATTATGATATTTTATTACATCACCATTGGGTCATTATGATGTCATAAAACACATTATATATTTAAACGGTATTTAATTTTTACCCAAAAAATTGACGGTCTCAGAAAATTATGAAAAATTCTCCGTTGGATAATTTAGACGTTCTGATTCAAAAAATAATATTGATGTTATCTAAATAATTTTCTAAATATGTGAATTTTCATTTTTAAAATAAAAACCGATATTTATAAAAAATTCACGGGTTTTGACAGAAATGGCTTTCAAACCTTAATAAAAATTTTAATTGCATTCATAAAATTATAAGATCATTTATATTTAATAAAAATTAATTTCATATTAATAATAATATTTAATTAAAATATTATTTAATTCAAAAATCCCTTAATTTAATAAAATATAATTCTTAATTAAATAATAACCAAAAAACACCATTTGTACTTTAAAAACTATTACAATGTATCAAAAATGACTAGAAATTATATTTATTATTATATACAAAAACAATGTACATGAACATAGTAGTGCTTATTTGTTACATAACCCCTTAAAATAGCTGCATAAGACCTAAGGGTAAGGTGTGCGATGGTGAGAGACTCTTGGGGCGGCTCGGATAACATCGCTCGAGTGGTATTCTCTATCGACTTCCACTTTTCCCGTAGACGGTCCTGTTCAAGCTTGACATAATGAAGCTCAGCTTGGGCTTGGTCAAGGGCGAAGCCCAAAGATGCCACCTCTTTTCCGAGCTCTGACAAATGGGCTTCGTATGGGGAAATTCTACTGGATAAGGCCATCGCTTCCTTTTTCTGAGTAAAATTGGGTTCGTTAAAGCAATATATTTATACTACTAATGTGATCAATGTTCAACGGCTATGAAAGTAACGGTCACAAATCTTAACATAAAACCAAAGAAGTTGACATCTTATAAAAACATTTTTCATAATGAGACATTTAACTGGATCAAGAGGGATTTTCCATTAATGAAACTTTTGGTCGTTACATGCTCCATGGACGTAGCCCTTAGTGGTGAACAATATAAAAAGTGTAGTTTCATCTCTTTGAATGTGAATGTTTTATTTATTCTCATATCCATCATACAGGTTAAAATAGTTTCTACCAACATGGGTACAAGATCTGTCAGTTTAAATGAAAATGTTGACACCCTGATTCACCCCTCCCCACACATGGTGTCCCGAGATCCTTCATGTTGGATAAATTTATTTTTGTTACGACCCTTTCTAATATTAGTTTTATAATTTCTTCTAGTTTGGATATATATTCTAATACTAAGTTTGAGTGTACCTGGGATGTTTGTGGGGGTCTCTATTGATAGCCTTGTTGTTTAGATCCATTATAACCCATATTCATGTTATCTTCCCTTTCCATATTCCTGTATTGTGGAAAAATAATTGGTCCCTGATTTCTTGAGATGTATCTTACCTCACTAGTAGATGGAACGACACAAGATCTTAGACACTCTCCCAACTCGTGGTTATCGCCATTTTCACTAAAAGTTTTATGTTTCATGGATTTAACAAGTTTATTTGTATTGATATGGATTGTATTAATCTTCTATGACATTTCATCCACTTAGGAAGAAAACATTGTAGTTTCATCGCCATTATGCATGCCCCATTGGTAATTTCCCAATCCCTAATTACATTAAAATATATTAGCCTCTATATCCATAAGAAGGAAAAATAATTCCTCATTATATTTTCTCATTAATACCCCTACATCTATTACATCCAATATAGATATTGTACTGATAGTGATTCATCTATAAAAGGCTTAAACATGCATCCAAAATGGGACACCATGGTGAGGTAAATTCCTCAACATTTACTTGAAGTGTAAGTGAGATTAATAAAAAGACTCAATCGCATGTTGCTAAAAATTGTGGATTTCATTTCATAGTATTCCCATATTGGATGGGGAAAATAGTTCTCCAAAAAATGCTTGATCCAAGGATTCATATGCGATAATAAAACAATGTGGAAACTCTATGATCAAATCATTTTCCTTATCCCTCAGTGAGAATGGGAAAATAATAAGACTTATCACATATTTTGACACTTCATGGTAACTAAAAGAGCCACATATGGAGACCTAATCCTTCTAAACATATTATTAAAAAAAATTAGTATAAACTTACATTAATTACAACCTTGTTGAGACATTTTATTGTTAAGTGGAGTTAAAAGATTATGAAGTGTACCTTAAGCATGTTCAACACCAAATACCCCTAAGAAGGATCAAAGGGAATTTTCCAACGTTTTCCTCTCGATGCTTACCGCTATGTAATGGAAGGCCCACAGAACTTCATTTATGTGACATCAATGGGAAGGAAACCCCTGAGTGGGACAACTATGCCTGGAACCTATGCTAGGGACTTGCATAGGAAGCCTCTTTGGAACAAGGTCCCATATTTTCTTATAAATTGGGAACTTGGTCTCTTCCTTTGAACAACTAGAAAAATCATAAGAATCCCCAAGCTCTGGCTACACAACCCCTTTGATCAGATCTCCAAATATTCACTAAGTAACTTTCCCATGGCTGAGAGAAGAGGAAATTAAGGAGGATAAGTGATATTAATGTTCCTTCAGGGTCTAAAACACAAGATACTCTTATTAGGACCCATTCTCCCCTACTGATCAACTACTTGTGTGATGTCCCTTTCTTAAACAAGGAACCTCTATGAGACTCCTGCATAGATAGCATAGGAGACCCGGTGTTCTTAGTTTAAAGAATCACCCAAGTGTTTTTTTCCCTGGTGGTCCATTTCCCAATGAATTTCAATCTCACACAAGCCAATACGCACTGCACAAAGTTACTCCAGTACCTCCTAGGCCTTGGGTAAGGAAACTATACCCCTTATACTAGGTCCTTTGTCGACCCCTTTTTGAACCTTCTTCTGAAACACCAATGGAATGACTCGGTTCCATTTCCCAAGAAGGACCATGTTTAATACTCCACCAAGACCTCTGTACATTAAAATCCTTGGAAAGGGGAACACCAACATGTCTCTTGCATGGATTTTTATTCTTTCTAGTAGAGTATTCCCACACTTTTCCTACCACATGGTTAGGATTATTAGGGTTTTGGTGGATTTTTACCCTTTCGTTCATGAGGACCCCATCCCCCGGGATGGTCTCACGGAGTTCTTGGTCTCATATACTAGGGTATAGACCATCATTTACCCTTTCCCTCTATAATACCCAAAGCCTCCAATTCCTAAGGAGATATAAATTATGCTTGATTATTTAGTTAACATGGAATGAGATCCTCCTCCCTCACTTCAGAACCAATTTAAGGGAATCCCTCCTATAGTAAGCCCATAACATTTCTTGTAGGAGGTTTCACTCATTATACTATCCTCCATCTATCCACTAGTATATAGAAGGAATGGGCACTGAATTCCTCTCCCCTCCCTCTTTCTATATTCCCAACTCATTCTCCATACATTGGACCCTTTCCATGGTAATGTAAAGAGACTGAATTTCCATACAGTCAGTATCTTCACCAATAGAGGATGACAAATGTGTGGTTTTCAAGATCTTCTATAACACCCCAAGATTTCATAGTACGTTATTTCTTCAAAGTAATTCAGCAACTTGCACTACACGCAACACCGAGTTATAGCGCACCATGACTTACCAAACAAGCCGTTCAAAAGTGGTTATGAATAGTATTAACTAAATTTTGAACTTTATATAATCCTTATAATTTTATAATCTATATTATTTGTTTCTTATACATACTCTAAGAACAAATACATTTTTCAGATAAAAGAAGTATTTTTCAAAAAAAGAAATTTTACTGCCTTTTAATGGCGAAGCCTTTTTAAATCCAATATTTGAAACTTTAATATATTCAATTTAACAAAATAAACATCTTATTTAGAATCGGGACAAATGAATTTAGTTTCCATAACGTTTTGGTGTTTTTCTGATAACTTTCATATTTGGGTGAATAGTGAAAAGTACTATATATTAACTGAAAACAACTTTTAAATAAAAATAATTTATATTGTTAAATTATACATTTTAATGGTTTGGAAGTATAAATAGATTTCATTTTTACCATTTTATCCAATGATGGTCATTGTAAGTAATTTCAATTTGAAATTGGACATAAACAAATGTCATCCTTTTGGTAGTTATTATTTATTAAAAATATGCCTTTTTGGTTTTCACAGTGGGAATTAATTTCAAATTAATAAATTCAACTTCAATGTTTTGAATTTGGTAAACTAGATTTCATTATTTAATTCTGTATACTAAAATTAGCTTAGGGTAAATTTTTGGTATTTTTCAGAAAACATTTGGTTTTTGATGAATAGTGAAAAACACTGAGTTGTAATTTAAAACCGAATTTTTATATAAATAATTATTTATCTTATTTAAGTTTATTTTATGTCAAAATAGATACATAATACCTATATAAGTTCAATTTAATCCATTGGAGTTAGTTTATAACAATATTAGATATATAAAAATTTTATTGAACTTTTCACCATCGTTTAACCACCTCCTAGGAGAATTTTCAAATTCACATAAAACATAATTTTAACGCTTCTGTGAGTGGAATTTCAAAAACCCAAGAGACACGGTTAATATCAGGGAGTAAAATGTGGTTCAATAAGATAAAAATTATTTTTGGTGAATAGTAACTTTTTACTTTTATTTTCCACGGTAAATATTAAATAGGGTAATTAAGGGTAAAAATCATATTATTATTACCCTAACACATGTCCTAATTCTATTGGATAAGTATAATTATACCAAAAACAACCTTAGGAATAAAATATGAACCTATTTGGTCCACTTGGATTAGATTAGGACATTTATTATTATTTAATTCAAAGAAGAGTTAAAAGATTTAAAATCAAAGTTTAATAAATAAACCATTTTTAATATAGGGTTATACATACGATAAATTCGATTATAAATATTAGTTAGAAATATAAAAAGGTTTCCTACATAATGGTATTTTGTTTATAATTTTTATACATTAAGTAATTTAAATTATTTATGACATAATGATTATGTAGTAATTACCTTATTAGTGAAATATTAAAATAATCGATATCATAAATACCCAAATAAGTATAATTTGAGAATTTTAATGAATTCCAAGAATTTTATTGGTTAATATGACATGTTAGTATTGATTAAATGAATTTGGTTAGAATTAATAAAGTTATTTAGACTTTTAAAAAAATCAATTATTAAATAGTGTCAAAATTGACAACAAGGAGTTTTTAAAACAAATATTATATTATTAATTGATATAATATTCCTAAAAATCTAAGGATCAGCCGAAGAACATATATGGTGATAGGTATGTCATTAATTAACCACTTGGGTTTCTCTTGGTAGTGTATAGTATGTTTATTAACCATATAATATAAAAATACAAAGAGACATGGTAAATGTCAAAATATTTAAATAAGAGTTAAATCTAAAAGATAAAGGTAAAATAGTGACCCAAATTTGTGTAAAACCTATTGGTTGAGTGATTTTCGACCCATCCCCACCTTAGAATTTACATAATCTAGTTTAAATCCATTATAAACCAAATATGAATATATTATAAAATAATACTTTAAGTTTTTCCTAGAGCCCCTCCTCCCCCTTATAAAAGGACACCACTTCTAAAAAATTACTCACACCTCTCAAGTCTTTTGGCTCGTCCAACCTCTATCCAATTAAGCTCCTTACATCCCTCTCCTCCTCCTAGAGTCTTTACCTTAGGAATAAGTCACTTAAAGAGTACTTTTTTTCAAACCAAAGGGAGTTACCCAAATTAAAGGTAGTGATTTCTCTTAGCTTCTTTTATTTTATTTTACATCTCCAACCCCTAAACTCTTCTTATTCTTTTATAATATTACAAAACCAGTATCCTAAACACACTAGGATATTGGTATGATAAGTATTCTAACTGCACTTACACACATCTCCATCTAATGGGTGAAGAACATAATTTTTTTTTGGATTGAAACCAAACGCATCACGAAACGATGATTGTTCAATTATCTCCTACCACCTATCATGGTGGCCAGTATTGTAACGCCCCGACCCCAGCTACCCAGAGTCGGTGAATTACTTCGTAACATTGGCATTATCACAAAAGATCAAGTGTTGAAAGACCGATTAGTTTAGTAGCCTTGGAAACACTAGATACATTCATAAACGTTACATTACATCATAAAGTGAAAAAATACAATAACAAAGTCTCCATAGTCCACACTCATATCCTCTTCTGACTATCCCTGCAGGTCATTCATAAAATACTTCTTCACATCCTGGAAAATATTAAAACATTGAAAGGGGTGAGCTCAGATGCTCAGTAAGGATAACAATAATGCAGAAGCTTTCATAAATAAACATAAAAATTTAAGGCAATGTATAACTAAAACAAAATTCTTTTAAACTTGAACATCAAAATAATATGGCAAAAGTAAAATGAGATAATGCCATTCACTTCCTCAAATGGATATTCTACTGGTCGAATAATCACATGCAATATCAATAACCACTTTCATAATGATGGAATGCATAATGCCAGACTATCATAACCACGTAGCCAAGGCCTCGTGCCAAGACCACAAATAAGATTTTTTTAAGGCCTCGTGCCAAGACACTAGTTTGTCTAATGAGACCTGCCGATGCATCGAGGAGCTGTAGCGGGCTCCACCCGTCACTTATTAAGTCCAATGCATTCCTCATATGAATAGGTTTAAACATATCATAAACCATAACATAATCGTATCACATAAAACATGCATAAAGGAAACATAACATTTCCACATTTCAATCACATGATTTCAATACAACACATTGATATAATAAAAATGATTTCAAAACCATTTTCAATACCAAAATAAAAGAAAGTTAAAACTTTGTATTTATTTTTCATTAAAAAGATGATGGCTTGTAGAGGAAGCCGAAACTCAAATAGTGGTCACGGCGGTGGAGAAGTTGTTGTCGTCGCATACGTACGACAAAAACATTCCCTTTTGTCGTTTAGTAAATGCTTCGTATAAAAAATATTCCTTTTGAATAAACGTAAAAGTCAAAGTGGTTTATACACCGTATAAAAGAAATTTGTGTGTAAAACCAAATATGCCTCAATGAAAGGAGATTGAGAAGAAGTCCTTACAAGGATCATTTTTAAAATAAAATAGATATATTATGTATATTCACTATAGGTACACATAAAGAATACAGAATAAGACATAATAATATCATGACATAATTTGAAAGTAGGAGATTAACCCAAAGAATGGAAGTTGGGTTAAGAAGTTCCCTTACCTTGAGTCCTGTCCTGACTCGACCGTTCTTTAACCTCCTGAATAATAAACTAGAGTTAATTCCTATTTAATTAAGATCCTTTTTAAGGTTCATTATTCCTTTTATATCCCTTATTATCATGTTATGAAAATTATGTAATTATTTAAGTTTATAACGGTCATTTTGTCGATCTTAGGTACTTGAGTCAAAAATAACATTCTTATAATTACAAGTTGTTCATGTGGTGATATATCCATTATATCCAGAATTTTATTCATGATATAGATATCATATATCTCATATATATCTAGTATATACATTCATTTATAATGTCACGTAACATTTAGAGGTAAGAAATGAAATGCACCGTTCATGGAGACAGTAAGCCGTACGTACGCATGAACGCTACTTTCATTTCTATTTCGTATTTAATGGAATGAAATCATAATGATATATATTTATAATGTAATTACAGTATAATATATTTTATAATACCATTTAATCCATCTTTTATACATCCCACATATGGCATTAACGATTCAAATTACTTTGAGGGGGCGGTAGTCCGCACTTCCTAAAATGAAATTATCGTGTTTTACCCATAATGGAAATCATAAAGTATGCCATAAATGAGAAATACAGAAGCATAAGTAAAACATAAACATATTATATATCATATATAAAAATAGTGACATCTTAATGGCCACCTTTGAAGATGTTATATGAGTGTTGAACAATCATCGTTTCATGAGGCAGAAATTCGCCATCCACAGAAACCGTATGTTCTTTAACCATTAGATGTAGGTGTGTGTATGTGTAGCTCTAATCCTTCTTATAACAACATCCTAGTATATTGAGGATACTGGTGTTGTTACAAAATAAATTAATAAAAAGAGTTTAGGGGTTGGAGAAGAAAAATAAAACAAAACAACATTAGAGAAGACATTACCACAAAATCGGGTAACTCTTTTTGATTTGAGCCAAAGGCTTCCTTGAGAAGAGTTCTGCCCAAAGTGAGGCTTCTAGGAGTAATAGGGGGAAGTTGGGAGAGTATTTGGGCAGAGGTTGGCCGAGCCAAATGGATTGAAAGTGTGAAGGAGGTGGTAGAGGTGGGGGCCTTTTATAAGTGGAGAGGAGGGGCACTCTTGGAAAGTAAAGAAAAGTCACTTTATTATAAAATGCGTTTCGGATTTTAGAGGTCCCACACTTATATAATTCAAGCCTAAGGTGATAAGGGTTCGAACTATACCCATCAAATAGGCTTTGGATAAGTGTAAGCCTTGGATTTTACATTATCTTCTCATTTTATTTAAATCGTTAAATAATGAGGTCATCGCTGCATCATCATGATGTCATAAATAATTTAATTTATTTAATGTCTAAAAATTATAAAAAAAATACTATGATGTAGTAAATCGTTTTAGATTTCCAATTAATATTTATAGTCAAAAATATGACTTGTATAACCCCATGTAAAAATTGTTTTAGTAAAACATTTTATGTTTGTGTCATTTTTTACTTTAACATTAAATAAAAGGTATTTATGTCATTTTCTAACTAAAGTGGCTCCATGGGGTCCCCAAGTTGACACATGGGTTATATTGGTCGGAAATGACTCATCCAATAGGCGTAGGACAAGTTTCAAGCTCATCTCATATTATTAAAACATTATTTTTACCTTAAACTACACTAATTACCTCTAATCGCGATTAAGAACTTAAAAGTTACTATTCACCAAAAATTATTTTAATCTCATTGAACCACATTTTACATCTTAATGACAACCATCTATGTAGGATTTTTGAAAATAAAATCACAGAAGTGGTAATATTTCATTTAAAGGAAAATCAGTTATTTAACTTCCACTTAGTGGTTTCACTATTCATCAAAAATTGAAGTTTTTCAGAACAATGCCAAAATTTCACCCTAAGCTATAATTGATATTCCGAATTCAAAAATGATGTCTATTTTACAAAATTCCAAACATATAAGTTGCATTAATTAATTTTATAATTAATTCCCGCTGTCACAACAAATAGCGTGTTTTTAAGAAACAATTTATATAAAAAGATTGGCAATTGTTTATGTCCAATTTCAATGTTAAATTAATTATAATGACCACCATTGGATAAAATGGTAAAAATATATTCTAATTATACTTGAAAACCACTAAATAGTATAATTTATCACTATATATTATTTTGATTAAAAAATTTGTTTTTAAGTAATTTTTGCTATTCATAAAAAATTAGAAGTTCTCAGAAAAATACCAAAAATTCAACATAGGCTAATTTCGATATTACGAATACAAAAATGAAGTCCATTTTGAAATATAAAATTTCTATAATTTTAAAAAGTGGTTATTACTATTCATAACGGCTACTTTGATTAGTCGCGGTGTTTTAGAACTCGAAGTTGCGTACAATGCAAGCTATTGCATTATTGAATGAGAAGCGTATCGTGGAAGCTCGGGGTGTTACATTCTCCCCTCCTTCAATAAATTGCGTCCTCGAAATTTGAAATTTTTCTTTTAAAATAAAAGGTTGAAAAGAGAAAATACCTTTGAAGAAAACCCACATCGGAAATAAGGTTAATAAATATATAACATTAAAAGAAAGCAAGATAAGTACAAAGGTCACCCGATATAGCCCATTTTAGGATTCTATGAAAATATGGATATGGAGGAGAAACAAACCATCAAGGTCTGATGGAGAGTTATAGAAAACAGGATTAGGAGAAATTTTAACCACAAGAAAATCACAAACTTGTGATTGGTTAAATGGTCATTGAATCCCCAGTTGGAAAAGTTAACCGACAACATTTTTGTTTTAAGTTACCTTTTATAATGTTGAGGAATTTATTTAAGAGATTTACTAAGAATGTAAGGGAACATACATACTTGTTATGTATACTTTCTTTCATTAATAAATTTTTACCAAAAACCCATCTTTTACTCAGAAAGGTAATAGAACTCAAAAATATTCTATTTATCCTAATTGTATAAGGTTCCAAATATTAACACATACCATTTAGATTAGTAAAACTATTTTGTAATAACCGGGGACTTCCTATAGGCTAGTGGTAGGAAATAAAGGCCTGTCGCACTATGGTTGTGGGTTCGATTCCTGCAGCTTTGTCCGACGCGACGGGTTATGCCCCACCCTGTAGGTTGTCCTTTTCCTAAAACTATAGTATTATAATATTCCAAAAATAACCTTCATAATTTGTTTAACCTAAAACAATACTATCCAAAGATCAACTTAATCCATTCCAACCTTTATAGTTATCCAAAATTCCTCGGTCCAGACTTTCTCTAAAAGGTCTCTTAATTCCAAAATCAATTTATCAGATTCCCCAAACAAAGTAAAGTTTCTCTTATTGTCACATACTAAAAATATAATTACCTTCATCATATTAAAACTTTACTGAAATCAAAAAGTACTGCAGTACAATCCTTATATATATATCATATTATTCTAATAACTAAAATATAATCCATGAGTCCAAAAGCACCAATACATTAGTTATTTTGCTTCAACTGTAGTAACAGTATAAGATTGTCCTTGATCCCTTGGCCTTTTCAGAGGTAAGTTTCCCTGACGCTTAGGACATTCATTTGCATAATGACCCATTTCTCTACAATTGTAGCATTCAACATTGATAGCCTCTTTCTTTCCCTTGAAATCACGCGCCTGGTGACATTTTCCCCACATTTATAACAAACTCCCATTCCTTTTAGGCAAGTACCAGGGTGATTCTTCCCACAATTTTCACATAATGGAAAATCCATCTTTCCCTTTTTCCCTTTATCTGTCTCTTGTTCCACCGTTCTCTTCTTCTCTTGCTTTATTTTGTTGTCATAAGACTTAGAGAATTCCTTTTCTGTCTTGATAGCACATGAGACAATATCTTCATATGTTGAGAAAGATTGTGATACTAAAGCTCTATGGAGAAATGGTTTTAACCCATCAAAGAAACGATCAATCTTACCTCTTGGGTTACGTATATAATCTGCAGCATACCTCGCCAACCTTGTAAAGTTGGCCTCATACTTTGTGACATTCTCATCCTCCTTTTGTCTCAGACTCAAAAATTGCCTTTCCATTTCTGCTCGATGGTCTTGAGGAAAGTATATTTCTAAGAACAACTCTTTGAACTCCTGCCATTCCATGTTTGTTAATTCATCATCTTCCTTTGTGTTTTGAATTAGTGACCACCATTGATCTGCATCTCCAGTGATGCGGTAAACTGCCATGACAACTTTCTCCCTTTCACTACTCCCCAAGGCTTGGAATATTTTCTCTAAGGAATTTATCCATTGCTCAGCTACTCTAGGATTTGTACTCCCATTGAAGGTTGTTGGTTGTTGCCTCATGAATCGATCTAACATTGATCCTCCACATTGTGGATCAGGGTGCTCCATACGGGTAAGGTTATTATTCATAACCTGAGTAAGTTGTCCCAGTATGGTAATTAGCTGATCGGCACCAGTTGCATCACCAGCCCCACTATAATTATCTTGAGCAGGAGGGAAATCCCTACATGGAGTGCGTGCATTGATACGGTTTCCATTTCTTCCACTAGGCGCCATTTCTAAACAATGGCATAAACTAGATCAGTTTATGAATCAAAATACATAATCCCATACTTATAAAACACTTAACATAAATTGAACTATTTATGGATATAATCCATAATCATAAAAATGTTTTCTTTGAGGAAGTATATACTCATAAACCCTTCATAATGATTTGTAAAGAAAATGAGAGTTATCCTAAGCATATCCCCTGTGAGTGTCGTAACCAAGAGTGCAGCAAGGCCCGTTGTCGTGCACCAGTTCCCGTTCGAGTCTAGATCAAAGCGGTGTTTTCGGGTTTTACCCCTAGGAACATCTGTGCCAGAGCCGCCTCTACCTGCTCGTATCCAGACATGGATTTATTGCTCGGAAAACTGACAAAATCTCTACAATACCAAAATTCTAGGATGTTCTTCTATACTAATCCTCAAAGTTCATCTTAGGTCTATGTGCTCTAATCATAGTTTATCTAAATCTAGCTTCCAAGGTTTGTACTAAACTGCCTCTGATACCAACTGTAACGCCCCGACCCCAGCTACCCAAAGTCGGTGCATTACTTCGTAACATTGGCATGATCACAAAAGATCAAGTCTCGAAAGACCGATTAGTTTAGTAGCCTTGGAAACACTAGATACATTCATAAACGTTACATTACATCATAAATTGAAAAACTACAATAACAAAGTCTCCATAGTCCACACTCATATCCTCTTCTGACTATCCCTGCAGGTCATTCATAAAATACCTCTTCACATCCTGGAAAATATTAAAACATTGAAAGGGGTGAGCTGAGATGCTCAGTAAGGATAAAAATAATGCGGAAGCTTTCATAAATAAACATAAAAATTTAAGGCAATGTATAACTAAAACAAAAGCCTTTTAAACGTGAACATCAACATAATATGTCAAAAGTAATGAGATAATGCCATTCACTTCCTCACATGGATATTCTACTGGTCGAGTAATCACATGCAATATCAATAAACACTTTCATAATGATGGAATGCATAATGCCAGACTATCATTACCACGTAGCCACGGCCTCGTGCCAAGACCACAAATAAGATTTTGTCAAGGCCTCGTGCCAAGACACTAGTTTGTCTCATGAGACCTGTCGATGCATCGAGGAGCTGTAGCGGTCTCCACCCGTCACTTATTAAGTCCAATGCATTCCTCATATGAATAGATTTAATCATATCATAAACCATAACATAATCGTATCACATAAAACATGCATAAAGGAAACATAACATTTACACATTTCAATCACAATATTTCAATACAACACATTGATATAATAAAAACGCTTTCAAAACCATTTTCAATACCAAAATAAAAGAAAGTTAAAACTTTGTATTTATTTTTCATTAAAAAAAATGATGGCTTGTAGAGGAAGCCGAAACTCAAATAGTGGTCACGGCGGCGGAGAAGTCTTTGTCGCCTCTTACGTATGAAAAAAACATTCCCTTTTGTCATTTAGTAAACGCTTCGTATAAAAAATATTCCTTTTGAATAAACGTAAAAGTCAAAGTGGTTTATACACCGTATATAAGAAATTTGTGTATAAAACCAAATATGCCTCAATGAAAGGAGATTGAGAAGAAGTCCTTACAAAGATCATTTTTAAAATAAAATAGATATATTATGTATATTCACTATAGGTACACATAAAGAATACAGAATAAGACATAATAATATCATGACATAATTTGAAAGTAGGAGATTAACCCAAAGAATGGAAGTTGGTTTAAGAAGTTCCCTTACCTTGCGTCCTGTCCTGACTCGACCGTTCTTTAACCTCCTGAATAATAAACTAGAGTTAATTCCTATTTAATTAATAACCTTTTTCATGTTCATTATTCCTTTTATATCCCTTATTACCATGTTATGAAAATTATGTAATTATTTAAGTTTATAACGGTCATTTTGTCGATCTTAGGTACTTGAGTCAAAAATAACATTCTTATAATTACAAGTTGTTCATGTGGTGATATATCCATTATATCCAGAATTATATTAATAATATAGATATCATATATCTCATATATATCTAGTATATACATGCATTTATAATGTCACGTAACATTTAGAGGTAAGAAATGAAATGCACCATTCATGGAGACGGTAAGCCGTACGTACGCATGAACGCTACTTTCATTTTTATTTCGTATTTAATGGAATGAAATCATAATGATATAAATTTATAATATAATTACAGTATAATATAGTGTATAATACCATTTAATCCATCCTTTATACATCCCACATATGGCATTAACGATTCAAATCACTTTGAGGGGGCGGTAGTCCGCACTTCCTAAAATGAAATTATCGCGTTTTACCCATAATGGAAATCATAAAGTATGCCATAAATGAAAAATACAGAAGCATAAGTAAAACATAAACATAATATATATCATATATAAAAATAGTGACATCTTAATGGCCACCATTGTAGGTGTTATATGAGTATTGAACAATCATCGTTTCGTGAGGTAGAAATTCGCCGTCCACAGAAACAGTATGTTCTTTAACCATTAGATGTAGGTGTGTGTAAGTGTAGCTCTAATCCTTCTAATAACAACATCCTAGTATATTGAGGATACTGTTGTTGTTACAAAAGAAATGAATAAAAAGAGTTTAGGGGTTGGAGAAGAAAAATAAAACAAAACAACATTAGAGAAGACATTACCTCAAAATCGGGTAACTCTTTTTGATTTGAGCCAAAGGATTCTTTGAGAAGAGTTCTGCCCAAAGTGGGGATTCTAGGAGTAATAGGGGGAAGTTGGGAGAGTATTTGGGCAGAGGTTGGCAGAGCTAAATGGCTTGAAAGTGTGAATGAGGTGGTAGAGGTGGGGGCCTTTTATAAGTGGAGAGGAGGGGCACTCTTGGAAAGTAAAGAAAAGTCACTTTATTATAAAATACGTTTCGAATTTTAGAGGTCCCACACTTATATAATTCAAGCCTAAGGTGATAAGGGTTCGCAATCTACCCATCCAATAGGCTTTGGACAAGTGTAAGCCTTGTATTTTACATTATCTTCTAATTTTATTTAAATCGTTAAATAATGAGGTCATCACTTCATCATCATGATGTCATAAATAATTTAATTTATTTAATGTCTAAAAATTATAAAAAAAATACTATGATGTATTAAATCGTTTTAGATTTCCAATGAATATTTATAGTCAAAAATATTACTTGTATAACCCCATGTAAAAATTGTTTTAGTAAAACATTTTATGTTTGTGTCATTTTTTACTTTAACATTAAATAAAAGGTATTTATGTCATTTTCTAACTAAAGTGGCTCCATGGGGTCCCCAAGTTGACCCATGGGTTGTATTGGTCGGCCATGACTCATCCAAGAGGAGTAGGACAAGTGTCAAGCTCATCTCATATTATTAAAACATTATTTTTACCTTAAACTACACTAATTACCTCTAATCGCGATTAAGAACTTAAAAGTTACTATTCACCAAAAAATTATTTTAATCTCATCGAACCACATTTTACTTCTTAATGACAACCATGTATGTCGGATTTTTGAAAATCAAATCACAGAAGTGGTAATATTTCATTTAAACGAAAAATCAGTTATTTAACTTCCACTTAGTGGTTTCACTATTCATCAAAAATTGAAGTTTTTCAGAACAATGCCAAAATTTCACCCTAAGCTATAATTGATATTCTGAATTCAAAAATGATGTCTATTTTACAAAATTCCAAACATATAAGTTTCATTAATTAATTTTATAACTAATTCCCGTTGTCACAATAAATAGCGTGTTTTTAAGAAACAATTTATATCAAAAGATTGGCAATTGTTTATGTCCAATATCAATGTTAAATTAATTCTAATGACCACCATTGGATAAAATGGTAAAAATATATTCTAATTATACTTTAAAACCACTAAATAGTATAATTTATCACTATAAATTATTTTGATTAAAAAAGTTGTTTTTAAGTAATTTTCGTTATTCATAAAAAATTAGACGTTCTCAGAAAAATACCAAAAATTCAACATAGGCTAATTTCGATATTACGAATACAAAAATGAAGTCCATTTTGAAATATAAAATTTCTATAATTTTAAAAAGTGGTTATTACTATTCATAACGACTACTTTGATTAGTCGCGGTGTTTTAGAACTTGAAGTTGCGTACAATGCAAGCTATTGCATTATTGAATGAGAAGCGTATCGTGGAAGCTCAGGGTGTTACAAGTATGATGACACTATAATTAAATATGATATTTATTTTACATATATGCTTCTGTAATTCTATTTTATTTCATACCATTATTCATTTCATGATGTATATATATATGATAGTTTCATTTGAGAAAGTGCGGACTACCGCCACCTCAAAGTGATATGACTCATTCATACCATACATGGAACGTATAAAGTATGGTGTTAATGAACAAAAGTAAAAAATATAAGATATTTTATTATACTGTAATAAGGATATAACTCTGTATCATTTGGTTTTTATTCCTTCAAAAATGAAAAATGAAATGGAAGTAACGTTCGTGCATACGTACGGACTACCGTCTCCACGAACGCGATGAGATTCAATCCCCATTTTATACATTCAAGTATAATTCTCATTGTATGATTAAAAATAATGTTTATGGACTTGATATCATTCTTTATATGAATAACATACAACCTATCCATAACAAACACGTCTTATGTAACAAAACATATAAAATAAAATGAGTAAGTTAACACCTGAAACGATGATAATACTAAGATATTATTAACAAACCAATGTTAAAAGATCATATATGATATCATATTAACACATATGATTCTTGTATAATTTAATAACAATTATTTCACCATTATACAGGAGGTTAAAATACCTTCAACCAAGGAAAAGTACAAGGTAAGGGTTTATTTCACAATCTCCTAGTTATCTGAGGTTGTTTATACGTGATTATCTACTGGGACTTCTTTATCATCCACATCCATGTTTCTTAAAAATGTATTTCAAAACATTTTTACTATTTACAAGACTATGGTTTAAATTCTTTTATACCCTTTTTGGAATTTTTATAAAATGGTTTGAAAGGAATATTTTCGTCCCTTTCCAAACAAGGTCCTTTTTAGCCTTTTTGACAAAATTATGGTAAGAATGTCTTTTTTAACTTATACAGCAGGTGCGGCTATTTTCCGTCGTTATAAAATTGTCTAAGATTCCCTTACAATCTTATAAGAATATTTTCATAGTAAATGTTTTCTTTTACAATTATGTGACTTTTAAACGATTTAAAAAAAGATATTTCTCTTAAATAGTTTTGATTTCATCCATGTCAACATCCTTTGATAGATTTATGCTTATTTTAAGTTCATTTATTATGATACAAAAGTTCCATATTTTTTTGAAGGTTTGGTTATATGTTTGAATGTGGAAGTTTTATTTTTATACCATTTATGGTTTATGGAGAAAGTATTGACATTTCATGTGATAGTTTTAATACAAATGTTTATGTTGTGTTTAACCATATTCACATGAGGAATGAATTGGACTTAGTAAGTGATGGGTGGAGCCCGCTATAGCTCCTTGATGCATCGGTAGGTCTCATGATACAAACTAGTGTCTTGGAAAAAATCCCTTGAAAAAAACATTTTTTTGTCTTGATACAAGGCCTTGACTATGTGGTTTTGATTGTCTGGAATTATGAATTCCATCCTTATAAAAGTGGTTATTGATATTTAATGTGATTATTTGACCAGTAGAATATCCATGTGAATAAGTAAATGGAATTATTTCATTTTATTTTTTCCGTATTATGCTGAAGTTCAAGTTTAAAAGGCTTTTGTTTTAGTTATACATTGCCTTAAATGCTTATGGTTATTTATGAGAGTTTCCTCTATATTGTTATCCTTACTGAGCATCTGAGCTCACCCCTTTCTATGTTTTCTGTTTCCCAGGATGTGAGGAAAATATTTTATGACTGACCTGTAGGGATAGTCTGAGGGGATATGAGTGTGGACCATGGAGACTATATTGCATTATTTTTTGACATTATGATGTAATGTAACATTTATGAATGTATCTAGTGATTCTAAGGCTACTAAACTAATCGTTCTTTTGAGACATGATCTTTTGTGATCATACCAATGATACGTAATAATGCACCGACTCTGGGTACCTAGGGTCGGGGCATTACAGTTGGTATCAGAGGAAGTTTATTACAAACCTTGGATGCTAGATTTAGATAAACTCTAATTAGAGAACATAGACCTAAGATGAACTTTGAAGATTAGTATAGAAGAACTTTTTAGAATTTTGGTATCGTAGAGATTTTGTTAGTTTCCCAAACAATACATCTCTATCTGAAAATGAGCATGTAGAGGCGGATCTGGCAGAGATGTACCTAGGGTTAAAACTGGAAAACACCGCTTTGAGCTAGACTCGAACGGGAAATGGTGCACGATAATGGGTCTTGGTGCACTCTTGGTTATGACACTCTCGGGGGATATTCTTAGGATAATTATCATTTTCTTTACAAATAATTATGAAGGGTTTATGAGTATATAATTACTCAATGAAAAAATATTTATGATTATGGATTATATCCATAAACTATTCAATTTACTTCAGGTATTTTACAAGTTTGGAATTATTCATTACAATTCATATACTCACCTAGTTTTACCTATTGTATAAAAATGGCGCCCAGTAGAAGAAATGTGAACTCCAGCAATACGTATGATCTAAAGAGTAAGAAGGATCATATCTTTCATAGTATTAAGTCAACATTTAGAAGGGAAATAGTCTCCCATGTATTCTCAACATATGAATAAATAGTATCATGTGTTAATAAGATAAGTAAAGAATTCTTTGAGTCCTATGGCTTTGAAGGGAGGCCAGAGAAAAAAAGGATGGAAGAGAGAAATATGGATAAAGGGAAGAGGGAAAAGTAGAATTTTCCCATATGTGATAACTGTGGGAAGAAACACCCTGGAACTTTCCTGAAGGGAATGCGAGTTTGTTATAAGTGTGGAGAAAAAGGACACCAAGTATGTGACTGCAAGGGTAAGAAAAAGGTTTCAAATGAGCAATGCTTCATCTGCAAGGAGTTGGGACACTACGTGAACAGATGTCCAAATCATTAGAGTATTCCTCAAATGATGTTATTTGATAATAATCAAGTTATGATACTACCATAGATAAGGAGGAATTATTAGAGTTCTTATGTTGTTATTAGATAATTATGTCATTTGAGTGTTGTATCAACAATGCACTAGTTATAAAAATATTCGAGTATATAATGATTGTACTATAGTACTATTTCATTAAGGACTTGAGATTTTGTGGAACCAAGAAAAGTGACTCAATAGCAAGTTATATTTTTGGAAAATATATTTCTGATAGAAAGATAAACCATGATATGGTTCTGATACCGAGGTAGTGATTTTGGAATCATACATGATTGATTTGGATAAATTATATTGGATATTCTTGATTACCTTGAAAATGATTAATGATATTTATATTCCATCATTGTTGGAGTTTACAACATTTTTGGATAGAAAGAGTATATCCAGTACTCTATAAGAAATAAGGGATCATGAATGTAGTAATAAGGTTTTATGGTAATTCAGGATGTTGCAGTGTTTTAAAAAAAATACATGATGTAGGTGTTCACATGTTATTACGTGGCAAAAGGATCTTCATTGTGTTTACCTTCCTTATAAATTTTGTATTTTGAGTTTAGACAGAGGTACTTTGGATAATTCTAGTTTGAGATTATTTTTGGATTGCCATAAAAGGACAACCTAGAGGTCAGGTGGTGACCCGTCACGTCCGGCTTGGCTGCGAGACTTGAACCCGCAACCGAAGGGTGACAAGGGGGTATCACCTACCACTGGCCCACGTGATGTCCTGGATTGAATAATGTAGTCTTTTTTTAAAAAAATTATGTTATATGCATTATAAATTCATTTTTTAAACCATATACGAATATGATAAATAGAATATTATTTTTAAGTTCTATTATCTTTTAGAGTGAAAGATGATTTTCTGGTAGAAATTAGTTAAAGTATATGACTCTACTTTACAATTATATATTTTTCTTCTTCTATTATTCTATGAATAAATTAATTCTTATACTTTAGAGAAGGTATCTTAAAACAAAAAATGTGTTATCCTAATACCATATGCTTTGTTTAACTGATGGTATTTTAAATCATCATAGATTGATGAATTTAAGGCCCCCAATTTTACACTTGTTTGTGATTGATAACCTCAATCACTACCTTTAAATATTTGTGTTTTTCCTCTAATTATATGTCTTTAATTTCCAAAAATGTTCTCCTAATCGAGATCATAATTTGGTGGTGACCCTTTCATTTCTCTTTTCCTATTACAAAGACTAGATTTTATTAACCCAATTTCTGATGTGGGTTTTCCCAAAGGTATTTTCTATTTTCAGCCTTTTATTTTCGAAAAATAATTTCAAATTGTGAGGAATCAGTTTATTGAAAGACGGAAGAATGTAACACCCCAAGATTTCATAGTATGTTATTTCTTCAAAGTAATTCAACAACTTGCACTACACGCAACACTGAGTTTTAGCCCACCATGGCATACCACACAAGTCATTCAAAAGCGGTTATGAATAGTATTAACTGAATTTTGAACTTTACATAATCCTTATAATTTTATAATCCATATTATGAGTTTCTTAGAAATAATGTAAGTACAAATTCATTTTTTTAGATAAAATAAGTATTTGTCAAAAAAATGCAATTTTACCGCCTTTTAATGGTGAAGCCTTTTTAAATCCAATATTTGAAACTTTTATATATTCAATTTTACAAAATAAACTTCTTCTTTAGAATCGGGACACAAGAATTTAGTTTCAATAAAGTTTTGGTGTTTTTCTGATAACTTTCATATTTGGGTGAATAGTGAAAAATACTATATTTTAACTAAAATCAACTTTTTAAATCAAAATAATTTATATTGTTAAATTATACATTTTAATGGTTTGGAAGTATACATAGATTATATTTTTACCATTTAATCCAATGATGGTCATTTTAAGTAATTCCACTTTGAAATTGGACATAAACAAGTGTCAAACATTTAGTAGTTATTATTTCTTAAAAATACGCCTTCTGGTTTTGACAGTGAGAATTAATTTTAAATTAATAAATTCAACTTCTATGTTTTTAATTTGTTAAAATAGACTTAATTATGGAATTCGAAATATCAAAATTAACTTAGGGTAAATTTTTTGTATTTTTCTGAAAACTTGTAATTTTTTATGAATAGTGAAAAACAATGAGTTATAGTTTAAAACAAAATTTTTATTTAAATAAATAATTATTTTATTGAAATTTATTTTATGTCAAAATAGATACATAATATCTATATATTTTCAATGTAATTCATTGGAGTCGGTTTATAATAATTTTAGATATATAAAAATTTAATTGAACTTTTCACCATCTTTTACCCACCACCTAAGAGATTTTTCAAATTCACATAAAACTTAATTTTAGAGCATCTGTGAGTGGGATTTTTAAAATCCAAGAGACACGGTTAATATCAAGGAGTAAAATGTGGTTCCATAAGATAAAAATATTTTTTAGTGAATAGTAACTTTTTACTTTTATTTACCAAGGTAAAAGGTAAATTGGGTAATTAAGGGTAAAAATTATATTATTATTACCCTAACACATGTCCAAATTCTATTGGCTGAGTATAATTCGACCAAAAACAACCTTAGGAATAAAATATGAACCTCTTTGGTCCACTTGGATTAGATTAGTGCATTTATTATTATTTAATTCAAAGAAGAGTTAAAATAGTTAAAATCAATGTTTAATAAATAAAACATTTTTAATATAGGGTTATACATAATGTAAATTAGATTATAAATATTAATTAGAAATATAAAAATATTTCCTAAATAATGGTATTTTATTTATAATTTTTATACATTAAATAATTTAATTTATTTATGACATAATGATGATGCAGTAATTACATTATTAGTGAAATATTAAAATAATTTATATTATAAATACCCAAATAAATATAATTTTAGAGTTTTAATAACTTACATGAATATTATTGGTTTATATGACTTGTTTGGATTTATGAAATAAATTTGGTTTGAATTAATAAATATATTAAGACTTTACCAAAAATAAATTATTAAATAGTGTCAAAATTGACATAAAGGAGTTTTTAAAACAAATATTATATTATTCACTGATATAATATTCCAAAAAATATAAGGTTCGGACAAAGGACTTATATGATGATAGTTATGTCATTCATGAACCACTTGGGGTTCTCTTGGTAGTTTATAGTATGTTTACTAACCATATAATATAAAAATACATAGAGACATGGTAAATGTCAAACTATTTAACTAAGAGTTAAATCTAAAAGATAAGGGAAAAGTAGTAACCCAAACATCTCTAAAACCTATTGGATGAGTGTTTTTGGACCCATTCCCTCAATATAATTTAAATAATCTTGTTTGGATCCATTATAAACCGAATATGATGTTATTGTAAAATAATACTTCAAGTTTTTTTAAAGAGCCCCTCCTCCCCCTTATAAAAGGATACCACTTCAAACCAATTCCTAACACCTCCCAAACAATTTTTATCATCCAAAATATGACCAATTAATCTACCTACATCACTATCCTCCTCCTAGAAGCCTTAACGTAAGTATAATTCACTTCAAGAGTCCTTTTTGGTTCAAACCAAAGGGAGTTACCGAAATTAAAGGTATTGATTTCTCTTAGCTTCTTTTCTATTATTTTACTTCTCAAACCCCTAAACTCTTATTATTATTTTCTTTTGTAACAAAACCAGTATCCTAAATATACTAGGATATTGGTAGGAGAAGTATTCTAACTACACTTAAACACACCTCCATCTAATGGGTGAAAAACATAATGTTTCTGTGGATGGAAACCAAACGCCTCATGAAATGATGATTGTTCAATTATCTCTTATCGCCACTCATGGAAGCCATTATGATAGAACTATAATTAAATACGATATTAATGTTTTTTATTTTATATATAAGATTCTGTAATTCCAGTTTATAACATACCTGTAGTGCCCCCGGTTTCTGGTAAGTAACCCTTGTTTTATGCTTTTTAAGTGCATAAAGTACATTGGAGATGTTGAGAGGAAGTGTGGGAGACTTTTAAAGCGAAAAAGGAAAAAATTTGGGGGTACACGGGCTGCGCACGGTTTCCGAAACTATGCGGAATCTGTGCAGGTGATGGTCTCTTGGACAGAGGAGAGCACACGATGTGCTCACAGTTTGGGAAAACCGTGTGATGAGGCTGTGCGTGGAGGATGGCCAAGGAAGAAGCTAATGCACGGTTAGCGCACGATTTGTCGAACCGTGCAGACAAACCATGCGGTCACGGAAAGATAGATCCTAAAATTGTGGATCTAACTCGTTTTTCCTTTAAGTACCTCGTTTAAACCTCATATACGGCCCTAACTCGGGATTACTCTCCCTTGAAAGTTGGAGGACTTCCTCAAGTTGTTCCGGAGGTGATTCGAACGGTTCTCTTGATGAATCGAAGCCGGATCCTTAAGGTATGTGATCATTCTTGACGGTTTCTTATATCTACTTATATCTACTTCTCCTCTTATATCACATTCTTAGATATATTCCCGTTATGGGTAGATCTAAGGGTGTGGATTCCAAATATGACAAGATTTGGTCTTGGTTGTGTTAGGAGGAGAGATATAAGGAGGATTCTTGGAGTTTTGACCCAGTGTTCTTAAGAATTCTTCGACCGTTGGTTGGTTTCGCCCAAATTGTTGAGGTAGGTGGCTTCACTCTCGATTCTTATTTCCTAGAACTTGAAGGCTTAGTTCAAGTTGATCTTACTGCTTGGTTTTGATTGTGAAATTGTGGTGTAATGCATGTTATAAATCTTCTTTAGTGATGATTTATGGGTTTTGATGGAATTGTGGAAATTGAAAGAATGGTTTGTGAAAAGTGATTGGGTTCCTTGATTTTAAAATTTTGATTTTAAAATATGGCTTTGCTATATTTGCAAAATGGTTGGTGGGAAAAAGGTTTTCAATAAAAGGGTTGTTTTATTGAAATGGTTTCGGCATGGTTGAGATGGTGTGGTTTTTGGGCATACTTGGTGTGTGTGTCCATATTGCATTTATGGGGCTTCGTTGAAATATGGCCTTGTGCTTGGTCCCAAATGTGTAATGGAGCGTGGGGAATATTACCTTGTGGAGACTTGGTAGATCAACGAGAGACTGGTCATGAGTATGGAACTGTCATAACGATTCATGCATGGGCGATGATGTGATTATGGGGAATGAAATATTTTTGCCAAGGTGGAAATGTGGTTTTGATTTGGGATCTTGGTTTTGGTTCTTTTCTTGGAAAAGATGGTTTTTGGTTGGAAGAATGGTTTTGATGGAAAAATGGATTTGATATGAAACTTGTAATATTGTGAACTATTTTGGAACTATTTTAAATAAATTGTTTTGTATAAATGTGCTAACATGTTTTATCCTAGAGGCATGGGTTGGGTAGTCATTGGGGAAAACCTACTGAGTTTCATTACTCACCCCCTTTTTTGGAACGTTGGTGCTTTTGCAGATGTTTTCTACCAGGATGTTGGCACGAGAAAGGTGGCACACATGTTTAGCACTACTTAGTGATTTCTTGAGCTATTGGTAGAGTTGGAGCATGGAGCTTGTGGAGCCTTGGAGTCTTTTTTGTCTTTGATTCATGCTGGTTGTCTTTCTACTGTTTACTCTATTTTAGTTTTGGTTTCCACTGTTTCACTTTGGTTGGTTTAAAATGGAATAAATGGATGAACTATGTTGTTTTTAAATCATGCACCATATAGTGGTTCCAGGGAGATGTTTATTTAGTTTTAGTTGTTGTTGGTTGTTTTCATTCAAAGGTAAAATCGTCCCCCATGTGTTTTGAAACCCGTCGGCATTTATTTCTATCCTTTGGTTCCATGGGGACATCGATTAAGGCCAAGTAATGACTGGTTGAGCTCTCAAGACAATGAGAATTGGTGGGTCATTACAAATAGTATCAATCTGGTCCTTCCAATGAGGTACAAATGGTACCATCTTGTTCGGTCCTTGCCCAACAAGTGGTTATTGATGTTCTTGGTCTTGGAGTTGAAATTACTTCTTGTCTATTCCTTGGGTTGGAATCATAGAAAGGAGTAGGATTGTCGGAAATTGAAAGGTATACCATAAAAGGACGTAGCTAACCCCTTTATGCTGAACTTCAAGTTACCAGGGTGTTGGGTACAAAAGTGTTTTGGATACACTTATAGAATGTTGGAAATATCATTTTCATGGGTTTAGCCAATGAGATGAGCATGAAATGCATTGTAGAGGAATGATTTCCCACTAGGATTGCATATATCATTTTGAGAAATGTATTATGGTTTGATTAAAAAGCGTGATTTCTGAAAATGTCAATCATGTTTTCAAATGAATGATTTTGAAAACATAATGGTTGATGTATTTTGAAAATGGATTGATTTTCAAAAGAAAGAAAAGATTTGTTTTAGCAATGGTTTTAAATCAATGTTGTGATGGTGATGTGATAGAAATTAAAATGCTAAGCCATCAGTTGCTAGGAAGTGAGACTAATGGCGTGCATTGTTTGAATAGAAAATGGCACCCATTAGACATCGTAGAAACCAAACAGAAGAGACTGCGAAGAATGTGGTCGCACCTGAGCCACAGGTGAACCAGCAGCTTGTCCAAAGTATATTTTAAGAGTTTTAGGCTGTGAACACGGGGATTTGGAGGGATGATTCCAGGCATGTAGACCATTCCGTCTAGTTCCAGAAGCAGAACCCAGCCATCTTTTCGGGTGATTCTGAACAACAAAAGGTGGAGGTGTGGCTAAGAAGGATGAATCGTATCTTCAATTTCATCAGCACACCAGTAGAGGTGAATTTAAAGCTGGCAACGTATATGCTGGGGGATCTTGCATGACAGTGGTGGGATCTAGTGGAATAGGTCTAAGGTGGATCAAGGCTTGAGATGGGAGGAATTTGAGGAATTTTTTAATAAAACATTCTATCCTCACACGTTCATGATCTAGAGGATAGCTGGCTTTTTCTTCCTAAAGCATGAGAATCTCTCTGTCATGGAGTATGTGGATAAATTCATGAATTTAGTATGCTTTGCACCGGAGGTTGCTGTAAGTGTGTCACCAAAGGAACGCATTTTTGAATCAGGGTTGTGACAGGAGATTCCCTAGAAAATAGTTGTGCTCTGTATTACGGATTATACGAAGATGGTAAACAGTGCAACAGTAGCTAAAAGAGACATCTCAAGAGTTATGGGAGGAGGATGTATGATGATACCCATGGGAACGGGTGGGAACTCTAATGCTGGAAACAAGAGGAAGAGGGACACCTACTTCCAAGGTGGGATTGCGAATCAGAATCAAACAGTTGGATCGATAAATCTTCCTCCACGACCCATGATGAAATCCGGGTGTTTTCAATGTGGTGAAATTGATCACATGAAACGAAAATGTATAGAACCACCGAAAACATGTCACAATTGCAACAAGATGGGGCATCTTCAGCGATATTGTCACTGTGCTCCGAGGTCGGGTGCGTGTGACACTACCTAGGCATTGCAAGCATCCTATGCTTCGACAGGGTGAGGACAGAAAAATAAGTATCGCCAACAGAACAGAGCTACTTATGGTGATTCTAGGAATACCATGACTCCTCAGACAGGACAATCTCAACAAGGCAACAAGGATCAAGGTGCAGCAACAAAGAAATTGTATGGTTTAGAACAGGTGATTATGGATGATCAGTCTGGACCGACTATGGTGAGAGGTACGATTCTTTTTAATTCTACCCTCATGCAAGCATTGGTCGATACTGGTGCATCACATTATTTTCTTGATTCTCTTATTCCCAATTTTCTAAACATAAAAGTTGAAATGATGCCCTCTATGATAAAACATAAAACACCTCTCTGTGAAAGAGAATGTAGAGCCTTCGTGTGTAGAGAATGTACTATAACTGTTGATGGAACTGAGCTAAAATGGGATTTCTCTATGCTGGATATGGATGTCTATGATATAATCTTGGGTATGGATTGGTTGAAAAATTTCAGGGCTCACATCGACTGTTACAGCAGAACAGTCAGTTTCGCAACTGAGGATGGAGTTGAGCATCTCTTTAGAGAAGAAAGACTGGTGAAGACAGGTGCAACGGGCTTGTTGGAACCAACAGTGGCAAAGATATCTTACCAGTTGGAAACATTAAACTTGGAATCGATGGATGAGATCATGAGTAACAGTTTTCCAGTAGTTGTGGATCAATTTCCAGATGTTTTTCCTGAAAACATCTCGGGGTTACCACCTGTAAGAGAAATGGATTTTACGATTGATCTCCTACCGGGGACCAGTACTATCTCACATACATCTTATAGGATGGCACCAATGGAGTTAATGGAATTGAAAGTGCAGTTATAGGAGATTGAAAGCAAAGGATTTATTCATCCAATCATGTCTTTGTGGGCATCACCAGTTTTGTTTGTAAAGAATGTAAATGGAACCTTGAGGCTATGTGTGAATTATCGTAAACTTAACCTAGTTACAATAATGAATAGATATCCACTTCCAAACATTGATGTCATGTTTGATCAATTGAGGGGAGATCAGTAGTTCTATAAGATTGACTTACGGTCAAGATATCACCAATTGCGAGTTCGGAAGGAGGATCTTACAAAGACAACCTTCAGAAGTAGATATGGCCACTACGAATATGTAGTCATACCATTCAGTCTAACGAATGCACCAGCGGTCTTCATGGCTTTGATGAATTGAATACTTCAGAAATATCTGGATTCTATTGTTGTGGTGTTTGTCAATGACATATTGGTGTATTCAAGAACAAGGGATGAGAATGAAAAACACTTGGAGATAGTGTTGGAAATCTTGAGAGACCATCATTTGTATGCCAAATTATCGAAGTGCGATTTTTGGATACAAGATGTACGCTTTCTAGGCCATGTTGTTTCTGAGAAAGGTGTTTCAGTGGATCCAAAAAATATAGAAGCTGTTATTTTTTAGAAACTGCCGAGGAATGTCTATGAGATATGTAGTTTTCTTGGTCTAGCTAGTTATTATCGACGCTTTGTGCATGAATTCTCGCGACTATCATTACCTATGACAGCATTGACAAAGAAGAAAAGTTCATTTCAATGGATAGAGGAATGTCAAAGATCTTTTCAAGAGTTGAAAACCCGTCTTACATCAGCACTCATCTTGATCTTTCCAGAATCAGGACAGGGGTATGTGGTGTATTGTGATGCTTCGGGAATAGGTTTGGGTTGTGTTCTCATACAAGGAGACTATGTTGTTGCTTATGGGTAAAGGCAGTTGAGGGTGCATGAGAAGAATTACCCAACACATGACTTGGAATTGGCTGCAGTCGTCCATGATTTGAAGACATGGAGACATTATCTCTTTGGTGAGAAATTTACTGTGTTTACGGATCACAAAAGCTTGAAACCCATTTTCTCACAACGTGATTTGAATCTGAGGTATAGGAGATGGATGGAGTATCTTCAAATGTTCAACTTTGACTTGATGTATACAGCGGGTAAGAGCAATTTGTTGGCTGATGCATTAAGCAGGAAGTCATACACACAGTTAGCAAAATAATCTTCAGATGAATGGCAGATGATGTTGGTCTTAGCCGACATGCATGTGGAATGTGAAAACTGAGGTGATGTTGTGGTTTTCTTTTCATCCATGCTTGTTCTTGATTTGGTGGAGAGAGTAAAGGAGGCACAGACATCCGATCTAGACTGTGTTGCAATGATTTCAAAACTCAATTGTGGGGAGACGATTGAGGGATGGAAGATGAATGGGACTTTAGTTTTGCAGTTTAGAGATCGAATAGTTGTACCTTTAACTACTCAGGAACAACTCCTTTATGCTGACCACCATTCCAGATGGGTTGTACATCTGGGTACAGAAACGATGTACAAGGCGTTGAAGACGCAGTTTTGGTGGAGCGGCATGAAAAGGAAGGTGGCCGAGTTCGTCTCGCAATGCTTGACTTGTCAATAGTTTAAAGTCGAGCATCAATGACTAACTGGTATGTTACAGTCCTTACCTATTCCAGTTTGGAAATGGGATCAAATAGCAATGGATTTTGTTACAGGTCTTTCTAAAACGGTCTTGAAACACGATGCCATTTGGGTGATAGTGGATCGCCGGACCAAGTCGGCCCATTTCATACCTATTCGTGAAACTCATACGGTGGAAGATAATTCAAAAATCTATATCCAGGAAGTGGTAAAGAGACATGGTGTACTAGTTTTAATCATTTCAGACAGAGATCCTAGCATCGCATCTCGTTTCTGGAAATCCTTACAACAATCCCTTGGGACTTAGTTGACAATGAGCACAACATATCATCCTCAGATGGATGGTCAATCCGAGCGTAGATACAAACGTTGGAAGACATGTTGCAGGCTTGTGTAATGGATTTTGGTGGATCATGGGTGGAGAATATACCCTTAGTGTAGTTCTCATACAATAACAGCTATCAAGCTTCAATATAAATGGCTCCATTTGAAGCATTGTATGGGCGTCCATGCCGTCCTCCACTATGCTGGGTGGAAATGGGTGAAACTTCACTAGTTGGACCGAGCCTTGTCCATGAAACAACAGAGAAGATTCAGTTGATACAAAAGAGGATGGACATGACACAGAGTCAACAGAAATCATATGTGGATCATCGCTGAAGACCCTTGTTGTTTGCGGTGAGTGATCATGTCTTCTTGAGGATCTCTCCAAGGCTTGGACATCGTCATTTCGAAAAGAATGGAAAATTACCTCCCCGGTATATATGCCCTTTTGAGATACTGGAACAAATTGGTGAGGTGGCATATCGGTTGGAATTACCACCACGGTTCAGTGCCGTGCATAATTTGTTCCATGTATCTCAGTTGAAGAAGTATTAGCCCGATACTGACCTTGTGATCAGATGGGATCACATTGACCTAGAGCCATATGCGTCAATGGTACATATCCCTTTGTGGATTGTGGATAGGCAGGATAAAGTCTTGCGTGGAAAAAGCATCGGTCTAGTGCGGGTTTTATGGCAGCATGGTCTGATTCAGGAGGAGACTTGGGAACACGAGAAAGAAATGAAAGAGCAGTGGAAAGAACTATTTCAAGTAAGCCATGGTTTTCTACTTTCTGATGATGGAAAATCCAATGGTGGGGAGAATGTAGTACCCCCGGTTTCTAGTAAGTAACCCTTGTTTTATGATTTTGAAGTTCATAAAGTACATGGGAGATGTTGAGAGTAAGTTTGAGAGACTTTTAAAGCGAAAAAAGGAAAAATGTGGGGACGCACGGGCTGCGCACGGTTTTCCAAACTGTGTGGAAGCCATTCAGGTGATGGTCTCTTGGAAAAAGGAGAGCACACTGTGTGTGCACGGTTTGGGAAAACCGTGCGATGAGGTCA
The DNA here is from genome assembly GCA_963277665.1 of Viscum album. Taxonomy (NCBI): domain Eukaryota; kingdom Viridiplantae; phylum Streptophyta; class Magnoliopsida; order Santalales; family Viscaceae; genus Viscum; species Viscum album. The sequence goes on from OY728125.1 coordinate 385,969,113, forward strand.
TGCGTGGAGGAAGGCCAAGGCAGAAGCTAGCGCACGGTGAGCGCACGGTTTTTCAAACCCTGCGGTCACTTAAAGTTAGATCCTAAAATTGTGGATCTAACTTGTTTTTCTTTTAAGTGCCTCGTTTAAACCTCCTATGCATCCCTTACTCGAGATTACTCTCCCTTAACGGTTTGAGGACTTCCTCAAGGCGTTTCAGTGGTGATTCGAAGGGTTCCCTTAATGAATCGAAGTCGGATCCTTAAGGTATGTGATCGTTCTTGATGGTTTCTTAGATCTACTCAGATCTACTTCTCCTATTCTCTCCCTTTCTTATATCTATGCCTGTTATGGGTAGATCTAAGGGTGTAGATTCCAAATATGGAAATATTGGGTCTTGGTTTTGTTAAGTGGAGAGATCTGAGGAGGATTCTTGGAGTTTTGACACGGTGTTCTTAAGCGTTCTTCGACCGTTGGTTGGTTTCCCTCAAATTGTTGAGGTAGGTGGCTTCACTCTCAATTCCTTTTTCCTAGAACTTAAAGGCTTAGTTCAAATTGATTTAACTACTTGGTTTTTATTGTGAAATTGTGGCGCAAAGCATGTTATAAATCTTCTTTAGTGATGATTTATGGGTTTTGATGGAATTGTGGAAATTGAAAGAATGGTTTGTGAAAAGTGATTGGGTTCCATGATTTTAAAATGTTGATTTTAAAATATGGATTTTCTAGATTTGGAAAATGTATGGCGGTAAAAAGGTTTTCAATAAAAGGGTTTTATTATTGAAATGGTTTTGGCATGGTTGAAATGGTGTGGTTTTTTGGCATACTTGGTGTGTGTGTTCATATTATATTTACGGGGCTTGGATGAAATATGACCTTGTGCTCGGTCCCAAACATGTTATAGAACATGGGGAATATTACCTTGTGATGACTTGGTAGATTGAAGAGAGACCGATCATGAGTATGGAACTGTCATAATTATGCATTCATGGGTGATGATGTGATTATGTGGAATGAAATGTTTCTTCCATGGTGGAAATGTGGTTTTGATATGGGAACTTGGTTTTGGTTCTTTTCTTGGAAAAGATATTTTTTGGTTGGAAAATTGGTTTTGTTTCAAAAATGGATTTGATATGAATCTTGTAATATTGTGAACTGTTTTGGAACTCTTTTATATAAATTGTTTTGTATAAATGTGCTAACATGTTTTATCCTAGAGGCATGGGTTGGGAAGTCATCGGGGAAAACCTACTGAGTTTCATTAATCCCACCCTGCTTTGGCACGTTGGTGCTTTTTCAGATGTCATTTACTGTGATGTTGGAAAGGGAATGGTGGCACACGTGTTTAGCACTACTTAGTGATTTCTTGAGCTATGGGTAGAGTTGGATCATGGAGCTTGTGGAGCCTTGGAGTCTTGTTTGTCTTTGAGTCTTGCCGGTTTTCTTTCCATTGTTTACTCTATTTTAGTTTTGGTTTCCACTGTTGCACTTTGGTCGGTTTAAAATGGAATAAATGGATGAATTATGTTTTTTTTAAATCATGCATCATATAGTGGTTCTTGGGAGATGTTTGTTTAGTTTTCGTTGTTGTTGGTTGTTTTCATTCCAAGGGTAAATCGTCCACCATGTGTTTTGAAACCTTTCGGCATTTATTTCCAGCCTTTGGTGCCTTGGGGACATCACTTAAGGCGAAGTAATGACTCGTTGAGCTCTCAAGCCAATGAGAATTGGCGGGTCATTACAATACCATTATTCATTTCATGTTTTATATATTTACAATAATTTCATTTGAGAAAGTGCGGACTACCTCCCCCTCAATGTGATATGACTCATTCATACCATACATGGAACATATAAAGGATGGTGTTAATGAACATTAGTAACACATATAAGATATTATATTATACTGCAATAATAATATACCTATGTATCAATTGGTTTTGATTCCTTTTAAAATGAAAAATGAAATGGAAGTAGTGTTTGTGCGTACGTACGGACTACTGTCTCCACGAACGCGCTAAGATTCATTCCCCATCGTATCCATTCAAGTCTAATTACAATTTTATGATTACAATTAATGTTTAAGGACTTGATATCGTTCTGGATATTAATAGCATACAACTTATCCATAACAAACATAGATTATGTAACAAAACATATAAAATATAACGAGTAAGTTAACACATTAAACGACGATAATACTAAGATATTATTAACAAAGCAATGTTTAAAGATCATAAAAGATATCATATTAACGTATATGATTCTTGTATAATTTAATGACAATTATTTCACCAATATACAGCTGGTTATACTACCCTCAACAAAGGAAAAGTACACGGTATAGGTTTATTTCACCATCTCTTCATTATCTGAGGTTGTTTATACGTGATTATCTACTGGGACTTCTTTATCATCCACATCCATGTTTCATAAAAATTTATTTCAAAACATTTTTACTATTTACTATACAAGGGATTAAATTCATTTATACCCCTCTTAGACTTTTTATAAAATGGTTTGAAAGGAATCTTTCTGTCATTTTCCAAACAGTTTACTTTTTATCCTTTTCGACAAAATTAAGGTAAGAATGTATTTTTTAACATATACGGAGGGTGCGGCTATTTTCTGCCATTATAAAATTGTCAAATCATCCCTTACAAGATTATAAGAATATTTCCATAGTAAATGTTTTCTTTTAAAATTATGCGACTTTTAAATGATTTAAAAAAATGATATTTCTCTCATATAGTTTTGATTTCATAAATGTCAACATCCTTTGATGGATTTTAAACTTATTTGAAGTTAATTTATTATGATAAAAAAGTTCCATATTGTATTTAAGGTTTTGTGATATGTTTGAATGTGGATGTGTTATTTTTATACCATTCATGGTTTATGGAGAAAGTATTGATATTTCATATTCTAGTTTTAATACAAATTATTATGTTATGTTTAAAACTATTCATATGAGGAATGCATTGGACTTAGTATGTCACATGTGTAGCCCGCTATAGCTCCTTGATGCATCGGTAGTTCTCATGAGACAAACTAGTGTCTTGGAAAAAGGCCTTGACAAAAACTTATTTGTAGTCTTAGCATAAGGCCTTGACTATGTGGTTATGATAGTCCGGCATTATGCATTCCATAATTATGAAAGTGGTTATTGATATTGCATTTGATTATTCGACTAGTAGAATATCCAGGTGAATAAGTAAATGGAATTCATTCATTTTATTTTTGCCATATTATGCTGAAGTTAATGTTTTAAAGGCTTTGGTTTTAGTTATACATCACCTCAAATGTTTGTGATTATTTATGAATGTTTCCTCTATATTGTTATCCTTACTGAGCATCTGAGCTCACCCCTTTCTATGTTTTATTTTTCCCAGGATGTGAAGAAATATTTTATAACTGGCCTGTAGGGATAGTCTAAAGGAGATATGGGTGTGGACCATGGAGAGTATATTATTTTAGTTTTTCACTTTATGATGTAATGTAACAATTATGAATGTATCTATTGATTCCAAGTCTATTAAACTAATCAGTATTTTGAGACTTGATCTTTTGTGATCATGACAATGATACATAATAATGCACCGACTCTGGGTAACTGTGGTCGGGGAGTTACATCTTCATATTTCTATGTTTTGTCACATTCAATCATGACTCATCTATGACTTGTGGGATAAGATGATATCCACAATCACAATGTTCACACTATCGTATGAATGTTTTATAAGATAATAATTCCTTGAATTTTCCACTTACCTTTATTTTTGAGCGATCCCCTAGTGTGATTTATCAAGGCCATTTATCCATCCTTATGGAAAGGTGGATCATGCAGTTTCCTAGATCATCTATTTCCTCATGTATCTCACACTTAGCATGACCCATGTAAGAACCCGGTTCTTATTTTTGTGGTATAGGTTTCTTATTTTCCTTTTTTCTTTATGTTTTTTTGAGAAAATAAGGAAAATGGGGGAAAATCCCAGATTTTATGGCTACACGCCGTATAATTTTCCACAGGCCATGTACTTGGGCCGTGTCAGATGAGTACACAGGTTGTGAAGGCTTTTCTGTGAAGAAGGGCTTAAAAAATGACTACACACCATGTACTTTGTATTTACACACCGTGTACTCAGTCGGTAGGTGAACAGTAAGGCGATGGAGGTAGACTCCAATAGAGAGATATTACATGCCATGTAATTAGGAATACATTCCGTGTAATCTTGTAGATAGACGAACTATGCCGTAGTGGAAAGAATCCTCCAGGGTAACATTTTCAAAAATGAAAAGTACCTGACGTGTACTTGAGAGTACACATCGTGTAGTTTGTTTATTTTTCTTAAAATAGGCAGCAACCTCCTCATTTGGCAGAGGAGGCTTTGGGTTCATTTTTTAGCCCGGGGGGACGACCAGAGATTTGGTGATCTCCCAACCGCAGATCGGGAACCAGATTCCTGCTTCGTTGATCTCCTTTGAACCACACAGGTAAGTCCTTCCTTCTCCTTGGGTAGTTCTTTCCAATTATTTACCAAGGGAAAGTTATTTGAGTTTGAATGAATGAAAATTTATCCTAGATCTACGTCATTCACGGGTGTTTCGGGAGGTGTCGTCCACGTATACCGATCCGGGGCTATCGAGGTAGGTGGTCTGGTGTTTATTTCCAACTTTTGAGTTGAATTTATGTATTGTTATACTATGAACCCATGTTTGGGGTGTCATATAGTTGTGGCCTTTGCTGAATGTTATCTGTAATTTCATAGATAAAATTTTGATAAGTTAAAACTACTATTTGGGATCACTTCTTGGATCCAGGACCACCCGGGGGTGCGTTCCTCTGTTTAGCCATTTGGCCAGGATAACTGTTGGTATGCCATGATTATTTTGTGCATTGCATTTTCTTGAGAGAAACTTTATATAAATTGTTTTTATGCCTAAGGGCAATCACCTGTGGGTATTTTATTCTATTACTTGAGGGTAAGGATAGTATGTTTGAGGACACGGCTATTTAGAATATTCACTGTGGTGATTTTCTATGTTGTACCTTCCAAGACAAGGCACAATCTTGGAGGTGATAAGTAATAATTAAAATGACAATGAAACTAGCAGTGATAGTTTCTTTTGATAACTTACTAGTTTACTGAATTTGCTTTTTCACAATGTTGTTGCATATTTTCACTAACAGTTGGGCACGAGCCTTTGGTGAATGCCTACTGGGATTTATTTCTCACACCCGGTTTGGGTCATGTCTTTAGCCTAAACAGGATATATTGATGCAGTTGTGGATAGGGGAAAGGGTCCCTATACAGGTACATGATTGTAGAAGATGAGTAGGAAATCACGGGACCGAGCTTTGGCTTGCGAGGATGCTGTGTTATGTTTACTCTGGTTTATTTTGTTTGGTTGTACCTTGTACCTTGAGTTGTATTGTATTGTATTGCAATGTATCCTGTTCTGAATTCATTAATATAATTGCAGACATGCTGCATCTTTATATATATAACTTCCCGTTTTCTTTTGTTTCAGTTGTCCATTTTAGTTGTATATTGTTTACTACTTCTGTTGTTGTATGTTATTAATCTTTTCCACTGCACTAAAATTTGACAAATGGGGGCATAGTTTCCCCACAATAAGACCTAGGCCCTCGCTGCTAGTCAGTAGCCTATAAAATTTAGGGAAATGCGCCTAAGTTCATGTGACCAACTGGGTTCGGGGCCCCCGTTGAGTGGAACACGGAACCGGGAAGTTACAAAGTGGTATCAAAGGGGTTCTTTTCTTTGACATAGTATTTGGAGCTTATAGTCCGGGATATGATGGAAAATGGTAGTTGGTAATTTGTTGTTCTTGGGAGTAGCAAACCTGTGTACAGGAAAAATCCAGTCTACCTCGGTTATTGCAATGATTACTGGTTTTGCAATTTTACAATTGATTTGATTTTCACAGTTGGGTGACACACTTGTGGTGTGATGTTTATATGTTATTCTTGGGTTATATTAAGTTTCATCCTGATGAGATTAGGGTATTCTATCTCATGTATCATTTAGGCACATGCTATAAATCACATGTCATGCATAGTTTCCATGCCATGTAAGTTTATTTGAAATTGCATGTTGTTGTGCTCGTTGTTGTGCTAGAAAAGAATGTCATTGTGATAGCTGCTTTGATAAATACCTACTATTTGATAGGGTATTGTTATAAGAGTTTGTCAATAGAATTAACTCCAAACATTGGTTTTTGGGGAGTATGGGCCCTCAATGACCAAAATTTGGTGTATCATTGACGTGTTTACTTTGTTATAACATGTGTAAGATGTCAAACATTGATTCATGGTGAGTGTGGGCCATCATGGATCAGAATTTGGAACTTATGTGTTTTTTTCAACGTTTTATGGGTTCTGGAGTAGTTTCAGAGGCTTACTGTCTGGAAAACCCCATGATACATGCCATGTAGCCCTATGGACACACGCTGTGTGTTCTTCTGTTCGGGAAGAAATGAAAAATTTTTAAGTAGACATCGTGTAGTCTCTTCATGTGCCATAGATCATGCGGTCAGGGACACGGGGTATGGAATGACTTGGGGAAACATGCCGAGTACCGAGTGTACACGCCGTGTATTGTTGACTCAGTCTCTGCCCATGTAACAAACTACACAGACAGAGGAAACCATAAGACATACACGTCATCTCTACCTTGAACACGATGTGTAGTCTGACCCAGGTACCTGGCCAAGCCACAAACAACCTGGGTCAGAGTTATCTTTCCTAGTACAAGTTGTGTCCTCTTGGAACACATCGCGTAGTGTCAGCCATGTAGCCGGCCATGTAGAGAGCAAAACCGGTCAGTCTAGGTCTTCTTTGAACATGTCGTGTCTTTTTGACACACATCGTGTAGTGTGAACTGGGCACACGAGCCGTGTCATGAACAACACGGTCCGGTGAAAGCTTTTCGAGTACACGTCGTGTACCTATGGGACACGTCATGAAGTTTTGTTTTAGGAGAGTTGTGTTCCTTAGCCGTATAGAAGGACTCAAACAGGGAAGGGGGATTCAATTACACATCATGTATTCCAAAGAAACGTCGTGTGTTTCGGGTATTACATGTCAAGTTTTAGCTAGAGTACACGCCCATGTAAATGGCTTGCGAGAACATGTCGGGTAGTGTTAATACACACAGTGTAGTCAAGTTTTGTTAATATTGAATGCTTTCTTTCTCCTGTTCCCTTCTTCGTCTCTTAGTATTCGGTCTTGGATAATCTTGAGCTAAGGTTTGTGTTTGACCTTGTAGAGTTATGTCACTGAGACGACCACCAGTTGTTCGCCAGGAAAGCAGCAATGATTATACTCTTGAGATGGTAGTCCATGGGCTACCAGTGGATCCTCCAGCAGACCCAGATTTGGCGCCAGACATTATACGAGACACAGGTGCTGATGCATATTTCCATGAAGACTCCATGTGGTTCTTGCAGGCCATTTAGTGAGCACCACCAGCCACCACATCTTTGGCAGAGCTGACGCGTATCTTCCTGCATCAGCATATGCCTATGTTTTTAGGGGATGGAAGACCATAAGATGAGGAGTCATGGCTGGGTTCCATCCAGACGATATTAGAGCATCTGGAGACTCCTCCAGGGCGGAGGGTCAATCTCTCTCCTTACATGCAGCATGATTCCTCCAAGAGGTGGTGGGATGTTACCACCCAGTCTGAGCATCACCGTGACATGGCATGGGATGATTTTTAGGCATCCATTTTTGACTTCTTCTTTACGAAGATGCTGAGGGTAGATCAAGATCGAGAGTTAAAAAATCTATTGTAGGGTTCCATGTCAGTGATGGATTATTCTACTCTCTTCACCAAGCATCATCATTTTTCACCCGTTCTGGTTAGTTATGAGACGTTGAGGGATAGAGGCTTTGAGGATGGTCTTTAGTGTGACATCCGAGCACTGGTGAATGTTTTCAGGTTGCCTACAATGCATGATATTGAGAACCAAGAATTGATTACTTAGCGGAACCTGCGGGTAGCTAGTGGTGTGGGCCATGGCAGTTCGACACCAGTTTCTAGTACTATTTCTACCGGTTAGAGGAATAGGAAGGTAGACTTCTCTCACGGTTCTAGTACTAGACAGAAGAATACTTTAGGTGGTCAGGTCATTTGTTACCAATGTGGTATAGAAGGGCATAAGATACCTTAATGTCCACGAGACCCAATGGAGTGTCTAGCTTGCGGTAAGATGGTCCACCTCCAGTTTTTTTGTAGGGTGTTTCCACCAGTGGTTAGTGAGAGTGGTTCTGTGCAGACTCCGCGTGCGGGAGCAGGACCTACAACTTCTTACCTGTCGGAAAACTGGAATATGTTAGGGCGTGTAGTTAGAGATGGTGTTCATGGACATGGTAGCCAAACACCAGGATCTAAGAGGCAGTAGGGTGGGTCTGCACAGGGTAGCGAGGTTGTGTTGCAGGGCTACAGCACAGGGCAGGCATATGTAGTGCAACAGACCCAACAATATTAGGCTCCCGGACCTTCTACTATCAGAGATACTATTCTAGTAGCTTCTATTTTATCTTATACACTTTTTGATGCTGGTGCCAGTCATAGTTTTATATATGTAAACATTTTAGAGAGCCTTGGGCTCTGTGTTTCTTCTTCTTCTTCTGATATGATGGTGCTAGACAAACCGTTGGGAGCAAGGACGGCTGGTGTGCATTAGTGCAAGGATTTCCCCATAGAGTTCGGTGGGTGTCACTTTCTATGGGACTTGTATGTCTTAGAGAAGATGGGCTATGAATTCATTCTTGGGATGGACTTTTTGGTACCCTTTAGAGCCTTGGTAGATTGCTATCATCACAGGATGAGTTTCACGTCACCAAAGGGCAGAGAATATCTATATAAGTGTAAACGGGATGACCAGGCTAGCCGAGCTGGACCCGAGCATTGTGGGGAAGGTGGTGTGATAGTCCAGATTGCGAGTTAATATCTAGATGATCAAGGGATTTGTCAGAAGGATTTATCTCCAGTCATTGATTGTTTCTGGGATATCTTCCCGGATTACTTTTCATGTCTTACTCCAGAAGGAGAGGTGGATTTCTCTGTTTATCTTGTTCCAGGAGTGGAACCGGTGTTCATTCCTCCTTATAGGTTGGCTACACCTGAGTTGTAGGAGCTCAAGAGGTAGTTAGAGGAGTTTCAGGCATAGGGTTTTATCTGACCTAGTACTTCTTTTTGGGGTTCGCCGGTCCTTTTGTGATGAAGGCAGACGGTACCCTTAGACTTTGTGTGGATTATTGGAAGCTGAACCAGCTGACGGTCAAGAACTGATATCCATTACCAAGGATTGATGATATTTTTGATCAACTACGAGGTGCACTAGTGTTCTCAAAGATTTACTTGAGTTATGGATATCATCATTTACGTTTTAGACCATCGTATATACCACTTAAAACTTTTCGGAGTAGATATAGTCTATACGAGTACTTGGTTATGTCATTCAAAATCACAAAAGCACCAGCATTTTTCAAGGATCTGATGAATCATGTGTTCCATACTTATCTGGATTCTTTTGTGGTAGTGTTGATGGATGATATCTTGGTGTACTCTCACACTTGACATGAACATGCCACCCATCATGAGATCATACTGAGTACACTGAGAGAGCATCGACTATATGCTACGCTCTCAAAGTTTCACTTTTGTATGAACTAGATTCACTTCCTGGGACATATCATCTCAGAGGCAGTAGTTGTGGTAGACCCAGAGAAAGTGAGAGCAGTAGTTTACTGAGAGAATCCTATGAAAGTGTTTGAGATACGGAGTTTCTTGGGGATGGCTGGTTACTACAGGTGCTTTATACAGGAATTATCCTGTTTAACAGCGCCATTGATTGGTTTGACTAAGAAGGGTGTGAAGTTCATTTGGTCGATATCTTGTGAGATATCCTTTAAGGATATGAAGGGAAGGTTGTCATCAGCACCAGTCCTAATACATCCAGAGCAAGGGAAGAGCTATATAGTTTATTGTGATGCATTAGGTATTGGGATGTTAGCAGGGTTAATGCTGGGTGATCGAGTTGTTGCGTATGGGTCATGACATTTGAGACCGCATGAGAAGAATTACCTGACACCTGATCTCGAGTTGGCAGTTTTTATTCATGTGTTACTCTATTGGAGACATTTTCTCTTGGTAGAACATTTTGTTGTGTTCACGGACCACAAAATTCTCAAGTATATCTTTACCTAGTGTGACCTGAATTTGAGATAGTGAAGGTGCATTAAATACCTTCAGTCATTCGACTTTGAGATTGCCTATACACATTGTAAGGGTAACACAGTTATAGATGCACTGGGTAGAAAGAATCAGATACAAGTAGTTCATGAGGTCAGTGGTGAGTGGAAGCTTATGGATTTGTTCTATGAGATGCACTTGGAGGTGCATGATAACCAGGGGAAAACCTATCTATATTCCTTAGCTGCGACTTCTACCCTCCCGAATAGAGTATGTAAGAGACATCTATTAGATTCAGAAGGCCTAGTTCTATGGGATTTGGTGGAAAGTAAGGACCCTCCTCTTGGTTGGACGATGGGCGATGATGAGGTACTGCTTATCCATGGACGAGTGTGGTTTCCAGGGTATATACGTGAGGAGTTGATGCAAGAGTTTCATGATTCATCATGGGCAGTTTATCCCAGATTTACCAAAATGTAACGTGAGCTGACACATCAGTATTGGTGGCCGGGTATAAAGAGATAGGTAGCTCATTTTGTAATGAGATGCTCCACCTGTCAGCAGGTGAAGGAAGAGCATTAGAGTCCATCTAGACAGTTATAGTAGTTACCCATTCCAGAATGGAAATGGGATAATGTCGCAATGTATTTAATGACTGGGTTGCCGAGGTCACCTCAAGGAAATGTTGTCATGTCAGTTATTGTGAATAGAATCACAAAGGTAGATCACTTTTTTCTAATCAATTACACCTTCGATGTTGACGAGATCAAGAAGTTGTATATTTGTGAGGTTGTACGTCTTCATGGGGTCCCTCTTTCTATCGTTTCAGATAGGTATTACCGCTTTAAGTATCATTTTTTGAATGGTTTTCATAGGGAACTGGGTACACAAGTGCTTCTGAGCACAACTTACCACCCTCAGACTGATGGCCAATTAGAGTGTACGATACAGGTGCAAGAGGACTTGTTGTGTGCAATTGTCCTGGACTTTGGGGGCTCTTGGGAGAGGCATATACCCATGGTCAAAATTTCCTATAATAATAGTTTCCAGGAAACTACTAAGATGGAAGATTACGAGCCTTTATATGGTAGGTCATCCCATCACCGTTGTGATGGTTGGAGTTAGGAAAGGCAGCTTTACCGGGACCACGTCTCGTACCAGAGACTTCTGAGTAGGTCCAGTTGATTCAGAAATGGATGGCTACTACACAGTCTCATCATAAATCTTTTGTTGATCGCCGTAGACGACCCTGGGAGTTCATGGTAAGGGATCAGGTTTTATTGTGTGTTTCTCCAAGCTTGGGACACAGGCAGATAATGAGATATGGTAAACTTTCACAAAGGTATGTGGGTCCATTTGAGCTTCTGGAGAGATTCAGGGTGGTTTCCTATCGGTTTCAATTACCACAGAGGTATCGGGCCATGCACAACGTCTTCTATGTATCTCAGTTGCGCCATTATCACTCAGACCCATCTCACATCTTTCAGCTTGAGGAGGTTGAGCTTCAGGTTTATGCATCCTTCGAGGAGTATCGGATTCGAATTTTTGATAGGAGCATGAAAGTTCTACGAGGCCAGTCAGTTCGTCTCGTACGGGTGCTATGGTAGCATGGCCGATTATAGGACGAAACCTGGGAGCGGGAGACTGACGTGCGTGCTCAGTGGCTGGAGTTTTTCTGAGTTTATCTCCACTACCCTTGGAAGGGAAATTCAGGGACGAATTACTTGATGGGGGGACGTTTGTAAGAACCTGATTCTTATTTTTGAGGTAGGGGTTTCTTCTTTTCATTTTCCTTAAGTGTTTTTGATAAAATAAGGAAAATGGAGAAAATCCCAAATTTTTTGGGTACAAACCATGTACTTTTCCACACGCTATGTACTTTGGCCGTGTGGGATGAGTACACAGGGCGTGTAGGCTAGTCGGTGAAGAAGGGTGTAAAAACTAAATACATGTCGTGTACTTTTTATTTACACATTGTGTGCTCAGTCGGCATGTGAATAGTAAGGCAGTGGAGGTAGCCGCCAATGGAGCGACATCATAATCCATGTGATCAGTAATACACAATGTGTACTCATGTCGATAGATGAAAATTGTCATGGTGGAAAGAAGTTGTCGTGGGAATAGTTTAAAAAATGAAACGTATACGTTGTGTACTTGAGAGTACAAGCCGTGTAGTCTGTTTTTTCTCTTAAAATGGGCAGTAGCCTCCTCATTTGGTATAGGAGGATTTGGGTTTGTTTCGGATCCCGAGAGGATGGTCAGAGCTTTGGTGATCTCCCGACCGCACCCCGGGAACCTGATTCCTGCACTGTTGATCTCCTTTGAACCACACGGTTAAGTTCTTTTTTCTCCTTGTACAGTTCTTTCCAATTATTTATTGAGGGAATGTTATGAGTTTTAATGAGTGAACTTCTATCCCAGATCTACATTGTTCATGGGCATTTCAGGAGGTGTCGTTCACGTATACCGATTAGGGGCGATCGAGGTAGGTGGTCTGGTGTTTATTTCCCACTGTTGAGTTTAATTTGTGTGCCATTATGCTATGAACCCATGTTTGGGTGTCGTATGGAAATAGCCTTTGCTGAAAGTTATATATAATTTCATAGATAAACTTTTGATAAGTTAAAACTGCTGTTTGGGATCACAACTTGGATCCAGGACCACCCAGGGGTGTGTTCCTCTGTTTAGTCGTTTGGCCAAGATACTCGAGGGTATGCCATGATTATTTTGTGCATTGCATTTTCTTGAGAGAAAGTTTATATAAATGACTGTTATGATTGAGGTAAATCACCTGTGGGTATTTGATTCTATTAACAGAGGGTAAGGGTAGTATGTTTGAGGACACAGCTATTTAAAATATTCACTATGGTGATTTTCTATGGTGTACCTGCCAAGTCGAAGCACAAGCTTGAAGGTGATAAGTAATAATTGAAATGACAATGAAACTGTTAGTGATTGTTACTTTTGAGTACTTACTGCTTTGCTACATTTACTTTTGCACACCAATATTTCATATTTTCACTAGCAGTTGGGCACGGGCCTTTGGTGGGTGCCTACTGGGATTTATCTCTCAAACCCTTTTTGGGTCAGGTCTTTGGCCCAAACAGACTATATTTTTGTAGGTTTCGATTGGGGAAAGGGTCCCTATACAGGTACATGATTGTAGTAGAGGAGTAGGAAAACATGGGACCAAGCTTTGGATTGCGATGATGCTTTGTTTTGTTTACTTTACTTTGTTTTTTTTTTGTTGTACCTTGTACCTTGAGTTGTATTGTATTGTATTATAGTGTATATTGTTCTGACTGCTTTCATAGAATTAGTGACATGCTGCATCTTTATATATATGAATGCTGGTTCTCTATTACTTTAGTTTTCCATTTGAGTTGTATATTGTATACTACTTCTGTTGTTTTATGTTATTTATCTTTTCCGCTACACTACACTTTGACAAATGAGGGAATATTTTCCCCACTATCAGACGTGGGCCCTCACTTCTAGTCGGTAGCCTCTGGCATTTGGGGAAATGCGTTTGAGGTCATGTGACCAACCGGGTTTGGGGCACCAGTTGAGTGGCACCCGGATCCGGTACGTTACAACTCACAAGGGCTAAGAGGGTGGTGGTTGTCATGACATCCACATGATCCCAAATCTTATGGGAATAATCCCCCAGAGTAATCCCCAATTGAATATTTCCAAGGCAACTTCAATGTGTAATTTCCAAACTTAAATAAACTACAAGAACTCTGATACCTAATATATTATCATGATACATAGGACACCAACCAAAAGGCTCGATCTCAATGGGAATCCTCCTCTGGAGTAATCCCCAACTAAATCTACCTAAATAATCCACATGAATCCTTACTAATATTAATAACCAAACAAGCTACAAATTCACCATCTATCGAAATATTCCTCATAGTCTCTTTCATAGGGAATCTTCTACAAGAGTAAGCCCCAGTTCAATTATCTCAACATGAAAACAACCTCCATTGGAGTAGGTCCTCATAACTGAACAACATGGTCTTTGATTCATGTCTAAATGGGATTTTAAAAAATCCTCCCAGAGATCCAAACCCAATTATCCAATATCAAATCCATTTTTCTAGGCTACATTCCAAGAAGGGTCTAATTCAACTTTAAAATTGATATTCCTTACAGTTTCCCAAGGCTAATCGGTGTAATTCCCACACCAAATGATGATTATGCACCTTTCACCTCGATGTCTTTTCTTCATTACATTAAACTATATGGTTAGGTCCTTATCACATTACCTTAAAAGCTATTATATTCCCAATTAAGTGGCACAAAACTATGTGGGTTATGATTCCTTTTATAGGGATACATAGGATTAACATCTATGGGTTTGATCCCAACACCAAAATGACTCTCCTCTCTCAGGATGGAAATAAATTTCAGAGTGCCTCACTATGTGGCTAGAAAACCAGCATCGTCGTAATAACAGCCAAAGAATATAAAATTAGTACCTAATAAAATACTATTAATGGAGAACCTTAGATACATACTTATGTCTCCATTAATGAATAACATTAGATATGTACAGATGATTCTAAGTTCCAAACATGCTAATAATTGATTGTTAATTCAAGGATGAACTGCATCACACATAGAAATTAATGTAGAATTCATGAACATATTTTAATTATATAATAGAGTCCCATAGTGGTAAATGATTCCTACCAAAATGGTTTGATGACCCCGACCTCCCATCCTATCTCTCAATGATAGTTGTTAAAAATCTTTGTAAAAATCTCCAAACAAATGTCTACCTTTGGAAAGCAGTTCCCCATGAATAAATAATCGTTGGGTGTTTGTGGTTCCTTGAGAAAACCAATTGGAAACCATTTAGAGATATTAAACTAAATGTGAATTATTGCACAAAACTCAACCCCCCCCCCCCAAATCATCCATTTATATGACACAAATATCTCTATTAAAAACCAAAAATGGTGAACACGATGTGAATCTTTAACCAAGATGGTAGTGTCACTCATTTGTCAAACACCTTTTACTTGAAAAAGATGGAATGGGAAGAAAATCAATTATGTGTTTGTTCATACAAATGAGATAATGATTTGATGGGGTTTTATAGTTTTTTTGTTTCATATGTCTAGTCAGTTACTCTCATATATCCCTTTAATCTAATAGAATTATCCATGTTTTCAAAAATAAACTCCTTGGCTACTAGTCGGTCCAGTTATGTATCCATAAAGATGACGCTATCACCAACCCATAACATTAAATACTAATTCTCAAACTCATTGGTTATTGATTACTATCAGAATAGTACAATATTTACCCTAAAGGCCCCTAGAAAATCTCTCTATCCTGTAGTGACCCCCCAATCATCTAGTCTGCGACGACTGGTAGTCCTAATGAAAAGGGAACCAACCACCGTCTTCAACAATTTTGGGAGATTATCTCTAAAAAACAACAACAATCCCCCCTATATTTTAGGACAGTGTATCAAGGGGCCATATATAACCTCATATAGAAGACATTGGGGACCTCCTAAAGGGATCCTTCCAGCAATCATTGTTTCCAACCCCGCATGGCAGTGACCCCTCAACATGGTGATGGTGCATTCCTCGGATGTCTGACCTTGGTCCTTCATACTCAAGTATGCAAGATGACTTATCAGGGGTAGAGACAGTCACCCAGGAGTAGTTCCAAACCCTTATACCCTCTTGAAAATCCCACCAGCCCAATTTGGTGGAAAATTGCGAGTTGGCACATAAGCCTGTCTTTCTTCATTCAGATAGCTAGGATACTCGCCTGGTGACATCCAAGGAAGCTCATAATTCAAATATGGAAGCATAAAGTGAGGTGGAATAAACACTTTATTACACTAAAAAATCCTACAAGAAGAATAATCTAGTATAAGTCAAATAATAATTCTAAACAAAGACACTGGAAACTCACAGGTAGGCGCACACACCTGCCTATATTCACCAATCCTTCCAACAGTTTCTCCTGGAAGCACCCAAAGAAATCAGTAGGAAATACATAATAAAAATTAGGGTTATACTCAACTATATTTCCCCATAGATGAGTTCATTCAATATCTAATGGAAGGATGGGGATGACAGGAGTTGGAACATAGACCTACTCAAGATACAAAAGGGGCCTTTATCCTTGTTTTGAATGTTGAAGTCACCAAGTATCTCTTATATATAGTGAATGGGTAAATATAAATCCACTATCAAATCCTAAAAACTATTTAGGATATCAAAATGGAAAATAAAATAGTTCCTGAGGTATGGAAACACAAATCTATCCCCATAAATGGGGTGTCTCATCATCATGTCACCCAGAGTAGACACACACCTCTAGTCCTATCTAGGAGGTTCGTGAAAAAAAAACTCCCCATACTATATGTAAAACAATATCAGGAACATAAAAACACTTCAACTAGATTTAATCATCCTATCCAAATGATCACTTCATGGAAAACATTAAATAAATCCCCTATGATGACCACTTCCCCTAGAGAGTGGCCCCAGTCACTCATAAAAGTTCATCCAAGAAAAAGCCTCATAAAACACAATTATAAAATCAGAAGAAGATATATGATCCCACTTCACTTAATTAAAGAGTTATTGAATCCCTCATATTATTATCTTTGGAAGCTCAATATCCAACTCTCCCATTTCAGAATTACACAGGTAGTGGCAATAATTTTGAAGGTCCTCCTCAGACACTTCACCCTGAAGGCTTGAATCATGGAAATAATATGATCGATCTCAAGAGATTATCTCTTGTTGAGATCCATGATGTCTCTCCTTTTGGATAGAATATTGAGAAGAAAATGGATCTTACATTTTCAATAGTATACCATGGTGGTCATCTATTTTATAGATTCTTCTATGAATGTTCTCCCCACATAATTGTTTGACGTTGTCAAGAGAATTCCTCAATTAGAAATGTAGTGATGAGAGATCCCTCCTACCGTAGGGCACTTGATAATACAAATCCACTCCAATCTATTTTATTTTCATTGATAGGTGGAATCATTTTTCAACCACAAGATATCCCAAGGTGATAGTTATTTTATAAACCACCCTTGGTCCATATACCATCCAACACAATAGAGGAAATCCCTACCGATCTAACTTCCTATGATAAAATAGTAGGAAACCACCCACTCTATTCAGAAAAGTTCAAGTAGGCTATGGTGAAAGACGATGAATACATACTAAAAATTATGAAACAGCTAGCTAAAGATGGCATACCAATCATGTTCTGGCCTTGTCCACACCTCAATACGACATTCTATAGACTCTATCAGAAGATTGTATGGACAAAATATGACTCATTATATGGATAACTCTTTATCATTTTAAATAAAATTCAATACACAACAAGAATATAAAAGTTGCATCAAGGTAAAAGAAGGGTTACAATTCCAAATTGACTTAGAAGATCTCTTAGATTCATGAAATCCAGAGATCGAGAAATAGTAAGGATCCCTTCAATGTGCAAGCCTCAACGCATTAATGAGTTTTCCACAACTAGTCATAGTTACCCCATATGGTGTTCATATTAGAGGATGGGGTACACATGGAAAATTTTATATCACTTTGATTCCTAACCTTAACATTCCCCAAAACGATGTATCATTCAATGTTATACCCTCAGGATGACTTAAACAAATAAAATTTTTTCACGAGAAAAATCATTCTCAACAACAGGCCTCAACTGACTCTAACCGATGTTTTTTTATATGAGAATTGACTATTGAGAGAATTTTTTATTAGGAATTTATTAATATCGATTAATCCTACCATGTTGTAGAAATACA
This sequence comes from Viscum album, assembly GCA_963277665.1. Taxonomy (NCBI): domain Eukaryota; kingdom Viridiplantae; phylum Streptophyta; class Magnoliopsida; order Santalales; family Viscaceae; genus Viscum; species Viscum album. Next base: position 385,987,137 of record OY728125.1, read on the forward strand.
TCATTATATAATGAAAATTTTGGATGTATCATGTCATTCTTCGAAACGAGTGATTTAAGTGTGTTCTAAATGATGAACCAAGCACATGTTCATACAAAACTATTATAATTGGAAGGAAAGATGTAGAAGTAGAAGCTCTAGTAGTTCAAAAGCAACCCCATCCCATAGATATGGGGAATTTATTTAACCCAACCCTCAAGACTATCCAACAAGGCATCAATAGTTGTGAAAAAAGAACAAGAACAACCCTATCCATCAGGTATTAAACATTGTTTCACCCCCAAAACTCCCTCCTGAGCGGGAATCGGTCATCTCCTAATTAGGTAAGATGATGTAGAATGAATCCTACTAATTATTCCCATATCATAATCTAGTACCTTCTCATGGAACATGTGCGAATGAACAATCTATAGATTCCCTTCAGATTACCATCTACAAAGCAGCTCACAAATATTCAACATATGAGAGGTAAATGACTTGCAGGGGTATCAAAGAAGCCATTCTACCAATAACACTAATAGAATTACTAAAATTAATTTCTCATTATTGAACATCATCAATTCTTCCCCCTCAAATTATTCACTGCATGAGACCAATTCAAAGGAGTCATAAGAGGAAGTTTTGGTTCATAATTTTGTCTATACCAAATAGTTGAAGGAGGTGTACTTACTCGTAACCAAAGGCATGAAATTAATTTTGGTAATCCCTCAAACAATACATAATTACATCCTCAAAATAAAGAAAAAGGTAAGGGTAAAATTGTTCCTCACCTTCCTCTCGAATAGGGTAACCCCCTTTCACATGAGGAATGATTCTCTCAATAAGAAGAAGTGATGAAATAATTTAGGAGACTCAATGCAGAAGTACTTTGAGGTATGCTTCCTATTAGATACGTTTTTCAAGAAGATCCTCAGGTTTCACTTCTTGTTGGTGCACCTCAACCAAGAAGGTTTTCTGCAGAACTAAAGCACATTTGGAACATCCTCTCAACATTGTATATCAACCACCAATATACTTTGATCCCCTATAGAATATTTATATTTCTATACATTGGGTGCACATACATAACAGGGTGAGACACTTTCTTATAGGCCTTCTCCTATTGGTTTCCCACAGTTGGTACCAGCAATGCAACCACCATTGGAATTACTAGTCACCACCCCTATTCAAGATCTGTCTCATCCCTACATTCCTAAAATGATGATAAACAATATTGAGGCACTCACAGCTTGTTTGTATTCCATATAATAACGGTGTCAAATGATATAGCTAAAAAACCTTACCCTGAATGGGTAGATCTGATTCTCCCCCCACAAAATGATTGGAACCATAAATTTCCAATCTTCAATGGATAATGAGACCCCGAACAGCACATGAAACATTTTTTTTCTCCCAGAGATTCCATGATGGGTACTCCTAAATAGCAGGACGCAGTGAAACTCATGTTCATCATACAATCACTGTAGGGATAGGATTTTGTATAGTACACTAGCTTGCAGTCTCGATCAATCACTAGATGGGAAGACCTATATTAGAAGTATCATTTTTATTTTATATCAATGCTATATAATAAAACATGCTTTGATCTCAAAAACTAAATATAATGGGATAATGAAAGGATCTCATATTTAATTTCTTAGTGGAAAGGATTGAAAAAATCCTTAAACATACTGATCACTCAAGAATAATTACTTTCGATATGTATAGTGATTATTAAAAATGATTTTTCAATGATGTTAATTCTTATTAAACCCAAATAATGGCTTGGGGACCTTCACGAAATTTCTAAAAAGTTGGAAGACTCCATCGTAGATACCAAATCCAAGTCTGAGTAATTACATCAACTCAAGGTAAAGGGGGAGGGAAAAAGAGGTTGTTATAGTTACACTCAAGAAAGACCATGTATATTCTCTCACATCAAATTCCACACCATATTATTCAGCCCCAACTCATAATCATCAGCATCAAAATCAACCCTTTAAGGATGATCAGATAGAGAAAAGGTGGAAACAATTTTAGGATATGGAAAACAAAGTCTATTCTATTCAAAATGACTAAGTCCCTAACAACTTTATCTTACAATTTAAAAACAACTTGGTCAAGTTTCTTTATCCTAATAAGCCAAGAAAAGAAAGAGATGAAGATATCCCAAATTATTTCCCCTTCCATCAATCTCTAGAGAACCACATCCAGAATTGTTTTGTTTTCAAATACCTCCTATAGAATATGATGGAATCCATGAATGTGAAGCTCAAACATTCACTTACTCGTGTTATGTTTGTTTCTACCACTAATACAGAGAATAAAAATTAATTGAACGAAGTTAAGAATAGTATTTTTAAGATGTTTGGAGACTTGATGGTCAGAATAATGATCAACCAGACTCATGATATTCTTCAAACATAGTTGAAACAACCAATTGTGTCATCATCTACTCTCTCTACAAACCAACAAACATCACTGGTAGCTCAATCCTCCAAATTCTAGTCCTCGAAAAAAGTGTCATGGTTAAAACGGTAAGAGGAAAATGTATGAATATGGTCCTGGAACAAAACCAATATTTTCCTTAACTTTAGGGGACTTCATTCCTACAGCCCAAACAGTGTAACGCCCCGACCCCAGCTACCCAGAGTCGGTGCATTACTTCGTAACATTGGCATGATCACAAAAGATCAAGTCTCGAAAGACCTATTTGTTTACTAGCCTTGGAAACACTAGATACATTCGTAAACGTTACATTACATCATAAAGTGAAAAACTACAATAACAAAGTCTCCATAGTCCACACTCATATCCTCTTCTGACAATCCCTGCAGGTCATTCATAAAATACTTCTTCACATCCTGGAAAATATTAAAACATTGAAAGGGGTGAGCTCAGATGCTCAGTAAGGATAACAATATTGTGGAAGCTTTCATAAAAAAACATTAACATTTAAGGCAATGTATAACTAAAACAAAATCCTTTTTAAACTTTAACTTCAGAATAATATGGAAAAAATAAAATTAAATAATGTCATTTACTTACTCACATGGATATTCTACTAGTCGAATAATCACATGCAATATCAATAACCACTTTCATAATGAGGGAATGTATAATGCCAGACATTCTGAAACATTTTGTCAAGGCCTCGGCCAAGACATCTAAAATGATTAAGGCCTCGGCCAAAACCATAAATCAAATTGGGAAAGGGCCTCGGCCAATTCCACATCTAGTTGTCTCATGAGACCTACCGATGCAATTTTTCTAGAAGATACTTACGTTTAAAATTGCATAAATATACTCCAGTGTTTCTCTGAAAACATTATGCAAGCTTCTGAAAACAAAATAACTAATTATGATACTTCTCGACTAATTACAGGCCATGATGGGTCCACGCCCAATCCCTTCCTGTCTACCACACTCGAGAGTCAGGTTTTCTGAAAACATTTTTAAGCATGCGTTAAATACGTATACATTTGGACTGGATTTTCATATAATTGAGAGAAATATCTATTTTTTGAAATCATTTATAAATCACATAATTATAAAATAAATCCTTTTGAATAAATGTAAAAGTCAAAGGGGTTTATACACCGTATAAAAGAAAGTTGTGTATAAAACAAAATATGCCTCAATGAAAGGAGATTGAGATGAAGACCCTTAAAAAGATCTTTTTTATTTAAATAAAGTAGATCTATTATGTGTATTCACTATAATTACAAATAAATAAAGTAAAAATACAATATAGGACATAATAATATCATGACATAATTTGAAAGTAGGAGATTAACCCAAAGAATGGAAGTTGGGTTAAGAAATTCACTTACCTCGTGTCTGACTTGACTCAACCGTTCTTTAACCTCCTGAATAATAAACTAGAGTTAATATATGCCTTATTAAGAACCATTTTTAATTTCATTATCCTTTTTATATAACTTATTACAATGTTATGAACATTATGTAATTATTTAAGTTAATAACGGTCGTTTTGTCGATCTTTGGTACTTGAGTCAACAATAAACTTCTTATAATTACAAGTTGTTTATGTGGTAGAATATCCATTATCTCCAGAATTATATTCATGATTTAGATGTCATATATATCATATATAACCAGTATATACATTCATTTATAATATTACGTAACATTTAGAGGTAAGAAATGAAATGCACCGTTCATGGAGACGGTAAGCCGTACGTACGCATGAACGCTACTTTCATTTCTATTTCGTATTTAATGGAATGAAATCATAATTATATAAATATATAATATAATTCCAGTATAATATAGTGTATAATACCATTTACTCCATCCTTTATAAATCCCACATATGGCATTAACGATTCAAATCACTTTGAGGGGGCGGTAGTCCGCACTTCCTAAAATGAAATTATCGCGTTTACCCATAATGGAAATCATAAAGTATGCCCTAAATGAGAAATACAGAAGCATAAGTAAAACATAAACATATTATATATTATATATAAATATAGTGACATCTTAATGTCCACCTTTAAAGGTGTTATATGAGTGTTGAACAATCATCGTTTCGTGAGGCAGAAATTTTCCATCCACAGAAACCGTATGTTCTTCAACCATTAGATGTAGGTGTGTGTAAGTGTAGCTCGAATCCTTCTTATAACAACAACCTAGTATATTTAGGATACTGGTGTTGTTACAAAATTAATGAATAAAAAGAGTTTAGGGGGTTGGAGAAGAAAAATAAAACAAAACAACATTAGAGAAGACATTACCTCAAAATCGGGTAACTCTTTTTGATTTGAGACAAAGGCCTCCTTGGGAAGAGTTCTGCCCAAAGTGAGGCTTCTAGGAGTAAGAGGGGGAAGTTGGGAGAGTATTTGGACAGAGGTTGGCCGAGCCAAACGGCTTGAATGTGTGAATGATGTGGTAGATGTGGGGGCCTTTTATAAGAGGAGAGGAGGGGCACTCTTGGAAAGTAAGGAAATTTTACATTATTATACAATGCTTTTCGGATTCTAAAGGTCCCACACTTATATAATTTGTGGATAAGGTGATAAGGGTTCGAAATATACCCATCCAATAGTCTTTGGATAGGTGTAAGCCTTGGATTGTACATTATATTTTCATTTTATTAAAATCTTTAAATAATGAGGTCATTGTTGCATCATAATGATGTCATAAATAATTTAATTTATTTAATGTCTAAAAAATATAAAAAAAAATAATATGATATAGGAAATTGTTTTAGATTTCCAATAACTAATTATAGTCAAAACTATGACTTGTATATCCCCATGTAAAAATTGTTTTAGTAAAACATTTCATGTTTGTGTCATTTTTTACTTTAACATTAAATAAAAGGTATTTATGTCATTTTCCAACTAAAGTGGCTCCATGGGGTCCCCAAGTTGACCCATGGATTTTCTTGGTCGGACATGGCACATCCAATGAGGTTAGGACATGTGTCAAGCTCATCTCATATTATTAAAACATTATTTTTACCATAAACTACACTAATTACCTCTAATCGCGATTAAGAACTTAAAAGTTACTATTCATCAAAAAATTATTTTAATCTCATTGAACCACATTTTACTTCTTAATGACAACAATGTATGTCAGATTTTTGAAAATAAAATTACAGAAGTGGTAATATTTCATTTAAACGAAAAATCAGTTATTTAACTACCACTTAGTGGTTTCACTATTCATCAAAAATTGATGTTTTTCAGAACAATGCCAAAATTTCACCCTAAGCTATAATTGATATTCCGAATTCAAAAATGATGTCTATTTTACAGAATTCCAAACATATAAGTTGCATTAATTAATTTTATAATTAAATCCCGTTGTCACAATAAATTGCGTGTTTTTAAGAAACAATTTATATCAAAAGATTGATAATTGTTTATGTCCAATTTCAATGTTAAATTAATTCTAATGACCACCATTGGATAAAAGGGTAAAAATATATTCTAATTATACTTTAAAACCACTCAGTAGTATAACTTATCACTATAAATTATTTTGATTAAAAAAGTTGTTTTTAAGTATTTTTCAGTATTCATAAAAAAATAGAAGTTCTCAGAAAAATACCAAAAATTCAACATAGGCTAATTTCAATATACCGAATCCAAAAATAAAGTCCATTTTGAAATATAAAATTTCTATAATTTTAAAAAGTGGTTATTACTATTCATAACGGCTACTTTGATTAGTCGTGGTGTTTTAGAACTCGAAGTTGCATACAATGCAAGCTATTGCATTATTGAATGAGAAGCATATCATGGAAGCTCGGGGTGTTGCATTCTCCCCTCCTTCAATAAATTGCATCCTCGCAATTTGAAATTTTTCTTGGAAAATAAACGGTTGAAAATAGAAAATACCTTTGTAGAAAACCCACATCGGAAATAAGGTTAATAAAAATATAGCTTTAAAAGAAAGAAAGATAAGTACAAAGGTCACCCGAGATAGCCCATACTAGGATTCTATGAAGATATGGATATGGAAGAAAAACAAACCATCAAGGTCTGATGGAGAGTTGTAGAAAATTGGATTAGGAGAAAGTTAACAATAAGAAAATCACAAACTTGTGATTGGTTAAACGGTCATTGAATCCCCAGTTGGAAAAGTTAACCGGCAACGTTTTTGTTTTAAGTTACCTTTTATAAAGTTAAAGAATTTATTTAGGATATTTACTAAGAACGTAAGGGAATATACATACTTGTCATATAGACTTTCATTCTTTAATAAATTTTTACCAAAAACCCATCTTTCACTCTAAATGGTAATAGAACTCAAAAATATTCTATTTATCCTAATTGTATAAGGTTCCAAATGTCAACACATAACATTTAGATTAGTAAAATTATTTTGTAATAACCAGGGACTTCCTGTAGGCTAGTGGTAGGAAATAAAGGCATGTCGCACTATGGTTGTGGGTTCGATTCCTGCAGCTTTGTCCGATGCGACGGTTATGCCCCACCCCGCAGGTTTTCATTTTCCTAAAACTATAGTATTATAATATTACAAAAATAATCTTCATAAATTTTTTTAACCTTTAACAATACTATCCAAAGATAAACTTAATCCACTCCAACCTTTATAGTTATCCAAAATACCTCTGTCCAGACATTCTCTAAAAGGTCTCTTAATTCCAAAATCAATTTATCAGATTCTCCAAACAAATTAAAGTTTCTCTTTTTGTCACATACTAAAAATATGATGACCTTCATCATATTAAAACCTTACTGAAATCAACAAGTACTGCAGTACAATCCTTATATATATATATATATCACATTATTCTAATAACCAGAATATATTCCATGAGTCCAAAAGCACCAATACATTAATTATTCTGCTTCAACTGTAGTAACAACATAAGATTTTCCTTGATCCCTTGGCCTTTTCTGAGGTAAGTTTCCCTGATGCTTAGGACATTCATTTGCATAATGCCCCATTTCCCTGCAATTGTAGCATTCAACATTGATAGCCACGCGCCTGGTGACCTCTTTCTCCACATTTATAACAAACTCCCATTCCTTTTAGGCAAGTACCAGGGTGATTCTTCCCACAATTATCACATAATGGAAAATCCTTCTTTCCCTTTTTCCCATTATCTGTCTCTTGTTCCATCGTTCTCTTCTTATCTTACTTTACTTTGTTGTCATAAAACTTAGAGAATTCCTTTTCTGTCTTGATAGCACATGAGACAATATCTTCGTATGTTGAGAAAGATTGTGATACTAAAGCTCGACGGAGAAATGGTTTTATCCCATCAAAGAAATGAGCAATCTTACCTCTTGGGTTACGTATATAATCTGCAGCATACCTTGCTAACCTTGTAAAGTTGGCCTCATACTTTGCGACATTCTCATCCTCCTTCTGTCTCAGACTCAGAAATTGCCTTTCCATATCTGCTCTATGGTCACGAGGAAAGTATTTTTCTAAGAAAATCTCTTTGAACTCCCTATATTCTATATTTGATACATCATAATCTTCGTTTGTGTTTTGAATCAATGACCACCATTGATCGGCATCTCCAGTTTGGCGGTAAACTGCCATGATAACCTTCTCCCTTTCGCTACTCCCCAAGGCGTGGAATATTTTCTCTAAGGAGTTTATCCATTACTCAGCTACTAATGGATTTGTACCCCCATTAAATTTTGGTCATTGTTGCCTCATGAAGCGGTCTAATATTGATCCTCCACATTGCGGATCAGGGTGCTCCATACGAGTAAGGTTATTATTCATAACCAGAGTGAGTTGTCCCATTATGGTAGTAAGTTGATCAGCACCAGTTGTATCTCCAGATCCACAATAATTATCTTCAGCAGGAGGGAAATCCCTACACGGAGTGCGTGCAATGATACGGTTTCCATTCCTTCCACTAGGCGCCATTTCTAAACAATGGCATAAACTAGATTAGTTTATGAATCAAAATACATAATTCCATACTTATAAAATACTTAACATAAATTGAACTATTTATGGATATAAATTTTTTTTCTTTGAGAAAGTATATACTCATAACCCTTCATAGTGGTTTATAAAGAAAATGAGAATTATCCAAAGCATATCCCCCAGGAGTGTCGTAACCAAGAGTGCAGCAAGGCCCGTTGTCGTGCACCAGTTCCCATTCGAGTCTAGCTCAAAGTGGTGTTTTCAGGTTTTACCCTTAGGTACATAAGTGCCAGAGCCGCCTCTACCTGCTCGTATCTAGACAGGGATGTATTGCTCGGAAACTCATAACATTCTATAATACCAAAATTCTAGGAAGTTCTTCTATACTAATACTCAATGTCTATCTTTGGGATATGTCCTCTAATCAGAGTTTATCTAAATCTAGCTTCCAAGGTTAGTACTAAACTGCCTCTGATACCAACTGTAACGCCCTGACCCCAGCTACCGAGAGTTGGTGCATTACTTCGTAACATTGGCATGATCACAAAAGATCAAGTCTCGAAAGACCGATTAGTTTAGTAGCCTTGGAAACACTAGATACATTTATAAATGTTACATTACATCATAAAGTGAAAAACTACAATAACAAAGTCTCCATAGTCCACACTCATATCCTCTTCTGACAATCCCTATAGGTCATTCATAAAATAATTCTTCACATCCTGGAAAATATTAAAACATTGAAAGGGGTGAGCTCAGATGCTCAGTAAGGATAACAATATTGCGGAAGCTTTCATAAATAAACATTAACATTTATGGCAATGTATAACTAAAACAAAAGCCTTTTTAAACTTGAACTTTAGAATAATATGGAAAAAATAAAATTAAATAATTCCATTTACTTACTCACATGGATATTATACTAGTCGAATAATCACATGCAATATCAATAACCACTTTCATAATGAGGGAATATATAATGCCAGACATTCTGAAACATTTTGTCAAGGCCTCGGCCAAGACGTCTAAAATGATTAAGGCCTCGGCCAAAACCATAAATCAAATTGGGAAAGGGCCTCGGCCAATTCCACGTCTAGTTGTCTCATGAGACCTACCGATGCAATTTTTCTCGAAGATACTTACGTTTAAAATTGCATAAATATACTCCAGTGTTTTTCTGAAAACATTATGCAAGCTTCTGAAAACAAAATAACTAATTCTGAGACTGCTCGACTAATTACAGGCCATGATGGGTCCACGCCCAATCCCTTCCTGTCTACCACACTCGAGAGTCAGGTTTTCTGAAAACATTTTTAAGCTTGCGTTAAATACGTATACATTTGCACTAGATTTTCATATAATTGAGAGAAATATCTATTTTTTGAAATCATTTATAAATCACATAATTATAAAATAAATCCTTTTGAATAATTGTAATAGTCAAAGGGGTTTATACACCGTATAAAAGAAAGTTGTGTATAAAACAAAATATGCCTCAATGAAAGGAGATTGAGACGAAGACCCTTAAAAAGAAAATTTTTATTTAAATAAAGTAGATCTATTATGTGTATTCACTATAATTACACAAAAATAAAGTACAAATACAATATAGGACATAATAATATCATGACATAATTTCAAAGTAGGAGATTAACCCAAAGAATGGAAGTTGGGTTAAGAAATTCACTTACCTCGTGTCTGACTTGACTCAACCGTTCTTTAACCTCCTGAATAATAAACTAGAGTTAAGATATACCATATTAATAACCATTTTTAATTTCATTATCCTTTTTATATCACTTATTACAATGTTATGAACATTATGTAATTATTTAAGTTAATAACGGTCGTTTTGTCGATCTTTGGTACTTGAGTCAACAATAAACTTCTTATAATTACAAGTTGTTTATGTGGTAGAATATCCATTATCTCCAGAATTATATTCATGCTTTAGATGTAATATATATCATATATAACCAGTATATACATTCATTTATAATATTACGTAACATTTAGAGGTGAGAAATGAAATGCACCGTTCATGGAGACGGTAAGCCGTACGTACGCATGAACGCTACTTTCATTTCTATTTCGTATTTAATGGAATGAAATCATAATTATATAAATGTATAATATAATTCCAGTATAATATAGTGTATAATACTATTTACTCCATCCTTTATACATCCCACATATGGAATTAATGATTCAAATCACTTTGAGGGGCGGTAGTCCGCACTTCATAAAATGAAATTACCGTGTTTACCCATAATGGAAATCATAAATTATGCCATAAATGAGTAATACAGAACATAAGTAAAACATAAACATATTATATATGATATATAAATATAGTGACATCTTAATGGCCACCATTAAAGGTGTTATATGAGTGTTGAACAATCATCGTTTCGTGAGGCAGAAATTCGCCATCCATAGAAACCGTATGTTCTTTAACCATTAGATGTAGGTGTGTGTAAGTTTAGCTCGAATCTTTCTTATAAAAACATCCTAGTATATTTACGATACTGTTTTTGTTACAAAAGAAATGAATAAAAAGAGTTTATGGGGTTGGAGAAGAAAAATAAAACAAAACAACATTAGAGAAGACATTACCTCAAAATCAGGTAACTCTTTTTGATTTGAGCCAAAGGCTTCCTTGGGAAGGGTTCTGCCCAAAGTGAGGCTTCTAGGAGTAAGAGGGGGAAGTTGGGAGAGTATTTGGATAGAGGCTGGCCGAGCCAAATGGCTTGAAAGTGTGAATGAGGTGGTAGAGGTGGGGGACTTTTATAAGAGGAGAGGAGGGGCACTCTTGGAATGTGAGGAAATTTTACATTATTATACAATGATTTTCGGATTATAAAGGTCCCACACTTATATAATTCGTGGCTAAGGTGATAAGGGTTCGAAATCTACCCATCCAATAGTCTTTGGACAAGTGTAAGCCTTTGATTGTACATTATCTTTTCATTTTATTAAAATCGTGAAATAATGAGGTCATCGTTGCATCATAATGATGTCATAACTAATTTAATTTATTTAATGTATAAAAATTATAAAAAAATACTATGATATAGGAAATATTTGTAGCTTTCCAATGACTATTTATATTCAAAAATATTACTTGTATATCCCCATTTAAAAATTGTTTTAGTAAAACATTTCATGTTTGTGTCATTTTTTTACTTTAACATTAAATAAAAGGTATTAATGTCATTTTCCAACTAAAGTGGCTCCATGGGGTCCCCAAGTTGACCCATGGATTGTATTGGTCGGCCATGGCACATCCAATGAGGGTAGGACATGTGTCAAGCTCATCTCATATTATTAAAACATTATTTTTACTTTAAACTACACTAATTACCTCTAATCGCGATTAAGAATTTAAAAGTTACTATACACGAAAAAATTATTTTAATCTCATTGAACCACATTTTACTTCTTAATGACAACCATGTATGTTGTATTTTTGAAAATCAAATTAGAGAAGTGGTAATATTTCATTTATATGAAAAATCAGTTATTTAACTACCACTTAGTGGTTTCACTATTCATCAAAAATTGAAGTTTTTCAGAACAATGCCAAAATTTCACCCTAAACTATAATTGATATTCCGAATTCAAAAATGATGTCTATTTTACAAAATTACAAACATATAAGTTGCATTAATTAATTTTATAATTAATTCCCACTGTTACAACAAATTGCGTGGTTTTAAGAAACAATTTATATCAAAAGATTGATAATTGTTTATGTCCAATTTCAATGATAAATTAATTATAATGACCACCATTGGATAAAATGGTAAAAATATATTCTAATTATACATTAAAACCACTCAGTATTATAACTTATTACTATAAATTATTTTGATTAAAAAATTTGTTTTTAAGTATTTTTCACTATTCATAAAAAATTAGAAGTTCTCAGAAAAATACCAAAAATTTAACATAGGCTAATTTCGATATTCCGAATCCAAAAATAAAGTCCATTTTGAAATATAAAATTTTTATAATTTTAAAAAGTGGTTATTACTATTCATAACGGCCACTTTGATTAGTCGTGGTGTTTTAGAACTCAAAGTTGCGTACAATGCAAGCTATTGCATTATTGAATGAGAAGCGTATCATGGAAGCTCGGGGTGTTACAAAAAGTATGTGCATCTCCCCATCAAACGGTACAAAAGGGATCCTTCCACCATATGAAATATTAATTAAATGATGAATTGATCTTAAGTTCCTTTAATTATATTCCCATAATGGATCCCTTTAAATATGATTGTTAGGATTATAAATCCAAATTCCCTACTCTTAATTGGTGTATTGGGGGAAGATTCCATCAATGTAAATATTATAGGGGAAGAAGAAACCATGCCAGAACTCACTACATTAACCATGCTCATACTAAAACCATCTATGCTTTAGATAATTGTGGGAGATCTCTTTAGTGAGATAAGAAGGAACAAGGGAATTCCCCCACACATGAAAGGGTATTCTGTAACAAGATCATCCTAGAAGATTAGCTAGAGGATACACCGCCACCTTATCAACCTCAGTGTGTGGGTAGAAAAAGTCAAACTAATCCACCAATTGAGGAAGTTGCTTCCACTCCTATTACAATGGACGGTTTGTCTAGATCAGTTAATTCATCTCCCAAAGCACCTGCAAAAAATAATCCACATGTTGGTAATTGTAGACCTATGGATCAAAAGTATTATGTTTTGAAGAAACTGACCTTGGTATCGGTTATGTTATCAAACCAAGATTCATGGAGTCTATTAAAATATCTTTGAGAAGTGATTCTCAAGGCCTTTTCAAGACCTTAGGAGTTTGAAGTCTAGGTTTCTACTGCTGAAGTATGTCATGTAGAGAATGATCTTGTAGAATTACATATGATCATCTCTTTTACATACCAAGAAAAGGAATCTATCATACAAGGACAAATCAGACCATTTTATATATCAGCAGGATAAATGAAATTGATATACAATGATCATTTATTGACAATGGCTCAGGAGTCAACCTCATTCTTGTATGTAAACTCCATCAACTAGATTTCAGTAATTATCATTATTCCCCATCCAATATGATGTTACAAGGTCATGAAAATAATGATAAAGTCCCTCTTTAAGATATCACACTCCAAACTCATTTGTGGGATCTCATGCATGACTCAGAATTCATGGTTGTTTGGAATGATAAAACTTTCAATGTCATCATGGGAATACCTTGGCTACACTAGCATGTGTTCATTCCTTTTTCAATAAAAAATTTCATAAAATATTGTAAAAATTGTGAAGTTGTAAAATTTAATGCTGAAAAGGCACCATTTAATTACTATAACTCGTAGTTCATTGACACAAGGTTCTATTAGAAGGAATGGAAACAATATATGGCTGACAATGTTGCACGGATTAATGCCCCAAATGGTCTAGAGATGAATCTAGATAATCCTTTAATGAAACTCTATAAATATTACACACTTCCCAAAAATCAAATAGAAGGGGTGGGGCCAAATTCAAACAATCATTTAGTGACATATGTTATGTGTGTTGTGACAACAAAACCCAACAATATAAGAGATGTTGTCAACTCTTTGAGCAGTAATGAAACTATGGATGTAAATTTCCTCACTCCACCCCCAAGATTCAAAAAATGACTATTTCATCCGATGGTATATCATAATTGTTCGTGTTTATAAAATAATTTATAGATTCTCATTCTCAATTCCTTAACTCCCTTTCAGTGATCAAAAAATATGCCTTGCGTTATGGTTTGATCTAGAAATTATTTCTTCATATTCTACATGTTCAATCGATGATTCATCCCCTAACTAAAAAAATTCTTTCTTCATCACCTGCCTCCCAATAAGAGGTGAAATAATTAAAAATTGAGTAAGGGGAAGAATGGGAAGACCTTTTGGATACCTCTCTAGAATTTTAGGAAGGCCTCTTCACAATTTTAGATAATCTCAAAAAGATAAATCTAGGTAATGAAAAATATCCATGACCCAACTTGATTAGTGCGGCCATAAATCCCAATGAATATGTGGTATATACCACCTTTATGAACCATCACCATGATATTTTTTCCTATAATTATATAGATATTCCAAGGCTCAATAAGTGTTGTGGACACCCATCACATGGGTTTTCCAAACGACCACCAGGGATACAAATAGTCAGCTAGTTTCACACACCAAACTCACACATCCAAAATTTAGGTTTAAGTGAATAATATCATCAAGGAAAACTTCATATAAGAGGTATTTTATCCAAAATGTCTAGAAAATATATTCCTACAAAAGAAGAATATTATTTAAATGAAAGTGTTCATCGACTTCCGAGAATTCGATCGGCACTTTCCAAAAGATGACTTTCCAATTCCAATCACAGAACTCTTGATTGTTGCAATATCTAGTTATCAATTCCCATAATTCATATATGGATAATTTGGGTACAACCAAATTCATAAGGCCCTGAAATATAAAGTGGATATTTTCTTCATGGCCCCTTAGGAATTATTCTGCAATAGGGTAATTCCCTTTGGCTTAAAGAACACTGGTTACACATACAAACTTGTTATGTACAGCAAGTTGAAACCATTTTTGGGGGAGTTTTATAAATACTACATTGATGATCTATTGGTTAAGTCCTAAAAATCTCTTATCCACCTAGCTAACATAGAGACTATCTTTAACAAGCTTTGACAACATAGCCTGAAGATGAACCCCTTAAAATGTGACTATGGGGTAACTTCAGGAAAATTTTATCAACATCTTTTTATGTCATCATGGCATCTAAGTTGATCATGAAAAAATGAAATCTATACCTAACATGTAACCAACTTGAAACCTAAATGAGTAGATAGGGAATTAACGAATATTGGACTACATGTGTCATTTCTTAGACAACCTTTAAGGAAAGTGTTATCCCTTCACTAAATTCATAAAGAAGCAGGACACATATCAATGTAACAGTGACTATTAGGAATAATTTTATTACCTCAAGAAATACCTCTTGATTTAACCAATATTAATGCCACCTGTAGAGGGAAATCTAATCATTTTATATGATACAGCCTTGGAGCTATCATTGGGTGCCTTCCTCAAACAAAAGAACAACAAATAAATGAAAACGACCTTTATTATCTCACTCAAACCATGCTTGATGTGTTCAATCATTATTAAAATATAGAGAAGAGATTTCATCAATTAATCTTCATGGGTCAAAAGCTGAGGCACCACTTGCAAAAACATGAGATCTAATTGGTATCTCAAAATAGCTCTCTCAAATTTATCCTCAGTTGTCCTATGTTTAATGGAAATATGGATTGGTGGGAAGTTATTCTATAGAAATGTGAGATATAATTCATGACACTAAAAGTTGTGAAAGGCTAGGCCTTAGTATATTTCCTTGTAGAACACCCATCTACAGAAATGAAATCATTAAATACAGAAATGTTGGATGAGGATATATTATCCCTTCAAGGTGGCCCCCCAATATGGGAAGTTTATTTTGGCAGTGCATCTTGGATACAAAAAGTGAAGAGAATGGATGACCCCCAGATCAAAAAAACTAATTTCGGGGTTGTGGTTTTCTCTCCCTAGAAGAAAATCTTCCTTACTCCTTCCTGTTATCAAAAGGTTTTATTAACTGTGAGGTAGAATATCATGCCCACACCGCATTCCTGAAATTGGCGCTTTAAATACTAGTGGACCAATTTGAGGTGAATGGTGACGCATTGTTAAACATATATAAATAGGAATTATTCTATCATAAAATAAGAGATAATTACCATACATGACATTGTCCTAGGTTTGATGGAAGAGTTCTAATCAGAACCAAAATTAAATCACATCCCATGATCACAGAATTCCCAAGAATATGTGTTTCCAACTATAGATACAAATTGGCTCGATCCAAACTGAGACAAAATAGTCATCAGCATCTCCCACCATAGAACAGTCTCACCATTTTTTCAAATAATAATAAAAGAGGTTAATGATGTCCGTCTCATCCATAATCCATATGGACCAACCAATGGGTGGATTATTCCATTCATGGATTATCTTTATGATGGAGTGATCCCATAGGAAAGATCTGGGAAAGGGAAAATATGGAGACAAGCAGTCAACTTCACACTTTATAATGGTCTAAATCAATAAAGAGTTCTCTACAAATGAGGATTCAAAGGATTTATTCTCAGATGTATCAATGGAATAGATATTCATT
The DNA here is from genome assembly GCA_963277665.1 of Viscum album. Lineage (NCBI taxonomy): Eukaryota > Viridiplantae > Streptophyta > Magnoliopsida > Santalales > Viscaceae > Viscum > Viscum album. Next base: position 386,003,744 of record OY728125.1, read on the forward strand.
CCATCATGAAAGCAGTACACTCAAGAGATTGTGGTGCCCACTATTTATGATACAATCTTTCTGACCAAATCTTAAGTTTTCGGTACTACTGGACCATAATGACACTAGATTACATATATTTCACAAAGATATTATATGCATACCAAGTCCATTCCATCTTCATCAATCAACCCCTAGAGTTTCTACCTACATCCAAATACTCTTCACTATTTTCCATATCATTGATCGTGTTTTGTGGCCAAACATTCCATCTTTGACCAAGCCATTAAAATACATCTTTAAAACTATCTATGTTTTCTAAAAATGGGAAATTTTGATTGAACTCAATGAATTTGCGACCAAAAGTATTTTTAGGGTTTAAAAACCTAACATAATTACCATATTTTGTGTCCCTCATACAATAATTATGGAAAATGGCACCAATTTATGTTCTATTGAGGTGGAAATTTTTTATCAAGAATATGACATAAAATCCAACCATTCATCCAACCATCATGAAGTATCTAATGGACATATATAAGACTTTAAGAAGACCCTATTGAACATACTTATGAAGATTATGGAAAATGATAAAAATTCTTGTCCTCACAAGCTCTTAAATGCCTGTGGTATTATTGGACTACATCTCATACTTCCATACAAGCAACCCCGAAAATATTGGTATACATAACAGATATAGTACTATCCCTTAAGGTTTAGTTTCCATCTCATCATATTTTCATCTATGATCAACTATATATATTTTATAAATACTAGAAATGTCTAGATGAGTTAGAGATACTAGATGAAAAAATATTTCACACCTAGTGTCGCTTGGAAATTTCTCAAAATTTTACATTGCAAGCCTTTCACCAAAAAAATTGCCTCCATTAATTACTCCATGGAAAAATGGTACTCGTCCATCGGACTCTAATAATTCTTGGAAATAATCATTTGAAACATGAGCCAAATTGGGAGGGACCTTAGTTCGTACATAAAGTTAAATATAAGAGATCTCATTCATTCATCTTAATGGATGGAGAAATTATTACGACTCTAACCAATGAAAGGTTCTTGAAGAATTATTTAATGTAATCACAAGAAATTTTTTTGAGTTTGACGATGATAAATTTCATAGAACCACATACATACCAACTACAAGAAGTTAAAGTAAGTACATGTTCCTTATTTCCTGACCTTAAAAGGCATGAAAATAATGTCTATATCTCATGACATTAAAATTCATGGTTAAAGTCTTCCTTATTTGATGTTAAGAAACCCATAAAACCCCATGAGCAGATACTTCATGTGGTCCATCAGATATGGGCCTCCATCTTGGGTATATGTATCAATCACATCCCTCTAACCCCTCAGTGGGTCAAGATGCCCGCTTCACTGGAAATAACGAAGAAAGGATGGGAATATTTCATGAATAAAACACACTCACATTGCATCCACGCTATAGTGGAGGTTAGGACATTAATAGGTATATTCCCCAACATTATCACATCCTTATCGCATGTTGGTAAATAGTACGACTAGTTCAAAGAACTCGGTTAAATTGAATTTCATTCTAGTAAGATATGTAGTGACGTCTGTATCTCTTATCCTGATTCTTACCACAATGGAAAAAATCTCCCCTTCTCCCTATGTATAAATCGGACTGGCACAAGAAATATATTCAAGAACTACGAGTGTCTTAATTATTTCCACAATAAGATATATAGTGACACTTGGGTCTTATCCCTAGTCAAGTAAGAATTTTTTTTCTTTAACATCAGGTGACCAGCATCCTACCCTCATGACATTAAACTTAAACGTTCTATATAAAAGGCATATGGCTTGATTCTCATTCCAATGTGATATGTATCGCCCCTTAGGTGTCCAATCTTGAGTCCAACTATAACATATATCAAAATATTATTCACTAACTATGTGTAAGTATTAGACCTACATAGGGAACATTTCAAGAACTATATGTGGCTGGATTCTCATTTTGATGAGATGTGTAGTGATGTCCATATGTCATGTCCTAGGTCTAGTTGTGATTAATGAAAATTAAACCCAATTTTTTTCTTAGTACACTAATAAAGTCCATATAGGAAACCTTTAGAGGACATTTGTATTGATCCCATTACAATGGGTCTTGTAATGATAGCTAAACCTCATGTTTTATGCCCAACCATCATCCAGTAAAATTATAAATCCCCATTCCACACATAAAAGACTGATTGATGTCAGGGAAAATTTTCAATAACAACATGTGTCTCCATTCTCATTCGAATGAGATGTGTAGTAATTCCTTGATCGATTATCTTGATTTCCTCCACAATTAGACAACAAAATTCCCTTTTACTTCTTTGTACGAGTTCGAACATACATAGTGGCTCTTTTTTCAAGAACTATGTGTGGATTTATTTTCATTCCAATAAGATACATAGTGACAAAAATAATTTCAACCATGTTATCTGCCAGAAATTTTCCCCACTTTCAAATAGGCTCATCTTCATCCTTACAATGTGATGTTAAACTACACGACCATCATCCTTATTGCATGACATTGAGCTTCATAGCCATTATCATTACCACATGAAATTAAACTACATGGAATTCAAGAACTATGTATGGATTCATTCTCATCCCAATGAGATATGTAGTAATTATCTAATCATACCTCCTAAAAATAATTCTAAAATAAAAGTAACCCTACCATTCACTTCTATCCACTTCGTGTGTTTAAACATTATTTTTCCACTCCTTGTTTCTCACACTATGCATAACTCACGTGGTCTTAGTAGTTTTGGTGAATAAGTTCACTGAAAAAGTAATTTATGTCAACATTTATTGGGATTATCTTATTCATGGTTTTAATGCATTAAAGGAACACCAGATGTATTCATCACATGACAATAAACAATTTGATTTCCTCAAGAACATTATTTTTCTTCATTCTCATTGGAATGAGATACGTAGTGATGTAAAGATTTTCAATCATGGATACAACGACACAATTAAATGGAAAATTACCCACACAATATTATGTAGGATTCATGTCTATATAATAATATTCAATACGGTGCCTCACCCCATGCGTGAGACCATATTTCAAGAAAAAACCCATCTTTCTTTTTACACATGATTCCAATCTGTGTGGGGGGTCTTTATTTTAGAACTATGTGTGGATTGATTCTAATTATAGTTAGATACTTAGTTAAACCTTGGAATCATGTCCTAGACCTAGCCACAGGGTGAGAAAAAATTCCCCCACTCTATCATACAAACAAAAATCTATGCGACAGATTTTAATTTTGGGTCCCATCATTTGGGAATCCAACAAGGAAATAGAGATGCCAGTTTTTACATCTGAATCAGATCTACAGAAGGTAATCTATATTTTGTTATCAAAATTCATTACAAATAATTATTATATGCTCATACATTCCCCACATTCATACTACATATTCCTATTCCATGACTCTTTCTAATCTTCATAATCTTTAATCAGCATTTAGTGACAAAATTTCTAAAACCTGAAGGTTCCTTTTCCTAACTATGCAATCAGATTCCTAGTAGTACTTGCATAAAAAGACCCTCATAATAGGTCTATTAGTCAAAGGATACCATTATTTGACTATGCATCACAAACCCAATATGGACTTGCATAAAATATCCATCATATTGTGTTTTTCAACCAACAGTAACTTTGATTTTTTGAGAAGCCTCTTCTGTCCTTGTATGCATTGATGAATGAAAACCATGATTTAAAACAGTCTGTAGTTATTCTTAATATTTGATCCTTATCCTTCATTCTGATTTGAGATTCCCAATACCATGGTTGATAATTTCCTCCTCCGTGTGTTCAATACATACTAGTATAACATCGTGTTGTTGTGTAACATATCATCTAGTATTTCCGTACTACCATGGTCCAAGTCGTATAACCCAATACTATAAAAAACACATTTCCTAAGTTTACCCATACCAATGTAAGAAACATATTCCTCCAATTCTTTATAAAATTTTTCTAGAAATGATTCTTCCATACACAATCGCTTTCTCATTAAATGCTAAACTTTGTGACTAGGAAAATCTTAATCTTCCTAAACATCCATTGGATTTTCCCAATAAAATGTCCAAATTCATGAAAAATTCTTTTCTTGACTTTGTTTTAACATGCCCAAGGTGGATTTTGATAATACAACCCATATAAATGTTTATAAAACAAAGGATGAAACTATTGAATATGTAGTAAAATAACATATTTGGATTTTCATAAAATTGCCCACATAATGGTTTGTCAATAAGTGTTGACTTTCTTCTCATGGGATACCTCCTCCAATTCCATAAGTCTTTTTCACCACACCATTATTTAAGTCCAAATATACCCATGTTATATTCTACAAAATTTTCTCCCCTCACACCTAAAGATGGGAGAACATTTCTAAAAATATTAATAGTAATGATATTATGATCAACCTTTATGACAACGAAAAATACATTTAATTATATAACCACTCCTAATATCCCTTTGGGACAACATTATTTTCAAAGAATAGTATCCTTGTTGTAAAATGTAAAACTAAATAGTCAATTTTCTAGTCGTATGACATTAAATTACATGATTCATAAACCCTTTTCAGCAAGGGGCCTTGCCCCTGACAACAATAATTTAACCAAATGTACCCCCCTTCACACACCAAATTCATGTAGTATTAGTTTACCATTCATGAAAAATGCTGATACAGATTCCCTTTTCATTCTTATACATTTTCCGTTTGTGAAACCACCCCTCATGGTCTTGGGAAATCCAAATATCCATAAACTCACTTCATCCATCTTTAACAGAATATCGAAATTCCTAAGAACTCCATTTCTTAAATATGTGGTATGTTCCCATGTTTTCTTTACATAAGTTTCCCACATAACAGTTATGTTAGCCTATGTATCCACTATTTGGAAATGTTGTATGCACCCCCATTTTCCTTACATGAAATCATCCTTATAATGGATTAGTCAACCAATGGTAACATCTTCCTCATGAAATACATCCTCTATTCTTGAAGATCATGTTTTAGTTTTATAAACCGCAAAAGTTTGGCTTAAAATTTGACTTGGAGGTGATTGAATAATTTTGTAACATTATTATCCATTAATATTTTTTTGAGTTGACATTTTAAATATTTTGGTCAATGTTTTTCAACCTAATACATCGGCCTCACTAGCCTAGCTTGTATAAATTTTAAATTCCCATGAAAATAGAAATAGTACTCACTCGATTGAAAACCCATATAGGGAACTCTGGAAAATATTTGAGTCTCAACTCGATAGAACTGCACTCTATGGGGTTTAGGAGAAATCTATCAATTAAAAGATAAAAGGTAAAAAACATTGTAAGACTGAAAACCCCAAAATGACAGCTTAAAAACTAGTCTCACCCACTGTGTCTTCCTTATATTGGAATTTTTAAAAAAAATTGGGTGAATGTATAAAATAGATTAATATTGTTGGGTTACCCAAACAAACCTAGAAATATTCAAACTATTCCCACTATACCTCATGGATGAGAAACAAAATAGAGAATTTACCCATCCCAATCATTATGGTGATGAAAAGTTTATACAAATATGTCTAAAAATGTACATCATCTTTAATGTAATGTTATTGAAATATAAATAAAATAGAAATGAAGATACAAGTAATTGGGAACAAAAAATTCATTTTCATTTATGTTCTAAAACACAGGGGAACATCCACATATTGGATACTCTCTGTTAAATGTTACAATTTTACCTCAACATAGAATTTGATAAGTTGAACAGAACCCCAAGAAACTAGTGAACCTTCCCAAAGATTCGCGGTTTTTGTAGATTCAGCCTCTTAAACTCTATAAAGATTCTCCTACATGAAACTGAGAACATATCACATTCATGTCAAAGCCCCAATTAGGGATTGGTAGAGTTTTACTACATCTTCCTTTGGAAAATTTAACTCTTATTCAAGGAACCTTATTTTGGGAAACTTTTCATTGAGGTGATAATGATGATCTTCCCCTCTGTGTAGTGGCTAGGCTTTTCTTGGATTATGCTAGATCTGAGTTACTCAAACTATCCCAGCTATTATGCATCGGTCTACTAAAACCTCTACTAAACATACCTTGGATGAAGGATCACCTTATTCATATCATGGATCTTGCAGTAAGTCAATCCACCATATCTCAGCATGGAAACCTTGAATGGAATTCATTGAAGTCGCAGTGGAATGTCCGCAAGAGGTGTATCCCTTATTTCCTTCCAGATATCTCTCTAAATGAGAAGATGATAAGGGAGAAAACACTCATGCATCTCTAGTTCAGACTTTGAGCCTCTCTCGATGGGAGATACATAATCTAGGATTAGTTCACTAGATGATTCACTTTGGTTTTATCCATCCAAAACATCCTTGGCTTCACCTCCCAATGTTGGTGTATCTGACATGGAATTCTACATTAGAAGACTAGTCCCTTAAGCCTATAGCCTTAGATAACAGTTGTTTCTTATGATTAACATCAGGAAGTCAACGAGTATAAAAGTAGGTGGCACATCCAGAATAGTTTATGAAACTCACCCATTACTAGATCGAATATTAGAATTCAAGCATATCAAGTGCCCCAGGCCCCGGTACCTGAAGCAAGGACCACTTGACAAGAAACATCCTACTTATTTTGCTCAACAACTAGAACCAAAGGCTCTAGATAATTCCCCACTTTGGTATTTTAAAACATTTGTTTCTCAGAAATAGGATTAACGAGGACTTTGATTCCCTATTCCTGAAGGTATTTATGGAAATTAGCTATATACAAAGATTCACATGATGGAAAGTGAAGTTAAAAGTCATGTGAAAGGAAATCAACAATATTTTTAAAGTGAAAAAAATGATAATACTCACATCCTTACAATTCCTTATATAAATACACAAACTCCTTCAGGGAACCTGTAATATAAATTTCTAGATTAATTAGATCTCACAATTCATGATACGTAGTCTAAAGTATCACAACATCCTCACTAATAAGGGTATCCAAGATGCACTATTTGAGACCCAAATTGGCTACGATGATGATCCCCTATTTTGAATACTCTGCACATACTACATATTCAGCCCCAACAGACCCAAGGTATCATTAACACCTTTGTTGGACCATCCAAGATCCCTTTATCCCCTTTTGGGGTGATAGTGAGATCAACATTGACAAGTGTTGGGTCCACTGCTGTGAGTGTTGAATCTGAAATATCATGAGACGAGGAAAGTTAGAAATAGAACATAACACAAAAGAGAGTGCATATAACATTACAATACCCCTCTCGTATATCTAAAGTAATATGGGTGGATATAGACACATCTCTTGATAATTCATCCATTAAATTGAAGTATTCATCAGCATGAGTCTTTGCGTCCCCTGGGGTATCTTCCTCGATCCATGAGAGATCAGTGCCACACAACTTGAGGGAAGAATGCAATGAAGATTCTAAAAAATAAAATTACAATTAAAAGATATTTCAAGTAGATCATGATGTTAAATAATAGAAAAATATTCTTACTGAGGTGCATACTTTAAGAAAATTTTAATAACCTTCTTGACATCCTCTCATTAGATAGTAAAATCCTATCTTAGCCCTCTTGGAAGAAGATACTTGATGTGATGGTCGAGGGGTTCCTGCCACTATCTCCCCCATCACAGTCCTCTTGACTCAGGATAGCCTTAGGGAATCAATGGTATATTTTGCTACAATAAAGGGGTAATTGTGGGCCGGTACTTTGGTGACTCATTCCCCACTATTTCTTCTTTATCTCCAAATATTTCCTCTTATTAGTATATTATGAAACATAAAATAAAATCTCCTAATAACTATTATTAGTGGATGAAATACTATAAAAGGGAAAATAGAAAGGATAAATGTAGCACCCTGAGATTTTATGAAAAATATTACTTTTAATTTCATTAATGTCTTGTGTTGTAAGCTACACCAAAAGAATCTTGCACAACACGCATCCTTGGCTTGCCTTGCATTACACGCAAGCGCGACCTTCCGCGATAGCGTTTGTTGTACGCAATACTGAGTTTCGCTAAACAATGATATGCTATTAAAATATTATTAAAACTAGCCGTTATGAATAGTAGTAACCAATTTTTGAAATTTTGTAAATTTTATTTTTCAAAATGGACTTCATTTTTGGATTCGGAATATCGAAATTAGCTTAGGGTAAAATTTTGGTACATTTCGGATAACTTTCATTTTCTGATGAATACTGAAAATTACTAAATTTTAATTAAAAACAACCTTTTTAATCGAAATAATTAATAGTGATAAATTATTAATTTGAGTGTTTTTAAAGTATATTTTGAATATATTTTTACAATTTAATACAATGTTGTTCATTGGATGTAATTTCACATTTAAACCAGACATAAAAAAGTGTCAATCTTTTGATAGTTATTATCTCTTAAGAACACGCTATTTGTTTTGACGACAGGAATTATTTTTTAAATTAATTAATTCAACTGATATGTTTTGAATTTGGTAAAATATACATTGTTTTTGAGTTCATAATATCAAATATAGCTTAGGCCTAATTTTTGGTATTTTTCTGAAATCTTTCAATTTTCGATGAATAGTGAAACCACTAAGTGGTAGTTAAAAAAACTAAATTTTTCATAAAACTTAATTTTACCGCTTCTGTGAGTGGAATATCAAATATCCGAGAGACACGGTTGATGTCAGTAAGTAAAATGTTGTTCAATGAGATGAAAATAATTTTTGGTGAATAGTAACTTTTTACTTTTATTTACCACGGTTAAAAGTAAATAGGGTAATTAAGGGTAAAAATGATATTATTATTACCCTAACACATGTCCTAATTCTATTGGATAAGAGTAATTCGACCAAATACAACCTTAGGAATAACATATGACCATTTAGGCCAACTTGGATTAGATTAGGACATTTATTATTAATTTATTTAAAGAAGGGTTAAAATAGTTAAAATCAATGTTTAATAAGAAAATAATTTTTAATATATGTTTATACATAATATAAATTCGAATATAAATATTAATTAGAAAGCTAAAAAGAATTCCTACATAATGGTATTTTATTTGTAATTTTTGGACATTAAATAATTTAATTTATATATGACACAACGATGATGCAGTAATTATCTTATTAATGAAATATTGACATAATTGATGTTATAGATACCCAAATAAATGTAATTTGAGACTTTTAATGAATTACACTAATTTTATAGGTTAATATGACATATTACTATTGATTTAAGTAACTGGTTTCTAACTAATCATTCTGTTAAGATTTTTAGAAAAATCAATTACTAAATAGTTTCAAAATTGACATAAAATAGTTTCTAAAACAAATATTATATTAATAATTGTTAATTTATTCCTAAAAATATAAGTTTCGGCCAAATGACATAGATAAGGCTATATTAATTAATAATAAACAACTTGGCATTCGTTTGGCTTGTTATAGTAAGTTTATTAACCTTATAGTGTAAGAACACAAAAAGACACGGTAAAAGTAAAATTATCTAACTTAAAGTTAAATATAATTGATAAGGTTAAAATAGGAACCTAAACTTGTCTAAATTTCATTGTATGAGATGATTTAGATCCATCCCCACCTTAGCTTCTAATAAATCAATTTGGAGATATTTAAAACCGAATTTGGCTTTATAATAAAATAATATTTTTGGTTTTTCCAAAAGAGCCCCTCTCCTCCCTTATAAAAGGGCACCTCCTCCCTCTCTTCCTCACACCACATTGAGCCTTAAAGCTCGGACAAACCCTGCCAAATTATCTTCTCCACTTCACTAGAAACATTTTAGAGGTTCTGGTATTCCTTAAAGACCAATTTTAGTGCCCTAAAAGGAGATCTCAAAGAGACGGTTCAAAGAATAGGTAATGTCCGTTACAGATTCTTTCAACTTTATTTATTCTTCCACTTCTTCTTCTTAGGTTGTTTCATTATGAAATAATAACACAAGTATCAATAATATACTGATATGTTATTATAAGTATGAAACAACCCTATTTCACCATCTATCCATCCTACGGAAAACGAAATCACCGTGCGTGCGTACGTTTGGAATACCGTCTCCACGCTGTGGTGTAATCTATTTTCCACCACCACCTTACTTGGATGGGTATAATGGTGTACATAATTACTATATATGATTATTGTAAAGTGATATTGATTCTAAAATATTATACATACACTCTAATACAATTCCACGATCATGAGAATGATATCATCGCTCGTGTGTACATACGGACTACCGTCTCCACGACGTGATGAGATTCATTCTCCACGTTAACCATTCATGAATGATTATAAAATATATATAATAAGTAATTATGAAATATATGACATAATAATGATACTGGATTTATGTTTATATATATGTATTTCATCTACTTAATTCCATTCAACTCAATAAGGAAACGAAAACAGCGTTCATGCGTACGTACGGCCTACCGTCTCTATGAACGGTGTATTTCTTTCCATTTACTAATGTATTATATATATGTATATTCTGAATATTTGTTATATATAAATCATGTTTTATATTCTGGAATTAATTAATCATGATCTAAGTAATCATATGAATAATTACAAGTCAAAACACGTACGACAAATGAAACGATTTTACCCAAATCGCTCTTTAACATGGAATTTACAAAAGAATGAGTAAAATAAAGTAATAAGTGAACCATATATGATATCATAACAATGAGTATGATTCTGGAATAAGTCAATGACATTATTTAATTCTTTATACAGGAGGTTTGGACACTTACCAATCAATTCGGACCTAAGGTAAGGGATAACTTTTACAATCTCGTTTTTATCCGAGATTGTTTATTCGTAAGTATTTACTGGGGTTACGTTTATCATCCATGACCATGTTTTCTAAAAATGATTTCATAAAATTTTTACCATTATTCCATGGATGTTTAATGTCATTTTTACCCTTTATTGACTTTTTACCACATTGGATGAATGGAATATTTCCTTTGGTTACCATATAAGGTACTTTTTGACTTTTCCAACAAAAGTACGAGGAGAATGTTATTTTTAACTTATACGGCGTGAATGGATTTTTACGATTTCATAACGCCTCATTTTCAAGAAGCTTCCTCTACAAGATTTTATGATTATTTTCAACAAAACCCTTATCTTTTAAAATTGCATGGAATTTTGTGAAAACAAAATGATTTTAAAGAAGAAAGGATATTTTCCTCAAGAATTCATTTCAAGTATTTTGTCAAAACTATTTTTAATCTAAGATGACATTATTTCATATGTGTATGTTTCATGTAAAATGTATCTATGATTTAAATGGTTTCAATTTTCTTATGATGAAATGATATCAATTGTTTATGGATTATGTTATGATGGCATGATGTTTAAGAATCCCATTTTATTTCATGGGTTATGCTATGATGTATGATTTATGAATTTGTGGCACACGAAAGAATGATTTCATTGTGAGATGGGTGGGACCTATATCTCCCTCCAATGAATTTGGTAAAGATTTATATCTCATGAGATAGACATGGCTGGAACGGCAAGTTAAACCGGTTCAGTAATAAAGGACTGGAACGAGGAGTGAACTTGATTCAGAAAGGGACTTTGTCCACTAAGATGGTCTTGGAAGCAATGCCTTGGCTAATTTGGAAATCATATCATGTTCTGAATGGTTTCCACAATTACATGTTTTATTCCCATTCTATTTTATCATTATTAATGTTTATATATGATCTATGCCTTACATACTTCCATGTTTTATTCCATTGCTCAAGCTTTTGATGTTTAAACATTATGTTCATGTTTTTAAGTTCAAATGTATATAGTATGTTTTATTTAATCCATGCTTATCCCTACTGAGAATTTGAGCTCACCCTTTGTATGTTTTCTTTTCCCCAGGATATAAAGAAATGTTTTTGGTAAGAAAAAAAAGGGGAAGATCTTTATGGGAGATATTGAGGATCTTTCACCATGATTAGAAGATTTTATTCCGATTTCCAAAGACACTAAACTATTACGGTCCTTGTGTGTGTGTTTTTGTTATGTACTAAGTATTCTGAAAAAGAAATGTAATGTCCATTTACGTCAAGCTTAGGGTCTCTACAGTTGGTATCAGAGGAAAAGTTTAGTCAACCTTTGGAAACTAGGATGCGAAAGCGTTAGTGAGATCCCTATAGATATTTCTGAGGTATGTCTAAGGATGTCCCTAAGGATAAGTATACGTATAGGATATAGTCCTAGAACTATGGTAACGATATTAGATTAAACCAAAGATGTTAGATATTGAAGTTACTCCCCCTTTATTATGATTTTTTCCTCTCACACTATTATTTTTGGGTTTTAGAAAATGGCTGGAAACAAGATGATTCACGATAATGGAGGACATGATGGACAATGGAATGATATTCTTCATGAGCAACCGAATGAAATTGGATTTGGAAGTCCAAAAATCATTATTATGCCGAATCAGCAATCTCATAATATGATCAATAAAGTAAAATTTTGTACGTTTCCTGACTCATCTAATAAGAGAAAGATGGAGTTTCATGATGATCATAGAGGAAAGAAAGTTCAATTTCCCCTATGTAAATCATGTTGGAGGAGGCAACAAGGAGAATGTTTCAAAGGAACAGGAAGATGCTTTGGGTGTGGAAAAGAAGGACACAAAGCTAGTAATTGCAAAGGAAAAGGTTCAGTTAACACCAGGGATGAGGATAATGGTATTGCTACGACATCAAAAATGGTTAAATGTTTTAAATGTGGAATGTACGGGCATTATGCAAACCAATTCCCTAAGGGAAATTCTCATGAAGAGAATCAGTATGGTCGTATGGGTATTATTTATATTGATGATGATGAAGATACTACAAATGATATGTGAGATGAAAGAATTGTTAAATCTCGGTCAATGGTTTAAGAATGTAGTGGAATGATTACATGTTTGTCATGTGTAATGTTGTATAAGTAATCTCATGGTACTATGGAATAAATAGACATCTAAGGATTGTTACACTATTGTCTTTCCTTCAGTTTTGAAAGTGTTTGATTAATGGTACCCGTATCTATGAAAGGTTATTCATATATTTTTGGAATGTAGATGATATGCGCATAATAAAGGGAGAAGGAGAAAATTAAATGTATGATAGTATTCAAGAGCTCATGACTGATATAAGGAGAAGGTTATATCATGGTTTGAGTATATAGAATTTTTGGATTTTGGTATGTGGAAAGAGTTAACTTTTGACAAAATTCATGTTTTCACTAAGGTTTAATGGGTATTCATTTTTCAAGAGAATACATGATTAAGTTATTCACATGATTGGAATGTGACCAACAAGATATATGGGGGATAAATGATGGTATTCACATGCTTGGTTGATGACATTTCAAGTAATAATTTTCTTTATACTAGGAGCATGGACTGAAGTATTCTAGATAAGACTAAAGATTGGAATGGATTATGTTGGACATAAGTTAGTATTGTTTAAGGATAGAACTTTTTTTTTGATATTATTTATGGGATGTTATAGTAATGTAGTTTTAGAAAAAGGACAACCTAAAGGACGGGCGACAACTCATCGTGTCGGACATGGCTGTGGGAATCAAACCCACAACCGAAGTGCAACTGGCCTTTATCGCCTACCACTGGCCTACAGGAAGTACTTGGTTAGTAGAAACTAGTTTTATTTTATTAAGCGGTATGATATATGAAGTATAAGTTCTTTTTTGGAACCATATACGAGTAATCTAACCATAAGATGGACTTATAACTTTTGCTAACCTTTTGTTTGAAAGAGATGGAATAACCCATCATTCTATCACATGATCTACTAACACATCACGAAAAACAAATTCAACTTCATTTCTTTAAGGGATGAAGTGTAATTTGTTCAATTCACGGACAACTGTGAGATTGTACCAAAATCATTCAAGTATTTCTTTTAATTCATCAACTTTAGGGAAATGATCTTGAAAACCAAAAATGTTGTCCTACTTCCCTTAGATCTGATGAATCAGATGGTACATTAGATCATCACAAATCAATAGCTTTGTGATTGTTGGCTTTTTCATAGCCATGTTCTCTACCACTCTCCATCAGAACTTGATGGTTAGATTTTTCTTCCATATCCATATTTTCACCTATGTACTTCTATGTGGAAACCCAGTGATGAGCTAATTTGGGTAACCATTACATTTCATTCTTTAGTTTTTAAAGCTATGTTTTGGTATTCCTTTTTACGATGTGGGTTTCTATTAAACAAAATTTCGTGTAGTAAACCATTTATAACCCCGACGAATTTCGAGGGAGAAATTCCTTTTAAGGGGGGTAGAATGTAACACCCCGAGATTTTATGATAAATATTCTTTTTAATTTCATTTATGTCTTCTATTGTATGCTACACCAAAATAATCTTGCACAACACGCATCCTTGGCTTTCCTTTCATTACATTCAAGCGCGACCTTCCGCGATAGCGTGTGTTGTACTAATATCGAGTTTCGCTAAACAATGATATGCTATTAAAATATTATTAAAACTAGTCGTTATGAATAGTAATAACCACTTTTTGAAATTTTGTAAATTTTCTTTTTCAAAATGGACTTCATTTTTTGATTCAGAATATCGAAATTAGCTTAGGGTAAAATTTTGGTTTTTTTCGGATAACTTTCATTTTCTGATGAATAGTGGAAATTACTAAATTTTAATTAAAAACAACCTTTCTAATAAAAATAGTTAATAGTGATAAATTATTAATTTGAGTGGTTTTAAAGTATATTTAGAATATATTTTTACAATTTAATACAATATTGGTCATTGGATGTAATTTCACATTTAAACCCGACATAAACAAGTGTCAATCTCTTGATAGTTATTATCTCTTAAGAACACGCTATTTGTTTTGATGACGGGAATTAATTTTTAAATTAATTAATGCAACTAATATGTTTTTAATTTGGTAAAATAGACATCATTTTTGAGTTCATAATATAAAATATAGCTTAGGCCTAATTTTTGGTATTTTTATGAAAACTTTCAATTTTTGATGAATAGTGAAACCACTAAGTGGTAGTTAAAAAAACTGAATTTTTCATAAAAATTAATTTTACCACTTCTGTGAGTGGAATCTCAAAAATCCAAGAGACACAGTTGATGTCAGTAAGTAAAATGTTGTTCAATGAGATGAAAATAATTTTTGGTGAATAATAACTTTTTACTTTTATTTACCACTGTTAAAAGTAAATAGGGTAATTAAGGGTAAAAATGATATTATTATTACCCTAACAAATCTCCTAATTCTATTGGATAAGTGTAATTCGACCAAAGACAACCTTAGGAATAAAATACGACCATTTAGGCCCACTTGGATTAGATTAGGACATTTATTATTAATTTATTTAAAGAAGGGTTAAAATAGCTAAAATCAATGTTTAATAAGAAAATCATTTTAATATAGGGTTATACATAAGATAAATTCGATTATAAATATTCATTAGAAATATAAAAATATTTCCTACATAATGCTATTTTATTTTTAATTTTTAGACATTAAATAATGTAATTTATTAATGACACAATGATGATGCTATAATTATCTTATTAATGAAATATTGACATAATCGATGTTATAAATACCCCAATAAATGTAATTTGAGACTTTTTATTAATTCCACTAATTTTATAGGTTAATATGACATGTTAGTATTGATTTAAGTAACTGTTTTAGAACTAATCATTCTGTTATGAGTTTTAGAAAAATCAATTACTAAATAGTGTCAAAATTGACATAAAATAGTTTTTAAAACAAATATTATATTATTAATTGTTATTTTATTCCTAAAAATCTAAGGTTCGGCGAAATGACTTAGATAATGCTATATATATTAATAATAAACAACTTGGGGTTCGTTGGGCTTGTTATTGTAAGTTTATTAACCTTATAGTGTAAGAACACAAAAAGACACGGTAAAAGTAAAATTATCTAACTTAAAGTGAAATATAAATGATCAGGTTAAAATAGGAACCTAAACTTGTCTAAATTCTATTGGATGAGAGGCTTTCGACCCATCCCCACCTTATATTCTAAATAAATCAATTTGGAGCTATTTAAAACCGAATTTGGCTTTATAATGAAATAATATTTTTTGTTTTTCCAAAAGTGCCCCTCTCCTCACTTATAAATGGGAACCTCCTCCCTCTCTTCCTCACACCACTTTGAGCCTTCAAGCTCGGCCAACCCCTGACAAATTATCTTCTCCACTTCTCTATAAACATCCTAGAGGTTCTGGTCTTCCTTAAAGACCAATTTTAGTGCCCTAAAAGTAGATCTCAAATAGGCGCTTCAAAGAAGAGGTAATGTCCGTTACAGATTCTTTCAACTTTATTTCTTCTTCCACTTCTTCTTCTTAGGTTGTTTCATTATGAAGTAACAACATTGGTATCAATAATATACTGATATGTTTTTATAAGTATGAAACAACACTATTTCACCATCTATCCATCCTACGGAAAATGAAATCATCGCGCGTGCGTACGTACGGAATACCGTCTCCACGCCTGGGTGTAATCTATTTTTTACCACCACCTTACTTGGATGGGTATAATGGTGTACATAATAAATATATATTATTATTGTAAATTGATATTGATTCTGAAATATTATACATACACTCCAATCCAATTCCACGATCATGAAAACGATATCATCGCTCGTGCGTACGTACGGACTACCGTCTCCATGACGTGATGAGATTCATTCTCCACGTTAACCATTCATGAATGATTATAAAATATATATAATAATTAATTATGAAATATATGACATAATAATGATACTGGATTTATGTGTATATATATGTATGTCATCTACTAAATTCCATTCAACTCAATAAGGAAACGAAAACAGCATTAATGCGTACGTACGGCATACCGTCTCTATGAACGGTGTATTTATTTCCATTTACTAATCTATTATATATATGTATATTCTGAATATATGTTATATATAAATCATGTTTTATATTCTGGAATTAAGTAATAATGATCTAAGTAATCATATGAATAATTACAAGTCAAAACACGGATGATAAATGAAACGATTTTACCCAAAATGCTCTTTAACATGGAATTTACAAAAGAACGGGTAAAATAAAGTAATAAGTGAACAATATATGATATCATAACAATGAGTATGATTCTGGAATAATTCAATGACATTATTTAAATCATTATACAGAAGGTTCGGAAAATTACGAAGCAAATCTGACCAAAGGTAAGGGATAACTTTTCCAATCTCTTTTTTATCCGAGATTGTTTATTCGTAAGTATTTACTGGGGTTACATTTATCGTCCATGACCATGTTTTCTGAAAATGATTTCATAAAATGTTTACCATTATTCCATGGATGTTTAAAGTCATTTTTACCCTTTATTGACTTTTTACCTCATTGTATTAATGGAATATTTCCTTTGGTTACCATATAAGGTACTTTTTGACTTTTCCGACAAAAGTACGAGGAGAATGTTATTTTTAAATTATACGGAGTGAACGGATTTTTACGGTTTCATAACGCCTCATTTTCAAAAAGCTTCCTCTACAATATTGCATGATTATTTTCAACAAAACCCTAATCTTTTAAAATTGCATGGAATTTTGTGAAAAGAAAATGATTTTAAAGAAGAAAGGATATTTTCCTCAAGAATTCATTTCAAGTGTTTTGTCAAAACTATTTTTCATCTAAGATGACATTATTTCATATGTGTATGTTTCAAGTAAAATGTATCTATGATTTAAATGGTTTCAATTTTATTATGATGAAATGATATCAATTTTTTATGGATTATGTAATGATGGCATGATGTTTAAGAATCCCATTTTCTTTCAGGGGTTATGCTCACCCTTTTTATGTTTTTTCCCCAGGATATAAAGAAAGGTTTTAGGTAAGAAAAAAATGGGAAGATCTTTATGGGAGATATTGAAGATCTTTCACCATGATTAGAAGATTTTATTCCGAGTTTCCAAAGACACTAAACTATTATGGTCCTTGTGTGTGTGTTATTTTTATGTACTATGTATTCCACAAAAGAAATTTAATGTCCATGTACGTCAAGATTAGGGTCTCTACAATTGGTATCAGAGGAAAAGTTTAGTCAACCTTTGGAAACTATGATACGAAAACGTTAGTGAGATCCCTAGAGATATTTCTAAGGTATGTCTAGGGATGTCCCTAAGGATAAGTATACGTATAGGATATAGTCCTAGAACTATTGTAACGATATTAGATTAAACCAAAGATGTTAGATATTGAAGTTACTCCCCCCTTTATTATGATTTTTGCCTCTCACACTATTCTTTTTGGGTTTTAGAAAATGGCTGGAAACAAGATGATTCACGATAATGGAGGATATGATGGACAATGGAATGATATTCTTCATGAGAAACCAAATGAAATGGGATTTGGAAGTCCAAACATCATTATTATGCCGAATCAGCAATCTCATAATATGATCAATAAAGTAAAATTTGGTAAGTTTCCTGACTCAGCTAATAAGAGAAAGTTGGAGTTTCATGATGATCATAAAGGAAAGAAAGTTTAATTTCCCCTATGTAAATCATGTGGGATAAGGCATCAAGGAGAATGTTTCAAAGGAACTGGAAGATGCTTTGGGTGTGGAAAAGAAGCACACAAAGCCAGTAAGTGCAAAGGAAAAGGTTCAGTTAACACCAAGGATGAGGATAATATTATTGCTATGACATCAACAATGGTTAAATGTTTTAAATGTGGAATGTATGGGCATTATACAAACCAATGCCCTAAGGGAATGTCTCATGAAGAGAATCAGTATGCTCGTATGGGTAGTATTTATGTTGATGATGATGAAGAGACTACAAATAATATGTGAGATGAAAGAATTGTTGAATCTCGGTCAATTGTTTAAGAATGTAGTGGAATGATTACATGTTTATCATGTGTAATGTTGTATAAGTAATCTCATGGTACTATGGAATAAAGAGAAATCTAAGGATTGTTACACTGTTGTCTTTCCTTGAGTTTTGAAAGTGTACGATTAATGGTACCAGTATCCATGAAAGTTATTCATATATTTTTAGAATGTAGATGATATGCTCATAATGAAGGGATAAGGAGAAAATTAAATGTTTGATAGTATTCATGAGCTCATGACTGATATAAGGAGAAGTTTATATCATGGGTTGAGTATATAGAATTTTTGGATTTTGGTATGTGGAAAGAGTTAACTTTTGACAATATTCATGTTTTCACAAAGGTTTAATGGGTATTCATTTTTCAACAGAATACATGATTAAGGTATTCACATGATTGGAATGTTACCAACAAGATATATGGGGGATAAATGATGGTATTCACATGCTTGGTTGATGACATTTCAGGTAATCGTTTTCTTTATACTATGAGCATGGACCGAAGTATTTTAGATAAGCCTAAAGATTGGAATGGATTATGTTGGACATAAGTTAGTATTGTTTAAGGATAGAACTTTTTTTTGATATTATTTATGGGATTTTATAGTAATGTAGTTTTATAAAAAGGACAACATGCAGGACGGGCGACAACCCATCGCGTCGGACATGGCTGTGGGAATCAAACCCACAACCGAAGTGCGACTGGCCTTTATCGCCTACCACTGGCCTACAGGAAGTCTCTGGTTAGTAGTAACTTGTTTTATTTTGTTAAGAGGTATGATATATGAAGTATAAGTTCATTTTTGGAACCATATAAGATTAATCTGACCATAAGATGGACTTATAACTTTTGCTAACCTTTTGTTTGCAGGAGATAGAATGACCCATCATTCTATCACATGATCTGCTAACACATCACGAATAACAAATTAAACTTCATTTCTTTAAGGGATGAAGTGAAATTGTTCAATTCATGAACAACAGTTAGATTGTACCAAAATCATGCAATTTTTTCTTTTAATTCATCAAATTTAGGGAAATGATCTTGAAAACCAAAAATTTTGTCCTAGTTCCCTTATATCCGATGAATCAGATGGTACCTTAGATAATCACAAATCAATAGCTTTGTGATTGTTGGATTTTTCATAGCCATGTTCTCTACCACTCTCCATCATAACTTGATGGTTAGATTTTTCTTCCATATCCATATTTTCACCTATGTTCTCCTATGTGGAAACCCATTGATGAGCTAATTTGGGTAACCGTTACATTTTATACTTTAGTTTTTAAAGCCATGTTTTGGTATTCCTTTTTGCGATGTTGGTTTCTATTAAACAAACTTTCGAGTAGTAAACCATTTATAACACCGACGAATTTCAAGGGCGAAATTCATTTTAAGGGGGGTAGAATGTAACACCCCAAGATTTTTTGAAAAATATTCTTTTTAATTTCATTAATGTCTTGTGTTGTATGATACAGCAAAAGAAGCTTGCACTACACGCATCCTTGGCTTGCCTTTCATTACACGCAAGCACGACCTTTCGCGATAGCGTGTGTTGTACGCAATACCGAGTTTCACTAAACAATGATATGCTATTAAAATATTATTAAAACTAGCCATTATGAATAGTAATAACCACTTTTTGAAATTTTTGAAATTTTATTTTCAAAACGGACTTCATTTTTGGATTCATAATATCAATATTATCTTAGGGTGAAATTTTGGTACTTTTCGGATAACTTTCATTTTCTGATGAATAGTGAAAATTACTAAATTTTAATTAAAAACAACCTTTTTAATCGAAATAATTAATAGTGATAAATTATTAATTTGAGTGGTTTTAAAGTATATTTAGAATATATTTTTACAATTTAATACAATGTTGGTCATTGGATGTAATTTCACATTTAAACCAGACATAAACAAGTGTCAATCTTTTGATAGTTATTATCTCTTAAGAACATGCTATTTGTTTTGACGATGGGAAGTAATTTTTAAATTAATTGATGCAATTGATATGATTTGAATTTGGTAAAATAGACATAATTTTTGAGTTCATAATATCAAATATAGCTTAGGCATAATTTTTGGTATTTTTCTGAAAACTTTCAATTTTTGATGAATAGTGAAACCACTAAGTGGTAGTTAAAAAAACTGATTTTTTCATAAAAATTAATTTTACCACTTATTTGAGTGGAATCTCAAAAATCCGAGAGACACGGTTTATGTCAGTAAGTAAAATTTGGTTCAATGAGATGAAAATAATTTTTGGTGAATAGAAACTTTTTACTTTTATTTACCACGGTTAAGGTAAATAGGGTAATTAAGGGTAAAATGATATTATTATTACGCTAACACATGTCCCAATTCTATTGGATAAGTATAATTCGACCAAAAACAACCTTAGGAATAACATATGACCATTTAGGCCTACTTGTATTAGATTAGGACATTTATTATTAATTTATTTAAAGAAGGGTTAAATAGTTAAAATCAATGTTTAATAACAATATCATTTTTAATATAGTGTTATATATAAGATAAATTCGATTATAAATATTCATTAGAAAGATAAAAGGATTTTCTACATAATGGTAATTTATTTGTAATTTTTAGACATTAAATAATTTAATTTATTTATGACACAAAGATGATGCAGTAATTATCTTATTAATGAAATATTTAAATAATTGATGTTATAAATAACCAAATAAATGTAATTTGAGACTTTTTATGAATTACACTAACTTTATAGGTTAATATGAGATGTTAGTATTTATTTAAGTAACTGTTTTCGAACTAATCATTCTGTTATGATTTTAAGAAAAATCCATTACTAAATAGTGTCAAAATTGACATAAAATAGTTTTTAAAAAATATATTATATTAATAATTGTTATTTTATTCCTAAAAATCAAATGTTCGTACAAATGACTTATATAAGGCTATATATATTAATAATAAACAACTTGGGGTTCGTTTGTCTTGTTATAGTATGTTTATTAACCTTATAGTGTAAGAACACAAAAAGGCACGGTAAAAGTAAAATTATCTAACATAAAGTTAAATATAAATGATAAGGTTAAAATAGGAACCTAAACTTGTCTAAATTCTATTGGATGAGAGAATTGCGGCCCTTCCCCACCTTAGCTTCTAAATAAATCAATTTGGAGCTATTTAAAAAAGAATTTGGCTTTATAATAAAATAATATTTTTAGTTTTTCCAAAAGAGCCTCTCTCCTTCTTATAAAAGGGAACCTCCTCCCTCTCTTCCTCACACCACTTTGAGCATTCAAGCTCGGCCAACCCCTGCCAAATTATCTTCTCCACTTCTCTAGAAACATCATAGAGGTTCTGGTCTTCCTTAAAGACCAATTTTAGTGCCCTAAAAGGAAATCTCAAAGAGGCGCTTCAAAGAATAGATAATGTCTGTTACAAATTCTTTCAACTTTATTTCTTCTTCCACTTCTTCTTATTAGGTTGTTTCATTATGATCTAATAACATCAGTATCAATAATATACTGATATGTTGTTATAAGTAAGAAACAACCCTATTTCACCATCTATCCATCCAACGGAAAACGAAATCACCGCGCGTGCGTACGTACGGAATACCGTCTCCATGCCGTGGTGTAATCTATTTTCCACCACCACCTTACTTGGATGGGTATAATGGTGTACATAATAACTATATATAATTATTGTAAAATGATATTGATTCTGAAATATTATACATACACTCCAATACAATTCCACGATCATGAGAACGATATCATCGCTCGTGCATACGTACGGACTACCGTCTCCACGACGTGATGAGATTCATTCTCCACGTTAACCATTCATGAATGATTATAAAATATATATAATAAGTAATTATGAAATATATGACATAATAATGATACTGGATTTATGTGTATATATATGTATGTCATCTACTTAATTCCATTCAACTCAATAAGGAAACGAAAACAGCATTCATGCGTATGTACGGCCTACCGTCTCTATGAACGGTGTATTTCTTTCCATTTACTAATGTATTATATATATGTATATTCTGAATATATGTTATATATAAATCATGTTTTATATTCTGGAATTAAGTAATCATGATCTATGTAATCATATGAATAATTACAAGTCAAAACACGTACGACAAATGAAACGATTTTACCCAAATCGCTCTTTAACATGGAATTTACAAAAGAATGAGTAAAATAAAGTAATAAGTGAACCATATATGATATCATAACAATGAGTATGATTCTGGAATAAGTCAATGACATTATTTAATTCTTTATACAGGAGGTTTGGACACTTACCAAGCAATTCGGACCTAAGGTAAGGGATAACTTTTACAATCTCGTTTTTATCCGAGATTGTTTATTCCTAAGTATTTACTGGGGTTACGTTTATCATCCATGACCATGCTTTCTAAAAATGCTTTCATAAAATGTTTACCATTATTCCATGGATTTTTAAAGTCATTTTTACCCTTTATTTACATTTTACCACATTGTATGAATGAAATATTTCCTTTGGTTACCATATAAGGTACTTTTTGACTTTTCCGACAAAAGTACGAGGAGAATGTTATTTTTAACTTATACGGTGTGAACATATTTTTACGGTTTCATAACTCCTCATTTTCTAGAAGCTTCCTCTACAATATTTCATGATTATTTTCAACAAAACCCTTATCTTTTAAAATTTCATGGAATTTTGTGAAAAGAAAATGATTTTAAAGAAGAAAGGATATTTTCCTCAAAAATTCATTTCAAGTGTTTTGTCAAAATTATTTTTCATCTAAGATGACATTATTTCATATGTGTATGTTTCAAGTAAAATGTATCTATGATTTAAATGGTTTCAATTTTATTATGATGAAATGATATCAATTGTTTATGGATTATGTTATGATGGCATGATGTTTAAGAATCCCATTTTATTTCATGGGTTATGCTATGTATGATTTATGATTTTGTGGCACACGAAAGAATGATTTCATTGTGAGATCGGTGGGACCTATATCTCACTCCAATGCATTGGGTAAAGATATATATCTCATGAGATAGACATGGCTGGAACGAAAAGTTAAACTAGTTCAGTAATACAGGACTTGAACGAGGAGTGAACTCGATTCAGAAAGGGACTTTGACCACTAAGATGGTCTTGGCAGCAATGCCTTGGCTAATATGGAAATCATATCATGTGCTGAATGGTTGCCAAAATTACATGTTTTATTCCAATTCTATTTTATCATTCTTAATGTTTCTTTATGATCTATGCCTTACGTACTTCCATGTTTTATGTCATTGCTCATGCATTTAATGTTTAAACATTATGTTCATGTTTTAAAGTTCAAATGTATATAGTATGTTTTATTTTATCAATGATTACCCTTAATGAGCATTTGAGCTCACCCTTTTTATGTTTTCTTTTCCCTGGGATATAAAGAAAGGTTTTAGGTAAGAAAAAAAAGGGGAAGATCTTTATGGGATAAGTTGAAGATCTTTCCCCATGATTAGAAGATTTTATTCCGAGTTTCTAAATACACTAAACTATTACGGTCCTTGTGTGTGTGTTTTTGTTATGTACTAAGTATTCCGAAAATGAAATATAATGTCCATGTACGTCAAGTTTAGGGTCTCTACAATAAATACACCATCAGGATTTAGGTATAGATTCTATTCATCCCCAGTATGAACAAGTACTCCCTCAAGAACTCCTAATTTTATCATGTCAAACACTCGCTTTGTGGCCCGAGTCTGGTAATCAGTTGAGTATATCAAAGCATTCAACTCTAGAAGACACCATATCACCTAATCTAAATCCCTATTTGGATGGAGATTAGAGGGTTCCTAGATATCACCCAACACTAAGATCTACAATCCATCTTGTAAAAATTACCAGGCATCTCGGATATCTTGATTTATTCTCCCACAAACTTGGATCGCAAAAAGTCACACATAATTTGACTCTGATGTGGATGGTTTCAAGGAAGACCTGATACCCTTATACCTAGAAGCCTCTGCGGGCCTCTTTTCTATCACAAGAAAACAAGGAGGAAAGTCATGAGACACCTTTTGAGGACAGAGAATATACATCTTTAGGGTTGTAGTTTTGGTATTATCAACCCTATTTTTCTTGGTGATATTTTACTAGTATTACCATGAATTCCTCAGAGCTTCAGTATCATCATATTCAAATCAAGTATTTCTACAATAAATACCATGACCATTTGTTATCTTGTAATTGACTCGATAAAAACCCATCTCAAATTCCCCGAGAAGGTATAAAGAGATCCATGCCTTAGCATACCTAGTCTTCATGACAGTGTATTCCTCTACTGGAGGTTTTGTAATCGATATTTCACCTACCACCCTGGACGTCAGGATCCCAAGTTGATGGGATACCATTCGACGCTTTCCTATCCTAACATAAATTGGGAGAAAATGATTTATTGTTTATGAAATTTAAATAGTGGGAAAATCAATATGGAGCATAAGACTCAGAGATAATCTCACAATAAATATCAGATAGCAGTATGATGTTTCTAAATTCTATCATATATATCCTCATAACATAATTCATTTCCTTCCCATTAACAGTAATAGTTCAGTTTAGAAGATTATCATGTGGATAGTAAATAAATTCCCTAACACATTCAGAAACCTAAGTGTGTAATCATACTCTAGGTTCAGAGGCTGGATTCATGAGACAAACTGAATGAATGAGCAGAATCACCTGTTAGAGATTTTAACTATCCTCAACACCGCATACAAACTGAGTCGCGCTAAAATCCATCCCCATATCATTTGAAACTGCCCAAAAATTAAAGACAGGGCATTTTGATTTATGAGTTTAGTAAATGGTGATAAATTCTTACCATACTAAGGGAATACAAACCTACATACATCACCTATGATAATTTGGTCTCATTTATGCAAGTCCATAGCCTCACACCGCAACTGAACTCTCAGGATGGATGAAAATTAATTCATATCCACATAGTGATGAATCTAACTAGTATAGTATTGGAATAAACCTTGGGGTTGACCTTATAACGCCAA
Source organism: Viscum album (assembly GCA_963277665.1). Lineage (NCBI taxonomy): Eukaryota > Viridiplantae > Streptophyta > Magnoliopsida > Santalales > Viscaceae > Viscum > Viscum album. Next base: position 386,029,819 of record OY728125.1, read on the forward strand.
CTAGTAAACTCAAACATCTCTAGAGCAGTCCATAATGTGTCGGGAGCACCCTGATTCTTTGCAGTGGGACATATAGTAGGATTCCTGTAAGAGGGACCTTCTCCTGTTGTATCTAAGAAAGACTCCAACCATGTTCTTGGATGGATTTCTACCTTTGCATGAGGATATTTGATATGTAATTTATTGACCTTCTTAAAAATATTGTGGGAGAATGGTGACATCATTTCAACATCATCCCATGTTGTCTTTATCAAGATGAACTCATCATATATTTCTTTAAGAATAGGGGTCGGAAATTTGGTGTACATCCCACAAACAGATTCCAACCACACCATACATAAAGTTGAAAGAATTTATTGGAAGCCTTTATTAGTTCAGATGTTCTATGATGATAAATTGGTTCTTGTAATCTTAGGTTTTTTCCAACAGAAACATCCACATAGATATGATCATATTTCATATTTCTCTTGAATTCTCTACAAGTTCAGTACACCTAATACACCCACATCCACTTAGGTTTGACTCCCCCTCCAGAGTAGAAGTGTCATTCCCCCTTACAACCTTGATTCTGATCGATCTGAGAAACATGGATGGTTGAATCATAATAAAGTGTCTTTGATTCTTATATATACAAGTTTATATCTAGATTTCATCCATTGTGATGATTTATACAGCCAAAAGGATCCATTCCTTACTTAATAAGAACACCCTTTTATGATATATTGGTTGAAGCAAATTAGATATACTTCATGAACTGAGACCTCAGGAAATAACGCTAATCCCCATGAATAGTACCATCCATCAAAATCTCATGACCATACATTGTAAGGTAATCACTTTGCGGGTACTCACTTGGTATGGTGACAACTGTTTCACTAGATCCAGTAGATCAGTCTCAATGATGTCATAGTAACTTGGCCTAATATCTTTGATCATCTCAAGAGAACGTGATGTATCTTGTTCAGTTGCAGTCATCAAAGCTTCCATTTAAAACCTGGAAGAGGGAACAAAGTTATACCATTATGTAAAAAACTTTGACCTAGAAAATTTAATTTTTAACATAAAAGAATTATAAATTTTGGCTGAGGGAAGAATTCGTGCAGAACCTTCGACCAAGTCTCCCACTCAGCCCCTTCAAAAATGTTCCAAGAATAAGTCCCTCGATCAGATCGTTTAAAAGGATCTTCTAAAAGGTCCTCCCTGCATAGCATTATAGCCCAAAGAGGTCGTACCACGGGAAGATCTTCAGGAGCCCATTATGAAAATAAAAACATGGTGGAGATGATCAAAAGACATGTGTGATGAGAGAAAAAATTAGAATCCTAAATACTAAGGAAAATTGCAAAGGAGCCAACCGTATTTATAAGTGTCATTGGCCTACATCATGAACCTGTGCACCTAGTCTGTTTTATAGGCCTATGCACCAGAACACCACCACATATCTCTATCTAACACCTACATGATTATCTAATGCACCTTTTATTATCTTTTAAGCATTTTTCCTCAAAATATAACCTCCTCTTTCTATAGAATAAAATCTTGAGGGGTGATTTGGTTGAAACTCCATTTTATCATGTGGAGGGAAAATATTATGAAGTGTACCTTATGAATGTTCAAGAACCAAATAACTCTAAGTTGGATCAAATTGAGTTTCCCAAATTTTTCCTACACATGCATACCCTTGTGCATCAGAAGGCCCACACAACTCCCCTTGTTTGACATAAAAGGGAATAACACCTATAAGTGGGACCCCTACGCCTAGAACCTTTTATAAGAAGCTACTTGAGATGTATACATTGACCAGGGTCCACGATTTTATTATAAATAGGACACTTTTTCTCCTCATTTGATCAACAAGAAAAAATCTGAAGAAGACCCAAGCTATAACCGTGCATCCTCTTCACGCAATTCTCCAAACTTTCTCCAAGTAAATCTCCAAAACATGAGAGAATAGATAATTAATGGGGGTAAGTGAGATTAAGGATCCTTCATAGTCCAAAACACAATAATATTATTTGAGTATGTATTCTCCCCTAGTGAGAAACTATCTATGTGTGGTCCCTTTCTTTGATAAGGAACCTATGTGATACCCTTACAAGGACACTGGGGGAGACCCATGGTGCTCATGTTAAAGCCTCAACCAAGATATTTGTCTATAGTGGTCCATTTTCCAAGCCATTTTCATCTCACATTGGACTATACCTTTTGCATGAAGCTCCTCTAGTTCCTCCCTGTCTTTGCACCAGGCACTCATTCCCCCTTAAACGCGGACCTGCACAAGCCCATCATTGAGTCCTATTCCAAACCACCAATCGAAGGACTCCTCTTCCCTATGTTCCATATCCTAAAAAATACAAATTTGAAACCTCCAATAATACCAAAAGTCTTAAAACCCCATGTAAAGGGGAACACTAATGTGTCTACTACTTTAATTTTTTATTCCATCAGTCAGAGTTTCCATACACTTGTCCTACCACACGGTTAGGATCCTTAGTTTCTATATGGATTTTTATCCCTTCAGTCATGAGGACTAAAACCTCAAGGATTGTGTTTGAGAGTTCCTCATATCATATACTATGTTTAGGACCATGTCCTACCATTTTGTCTCTAAGACCCTACATCTTCAGATACTTGAGATGAGGACATGTATTATGCATGGGTTTCATTAAAGATGGGAGGATACCCTCCCCCTCACTGTGGAATTAATTTAAGGGAATTCATCCTCAAGTAAGTATAAAATATTTCTTACATGAGGTTTCAGTCTTGCTCCACTCTCCCTCCTGGACACTGTGTTAGAGAAGGGATGGGAATTGGAGACCTCTCCTCTCCCTCATTATCCCTTCACTCCTCAAACTCCATACCTTTGAACCATTCTAGGGTAAACTAAATATATTGAAGTTTCATAACCTCATCCTCTTCCAATTATGGACAAGGATAAGTGTGTGGTTTCTTGATCTTACACTTCCTCTTGCCATCCATATTAAACCATGACTCATCTATGACTTTGCGGACTAGGTCATAGCCTTGATCATGGTGTCCACAGTGTCAAATTCATCTTTTGTTAGAGAATCATCCTTTGAATTTTCCTATTTCCTTCCATTATATTTCCCCCTTGGTGTGAGTCCCTAAGGACATGTATCCAACCTCAGGGAAAAGTGGATCATGCATTTTCCCAGATCAAACATTTCCTCTTATTTCTCACATTGATCATGACTCACATGGGCTTAGTGGTTGGTGGTGGTCCTTACATCCACATGATCCCAAAACATCTGGGTATCCTCTTCATGTGTGATGCCCAATTGAACCTATCCAATGAAACCATTGTGTGTAAGTCTAACATAAATTTAACAACAAGAACTCTAGTTTCTACTATAATTAGGATACATAGGATGTTTTCATAAAGTCCTAAGCTCAATGGGAATCCTACTCAGGGGTAAGCCTCTACTAAATACCCCAATATCATCAATAGACATCATTCCTAGTATTATGCCCTGAAAAATACTCCAAATCACCATGAGTGAACATATTCCATGTGGTCCCTTTCTTACAACATCCTCTTCTAGAGTAATCCCAAATTCAATTCTCTCAAAGGGACATACTCCCCTATGATACCAACCTAAAAAAGGTCCTCCATGGGCATGGTTACCCATAATATAACTACAAAGGATTTTATTCTCATCTAAATGGGATGCATAAGAAGCCTCCCTATGGTCCAAACCTAATTGCCCAAAATTAACCATGTTCCTTCTGATTCACAATCCATATTGGGACAAATTCAACTTGTAAATTTATATCCCTTAAAAGTTCCCTGAGCTTTTTTATCACAATTATCATACCAAACATTGACTATGAACATTTACCTAAGATTTACATTTCGTATAACGTTAAAATGTATGGTTAGGTCCTTATCACATGATCTTAAAAGGTATAATGTTTCATATTAACTGGAACAAAAATTTGTGGGTTTAGATTCCTTTCACAAGGATATATAGGAATCCCATCCATGGGTCCAATCCCACCTCCAAAACAAATCACAACTCTCTCGATGATGATACACTCTATAGATATCCACTATGTGGCAAGAAAATGAGAATAATCATAATAATGACTAAAACATCTCTAATCAGCACCTAATAGGATACCATTGATGAAGAAAATTAGATACATACAGATGACCCCATTAATAAATAACTAGGGTACATATAGATGATTCTAAGTTAAATACATGATAATAATTTATTTTTTATTCATGGATTATCTATATCATTCTTCGTAATTAATGTAGGAATCACAAATATATCTTGAATCTATAAAAAAGTCATGATGTAGGCAATAATTCAACTAAAAAGGGTGTGATGAGCCAAACCACTCATCCTCTTAACGAATATCAGTTCTTAAACATCATTGGACAAATATACCAACTAGGTACCCATGGATAAATAACCATTGGGTGTTTTTGGTTCCATGAACAAACTCATTAAAACCAGTTCAGAGATAGAAAACCAAATTTGTGTGATTTCAAAAAACTCACACCCACATTCGACCATATGGAGAACATAAATATATATGAGTATAAGAAAACCCAAATTTCATGATGCCTACTATATTTGGAAGTCTAGGATCATAATGCATCAAAATAAACTAAAAATGTAATGCTTAATTTTTTATTTTTCATAGTGAGATCCTAAATACATTTAAGTTCCTAAAAGTGAACAGAAAAACCTCTAGAATATATAGAAGAAATGGCTGTGCTAGAATTCCCAGTAATGTAATAGACATGATAAGGAAACATAACATTTGATTCATTGATATAACATGTTATCATAAAGGGATGGAATATGAGTAATCACATAGAAGAATAACATAAAGAACATTGTATCATAAGATCATGGAATTATAGAAATTGCGGCACTAAAATTAAACATGACATAAACATAAGTCAATTCTAACATCCAAGGAAACATCACATGGTGGAATGATACCCATAATAGATTATGTTCACACCTGAATCCCATATTTAAGTTATCATGAGACTAATACATTACCTAATGAATTGGAGGGAAATATAATTCTCGGACCACCAATCACATTCATTTAATTTTCATCAATATGAATATTACATAAGGATATCAACCATAAGTCATAAAAAAATAATTACCCATCAAAATAAATGGATTTCATAATAATAACTTGTAACATAATCAAAATATATTCCTTTAAGAATTGGAAATTGAGAAGTATCCTCAATACATATATTAACCCATCAAAGAATGAGATAATAAGGTAGTTATATATGTAAGAAACACACACACAGACACACACACACACACACATATATATATATATAATTTATAATCATTTCATAACATTAGATTTTTTTAATTGATAAATATAAATAACATTAAATATATTAAAAAAATTCTCAAGGAAAATACTCTTTCCACTTTGATAAACACTTTTGAAAAATTAAATTTCAAAAAAATTGTGGAAGTAATTTGATAATAGAAAATACTTGGAAATGTCAATTCAATCCATGAAGAATACAATGTTCATAATAGAAGAAAATTCCATTCATATAATATACATTAAAATAAAGATTCCTTTCACAATATTGGTAAAATTTAAAATATACCTTATTCGAAAATCAACAAGAATATTAATTTTAAACCATTTTTTTAAATAGAAAAAATGGGTAAAAATGAATTTTAATAATTTAATAAGAATAATAAAAAAACTAAAAACCTTTTTATAAAACATAGACCAGTAATAGAAAGGGTTTTCAACAAAAGAAAGATATAAATTAAATTTTCTTATAAACATTTTATCAATAATATTGTGCACAAAAGAGTGGAAAAAGATAATACTACATGAAATGTTCCTAAATAACTAGAAGAAACTAAAATTAAAGTTTTTTACTAGGAAATTATCAAATAATTTACATCAATGTAAATTAAATCATAATCCATCCTGATTAAAATAAAATTGAAACATAAACATTTATACCTTTGGTAACTTGTGGATCCAAAATTACCATGAATAAAGTAGATAAATAGTAAATTATAATACATGAAGTAGGAAGGAATCATGGTATAGTATGTAAAGGGTAATTATGTACACTATTTAAATGAGATTAGGTGTGTAAGAGAACACGAGTTTCAAAGATGAAAGTTTTGTGATGAATATCATATCCTATCATTAAGGTATGAGTTATTCAATGAAGTTATTGTGAGTAAAAAAATGTAAATACACTCAAAAAAAATTTAAATATAATCCTAAATCAATCATATTTTATTTCACAAATTATATTGTAATAATATAATCATCAAAATATACATATAACCCAATTATTGGAAAACGAGTTGTAAAACCCCTTACCTCAGACTTTTCTTCAGTTGAGAAATATTTATCCTCTTATATAGTGGTTTTAAAAAATTTATAAACTTATAATAGAACCATATTAATATTTATAATATCATTTATTATCCTTTTATAACATATTATTTATTTTTGGTTAATAATCATTCATTATCATTATTGTTTTGGGTGTTAATTGCATTTTTTCTCTTGCATGTTTTGCTATGAGTGTTTCTGATCTTGAACGTAGGATATATTTGAATCATATACATAATTATATTATTTTTATAAATATTTTTTTAAAATATATACATCTTTATAACTGTTATTTAATTTTGAACTTGGAAAGTGAATCGCATCGCTTCGTGGAGACAGTTGGTTTTACTTACATACAAGCGAAGGTAACAAATACTTAGTAGATGAAAGGTTAAAAATTTGACTGTATATTAATTATAAATAATTAATGACATTTCATTTTAATAATATAAATTCATTAAATTTATCATTTATTACCTTCTAAGAAAAATTTAATCAAAAAATAATTATATCGCTTTACAAGGCGGTAGTCTTCCAAACACATGACAATATTATCATTTATTCAATGGATGGTAAGGTAATAAATTATATGTTATAATTATTTTCCATAATTTTCAATATGTCTTTAATATGATATATTAACATAAAATTAATCCTTATTACCATATATGTATGGTTTAATTGAAAAATAAATCAGATCACTTCGCGAGAGGGCAGTGCACTATACACATGAGCGACATTGTCGTATTCTCTAAAGAATGGAAAGTAAGAAGGTATATATGATATTATAGATAACTAAGAAAAATATTATAAAAATATCATATAATAATTCTCTATAATTCATTATATCCATTCATTATAGGCATTGATGCAAAACGAATCACATTAGTTCGCGAGGCGGTAGTCTGTTGTATGCATGATCGACGGTTTTGTTTCCCATTTGATGGAAGAGGAGATTGTTGTAAGTCATTAGCATAACATAAAAACATATTAGTATATATAACATACTGAGTTAATGATATTATCATGCATTAATAATATTTCACATAAGTGGAATCAGAAATTAAATTAAATGTCTGGTTAAAGACATTACCTCTTCTTCAGACAACATCTTTCAGTTTTCACCAAAAATCCTGCGTATGATGGATTCTAGAACAAAACAAGGATTATAGAATCAGGGGGAATAATTATGGAATTAATTTTTTAGTTATTATAATAAATAATTGTATTTTTATGTGATTTTAAGAGTGTATAGATGGTGGCCTTTTTTAAGTGGGGGTGAGGACACACTATGAATTTTTTTAAATAATGAATTCCAACCCAATTTTTCTCCTAAAATAAGTATAAAAAATTGATAATTTAAGAACATTAAAAGTTATAAGTCAAAAATATAAAAGTAAAATAATAATTAAACAATTTTTTCACCATTTTAACACTTATTTTTTAACTTTTCTGCTGATAAACTAGTTTTCAGCTTTATCACAGAAAATACGTTTTACTATTTTCACTATTAATTATGGTAAAAACATAAGCTGAAAAAATAACATAAATTAAATTATTATAATTAAAAATATTTATTCCATTTATACAAGTTCAAGTAATATAATTTGAATAATTTAATTTAAAATTAAACCTACTAATGTGTTAAAAAAATAGTTTTTCCAATGAAAAACATTCAAAAGTTTTGAAAAAATTATAAAAAGCCTTAAAAATTAAATTTAATAAAATGAAATAAATTTGATAAATATTGACATAATTGAACTAATTTTATTTTAATACTAATTTCAAATATAATTGGAAATTGGTAATAATATAAATTTAAAAGTAATTTTTCAAGAAAAATCATTATTTTTCACTATTAATCAAATCATTAATATTTTATTAAAATTCTCCAAAAATCACAAAAAATATAATTTTGAGATATAGATTTACAAAATAATTTTTTTTCAAATAAATTTTATAAAATTGGATAAAATTAATTTTTTATTATGTGTGAAAATCATGACAATATCATCTTTTAGAAAAATTTAGTTTTTTAGAAAACATTTATTTCTCTTTCAAATGGTACTTATTTTGTTTATAATCAATAGATAACCAATGAATTTATTTTATACATGTGTAAAACATAACTTTTAAATGTTATTTATCCTTATTCATACCCACCAATGTGGAATCAAGGTTATAAGGGTCATGTTTATATAATAATATTCTAATAAAGTATCAGGTTATTTTTAAACTTGGTGTTGTGTGTATCAAAATTTTTTGAGGAGATCGAATTTATTTAAAAATAACTATACGAAAAATTATTTTATATTTTATATTATATTATAATATTGGTGTTTTATTTCATTTACACTATCAAAAATAAATTTATTCTTTCAAAATGTCAGGGAGTTATATTATACCCCCTTAAGTAAATTGTGTCAATCTTTAAACATGATCTCGGTAATCAAGGTTTTGAAATTTTAAAATACATTTTTTTGTAAAACAACATATTAAAAATTGTTAAATAAATAACTTTTTGAAAATAAGGTAAGGAAGATTTTAAATTCATCATATAACTAGGTTTCCACATAGAATAACATTAGTGGAATGTGAAAATATGGACATCAAATAAAAGAATCAATAATTATTATGATTTGTAAAAATCATTGATCATAAGAAAGTGAAATGTTGAGGGAATGTTGAGAATCTAAAAACTATAAATCTATGAGGAGATAAAATACTATTAATTCATAAAAAATTATATTAATAGTATATCATTTCTAAGAAAATATTTTTCCTAGAGTTGAGAGATTATTTTATAATATAGAGTAAGAATAAAGGAAATATAACTAATCGATACATATAATTTTGTCCTTAAAGAAATTTTTGAAAAAAAATCCAAAATAATGGGTATTCAATTGATTTTTTCATGACATAAGCACTAAAATAAAATTCTAATAAATCATATATTCCCCAAAATAAAAACATATTATTCCTATAATTTTTATTAAATCCAAAATAGTGAGCATGAATTTTCCTATAGATTTATCTCTAATACATTAATAGAAACTCCCAAATATCAACATAATTCATTCCTTAAGTCTCTCTCCTTATAAACCTTTATCTTACATCTACAAAAACATAATATCATTCATCCCAAATAATATTTCATGTAAAACATCATGGTTATATATAGTTATACATAATAAATTTTCTCTTAAAATATTATTAATCTTCTCAAAATTATTTCACTGGAATAATATAGGCCCATGGTAGGTACTACACCATTATCGACCTTTAGTTGTGGATCGAAGCCCCATGCCCTTACCGAGTGTGAAGTGTTGTCACTCGATATACAAGTTTTCATTTTTGTAAAACAATTGAAAATATTATGTGATAACAATATTCATAATTATTCACAATCCTATAACCTTATCAAGAATATTATGAACATCTTAGAAAATAAATTAGTCATCGGATAACATTTGTTTGATGAAGAAGGTTTTCCATATAGCTCATTGTATTCCAAAAAAATACTAATTTTAATTGATTATAATTGCCTCACTATGAATCATGTCTCTATGATTATATTTTCATCATTTATTTATTTTTCTATATAGTGTCACCTTCCCTGTTAAACTCATTTTACAGTCATTATTATCAATCAATATATTCTTATTAATCCTTAAAGAAACAATAATATTTAATAATAATTATAAGTTTCATGGTTCTTATAACCATAATAAAATTGATAAAAATACTCAAAAAACATTATTACTGAGTTTCAACATGTAAAAACTTAGATCTTTACACTTCAATGATTTTCATATAGAGGCCCTTAGTAAGTACTCCTTGGAATATAGAATTGAATCGTATAATGACCAAGTTCCCCACAATTATTATATTGTACTATTATTGGTTACTTATGTTCAAATTTATTTCTTCATATCCAGTTAATTGGACCCTTCATTTTTCATTGGAAGTTAACTACTTCATTCCCTAATTTGACACACTTAAATCAACCTCAAGTTCCATTATGACATTTTCGGTGTGCCTCATATCACATTTTCTGGCATATAGGAAATTGAATATTGTTTTCATTTTCATCTTTATCACTTTAGATCCAATGAGATGGAATCCTTCTCCTCTTTGATTCCTTTGGAAATTAAACTATTTTCATGTAGTTGATCGTAGTTCGAGATGGGTCATTTTTAATAATCCAAATATGTTGAACTTGTATTCCCATTAGGTTAGGAATATCATTAAGAAAATAATTTAATTTTCCCTTACATTTGTTTTAGAAATTATTTCTCATATTTACTACTATTAACTAAAAATATTAAAATAAATAGTATGAAAATGAATTAACATATTTAATTGAAGCTTATAAAACATGAAAAACTAACTTATAAATGATAAGTATGTTCTAACTAATAGTCTCATATGCTTAAATCTAAGTCATCAATAGTAATAATTCCTATTTGGTTTTCTAAAATTATAATTCATTTATGTCCTTTATAATATTTTATAATAGTTTTTTGAATTTTTAAATCATATCCCCTAGAAGTGAAAAACCAATTATACAGTAAGGCTTATTTTGATATACTAGGTAATACTTGGGTCATGCCAGAGTCTCTTTTTTTGAAATTGTTTCCCTTAGGTACATATCTTCTAGAAAATCATCAGTTTCTAGTATACATAATGGTATGTAATCTTCTGGAAACAACTCTCTCTATACATCACCAAGATTTCTGCATAATTTGATATAATTAGTCTTATTCTTAGATTTTTAAAAATGGATCTCAATAATGTTTTATCACCCAAGTTATAAAGATAAAAAAAGTTTTCAGTGATAATAACTATGGTGACCCAATCCTTTTACACATATTATTACATGATTTGTAACATAAACACCAATTAATTACAACCTGAAGATCATGATAACAAGTATCTTTAAAGGAATAGGATCATAGTACCCCAAAGGAAACTAAATCATATAATCCTTATTTTTTCATTTCCATAGTGAGATTCTAAATACATTTGATCTCCTAAAACTACAAAACATAACTTAGTTAATACATATAAGAAACATGTGATATAAAAATGTTAGTAATGGAATAAACATGATAAAGAAACAAAACGTGTGATTCAATATGTGACATGTTATCATAAAGAGAAGTCACATAACTAATCACATGGAAGAATAATGTAAATAACATGGTATCATAAGATCATTTCATAATAAGAAATGAGTATTCAATATAAAATATGACATAAAAATAATTCAAGGCCAGGTGCCAAGAAAAATCACATAGTAGACAGTGTCCCGTAATTAATTAGGATCACTACCTAACCTAATACTTGACATCACAAGAGACTAAAACATTTCCTAATTATTTAGAGGGATATATAATTCTCCTAACACCCATTATATTCATTTCATATACATTCATATGCATTCCACATAATAATATTAATCATTATTCATAAAATTAATAATTACCCAAGAAAGGAAATGGGTTGAATTATCTTGACTCATAACATAATCAAAAGGGATTCCTTGAATAAGAAATTTGAGATATGGTCATAAGTTATATATTAATAGGAAAATAAAACTAGAATAAGGTAGGTATATATGTAAGAGATAAATAAACATAATTTAAAATCATTCAATAAAATTATTTTTGGTTTTCATTGATGAATTGGAATACCCTTAAAAGATTAAAAGAATTGTGGAGGGAAATAACCTTTAACATTAAAAAATAAAATTAAAAAAATAATATTCAAAAAATATTTTGGAAATCCTTTTCTTTGAAAATATCCTTTGATACCTATAAATTAATCTTCAAGGAAAATAATATTAATGATGATGAAAAATGTCATTTATGTGGGACATGTTAAAATAAATATTCTATTCACATTTTCAGTAAAAGTTAAATGTACCTTGTTCTGAAAATGATAGGAAGATTCCTTTTAAATAATTTTATAAAAATAAAAACAATGTTAAAATTACTTTTAATAGTAAAATTTCAATAATAAAAAAACAGAAAAAATTTCTAGAAAATAAGGATATGTAAGAATAATTTTTTTCAAATAGAGATAGAAATTAGGTTGATTTTATTAAAAAAATTCTCAATCAGTACTAATAGAGATAAATTTTATTATTACTCGAAAATCTCATGGATAACCAATAGAGAATAAAATTTAAGGGTTTTACTATTGAGTTGAAATTTTTTAATTTCGACATTATAATTCCTTTATTTTTGGAAATCACAAGAAAAATCATAAAACTATGTTTAATAAGTTTTATATACCATGTGTTTTTTTTTGAAAACATTGATTTTTACTAAACATATAAGTATTTATAATGTTTTATGGATATAAATTTTATAATTCAATTTGATATGATGGACTGAAACTCTGTGTGATTCAATGAACTATAGTTTTTATGACCATTTGTTAGACTTATATAATATATATCAAACTGAAAAAAGTCAACGCCAATGGACTGATAGTGGTACTCAATCATCGGACTGACACTTATTTAGTATATTATATTAACAAATAATAATGAATTCCAAATGAATATCAAAATTTTATAACTATAATATGTAAATTTATTTCTATTAGATGGAACCTAGCAATGTAATAGTGCTAAAAATGACATCATACATTCAGTTAATCCAGATCACTTTAATCTCTCAAGTGAAATCAATATGGGGTCATTTCAACCAACTCTGAAATATGATAGTTGAAGCTTCTCATATAAATAACAGGAAATTTGAATAGATATGAGTTGATTCATTCACAACTCATGTAGTCTAGATATTTATTTGTGTAAAAAACTTGTTCTTAGTCATTGTAATACATTAGAGAGTTGCAGTTATAAGGAATCCTTGTGAGGATTTTAATCCCTTAAGAATTATTCTCTTTTGTAGCTGTTTGTATACTCATATTATTGATCGAGGGACTCTGGGGATAAGAATACATATGTGAAACTAATCCATCGGATCAAGGGATTCTAGACATAGGAATATAGATATTGATCATGGTATTTATGGCCTTTATTGTCAATAAATATAGACCTAATATTGATCCATAAAATTTATGGATTCTAGGGTTTTGTAATATCAAAATGATAATGATCCTTTTAATCAAGTGTTTCCTAATTATGGAAGAAAGGATATATAGTAGGTGATGAAAATTATGAATTTATTACGAAATATTATTGACTATCATAATTCGTAAGGATAAAGAGTAAATTCTTTTATAACCTAGTAAGTTAATATAACTAGGATAATCATTTATATTTTTTATTTACACAATATTTATTTACCTCTATGAATATATTTGAAATATAATTTTCATTCTTATATTTCTAAAAAACAATTTTATTAGATAAAATAGTGACCCCAAGAAATATTATTGATCTAATCAGATAGTATCATATTATTGTTATAAAACTTAGATCATCGAATAAGTTATGAGTCTAATAATTTCATACGTGTGATAAATATTCCATTTGAAAGGGAGTCCTTGTGTGTGGACTTTTATATCTATTAAATTTTTCTTATGTTTTTCTATAAACTACATGTATATAAATTGTATACAGTAATGTTGTTTTATGAAAAGAGTTTAAATTGTTTTTAATATAGAAGTTATTAATTTTGGAACTTTATAAAATCTATATCCTAGTTGACCACCTATATTTGATGTAAAGTGTTTTGAGTACTAGAGAGATAATATCAACACATTTTATGTGAATACTGGAGTTGATAACTTTGTAATTCTTATCAAATACTAAAATATACCTCAAAAAAATTTACTACATTTACTCATTAAAATAAACAAGAATATCAACTAAATAATAAAGTTAATAATATTGTATTATGTTCCATAACTAGGAATATATACTATCAAATTTCTTCATGTAAAGATTATAATATCATTTTTAAAAAATTATAAGTCCCTTAATTTGGATCTTCTAAATTCATTGAGACAATAAGAGCTATGTTGAGAGTATACTATTAATCATTTTCTTTTCTTTCAAGATAATAAGAAGAAAAAATGAATCAATGATTTTTTACTATTTTTAATTTTCTACCTTCTCTTGTAGAAAATGATCTTAAAAAGGGTATCTTTGTTTAGAATTTTATATAGATAATTCCAGTTGAATGGTAATCCAAATGGGTTACCTTGGATAATACATGGAAGATTCTAGATCTTACTTTATATGGTCTTATAGGTACTCTCCTGAAATATGAATGTGGATTGAAAAGATATGATAAAAAAGATGAAAAAAAGAATTTTAATTTAGATATAACGGCTAATTAATCTATTCTGACTAAATTAATGTACACTAAGAAAGTTATGAAATCATAAAATAAAAAAAGTGATTATTGAATCAGATTCTAGTTCTTCATAACCTTCTAGAAATGAGTTTGGAAATATTTCTAGACGAATGAATGAAATCATGGTAATGAAATATTTTTAGTACAAATACAACAAAAGTAATTTTTATAATAATTAAACATTAAACTTATGTTATTTTGTATGAATGTAAAATTTCATGAAAAATTTGACCAGATTGTCCTAAACTAAAAAGGAAAGATAGGAAGAAAATAAATTTCTATATAAATTCAAATAAGTATAATAATTATATGAACAAGATGAGTTTGAAATATTCGGATACTCATATTTCAAGTGGTGGAGATATTCCATTGGATAATTCATTAGAAAATGAAGGGTCTGGATAGAATAATATTAGTCTTTTTACTGAAATACCTTTGGTAATTAATCATCTCATGGAAAAGATACAAACCATTGAATCCCATACCAATCATACTGTTAATGAAAATTATCCTAATAGTAACGAAGAGTAAAAGTTTGAATGTAAAGATGATGAATATTTCTAAGCTATTGAGGATAATTACTTACATAATTATAAAGACATATCAAGGTTTTATATCCTTGAAATTAAGAATTATGAATTTTTTAAAAAACGTGATATTGATGAGGAATAAAATTCTAAAAAAATACAAGAGTTACTATTTTAACTAAATAAATATCAAATATTTATAGAGATATTTATAAAAATAATCTTGATTACATAGTAATTATAAAGAACTTCAGAATTATATGTTTGAGAGAAATAATTTACCAACTAATTTTCTGAAACATAGTTTAGAAACCGTTTCTATAGAGGAATAAAATTTAGTTATAAAACAAAAATAAAAGATTACTAGTTTTAGGAAACAATTATCCAAGTTTCATTATGGGTTGGAAAACATTGAAAAAATGTAGAAAGAAATTATACCTTGTAGTGGAAATAACATTATGGGTTTTACTAATTATAAACATGTTTTTAGTAATAACTATTTTATTCCAAAAAGTGCTCTTTTATTCAGAAAATGTAAAAGTGGTTGATTTTATAAACATAACTTTTCTCTTAATAAATTTCAATATCAATGTTTTCATAAAGATAAAATTTCTAATAAGATTACATTTCCTTAATGAAGTAATGTTAGAAAAATATGGTTAGATAAAGTCACATTTTCTGATAATGCAATACCCAAGAAGGTTTGAGTTTCTTAAAAAATAAATTTTATGTTTTCAAGAAAATAGTGAAAGTACCATCAAGATAAATATTTGGTATATGGATAGTGTTTTCTCTAAAAATATTACTTATAACAAATATTTCATTAATAATATTATCAAGATTAGTGGTGGAAAAGTTACATTCAAGGAAAATTCTGAAGGAGAAATCTTTGGTATAAGAAACATTTATATTTTGGAAAACCTTTAATTTCAAACTTTGTATTTTTTATCAGAAATAAGAAAAATATTATAATAATAATTAAATAATTTGATATGGTATACATTGTAAACTTCAGGAAGTAAAAATGTATTTTTCATAGTTTAAAAGATGAATTTATTCATTCTATTAATCACCATGAGAATGTTTACACTGTAAAATTAAAAGACCTTAGGATCCAAGTCATAACATGTATTAGTGAAATGGAAGACCAGACTTTCTTATGGGATGGAATATTAAGAAATTATAAACTTAGAACTTTATCTAACATATCTATGAAAATAATTGTTAAGGATCTACTAGAACATAAGTTTGATACTTTAAAATTTAGTGATCCATGTCAATATTGTAAGAATCATAAGTCAATTTTTAAGTCTATTAATGAAGTTTGAACTTCTGATGATTTACAATTAGTGAACATGAACTTTTTTGGTCATTCATAAAGAGGAATTATTGTTGTAAAATGTTGTGTATATGTATTAGATGATTATTACACTATATACAAATGGCTCTATTTTATAGTGAGAAAATATGAATCCGTTAATTGTTTTAAAATGTTTTTATAGAGTTGAAAACAAAAAAACCTCTTCTTGAATACTATTCATAGTGATCATGGTATAGAATATGTAAATTATAATTTTGAAACTTTCTGTAGTAAAAAGGTATTGTAAATAACTTTTTGTCACCTTGAACTCCACAAAAACATAGTGTAGTTGAAAGGGTAAATAGAGTTCTTAGGGAAATTTCTATAACCATGCTAAGTAAATACTCATTTTCTGAACATTTTTTTTTCTAAATCCATAATAAATTTAATTTATACTGTAAATTGAGTTTTAATTAGACATTTTATTCATAAAAATACTTATGAGTTTTGGATATGAAGGAAACCAAAACATTCTAAGTTTAATGTTTTTTTATGAAAAGTATCCATGTTGAATTCTAAAGATAATTTACATAAATTTTGTCCAAAATCTGTTAAAGTAATAGTTTTAGGTTCTTCCATTATTACTAAGTCTTATAAATTATTTTATTTAAATAAAAGTATTATTAAAGAAATTATACATATTATGTTTAATGAAAAAAATCCCTTTGTTTTCAAATAAACCCAACAAATATATATGGATGTTAGTTCTAAAACTGATATTCAACCATTATTAGAAACTTCTTCTCACGAGAGAAAAACTGAAGAATAACATTCTAAAGTTATTACAAAATTTTATATTCAACCCATTGTGGAAGAATTTACTTTTGAAAACCCAATAAGATGGTTTTTTCTTAGGAATAAACTTACTGATAATATTATTGGTGAGGTAGATCAACTAGTTAGAATTATAATTTCATTAAAAAATGGAATTTAACATCTAGATTTGTTATCTCAATTTGAACATAAGACACATAATGAGAATTTAGGTTATAAAAATTTGTTAAAATTTATGCAAGATTAGCTGAATAAATTTTTAAGAAAACAAGTTTCGCCTTTGGTTAAATGATCTATATAAACTTCTATAATTGGAGTAAAATGGGTTCTTTGGATTAAATTTGACAAAAACGGAATAACATTGAGAAATAAACCTCTACTTGTTGCTAAGGTTTATAATTAACAATAGGTAATATAATACGAATAAACCTATTCTCTGGTATTAAGGCTTGATGTTATTCGTATACATCTGGCTTATGCAATATTTTTAAATTTCAACCTATTTAAAATGGATGTGAAGTGTGATTTCCTAAATTGATATGTTCAGGAGGATATTTATGTAGAATGAAAAACTTATTGAAAAAATAGAAAACATCCAGAACATGTTTATAAGTATACCAAAGAACTTTGTTGACATCAACAAGCCCCAAGATCTTAGTACAAAAGGTTAACTATATTTTTTTCAAAATAATTTTTTTAATAGAGATGTGAATCCAACCATTTTTATAAAATAATTAAATAAACATTTTATGATTCTAAAAATATTTGTTGATTAAATTTTATTTTCTTCAAATAAAAATTATTTAATAGATTATTTTGCAGATCCTATAAATTTTGAGTTAGAAATGAGTGTGATGGGAGTGTTAACATACTTTATTGGTTTTAAAATATCAGAAAAACTAGAAGGGAATTTTATATCTAAAAATAAGTATATAAAATATGTTTTTAATAAATTTATATATGGAAGCACTAAAATCATTATTAATCATATCGAAACATCTAATACATTAGATCTTGATTAAGTTGGATAACTCGTTGATGAAAATATTTCTAGAGGTCTGGTTAGAAGTTTAATTTACATAATTGCTAGTATTATGAATTTAATATCTTCAATAGGCTTATGTTCTATATTTCAAGATAATATAAATGTGTCCCATATTAAATCTCTAAAATGAAGTTTTGGATATCATAAGAGAACTATGGATTTAGGTTTATTTTATTCTTCTTGAAGTGAATTTGAACTAAAATGTTTTTTGCATAATGGATTTGGTGGATGTAGAATTGATAGAATATGTAATTTAGGAAACATTCATTTATTAAGATAAGTTTACATTTATTTTTCATGTAAGAAACAACACTCAATATTGGTTTTCACTATTGAAGCTGAATATGTCGTAGTTGGAAGTCGTTGTGCTCAAGTGTTGTGGATGCAACGAACACTCATTGACTATTGCATGAGTTTTACTAAAACTCAAATATTTTGTAATAATCGAATTGAAATTTCCATAATTAAAACAAAATCACATAATTCATATTCTATTAACAAATATACCAGACACTATTTCCTCCAAGATCACATAATTGAATGATATATAATTCTACAATTCATTTGAATGCAAAAAAAGATCCTCTTGATATTTTTAAAGAAACCCATAGTTATGATTGATTTAAATTCATTAAATAGAATCTTGGAATGATCAGTGTTAAGTGATTATTCATATCTACTTCTTGTTTACAAATATATATAAATTAACTAACTCTGCTTTATATGTGGAGTACATATGTGGCTGGTTTAATAAAAATATTAATTTTTCTTAAAAAATAAAGTTTTTTAAAAAAATCCCCTAAATTTTTAGTTTTCTAAAAAAATAGTTTTAATAATTTAATTTTCAGACTAATAATATTTTATAAATAAATTTAGAGTCAAATATTATTATAAAACCATCCAGACCAAAAAATATATATATAAATGATTCTTCTAAGTGAAAGTTTTTCAGAATCAAAAACAATTATAAAATTTTTCAAACTCTGATTTTTTTTTAAAAAAATTACAGGAAATTATATTTTTATACAAATAAATCTTGAGATGAAATTTTTTCCAAACACAAAAATTACTATAAAATTTTTTTAGGTCCTTCCCCATATTCCACTTAATGGTGCCCTATGATGGTGTCCACAAGACCTCAAGCATTCCTCCTTAAATGCCAGAGGTTGCTGACTAGTAGCGAGGTCCTAGAGTGTGTCTGTGGGGAGACTATGCCTTCATTAGTTAGAGTGGAGCACATAAGTATATATATATATATATAATTGAATGAAAAAAAACCCTAAATTACAAACCTCGTAACTTGTGGTAGGGGAAGAATAATCTACAATAATATATCAGTGGAACAATAACAAACATACATGCAACAAAAAGAAATAAATGGTTGAACTAAAAAATATAATAAATAAAAAGATGATGATAATGATGTTTCATGTATCTATGAAAAAGTTATTATGTAGGGAACTAGGTATATGGTATATAATATATCCTATACAAAATACCAAAATGATCAAAAACATCTACAACAATCATCATGGGCATAATATCGATCCTCTACCCTCATATTCCATTCTAACTATAATTCATGAATCAAGAGTTGGTTTCTTCACTTTATTAATACCTACAACTGTGATGTATGCCTGCATACTGAAGGAGGCCTAATATGTGAGTGAGATACAATCAGTAGGCCACAAACAACAGTGTATAGATTACTCCATCTCATAAAATATAAAATGAACAAATTTTTATTATTTATTAATGAAACATAGAAATAAATAACCAATTATATTGGACTAGATTACAGTTGGGATACCCATCCAAATTTACCTTCTTTAGACTAAGTTGGATATGTTTGAACTGAGTTATACTACATAAGTAAATTGATTTGGATAATGTATAAAAAATTTGGATTCTCTCTAAGTATGTCATTTGGAATGGAGGACACATCCCTAAATTTCCAACTGCACCATTTCATTCCATAATTAAGGTCACTCTATTACTTTTTTATTCTGTTAAACTATTTATAAAATATTGATAATAACACTAATCCCATTCAATGTAATTCAAATATAATTCCATGTATCACTCTAGGGGCTCGATATAAGTCGAATCCCATGAGATTCAATCCATGGGGACCCATGACTGAGTTCCCATGTTTCTCACTAGACATGGTTGGAAAATAACATTAATTAACCTATGAGTTTGTCTATATTATCACATGTAAGGGGACAAGTCTATCTCATGGAATGTTATATCCATTGCACTAGCAAACCCTTCCATGGGTTCCCCCCCCCCCCCAATGAACTATTGTCACTCATATGGAGGAAAAAATACATAGCGAGCCAATCCCAGAAAAAGCAAGTACCTCCCTCAACTTGTTTAGAATGCATGGATAAATCCTTACGAAAGAACAATAATCTCGTCAAAGAGTTCCTTATGGTGAAACCCCTTATATCACACTCGGCATTAAGGTGAGGCTATGACATGGATTGTAAATTTATATTTTTTAACAAATCAAGCATTTATAACGTGATTTATTAAGGTTTCCATGAGGTTTAATTAAGAATACTACTAAGGGAATAAGGTGTACAACCCAACTCATGGAAGACCATTCTATTCATTTTAATTTATTAATTCAAGTCATCTATTACTAGGAAAACACAAATTAAGAAATGTTTCACAATATAAAATAGGGATGGATTGGATTTCAAGAATCTTTAACACCCAAAGCAGTATCTCCTTTCAAGAATATAAACCTAAGATGTGATTGTCCACTCACTACGGTCATTACAGGCAAGGAAAACCACTCAATCGAATTTTTTATCCCATTAGAGGTGACTCTAGAAGGTTCTAACTCACTACACAATAGAACAAGTTATAAAATGAGAGAAAACAATTGTTAAGAAGTTAGACCACCAACCTTATCCTCATAGTAATTACCTCATTTAGTATCATCCTTCGATATTATATAGAAAGATATTTATGGGATAAATCATCAAATTACCTAGAAATGAGGAAAATGAGCTTGTACCAAAATAGTAAAACACAGGAGAAGAGAAACACGAAATAGTAGGGATATGATTTAAGAGATTACCTTAAAAAAATTATATATCTGAAGATAAGATATTTGGATTCCATACAGGGGGTTATCAATAATAGTACAAAAAGGAGGAGGATATATTCAAGCATGTGAGAGGATTTGGTCCACTGGAGAAATTAGGGAGGAAGAAGAGAGGGTTGAAAAAACATTATTTAAGTGAAAATGGTAATTTCACCCACATAGATAGGGGTGCATGGTTTGGCTATAGGGTTGGCCAAACCATACACTAACCATGAACCAAGAAACTAACCCAAGAGGACCCCCTACAAGGTCATGCACTTGGTCCACATGGTTGAAGAAAACCTATGTAGACATATACACCCCACTGTCCTAAGCCACACGGTTCAAGAAACTATGTGGGATGGGCAATACAATTTTTACTAAAAGAGTGACCGAACCTATTTATTCAATTTTGGGGGCTTCGAGCTCCAAACAAGCCCCAAACTCCCTCAAGACCTCCTTGAATCCCTTAGGCATTATTATGATGGCAGAAGAAATAATTTGAAATAGAAAACTAATGGTTTTTACCTTTTATAAAATTTAGGACATTACAAACACCCCTCCTTAGGGTAGCTTTTCCCTAATTTTTATTTCTATGGGTGGTAGAACATCAACAAAAAGGTTTTTTGCCACTACACACTTTCATTGGATTCCCACGCCCAGGTATTGTCCTATACAAGGTCACAATGCCACATCACCCTGATAAGAGTAACTGAACTGCCTAAGTGATACTTCATTCTCCAATAAATTATATGTATCATATGATCCTCAAAGGATGCATCCTCCCACAAATCAATATCCTCATAGTAAAACAAATGAGATAGGTTATGATGATACTGTCAAAGCTATGATACATGGAATACATCATGAATGGAATAGTACCTCTAAGATAATTATAACAAATATTCTACAGCCTGGAATCACTCTACTATCTCAAAAGGCTATAAAAATAGAGGCAATAAATATCCCTATCTCCAAATTCATCTATGACCCAATATTATAGATACAGGAAAAATAACTATTTTCCCACCTTGAAAATCAGATATTTATGGAAATTAATAGTATAGTACTGCTTCCAAGACTGAGCTATATCCATATGTTTATGAATCAAATGTATTTTCTCTAAAGTCTACTAAATTAGATGTGGACATAGTAGAGCTGCCTCACCCACATCTAACTAACACAGAGGTGAATGGAATTTCCTACCATAAATGTACACATAAAAAGCCATCAGAATAATTCCATGAAAGCTATTTTATTAGAAAACACAACCAATGGAAAATAATTTTCCCATTAACATATGAGATCAAGGATGCAGGCCTAAATCATATCCTCAAACACACATATCTACCTCTCAAACTTTATGTTTGTTTAAGGGTGATATGTTGTACTCAATATCACATAACAACCAAGTGATATCTGTAACACATTCTAGACTGGGGAGGTAAACCGGGCATCTAATCCCAATATGATATAATGAGGAACACAATGATGGTACACAGTCTCACAGTACTAAAACATTTCTAACTCATTTATAGAGAAGGACTCTCGGATCGGTAGGAAGTGTAAAACCATGGTCAACCTATCAATGATCAATCATACTATATAAAAAAAATCTGGGGGATCTTAAAAACCCCATCATAAAAACCATTTTGAAATTGTTTCATTTACACTTAGGAACAAATAGAGGCTATAGAAGACCATCAAGTCACTGGTAATGGGCCTTCACCTGATGACAGGTGGAATGCCTTGGGATAAATCCTATTATTTTCCACCTCATACATATACAACAATATAAATGGAAGATGTATTAGTAGATCTCAACATAATCCATGTGAACGTCCCAAAACGAGTCATGATATTCTTGTATCTCCTCTTATATTATATTAAAATTCACCCAAACATGCCCACAAAAGAGTAAGATCTCATTTTCATGAACAACCAAAATAGAATGTGGGTTTTCACCTATAACACTATACCTTAGTATAAGGACCTTAGGAAAATATAGGTGACTCATATGGACCCTCTCTAGTATTGAGGATGTTACTAACATAGTTACTAATATAGGTTACCCATGCTGCTCCTAAACCACCAAGTGAATCTCAAAAAATATAAACATCAACTGACACCCACTATTGGTCTCCTTGATTTATTATGTCTGAATATTCTATTTCATGGTTTTAACTAAAAAATTACACTTCTTGGGATTATAGGAAAGATTAAAATTGAAATACTACAGGTACACTATCCAACTATATTACCTCACATTCATGTATTTCTGTGTGGAGATGTATTTGATACTCTTTTGATATGTGCAAATGATTAATCACCCACCCATTAGCTAGTTCCTCCAAAAACATATATAATGAACCAAAAATTATAGCTTGAGGTTTTTCATAGGGTAATTCCACTCATGAGGCCTCATTTGGTATGACCCATATGCCATGACCCAATCTCGCTGCATCAGCACTGCCCCTGCTGAATTCCTAAGCCATCACAACAAATTGTAAATCTTCTTTTCAGGTCAAGAAGAATTATGATCGGTGCTAAATTTTTTCTTCTATATCACTTCTAAAAATCTATCTCACAATCTTCAGTCTAGTCTAATTTCACACCTTTCTTGGTTAAACTCTTAATAGGTGCTTCTTGGCATGGTAAATCATGGATGAATCACCTATAATAGGTGTACATACCTAAGAAACTACGTATTTGAAACACATTATGGCACTGGTCCTAGGAAATCATGATTCTCAACTAATCTAGGTCAACAGATATGATAGCCTCTGAAATTATATATGTCAATAAATTAAACTTACTAAACCAAAGGTTGAATTGAGTGAGCTTAATAAATATCTGGTGCTCTCTCAATGTATTCAGTATGATATCCAAGTGATTGAATTGGTCATGTCTGGTACACTAATACACAATGATTTAATCAATGAATACCACCATAAAAGAATCCATGTAAGGGTGAGATACCAAATTTATCAGATCCATAAAGACTTTAGGTGCATTCTTCTGACATAATGACATGATCAGATACTCATACAAGCCATACCTTCTATATAATGTTGTACATGGAATGTCTAATGGTATCCCATGCACATGATGGTAGCCCAAACCTCAAATTGATCTTGGAGAAAACTATTTCTCCTCAGATTTAGTCAAAGGGGTAATCTATACGAGTCTATGGGAATTGGTTATTCACTGTAACGTGGTTCAGCTAGTTGTAATACACACACAATCAAAGGGTACCAACAGCCTTATTTGTGAAAATAATTGGGGAACCCCATGTTGATGTTTTGGTTCTGATAGGACTCTTCTCTATATCATCAAGCTACTTCTTGAGTTCCTAGAGCACTATTGGTGTCATCATCTAATGAGGAATAGTCACTGGTGTCTCACCTAGAACTAGTTCTACGGTGAATGAAACCTCTCTCTCATAAAGTTGGAAAAAATTTCAAAGAATATATCACGGAAAAAATCCACAACTATAGGAAATTCCATAAATTGCATTCCCTGCTCGCTCATAAAGAGACTCACCATCTAGGTTGTCACTCCACCTACCATGGTTTTGTTGATTCCAACTCAACTTTCCTAGATATCCCATTAACCATTATGGATATACAAGTTTACCTAGGGTGATTTAATGTATTACCAGTGTAAATATCAATTCAATTGGGATAGTTAATCAACAAGCTAGTCCATACTAAGAATGATATTAAAGCTGGTCTTATCAAGGATGAAGAAACTCCACAGAAAATGGTGCACACCTATCTCAAGGGGCACTCCATGTACTGTTTCATACCCTTATATCGAACTCTTAATGGTGTTTCAAGAGTCTTAACACCGTTGGAATACTCTATCACTAGTCCATACATCCCATATCTATAGTAGATAGAAAATATTTTGATTCAACAGTACCAAAAAGTGTTTAAACTATAGTAGAGAACACCATAATAGTACCTCGTATAGTAGAAGTCCCAATAATCTTCTATTATAGAATCACTATTAGAACATAAAGATGTCTAGAACTGAATCACTTAGCTACTGCCTTGATTAGTCTAGTAATGTCATCTCTGCTAATGTTAAAACTTTGAGATTTGACGACCTCATCCATGACCACCTTCTTGGACCAAAAATCATGTAGAAGACAGACTTCTCACTTGATGAGATATTATAGATCTTTCACCTGATAATGGTGCTAGCATTGAACCTTGATCAATAGTAATACAAGGAAAAATCAGAATAATTACTGGTGGTGACCCATCCTGCTGCAATTATGGAACTTAATCAAGTTTCTTATACACTGGGTCCTTTTATAGCCTAACCTTCCACACTAGTGACACAACACATTATTATTGGTGTGTTACACCGTGATAGTATTACCCCCATGTGTATCATCAAAACTCTTATTCCTACTGATGGATAAACAACTACTCTACCTAGAAGCTGAACCACCCCATGTCACATTGACAGATTTCATCAGATTCCTCTCAGTGATTAGGTCCTAGTTCATAGTTTTTGGAATGGTGGCGATTCAAAATACATTAAATTTTTATCAAGTGTCATGTGAAAGGTTTTCCTAAAATCCTCTTGTAGTAGTCAGCTCATCACTGGTCAATATCAGTGCGAAATGTTGTAATTTGGTGAAGCATGATGTATATTCCAACACTGGAATTTCACTATTTTGAAGGTTCATAAACTCCTAAGAACATTAAATTCTCAATGTATATTGAACAAATTTGTCGAAGAAGGCTATCTAGAAGTCATCCCAGACCACAACCTGATGTCGACAAGCATATATGAGGATATCCCACCAACGCTTGGTGGATTCACGAATCATATAGGTCAGGACCTTGACCCTTCGCTCTAGTGGAATCTTGATATGCTTGAAGATAAAAAGAATAGACTCTAAAAATGAATCCATTGTTTTAGGTCTTCCATATGCTGAAACAGTGGGAAGATGTTCCTTCTATATCTCCCTGGTTATCTCTTCAACAGTTGGGTTAGGATAGGTATCACCCTAACCAACTACTTGAATGAAAAGAAACATCCCTAAAACTGAGAATTAGTGCCTAGTGGATGATCTTCAGGGGGTACCTCAAATGGAAATACAAGTTGTATCATAGGTGGATCAAGAACCACCACCTCATTAGTATTCTCATCACCACTATCTTGGTGTGAAGAATGAGGAAATTATGGTAGAATCACTCTATATTTTAAAAGAAAATAGATCAGGTTAGATTTTTAATAGATATGACAAGTGGTAAAGAAGGGACAAGTACAAATCCCTACAGTAAGCATTTCACAACCCTTATCCCACTCTAGGATCTAGTTTTGCGTGATAAATAAAGGTTACAAAAGGATTAAGAGACATTGCCTGCTACCCACTATAAGTTTGGGGCATGGTCAAGGTCCAATATTACATATACTAGGTGACCATTTTAATTTAAATATTAACTTTTTTAATTTAATATTCATTTCCATTACTAAGTACTTAAGTTGTCTGCTTCACCTATTTAATAAAACATTGTATGGTTAAGGTAGGTACTTTAATTATCAATTATTTTTTTATCCCTGCAAGGAAATTTGGAGGATTTGTATATATACAAATAAAATAAAAATAATAAATGATGACCAATGCCACAACAAGCACATGTATCATATGAAAAGAACAAATAAAGTATATATGAAATGGTATAATTCATGGAATTTTAGTTCTATTAGTCCTATAATGATCCATGTAATGCAACTCCCTCATTTCATCTGTCTAAGGCTAATAATTAATTATAATGGAATCAATATTATTTACAGTAAAAAATAAGTGCATCACTAAATGGTGAAATATATGAAACTATAACAAGCACAAGAAATAACAACATTTACCCATACAAAGTAATTTGGGTTTCCCCCATATGTGGGTTAGCTACTCCCATACCTAGGCTTATTTCCAAATTCAAAAAACATATTTTCTATTCTAATGCTAAAACAGTAAGACAAAAGTTTAAAAAAAGAGGCTCTCATACAACTTTATAGCATCCCTCCCTAGATGCCACTTAATGGTACCGTGATACGCTCAACAGAACACCTCAAGCATCCCTCTGTGAGCATTAGAGGTTGTCGACTAGAAATGAGGGAATATGGTGTGTCTATTGGGAGACTATTCACTCATTGACCATAGTGAAGCACAAATATATATATATATATATAGAACAAAAAACATACCCTAAATAATCGGACTAGTAACCCATTATAGCCAAAGTACTACCAATATATATATAATAGTGGAAAAATAACAATCAAACATATAAGATAAATAAATAACTAGTGGAAGCTAAACTGGAATGAATAATATGATAATCATAATTTTGTGTCATCTATCTATAAAAAATTTTGTATTAAAGGAACAATGGATATATTCATATTACATATTCTATACAATATACCAAAATGACCAAAAATCGCTACAACTTGAATCCCAAGCTTAACCTAAGTCCTCTGCCCATGTATGACATCTTAAACCATAAATTATGTATCATGGGCTAGCTAATTCCCTTTATAAATACTTTCAACCATGAATTCTACTTGAGTACCTTAGGTGGGCCAAGAGGGATCTAAGATACACTCAATAGGTTACCACCAAAGTTGTTTTCATCAATCCATGTCATTCAATATATATTGAATAGTGTCAAATTATTAATTAATAAAATATAGAAATAAATAACTAAGTGAATTGGATGGGGTTATACTTGGGATACTCGTCCAACTACACCTGCTTTGGCCTAATCCATATATGTTTGAACTGACGTAACCTACATAAGTATATATAGTGGGATAGTGTATAAAAAAGATTGTTTGTCCCCAAGAATGTGATTTAGCTTGGCAGACACGTCCCTAAATTTTCAATTTCAATGTTTCATTCTTTAATTAAGGCGACTCAATTAATTTTTTATTCAATTAACCTCTTTAAGAAATATTGACATTCACCCTAATCACATCCATTTAAATTATATTCGAATTCCAAGTATCACTCTTGTCACTCGGTATAAGTCAAAATCCAACAGTTTCCATGCAATTTTACCCATGAATGAGATACCAAGTGTCACTCCATGAATGGTGTGAAGACAACATCAACTAACATATGAGTCAATCCATCATATCACATGTAAGGGCCCAAGATACTCTCATGGAATGGTACGACCATTGCACCACTGAGACCATCTGTGGGGTCTCCCTTAGGGAAACAGTGGCACTCATGTGGAGGTTAAAAAAATAAAATCATGGTGAGCCAATCCCAAACATAGCTAGTGTATTCACCTACATGATCACAATGCATTGAATAATTCTAAATAAGGCGTGATGATATCGTCCAATAGGTCCTTAAATAAGAACCCTTTGTATCTCTCTAAACACTAATTTGAGGATATGACATGGTCAGTAAATCCATATGGTTTAACAAATAAAGAATATTTAATTTGATTTAACACAGATTCCATGATGATTAATTAATAATATCACTTATGGAATAAGGTGTAGGACATAACTCTGGACCATCATTCAATTAAATTTAATTTATCAATTAAAGGTTCCTATTATAGGGGAAACACACCACATGTGGTGTTTCAATATTTAAAATATGGGAGATAGGTTTTCAAAGAGCTGGAACATCCAATGGGGAGGTTTAGGTCAAGTCGATCGACCTAGGAGGTGTATTCTCCACTTAGTATAGTCATAACAGGCATTGAAAACACTTAATTGAATTTATTTAGAAAATAGAGGAAACACGGGAAGGGTCCAACTCTCTTAACTACATTGTGAGTTATAATAATCAATGAAACAATGGGATTGAATCTAGACCACATACCATATCCCCATAGTTCTTCCCCTATCAAGAATCATCCTTTTATTTTACCTATAATGAAAGATATTTGAGAAATCATCAAATTCCCTAAAATAAGGGAAATGAGCTTGCGCCAAAATAGAGAAATAGAGGAGAAGAGAAACTTGAAATAGAATGGATTGGATTGAAGATATTACAACAAGATTTATTTTGGATCTGATAATGAGAAATTTGGATGCCAGAGGAGGGAGATATCGAGAACCCTCTGAAGATTAGGAAGAAAGATTTGAGTGTGGTATAGGAGCCAATACATTAAGGAAATTAGGGAGGAAGAATAGGGTGTTTAATAAAACATTTATTAAGGGAAAATCAGAATTTAACCCTAATAGAGAGGGGAACATAGCGTGGACACATGGTTTCCCAAACCTTATTCCAACCATATACTGAGCCACTGCCCGATGTGGACCCTCACATGAGCTAGAAACATGGTTTGGTTAACCGTGTACAGCCCATGGACAATACCTCTTATAAAATTGTAAGGGGATCACAAAGGTGTTCTATAGGTTTTTTATACCTGTATACAAATTGTGGCTACCCCTACACCCCACTGCCTCAAGCCGCATGGTTAGAGAAATTGTGTGGGTTAGGTTTCATGGTTTCTACTAATCTTTCTTCCAAGTCTTTTTCTATATTTTTTGGGCATCAGGCTCTGAACAAGACCCATACACCAATGAAAACTCCTTGAGTTACATCAGAATCATTATTACGGAAAAAAATAATTTATAGAAAACAACTAATAGTCTATACCATTTATAAAATCGAGGTTGTTACACTTTTCCGAAAAATGGTTTTATTAAAAACATTATCATAATTAGTTTTAATTAAAAAATCCAATAAGAAATGGTTACCCATACCAATAAGTCTATTCTAATCCAAAAGGAACTAATTTATTATTTTATTGTTTATAGTTATTCAAAACATTAGTTTATAATTGTTTTTTTACATATTCTTTTATCTTTAATATTTTTTTAGAGACAATTTTTTTAATTGGAATAAATCTAAATTTGATTTATTTTATTTTTAAAAAACATTAATAGTTCAACATTATATTTAAATATTTATTCAAATAAATCTCAACAATCATATAAAAAAGAGTTTAAATCTAATCCATTGAATTATTTTTTTAATATGAACCATAATTTATCAAACATATATAATACTGGCACACCCCATCTCCCACATCATATTTCAGTGATTTATTCACCCTCTATTTACACTCTTTTTACTACTCACTCAGATATTTTTCCTTTCATCCAAAATTCATAACGACACTTAGTATGATTTCAACTGTGGAATAGTTTTTTGAATAGGGATGTTTTTTGTGAAAGAATTATCGAGAAATGATGTAATTAAAAGTATGACTCTATATTTAAAAGGATAATTACTTTTCAAGGATGGGAGAAAGTGTTAAAGGGAAACCCATATAAGGAATTTTATGTATATTACACTAAAATTTTTATATAAATTTATGTATATGTTGGGTTTCTATCAAAAGTAGAGAAGGAAGAATTATATTTTTCCTTATTTTATAAAATGAATATTCTTTTAAATAAAAATCTATTGATGTAGTCATAATTCATTATTTGGGTGAACCTTAGTTACTATCTCATAAAATACCCAATAGACTTAGGATTTTCAGGAAATAGGGGTTTGAGGCAACATTGTTTCCTTTTTATGATGAAATCAAGAAAGTTTATCACTTATATAAGGATTTAATAGTTGTCACATTATTGATGTAGGGATTCCTCATACCAATATGCGGTGATAGGGGAACCCAAAAAGCTTCTAACATATTTGTTTTTGGATAATTTCATGAACTTATGGCAAATAAACTTGGTGAGATTTGTTTTCCTTATGATAGAAGATATTATGAAAGATTTGATGAAATCAATGATATTAATGTTACCTTATTTTATAATAGATTTTTTTTAATTGTATAGAAATATTCAAGGTTGATAAGAATACATATCTGATGGGAGAAAGGATTTGTTTTATTGGTAAAGAAAAAATTTCAAGAATGAAGTTAGTTTGTTAGTCGAAGTTGAAAATTTTTCTTCACAAAGTATATATAGCTATTTATGAAGCTCAACCATCCAAGAAGGTAGAGGTCATTATGTAAAAAAGAACTTTTGAAAATTTACTTCAAAGAAAACATAATAATGAAAAAAATTCAAAATTAATAATTCAAAGGATTCGTTAAAAACAAATAAAAGAAGAAACCAGGGGATTTAAAATTTGGTTTTAATAAGGCTGAGGCCTTAGGCTTGAATATCATGAGAGTAGATGAATTAAAATATGTTGAGAAGAGGAAGAAATAGAAAGAGAAATTATAAGGGGCCAGAATTATATAATTTTTTCCGAAGAATGTATAAATGATTTCGAGAATCCAATTCTATTAGTTTCTCCATTATTAGGGGTGAAGTAACGTCTTTTGACTATAAACGTTCCACATACCAATCAGATTATTCTACATGTTTCTCTAGAGATCGCTGAAACCTCGTTTATTCCACCAGTAGTTCTTTTAGTTACTCGTAAGTGTAAAAGAAAAAAAGTGAAGAAGTCACAAAATCAATCAAAGATAAAAAATCAATTTCTGAGAAAGATCGAAAAGGTGTACCAAGAACCACCAAGTAGTTATATCATGAAATAAAAGGGTAATAGGGGATAGAATTATAAAAAGAAAAAGTTGAAGAATTAGAGTAATAAGAAGGGAACAAAAATTATGAGGAATAATAGGAATAAAATGGTAATGAAGAAATTGATTCTGATGAAGACAATAAAGAGAAGAAAATATCTGATTCATCATCATCTTCATCACCGTTATCTTCATAATCTAATATGTATATATACTTAGAAGGATCATAGGAACAAAATCCATCATCAAAAGTTCAATTCAATCCATCCTCAAAGGGAGAAGAATAATTCCAATAGTATTGTATAAAATTTTTAAAAAAGATAAATCAGATAATGATGTGTGCATTGTAAAAGTATCAAAAGAAGAAAATATTTCTCAAAAAATAAATTAAAAGGTTGAGGAGAAATAGAAACTAGATTTCAGGTTTTCTTAAACTAAAAGATCCAATGTTTTTATCATAATCATAAAATTCAAAAGCCACAATTTCTCAAAAATATTGATAGTATTATTGAACATTTAAAAGGTTAAGTGATTCAATTATTCATCTTCCAAACATTATGGTGATGTTTAAACTAATTCAAAATTGGCTTAATGAAAAATCAAAATCTCTTAATGTTTTGAAAAAAAATTAGTTGTTAATATTGAGGAATATTTGAAAAGTTCCAAATAAAATACCTATGTTCAAAAGATATATTACAATCAAATGGTTAATATATCAAACTAAGTAGATAGTGAACACAATGATCTTGAATATTAGTTTGGTGAGATGAATACATTTTAATTATAAATGGAAAAATCCTTTGAAAATTATCAATAGATGTTTCAGATTGTGTGAGTTTTTTTTAGAATTTCATAGATCTGAATGATGATTGGGATGAAGAGGTAAAAGTTTTGAAAGATAAATTTCACAATTGGGAGTTGGAAAGTAGCATACTCAAGTTGTATGAAGATGATATTTTTCTTATGATGGATGTAAATAAAAATATTTTTTTGGAAGTTGATAGACTAAAATTAGAAAATCAGAATAAGATAGTGATTGAAGACTAGATATTGAATCTTTGACCTTGGGTAATAGAGGCTCTTAAGGATCATGATGAGTTCCATAAAATATAGGAAATTGGAAGATGTTTTTGAATAAATAATGACTGTTATCTTAGGGCCCATTATGTGATACTTTGAAAAAAATTTGAATGTTTCTTGAATGTTAATAACTCTATCAAAATTAATTCTATCATAATGACTTCAAATTTTTTTGATGTATTTTCTTTGTTTTAATTATTGAATGAATAGTTTATTCATATAATATTGTTTCAATTAGTATATCATTATTACAATTCAAGTGATGTACATACCAAATATTTTTTGTAAATCATAAAGTGTGAGAAATTTATAAAGATATAATTTTAAGGGGAGAATTTTTGGGAGAAGATCTAAGAGATATGTTTAAGGGGGATAGATCTTAAAGGGGGATAAATCTCTAATAACCAATTTTACTCCGGGGGAGAATCCAAAGATTTAATACTTTCTGTAAGATCATAAATATGTTATAAACTCAAGGGGAGTTAAAATACAAAGTATATATTTGAAGATTCTAAAATTGAAAATGTTTTTATGTATTTTAAAGTTATTTTTTTATTTTATGTATTATTCTTTGTACATTCCAAAAGGGTTTATATTATTGAGTCAAATATTCTACTTCTTAATTTTTCATTCCTTTAGTTTTAAAGATCATAAACAAGTCCTTAAAAATATTTTGAATTTATTTTATATCCCAAGTGTTTTAGTAATATTTTGTAGAAAATATTACATAGTTCTAAATATAGAAATACATAAAATGTATTACAATAATAAACTTTTATTTTTAAATCTAATCCCAAAAACTAAAAGTGGTGCTGATTCGTTGGACTGAATTTTGTTCTGACTAGTGGCTAGACTTATGTCTTATCTATCAAATTGAAAAGAGTCATGACCATCTGACCGATATTGGTACTGATACACTAGACCGACACTTATTTAGTTTATTGGAATAAAAAACAATAAGAATGTACATATAAATATCCAAAATTTTATAATTGGGATATATCAATTTGTTTCTATCTAATAAAATACAAAATATAATTTTAATGGTGATAAAAAAATGATATCATTATTTTAGTTAATTCAAATCACTATGAGTCATCAATTTTAAGATAGTCCATTATAACCAAGTTTTAAATATAATAATTGAATCTTAAACAATAAATAGGAAAAAATTTAAAGTGTTGAGGTGTGATGCATTCACTAGTCAATTTTCCAAAAGAGTTCTCTATATGAAAAACTCATTCCTAATCAATGTAATACATTATAGAGTAGATGTTATGTGGAATACTTATGAGGATTTTAATTCCTTAAGATGTATTCTATTTTCTTCCTTTATGTCTGTTGGGGAGGAGAGTGATGGAAAGAAGGGGGTGAATTGCCTTTTAAAAAATAATTAACAATTTAAAATCAAAGTAAAAAGTGCAGAGGAAATAAATGAGGCAAGACACAAAACTTGATAACGGACTTCGGCTTAAACCAAAGCCTACGTCTCCACTCCCAACTCAACCGTTGAGAGATTTACTACCGCTGGATTTTTAATGGTTTTAGCAAGAAACCCACTAGACTTTAAGGTAGTCTAGAACCTATTACATCTTGCTTTTAATGGTTGAGCAAGAACCCACTAGCCTTCTTACAGGTGAAGGCTAGCTCACCTATGACTCAAGCCTTTTAAAGGGAAGGCTTTACTAACCTCTTCACACCTTGAAGGTGGTGTGAAAATCCAAACAAAAAGGAAGATGAGAGAAAGAGGGGTTTGTAGGCACAAACCCAAATTGATGCTCAAAAAGATAAATAATGAAAAACTGTAAGAGGGGAAGCCTTGGGTGCCAAAGGATTGATGAAGTTGATGAAGAGCGCTCCCAAGCTTCTATGATGGAGCTCCTTGGATGTGGAAGTGGGTTGGAGCAATTGAGGTTCCTTGAAGGAATCCGCCGGAGGTTTGCCAAATGATGAAAAATGTGTCTGTTGGCTTCCGTTGGCTTGGTTATGGTTCCACTACTGTTCTGGGGCTTCCTAGTCCTTTATTTATAGAGGGGGAACCCTCATATGGCCGTTCGGGGTCTTCGAAGCCGTTGGAAAAGTCTTCGGAGCCGTTGGGAGCAGGCTGGTCAAAGCCCAACGGCTAGTTTGACTGGCTCCACCAGCTGACCGGTACAGAGCCACCGGTTGGCCGGTGCTTAGGAAAATGGAGAGGACTTCTGCCCAGGCACCACCGGCTAGCCGGTGAGGAGGCCACCGGTTGGCCGGTGGTGAGACAGTAGGTGTCCCTTCTGTCTGGGTTCCACCGGCTGGCCGGTGATGGAACACCGGTTGGCTGGTGGTCTGGACAGAGGGGATGCCTTCTGTCAAGATTCCACTGGCTGGCCGGTGGTCATCCACCGGTTGGCCGGTGGACTGAAATCAGTCCACTTTTTCCTTTTGTCTTTCTTGGCCCAATTCCTTGGCAACCTGAAATCATGCCTATCATCCAAAAAACACTTAAAACAAGATTAGATAAATAAGAGAGTGATTGTGATCATGAAAATTAAACCACGAGGGGTACGAGAGGTACAACAATCTCCCCCTATTTTGATGATCACAATCACCAAAACAAGCAATGTAAAAGACTGAAATGAAAGGAATGCTTTAAAGGATAAATTGAAAAGTAAAGCAAAGCATGAGAGAAGGATTTCTCCCCCAATCAACCAAGAAATTCTCCCCCTTTGTGATTATCAAAATAGCACGGGGCATAAAACTTGATTGAGGGAAAGGATTGAAAAACAAGATAGAGATTTTAAACCAATTGAAATTTTTGAAATTTGAATTGAAAGTTTTGAAATGAATGTTTTGAAATTGAATGTTTTGAATTGAAAGTTTTGAATTAAAAAACGCAAAAAGGCTTAGACGATCCTAACTCCCCCTAAATAAAAACAACAAATCACCGAGGAGAGGATTTTAGAACCGAGACAAATTTTGGTCCGGAGAGACTCGCTAAAAGGGATTTTTCAATCCAAACTTGTCTAGTGGCGGGTCTTCTCCTATGAAATTTATCATTAAAGGAAATGGTTTTGGGCGTTCCATACAGGGCATTTTTTTAATCGAACTCATAAATTAAGTGCCCGGGTTTTTTACAATAGTTGCAAAATTTATATTGGGAGCTCCCCCTTACAAAAATAGTAGGAGCATGGGAAGAGGAAGCTTGCATGGAATAGCCAAGCCCTTGGGTGGTTCTAGATATTCATTGGGAACCAAGGATCTTCGAAAGGTTATGTTCACCTTCGGTGAACTTAGCTAGGGATTCTCTTAAATCCTTGATTGTTGATTCCATAGAATCAACATCGAGAAGGTTTTGGATCTTTAGGGACAACTCTTCCTTCTCTTTGAGAAGTTGTTCCTTTTCGGAAGAAAGTTTTTTGAAATTCCTTTTTAAAGCAAAAAATTTGGAAGAAAGTTCGTGAAAACCATACTCCAATTGATCTCTAGCATGTTGGAGATCCTCATAAGATAAATGATTAAAATAATTTTAAGAACTAGAGGATGAGGAGTCGGAAGAGGATACCTCATGAAATGCCATTAGGCATTTTTTACCGTTGTCACTTGAGGAGGAGGAGGAGGAGGATGTGGATCTATCACTCCATGTGGCCTTGAATGCCTTTTTCTTTTTCTTTTGCTTGGCCTTTTTCTTGTTGAGTGGGCAATCGGGCTTGTAATGGCCTTTCTTGCCACAACCGTAACATGTTACCTCGGGCTCGGATTTTTTGTCGGGTTGAGCCTTGCGGGATTTCTTCTTTTTGTTCTTCTTCATGAATTTGTGCATCTTGTGGGCAAGGTTATCGATTTCTGAATCGCCTCTTGAAGAGGAAGAAGATGAGAAGGAGGAGATTTCTTCTTTTTGAACTTTGAAGGCGATGTTCTTTACAGTTTTGATGAGTTTGCCTTCCTTTTCAGCTTGCCTCCTCATAGTGATCTCGTAGGTCATGAGGGATCCGATGAGCTCTTCGACCGTCATTTTCTTGATGTCTTTTGCTTCTTGAATTACCGTGACTTTCGGTGCCCATGAACTTGGTAAGATCCAAAGGATCTTCTTGACCATCGTTTCTGCAGACACATCATCACCAAGGGACTTTCTCCCATTGCAAACATCAGTAAAACGTGTAAACATATCAGTAATATTTTCATATGGATGCATGGTAAAAGACTCAAAATCTTGACGAAACATATCCAATCGAGTATCCTTAACTTTTTTGGTCCCCTCATGGGTAAACCCCAAAAGTTTCCAGATTTCATGAGATTAAGTGCATGTGGAAACTCAATTGAATTCATTGCGATCAAGGCCGCAATGAACAGCGTTCATGGCTTTGCCATCAAGCTCGAAATTTTTAATATCGGCTTGAGTCCATTTGGATTCATCGGGAGAAGAAACAGAATAACCATGCATGACAATTTTATAAATAGGATAACCTATACTTCTAAGAAAAGTGGTCATGTGGGTTTTCCAATAAGTATAGTCGGTTCAATCAAAGAATGGAGCACGACCCAAAGAATAGCCTTCGGGGGCGAAAGAAGTTGAAGCCATCACAAAGGATCTTGAATTTGAAACCGGTGAAGGTATTACTCAAATTTTGCCTCTGATACCAATTGTTGGGGAGGAGAGTGATGGCAAGAAGGGGGTGAATTTCCTTTTAAAAAATAATTAACAATTTAAAATCAAAGAAAAAAGTGCAGCGGAAATAAAAGAGGCAAGTAACAAAACTTGATAACGGAGTTCGGCTTAAACCAAAGCCTACGTCTCCGCTCCCAACTAAACCGTTGAGAGATTTACAACCGCTTGTTTTTTAATGGTTTTAGCAAAAACCCACTAGACTTTAAGGTAGTTTAGAACCTATTACAGCTTGCTTTTAATGGTTGAGCAAGAACCCACTAGCCTTCTTACAGGTGAAGGCTAGCTCACCTATGACTCAAGCCTTTTAAAGGGAAGGCTTGACTAACCTCTTCACACCTTGAAGGTGGTGTGAAAACCCAAACAAAAAGGAAGATGAGAGAAAGAGGGGTTTGTAGGCACAATCCCAAATTGATGCTCAAAAAGATAAATAATGAAAAACCGTAAGAGGAGAAGCCTTGGGTGCCA
This sequence comes from Viscum album, assembly GCA_963277665.1. Taxonomy (NCBI): domain Eukaryota; kingdom Viridiplantae; phylum Streptophyta; class Magnoliopsida; order Santalales; family Viscaceae; genus Viscum; species Viscum album. The sequence goes on from OY728125.1 coordinate 386,068,073, forward strand.
AAGGATTGATGAAGTTGATGAAGAGCGCTCCCAATCTTCTTTGATGGAGCTCCTTGGATGTGGAAGTGGGTTGGAGCAATTGAGGTTCCTTGAAGGAATCCGCCGGAGGTTTGCCAAATGATGAAAAATGTGTTTGTTGGCATCCGTTGGCTTGGTTATGGTTCCACTACTGTTCTAGGGCTTCCTAGTCCTTTATTTATAGAGGGGAACCCTCATATGGTCGTTCGGGGTCTTCGGAGCCGTTGGAAAAGTCTTCGGAGCCGTTGGGAGCAGGCTGGTCAAAGCCCAACGGCTAGTTTGACTGGCTCCACCGGCTGACCCGTACAGAGCCACCGGTTGGCCAGTGCTTAGAAAAATGGAGAGGCCTTCTGCCCAGGCACCACCGGCTAGCCGGTGAGGAGGCCACCGGTTGGCCGGTGGTGAGACAGTAGGTGTCCCTTCTGTCTGGGTTCCACCGGCTGGCCGGTGGTCTGGACAGAGGGGATGCCTTCTGTCAAGATTCCACCGGCTGGCCGGTGGTCATCCACCGGTTGGCCGGTGGACTGAAATCAGTCCACTTTTTCCTTCTGGATTTCTTGGCCCAATTCCTTGGCAACCTGAAATCATGCCTATCATCAAAAAACACTTAAAACAAGATTACATAAATAAGAGAGTGATTGTGATCATGAAAATTAAACCACGAGGGGTACGAGAGGTACAACAATGTCTGGTCGTGGTACTAATTGAGTACTTCCTGTGATGGGAAGACATAGGGGAATCTGATCTAACATATTGAGCACTTCTACTACTAGGAAGACATAGTCCAATCAATGTATAAAGTTCTTTCTTGTTAAATAAAGGCATATCTAATACTAATCCATCTGATTGAGGGATTATAAGGTTTTGTAATATGGAACTGATATTGATCCATTAGATCAAGGTATTTTCTTGTATGGAAATTAATGCCTTATAGTAGGTGTTAAAAAAGTGGATATCTTTAGTCAAGATTACTGACTACCCTATATCATAATTTTAAAGAGTAATTTTTTTTCCTAAACTCATAATTCATTATTACTATTTTAGGATTTTTTATTTATTCTTTATAAAAGAATTGTTTTTCCTTGTGCAAGTATTATAAATTTATTATTTATACTTATCTTTCTAAATAAACAATTTAATTGGTGCAAACTATGATACTGATAGACAGTACTGATTTAATCAGATAATATCTGATTATGATTATAACACTATGATCATTGGACAAATTTTGAGTCTAATCACTTTATAATTAATATAAATTGTGTTTTGTTTCAATTTAAATTTTTTAAAACTATAATTTATCCCTCTCCCCTCTTGTATCCAGTGTAAAATCCTTTGATCTGATATTTACTAGTTAATGATTAAGTAATTTCTAACAATAGAAATTCCAGAATAAACAATCCTCATTAAAATAGGATTGAAACATAAATCATTTCCTCTTCAGTAACTTTTGAATCATAACTTACCATGAATAAAATATACCAATAATGACATAAAATATCATGAATTCAGTATTATTCTAGATATAGTATATAAATTGGTATTATATGCACCATTTAAAATAAATTGGGTGCATGAAAGTAAATGTTTTTCAAGGAATGAAGTTTAGAGATGAAAACATTAAAAAGATAATATCATTGAAGTGAGAGTTAATCAATTAAGTGGTTATATATAAAATAAATAAATCCAATCAAATTCAGGAGTAAATAAAATCATAAATAAATCAAAGGTAATTTCACAAATAATCTTTTAATAATATAATCATCAAAGTTGGTATATAACCAAATGTATTGAAATTGAGTTTAGAAACCCTTTTCCCCACGCATCCCATTAATTGAGAACTCTTTAAAATCCATTATATTGGTTTAAAAAATTTTAATAAATTATTATATAACCATATAAATATATATAATTTCATATATTATCCTTTTATAAAATCTAATTACCATTTCCTATGTAATCTTTCATTATCGCTATTATTTCAAGTGTTTATTATGCTATTTTATACGGCATGTTTTTTCATGAATCTTACAGATCATGAAAATAGGATATAGTTACTTCATATCAATAATTATATTATTGTTATAAATGATTTGTTTTTCATTATATACAACTTTAGAATTGTTATTTATTTTTGAACATAGAGAACGAATCACATAATGAAGTGTATTGTATATTCATTTTGTGTAAGGAAGTGTATTCTATATTAATTTTCTAGAATACATATAATTTCATATATATATATATAACATATATTCATTAAATTTATCCTTTATTATATTCCATGTAAAATTTTAGTGAAAAACGAATCATGTCACTTTGAGAAGCGGTAGTCCACCATACACATGAACGACATGATCATTTATTCAAAGGATGGTAAGGTAAGAAATTATATGATATTTTTATTTTAAATAGTTATTAATATGTCATTAATATCATATATAAACAAAAAACTAATCCTTATTTCCTTCCATATAAAAAATAAGTGAAAGACGATTCACATCACATCGCGAGGCGGTATTCCACCTTACACACTAGAAACATAATCGTATTCTCTAGAGAATGGAAAGTATGTATGTATATATGATAATATAATTCTAGATAAATAATTAAATAAATAATATTATATGTATATATATAATATAATTCATTATTTTCAGTCATGAGAAACCATGATGGAATAAGGATTATGTCGATTCGTGAGTTGGTAGTACATCACACACACAATCAATAGTTTTGTTTCCCATTTGAAAGAGTATAAAATATTTTTAGGTCATGAAACTAAAATAAAAACATCTATGTATGTTTAATATAATTTATTTATTATATATCCATGTTTAATAATTTTTTAATGATGTTGAAGAAGAAATAAAATAAAATGTTTGGTTAAGGACATTGCCTCTTCTTCGGAAACTTCTTTTGGTTTTCATAGAAGTCCATTTTAGGTTGGATTTCTAAGAAAATTGAGGCTTATAGGATGATTTTATTGAATTATAGGATTTATTGGGATATTTATTTTATAAATTAATTCGTTTTGGAAGTGTGTAAAGGAGAGGAGAATGGTGGCCTTTTATAAATGGGGGTGAGTACACACTGAGGATTTTTTAAAAGAAATGATTTGTCTTGAATTTTTATTTTTCAAAATGTCTAAAAAATGGTCCTTTTTAGAACCATAGAATATATAACGTTGAAAAATGATAATAAAATATGAATGTTCTAGTTTTTCTCATTTTTGAAAATTATATTTTTTGTCTAACCTCCAGTAAACCAGTTTTTACCTTAACCACGAAAAATATTTTTTACTATTTTCATTATTCATTATGATCAAAAGTAAATTTGACCATATTACATAATATAAATTGTTTTCATTAAAAATATGGAATCTATATCACCAAATTTAACTCACAGAAGATTCCAAATTTTTTATAAAATTAAACCCCCTAGTGTGTAAAAAACCATTTTCGAAAGAAAATGTTTCAATAGTTTAAATGGTTTCTATATCATAATTCAGTATGAAATTGTTTATAGTGAACTAAACTAGTTACCATGTAATATAATTTATTTCATTTTACTTTATAACTAATTTAAAATATAATTTATCTTTTTTAGTAATTTAAACTACAAGTAAGTTTTCAATAAAAAGAAGTAATTTTAAATATTCATCCTAAAATTTATCTTTTCAGAAAATTTTAAAAAATTAACACAAATATTATTTTAAAATGTAGATTTAAAAAATTATTTTTTTCTTATAAAATAAATTTTCTAAAAGTTTAAAATTTTAATTTTAAATTCTATGTGTAAAGTGTGACTAAACCGACATTTAGAAAAGTGCAATTTTTTTAAAAAACATTTTTTCCTTTCAAATGGTTCTTATTTTATTTCTAATAAATAGATAACCACAAGTTTAATTTTATACATTTGTAAAAAATAAAATTCATAATTTATTTAATTCTATTCATATCCACCAATTTAACATCTTGGTTATATTTTTCATTTTATATAATAATATTCTAATAGAGTATCATGTTTTATTTATCCTTGTTGAATACATTACAATCTATCAATGAGATTGAATTTATTTAAAAATAAATATATCATAGAGTATTAGGGGTTTAATTCTATTCTAATATTATTGTTTCATGTTAAATATGATATCATACATAATTTTATTCTTTAAAAAACATAGCAATATCATTCTAACCCCTTAAATAAATTATGTCCTCGCAATTTAATCTTGTTATCAAAAATCATGGGTTTGAAATTATAAAATAACTTTTTGGTAAAACTTCATCATAAAAATGGTTAATAAAACAACTAGTTTGATAGTGGGAAAGGGAAATTATAAATTCATCACACAACTATGTCTTCATATAGTGGAACAATAGTGTAAATGAAAGATATAGACCTTGAATAAAAGCATAAATAACAATACAATGTGGTAGAGATCATGAGTCACAAATAAATAAATGATCAATGGAAATTTAAGGACCTCAAAATTATAAATTTTTTATGAGATAAAATACTACTGATTAATAAAACATTAAGGTAACAGGATAACATTTTTTACGAGATTGTTTTCCTAGAGCTGAGAGATACATTTACTATCTAGAAAAAGAATAATGTAAATATTCATACATGATAGGTATAATTTCATCCTTTAACCAATTTCCACAAAAATATCATATTTTTGTCCAAATTATGTGTTTTCAAGTTGATCGTTTCATTCCTTAAGAACTAAAATAAACTTATAATGTATCATATATTCCAAAAAAAATTAAAACAGTCTATATCTCTAACCATTAATAAAACTTAAATGGTTAGCATGAGTTTTCCCATACATTAATCTCCAATACCTCAATATAAATTCTAGTGTTTAGCTTAGTCCATTATATAAGTATATATCCGTTAAATTCTTTAAAATAAATATATAAAAACATAATATCATTCATGCTAAATAATGACTTACATTAAATATCAGGGTTTGGTTTACTTCTAAATAATAAAACATCTCATGAAATACCATTAATATCATAAACAATATTTTATCAAATTAATATTTATTCATAAAATCATTTCAGTAAAAACAATTTCATACTAAAGAATAAATCATATAGTCTATTGGTAGGCACTCCTCCCTTATCACCCTTCTGTTGTGTGTTTAAGCTCCACAGCTTTGTCGGATGTTATGGGTTGTTTCTAGGAATATGAGTTTTTCTTGTCTAAAATAGTGGAAAACACATAATTGATACTAGTACTCACAATTATCCAAGATTTTATAATGTTTTAAATAATATGATGAACTTATTAAAAAATAAATTAGTAATCAAATAAATTTTTTAACTATTAACATTTTCTATACAACTCAATCATTTCCAAAAAAATAAATTATTTATAATCGACTATAATTACCTCAATATTAATCACATATCTAAGATTGTGTTTTCCATAATTATTAATTTTTTAAAGAGTATGAATTTGTCATTAAATAACATTTTTAAGTCATTATTACCATTCAACATATTATTCAAAATCATTATGGAAATTCTAATTCAGAACAATCCTTTGATGTATCATGGTTCTTGTTACCAGAATAAAATTGATAAAAATACTCCAACAACAGTATTCTCAAGTTCCACAACCTAAACACTTCCATAAAAACATTTCCATTATCCTGTAACCAGAATACTAAATTTACATTATCTTGTTTCCCTATAATAACTAAAATGTTAAAAGAAATATGATGTGAATGAATTTACAAACCATAAAAGAAACTTATAAACCTAAAATAAATAACTTATAAATGATAAGTATGTTATAACTTATGGGCCTCTAGGTTTAAATACAAATTATCTATAGTAATGACCCCTATTAGTTTTTCTAACTTAAAAATTCATTTATGTCTTTCATAATGGTTAATAAAATGTTTTTACATTTTTAAAGAATATCCCAAGTAGTGTAAAACTAGGTGAGCAGTGATTCCCCTTGTAATATACTATGTAACTATAGAGTTAGTTCAGATGTTCCTTTTTCATTTTTATTACAACTTTGTAAATATTTTCTTTATCCAAGTCCACTTATAGTATCCATTAAGGAATATAATTTTTTAGAAACTACTCACACAATACTTCAAAAATATTTCAAGATATTTTTTTATACCTATTCTTATCCTTAGATTTATACATAGGGTTTTAACTAAAGGTTTCTCCTCCAAGTTCGAAAGGTTTACTAAAACTTTTATCCAATACCAAATATGGTTACCTAAGATTTCACACATATAATTACATGTTGTTTAACATAAAAATACATTAATTACAACCCAAATATTGTGAGGTCAGATGTATTTTGAAAAATATAACCATGTTACGTTGAAGGAAACTAAAACATGGAATTTTTATTTTCTTATTTTCAATAGTGAGCTCCAAAATCCAATTGAGATCCTAGAACTACATGGAATAACCTGGGGAATACATAGAATAATGGGGTGAGATATAAATCCTAGTAGTGGAATACAAATAATAAGTAAACATAACATGTGAGTCATATATATAACATGTTATCATACAGAAAAGGCACATGAATAGTCACACAGAAGCATAACATAAATAACATTGTATCATAAGGTCATGGAATCATGTAAAATGTTTCAAAAACATAAAAAATGATATTAAAAATAAGTAATGTATAACTACCAAGGGAGCATCACATGGTGGACCGATTCCCATACTGAATAAGGTTCACACCCTAATACCATACTTAATGTCTTGTGAGAATAACAAATTAACCAATGCATTAGAGGGATATATAATTACACGATTACCCATCATATTAGTTTCATATACATGCATATGTATTCCACATGACGATATCAATCACAAGATATAAACATTAAAATTACCCACTAAAATATCTGTTGCATAATCTTGTCTTACAATATAATAAAAAGAGATTCCTTAAAGAATTAATTTGAGAGATGGTCATAAGGCATGTATTACCAAATAAAATAAAGATATATTTATTTTGGTATATATATAATATACAAGTAAATATAATTTAGGCATTCGTAATATAAATTTTATATTCACTAATTAATATAAATAGATTTAAAACAATAAAAATAAATCTTGAGGAAAATAAACTTTCCAATTTAAAAATAACATTTGACAATCTAAAATTCACAAAATATTTTGTAAATAATTCCCTTTGAGAATATCCATAAAACATATAAAGGATTCAACAATGAAAATAATGGTCATGATGGTGGAAAATACCCCTCATTCCTTAAATGATAATATAAATATTCCTTTCACATTTTCATAAAAGTTAAAAAAATAATTTATTCATAAAATGATAGGAATAAAATATTTTAAACATTTTTTAAAAAATCAAACATGTTTAAAAATTAATTAGATCAATCATAGTAGAATAGTAAAATATTTTTGAAATAATTTTTATAAAATATGGATATAGAATAAAAAGGGATTTTGAGCAAAGAAATAAATGAAATTGGCATTCTTAAAACCATTTTATCAATAATATTAATTAATAAATAGATTTATATGGTACTATTACACGAAAAATTCCTGAATAAATAGAGGATAATAAAATTTTAGGTTTTTACTATGAAATAATAAAATAATTCCCAATAATAGAAATTTAAGTATAGACTCCCTCGATTAAAATGAGATTGAAACATAACCCATTATCACTATAGTAACTTTGGAATCATAACTTCCCATGAATGAAGTAGATCAATTAGAACATATAATATCATAATGTAGGAATTGTTCAAGACATATTATGTAAATGGTCGTTATATACAACATTTAAAAGAAATTTTGTGTGTAAAATAACATGTGTCTAAAAGAAAAAAGTTTTAAGACTAAAACCTTACAACAATGATATCATTGAAATGAGAGTTAATCAATGAAGTGCTTATGTGTCATATATACATATTTAATAAATGTTAAAATACAATCATAAGGAAATAAATTTTCATTTCACACATAATCATGGCATAATATTATCAGTGAAGTATAAATATATCCCAGTAAATGGAAATTGTGTTAAGAAACCTATTACCTCACATTTCCCTTCATTTGAGATCTATTTATAGTGGCCATAAAAATATTAATAAATTATAAATGAAACCTATTAATATTTATAATATCATATATGATACTTTTATAACATATTACTTCACATTTGTTAATAATGTTTCATTATCATTATTGTTTCTGGTGTTAATTCCCTTATCTTATGATGCCTTTTTTGTCATGAATGTTACGGATTTTGATCAAAGGATATAGTAACATAATATAAAAAATGATATCAATCTTATAAATACATTTTTTTCATTATATACATCTTTTTAATCATTATTTAATTCGGAACATTGATAATGAATCACCTCTCTTCATTGAAATGGTAGGTCGTACATATGCACAGGCAACGTTATCATTTTCAAAATGGTTGAAAGGATAAGCAAATAGAATGTAAAATATTTTTATATAATCAATATAATTTAATATTTAATCCACAAATTCATTAAATATATCCTTAATTACCTTACAAGTAATCAGTTATTGAAAAAATAAATAACATAGCTTCGAGAGGCGGGAGTTTGTTGTACACACAAACAATATTATCATTTATTAAATGGATGGTAAGGTAAGAAACTATGTGATATATTTATTTTGAATAATGATTAATTTTTCATTAATATAATAAATAAAAATAAAATTAAAACTTATTACCTTCCATGTAAACCGTAAGTGAAAAATAGATCAGAACGCTTCACGAGGCGGTAGTTTACTATACACACAAGTGACGTTAGCACACTCTCAATAGAATGGAAGGTAAGAAGCTATATTTGTTATTATAATTAAATAACTATAATTATAACATAAATATTATATATAAAATTATATATTTAACTATATATATCCTTGAAAAGTGGTGATGGGAATTGAATTATATCGATTCATGAGGCGGTAGTGTGTTGTACACACGATCAACTGTTTCATTTCCAATTTGAGGGAGGAGGATATGGTTTTCATCCATGAACAAAACAAAAAACATATAAGTTTATATAATTTTCTTAGAATATTATATCATCATTTTTAAATACTATCTTAAGGAGGAGGTTGAAGAAATAATATAAAATATCCAGAAAAGTATGTCACATCTTCTTCAGACAACTTCTTTTATTCTGCACCAAAAGCCTTCCTAGGTTGGATTTATAACCAAAAAAAGGATTATATAATGGGGTGAGGGAATTTTAAAGGTTAGTTCTATAGGTATTTCCCAAAATATTTGGTCTTGTAATTTTTTAGAGGAGAGGCGAGGGATAACCTTTTATAAGTGCGGGAGAGGACACCCTTGGAATTTTTAAAAAGAAAGAATTAAACCAATGTTTTAATCAAAACAAAAACTTCCAATATGGCTCATTTTTAAACCACAGAAGTTATACTGCATAATTGTGACCAAAAAATACTAATTCAACAGGTTTCCGGACATTTCTAACACTAAAATTTGTCACTTAACCCAAGCTAAACCTATTATTACCTTAGTCGTGGTAAATAATTTTTACACTTTTTTCAATTAATTATGATAAAAAATTAACATAGCCATAGTAGATAATATAAAATATCATTATTTAAAATATAGAATTCATTTTTACAAATTCAACTCACATATGTTTTATAATTTAATTTAAAATTAATCTCACATACATGTCAAAAAAACATTTTCTCCAAAGAAACAATTTCAGAAGTTTCGAAAGTTTTTATATCATCATTCAATTTTAAATTGATCAAAATTATATGAATTAGATAAATGGTAATATGATTGAAATAATTTTAAAATATTATCAATATAAAAAATAATTTAAATTATTTAATTATTTAATGGAAAATATTGTTTTTAATAAAATCATTATTTTTCACTATTCATAAAAAATTATATTTTTTCAAAAAATTATCAAAAATTCAACCAAATATAATTCTAATATATATGTATGTATATATATATATTTATTTATTTATTTAAAATGGATGTTTTTTTAAAATAAGTCTTCTAGAATTTGTAAAAAGTAATTTTAACTTATGTGTGTCAATCATGACCAACCCACCTTTTAAAATATTGTAGTTTTTCAAAAGCATTTGTTTTTTTTAAATGGTTATTATTTTATTTATAATAAATAGATTATCAATGAATTTATTTTATACATGTTTAAAACATAATTTCCATAAATTATTTTTTATGATTCATACCTTCCAATTTAACAGCTATGTTATAATTTTCAATTTTAAATAATAATATTCAAACAGAGAATCACATTTTCTTAAACCTGATGTTATGTAAATCACAATCTATAAAATTGATTTAATTTATTTAAAAATAAATATATCATAAAGTTTCATGCTATTTTATTATATTATAATAATATTATTTCATGACATATAGGCAATAAAATATAATGTAATTATATTAAAATCTTGGTGTGTTACACTATATATCTCAAGGAAATTCGAATGATGGGTGTTAGGATATTTACGTAGTATCCCTACAAACTGATCTATGTTTTTAATAATCTGTATGATTACGATATTAATCTCAAACTATTGTACTCTCATTAGGGTCAGAAATTTTTTTTCCTCCTCATGTACCGATAAAAGTTTCTATTCTATGAAGGAATAAAATATGGAATATAATCTCATGGAGGTTGTGGTATATATTTCTTTTCTAGGGGAAAATATTATCAAAAAATTTATTGAAAGTATTGTTTCTATAAAAAAATACTAATTCGATTGTTTTACATGACCATAAAAAATTGAGGAGGTGGTTGATGATTCAATGGAATATACTGCATGAATGGATGAGTCTGTCAATTTCATTATCCCACATATGTATGTGGTCTATTCTATCCACCTTTGAGTATGAAATATTATACAAACTCCATATACAATAGTAGAGTCTTCCACATCTACTTTTTGAATGCGATCATTTTGGAAGCTCTCTATCATAAGTGTTTGCCACAACCATGATATCATCCTTTCTATTTCAGTAACAAAGAGAGGGATATAATAGGTCTTTTAACTCTTATAATGTGAGAAGATAGATTATGAAACGGTGTTCAAACGCAACATAAATCCGTAAATCCAGGGTCAAATGTAAAATAATAAATAACAAAAAACATAAATGAGTTAAAAACAATTTTTTTTATTTTTTTTATTTTTATTTTCTAACTAATTAACGTAAAATTAATATTAAAAAACATCATTCAAATTTCTTCAATAATAGAATAATAAGATTCTATCTTTCTAACCAAATGATTACTTTAAATGACCCAAATTGAATTTTTCCGGACTCCAAAATTATTATAGCGATGGTACGGGGTCGGTCCCTCGGGATTTTTTTTCATTTTTTTAAACTTTTGACCTTAATTAATTAACAAAATATTTTAATGAATAAATAAAAATCACTGATTTGGTCTTCTAAGACTTCAATTTTATAATATTTTTAAAACCATTTTGAAAATAAAGTTTCAAAAAAACTAAAATAACAAGGCTTTAATTTCAAATATCATATAATAAAAATATGTTGAGGCTATGATATTCAATGGAGATTATTTGAATTTCTTTAATATTTATTGTTTTTTTGTTCATAATAAATACCCATCACAAGGATTCAAACCCTTAGTTTGGTAGGTTCCAATTAAACTCATGACAATCAATTTTTTAGTCTGATAATCTACTTCCAAAAAAATAAATTAAAAAAATACTTAGGGTAAGGATGATTGAACCTAATGGACATGGGTGGAATAGTCATAATCCAATCATATAATTCTAGATGTTTGGTTCTTAATTTTTTATGGAATATCTAGTGAAGTAAATGAATAAGACATAGATACATTATTAGGAAATTGTAAGAACATAAAACACAAAACAAAAATAAATAAATTATCTACTGAAACTCCATTGTCATCCACGACACCAATGTTGGTAAGACTTAACCAATAATAAATTAAATGACATAAAATAATCTCCTAATACTAGTAGTTTTGATTAAAATAAGTAACAAGAATAAATTTAAATTCCACATTATAGAAAAATGATAAAAATATCCTTATTTTTGGTTTCTAACTCTCCCATCATCAAGGGGATTTCTTCTTAGATAATGTTGATTATTAATCTCTTATTAGTCAACACCAATATGTCTCCAAGTGAATAAGGTTTAAAATAACAAGTCAAATAGTGGTTATATGGGGAAGATGGAAGCTATATGGTTGTATGTTGAACGGTTCACAGTTAAGGTGCATAACTAGTTATATCGTAGGCCCACCATGTTTATTGATCTATTCCATTATCATTGAGTCGCATGGCTTGTTGGAAGTTACACATAGTTTATATCTGACTCCACATGGTCTATGTTACCATGTAGAGATTATGCGATTTATCCAGTCTCAGGTCACTAGACCTTTCATGGTTTCCTGGGATAGGGTGCACAGTTTGGGTGATTTGGTAGAAACAATTAACCATGGAAAATGGGTTCAAATGCATCCAATTTTCATCCAAAATGTGCAGTTTATTTAAAATATAATTAATTATTCATTTTAAATCCAATTACTACTTATAAACACATATTAGGTCCATAAATATAGTGATTTAGAAAAGAACATACAATCTTCAAGGTGGGAAAACAATAAAACCATATCATGCATCCAAGTGCAATAAAGTCATTAGATTGTGTTTCTTTTGACTCCATCCACATTAAGACATAACTTACATGAATAATATACACACACAAAATAAAATAGTAATATTTATTATCAAATAAATACTAAAAACATCAAATATCACGTTGAATATCATGGGTTTTTGTGGCACCTCATTCCTCTTAGATTCATTTCCAATAAATTGGATGAGAATTTTAAAATAATTTGGGCTATTCAGACCGAAGTCTAGAAATTTTTATATATTTTGTATGGACCCAATTGATCCACACAAAAAATAATATGGAAGAATGTGAGGATGGATGTGAACTCATGACTTGGTATACAACTTCACATTATTCGATCACTATAGATTTTCTATAAATAGGGGTCATCCAAAATAAAATAGCTAGACTCAATCCTATAATTATCCAATTAGTTTTTATTAAATTCAAGAGGTTCCTATAGGGGAACCAAAGAATTTACAAAATCAAATAATAAAATTTTAGTATCATGAAAAATTTATAAATTCTTATAGGGGAAGGTCTCTAGAATTGATGATGTATTGTATTAGTAGATGAAAATCTCAATAAGAATACAATTAATATAGTTAGTAATGCAATTTTCTCAATACCTGTTTATCATAAGTTTTTATATCAAACTATTAAATTAGAGGAATGCATCGAATAAGGGGTTCGTTAGTAATTAGATTCCATAGAATATATTTAATAGTAGTATGGTTAGAAAATACTACAACATTAGACCCAATGAGACAAAAACAAAATTTGACAAAAGTTAAAAGTATGTAAAGTAATTTTAATATGAATTATGGTATTTAATTTGTGTTGGATCAAAAGTATGTGATACTTATATAACTACATGATACGTATAATTTCTTATATGTGGGAAGATATCCCCAACTGTATAGTTTAAGTCCTAACACTTTATTTGAAAGGCTATATCCCACCTTTGTTTTTGGATTAATGGTAGTAATGTGTGACGATTTTCTGATCCATAAAATTACATTTTATATTTTTTATAATAAAAACTGTTCATATAAATCAATTAAATTTGAGATAATGAGAGTTAATACTATTGAAATAATAAATAAATTGATAGAAAAAAACTAGCATAAACCAAAAAAATAAACACACCGGAAAAACATATTTGGGGTTTGGTAATAAAGAAATGAAATTAGTTTTTGACATGTAAATCAAGATACCAACATTAAAATATTTTTGGTACAAGTAATATTTGTAGCAGTGACTAACTAAGATGAACATAGGGATGGTTATTTAGTTCAGCAATTCAATTTTGTGTAATAAGTGAACGGTGACTCGATTTAATTAGGTGCATTTTGTGTGGCATAAAAAGAAATTAAAGTATGATTTTTTGTGTTTTTATTTTTTATTTGTGATTATTTTTTAGTATATAAAATATTAATAAAAATAACTAGGATAGTATATAGAATATGATATTTTTTAGAAATTTAGTTAATGATTCATCTTGTGAATCATATCAAGCTGATTGCAAATAAAAGTGCATTACAAATAGCCTCATATCCTTACACTCCACCCTCATGGTAGTAAGAGGCTTACCCATAAAGTAATAATTCCCCATAAGGGATATATCATCCATCAAGAGTGATGATTATTTTCATTTACCATGATTAGTTTACCACAACATCCCAAAAACACTCAAACATTAGGTTTCCATAATCATTATATAAGTGAATGGATTAGATTGTAATTATCATTGCCTCAACCTCTTCTTAGGGTAAAATTATCGGTGACTAATCAATTAAAATCATTAATAAAAAAAATAATGTAAATTTCATCTTTCACATGGAATACTTCACAAAAATCATCCACATCCCCCTCATCCACATTATTAACAAACTTTCAATAACATTAATACAATGAATGGAATAAGAGAGAAAGGAGAAACCCATCATGAGTGAATCTCAACATCTATTTCCTCATTTGACTACATATAAACCTCCCCTACCAAATATATATGAATGTGGGTTGAGGATGACTAGAATTAAGAATTTATTATATGTAAAATATGAAATAGATTAATTATCTAAATAAGATGATTTCCATGGAATGAATATCCTCAATCTCCCCCAACAATTATTGAATTCCCAATTTCCTACTAAAATTCCCCCATGCATTAGAATACACAATACCGATTGATCTCCTTGATTTTATCAAGGTTAAAAGGATTTTTTTATTTCCGCAAAAATTTATTCTTAATTTTAATCTCATGTTTCATTAGAAACACATATTCATCCTTTAAGATGAGTCACCATAGTGGAATGATAGAACATTGTATAGTTTCAGAACAAAATTTGATCTAGTGAAAAAAATTGATAATATGGTATGATCAAAACAATTATTATTAATGGATATAAAGATAAATAAATCTCATTATTTAGATTAAAATCATGAAACACCAATGTAATGTTTATCATTTTCTAATAAAACATTGAGCACATACATAAAATATGTCCACATGGTAAAATGAAAAATTGATTAAATAAAACCATTAAATCACATTATAAATAATATAAAAACTGTGAAATAATCATGAAAACATTTCTTTTAAAAATAAAACATTCAACTTCAAATGTTAACAAACATTTCTAAACATATGAAATCAAAATATTTCCATAAAAACCATTAGCAAACATAAAATTGGTATCTTGGAGAAACATATTCATAACCTATTTTCACTCTTTTTTTATCCAATGTTACAATAACTAAAGCCTATTTAATACCATTAGAGTAAAAAACCATGTTATTTCAATTTTTTCACCTCCAAAGACTAAATCGTCACCTAATTCAGTGGAGATATTTTTCTTGCTCAGCCATCATTATGAGTTATATTGGGATCATTCATAATGATATATAATTCCCTAATATTGCATCAAGAAGAAAACATTTACATTATTTAAGTAAAATCTCTTTACATTTTAACATAAAAATTCATAAATAAATCCCTTTATTTTCTAAATTTTTTAAAAAGAAATATTATTTAATGTAATGGGAAATTTAATTTAAGTTAAAAAATGAAACATTATAGGGGAATATTAATTATAATAAAAGGTAATGATAGTAGAAAAATATATTCATTCTATATATGTTAAAGAAAACAATCTTTTTCAATTTTATAGAAGGATTCAAAACTGACATGTACTAAAAACAATACAAACATTACTTTTTGAAACATTATCAAAAATTATAAGTGATTTAAAATTTATTTTAAAATAATTTCAATTATAAATAATATTGTTCTTGAAACATTTAAAAGAACATGGAAATGATTGAGATAGATTTTAAAACATTTAAAACAATGTCCAAAAGAGAAAAGCCTTATAGATTTCAGACCTTTTGAATAAAAATGATTTTTATGCCTTTTTAAGTCATAAATATTCATGTGAAAAGCCTAGGGGGTTCACAAGAAACCATTGAAACCCTTGAAAAATGTCAAACTTTTCATCAAAGATCCTCTAAGAATTTTACCCTCATCATGTGAAGGGATTTGGGCATGTCTAAGAGGTATACCACACCCATCCCACTTCAAATACAAATAAAATGGTTCTCCATAATAATGATCATGAATCCATGTTGGACCCTTTATTGGTCATATGATGCATCACCAATGGGAAGAGTGGTTTTCTTCAACAATACTCTTTCCAATTAAAAATATCATAGGACATTGTAGAATAAACAAGTAAATGAAAAGGGAAATGATGGGAGATACTTGTGAGGGGAAGATATACTAGTTTTTTGTTAATAAATATATACATGTAAGGTGATCACCATTTATCATGAAAAAACCCCTCGATAAGACAAAATGTTCTCATAATGCCCCTAGGCATAATAGCTTGATCTTGCAAAGTCCCCTGGGAAAGACACCTTTATCTCATGGTAGGTCTGGAACAAAGCATTTGAGACCACGTGAAAGCCTTTAAATAGTCATCCTAGTCTTGAAAAGGTCCCATGATATGTCGGCCTGACCATGTAAAATAAATTTTCCATTTCAAAAACATTTTTAAAGACCCATTTGATTGGCCAGAATCCAATAAACATGGCGATTATATGAAAGTCTTGTAGTCACTGAAAATCATTGGACACCCTAGAGTAACCCTTAGTTGGTTCATGCAAAGCATGTGACACCAAATCCATCCATTGAATATCACTCAAATATAAATGATATATACCACCCAAGGAGGAGAATAGTTGGAGTGAAGAGGCATATAAATCCATCCCTATTAGCATAAAAAAATGTATCTTTGGATCTACGCACCAGCACATCCAGGAATCCATGACTGGTCGTCTATGGATCCTATTTCTCAGAGCGTTCGGTCTTGCAATCATGAATTTCTTCCACTTAGTGAAATCTAGGGAACAACCTAATGGATTCAAAGGCACACATAAGCACTTCGCATAATCACTTGATATCATACGAAGGAATTTTGACATCTCATCAGGGTTATGTAAAGGAGTTCATTCATATCTTCAAGGGCAGGTTAAACCTAAACAAACTAACAGGGAAAAAATATATGGTACATATGGAATAAAATCCAGAATAAAAAATAAAGGATGGTTGAATTATGTGAAGAACATACACGCTGATCCTAATGAACTTCTCATTCCTCATCCATATTATGATACAACACTAGGGAATGAAACCCAAGTTATTCTATCTCCTCTTGACATACCATTTGTATCATTCAATGTCCTCTAAACCCATCAAGAAAGTTACATATTGCTCTCTGGGAATTCCTCCAGAATGTCGTGAATCCCTCCAGGCTCACCATCTAGATCTTGTGATGTACTCTAGACATTTCACCCAAGTTATGTAGTGACTTATGTGTATGCTATCTACGGCCCACTAAGTCCTCTGTGCTTTCCAACTAGATCTTGTGATACCCTACAAGTGTGTCAACCAAGTTTCTTGATGACACCAGGACAGGAAAATGAGATCTTACAATGACACTAGTACATATCTTCCAGATCACACGACGTCCTCTACACATGTTAGTCAGATCATAATAAACACTCCTTCCATGTCATCTAAGATCAGGTGATGGCCTACAAACATGTCATTCAGATCATAGGACACCCTCCAGGCATATCATCCAAGATCATGTGATGACCTCTGTAAACTTCTTCCAAGATCACGTGACACCCTTATTATAAGTCAACTAGTTCATGTTATTGTCTTTGGTCATGTCCACTGTGCAACTAGGACTTGTCCAGGTATCATCAGACATGTTAGGAAGACAACTAGACCTCTCAAGAAGACAACCAGGCCATGTCTAGCAGATGTATCAGGATATGATAGCCTTTATCAGTGGGAATATAAAAGAAACCTCATTGTGTAATGCCTGATCAGTGTCATAATATGATAGGTCCCCAATATTAGTTCAACCCAAATGTGTAAGCCCCAATTGAACTAAACTCTAATAACTCTAATTCAAGTCGTAACCAAGAGACATAGGATTCCTTATTAAAGGCCTGAGATTATATAGGAATCCACCTCAGTGTAAGTCCTGGCATGTCTCTGACACTCCACCCATAAAAACCCAATATCTCCCATAGAATGATAATACTGCCTCATCCATCATCATATTGAGAAGTAAACTAAACTATGAGAACTTTGATTCCAACCATAACTATGATATATTGGATTCCTTCCTAAAGGCTAGAGATCAAATGTGAATCCACATTAGTGAAATTCACACCATGTCACCAACACTCGAACCATGAGGACCCAGTCTCTCTCATGAGATGATCACCCTTCCTTATCCAATAGTTGATTTATAATACAACTAAACCATGATGACTCTAATTCCTACCACAATCAGGATACTTACACTACCTTCCTAAGGCCCAAGCTCCATAATGAACTTCTAAAGTTCTATCCTAGATCATAATTCTCACATCCATAATAAGTGATACTAATTACTTATTATCCCATGTTTCTAACAAAAATTTTATATTATGTGGTCTTTGGGAGATTGAATGATCATATCATTCATATAATTAGCCTATACTAGATTGGTAAACCTAATTTTGTAGGTCCTGATCAAAACAAAATCTAAGAACTCTGATTCCTTCTTTAACTAGGATACTTTGGATTCCACCTCAAGGTAGAACATCATATATATATCACATATTTGAATCTATATATTTACTTTACATAAGAAGTTAAAATTTATGGGTTTAAAGAACTATGTTTTTTTATTCCTATTACAAAAAAAGATATGCAGGATGCCTCATAATGGCTCAATCCCATCCTATAAATATTAACCACCACTCTGGATGATAAAAACTCTAAACTGCATGTTTATACAGATTCAACATATAATAATCTTCCCACTAATGGGATATTAATAAAAAAATCAGATAAAAAGATATGGATTCACTAATAGTATTCCCCATTTTCATGTAAAAGTATTTAACTTATGATATTTTTTTAGGGTCAATAGTCTTGTATTGGGATTAAGAAGAGACACTCAAACAAATCTTAAATCTATAAGATAGTACCGAAGTTGGAAAAAATTCCCTTTGATAAAATGTGATGGCCCTTACCATGTATTCTCTCAACCAATGTGATTTACTAAGCAATGTCCGGTTTGAAAACCCAAAGGAACACCTGCCTTTGGAAAGTGGGTTCATACTCAGTTATGGATGTGGGGCATGTTGAAAGATTTTATTAGAGATAAAAAAATGGTAAACCTGAATTGAGTGATTGTAAAAGTAAATAAACTCAACATAATAAAACCATCAAGAAAAACAAACCATGTTGTTATAATGAAACAAAATTGGTGAAATCAACTTGAAAATATTTAACTACAACATATCCTTCACAAGATAAGAATTATAGAAAGCCTAGATCTCATCGTGAAATTTTATTCCAACTATAAGGGTGGTCCTTATCCTCTTTTAAATGAAACAAAAGTGGAAGATAAGATATGAAATCATTTAACTATAGAATATGCTTCAAAAGATAAAAAGGATAGACTACCCATTTCTCATTGGACCATTTTTCCCATGTCATGTGGGTGGTCCTTATACTCTTTCTGGTAAAAAAGATAGTGAACCCAATGTGAATCTATTAAATAAAAAATGATTAGTTGGGAAAGCTTCAATCCTTTTTTTCATAGCCTATGCAAAAAAAATTGGGGAACCTGACATGGATCTTACAGTTGATCCTCTATAGTTGAGGTTCTCATGAAAATATTTCATCCTCTCTTTGATATTTCTAGGTGAGAAAAATGGATAGACTGATAATAATAAAGAAAAATTCTGTTACCCATGCATTTTTGACTAAAAATGTATCATGCCTACAATGATGAACTGATTGGTGAACTTGTTTCTTATTGTATTCATGATTGCAGATAATTCTCTCACAAACAACACCTGATCCAAGATAATGTCTTCATCTAGTGATTTTTTTATAAAATTAGCTATATATGCAACCATCATGTGACTTAGAGTGACCACACCTTACTGAAACCTTCAACATCAAATAAAAAATGGAATGGTCCATGAATACCATCAACATGGTATGATCCCAAACATTGATGATTTACATGAGGGTATCCAAATGAGAAAATGTATGGGTCCAAGTAGTCCAAAGATAGATATATTAAGCCCAGTGGCACTCATTTCTAGAGCCAGCCGCTTCAGAATCTTATCTATGGAGAACAAAAATCACCACCATCAATATCTGATGAAAGTGGATCAAGGAGTCAACTACGACTACCTTCTAGTTTATGGGATTTCAGGGAGGGTACCTGTCAATCTTAATCACCGGTTATATCCCTCCAGTTTTCTTCAGTCATCTGTTGAGGGTGCCTCCCAAAACACTTCTAATAATGATCCCTCTGTATGGGGAAAAAAGAAGACACATCAAGCATGGAAGGCTCTGGATAATTGGGAGTGGGAACATATACCTACTCCCACTAGCATTGTATATGGGCATACACTAGAAAAAACCATTGAGTAGGCTCGTATCCCTACTCACTCTAATGAAAGATGTAAGAATATTCCTATAGTGATCACGGGGGAGGCTCATATTCCTACTCTTGTGCATGAATACCATCAATATATTTTTTTGGAACATAGAGGAAACAATGGTATTATATCCCCACTTCAATCAATGATATCTTCTAGTATATAGTGGAGACATAAAATGTGGAATATTATATTCCAACTCAAACTTTTCTAAAGTTTCATTACATCTTATAAACAACAAAATAACTCCACCGGCATATTCCAAAACTGGTATATGTACATGGATAAGGGAATATTCATATCCCTATAGTCGAGACAACACAACACTATGATAATTATGAAAAGTTGTTTCTCTAGAGTAAGAGTGAATTCTTCCTTCTATCCTGGAATTATCATCAAATTTTGGTAAAGGATGTGGCACTGGACCGGTCTCATATTCCCATTCTAAATGGGGATCACTAGGTGAGAGTAGAACATTCCTTGCAAGAGTGGCTCATTACAATGGAAAGAGACTAATTGAATATCCAAAATTCATAGGATTAAAACCATATTCATGTTATTGTGGGGGATAACCATGTGATAGTGGAACATGCCTCAAGGAAGGCTTATATTACAATCCAAAAAAAATGGATGCATACTCCAATGGATCAAGATCATGATCATATCCATGTTTTTATTGGGTATCACCAAGTGAGAATTGAAAATGCCTCAAGATAGGCTCAAATTCATATTAGTGAATCTACCTTGAATATTCTAGTCAATACCAACAGAGAGTCACATATTATTATTTCCACAAACAAACAACTGCACAAGCATCATTCTGATTTCATATAGAAGAAGTCTCATAATACGTCTCTCATTTCAAAAGTCTATTAGTATATTTAATGGGGAATGAATATTTGGATCATGATCATATTCTTGTTCCAAATGGGGATCACCAAGTTAGATCCACACATGCCTTGGGATAAACTAAGATTTATGTCAAAAAAGACAGGTGGAATACTCCAAAGTCTTAATATTGGGATAAAATCCCTCCTCCAACCAGGGCACAGCAAGTGAGAATGGCACATATCTCTGGATATGATCATATTATTATCAATAATGAAGAATATTATTGGTGTATTAAAGAAACGTCTTATTAGTGGGCTCATACTCCTACCGCACCAGACAGTTATCAACAAAGTCTGGAAATATTCATATAGTATGCTCATATCTCGGCACATTTCCAAAATCTAGGTTGTCATATTTTATCCATGATAAAAATAGAGTGTCATGTCAATAATTTTCCCAATGCTAGTGTTCTTGATGTTTTTTGGGACACATTATCAAAACCCCAAGGGTCCATTGACTCTTAAAACAAAGAAAAAGATGATCATTACTATAATTGTTCTCTTTGTGGTATTGTTTAGATGGATCACATGGAGTCTACTCCTAACATACATTGTGGTCAGCCTCCCGATGGTGATATATCTGATAGATAATAAAATCTCTCCCTTTCCTAGACACCTCCATATAGAGAGGTGTAAAAAATAGATTTCTTCATATAAAGAGGTTATATAAACATCGTGAACAATATTATATAGTTCCTTGTAAACTTCTAGTAACACTCCACTTTGGTTAGTAGGCAGCACCAAGAACCTTTTGTAGTCTCATTAGATATTTTTGTGTCATTACAATGAAAATAAAGTTGAAATTTACATAAGGAGAGAGATAGCTAGAAACACCCCCCCCCCCCCCCCATGTTATGGACCCTTTAAAATTATGAATATGATATCTTAGATCTTCTAGAGAAGGATTTCATGTCATATCTATAAAAAAATGTGTGGAAAACCATCAATGACTAAATACTAGACACCACCCTCATCTAGGTTATGAATGTCACATTCAGACCATAAAAATACACTATTGTCATTCAGACATGGCCACAATCTCCAAGGTCGAGGACCCAAAACCATAAAATAACTATGCAAATATGAAACACACTTTCCACCATTACATCACAACACTCCATAAATTTATTTCTAAAGACACATCATGTATTTGTTTTTATGTATGGAGAAACTATAGAGCATTGAATTTTACCACATGCTTAGTAAAATAGAACACCTCATATATGGAATCTTATAATGTGATATAATCTAGAGAAATTAGGGTTCAGGTTCCATTAATGCCAGTTGGTCACTAAAAATAAATCAACCTGCTTCAATAGTGTCGAGACATCATGAATGGAATAAGTGAATAGCCATAAAATATTTGAACTAGGTCCCTTGAAACAAAGTGAATTAATTTAAGAATGGAATACATAGTTGTGATCAACTCAATGACTTTATATAGAAACTGACTCCCATTATTTGTTTCCATTACACCAAGCTCCTACACGAGCATAGTTGTGCTGCATAAATCAGGTTGTAGTAGTAGCTACCAAAGGAGGCATCTAGGATAGAACCTATCCCTCTAGATTGGGGGAATATCTGACATTGGCTCCACCCCTTAGATCATCAATCCATAAGAGGATCTAGAAAATTTTAGTAGCATCTTCTAACAAAATCCAACATACAAGGAAGGGACAATTTTTATCTAAATTTACATCATCAGTATTATTATGCCCCAAAATGTTCTGAGGGAAATAAATGATGGTTTCAAGTCATCCCCATCCCATTGGGGTGGGGGAATTTATATCTCAATTTGTGTTCTGTGAATCATAAAATTATAAACCAAAATCATTATATCCTAAAAAACATGATTAATCAATGCCAATTTTCGCCCCCACACAGTCCCCATCCCAAAGGGAAGGGGGGTATTTTCAACATGATCAACAATATATATGGAATCAACCTTCTCCTAGTCATTAAGTAAATATAGACAGTTAGCATCCCATCCATTCCTCCCACAGTAAGACAAAGAACTACTATTTAGGGCCTATTTAGCAATCATAACAAAAAAACTCCCTCAATCTCAGCACTCACAAGATGAAACGGAAGGATTGTATGGTGAAGGAAATAAAACCCTACTAGGAATTCAATCCAAAATGACCCAATATGGCCAAGGGTTCGAGAAACAATTTTAATATAGGAAGTATGGAATCATCCCATTGTGTCGAATGAAATATGACAACTACAATTTATCGATACAATACTTTGAATGTCATAACTTTCAACAAAAAAAAATATTATTGATCAAGATACAGATGAGTAGGGACATGGATCTACCCTGAATATCTTGAAGCTCTGTGGTTTTTGGTAACAACTATGATGATCTTCTCCAAGATATTCTTATTTCTAGCGATGTTGATGCAGACAATCGGTTGATTGAAAATTTGGGTTAAGATTCAGGGATTGTGTCTTGATGTGAAAGGGATCTGAGGTGTTAAATTTTTTTGTTACTAAATGATGTGTTTTAATTTGAAATTTGATGTTAAATTTTGATGTTGTATGGTGTATTTTTAAACCTTTATGTCATTTATGTTTATGGTATTTAAATTTTCATATTTGGTATCTTGTATTGTGATGTACTCACTCAAAATTAAAGTGGTTTATAAGGAAAATGAAAAAATAAATATTTTGTGGTTTCCATCTCTATTAAATAACACTACCTAGGATAAATTGGAAAGTGTGGGAAAATCCCAATCACCACTTCAAAGAGTTAAAGTTCCCTCAATGGACGAGAGAATGTAACAATATGATAATGAAATAAAGTCTTATAAAAATCAAGGAGGATATACTCAATAGAAACATTCCCACTTTGTATTTTTTTCAGATCGAGGTGAATATCTTTCCTCTCAAACATCTGGAACGAGTTGATATACTTGTTATATTGAAATCTGATCATCATAATGCCTCCGCATCTAGGAAGTTGGTCCAAAACAATGATGAAGAATAAAATGATCTTGATTTCCATACATTAGTACAACAGCCTCACCCTTTCTTGGGTAATCAAGCACCCTTTTCATAAATGTATTATCAACATGACAAACAAATATGGCCACCTCATCAAGCCCCACTTGCATCCTTTAGATGGTAGGTGTATTATACGAATGTATCTCCAGAATTTCTCAATTTCATGGAGTTCTTAGCTACTCAAATTGAAGCCATGGAGGGAAAATTTACTCCTACGTAGATTGAGATGAAGTTATATCTCAAATGGTTGGATGAAACTTTTCCCCCATCCAATTTCATCAATACTACTGTCTCCTCTTTTGATGATATGGGAGACCTCAAACGGCATCTCACTCACTTCGTATCCCAATGTGGTCCGATGATGGGACCTCAAGATCAACATAAGTAAACCAAGATGAGGTGTTTTGTACAGAATTTGATAAATCTGTACATTTTTTAGTATAGAATCCTTCTAGGATAATCCATTTAACGATGAGAAGACCATCGCCATCAATTAATTTACCAATTTAGCTTCACTCTAAGGAAAATAAAAATCATCGACTTGAAGAACTGAAGCAACATTAAAATGATAGGGTGTTTTACTTCATATCCAGATGGAAGGTTTTAACGTATTCACTCACCATCCCACTGTCATAAAAATAATTTCTAGAACACATCACTAAAAATATCTAGGATTATTTTTAAACACATTTTATCATATTGAAGTATCTAAGACAGTTCAATGAGAACATAGAAATTCCATAACATCTAGAAGGTTCCATTTAGTGAACCCAAGTTAAATATCATCTCATTACTTCAACACTGGGGAAAAAGATAAAGAAGGAAGAGACTACCATTTTTACTCTCTAACTAGAAGTGATGCCCATACAATAACAAAAGTAGGTCCCAAACCACCCATCTCCCCCTGTAGAGAGAAAACAACCACAAAATCACCCTCATCTAGAAGAAAAAATAGATCAAGGTCACCCGATATTTGAGGAATGAGTGAATATATCCTAATCCTTTATAAATGAGAAACTCCCTGGTTATTTCCTCACATCCATGTACAACACCCTTCTCAAGATAACATAACCCTAGAATACCAATGTGGTAAACCTCACTGATCATCCCAACTACTTCCCTTTCCATAGAAGGATGAGTCAAAACCTCGAGGACTACTTCATTTTCAAAGACATTCATTAAAGCTTGGTTGACTCCAGATAGATGATTTTGGATAAATCCCCATCATAGGTCACCAACATAACCATTGTACATTAAGATTAATAAGGTACTTTGAATAAAGTTCCATATAGGAATGAAAAAAACATCTACAACTCCATGACTGGGAAAGCAGTTGACTAAGATCATGCCACCCTAAAATTATAGCTTCAAAAAGCAATAATAGTTCTTCAACCTTGCTAGGAGACATTGGATATGTCTCCCAAATTTGCATGCAAACATCGAAAATTTAAATATATTTAATATTAAGAGTCAAATTATACTCTGATGCAAGCTCTTACCCTTACATATTTCTTCCTTCCAACATATAAATCCCATGAGTCACCCCACAGAATAGAATCCTCATCAAAAAAAAGAGATCATATTTTGTTTTTTTAATAAGATAAACTTGGAAGAGACCTTCTTAGATGATGAATAGTACTCCAAGTATGAGTTCCCTATACCTATCTGGGGAATAGGATGCCTCATTCAAAGGAACTGATGATACAAGGGAAAACACGAGCATTATTGGACCGAATATTTCAGTCACATCCTCATAGAGGAAATAAATATAGATAAGTCCCCTAGTAAAGTTCTTCAAGAGTCCGAATGTAGACATGGAGGTTGCTTATAACCCTCTAGAGGTCATCCACTCTTATTCGTTTTACATAAACACCTAGTGTGGGTGTGATTATTTTATCATCCTAGGCAATGAGGAAGGTTGAAATGACCTTCACTACTTGAAGAAGATACTCCCTTAGCCTATTCATAAGAAACAGTCCAAACTAATTAGAATTTATCAACTCTTGATACATATAATAAAGAGCAACCCCACCTAAGGAATCACTAACCTCTAACACAAAATTAAAACATTCTGAAATAGCTTGTGGTTTTCCCAACCCAGATCTTGATCTAATATGTTCTCCACATTTCAAAATAACTCAGCGAGTCACTCATTTAATACCTCCAAATCCCACATGATTTCAATAAAAAATTCATTATAGTCGTGTTCAATCAAGTGGATACCATTCCTGTCAAATTACATGTCATCATCTTGTTCAATAAGTATGATCAAAAAGAGGTCACTTAGGGACAAATCAGACGCCTATATGTTTTAAATATACTTGATAATGTCAAAATTTGAAGGAATTGGATTGAGAATGGTTTTTGGATCAACCTCATCCAGATTCAAACCCTTGGAAATTTGGGTTATAGGGAAGGGTATTTTTATCCCACCAAGATGATCATTCATGTGTATGATATGTATATAATCCGTGAATTTTTCTTATATGATTGTTGCATTATATTAAATGTAAAAAAAGTAATTGTGTTACTAATCCAAGATCAAGTGGTTTAGGGTCTTGTGAAAATTGGGACCATACATATCCTTTACATAATAAAATATAAAAATTATTTAATTCCTTCTTCTCTAGCTTCTTTTTGGCCCTTGAGTTCTCCTTTGTACAGTTAGTCACCGGAGGATATACATCAAACAATGGGATACTCTAAAAGCCTAGTAAATCTATAAATAATAATAGTAAACAATATATCATTGGTGAGAATAATCATCACCATTATAACATATGAATAGGATCATAATCATAATCAAGAGGGGAATCATTAAATAAAGGCATGGAATGTGGAAATGTATAAAAATGAAACATCGTGTCATAATACTCAAATGCAGCACACAGTTGTGAAAATATATTTCATCATGTTCACACATATTTAAATTTTTATCTTGAGATACATCATATTACCCAATAAATTGGTGTTCTATATAATTATATGTTCACACATCACATCATAACATTTAAATTATGCTACATAATTCCAGGTACACCAATCACATCATAACATTTACTTTATATTTTATGACACAAAGAAAATATATCAATATTGTATATAAAATAACCCATGGAAATTAATGAGTTTAATTTAATAAAGAATACATTCATGGATAAACTTTGGTAAATAAAAATGTAATAACATTCTTAGTGTAGTAATCATCAACCTTGAGTGAAGAAGAATCAATATCAAGATAAGTAAAAGGTGTGTTTTAAGAAATAAGATTTATTTTGGGCATTTTTTTTAAAAACATATTATACACATGTATGTCCTATAATAGAGAAGTTAAGAACAGTAAAACTATAATTGGGGAGTATTAAATGGACATCCATGATAAAATTTTTCACGAAAGAGGAATAACCCAAAGAATGGAAGTTGGGTTTGATTATTCCCTTACCTTATGTCTAAACGCTTTCTTATATTTAATTTCTTATATAATCAAATTGAATTCATTAATTGAAAAATAAAGAACCATTTATATAATCATTTGTTTAATTATAGATTCATTAAGTTCATTTATGGTATTTTTGATGAGTTATACAGTATAACTTTATTGTTTTAGAGTGTTCTTTTTCTATGTATTCAGGATCATTTCATTCAAATATGAGTATGGAAAATCATATAAAATGGGGATAATTATCCATAAATGAAATTATATGTTTTTAATGAACATAAATAATATTAAATCATTTTATAAATCATTTTTTATTGGGAATGAGGATGAATAATTAGATAAATAGTTAATGATAGTCGTTTTTGCTAATTTTTGCGGTTTTTGATAACACCAAACTTGTTTTGTTTTATCATATAGTATTATGTATATAAATTACATATAAAACATTAAAACGGCCATAAAATAAAATTTAAATTTTTTTTCAACCACATATTTGTTTTATGTCTAGCCATGAAGGCATTATGGGAAAAATTAAAGTGCATCATCCATGATTTTGGTAAATTAAAACCTCACGAGTGATGATTTCATTTTTAGAATGAGTGAGAGTGAGTGAGAGAGATATTATTTTAATGGTGGATATTCCATTAAAATGATATAATTCCACTATATGTTACTTACTGGAGTTATCATTGCATTTTGATGAGGGTAGGTGAGGAGAGAATAAGAAGATAAAATAACTTGAAAAGAAATTAAAAGAAAAGAAAGGGGAACTTACCTATCAAATTTCTCCTCCATGAGAACCTTCTTAGGGTAAATATTTTGGTATTTTTAAGAGACCAAGGGCTCATACGCATGGGGTAGGGTCTTCGGAAATGTTTTTACTATTAAAATAAGTGTGAGAAAATAACTCTTGGGAATAATAAAAAATATTAGTTTGGGGATTTCACATATAATGTTGATTTTATGGTTATCCAACAAGACACCACATATAATTTTATACTCAGAATACATTGGATTCATAGAAATGTGGCAATACCCTTAACATTCCATCATGTTTTTAAATACCCCATCGATGGAAGTGTAGGTATACAACAAGGTGATAATGCCCCCTTAGAGTCTTCTAAAGCCACATATAGTAAGGTATTTTTCTAATAAATGGATGGAAACAACCAATGGTGGATGAAAATATATAGGTTTCAGAATTTAATGACTAGGGAACTACCCCTTCGAATCCCTAGAGTATTATCTACAAGAACTATGTGCTCCCCATAATTCTATTTTAGGAAATAAACCTAATCCAAGATGTCCAAGCCCCTTCTATCCCTAGTGATAATGTAAAATAATATCATATATAGAATATCTCTACAAAAAAATCTATTAGTATGGGATGACAATGACTTTTCATATATCCTCTCGCACCTCAACATTGATAGAGATTCCCCCATATTTCTAACTTCGTCTAAAAATTCCTCTACATACTCATAGGTGGAAGAAGAATACGATAAACTCTTGAACATCCCTCCTGTATTCAAGGAAGGAATATACATCACCATTGATGAGATCAGGTAGGTAAATTTGGGAATATAAGAAGACTGACAGCCTTCATTAATTATTTTTACCATTCTTATCAATGAGAAAGATATGTGCCTTACATTTTTAAGGAATCTGTGATAAATTTTCACTTGTAATTATACATAAATTCCAGGACCAAATCTATATTTGGATATGAAACATCTCATCTTACCTAATAACAACCGAGGATATAAGACGGAAACCATTAAGATGATCTCCTATCATGATTCCAATGTAGAGTCATAAGTTGAAAAACCATTCAAAACAAAACATTTTGAGAAGTGAAATACACAAGATAGATCACCAACATTGTCCTTGTCAAGAAAAACAATGGGTAGATTGGGGTTTTCATCGGTTTCTGAGACAGTAATCAATACTTCCCAAAGAATGAATTCACATTTATAATCACAAAACTATTGATCGATGAAACTATTGTATTACAATCACGCTACTTCGTAGATAGGTATTTAGGGTACAATTAGAAAAGGATGGCCTTTGAGGATGAAGTATCTAATTCCTTCAAAGAAAACCAAGGAATCGTCTATAATCTTGTCATTCCCTCAGGCTTAAAAAATTCTGGGACCACATATCAACATGCCATAAATCCCATATTCAAGCCCATATTGGTAGGAATAGTCGAATTTATGTCGATGACCTTGTTTTCAAATGATGATAGTGAGTTTATCACTTCATGGATATTTAAATAGTCTTTGAAAAGATAAGAAATCATATTATGAAGATGAATCCCCAGAAATGTGATTTTTAAGTAACATCAGGGACGTTTTTTATCTTTTGGTATGGAATGGTTGTATCGAGGTTGACCTAGAAAAGACTAGCACAATTTTCGAAATTTCACCCCCTGAAACCTAAAACAACTGAGGGGACTCTAAGGGAACCTCACCTAAATTTTTTATTTCATAACCAAAAAAGATGGAAAATATCTCCATTTCACCAAAATAATGAATAAGGGAACTTCCAATCGATGGGATGAGGACTACCAAGAGGCCTTATAGAGTCTTAATAGTACATTATACACCATCTTGTCCAGATTCTGATGGTGGAAGGAACTAAACTCATATTATATGTAGCCACCATGGAATACTCCCTTGGTTCCTTGTTTATATAGAAGAATGATCCAAGGAGTGATAACAAAATCTACTACCTCAACTTAATTATTCTAGGTACTGAGACCAAATATTATGATGTCCTGAAGAACTATCATGCACTTATTTTATAGTAAAAAATCAAATGAATTTCTTGAAGCACCATAAATTCCATTTGGTCCTTCATATTGATCATCACTTGTAAATCCTTGGCCATCTCCTAAAAAATGGGATTCTGGCCTAATGGGAAATCATTTTGCAACAATACGACAATAAGTTTGTGTCAAATAAGGTGATAAAAGGTAATTACCAGGATAATTTCCTAACAACACAACCCAACATGGAACGTTTGTTACTGGAAACCTAACTCCCAGATGGAGAATTCTTCAATACCCATGAAAATCATCAGACTTGGGAGTAGTATGTTGATGGTGCCTCCTGAAGTCATATCTAAAAATGAATGGAAATCCAAACCCTAATTGGTTTGTATTAGGGATTTTATTTGTTTCTATGGAAAAAAATCTTTCATTAATACTTCCCACTATCCAGATGCAACACAAATAATGAGGAATAATACCAATCCCTCATCACTATCTTAGAACTGGCCTTATAGATAATTATATCCTACCTAAATATCAAATGGGATTAAAATCTATTGATAAAGCAGATCAACGGAGAATTTTCCATCAAAAAGTGAGATCTTTCACCTCTCACTAGTTTCATCAGGGAACTAAGGTAGAGTAACCTTTTGATCCCACATTGCATCTTATTCCCAAATCATAGAATGCCCATGTTAATGCATTGGTTAACGCAGCCATAGTCCTGGTTGATCCTGATTAGGAGGAATCAATATTTGGTATCACAAACTAAAGAATTTTCTCATCGATCATCGTATGAGATATAGAACAAATCAAATAGTTCAATAACACCCTAGATCATGATGAACAAATATCCACCGCTAGATAGATGGATCCCATAATTGGTTATCTCTAAATTGGAATCATCATATAAGATCTAGATGGAAGGGAATAGTTCTATCACTATGCATCAAAATTAAATCTTTGAGATAATCTAAATGAGAAAAAACCTTCTATTATTGGGTATTTTATGGTATCCTCCTCTGATTCGTACAATAATTAAAATTTTCAATTGTCAAGGAAGTAGTCCATGTGGGTTTCTACCGCTCTCATTAGTCTTGGACTAGTCTCTCCCAATATTTCAGTAGTTTGGGTTACTACTTTAAAATCATGATATGGGACTATGTGTAATTCTCCAAGAAATTTCATGAATGCCAGATCCATGAAAAAATCATCCATCAACCCCCAAAATTTCTTTATACAGTTAAATATTCTAAGTTGTTTTTTTTTGTATATGGAATGGATATTATGGGGACATATCTCTTAGCTGCAACTAATAATTCTAATTGTATCCTTACCGTTAATGACTTATTCTCCAAATAGGTTGAAGAGGTACCCCTCAAGTAAATCAGGATGAACAATATCATAAACATTGTAATGTCCCATATGATCACTAGATTATGTGTTCCTTACACAATATTGAAGAACGATGGCACCAACTTCTATTATATGAAGATGATTAAATTATACTATGAGTACATCATTGAGTTCAATCACTTATTCTGATATCATTCAGAAAAAAATGGAAAAATATAGTCCTCCAATAAGACTCTATCAAATATACTCCAAAAGATGGTGAATAAATACAATAACTCATTAATGAACAATATCATCCATGTTTTATGGTCCTATAGTACCACCACATGTACCGTTACACAAGTGACTTTGTAATAATTAGTGTATAGAACCAAGGTAGTATTTCACATATAGATCTATCTACCCTCACTTCAAATATCAATCAGCATAAAACTCTCTAATGATGAGAAATTACAAAAGAGGCTGGATGAGCCAGAGTGGCTTGATTAGAACAAGTTGCATACATTGAAAAACCTTGAATTCCTTCAGAATTGGATCACACAGGCCCTTAATAAAATGTCCCACCTCAATTAATTACTCCAAGGAGAATGGATATTGATTCTTATATCCCCAATGATACTAGGAAAGAAGCCTCCAAAGCAGAAACTCAAATGATAAGTAACTTTTAGCATACATAAGGTCTGCCATAACAGAGACTACTCATTGACCATGATGAATGGGAAACATGTCACACCCCAACCAATGAATCATTTCTTAATAAATACTTTTCATAGCCTCTATCAATTATTCTGAATACTAACTACATGGTTTTAAATAATACCGAGCTCATCTGGGGAGAAAGATGATAAATTGGACAACAACCTATGTCCTAGCCACTTGGAATTAAATTTTACGAAGCGCATCGATATAGAAATATGATAAATTGCACCACATCCTACATCCTAAACAAGGTATATTAAACTATACAGAGCTCTTCATATCACCAAGATAATTATCGTCATAGCTTCCTACATCTTTTCCACATGACATTATGCTATATGAAACTCAACCTATAAACAAGGTGATAAATTGCTCTGCATAATACATCCTAATCACATGATATTAAACTGTATAGATCTTTCCCTTGTAGAAACATTATAAACTACACAACATCTGATGTCCTGACCACTTGATGTAAAACTGCATTGCCAATTCATCCTAGCATCAAGATGTTAAACTACAGAGTTTCTCATGTCCATATAGTAAAATAGTAAACTAAATAGAAAACTTCCTCACAACATGAAAAAAAACTAAAAATATCCACAATGTTAATATTCATCCATGTTGGATGACCCTGATCCACATCATAAGACATTAAACTACATTGATAATGTCATCTCTTCATGAAACTAAACTACATGGTTTCCAATAAATATATGTGGATTGATTACTGTCATCATAGGATACCTAGTGAGGCCAAAACCTCCATTTTTTGGTCCAATTGAAAAAATCCTCCTCATTCACATCAATTCACCATAATCCTCACCGCATGATGCTAAACTACAAAACGGATGTCCTTTCCAAATGAATCTAAACTATAAATGTTTCTAGAATTATTTATGGATTGATTTTCATTTTGATGATATGTAGAGGTATATATTGATCCTATATCTGAGTACATCCACTATATAATACAAAATTCACATGTACCCTCCTTAATCACTTCTATATGGTGAGATTAACCCTTACAATTCCTTGTTTCTCATACTGATAAAGCCCACATGGGATTATGTATTTATGAAATATATTCCACATAATAACAAGGAATATCATATCACAATATGGTTATCATCATCCTAGATGAAAACCCTTAAAATTCACACAATTATTCCTCATTACATGATGTTAAACTTCACATTTCATGTCTCTTACATGACGTACAACTGCATATTTTTATAGACCTCACCAGAGAGGACCACAATTTTTAATGTTGGAATCCCACCACACCACCATTCAATAACTACATGGGAATTTATTTCTATAATAATAAGATATGTAGTTATGATTGGATCTCTAACCCTGGGTCCATTCATAAAAAATAAATAAAAATATCCCCCCTCCCAGCATACAGGTGACACCTTCGCAGGGAGATCCCATTTAAGAACTTTGTCTGTATTGGTTCATATAACCTTGGGACATGTAGTGATTACAAGAATTCTATTCTTTGGCCTAGCCACAACATTATCTCTTCAATTTTGGGAACCTATATCCCTGATTCATGATGTTAAATTGCATGGTGTCTTAATAAATATGTGTGGATTGATTCCATTCATCATAGGATATGTAGTGATGTCCATACCTCCAATCCTAGGCCCTGGTATAAAAATTGATTGGAATAATTACCCCCTCTGTGTATGGGTCAGACTTACGTAGAGTGTTTCCCATAAAAAACCTATGTGTGGCTGGATTCCTTCCTCTACATGATATGTAGAAATGTATGGATTTAGGATTCTTGGGTCTAGGTGAGATAAAATCTAAATTTCTAATCAACCATTTGTATTAGTCAGGCCTAAATTTGTAAATTCTATTTGAATGTCCTTACTATGTGACATGAAATTATAAAAAAAATATCTTTTTCACAAGACATTAAAACTGCATAAAAAATATGTCCCTACTACATTATCTTAAAAGGTAAAAGCATCACCCATTATCATTCCTTATCAAAGTACCACACAAGACTGACCCTGGTCAACCCGAGAATGGGGTATATCTGTCATCTTTCAAGCCCCTCAACCCATAAATCACACTACATGATTTTAGAAACTCCGATCATGATAAAACTTCCATGGACCTTGGAAAAGTTTATGCAGCTTCAAGTGATAGAATGTTTGACTATTCATTTATGCATATGGATCCTAAATAAGTGCATGTACTCATTAACCAAATGAGTCACATTGAAAAAAGGACATTCAGATCCTTTTGATCCAATCATAACCATATAAAAACCATGCATCTAAGGGTGTTCTGGGATATCCCTAGAGTGATGTTCCCATATCATTACTCATGACCTGATAACTTTAATCTATTATTTACTACATTTTCATCTCCCTCTCAGAAGGATATTTGATTGCTCTTGGACCTGGTATCCAAATTAGGCTCGTGTCTAACATTCCCTTCATGACAGGTCCATGTGAATCATAACGCTAAACCACATGAACTTCAGTTATTTCTATAGGACCCCAAACACTATCCTTTTATGGTCTACATTACAAGACCTTAAATTGCTACCAAAGAGATAGAAAACTTGTCAGGGTGAAAACCTACAAAGGGTGGTATAAAAAAAATCAAGTCTTTTCATGCTAAACTCTTCATCTCTATAGTTTAGGAAAAAATAGGGAATATATAAATAAGGTGTAATCATCATAGGTCCAAATTTTTATCCATATTAAAATCCAACTGATTCTCATTGAACCCATGGTCCAAAAAAAAGTTAGAGTAAGGATTTTTCATGTCTCCTCACCATGAGAACTTGTTCTCTAGGAGGTGATGCAGCATTTAGGGTTCTCGAACCCTTTGTGGATGTTACACTTTCCCCAAATCATAATTCATTATTTGAGCTCCTGATGTCATGAAAAACCTTCCCTGGACCTAGTAAAAGGACACTCATCTTCAAGAGAAACTTTAAGAGCTAATAGAACCTAGGGTTCTAGAATATTTCTAGGATTTATTTTTCTCCATGTCTAACATCAATGCATAGGACTTAGAGACTTATAAAATCTTTCATATCCCTTAGAATAGTATGGGGACACCGCTGTTTGACCATTCTATCTTCCCATAAGGGATCTGAACTACCAACTAGTGGTGTTTCATCCATTAAGGAAAGGAAATCCAATCCTTGTGCACTGTAGTAACACCGTGGAGGAACCTTGAACCTTAGGGTGTTTTGGGTCACCCCTGACATGTCTTCCCCATCCAATATTCATTGAATTAGACCTTGGAGTTATGGTTTACTCAACATATTCTCCAATTATCCAAGTGGACCTGACTTCCATGATATTTTATTCATCCTCCCACATCACCTCTATAATTTTCCATGGACCGTAAAAAAGTGTGGGGACACCTTTAGTTAACCATGTTATCAATGCAATAAGGTATTTGACCTACCATCCAGAAGCATCTCCTCCTAGCTAGAATGGATCTCTAGCCCTCGTGATCCCCCAACAACACCATGGTGGAATCTGTAACCATATATTTTATAGGGTAATCCTTCGTATGACTTCCATGTATTCCATATTCAACAAAAGAAGATCCAAACGAAAAGAACCTAAATTAAAGAAACATAATATATGAGCTAAAAGACCCAAAAAAACAACAATAAAAGGTCTCAGCTAAAAATCACTAAACTACGGTAATATATAGTACGAGCTAAAAGACTCTAAACTACATAAACAAAAGGTCCAAACCAAAAGACCCTAAAATACCACTATAGGAGGTCCGATCTAAAAGACCCTAAAAAAACCACAACAGATGGTCGAAGAAAAATGATCCTAAAATAAAGAAATGGAAGGTATGATCTAAAAGACTGTAAACTCTAGAAATATAAAGAATGACCTAAAATAACCAAAACTACAACACAATAATGATTTATTTTTCAATAATTTAAAATATAAAAATATTTTGATTCACATTATATGATCTTAGAAAAAGAAATCTATCTTCCCCAAGTCCGTTGAATTTGGAAAAAGATATAGTACTCTCTCTATGGGAAATAAATTCTATACGAACTATAATTTTGTGAATCTGGTAATCTGAAGATTGTTGGAGTAGATATTTCAATGAGTAATCTCATTCTGGTGGTAATTCATGAGAATTTCATTATGATAGACTATTATAAATTAAAATTAAAATCTAGGAATTCAAGTTTACCTGGTATTATGGAATTAGTGGGTTTCATTGACGATTCATATCAACTAAATGTCATAAACATCCTGAATAAAACAGGACTGGATAGAAACAAAAAAAAATAGGAAGATAGATTCAATGATATCATAAAAGTAGGAGGGATATAGAAAATTAGAAGCCTATCTAGAGATTAAATCAAAACCAATTAGACATCAATGATAAAACTACAAAAACATTTGATCAGATGATCTGGATAAATTAACAAGGGTCTCACATGAAGCGATGATGGAGCACTGAAGTTCCACCCACCACATTTTTCTAATTTTTCCATAGGAAAAGGGTCTTAATATTATTAGATAACTCCTAAAATATTTTCTAAGAAACTTATAATTAGGATGTTTACACTGAAATGTCTGACCATGAGAGAGATAATATCTCCTTATATCACTACAAATGTGCAGTTAAAACATCTATTTTGGCATGAAACTCATATTTAACCAAAAATATATATTCCATTACCTAAAAAATTACTTCAACAATTCAGCTAGTGGGGTCACATCTTCAAGATCATGATAACTCCTCTCTCAAGTATCCAACTCTTACTATGTTAGGATGATTTACTACATGATTTCATATAATGGATGGTGGTAAAATTTATTAGCCCCCATGTCCAATAAGAGCTTATGAAGATATTCTTCTTGATCATGGAATTTTTTTGAGGGATTTTTAGTGAAAACGGTATGAATTATACACCAAATCATCCTACGTCATGTATGATCCTCTTATGTGGATTCTGAAGTGGGTACATTAGAATGGGGATATTTGGATGAGCTAAATAAGGAAGTAGGGTAGGAATCCCCATAAAAGCTTCACTCAACAGATGCATCAACTTTTTCTCATATTGAATAGATTTATCAATCAAAAAATTCTACCCTATTGATAGGATAGTCGTCACTAGGACAAGAAAACATCTTCAAAGCCTCACAAGTGTCTTAAATTAGTTCCATCATTTCTAAAAATAGCTGGGTCTATGTGGAAAATGGATTTTCCACTTGAAAGACCAGTTTCTTTAGAACAACACCTCATTTGGACTATACCTAATCCTAGAAATCATCATGATAAATAAATTAAGGGGTGCTAATAGGAAGAAATAAAATTTCAGTATTGTTATCCTCACACTCTACGATCAGTCAAAACTAGTGAATAATATTGGGATGTCGTTATCCTCACACACTAGCTGAGGAGAGAGGGGAACCCTTTGGAATAATCTGAACTGATGAGTGATTTGATAAGGGGTATATGTATCATAAATGATAAGAACGTCCATTCAAACCATAAGAACCCCATCCCTAAGGGATTTCTTGTATGAACTTTCATCAGTAGATCCATTATCAATAAATAGTCCATTCAGGGTAGTATAATGCATGAAATTAAATTGATTAGGATGGATCAACATATTAGCAACCTCATCCGGGTTTAATAGAAAGTCCCCAAACCTGGATGTGTCTTACAAACTAGGATGAAATAAGGAACCAGTGATCTTAGTGGTATTTGGGTATCTATAGCAATGTAAATTCTCCCATATCCATCCAAATATAAACAAGAAATGATGACCAATCATATCAGGGAAGTTTCCATGCTTAATGTGGACCATGATCTAGTAAAGGAATGAAGTTGTCAGTACCACCATATTGAGGGGAAGTCCTTATGCTAGTCATGCTACATTTACCAGCATAATGAACCAGATTCCTGATCATGCAGCCCCAGCCCAGAAAATCCAATTATTTTGGAACATGTATTTGAATCTCAGTAGGATAATTCTTGGTGATATCTCTGGCCTGACTCAGTAGCCCCATGAGGTATGTTCTCCAACTTCCAGTATTTTCCAGATTGATTTAGTGCTATAGTGAACCTTCTAAGAGAGAAAAATATGAGAGCATATAATAATCAGCTGAGATCCACTATGATAGAAGAAAACATTACTCCAATATTTAAAATATATGAGTGAGTTCATAGTCAACTCCTTTATTAACATTTATTTCATGATTTTGATTATGTCCCTCGCTAATACTGGATTTTTGTAGAGTCATCGTAGACGTGTAAAGTAAGTATGAATTTTTCATATATTTCCCCAAGGTGGGATATACCTCTCAATTGATAGATAACTAATAGGATGACTCCCTCTTTTCCAGGGGAAAAATGGAATTCTTACGTTCCAGGGCACCATAGAATAACCAGTTCTTGGAGAATATCATACTAGTGATAAATGATGAACTGGGAAACCCATGTTTCTTAAAAAATATGGATAGAATGAAGTCAATTCAAAAATAGTAAGTATCTTTACTTAACAAAAAATGACCATTCCCATTCCTCAAAAAAGTTTCTACTAGGGTGAAATTCCCATTTCAAACTCCATACACCACCTAAGTTTTTCAAATAAGAAACAAATATTCTCTATTGGATTTTAGTAATGGGGCATTGTATGAAATCACATAAATTTTTACCAAAATGGTATTTTTTTCAGTATATAAGAAAACACATGATACGGTGCTATAATATGTTGACCATACATATAAACTATTATCTAAATGAAATAAAGGTAATTTGACACCAAGAAATAAGTAAGATTTTAATTTGGAGAAGGGATTGAAATGTCATCTAGTAGACTGAATCAATATAGGGGAAGTCATAGTGACAATGGATTGTTCTGGAGTTCGAATGGGATAAGCCTCTTCATAACCTCATTTGAAAAGCACAAAAGATATTGAGGGTCAGAATTATAGTGCCTAGAAATCATATCAGTAAAATTATCCATGGTAGAAGGACTATGATGGGATCTAGAATCCATAAATATAAAATAATTTATTTCATGTCAGATGAGTGAAATAACATAAAAAAAATTCATAATAATAGTAGCCTCATGCATATCACATGAATAATCAAGGTATTCATGATCACAAATAGGAATCATGAATCACCTAGCTCATGAATTTCTAATAGACCACATAAACCCCCAGAACATTGTAAAACTACATAATCATCCATGAGACTCACAATCGCATGAACCAAACATGGTCACACATTTCACATAATAGTAGAATTGATCATGTGATTGAACTAAGAAATCATATAAAACCCCTAAGATAACTATGTTTTCATACGAATAAGATTAAAACACTAACATAAGATAGATTCATGGTTATTTTAAACCATTATTGGGAAAATAATTCCTTGTTAAGAATGTTTCACAAAATGGTATTACAGACGGGTCTCACGGTTGATTCTTTTGGGGGTCATGAGAAAGAGATGCATGATGAAGTCAAATCACAAGAGATCTAAGCATTTGATAGATGGTGAATGAGGCACCCTCTATTCCCCTATTTATAAAATCTTCCATGGGATCCCATACATCACTCAAAAGTCCAAGCATCTCCAAAACACCGATTGGTAACAATGGCAAAGCATCAGGTGGGTTGGTGGTGAGCTGGTACAAAACTATTATATACATTTACAAGAGGTTCAATGATAGTCGAGCCTCTAAAATGGGGAGATACCTGAGTATCACTAGGTGGAGCTTCCTTATTGACTATCTTTGAGCTCCAATATCTATTAGAAGTATTTTCTTCCACCACTTCTACATGGTCATTGACTGGATCACTAATCACATGAGTAATTTGAAGAATAGATTTATTTTCATTTAGTGGAAGAATAACCCTTGTCAGTAGTGTCATATCCCCAATTCCCACAAACATTTTTTTGTCCTCAAGGTTCCAATGATTGTGATCATTATCATTGAGAATATTTTGACATTGTTTATCTAGGATGCCCATTCAAATGGAAGACACCATTGGGCTTCATGAGATCATATGGAGAGATTGTCTGATGAAGGTGGTATCAACCTCAAAAGCATCTCTCATGAGATGAAAGGTTTAAACAAGATGTTTGTATGGAGCGTTCTTGACGTATTCATGTTGTTCGGTAGGTTCATGGTTATCAAGAATGTGGGTAATTTAGTTTATGTGAATAAGAAGTTATCCTCATTTTTTATCTTGATCCATCCACATATCGAGGATATCCAAAGTCACACATGCAGGATCATTGGTAGAGGTAAAATTATTTTCTAGAATGAAAATTGGGAAGGTGCTAATATATGATACCTAAGGTTCCCCATCATAGACTTCACTTTTATGTAATATAGGGAGTTACTGAGTTTCACCCATGCAGTCTTTACGTGGATCAATAATTATGTTTTGAACTCATCAAGCTCGCTACCAACATACATAGATGTATATTTATAGGTTAATTGTTGGGATCCTTCCCTGGTAAGGGTTATCATCAGTAGATATCCCCCTTAACTGAGAAAGGTCAGTGGGGAGAGGTTCTATGGTGAAATGACATTCCGTCAAATATTAACTTCCTTGTATGGTGCATAAGGAGCAACATTATTACCACTAATGAGATTGTTCAACGAACTAGTATCAACCTTATCTTAAAATTTTGTTGTTATGGAGACCCTCAGAGAGAATATTAAAGTCACTTATTTTTAGAGTGTGCTTGGGAATATTCGGTGTCGTATGCCTTTGAAACATTCATTGGTATTCTTCCTCATGTGTCTCCAGGTGGTTCTTTCTACAGTATCTGGTTCCACGGTGTGGAGAACAATTGTATTCAAAGAAAGGTGGTAGTTACTATAATTGTGGTGGGTTGTTGATGTTTTTGGTAGGCTATGAACATGGATCATCATGAGGGGATTTACAGATTGAAGCTTTCCATTGTCTGTAGAACAAGAAATTTATTGATTGATCTTGACTGACTTAAAAGTATATGGTCAAGGCCCCCTCACTTAGGATCAAGATAACAACAAGACCTACTCCCTTGTCCATCAGTGGTTATCAAGGCTGGTGTATTTGATGGAATCCTCATAGTACAGGGCTCAATATGTACACATATGACTCTAATGTTATAGGTGTCATGCAGGGAGGTCGAATTGTTCATGACTATAGGGGTTTAGTTGTAATTTATATTACTTACTTAATTGGTATTTATGATTGTCTATATGAGGAGGAAAGGGATATGTTAACAGATCCCACTATCTACGAAAAGAAAAATATTTATCTACTTACAATTGAAACAGACTCCACTACCATGAAAAAATCCTAGTGTCATCTCAAATCCATCCTTTTTCAGTCTTCTATCTCATCTGTAAGTAAAATTTCATTATCAAAACAACAAGTAAATTATTAAAACTTACCATGAAGTCAAAAAAGTGAAAGGATTAATTGCCTCTAAGGATACTCATGAAATTTTGGTCACCTACTTCTCTAACATGGGTTTCTTTCCTCTAGAAGGACTGGAAATAGCTTGAGGGAATTCCCTCAGGATATATTATTTTAGACAGCCTTGATTTTATTATTCAACTTTTATTACTAGTTTTTTCCTTGATTTTAATAAATAATATAAATTATTTTGATGGTGGAATTTTTTTCCCACCACATGATAATTGTAAAATGATCGAGGGAAAAAAGATTTGACGAATGGGTATTATTTTCTCTATAGAAAAAATAAAAACAAGGTGGACACAATCACCTGAATCAGATAACATTCCAAAAGACACATGATATAATGAACTTTAGGAGTCCATGTTAATGGGACATGCATAGTGCATGACCTACGGAAGATCATGTGGAGTCCCTTTAACAACCCCTTATGTGATTAAAAAGACATCCAATATACTCTCTGGTCATGAAGCATCAAACAGATCAAATCCCTTATGTCACGTGACATTTTTGGAGGAAGGTTCCCAAAAACCATCCAAAAACCATTATAAAATAAGGTGAGAAAATATAGAAAAAGTGGAATCCATTTGCGGTTATAAATATTCATGTGACATACTAATGTGGTTCAAAAGACACCATAAAATCCCTAGAAACATGTCAACCTTATCATGCCAGAACTCACTAGCACGTCACCCTCATTACACGAAGGGGTTTGGTGGTGGCCATGTGCTTCCATATAGCTCTAAATTCAAAAAAAGGTTCTTTATGATAATGATCACACATAACCACTAGGCCATTTATTGGTCATACAACACATCACCAACTAGAAGAGTGGTTTTATTTGAAAAAAATCATAACAATTCATGATATCCTATATCTTTTCAAAATACACATGGAAATATAAATCGGAATTATGGGAGTTTCTTATGAAAGTAAGATATGCTAATTTTATGTGAACAAAGTTATATTCCTCTAGTGATCACCAGTAATCATGTGAAACACCGTAGAAATACAGTCATGGTCCCACAAGGCCCCATGGTATGAAATATTGATCTCATAAAAGCCCTATGTAAATCCACCTTTTTCTCACTAAAGGTCTCAAACAAAGCATTTCATATCATGAAAAATGATTTCCATAGGCATCCCGATCTCATCAAGTTTCCTAGATATGTCAGGCTAACCTTGTAAAATCACCTTGGTCTTTCCACATGATTAATAAATACACCTTATATTTGAAGAAATCAAATAAATGAGGTGATGATTGGATGGTATTGTGATCATTGAAAATCATGTGAGGCCCCAAAAATAACCCATAGTTAGTTCATGAAATGTCCGTAACATGAAATCCCTCCACTGACTCTAGCTTGAATTTAGGAGATATGCACCGTACAATGTAAAATATTCATATAAATACCTCCCCCTCATGAAAAAAAAGTCTTTGGATCTACGTACCGGCATATCCAATCAACCACGATCGGTCACCTACATAGAATATTTATCAGAGTGACCAATATCATGATCCCAAAGGTTTTCCACTGGGTAAAATAATTGGAACAACCTAAGGGGTCATGAGACATGCATTGGAACTTTGATTTATCACGTTAGGTCACATGAAGTACTTCTGGTGTGTTAGTAGGGTTGTGAAAAGGAGTCCATGCATATCTTCTGAAACATGAAAAACCTAAACAAGATAACACTAAACAAATTTAAGGAACACATACAATAGAATCTAGAATA
Organism: Viscum album; assembly: GCA_963277665.1. Taxonomy (NCBI): domain Eukaryota; kingdom Viridiplantae; phylum Streptophyta; class Magnoliopsida; order Santalales; family Viscaceae; genus Viscum; species Viscum album. The sequence continues at coordinate 386,112,194 of OY728125.1, forward strand.
AAGACAAAACTATGTGACACATATGCAAAGAACATATACAATGATCCCCATAAACTTCACATGACTCAACCAGATAATGGAACAACACTAGGTAATGTCGACCAAGTCATTTAATGTCCCATAGATATGCCATTGGGATTATAAGATGCCCTCCGGACATATCATCCAAGTAACATGACACCCTATGGGCATGCCACCAGAGTTTTTTAACGCCATATCGGCTTTCACTCTAGATATTTTTATTCTCTCTATAAATTTCACCCAACTTATGTGCTGAAACCAGTGTATGTTAGATATTTCTTATGAATCCCTCGGGATTTCCCACCAGATCTTTTGACACCCTCAAATTGTGTCAGCCATGTTCCATGATGGCACGAAGACAGATCATCTATATCTCATAATGACACCATGACATTCAATACATATCAACAGATGTCTTCCAGACATATCAATGGGATCATACTACATTGTCCATAAATGTCATCCAAGATCAGGTGATGACCTCTAGACATATCAGCCGGATCATGAAACACCATCTAGATATGTTATCCAAGAACATGTGATGACTTCCAGACATGTCATCTTGGATCATACAATTCCCGTCAAGATAAAATATATAGTGCCTAAGTGCCACCATATATGACCTACATGTATGACCTTAAACTACATTATTTTAAAGAACTAAGTGGGTTTTGATTCCTGTTATCAAATAGGATATGTAGGAAACCTTATAATTCCTCAGTCTCATCTATGAAATATTAACTACCTCTTGGGATGACAATAAACACTAGAGTTCATTGTAATATGGCATCAGCATATAAGTATCTACCCACTAATGGGAAATGGATAAATAACCTAGAAAATATATAGATGTATTCGCTAATAGGATTCACCATTTTCAGGTAAAATGATTTAACTTATTATTATTTTGGTAGGGTAACCAGTCCCGCATCGAGATTTGGAAGAGATTCTTTAAAATATCTAAAATCTATAGAAGTGCCCCATAGTTGGAAAAAATTCCCCACAAAAGGGTGTGATGATCCCAACCTCCCATCCCCTCTAAAAACGTGATTTCTTATGTGTCATTGAGTCTAAATCACCAAATATTCCACTTGCCTTTAGAACACATGTCCCTACTCAGTTATGGATGTGGGTGTCATTGGGAGTTTCCCTTAGAGATAAACAAATAGTAAACCTAACTTGAATTATTTCACAAGACATTGAACCCCCCACAATGAAACCATCGAGCCAATATAGCCTATTATTTATTAAGAGAAAAACGTGGTGAATACAATGTGAAATCATTTAACTAATAGATCTCCTTCACAAGATAAAATGTATATATTTTCTATTTCTCGTTGGACCATTTTGTTCTTATCATATGGGTGGTTCTTATCCCCACTCTAGTGAAACAAAAATGGTGAACACTGTGTAAAATATTTTAAATATGGGTTATAATTGAAGATATAAAATGGATATATTGCCCAATTCTAATCAGATCATTTTGTACAGGTCATATTGGTGGCTTTATCCTCTTCTTGATGAAACCATGAGTTATACCTCTTCTTTGAGAAACCTCGGTTCAATTACACATCAAGCCTTCTAGGTTTGGGTTTTGGTGAGAGAAACCCCTCCAAGACATAGGGAGAAATATTGGGAAGGGGGTTTTTGGAATTTCTTGGTAAATATAATTTATTATAAATTTTGAGAAATAGAGGATATTTGGTGGCCTTTTATTAGTGATTTGGGTGGATTTCTTTTATATACATGAAATATTAATATATAATATGGGTCTAACGCTTGTAAAATATCTCAAAAGTACTGTAGATTCTAATAAATTGAGGATAAGGATGAAATAAATTCAATAAATAAAATATAGATAAGTTTAAGTTTAATTTTAAACCTTATCATTTGGTTTAAAACCCACTTTAACCACGTATAACCATAAAAGTTGTAAAAAATATTTTAATCACTAAGGGTTGTTAAAAAAATTGAAAAATTAAAAGTGGAAAATATATGAAAAATTAATGATTTACTATAAACTTTTCCATATAATTGGGTTATATTAGTGTTTTATAATTTTATAATAATTCAAAAAGAACTTTTATACATTAAATTACATTTATGTTCATTTTCTGAACTATTCAAAAAATACGACCTTAAACATTTGAAGACAATAATGAAATTAAAATATATAATATTTAACCATCACATATACATTATAATTATCAAATTAATTTGCATAATTCCATAACTCTTCAAAAACAAATTAATTTTAATCATTTTAAAATCATTTACATGTATTTGTAAATCCTTGAAAAAGTGTTACGTCAGTATTGTTTAAGAATTCAAGGTAATTATAACATCCATAAAAATTAAAAATAAATTAATACTATAAATATATTTTATTTTTATTCGAAATAACCATTTATAAAAACTAATGAATTCTTTTAATCTTTATGAATGTATATTAGAGATAATAAAATAATGAGAGTGATATTTTTTAATTACTCTTTACTTAATGTAAGGAAAAGGTTGTAATCAATGGAATGTTGCACCAAATAAAATATTTTTACAAATTAGATGAGTATATTATAAATCATCTTCTAAAATTAATCCAATAAAAGTGTTAGATTGATATTTAGACCTTATCCCATATTCTAAACCTTGTCTAACCCATTTTACTCATTACCCAGATGATAAACTTTTATCATGGTTACTATTCATTATAACTAAAAATGAAATTAACCTTATTAAATAAATTGAATATAAAAATTTAAAATGAAAAATAAATTTTATAATATTTAATTTATATAATTGGTAAGATTTAATTTTAATATAAGTGTGTGAAATGTGACAAAAATGGTTTTTTTAGAAAAATGTATTCTTTAAGAAAAAAATGATTTTAACTCAAAAATCAAGTATAATGTTGACTCTAATGGTATTAATTTGATTATTTTTAATAAAATTAAATTTATTATAATTTCAAAAAAATAAAAAATAGAATTATGTTTTTTAATTACAGGATTTAAAGAAAATAATTGACAGTTTTTCAAAAAAATTACATTTCACTATTTGCCCAAAAATGAATCTTTTCAAAACAATAGAAAACTTTTATCTTATGTTTTTTTTTTGGAAATTATGATTTAAAAATTTATTTCCATTCTATTAAATTAAATTTATAAAATTTTCATCTATAAATAACCACATTGGTACATAAAATACAATAAATCCTATTTTTGATTAAAATGTATTTTTGAAGAATAAAATGACTATATCCATATTCCTTACATAATGAGAAAGTTAAATGAATTTAAATATAATTTTTATTATAATCATTTATCTAAAGCTACTAGTTTAATATATTAATATAAAAATATATTATTCACATAAAAAAAGTTTCAGGAAAAATATATCTTTTCCCTAAAAAGATTATATCTTCATTTATCACCAATTTATAATCAATGTATGATTTATTTTTAACATTAATTAGGAAAATAATCTATATATATTACATAATATAATTATTCCATTTAATACACCCCCATAAAATATATACTCTATAATGGTATTTGTTAAATAGTAATATGTCTATAGAACATAGTTATTCATTTAAGCTTGTTGTTGCATATACCACGTGATATCAAAAATAATTTTATCTAAAAAAGTTTCTTTCCAAAATCTTAGGGTGTAAAATTATACCCATTTATGTAAATTTTTACAATGCAATTTTATCTTGTATTTATAAAAGGGGTTTGAAAGATTTTCCAAAAAAGTTCCAAGGAGTGGAATAAAATATGCATAAGTGATAATAATTATATTTTAGTCAACATTGAAAAAATTTTATTTTGAAATTAAATTTAATGTCTTAGATATTAATTTGAAATTTATTATTTCATAAGTATTTATTATACCACATATTAACCATTATGACACATGTACTTGTGAAGGAGTTTTAAAACGCATACATAAATAGTTGGGTGGCAATACTTGATAGACTTATCTAACTCTTTATTGTGTGGGGGAATTATTTTTCCATTAATATAGGGAATATAATGAAATATACTTACTTGATTAATTTACATTCCATAAGAACAATTTTATCCTTTGTTTTTTTCGAGAAGTTTCCACTTCTATCACATCTCTCACTCTAAGAAATTAAAATTCAAGACAAATTTTCCTTGACTAAAGTACAAAAACTATCTTTAAAGGGATCACAAGATCTAGAAAAGGATTAAATGTTATTTTTACTATTTATATCCATTAACCAAAACAAAACTGGTTATCCTAAGATAAGATAATATAAAATATAAATAAATCTTAATTAGAATAAATTCTACATTCAAAGTTGAACTTTAAATATTACATAAATATTTAATAATAAAACTCTTCAAAATATGTCTATCCTAATTCAAAACCGAAAAATTAGAAATATCTGATCGTATTTTCCTACAAGATCAACTTAACATTTCCCTCTAAACAGCATTAACCATTCATAAACTAAAATTCCCAAAATTCATATGCTCTAACTTCTAACATAAAAAAATGATAATTTTTCTATAATAAAATAATAAATGATTCTTTAAAATAAGAAAATATTGTTGAATTAACATTACCGTAATTATTAGATACTCCCAAAATATTGAACCATCAAAATTTCATTAATCACATAGTCACCAAATCGCATTTCAATCCCATGGTAATCTATAAGATAAAACAAATGTACCCAAAATACAATAACCATTTATCCTAATTAACCATATATACCTCTATATAATTGATCATATTAAACCTAAAGGATATAAACACCTTTTGTATTATTTCTATTAAATATAAAATAATTATTCCTTAAAGAACATTTTCACTAAAACACATACTAAACTTAAGGATAATATATACCACAAACATTTATTAAAACTCAATAAATTCCTCCCAAAGTACCCCCATCACATAAAACATAAAAGTTGTTATCTATGAATTTAATATTTTGATTGACCTTATACTTATTAACCCATTATGGTATTTAAAACTCATAAAATGGCCTCATCTAAATCATCATAACTTCTAAAGTTATCTAAAAATTTCTTATGATACCAACTATTACACCCCAAAATATAAACATCTACTAATTACCTGACTTATAAAAAAAGTTTTCCCTTTATTACATTTCATTGAAATTTTATGTTAGGATTTTTAGAAAAATCTAAAAACATTAATTTACATGGAGAATACATAAATATATTATCCATTTTTTCCCAAAAAATATGATTATTAAATTTAAAATTAGGTTTCATTAAAAACACTTCTCTATATTTTAAGACAATTCACCATTGAGGATATATTGACCTTGATATAGTTCTTACTTATCCTTAAATCATGTGAAAATATTTATGAAATCATGGTATAAGAAAAACAAATATTAATAAGGGATATTAAAATAAATGAATCTCATTAGTCTATAGAAAAACATGAAATAAAATGATAAATTCTACCTTCAGGAAAAAATATTTTATGTGTATAAATAAAACATATTTTCATGAGAAAATATAAAAAAATCTCAAATAAAACCTTTAATTTCCATTAAAAATTGTAGAAAAACTATGAAAATTTCATGAAAACATTTCTTTGAAAAACAAAACTTTTACATTTAAAAGTTCACGTACTATTCTTATCTAATGAAATCAAAATATATCCATTAAAACCTTTTATAAGAATGAAATTTAATCTTGGTGGAAAATATTCATTACATGTTCTCACTCGAGTTAAAAAGAGTCGTAATAACTAAAGCTCAGTTAATTCTATAAGAGTAACAAACCTGGTTATCTCCTTTATTTTTCTCATTTGAGGATTAAATCGTCACCAATACATTAAATAGAAATACCAATCTCACCCATATTTATGATCTATATAAATATCAACCATCAAAATTTTTAATTTCCATGTACTATATCATTAATAAAAAATTTATAATAAATCAATTTTTGTTATAACCCATTTAAAAACTCATTTGGTCTATGAATAAAAAGCACATCCATTTTCGTATAAAAATAAAAATAAAAATCTCTTTCTTTTGAAAACTGTTTAAAATGAAAAATTACCAAAACAATTTAGAATTTTAATTTAATTTTAAAACAAATAAAAACTTTTATAGTTATATAAATATAAAATAATGGTTATAATTATGAGAGAATCAATTCATTCTATAAAAGTTAAAGATAGCTTTCTTTTTTACTTTCATAAAAAGAGTCAAAAGAGACCCATTCGGAAAATGTAAAATACATTAATTTTTAAAAATTTGTTAAAAATTTCATAACTAGTTGAAAATTAACTTTAATATACTTTTTGTTATAAATAATAACATTCTTGAAACATTTAAATGAGCATTTACATGTAGGAGAAATGGTTTAAAATATTTTAAAAACTTTTCAATAAATCTTGTTTGTGTCTTTCATAACATTTGAAATGAAATGATATTGAAGAAGATAAAACGAAATTGATTTTTAAACTAATTTAATTTTTTAAAATTATATATAAAAAAATTCACACTATATTTTATACACCAGAAAAGATAAAACATGATGTAAAAAGGGAATAAGACTAAATGAAAGGGAACTGAAATGATAAATTTCTTACCTAATCTCCCGACTTTTGACACACATTATTTAACCCCAATATACTAAAATTATATTAATTATATACATGATTAGGAAAATATTAATGGATTATTATCTTGTTATATTATTTTTTTAATTTATTTATTACCTTGTATTATACAGTTAATAAATCAATTAAATTCATGTTGGATATTTTTTGGATGATCAGTTCATAATCCCAATACAAATTAGGTAGGTTGACCAAGTTCAAAAGGTTCATTTCTCCATAATATATATAATATTTATAATGTATGTGCAAGTCCAATAGATTTTATGTGTTTTTATATAATTTTTTAGAAGATGGAAGGGAAAGAAGGTAAATAATGTATTAAGTTTCCAAAATCATAAATATTTTGTTAATATTATTTATATTCATTAAATTCATCATATTAACTTAACTTTTGAGGTGGTGATGAAAAATAAAACACCTCACTTCATGGAAGTGGTAGTCCACACGTACACACAAGTGATGTCTTCACCTCCCATTCATTAGAAAAAAGATTATTAAAATTTCATAATAACATTTTAGTATATTTTTTATATTGAAATAATCATATCATAATGGTTATAAAGGATTTTACGGAGGAGGAAAAGGAAGGAAAACACACTTAGTTAAGAGTTACTTGTTCTTTGTGAAACATCTGTTATCTTACAACTTAATCCTTATTGGTTAATATTTTGATGATACCATAACCTATATAAAATTGTTTAGAAGTTTTGGAGTAATTTTTTGAACTAAATAGCTCAGTAAGTGTGAGCATGATTGGATAGCTTCAACCCTATTATAAGTGAGGTGGGTTAAAATCATTTAAACACATGAAATATAAATATATAATATTTGTGTAACTCATGTAAATGGATCCAAAGATTCATGGATTATTAGATATGTAGGACAAGGGAGAAATAAATTAAACTAATTAAATTTAGACAAGTTTATGTTTGATTTTAATCCTTATACATTGGTTTACCCTCTTATTTAAGCTTCTTTAACATTAATCATTGAAACATAGTTTTCAAAATTTAAAGGGTCATGAATGTAATTTCAATAATTTCAAGTCGAACATAAATGAACCATTAATGATATTCTAAAAAATATTCCATATAATTGAGTTTTAATTTTATTTTATTTTTATCATTTTATTATTAATATAAAAAAAAATTTAAAAATTAAATACTATTTAAGGTCATTTTTGGCATAGTTCACTAAATTTGACTTTAAATATATCAATAAAATAATAGAATTTCATTATAAAATATTAAAAATAAAATATATGTTGTAAATATACAATTAATTCTCTTAACTCCATATATCATCCATAACATATAACTTTTAACGAATTTAAATTCATTTACATGATTTTTCTAATACTTTCACAATCACATAATCGACGTTGCTTAGGAATTCATGGTAATTACTCTTATTGTAAAATAATATAATGGTTGTCATTAAAGAAAATTTGCACCAAAATGTAATATTTTAGAATATAAGATAGTATTGGTAGAAAAAAAATCATAAAATGAAATAAATTAAAGTTTTAGAATGATTTGTAGACTTTATATAATAGTTTCAACCCTAATTAACTCATTTTACCCTTTATTAATGTGATAAAATTTTATCATTATCGCAATTCATTGTGAATAAAAATAAATTTGAAATTATTAAAAAAATTGAATATGATGTTTTATATTAAGGAATCCTTTTTCTAATATTTAATTTCCAAAAAAAATTATAATTAATTTTAATATAAGTGTGTGAGACACAACAGAAACATTTTTTAGAAGAATATCCAATTTTATCATAATAGTGATTCAACGCCAAAGCCAAGTACAATTTTGAATATAATAGAATAAAATAAATTTTGATTAATAAAATAAAAAATATATAACTTTAGAACAAATAAAAAATACAATAATACATTTAAATTTCCTTATATAAGTAAAAGAAAAGATAGTTTTGCAAAAATAAGTATTTTTCACAATTCACTCAAAAAACAATATTTTAAAAAAAAACATTAAAATTTATATTTAAATTATTTGGAAATTATAATTTACAAAACTGAATAAATTTTATCAAATTAAATTTATAAAATTTGAAGAAATAAATTAGGATATCCACACACAAAATGAAACAAAGTAATTTTTTATAAAAATTTATTGTTATAAGAATAAAAAATATTTCCTCATTCCTTGCCTAGTGACCTCAATTAAATTAATGTTAATTCATTTTATTGGTTATATAATATACTAATATCATTATAATCATTTCTCGATGATTATTAATTTAATCCATTAATATAAAAATGAGATTCTCACATAAAAATAGTTTTTTGGAAAATATATATTTTCCAGTCAAAATATTTTATCATTATTTATAACCAATTGATAATAAATGTATGTTTAATTATTCATTTTATTAAAGAAATATTATATTATATATATATATATATTATAATATAGGTATTTATATTTATACATATCAAACCAATGGTTGGGATATGAAAATATTATTTAAATAGTAACATTTCTATGGAATATAATCATTCATTTATACTCAGTGTGGTTTATAACACATTTTAATAGGTCTAATATTATTTAAATAACACAATTTATAAAATATTAGGGTGTTACATTTCCCTATTGTAAAGGGGTACTAATCATCTATAATGATGTTTCATGTGTTTTTAGATACATCACAAGATATCATTAGGTTACGCTAACCAACATCAAGAGTACATTGAGTTACATAACTAGTATGATTACAATATTATTCATAGGTTATCTCCCAAGTTATTATCATTTTAGAATCATCCCATTGATATTATTCATTAGTTTCTCGAAATTTATTCTTACACAACAAGTTATAAAAAGTATTTTAATCTTTCTATGATTTCTTGATTCCCAATTTATTCATACATGATAAATTCTAGGGTTCCAACAAAAGATGTCATTAAGGGATCTCAAGGATATATTGGAGATGATATGATGTGGCATCGACATGTGAGTATGGATTGAAAATGTTTGAATACTTGGTTGGCTTACAGGATTAATTATGGTTGGCGATGACACACTACCGCAACCTTTCCCCAGGTATAAGACCTTTTGTATCCCCTCTAGTGCACTAGGTTACACTTATATACAGGGGATTTATTCTTACACATAGTAGTTTTTATTCTTATGCATTGTATTCACAATTATAGGTGACTAATCTTGAATTTGGGATTCAAATGTAATCGTGTTTAGGTTAAATTTAAGTGGTCAAGACAGTATTGGCCTACCTGAGACATTTGAGTGATCTTGACATTATATTGTAATATTGGACACCATTATCAAAGAAAAGGAATATTTTTTTATCCCAATAGATATTTTGAGGGTTTTTTTGTTCTTGGGATATTATTGACACCAATTTTAAAGTTTCTGAGATTTATATTTGGTGAAGTTTCCTCTAGTATTTGGTATATTGTATAGAGGGGATGAATTTAAGGTGAAGGACTGGATATGTTTAATGTGTTGAATTTTTTTATTAATATATAAATTTTATTCAAAATAAAGTTCTATGTGATTTCTCATTTGAGTTGATGTATATTCTATTACTCTAGATTTCTTGAATGGGATTACAAGAGATCTGAAGATGTTTGGTAATGTTTGGAAGTGTTTTTAAAGTGGAATAATTTTGGTATGAAATATTCCATAGTAATAAGACATTAATAAGATTCAATTAATCTATAGAATAAATAATTGAAAAGGGATGAAAAAATTTTAAGAGTCATCCATGACTTCCAATTGGCTATACAATGTAGATGATATTGAAAATACAATAAGTCTTAACTTTTTAATATTCATGTAACAATTCATAACAGTCATTCATACATCACAAGTATGATTCTAAGAGTTCATAACATTCTTTTAAAAATTATTATGGATTATTTTATGACTTTATATGGATCATTACTTACTTGATAAGGATGATTATATACATTGTAAGGATTATTAATCACTACATAAGGATCATTTGTTTTGCTCCATAAGGATAATTACTAACTTTTTAAGGATGGTTTTATAATTTTTAAGGATTATGTTTCAGTTTATAATAACCAATTCACAATTTTTAAATATTATTTCACACTTTTTAAGGATTAATTCATTCATTTTATAAATGATACTCTGAGTCCATATAGATGATTCATGACTTTGTAGGATTATTTTTAGAGATAAATGGAATTTCATAAGAGCTATACCTGACATCAGAAGACTCATACTAGAGAATATTTTAAGATTTATTTAATATTATGAAATATCATTTGAAGTAAAAAACTAGAAAAGGCATGAAAAAGTATGGAAATTTGTAAGAGTCGATTATGTTTCTACAAAACCTTTTGCTGCTTGAAAATTTGACAGTGTAATTTATTCATAGTATATTTCATAAGAGTCATATTTCTCTTATGAAATAATTTTGTTGAGTAAAAATTTATGGAAAAATGAAATTTTTAAGGAATTAAATAAGATATATCTATGTTGAAATTCTCAAGTGGAAATTTAAATCATGTTGTAAAGGTGTTTTTATTTGTTGTTTTGAAAATTATAATGGGGTTATATGATTCAATAATGAGAAAAATATAGTTCAGATCACATATTAAATGATGCATCATGGTCATGAAGTTTAGGATAAAGTAAAAAGATCAATTTTAGAAGAAATATTGATAATGAAAGAAATTATAATTTTAAGAAAGTAAATTGGTTCACACCATGAATAACATAGTTTCACTATGAAAGAAGGAGATGGAAGTAATATTTTAGGATATATATTTGGATATTCCATGATAAATATTGTTGTATCATGAGTCATTTAGAATGATACAGTGGGTAAAATAGAATAAAAATAAATAATTAGGAAGGATAAGAAGTATTTAAGAGTATTTAAGGAAATATTTAATGTTTGAATTTGAATTTGACTTTGAAATTCAAATTTTAATTTGAAGAGAATTTTTTGTGTGAGATATATGAACAAGGTATTATATGAATAACATGAAATATAGTATCTATTATGTTTAATATCTAAAAGAATAATTTCATAAGGGAATATTATAATAAATGAGAGTATTATTCTATAAATGGAGTGGAAGAATGTTCATAGTTTGGTTAATGCATAAGAAGAAAATACTTGAAGGAATGAAAGTAGAGGAATAAAAATGATCAATAGGAGTGAAATAAAGTTTTTATTGGAATAAAAATAAGTTTCACATGTGTTCCATTTATTTAATAAGTGTGAGATAACTTTATATTTTTGAGAGACAATTATTAGAAGAGAAGTATAATCCTTACCTTAAAATAATACAAGACAATAGTGAATTTTTTTCTAGAGAGTTATTGTGATATAGTAGTGCTAATTTAATTATATACTTGATTTGGGGGATATTATATTCAATTTATGATTTGAATAGTAATTCTAGGGGATCATATGTTCTTAGGAAATTCTAGATCATGCTAATTATTAGCTACATGCTTTGATTAGTGGATCCTCTATAACGAGTTTCCTTTATATATTTCATTCGACAGTGTATTTTTTTTAAAGTATTGAGATCAATAACTTTAAAACGTTATTGAATTTAATTTTGAATGAAATAATAAAAATAATAACATGGAACTATTCACTAATCCCCCCACCAACTGGTGAACATATCCTGCCTTAGAAAACTATAATTAGTATAATAGAAACATGTTATCATTCAAGGTTTATTAGCTTAAAGTTAAAGGTTTATTGCAATGAAGTTTCTTAAACTCTGTTGGCATTTGAGATATTTAAATAAATCCTCTATATGTGTTTAAAGAATTGGCCTTGGATATTTTTATAAATAGGTAAAACTGCAATTCAATGATCAGAAAGATGATTCCCAATTTCTATATGAATATTTACTATATGTAGACAAATTTAATGTTCACATATATTTTCTCGATTAAATTAAATGTACTGGATGCTACCAATTTGGTATTTTTTCCACATGATATGGTAACTTCTATGAAAATAGTATATTAAAATAATTTGTAAACATATTTTCATGATCAGAATACCATTTTTTTAACTCTTTCGAATAATAATTTTCTTAGGGTCAAAAGGATCAAGATAGAAAAAGGAAATTGAGATAAATTATACAATATCTATAATGGTAATGAAAAAATTAAGAACATTAAGATATAGATTTGTATATTAAAGTATAGAAATTTAAATATTTGTGATAATGAAACATTTTATACTACTTCAAAAGAGTAAATAAAATTTCAAGAAACATAAAATGTTTTGGTGAGAAGTTGGAAGACACTCTGGTTTTTGAGAAGATACTATATTTCTTTCATGATATATTTAATGTAAAGGTTTTGACACTAAAATACCATTATATAGGCATAGTACCATTATATAATATTTATATAATTCTTATTACCAATGAAATTTCTATAGGAATAATTTTCAAGAAGATTTATAATAAGTAAATTTCCTTAAAATAATTGAATATTTAAAGCAACATGAAAGTAATGGATGAAAAAATTCATATTTGAATAAAGGAGTAAATGTGATGTTTTATAATATCATAGCACTCAACTCATGAAGTGTTTAAAAAAGTAAAAAGGTAGAATTCATGGAAAATTACCTTTTAAGTGTTTTAGTTATGGGGGTAGTTTGTAATGTTTCTTCTAACATTCTAAGGATGAAAGAAGATAAAAATAAAGATAGTGAAAATGGTGATAAGATTCCAATATTTTCCTTGAAGATGAAATCATCATAGTATCATTTTAAAATAAATTTAAATAATTTATCGAAATTTAAGAGTATAAACTTCTTATCTAAGTGTAATGATAGTAGTTTTAGTGTGGATGATAGAAAGGTTGAATCATTTAGTTAATATGGTGAAAGGATGTAATTTGTAAAGGTTAATAATAATTAACTTATAACTAATAATATTAGAAATTTTTTTAGTGAGAAATATATAGTATTGGAGTTAAAACTAAAAGTGTAAATTGAATAGTGTATCTTCAAAATTTCTCACTTTTAAAATGAGAAAAAGGGTTTAAATGAGGATTTTCAATTATGTATCAGAAATAATAGATTAGATGATGAAAAGGATTCCATATTGGTTTGTGAGACTGAAAAGTTAAAAAATCTTATTTAAGAAGATAATAAGTGGAATGTTGAATTCAAAATAAAATCCATTGAAAATTAAAATGATCGTGAGATTTTCTAGTAGAAATTAATCAAGGAAAAAAAGAACTAGACATCTTCAAATCTGATTTTCAAAATTCTATTTAATAAATTTGAAAAATCTATCAATGAAGAAGTCTTTAAAATAATTTCAATTCTTAATATTATAATATTCACATTTTCTAAAAAATAAAATTAAAATATTTTTAAATATTATATATGTGTTGGTAAAAATAATGATTCAAGGTCAAAATTAAAGGAAATTATATTAATATCCGAATAAGGTGATTCAAAGAAATTTGGAAAACCAAGGAGTAATGATTTGATAGAAAAAATCTACAACTGGGGATTTAAAAAAGGATATAAATATTTATTGTATAAATAATAAGTTTTTGGGTGTCTAATAATATTTTGGTTTATAAAAAGGATCCAGAATTTATGATTGGAGGATAAAATAAGTGAATGTGTCAAAGTTTGGAAAGCATATTGTTCTCAAAGGTAAGTATACATTTTATGGATACTGTAATCATTGAGGATGTTTTGGTAACCGAGAAAGAAGATGTCTGTTCAATTCCTAATATCACTATGATTCAATAGATTATGAAAGAAAAATGTTCAGTAAGGGTTAGACTACTCAAAAGAAAAATGATCTGAAGTGGACTAGCAATTATAAACTATAGGATGGGAATAAATTCCAACCATTGAATTAGTTTTTCATAAGGTTTTAACAAATGTGTTACTTTTTTGGAGATTTTTTTATCGTTATATCAATTTAGTTGAGTTATAAGATTAATACTCAAAACATTAATTTGAATAAAATGTAAGTAAAATAAAAGTTATTGATTGTTAAGGTTGTACACATAACATCAGAAACTAAAAATCCATAGAGATTTGATGGTGGACTTTAGTCTTATATGACAAGTTGTTTGAAGTTATCGATTGATTTTATGAAATGAAAAAATCAATGATGATATTTGATCATGTTTCATCACAGAAAAGTAGAGGAATTATTTTATATCCCATTTTATAAAAAAAAGTTCTAATTGAAGAACATTTTATTTATATTGGGGTTTAAAAACAACTCACTAAGTGCATATCAACACTATGGTGAAGACAATTAGGTGGTATTTCAGAAAAATGGTTGTTTTTTGAATAGTTTGAAAGACGGATTCACTATAATGAGACGTTAGTGTACTCAAGGAAACTTATTTCAATTTAGTGAAACTAAGAAAAAAAATTTCCTTATAATATGAATAATGAATGTGTCAAGAAGAATTTGAAAAAAAAATTCATCCAAATAGAGTGAATAAACTTTTCTACTCTGTAATAATATTAAAGGTGATATCTTAAGAAAAATTGGTTATACAAATTAGGAAGTATAATGTTATTTTGTATCAGGATAATAGTTTAAATATTCGTAAAATAATGAAGTTGTGAGAAACAAGAATATATAATATTTAGAGAGTTACTTTGGTAATGTTAAAAATAAGATGAGTAATACTAATCTGAAATGGGAGTTGAATAAGAACATGTATGATAAAACTAGTCATCAGCTAAGAGAATAACTAAATTCCAAGCCATCAAGGTTAAAGAAAAATTTTCAACTTTCATTCAACAAAGGCAACGGTATAAATTAATGGTTAATTATATAACATTTTACTAATATTATTGTTGTTATAGTGTGAGAAAATACCAAATATGTATTTTTATTATTATTCCTATTCGTATTTAAAAAGTATATTTTCAATGGGGGGTAAGAGATTTTAGATGGAATATGCGGACATGTGTTTTACCTACTGTGTATAAATATCCTATTTATGGGGAGAATGTATTTAGAGAGAGTTTTTAAAAGGGTAAAGCTTTGATTTTAGAGTGTGACTTTGTGAGAAAGTGAGTTTGTGAATCTTTGTGATATATTTTATTATTTTTCAGAGTATATGAGTAGTAATTAATTATATTTAGGTTTCAACAATCATATTGTTAAGTTGAAGAAGTATAGATTTTCAATGTGATCTCAAGTGGTATTAATTAACTGTATCCAAGGGATAAGAAAATTTTATACTTTTTTCAAGTTGGTAACAAGTGGATCAACATCAATGAATATGTGAATTTAAGTCACTATTTTTATTGATTGCATCATATTATTCTTAAATATTGGTATTTATTTTATAGAGTTCTTTTACATAGGAATTAAATTACTATATCATGATTCAATGCTAACTATATTGTGTTTTAAATTGATTTATGTACTATGGTAACTGAAAAAATACAAAGGGGGATTTTTGATCCCATCAAAAGATTTGGGAGGTGATAGATTATTGAGATGTTATTGTGTCCTAAGTTCCAGTTGCTGAGATTCAGAGTTAAAGAAGTTTCCATTTGTATTTGAATTATTTCTAGATAATAATAATTGAGTTAGATGGAGTAGATATATTTATTGTGTTATATTTTGTTAAAAAATAAATCAAATTCAAACTCAAGTGATATTTAGTATTTCATTTGAGGTTAAGCGTATTACATTGTTCTACAGAATTGGAGGGTGGTTCGGAGAGCTCGAGAGAAGTTTGGGGATGTTTGGAAGTATTTTTGATATGGAGAAATTTTGGTCAAAAAATTTTCTAGGTCCTAATAATTATATAAAAATTATTTGGGTTCAATATTGAATAATTTAAAAGTGTATTAATACATTGTAAGTGTCATCCATGACTTTTTAAGAGTTATCCAGTGCATAAGATATTGAAAATATTAAAACTTCATGACTTCATAAGAGTTATAGACAACATTATATGATTTATTAATAGTTGATAAAGATGGTTCACAAAGTTTTTAGGGATCTTTTTTGAATTTTTAGGTAACGTTAATGACTTCCTAAGGATAGATGTCTACTTTGTTAGGATCATAAAAAACTATATAAGGATTATTATTTTTTTGCCTCATTAGAATAATTACTGACTTCATAAGGATAATTTTATACTTTGAAAATAGTATTCAACACTTCTTAAGGATCATTTCTCACTTCATATGTATCAATTCAAGATTTTAAAGGATGATTCCTTGGGTTTGTAATGAAAATTTCGGACATCATATGATCATTTTAGATATAATAAGAAACATGTAAGATCTATAATGGAATTCATAATATAATTAATATAGGACTTCATAACCTAAATTTTTTCTTATGAAATATCATTTGAATTGAAAATTGGAAAAGATAGAGAAATATGAAGAACTCCATACGAGTCATTTATCCATACTAAAAATCACATGTGATCTAGAAATTTGAGAAAGTAATAAATTTACATAATACATTATGAGATTAACTTTATGCCTACAAAATGATTATATTAAAAAAATACTTGTCAAAAAATAAAATTTGATAAAAATATAATTTGAGACATATAAAATGAAATATGATTAGGTAAACTGAATTAAAATGATGAAAATACAATTCTTTATTGATTTTAATATCATACATGTGAGTTTTGATTCCATGAGGAGAAAAATATGGTTCATTACCTGAATAAAATATTATAATTTCAACATGATGATAAGGAGAAAATATAAATATCCATGTTTTATGATGAGAAACTAAGAGAATGAAAGATTTTATTTTTTTTATAGAAGAAAGATAGTCAATTCCATAAAGAATTTCGTTTCTCATTGAAGTATGAATATGGAAGTTACAATAGAGGATAACTGTTATAAAATTTCATGATGAAAATTATAACATCATGAGTCACCTAGATATATCCAAAAACTTGAAAACATAAAGAAAAATAATAAATTATTGAGAAGAAAAATAAGTTGTTAAAATCAGTTGAGAAGTAGTTTTTTATTTGGATTTAAATTAAAAATAAAAAAACAAATATGATGATATTTTTTGTGAAAGATATGTGAATATGGTATTTTATAAAAGAGATTTAATATAGTGGTTATTATGTGTTATATTTAAAAAAAATACTTTCTATTGAGATGTGGAGATTAAACAAGAGTATCATTCTATAGGGAGAGTTTAAGATTGTTTATACTGTTATGTGCATGAAATAGTAATATAATAGAAGAAATGCAAGTAGAATAACAAGAGGGAGAGATAGATTAGTGTGGTGATATTTTCCCAAGAAAAATAATAAATTTCACACATGTTCTATTGGGTGAATAATCTTAGGAAAAATTAATAGTATCGATAGATATTTATAAAATAAGAATCATAATATCTATCATAATAGAACAAAAAATAGCCATTAATTTTTGTTGTGATGGTTATAAAGAAACAACAATACTAATTTTATTATATACATGATTTTAGGGATATTATCATCTATTTTTAATCCATAATAGTGATTCAAGTATATTGTATAGAATATGGTGACTCCAACACATAAAATAGATTATCAACACATTTTTTAGTATTCAACATTTTATTTGAGTGTGTTTTTTTTATTTCATTTCTTGATATTTTTGTGTTTATTAATTAGTGATATCTCACACTATAATAAGTTATATAGGTTGATTTAGTAAGAAATCATAAAAAAGAAAAATAGACCATTGTTCACTAATTCAGCCTCCCGCCACCCCCCTGTGAACCTACTGAACCCTGGACCACCACAGTATTGGAACATGAGCATTTGGTAGTAATATAATGGTGTATTCAGGTTGCTGGTGGTCATTGGAGACATTGAAGATGTCATTTGATTGCAAGATTACCACTTCCTTAAAAACTAACTACTTTTCACCATATTTAAACCCTCAAGTCATTGTATGACTCACTTTGAAATAGTGGTTCATTATCATGTCATTCCTCTTTTAATTATTAAATGAAAAAAAGTATTTTAAACAATTCAATTAATTCATTCTAACGGTCAAGAAAAAAATAAAATAATTCAATACCTAAGTTCATAGTATTACTCTAGCCTAGAGGCCTTTAATTTTATATTATTTTCATGATAAAACTTATTTTTCACTAGGTTGAGGGGGAATCCTTATATAAATAAAGGCATGATGCTATAAATATATATCATTATATGGCTTGAATACATTAGCAGCACTAGGCCTGATTAGTAATATCCCCTTTCTCATGACTAGAATACTTCAATTCTAGATCATTTCATATGAAACCCTACCATTTACACAATTGACCTATTGGGTTCTCTATATAACCATATACTGTTTCTTGTGATCAGTCACACTATTGATTCAAAATATGGTTTTCAAGTATAAAAGTTTTTAAAATGAATTTTTATGAAAAAATAAACTAAAAGATCTAATTTAAATAATGTATTCAAATTAACAATAAAACATAACTTAATATTTACAATTTATTATTAAAAACATTAAAAATAAAGATAACCAATATCGTCCCTAAAAACAAAATGTCCCCAGATTATTCCTTATTCAACCAAGAAATTAAATTTTTCATAATTTAAACCAGTATTACTTTCAAAACATTTATGAATCATGAAATAAAGATAAGAAAAAAAATTGTCACAAGAGGACACATAAATAGTGATGTTCTACATCACGTCCTCCAGGTAATGATCTACGTAATTCTAGAAAATACATACCATACAATGCTTGAAAGTAACTAGATCATTACATAGGCTGAATGGAATCCTTCTATATGAAAATTTATCAAATGGGCATTTAAATATTGTATTTCTTGAATCTTCATAGGCTATTTGAATTTAAAATATCTTAAAAATCTGTCAAGGAAACAATAATGACACAGACCCACTAACCTTTCCAGTGTTTAGTAAATAAATTGTAATTGAAAATGGTCTTTGTGAATGAAGCGGTTAATCTTATATTACCCTATATGGACTCCCCAACAATTTTCACTCAATTTATAACGAACTAATTCTGTTAATTAGAAACCATTGTAGGACCAATATTTTTATGCATGATTTTTATTTGACTAACCCATTTACTATATGATACAGGATATATAATACCACCTATTAATATATTTCTTATAACATTTTTGATAATATCAAAGAGGTTGTGTTTTACCCCACATTATGGTCACATTAATGGTTTAGACTCATCCATGTGGAGAATTTTATGTGTGTATATTGATGGTATAATACCATTACTAGTTGAAAATCATTTAAAATGAAAACAAATTTAAATTTCATTATTTTTTACAAATGTTAAATATGTTTTTCAATATTTTTTATTTTATAACGGTTATCAAAAAACATTGGTCTTGTATTTTCACATAATTTATTTTAGAATAGTAATTAAAATTTTATTTATAATGTTGGTTATAGAAATAACCGACATAAAAACTACTTAAAAATTTAAAACAAATCACCCATATAAAAATTTCTTTTATTCCATTAATACAACATATACTTTCTCACTTTTTTCTAACCTAATCCCAAACTAACTCTTCATGAGATCATCTCCTTCGGTGTTCCATCCTTGTTCTTCATCCTTCATGGTCATCTATATTCCTTGTTAATCACCCTTTGTCTCCAACCATCATCTGCATTTACTACCCTCCTCCAACATTCATTTTTCTTTCTTCCCCATAATCTTTGATCTCTCACTATTATCATTGTACATCTTTCACCGTCATGAACATACCTCCCCCGGTGTTTATTCCATTTTCAATTCATTACATATAAACCAAACACATAGTTTCTATTATTCAAATTGTAATTGATTTATTTATTTTTAAATATGATTTTATAATTTTATTTATATTATTTATAACATTAGCTAACATAAATTTTCTTATGATTATAAATCTAAAATTGATTTTCATTTATATCAAACGATCTATTCAAATACATTAGTAAAATCGCTTTCTATTTTTTAAAATTTTAGATCTATATTTTTTGTTTTTAGGTTTCTTGGTATTCTTTTTTGATATTTTCTTGTATATTTTATTCAAAATTTATTTATATATATATATATATATTTACTAAAACATTTTCCAAAAAATATTTTAAATTAAAAATGATATAACTAATTTATGTTTCAATGTATATGTTTACATAATGATTTATAATTTTTATTGGTAATATTGTTCTTATATTAATAAAAAAATATTAATTTTATTATTATATGTATATATTTTTTCATATATCATATATGGGAAAATATATATGGGGAGTCCTTTATAACTTATATTTAAAATTATTATATACATGTATATAAATATATTTGAACATTTAATTGATTTATTTACCTTTTAATAAATATATGTGAATAATAAATTATTTTTTAACTTATTAACATTAATGTTAATGTTAATATAATTTTAAATATTATTAATAGTAATAATAGTATTATTAATATTATTGTTCATATTATTAATAGTTTTAATAATATTATTAATATTAATATTTTTGTTAATATTATTTATATTAATATTCATGCTAATATTATTAAAATTGTTAACAATAATGTTAAAATTTTAAATATTAGTTTTAATATTATTAATATTTGAGAAATTAATATTGATATTAATATTATTAATGTTGATATTAATAGTGTTTATATTATTAGTGAAAATAATTTTAATATTAATATTAGTGTTAATATTATTAATATTAATATTAGTGTTAATGTTATTATCATTAACATTGTTGTTAATATTATAAATATAAATATTAATGTTAATAAAAGTAATATTGCTTTTCATATTATTATTAATAGTGTTAAATCCATTAATATTATTACCATTGTTAATATTTGTTTCAATATCAATAATATTAGTTTTAATATTATAAATATTAAAATTAGGAATATTATTATTATTATTATTATTATTATTATTATTCACCCTTGGGCATTAGTCATGTTGTATATGTAATCTAGTCACTCTTATTTTGAGGGGAATTGACCAATTTTTAATCACATAATGCTTGAATTAACTAGAGATGGAATGGTCATCCACTGGTACATATAGTGCATGGCCCGTATGACATGTGACCAACATTCCTTTTTTAGGAGGAAAATTGATAAGGGTTCTATCAAGAGTGATTCAAAATATGATAAACCATACCTTCATCAATGCAATTTTTACAAAATTCTCGAATTGATTTCAAGAATATCATTCCTAGGGGTAGAAAGGATGAACCTTCCATATTTGATGTTAGGTCGAATAAATGCCTTTATTTAAAGGATGGGATACGGGTGAAAATATAAAGAAATAATTAAAAGATCATTCATGGCCCTTGGTTATTTGTAGGGGTTTTAGTATTGTAAGTATAGTCATAATGGTATCAATGTTTAATATAGTGACAAAATCCAATACTACTATAGAATTGTTGGTTATCTATAATAAACCAATAATTTCTACACTCATCCTTTCTAAGGGTCAAAATATATGGTGTCAAGAGGATTTGGTGTATAAGGTTCCTTATTTTGTAGTTTTTTTGATTTGAAATGTGTCTTTATTGGGTGAGGATTTTATGAATGTTTATTTCCCTCTAAATAACATAATATGTGAGTATAGTGATTTGTATCATTATACCTGAAGAATGTTTTCATGAATAGTAATATAACTTTTATTTTAACAGTGTTAAAAAAACATATTTTCATGGGTATGAGGAAATTTGTTTTACTACAATTGGATAATATGGAATCTAAATATATTTTTTCATATTGATACATTTTTTTATGTTACTATTTGAAAAGACAGGGAGGCATAAAATTTCATTTTTTGTCATCTCATAAGGATTATAATGCATGTTTCTCTCATTTACCCACTAATATATATGGTTATCTATTTTTCTTATATGAATAACATTAATTTCTTAATATATTATCAAAATACCTCAATTGTTTATGTAATGTAATGTTTTTTATCACCTGTGGAGAAATTACTTTAGGAAAATGGTCTGTGGGAATTTTGGTATGAAGGGTATTTTTTATAATAAATTTCATAGAAGGAAAATAACTTTAGAGGATATAATTTTTAGTATAAATAATCCCAAGGATGGGTATATAAATTAAGGTTAGTAGAATATAAGGGAAAAGTGGGTAGTGGATGTAACAACTAGGAAACATAGGTCAGGGCTGCAAGATGTTAAGAAAGTATATATTGGAAGTTATGTTTCTTGGATAAGGATGGATAATTAAGGGGGTGTTGTGTAGCATTTGAAGCTTGTTTTGTGGATGCAAGGTCTAAATTAGGTTAGAATAATTTCTATGAAAATATATGTTTTGAGTTAGGGAAAAAATATGTTTGTGGGAAGGTTGTTTATCTAGCTAGTGAGGATGGGGTAGCCATGATGGATTATAGTTCATTGTGATAATAGACAATAAATTCAAGAGTGTAAAGAGAAAATTGGAGTGGGATATGGGAATAGAGGAAGGGGAGTGGAATTAACTATTATTTCAACTCTATATTCTTCTTTGGGGATTTAATAATAGATTGAAAGTGAAACAAAACTTTAATCATTTCATGCTTATATTGAATAGGTAATTAATTGGTAAATGAAGTTGAATTTTACTAAGATAATTCAAAGAGATATGGTGGATGAAACCACTTTTAAAATAAGTTACTCTTAAAAGGTTTCATTGGAAATGGGTAATAAGGCTATGGTGGTTAAATAAGGTTTAAAAAAGGTCCCACCTAGAAAATCTAGAAAATTAAATGAATTATCATAGTAAAAAATAAATATATTTAATAGATATTAGGGGTTATTTTTTACAATACTAAATCCTTTTATTATATAGTTTATGGAAAATAGATGTAGTATTATGAATGTTGAATTTGTTTTTAAAATTTTCCCATCTTCGGTTTATAGAATGTTGTTTTGTCTGACCCTTTCCTTCCCATTTACATTGTTTCCTCTTTTCAATTATAATATTTTATATTTTTCTCACAGTTCAACATTTCTCAGTTATTATTATTATTAATCATTTTTTAATTATAATTTTATTTTCTCTTTTATAAAGGTAAATTTTAAATCATAATTTAAAAATATATTAACATTTAATCTTCACTTAATTGTTTTTATCTAATAAAAATTCATTGTTGGATTACCACATAATGAATATGTAATGAATTTGGGGAATAAATTGATGGTTTTTTTAAATTCTCCTTACTAAATGTTCAAAAAATGACTTCTTTTTAATTAGATGCATACAAATTTTAAATATAAGAAAGTTTTTAAGAAAACTAATCAAGGATCATTTAATTTTAAATGTTTTTAATCCAATTTATAGTCCCTATATTTAGAATGGTTAAATTTTGTAGAATTCATCAACTAATGGTTATGGAGATTTTCAAGATAATAATTCATATCAAATTGAACAAATGATTCATGATAGTAAATTGGAAACAAATGATATAACACTAAAAAGAGAGTTCCTATATGTTGATGCTGAAAAAACTATATCTAGGTTGTATAAAATTTACAGTTTTATCAAAAATTGTTAAGATTCCTTAACCTAAAATCCAGAAATGGATGGAATGACAATTATTTTAACAAATTGTCACATCTATTGGAATCCACACTTCATAAAGGCCAAAAGCAGTCATATATAATTTATAATATAAAAAATATAATATGTGACATGGGATTGTGCTACTAGAATATACATTCCTAGCCCAAATGAATATTTATTATTTAGGGATCAATAAGAAATTATATATAGGTTTCCCAAATTTGGTATAACATAGTATAAGTTAAAATAAAAAACATAGGTCATCATATCATTTATGCCAGGTACCAAGACTCCTAGAAAAAAATTTGGTATCTACCTATAATTTCTCATTTGAAATTTTTATTTATAAATTCAAATGATGTAGAAAAAAGGTTATTACAGTATGCTAGTGAGTAAATATCTAAAGGAAAAAATGAATCATCTAGTCGATCATCTACAATAGAAGAAAATTGATTTGCAATTTCCTATATTCAAAAAAGAAGTTATAAATATCAGACTTGGACTCTGTATATACAGAATTCGTCCATATAAGAAATTTCATTCAAAAAAATGACCATATACAATTTTTTTAGTAATTTATAACATATCTTCTGAATTTTTTATGATGAAAAAATATGTTTAGGTGATATGATCATATCATACGTTGATATTTCATAATTTTATATGAATATTCCAAACATTTAATAATAATAAACACCCATGGATCATGAATATTTAGTGTATTTGGACACTATATATATAATAAAATAATTTCATAAAAAGTTCTTAAAAATAACCCCAAGAGTTATTCTCTCATTGTACCCTTATTATTCATTTTATACTTTAAAATATTCTTGATAACCTAGTGAAAATGGAAACGTAATTAAAGGTGATATTAGATGATCAATAATAGTAATCATAGGAGATGTCAATCAATGGCTGTAAATGAGCATAAGATAAGAATAATGGAATTAGAACATGATCATAACATAAGAAACTCTTCACAATAAATCATAGATAATAAATTTAGAGGTATAGAATAAATCTTTAGAAATTGGAAATATATAATTCGTAAGACTTATGAATCATTAATAATTATTAATGGTTCATGAGAACATATCATATGTAAAAAAACATTTCATAAGAATTGTATGGATCAATCATAAGTATAGGCATTCATAATAATATCGTGGGCATCATACATTTCATTAATGAATTAACTAAACAAGATAATTTAAAAATTCACTTAGGATTGACTTATACTTATTTGACTTCATTTTCTATTTGTATTTTCTTAACATCATCAACTCTTTGGATTTTTTAACTCAATCATATATTATGAGTTTCTTAACTCTTTCATCATTACCAAATGCAATGGACGGCTATATAATTTAAAACCCACTCATCATTTTATGAAAATTATATAAATATGTGCCATAAAGTAATAAAACACCCATTGATTAATTACACCAATATCCTTCGAAAATAATCATGGTTTGTAAACATCTCATCATCACATAATGATAAGCTACCCAAATAAGGGAAGTGGATTGTATCATATAATAATTCATTATCTTATCATAGCTGAAGTACCATGTGGGGGATAATTGGGTTTCAGTCAATAATATTAAGAAAATAATCATCATATTTAATATATACAATTATATGGAATCACAAGATCATATCCCCAGAAAAACATAACAACGCTTAAAGGATGTATACATAGAATAAATATGTATTTAATATACACTTTAAAAATAAAGAGACAAAAACTCTTTTTTCTTATACCAATTAAAAAAAATTCCTATAATATTGAGGAAAGTATTTCCATGAAAATAACCATGAAAACATAAAAATTATTCTTCAAATAAAATTATATTCATAGTGACAATAAATGTTTTTTGTGTATTAAATATCAATACAATGATTCATTTCACAATTTTTGTACAAAGTACATAATAACATCATCAAAAACATTATAAAATATAAGTTTTAAAACATTTGTAATGAAAGTAAAATATGGTTGAAACTAATTTCAAAAAAATCATTTCATCAATGAAAAGAAAATTCTTAAAAACATTTTAAACAACATAGTCATGGAATAAAGAAATCTCCAACCGAAGAATAAATAAGGTAAGTTTTTCTTAAAAAACTTTCTCGATATTTTTAAGTAACCAAGAGAGTAAAATGGTAAAAATATAAAAAATTCTTCGAATAAATAGAAGATAATTAAATATATGTGGATTTATGTATAAGATTCATATAATTTCCCTCTACTTAAATTTAGTGTAGACAACTCTAAAAGAAATTTAATTGTTACATTAACTAGAACCTCATGTAATGTATTTCTTCATATGTATTAAAAACTCCTCTATAGTAAATATAAATTTATTATAAATTTATTAAAAAAATAAAATTCAGGAAAAAAATATATTTTTCATTCGATTATAATTTTATATTTTCATTTTGTTAACAATTTCCTCAGTAAATAATATTTTCTGTGAAAATTGGTATGTTTTCCATGCATATTTTGGTTCCATGGTTCTGGTACTTGTATATTGGAATATTTTTATTTATCTATATAATATTAAACATGATATAATTATAATTATCATCCATTATATACACTTTTATAAACATTTATAAAATATAGTGAAGAAAAATTAATTGAATCACTTCATGGAGATGGTAGTCCGTACAAATGCCCGGGTGATGTTTTCAATTTTCTATGTGTGAAAAAAACAATTAAATAATATTTCACCATTAAATAATCATAATTATATCATTAATTTCATATATATTCCTTAAAATTATCATTTTTATCATCTTTGTAAATTTATAATGAAAAACGAATCACATCGCTTCATAAAGGTGCTAGTCCACATGTATGCACGAGCGACGTTATCATCTACCAATGGATGGGAAGGAGATAAAAAATAGTTGTACCATAATTAAAATAAAATATCAACATATTTATGATATTTTATTCATTATTTTATGGTGGATAAAAATATTTGAAGGTGGGATAAAAAGGAATAAACCTTTAAATAATTGGGTAAGATGATAACCTCTTCTTTGAGAGACTTCCTTTAAATTACACAATAAGCCTTATTATGTTGGTATTAGGGTTAGACTAGTAGATCAATAATTAATGAAACTGAGATATAAATTTTTCTGGTAAGGTATTTTTTTAACAAGCCTAAAATTATGTGAATAATATAAGGGAAGAGGTTCTCTTTTCTATGTGAGTGGAGGGACACACATGGAATTACTTAAAACATTTCCATAACATATGGCCACTTTCATTTTAAAGTAAACATAAATGAGAAATAATTAAAATATAAAATAATATGAGGTATAAATGACATCAAAAAAATAATATTATTATTTTATGTATAATTTTGTCCTCATCTCTTAGTTTAGCCCTCATTGTAAACCTTTTTTAAACCTAACTATTATAATAAATTTTTATTATTTTTACTACTAATTACCATAAAAAAATAAATAGGATTCATTGAATAATTTTTACATGATTATATAAATAATGAATACATTTTATCAAATTCAATTCTTTAAATTTTTGGTATTATTTTAAAAATAAGCAAGAAAAATGCAGTAAAAAATGTTTTTAGAAAAAAAAATTTATACATGAAACTATATTTATTATAATTCCATTCCTAGAGAAAACCATCATATAATTTTGAATAAAACATTTAATATTTAATATATTAATTACTTTAAAATAAATCTTTATTAGTGATTAATTTTATTTATTAAAAAAACACATTGTGCACGTTGATGATTTTTTTAGGAAAACAGCTTATTTTACATTCAAATGATTTTATTTTCAAATAAAAACAAATAATAACCAATGAGTTTATTTTATACGTGTGTAAAATATATTTTTTTATAAGTTTAATATTATTAATTAATTTTTAAATATAATAAGACATTTCAAAATAGTTTTTTGGGATTAATGGTATTTCTTAAGTGAATTAAAAATTATTTTAAATAATTATAATTAATATAAATATTGTATAATATGATTCATATTATAATATATATACATTATTAACATAACATCAATGTTTCATGTAGAAAATCTATTTAACATGTATAAATAATTAAAGAGAAATAAATCATAAAATCCTAGGGTGTTACATTCAACCCCGTTATAAGAATTATGCCCTCAAACTTTTGTCACTCCGATATTAAAATAGAGGATAATTATGCCTTATCAAATTCTCAAGTTTCTATGTAGCATCCATAAATTTATCATTTAACCTCAAAACAAGGACCATGTGATGGGTCTTCTTTTTCAACACTTTCTCTTTTTGATCCACAATCTCCCCCAGTTTATTCCCATAAGAAATATCATTATCTCGTGATATAACCAAAGAGTCCAGAACATGCGAATGATAAGGTATATAATTCCTTGTGATAAATACATGGAAAAAATCATCAAACTGGGATATATTTAATATAATCACTAATTTATAATAAATTTTCAGCATGTTATCAATAATTTCAAAGTGACCAATATATGTAGGTTTTATATTTCCCATCTTTCTAAATATAATAACAACATTCTAATAAAATATTCATAGGAAAAGATTATCACCAACTTTAAACTCTAGATATCTATGATGATGGTCACTATAGTTCTTATGTTTACTATGAACTACCTAGATATGATTTTGAAAGGATCTAATATTTATTTCAGTCTCCTCAGTTATCTTCCGTCGAAAGAGATTTCATTCTCTAACTTTATCCTAGTACATTGGAGTTATGCACTTCCTATCATGAAGGGATTCATAAAGAGCCAACTAAATTATTGAAATTTATTATTGACACAAAACTATACCAAATAAATATATTGATCCTAACAAAATTTTTAAATCTAAGTATTGTTCTACTGAAATAAGGTATAGGGTCTGAATGGTCATGTCAAACCAAACATCTATATAACGATGATATAAAGTTATAATGTTAAACAGTGTATTAAATTGTTGTTGAAGACATCAATGAAACTTCAAGTTAAACATCATATCCTATTTAGATAAAATAGAATGTGGTAATCGATGATTCCTTATAACTTCTATAATATATATATATATATCCTCTCAAGCCAGTCCAAAGATAAATCTTCTCTAGTGATAATGAAATGTTTCGAATTTATAAGGTGATGGACTACAGACCAAATAAAATATTCCCTTTAGATGTCTTGGGATTCCAACAAAAAAATTCTTGGTGTTGTTTTCCTATATCCATTCTAGTATGATTAATGGTTATAACATACACATACATTTTTGGATCATAACATTAACTTTTTGACATACTAAGCATTGAGATACAAACATTACAATATCCATTTTCATGTTATACTACAGGAAATAATATTTTAGATCATTATACATCATTAAACTTCTATAATGGATAGAGAATCATGAACTATGACATTCATCTAATAAATCCTTCTACAATTTTGGTATTGATATGAAACATACTTTATTACTAAACCTTATCATTTTATCATAATTATAAAACAACTCCAAAACATTTCTCACCTTGTTTTATAGTTTCTCATCTTCCTTTTATGGCTTCAAAATCCTCAAATAGATTAATGGTTTAACATTAATCTAATAAATATGAGATCTTTACCTTTTCCTCATTATTTCAAGATTCATATTCCATAAATTCATATGTATTGGATCTCTTTAAATATTTAATAAGGAAAAACTAGTATGGTCTTTCCAACTCAAATCATCAGCCACATTGTTCACCTTCCCATGATGGTAATGTGTTGTGCAATCATAATATTTAATTAACTTGAACCATATTCTTCAGTATATATTTAACTCTCTATATGTTAATATATATATCAAGATTTTATGATCTGTATATATGTCACATTTTTACCATAAATATAACTCCTCCATATTATCAAAAATACCATTTCCAAAACAAATTAGGAGTAAAGAGAATTTTTATCAGGAATTTTCAATTGATGTGAGGTATAATCTATGACTGACTGAAAATCATTTTTTTATTTTATAAAGCCAGCTTAGGGGTGTCCGGGGCCCAACCAACCTGATCCAGCAAACCATTACAAAGAGCACAACTAAAGAGCAAAAAATTAAAAGTCATAGTACCCGAAGTCTTCACCGCAACCCAAGCTCGATTTCTCTTCCCCAGTTGCTGATTCCCACTTCGGGCTTCTCCAAAAACTCGCACTATGAATGCGGTTTCTAAGATTCTCCAGAGCAGCAAAGTCTGGCGAAGCCTTTTTTATCCCGCTGCCTTTCTTGACTGCAATAGTCTCCTACTAATCCCTTTTTGAAGCAGAACTGGTCCGCATTGGGCACGGGAGGTATGAATAGTCCTTCCTTGATCTCATAGTTTTAGTTGCAGCCAACATTCTTTCCCCTACAACTTTTTCTTGGGTCCCCTATTGGACAACCTCACTGAAGGACCGACCAGCCGGAGCACTCATGGTCTCATTAACATTACAATTTTCCTTCCCCACTCTGGACTGTTCAAAGAAGCAGTCCCTCCTGTGATCTATATTTCTATTCTCTCTCAAAGGTAGACACATATCCTCTAACGGAGCGTTCACCTCGTCCATGGCGTGTGTCTCCATCCCAAAACCACCAGCCTGCGAGTTTCCCAACCTCTAGACTCCACCAACCACCAGAGCGCCACTCTTGGCCATGCTAGGGATGTCGTGGATAGCAAGAATTTGTCCCAAGACCTCCTCTAATTGAACCACCTCCATCTCCTTACCATGGCTAGCCTGCTCAGCAACAAATACATCAGACTGTTGGTTATCCAGAACCACCAACTCATCCTCCTTCCATGCATTCTCCTCCTCCACCATTTCTTCAGCCAAGAAATCCTCGGACAGTCCGTTAAACCTGTTACTTAATGAAATAAAAGGGGTAGCCAAAGGGTCCAGCCTGGTACAATTCCTATCCCCTAGCATGACAACCACTTCTTCAGAATTTGCATCTCTTTCAACCCCAGCCTTCTCTAAACAATTCTCTCCCATTACGCCAGGAGAATTCCTAACATCCTGACTGCCTCCCTGCTAGGCCCTATATAATTACTCTCCATAGCCAACCCAGGCTCACATAACACCTTCCCTCTTTAAAATGATTTCTCATATTCCTTTTTTTAAGAATATATATGAATGTCATTTATAAAGACAAACAAAAATTGATCAATGTATTCTCTAAAGAATCTTTTCCTAAGATCCATGAAGATTTTTTGGGATTTAGTAACACCAATTGGCATCACTAAAAATTCATAGTTTCCATACCTAATATGAAAGGATGTATTGGGAATGTATTTACATTTTACCCACAATTGATAGTATCTAAAACAATGGAGAATCATTGAAATGTTTTGATCTCCTTCTAGTTGATCAAACAAATCATTAATATGGTAAAAATGATACTTATTATTTTTTAGGGTATTTTTAATTTATGGATAATCATTTAATATTCACATTTATCCATCAAAATTATTAAAAAAATAATGGGTGCACTTTATGTTGACACACTTGTCCAGATGAATCCTTTATCTAAATTCTCATGGAGTTGCTTCATTAATTAATTAAACTTAGTTTTGGAAATTCTCTATGTTGTCTTTGAAAAATTTCTAGAAACATGTATTGATTATATTGAAAACTCAACTTTTTTATTCAAATTAAGGATAGGAACCTCTTCCATAAAGACATTAACAAACTCCAAAATAATAAGAATCATTTTTTTGAGTATCTGCCAAACCATCTAAGATAAATACCCATTATGAATATGAATCAAGACCCATAAAATGGAATTAATTTTATTTATAATTTCATATTCATTCAAAATACAATAGGATATGATTTTTAAATTTATAATATCAAATATTATTTCATTATTCCAGTACTTTTTAAGAGATTTATATAGGGATAGCTAATCAATTCAAAAAATATAATCAAATCCCACTAAAGGACAAATAATATTATTTACATAGGACATATTCATACAAAAATTAACAAGAAATATCCAACTCAAGAGTAGAGGATAAGTGTGAATTAACCATCATGATCCACTCCAATTATTAATGAATCATAGACCATTACATAGTCTAGGATTTAAACCTTAGATTCGGGAATTGACTCAGATAACTCAAATTTTCTCCCACATATATGAAATTGAAATATAAATAGTACCTTAGGATGTCATTTATTTTTCTCCATAAATCTTCTAATTTTCCTCCAAAATTACGCGCTCTATGCCCTTTTTTTAACAAATAAAACAAATTCTTGTTCCATTGAGTCATTTTCTTGGGTTATTTATCCCACATTCCTCACTTGTGGGAAGCTGAATCTTCTTCCCTCCGGGGTCTTCAACAACTAAGCATCCATAAAACTCTATTTTTCTCTTATTTTGTGTGTTAGAATACTCACAAAAGTTTATGTTTTTAATCATGTATTAATATAGACTATTGTTCATAATAACAAGATTTTACATTCTTGATCTCATTGCATGTGGTTTCTGTTATTCAAATTCATTTCATTGCTTATCACATTCAGAATCAACATGATTCCTCCTGGATCTATCCACTTACAAAATGGAAAAAAACAGAATTTAAGAAATAATAATCACTGTGAAAAATCATATAATCATGAAAAATCATTCAAAGGAAGCCTGTATCATGAAACCTATTTCTCAATATATGAAATCCTATGTTTAACCTATTCCATCCATGGTCACTATCTCTTCAAATTAATTATAATGGTTTATAAATAAAGTTCCAATTCACTCAACCAAATCACTTGTGAGGGTCCATCGAGGTGTACAATTGTATGCCCACTCATCCTGAACATGTGAAGATAGAGTTAACATCTAATATGACCTATTTAAAGTAGTTAACTCTAGGTATTGATGTGCCAAACCAACCTCCACAGGCCAGTATCTCTAAAATGATGTATTTTATAAGAAACTCACTCTCTTTTATTTAGCATTACTTTGTATTTTATCCTATATATATGTTTATCCAAAGGGTTCTCACTGAAGTATTGTAAACCTAATCTCCAAAAATAACTAAACCATACTCAGATACCAACATAGGTGAACCAAGTAATACATACATAAATATTTTATCATTTTATATCAATATGCAATATAGTTCAAAATATTACATGCTCAATGAATATACATTTTTAGTGCCTTTGGAGACTAGATACGTACTCAAATTATTTCATAATAGATCTTCAATATATCCCACATAGTTTTTCTTTCATAGTTCCCTTAATAGAAATTTTTTACTTAATAGCTTTCTTCATAACCTGTATAAAACAGAAACATAATAAAGGGTGATCTATGATACCCAATAAGGGTAAACATAAGATATATCAATCAATTATCAGAAGTGATCATAAGATATATAAGGGTATTAGATCATGATCATGACTTAAAATTTTCATACTAATCAGTCATAGATCATCAACAATGAGTAATATAATAGAGATTTAGTATTTCAAAAGACATGATTCATAATATCCATAGGCTTATGAACTTATCATTAGAATTGTGTAACCCCATCATATGAATAGACAGTCATAATAATATCTTGGAGATCATACATTCATAATGTGATTACCTAAATATTATAATTCAAATATTATTATAAGAATACCTTATATCTTATCAAATATATTGTCTTTTATGAGTTTATTAACTTCTTCATCTCAAATTAGTTTCTTAACTTTATCTTCACTTATGAGTTTCTAAACTCTATCATCATGACCCAATGAATTGGAGGGATATATAATTTCAATTTCAACTATCAAATAATAAAAACCACATTTTTCTGTTCCAAAATAATATAAAAAATTCATCACATCATCTTAACATAACCTATTGAAAATAATTGTTTTTTTAACATTTCACAATCACATAATCATAATCCACACAGAGAAAGGAAGTAGATGGTATCATAAGAGAATTCATTGTCTCATCATATATTAATTAACATATAGGAAAAAAACGGGTTTTATGTATTCATCCTAAAGTAATAATCATCATAAGTCATCTAGAAAAGTGGATAGAATCATAAGATCATGTTCCTAGTGAAACAAAGTAACCCTTAAAGCATGTTAACATAAATAAAAAACTTTTTAATATATGATTTCAAAATATAGAGAAAACATTAATTTTCTTTTGGTAATGTTTTAAAATAGAAATCCCAAGAATATTGAAAAAAATATATGTTTTAAAATAACCATGGAAACATGTTAAGTAATCATCAAATCAAATTAAAGATATGGTGATGGGAAAGTGTTTTCTTATGGTAAACGTTAAAAAATATTACTTTCAAACTTTTTATAAATAGTCAAGAAATCCTATATAGAAAACATGGTAAAAAATAATTGTTAAAACTTTTTAAAGGATATTAAAATATAGTTGAAATTAATTTAAAAAACAAATTTTTTTATATAAAATATTTATAAAACAATATAAATAACTTAGACAAGGAAGAAAACATTTTTAGACCAAAGAGTAAATAAGGTCGATTTCTGTGAAAAACACTTTCTATGTCTTTTCAAGTACCAAAGAGAGGAAAATTATAATAATATATAAAAATACTTGGAATAAGTAGAGTATAATAAAATATATGGGGTTTAAAATATAATTTCCATATAATTTCCTTTAATGTAAATTTAGGAAATATATTCATAAAAAGAAATGATATTGTTCTATAAACCCTTACCTCAGGTCCCATCATGTTTGTGCACATTCAAAACTCTTATATAAAAAATTTTGACTTGTTATAAATATATTAAAAAATGAAACATAAATTAATATTTAGAATTCAATTATAATTATTAATTATCCTTTTATTAATTATTTATTCATTAAAAAAATTTATTATGAAAACTAGTCTATTTTCCATGTATGATTCAGTTTGATGGTTGTGGTACTTCATGGAGAGTGTAGTCTATATGTACACACGGGTGATGTTTTTACATTCTGATAAATGGAATGAAAGAAATGTAAATAATAATTCACCGTTAGATAATTATAATTCTATCATAAATATCATATATATTCCTTAAATTTAACCTTTTTACCATCCATGTAAATATTATATGAAAAATGAATCACTTTGCTTAATGGAGGTGGTAGTTCACATATACACAAGAGCAATGATTTCATTTTCCAATGGATAGGTGGGAGAAAGAAAATGGTTTTCCCATAATTATAATAACATATATATATATATATGATATTTTATTCATTGTATTAGGATGGATACAAAATATTTATATTAAGCAGAAAAATACATAAACTTTGAAAGATTTGGGTAAGATGATTGCCATATCATTGAAAAACCAGCTTTGAATTTCACCTCAAACCTTTTTAATGAAGTCTTATGGTAATAGTAGAAGCTCTATAATGAAGAGAATAAATATATATTGTCATTTATTAGGTATTGGATAAAATATAAGGCTCAAAATGTTTGCAAACAGTTGGATAAGAGGTGTCCTTTTGTAAGAGTGCGGAGGGACACATAAGGAATTACTTAAAAGATTTCAACAATATGTGGTCATATTCTTCAAAAGGTGGAATAAAATTTCCATGTATTAAAATTAAAGATAAAATAAGGTTTAAATATCCTCAAAAATTAATATTTAGACAACTTTAATATTTATTCTTCTGTTATCTCTTAGTTTAACACTTGGTAAACCTCATTTAACCCTAATCATGGTAATATATTTTTATTATTCATTACAACAAAAAAATAAAAGTGGAATAATTAAAAAACATTATTATTTAAAATATATATTCTATTTTATCAAATTAAATTTCTATAGTAGGATGAAATTAATTTTATGAAAACACACAAAATTCAAATAAAACCGTTTTTTGAAAAATACTTTTTTAAGCATAAACCTAGATTTATTATTTATTTATGCCAATAAATACCATTAGAAGAATGTTAAAACTTTTTATTGAATATATAGTCTATATATTTTATCAAAATAATTTATAAGTAAAGATTAATTCAATTTATTAATAAAAATACATGTTTCATGCAAAAAATCCATTTTTAGAAGAAAAAATTCCTTTTACCTTCTAATGATTTTATTTTCATCAATAATAAAAGAACTCATTTTCTACATGTGTAAACAATTTTTTTTAAGTTTAATATTAATAAAAAAAAGTTATTTAAAATAAAATATCTTTCTAAAAATCTATATGAAAAAAACATTTTAAAATAGTTCCTTATGATCAATTTTTATTTCTAAGTGAATTAGAAATTATTTTTGATATTTATATTTTATTTAAATACCAAATAATGTGATTCATATTAAAATGTATAAATATTATTCACATGTGTTCAGTGTTCACTTTAAATAAATATATAAATCACATTTAAATTATTCAAAATAAATAAATCATAAAATTTGGGGTTGTTATATATATCACGTTGAATTTAATGATTTTTGGATCAAAATAGCACAAAATGATGTTAATGTCTATTTTTCACCATTAACATATTATTGGAATGAAATATGTGAATAATTTATCACAGTGTATGATTCTATTGAAAAGAAATATTTTAAATTGCATGTAGTGATTATTTTTACTATAAATTACCTCACAACGTATAAAAAATTTCTAGATACAATGTTAAGGAGCATAAAATTTTTCAAATTTTGGAAGAAGGAAATTCAAGTTATCAACTAGAAAATCAAAGAAAAACATTATCCATGGGTCATTAAAGGTTTTTTCTATGGATCACTCTTATAAAATATTTAAAATGATTTCAATGGATCAAGTAATTTTAAATTTCTATATTTCCTTTGAAAACTGATCAATATTTTAAGAGGGTGAAAAACATCGATGTCACATTTCGAAAGGCATCGATATTTGGTAATGATACAAATTTATGGAAGAAATGGTAATTTATTTTTTGAGATTTTATATGATAGATATCATGTCTTCAAACATTAAATTTATGTTATTTATATTAAGAAAAATATCTTTGATTTTTTTATTGGAACATTCTTTTATATTCAAGGTATAATATTGCATTTAATAAAAATGAGAATATGATTAGAGTTATCTCTCATTACTAAAGGAAAATGAATATACCTATCATCATATTTTTATATATCATACAAGAGGGAGTAAATTATTTTTCCAGTGCCTCCATATTATATAAATGTCTCAAGGTTATCTTTAAAATAGGAAATAAATATGTCACTAAAATATTTGAAGTTAATAGGTACGAAATATCATGATTATCATGTTATGATACAACAAATCCTATATTTATGATAACTTATGTGATATCTCTAAATCCCTGTAATTATTATCAAAGTATGTTGATTAACACATCATAAAAATGGTACGTGTCATATGGAACAATCATTAATAATAAATATGGGGAAATGATCCCTTAATAATGCCCTAAATTTATAAGAACTGTATATTTATTTCTTGT
The DNA here is from genome assembly GCA_963277665.1 of Viscum album. Lineage (NCBI taxonomy): Eukaryota > Viridiplantae > Streptophyta > Magnoliopsida > Santalales > Viscaceae > Viscum > Viscum album. The sequence continues at coordinate 386,149,922 of OY728125.1, forward strand.
TTAAATTTTCAAATTTTAAATAATGTAAGATATTATTTTTATAATTTTATTCATTATTTAAGTCATATAATTTAGCAAATTTAATAAATTGTTTGTTCATTACCCAAAATTTCCTTACATATTAATATTAATTTTTCTATTATATTTTTATCATTTTAATATTACATGTTAGTTTTTATTTATTTCGAAATTATTTTATGTCTCATAAATGTTTCCATTATTTTTTAAGGATTTTAGTAAAATATTTTTAATGAAAATGATAAAAAGTATGCTATTTATATCATTTTCATTTTTTTGTTAAATTTTATATGTAAAAATTTATACTTGTATCATATTTTACTATTTTTCATATTTTATTAGTATGAACATGTTAGATAAAATAGTTGAGTCATCTCAATATTCCAGAGAGCACCCTCCACATACATATACAGAGGACCCTACTCATTCTTCAACACAAGAGCACTCTAATTGTATAAGGAAATATAAGGATTATGGAGTATGTAAACAACGCATTGTTTTACTTATCATGACATGTTTTAGTAATATAGGTAAATTTGTTTCTTCTCACTTTTATTTTAAATATTTTCTAACTGACACTAAATAATTGAAGAGTGTATTCCCATATTTGTTTCAAGGACATGGAAGGATTTTAATTCAACACTAACTTGAAATATAGTTTTTGGTAAAAGATAAAATGAAAACCAATATCAACTATAAGGTTTTTTAGATAAACATAAATGGAGGAAGTGTTTTGAAAGTAGAAATCATGAATCAATTTTTGTAAGTTTAATACTAACTATTTAAAGTAATTTATTCTTTATAATAACTAAAAAGTCATATTTATGATTTTTTAAACCATAATTAACATGCACTGATGGGACCTCAACAGGATATTTTGTTGAAGAATGTTGTAGGGTCCTGAAAAATTCGAAAAGGAGAGTGGAAATCCCAGCCCATTGAATCAAGGTAGATTCTACCCAATTCCCCCCCCCCCCCAAATAATTGGGAAAGGTGGGGAGAAAACTCAAAGGATAGCCCAAGATGAACCAATCCGCAGCTCGGTCCTGTGAAAATGCTACTTGGCCGGTTCCGTGAAGCACCACCTCCGTGGACCGCTGTCATTTGCAGAATAGAGGCGGAGATCCTCCATGGGTGCAAAGTAGGACTAGCGCTGACCCGGTCCACCGTCATGAACCGCCCTAGCCGCGAACCGCGTCGACCGGCCCGGACCGCATCTGCAGTCGTTTGCGGAATGGAGGCGGAACCCTGTGCGGCCCTGAAGCACTCCCCGAGCTCGTTTGGTTCGTGGGGGGGTGTTCAATTCCCCCTGTGAGATGTGCATTGACCGAGTCATCTGAAAACCTAGTTTTTGGTCATGGGACTCCCCAAAAGGTGTCGCATGACCACAGATGCATCTTTTTCCCCGCTCTATAAAAGGAGACCGAGGGGAAGGTAAAAATGGAGGATTCTGAGAGATCGACCAGATTCGGGTGGAATTATTTCGAAGAAAGGATCTCAAGATTTCGCAAACATCGAAGTTCTAGTTCGTGAAACAGAACATGTATGAAGCTTGAAGAGAATTAAAAACGAACCGAAAATGCATAATAACTTGGTGAACCGCAGACATAAAATAACAAAGAAAAGATGACCATGAACCATGGCCCCTCCGCGGATTCACTCCCCACGGACCAGGGATTTTATGCCCCTTTTCCAATCTGTCACACCTCATAGCACCCACCTATGCAGGCGAAGCCCTGACCGATGAGCCCTTGACCGGCGCCGCCCTCAGCCGCCGCTGCTCGCATGGATCCCTCCATGTACCACCCTAGTACGCGGGCTGAACCTGAAGGTGTGAACCACCCTGGTGTCTGGGATGCTCGTCAGTCTGCGGACCACCCTAGTTTGCGGAAGCCCTCTCCAGCTACGTATCACCTCCCTACACGAAGGGTGGCACCACTCATACACATGTGTGTCCCACCAGATCCTTCGGAGTTGCCATTTCTTAAGCCAAATAAAATCCTCCCAATCCGACCTGATCCTCTGCACCCCCCACATTGGCCCAATCATCGGCCCCGAGCCAAGGCCTCCACCAGAGCAACCGGACCCATTTTATGTAACCTCTAGGCGCATCATCATTCCGTTTTGAGTTCACATACCCATGGTATGTGAGGGGGAAGGGGTTTCTATGACCCTTGGGTGGATTCCTGAAGCATTCCTGGGTTCAAATTCCCTCGGTATGCAGAGTCCAAGCCCAGGAGCCCCCTTTCTGCCCCTCTACTTGTTGGGGTTGGGGCACTTCTTTCCTCCCCGAGGCATGGCGGGATACCCGTCTGAAGGAAGCCCCCATGCACCTTTGTACTTCCCCATGGCCATGCCCAGGGAAATATGTAGCGGGGAAGGGTGATGCTCCATCATTCTTTGGAGTCAAGTCCCTCTCTCGCTGTGCTTTGTCACCCTGGTAATCCACCTCGGAGTAAGCCCCGACCTTATGGTCCTCCTTTATGCGTAAACCCCTCTCCACTTCCCACGGACGCACCTTTTGTGACGTGATCGTCTGGTCCCTACTGCCTCTTGTTTCTCACACCGAGCATGAATCACGTGGGATTAGAGTAAGCATATACCAGGAAATCTTCTTCTGGGCCTCCACATTGTGTAAGCCCCAATCTATGAAAACTACGAAGACTTTGATTCCCTACCACAGAGATACATAGAAAGCCTCTATGAGGATCAATCCTGATCACCATCGGACCCCCAGGACCACATTCACATCGGCTCTCCGACACTCATATTCAAACTGTGTGGAATTTGATCCTTGTCTCCTAGGCAGGGTACGTAGGAAGCCTCCCTAATGTTTAATCCCAAAAACCGGTCGATCTGACTATCTTCACATCGGTTCACCGCACCACTCCAAGTTCCGCCTCAATGAGTCCAAACTCCTCGGGGTCATTAATCCAATGAGGGATGGTAAACCTCGGGCCTAAATGATTTCGAACCCCTGAATCTAGCTGACCATTTCCCACCAGGAGAAATCCATGGATACTATTCTTGGTTATAAACTGAAGATTATCGAATATATGAATACGTATTAAATCTATAAGAGAGTCTCGGAATAGGCGATACTCCCCCCCCCCAAAGGGTGTGATGAGCCCCACTTCCCATCCTCTCAACCAATGCGAGTTCTTAAGAATCACTGGCCAAACCACCCAACGAGCACCTGCCTTTGGAAAGTAAGTCCATGTATCATTGGATATGGAACTTTTGGGCGTTTCAAGAGTGACCTGAAACAAAAATGGTGAACTTGATGTGAACCTTTAACCAAGTATGACGGATTTAGCCTAATCCCACCCTGTACCCCCTTTATACTCACAAGGAGGGCCAAGCAAGGTCATCAATTTCGTAGGGGATCATGAGATGCTGCTTTGACTGGTTTTCTATTTTTATTTGTTAAAATGTTTTACAGGTACCACACAGAACTCCCTTCGATCAAATAGCATCAAAAAGGAACTCACAGGCATGTGCTTCCAATAGTGCGATGATAGGACATCCTCACCAACGGAGGACCCCTTCACCTACCCAGTGTCTTCAATGCTGGATCTCGGATACGTTGGTCTGAGAGTAACACATGAATGGTACTCTCTCAACGGTGGAGGCAGCCATTCATTCCCTCCAATCCGCCAGGACTCACTGGTCGCCTACCCAGCAGCGGCTGCAAAGGCAGATCTAGACAGCTCATGTTTCCATCTCCAACCGTTTCGGGAGTCTATCCCGAGAACGAGGCAATGTGTACCTCCCTTATCTTAGGGAGGCAGATGAGGTCGATGTTGAGAACTTCATCCCTACTGAACTGGTGTCCCGCTCGAAGGCCCCCACCAGAAGATGTCATCACGGTCACACCGCGACTCAACATCCTCACGCTCAGAAGGATGTAGCCTCAAGGATCCAGGCCCACGCTCCCTGAGCTCTGGCCCCTCGGACCGCCTGACGAAGGCGAGAAACTTACAACCAGGGACTGGTCATCACCCTTATCCCCGAGGAGGAGCTCCACTGCCCAGCCACGGAGATGCATCACAAACAGGCACATACACCTATTCGCTCCTCCAAATCCTGCCATCCAGATATTGTGGCATCATACGAGCAGGTGTGCATCCCTGCCGAGCTCTATCAAGCCCTTCGCTCACACAGGATAACACTTACCTGGTAGGCACCTCTCCCTACCTAGGGTTGTGAAGCCCACCAATTTGACGTGGTGGTGACATAGAACCTATAAGACCAGCTCCTATCAGATGCTTCTGACACCTACCATCCCGATCTGGTGGAGATCAACAAAGCTCATCATCCAGATGTGGCGGAAACTCATAGGCAGGCACGTCTCCCTGACAACAAAGGCCACTGACTCGATACGGTGGAAAACCAACATATTCAGGGCCAATTTCTTGTAGATGCAAGTAAATTATTCAATCTCGATGTGGAGGAAAACGGAGAGATAAACCGGCATATCTCACCCTAGGGGCAGATTCGTTCACCTACCCTGACACAGGAGAATTGTCAGTACCCACTGACCACTAGCAGACCGGAGTAGGATATTCCTACTCCGATACCGGGATGGTCCTTTATACCTATTCTAGCCAATGATGTCTCTCTACATATCCTAGAAATGATGGAAGAGCAGTTATCGATCCCAGATCATATCTTGCATACTAGCCAGAATGTAATTGCATCAGCAGAAACAGCAAGGACTTGGGCCCATGAGCCCATCTCCCCAATTGAGGCTACTCATCTAAGAGACGAGATAGCGGTCTCAGAGCAGATCTACATCCCTTCTTCAGCCCAAGAGGGTCTCTGGATATATTCCACGATGCAAGGGCAACCGGATCTAGCAGCTTCACTTGTTCCAACTGGGGGACACCTTTCCATCAAGGTGGGTGCTCCAGAGAAACCATATATCCCTTCTAAATGTCAAGATGTTCGTTGGCATATCTCGGCAGCATCACGGGACCCAATTAGATAGGGACCCAAAGGTGAAGGTCATTGTCAATAGTAGATTGTCCCCGCTGCCCGCAAGAAAGTGCCATGAATGTGCCGAAGGCAGCCGGAAAATAAAGAGCGGGTTCATGACTCCATTATTTTAGAAGCTAGGGTTCCCAACACCGCTGAGCGCATATCGAAGGCTTAGAACCCCACCCACGCATTACCATATTATGGGAGTGGCAGTAGCAGTTGTAAAGGTCCTCCCCACAATGTCGCTACCAGCAGCTCTGAAGGTCCTCCCCAGAGCACCCGTGGGGGCCTCCCTCGTGGGAATATAATGATCAATCACGAGAGCTCCTCTTTTGATGTGAGTCATGGGAACCCTCTACTAGACTAGAATATTGATCAGTAAAAAGGTCCTCCACTTCTTGCGGTCCACCCTAAAGGTCCTCCCCGGGGTATACGCTGCAAACACTCTCCATGCAGTGGGACCACATATTATGATATTATTCCTCGCTATCATAGTCTCAATTGCAGAGGCCCTCAAAATAGTGACATCTCATCACGACAAGAAGTCCCTCCCCTTGTCTTAGCCTTCACTAATGGCCCTCCCCAGGGGTTACGCTGCAACGACACTCCGCGCAGTCGGGCATCAGATCACGGTTGTAGTCATCACCACCCTGATAATAGAGGTCCTCCTTGTAGATATGTCCAGCAACGAGAAGTCCATCCCCTCATTGTGGTACATTCTGAAGGCCCTCCCCAGGGTGTACCCCATAGATATTCTCCCTACGGTAGCTATAATGCTAGTCCTCTCCATTGCATCAGTTGTGGTGGTAGTCCTCGCCACCACGACCGCCATTGCAAAGGTCATCCCCACAGTGGCCCCAAGCAACAAGAAGGTCCTCCCCTTGTCGCAATGTGTCTTTAAGGTCCTCCCCAGGATGCACATCGAATGTCAGACCATGATGGTCATCCTCACCATGATGGCGGTCATTGCGAAGGCCCTCCATGTAACAACGCTACGCAGTAATAAGGTCCTCCCCTTACTGTGACACGCCTTGGAGGTCCTCCCCAGGGTATGTACTCCAAAAGTCCTCTATGTAGTGAGGCGTCAAGTAGTAATGGTAGTAATCTCCATTATGGCCGTCATTGCGAAGGCCCTCCCCGCGATGACATATCATATTGACAGGAAGTTCCTCCCTCTTCCGAATCAAGCATAGAAAAGCCCTTGTATGCTAAGGCACTCAGAAGGATGGGATCAAGCATGCCAGATTCCCAGTCAATCTCTAACAACACCCTTATTCAATTAGAAGATGTTCTGGGGCCACGTTCATCATCCGAACCACCTCAGAATCACCCACGTGACAATTCAACACTTACCATTCCCACTGCCTCCGACCACACTATTAGCGAGCATCTCAGTTGGGCTGACCAAGTAGAGGAATCAATAGCGGAGGAGTATGCCGACATGTTTCACCTAAGGAAATTATGGGACAGGGATGATATACTAGTTATGTTTTGGCCCACAGACACCTCTCAGTTCGACATACCCAGAGAGTTGTCATAAGAGTGCATGCACGGCATCCGCTATAATATGTGGACAACCCTCTACCGATTAAAATCTAGCTTTCTGACCTACGACGGATATGTAGACCAGGTCAAGACAATTGGAGACCTCATGTGTCACATCGACCAAGAAGCTCTTCCTTATGCGTGACAATAGAAACCCAAGAGGCGTAAAGGAAACATGGAGATAGCCTGCCTCCATACACTGCGCCAGTTGTGTCGCCTCATCGGTGACTCTCCTACAGGAGTCCATATTAGCAGATGGGGGAACATGGAGCTATTCATTTCACTCCACTCCCCGCCTAGAAGAACTCGTTCGGCATGGTGTCTTGCAACTTCATCGTGTCAAGACGGTAATCGAGTGGTCTCCTCATTCGCGAATGGAAACACACCCAACAGTGTCAGGCCTTGAGTAAGTCCTAGAAGCGTCAGGCCCGATGGGAATGAGACATTCAAGAAATCCAAGATCAGGCCATCGAGAGCATACAACAGGCCTCTCTCCTAAGAGAGGCCAATCAGCGATCATTTCCAGCCTCCCCAGAGGATATTGACTCATGGAAGAACTCAGCACCAAACCCAGTTCACCCCCGAATGGGGGCACGTGAGATCAAGCAGGTCGTGATAGCAGCAACCACTACCGCAATCTAGGGTCAACCCCAGCCTGTAGGGATTGGGGCATTTTGAACAACAAATGCCCCTATAAGACCAATAAAAATTGGATGAGGCTCAACATCCAAGGAATGAAGCCAACCCCATCACTCAGGGTAGGGGGCATTATTACATTTACAACAACAACCTCCTCCATGAGAATCAATATTCTTTTGTCTAGGGAGCATAGTCAGAAGAGGAGGTTCCTGCCATATCTCGTCGTTAGGATCATCATCCTCTCCACAAGGGAGGCGTACCGTAAGGTCACATCAAAGAACTCTCCGTGTCACCCTTTGTCAAGGGGTCCAAAAGCCATCCCAGGACATGAAAAGGAAGGCCAGTAAGAGACGCGGGAGATCCTCTTCCTATTTGGAAGATGAAATCTTCTCCGCCCCATGATATGCTTCTATCAATGCCATAGAGGCTAACCCCATGGGTAATGCTGAAGATGATTCAAATCCAGATGGATCAGGAGACGATGGTTCCGGTCAGGCTGTAACCTAAAATGAACCACCAGGTGTGCACACCCAGAACCAGAGGGTCTCCCTAAATATGGACACCCCTTCACCTAACCTTCCTCTGATCACCCTGTGAGATCCCAACAAGGATAAGAACAAAGGACTGGTTGCCCTTAAAACACCTATTTCTCTCAATAAAAACAAGCCACTTACACTCGAAGATAGATTCGCTCGACAGGAAGAAGAGATGAAAGAATTGAGGTGGATTAACTTTGAGCTACTCCAGGAGAACCATCTTATTAAAAGTGCATCCCAATAGGAGACACATCATGCACTCCCAGTAAGTGCGCCTCAAAGACCAAGGTTTGCCCTGGAAAAAGAAGCATGGTCAGGGCTCCTGCCCAACGAGGCGCCTGGCCCATCCAAATATCTATGTGTAGATCCGAATGAATACCAAGACTTCGCTCCACTCAGGAAGCCACCATAGCGGGTACGTATAAACCCTTCGAAGGTGCCACCAACGGAACATGCACCCTCGGTGCCAACTGAGTTAGATCCTCAAGTAATTCCTCGGGATACACCTGTTGCGGACCGGGCCCAACATGATGTAAACTAGGGTCTCACCAATACCATCGAGGGACTAACGGCTTGATTGGAAGCAATGGAAGGTCAACGCGCTCTTATACAGCTAGAGCCGAAGCCCTACCCGGATTGGGTAAGCAACACACCACCTCCACCCAATTGTGGCAGACCTATATTCCCTATATTCAATGGATCAGGCGATCCGAAATAGCATTTGATGCACTACGCATCTTATTGTGACCCTATGATGGTAACTCAAGAACAAAAAGAAGCAGTGAAACTCAGATGCTTTGTACGGACCTTGCAAGGATCTACCTTCATCTGGTATACGAGTCTACCAGCCCAGTCAATAAAAAGCTGGGAAGACCTTCGGCAGCAGTTCCTATTCCACTTCAACATGACATTGCCTAAAACAACGGTCAACGATCTCATGAACTAAAACAGAGGGAGAACGAGAGGGTCTCAGATTTCATCGCCAAATGGAAAGGTATGACCTACTCTCTAAATAGGCCAAATCCTCAAGATGAGTTTCTCGTCATATGCATCGACAATATTCGAGATGAGCTGCGAACTCCGCTCATACCAGTGGAGGGGACCACTGGCTTCTCCCATCTCTCATCCATTACTTATAGATTTGAGGACTCCCTACAGCGGACTAATTTGAAGTCTCGATAGCCTCGCATGCTCTTACAAAGCGAACAGTTAGAGCTGAAGCATCCTCTGTCACACTCATGTCAGCCCCTGTGCCTGCTCCACCGCTTAGGCCTCCACCAAATCGTCAAGGTCCCCCTGTTTATCAGTGGTCGCCTGCACCCAGGCAGGACTATCATAAAGGGTTGAAGCGGAACCAGTTTGAGGAACGAATACATAAAGTATACTAGTTCCAAGAGGACAAAGTCTGCGGCCAATTCATCACCGCCATGAATTGCAACTTTCTCTGCCTCCCGGAGACGAGGAAATCCGAAGAAGTCAGTCGTGATGACAGGCCAGATTATTTTCCCTACAATCGAATGTTGGGGAACAATATTCGGGAATGCTTCGTTTTCAAAGACCTCCTACAAAGTATGGTAGACTCCAGGAAGGTCAAGATGGGACCACCCCCAACACATGTAACATATATTTCTACCACCGAATTCGACAAAGGAGAAGGGTGGAAAGATGTCACCAGCAAGAGGGGGCAGAAGTTTGATAACTGGATGACTCGGAAGACTTTTAATCGAGCCTAGGGCATACTCCGAGCTCAACTACAATAGCTGGTGTTTCCACCAACAGCCCCCGATGCCACACAGCTGATAATATCAGCCTCACAACCCTCTACGGGCCGTTCATACAGGCGTAATCAAAGAGGGAGGAGACAAGCGTAAGAGGAGTAGTCTGTGATGAGGCCAAAGTTAGCCCTGATGCTGTCAGATTTCATGCCCTCAAATTTGGCACTACAGGAACCGACCCCCCCCCCAAACGGCACCATCAGGGACAACTGAACAGGTTGACTAGTCAGAGGATGAGGTGCCAATATTTGGTTCCATCAATGTCATCCATATTATGGAATCATTACCTAATGAAGGGTATGGTTATGAACCCAAGTTCCTGACACAAGGAGCCGGGACGAGGAATCGCAGAGGCAAGGGATACTAGGGGAGGCAGAGTCACGGCTGAAACCAACCCTACGGTTGGACCTCGGCCCAAACTGTCAATATCGTGGAAACCTGAGGGAGAGCCCTTCAATGGACTCAGTGTGAGAAATAACATCCCTCCACTTCCACAAGTGGCCACTCTGCCCCTGTCATTATGCGGTACCCATCAGAGGAGGAACAAGGGTTTAGCCACCTATTGCGCACAAACAGACCGGCAGGGCCGAGTCCTCAGAACCTGGGGACATCATCGGCATTTGACCCCACAGTCAGTCCCTCCTCATCAAGTATTCAAACTCCCAATCTTCCCATTAAAACTATCCCTCCAATGGAGAAGCATCGGCCGCTGGAGGAGAAATATGACATCCTTAAGCAGCTAGCGTTGGTACCATCCAAACTGTCGATCCTGTATTCCCTGAGTTGTTCAGCAGACCCCAGGGAGGCGATGATAGAATCTTTTCTCAGCCCCTAGGAGTTTCAATCTGAGGTAGCTACCTCCGAGATTTACAGGATGGAGACTGGTTCAACTTAATGCAATGCGGTGATTTCCTTCACCGACCTGGATGAATATGTCGACAAGCAAGGACACATCAAACCACTATATATGTCCAGCACACTAAATGACGTTGAGATCTATAAAGTCTTTATTGACAATGGCTCTGGAGTTATCCTCATTCCCCTATGGACACTCCACAAGTTTGGCCATAGTGAGGATGATTTAATACCCTCATCCACAACACTATTAGTTTATGACAAGAGTGAGAAGAAGCCAATGGGAAAAATTAATCTAAACACCAATTTTGGCGACCTCGTGGCCTACTCGGAATTCCTGGTGGTCCGGTAGGACACAACATTCAATCCCATTCTAGGAATGCCATGGCTCCATAAGCACATGGTCATTCCTTCATCCTACCAATAGTGTATTAAGTACTGCGTCAATGGGAAAAGTGGGACATTGCACACTGAAAAGGCCCCTTTCGAGCTCTCCGAGTCACACTACATTGACGACAGGTTTTATGGGAAAAAGAGGAAGAAATCTTTGACCGATGGTGTCGACTAGATAACCACTCCAAATGGTCTGGAAATGGTTCCTGACAACCCCCTCAGACATCTTGGTAGAGACTACATACTTCCCATCAACCAAGTTGAGGTCAGGGATTCACGTTCAGACACACACTCAGTTGTCTTCATGACTTCAGCTATAATTTCCGAGTGGGACAATGTGGGAACGTCCACCAAACCACAATCTGGGGACGAATTATCGAGTGGGGATGCCCATGATGCCTTGCACTCAAACCCCCTAGAGCCTGGGCTAGAAACTCTCCCCCCATCGGATCAAGAAGATGAGGATTTGAGATAATAAGAGGAGGAAGATCTCAGGGATGCACCTCCTGCATTTGAGGAAGGTATATCCACTATGGTGGATGAGCTCAGGAAATAAACCTGGGAACCGAGGAAGATCTGAGGCCTACTCTCATTAGTGCATCCATGTCCCTCGAAGAACATGAGGTTTATACCTCTTTCCTGAAGAAAATTCGGGATGTTTTTTCCTAAAATTACACGGAAATTCCAGTACTTGATCCTGAAGTGGAAATGCACCACCTAGGTCTGCCAGAAGACCCTAAGGGCTATAAACAGGCCGTCAGAAGGACACACCCCTCGCATGCTACCAAAATAGAGGTTGAGGTCGATAAGCTCATCAAAGTAGGCTTCATTTGAGAGGTCTAATACCCCATATGGTTGGCCAAAATCATCCCTATCAAGAAAAAGAATGTACAAATCTACATTTTCATTGATTTCAGTGATCTCAATCAGCATTACCAGAAAGACGATTTCCCAGTCCCGATCACCGAGTTGTCAATCGATGCAACATTCGGGTATGAGGCTCTATGCTTCATGGATAGCTATTCTGGGTATAATCAAATCAGTATGGCCCGAGAAGATGAATAAGTCACTGCCTTTAGGGTCCCTCAAGGAATATTCTGCTATAGGGCCATGCCCTTTGGTCTCAAGAATGTCGGAACCACATATCAGCGTGCCACGCATTGTATCTTTAAACCATTCTTGGGAGGTTTGTGGAGTGCTACATGGATGAATTGGTGGTAAATTCCAGAAAATGCTCAGATCACCTGTCAGATCTGGAGACCATCTTCAACAAACTTTGACAACATAGTCTAAAGATGAACCCCTTGAAGTGTGCCTTTGGGGTTACCTCCGGGAAATTCCTTGGCATCGTCGTACGCCATCGTGTCATCGAAGTCGACCCTGAAAAGTCAAAATCTATCCTTGGCCTCCCACCTCCCCACAATGTCACCGAATTGAGGGGATTCTAAGGACACCTGGCCTATATTAGGTGGTTCATAGCCAATCTGGCAGGAAAATGTTTTCCCTTTACCAGGTTAATGAAGAAGGGAGTCATGTACCAATGGACAGATGATTTCCAGGAGGCATTCGACAACATAAAGAGGTACCTCTTAAGCCCGCTGGTGCTCATGCCTCCCGGTTGAAGGAAGACCCCTCATCCTATACGTGACGGGCCTAGAGCGGTTACTGGGAGCCTTCCTCATGCAAAAGAATGACGTCGGCCATAAAAACAGTCCCTATTACCTCATCTGAACCATGATTGACGTTGAGACTTGATACATAAACATCGAGAATAGTTTTTTGGTCTTGGTCTTCGCAGTTCAAAAGTTGAAACATTATCTACACCATCATGAAGTTCATTTGGTATCGTGCAATAACCATCTAAAGTACATCCTCAGCCACCTGATGCTGACTGGGCGCCTATCCCGATGGGAAGTCATCCTACAATAGTTTGATATCCAGTTTGTGCCTCATAAGGACATCAAAGGCCAGGCGTTAGCAGATTTTCTGGCAGAGCACCCTTCAATAGGGACCGCCACACTGGACATCGAGATACCCGATGAAGACATCTTCACAGTTCAAGAAGACCTCCCAACATGGGAAATGCACTTCGATGGTGCATCCCGAAGCCCAACTGGGAAGAGGATGGAAGACCCAAAATTTAACAAGGTGGGATTGGTGATAATACCCATGTCCCCAGAAAAGGAAGTCTTTCCATATTCCTTCCTTATGTCAGAGGGATGTACGAACAATAAAGCGGAATATCAAGCCCTCATTGCAGGCCTCGAACTCGCACTCAAGGCACAAGTATAGCACCTTAAGGTAAGAGGTGACTCGGAACTAGTCATTAAGAAAGTCAATGGTGACTATGCTATTAAAAAGTTGTATTTGGTTCCTCTGTTTGACCATGTCTAAGGGTTAATAGCAGAATTCTCCACATAACCGACATTGTCCTATATTCCCCTGTCTCTAAATGCCTAGGCCGATGCATTAGCTAATACGGCCACAAACCTAGCTGACCCAGACCTGGATGAAACATTAATCAGCAATTCTCATCTTCGAATGGTCTTTCCATTTGTTTAGACCAACACGGAAGAAATCAACAAAGTCAGTCCTATCCCTGAGCAATATGCTCCTTCTACCAGTTGGATGACCCCCATTGAAAACTACCTTCAATGGGAAGAACATACATTAGATAGGGCTGAATGATAGAAAGTACAGATAAGGGCAATCAACTTTGTCCTATATGGCGGCACGGGTCAGCAAGAGGTCCTCCACAAACAAGGCCTCAACGGAATCCTCCTCAGATGCATTGATGGAGAAGAAACTACTTCCATCATGACTGAAGTGCATGCTGGAGTATGTGTAGCTCATCAGTCAGGGGCCAAGCTTTCCCATCAGGTCCAAAGGCTTGGGTACTATTGGCCCACAATGGCACAAGATTGCGAGAACTTTACCACAAAATTCCAATCATGCCAAATTCATGCCAACTTCATACACCAACCCCCAGAGTTACTTCATCAGGCCAAGTACACCTGGCCATTTTCCATCTGGGGAATGGATGTCATGGGACCATATCCTCCCGCCATAGCCAAACAGCTGAAGTATATCCTCACAGCAACAAAATTATTTTCCAAATGGGCAGATGTTGTACCCCTTAAGGAAGTCAGGGAAAGAAGTATTGTCATCTTAGTGAAAACCAATATCATCACCCAATTTGGTTTCCCTCATACCATACTGATGGATAACGGAACCAACTTCAGCTCTGGTGACATGGAGAAATTATACCAAGAGCACGATATCAAGGCTAACCACTCATCCTGCTCCCACGCAGCGGCCAACGGACAGATAGAGGCTTTCAACAAGACCTTGTCCAACAATATCAAGAAAATGGTATACAAAGACAAGAAGTCATGGCTAGAAAAACTCCTCCTTGCATTGTGGGCTTATCGAACCACAGTCCACACCGCTACTCGGGCTACTCCATACTCATTAGTATATGGAATGGAAGCAGTCCTGCCCATTGAACTCCAATTACCCTCACTCTGTGTTTCCATTTTTTATCATCTATCCTACAATGAGAAATTTGAAAAGTGTCTAGGTGAATTGGAGCAGCTGGTAGAGAAGCGGTTGCACACTTTGCACCATCTAGAAATATACTAGAACCGGATTTTATGAGCCTTCAATAAAAAGGACTGTTTTCGGTCCTTCTTGGAAGGCGAATTGGTGTTGGTCCTCCGGACCCCGATGATACATAGAAAGAAACCTCCAAAGCTGGATCCCAAGTGGGAAGGGCCATATGGTGTACACAAGGTCTACTCCAACAGAGCATGTGCCCTAATCTCCATGGACGGGAAATTCACCACCGCTCCTACAAATGCGAGATTCCTGAAAAAGTATTTCACATAATAACAAAAAGTAGTTATCATCCAAGCTGCAAGACGTCAAACTTCCAAGCACTCAAATGTCCAAACTCTATGACCCTAAACTAAGAGTATCCTGCCTCTCCAGTATAACTTAAATAAGTTATCGTATGAGATGTCAGACATTAAACTGCCAACCACTTAACGGTCCAAACTGTATGACCTTAAACTAAGAGTATTTTGTCCTCACCGCACTACGTTAAACTGCACGGACAAGAAGTTTTAAAAATGTTGTCTCCCCCCGTGTATGAACCAGACCTGGACGGGGTGTATTTTCTTTAAGAGAACTACGTACGGCTTGATTCCTGCCTTTGCAGGATACGTAGTGACATAAGGATCCCCTACCCTGGCCCTGCCACTCCCAAATGGAATAAAATTAAAAAAAAATTCCCCTTCCCCCATGTATGGACTAGCCCGACATGGGGTGTACTCCTTTCCTAGAACTACGTACATATGGATTCTTTACCTCTCAGGATACATAGTGACGCCAGGGTTCCCCACCTTGGCCCAGCCACGCTCAAACAAAAGTTAACAATGCCCCCTTCTCCCCATGTACGGACCAGACCTGCACATGGTTTATTTAGTAGAGAACTATGTATGGCTTGATTCCTTCCCTCTCAGGATACATAGTGACACCAGGGTTCCCCATCCAGGCCCAGCCACCCCTCAAACAAGAGTTTTCATAAATTCTTATTTCCCCCGTGTATGGACCAAACCTGCACGGAGTGTAATCCTTATAAAAGAACTATGTGAGGCTTGATTCCTACCCTCATAGGATACATAGTGATGCCTGGACTTTCTATCATGTCCTAGCCATTCAAAAAAAATGCCCCCCCCCCCCCCCCGTGTGCGGACTAGACCTGCACGAGGTGTATTCTTCGTCCTCACCGCACGACATTAAATTGCACGGATAAGGAGATTAAAATTCCCTTTTCCCCTGTGTAAGGACCAGACCCGCTTGGGGTGTACTCTTAGTCCTCACCATATGATGTTAAATTGCACGGATTGCGTCCTCACCACATGATGTTAAACTGCACGTACATCATCGCAACTCACCCAAGGTATATGGCGAAATGAGATGGAAATACTCCTCACACATTTGGATGCATCCCCTATATTCACCAGACTCCACAACCCCAATAATTATGGATCTTCATAACCATTCATGGCCATTGGAAGTGGAAATTTATCGACCCATGGACACCTTTTCATGACTATGCATACCATTTCCTCAGCATCTCTGCATATTGATAGCCCCTATCCCATCTACCAAAGTAAAGATTTCCTCAAGAGATACTCTTCCTAACTTCGTACGCTTACCGGCCACAGAGCCCCCATATCATATCTCCTAATACAGAAATTTATGGCAGAGTGGTTTATAGTTTTGTCCCCCTTTTCACATCCAAACGTTGCCAGGTTATCCCTACTCGTTTCGCCTATGTATCCGCCCGTGTTTCACATGACGACTTGCATCAACGAACATTAAGCCAGGGCTAGGATATGTTTACTCAATGGAAAATTGTTTTGAAGATGATTCTTGTATGCTTGGAAACCATTATCATCACATACCGAACTTTGTACTGTGAGCAATCTTGGGTTTTCATAATCATGCATGGCCATAATAAGTGGAAAGTCATCGACCCGGGGACACCTTTGCATGACCATGAATACCATGCCCTCAGCAGCTCTGCATATTGATAGCCCATGGCTCGTCTACCAAAGGAAATATTTCCTCGAGTGGTACTCTTCCTAGCTCCGTACTCTTACTGGCCTCAGATCCCCCACACCACATCTCCAGATCCGGGAAACTTCAGAGTTGCAGTTTACAACCTTCATCCCCCACCCTGTTCAGATTATATCATAGCATAGTAAATCAGTTATCCATTGAGTGACTGCATCAATAGTCATCTAATGGTCCCAGCTCTATGACCGCTAAACTAGGAATACGTCATCCTTACCGCACGATGTTAAACTACATGGGGTGAAGGTGCACCCCCACGCGCAAGATAAATCATAGCAGGGAGCTCTCTAAGCTTTAACAGAAACCAGGGCCGAATATGCCCGACATGTCCAGATATTTTCTTACCAGATAACTGACTTCATGTCCCAGACAATTGTGGATCCTCAAAACCATTCACAGTCATCGGAAGTTGAAAGTTATCGACCCGGGGAAACCATTTCATGACTATGCATACCATGCCCTCAGCGGCTCTAAATATTGATATCCCCCAGCCCATCTACCAAAGGCAATATTTCCTTAGGCGGAACTCTTCCTATCTCTGTATGCTTACCGGCCTCAGAGACCACATGTCATTTCTCATTATCCAAGAAGCCCTACAACCATGATTTACACCAATCAACTCTTCTCCACGTCTTGGGCATGCCGAGATGTTCAAGCCCAGTTACATTCTGATCAAGACCGGACTTTGCAACTACGTCCTTACCACATGACGTCAAACTACATGGAACATCTTGGTCACCTGGCATAAAGATAAAAATACCAAGCATTAAACATTCAGGGAAATTCCCCCAACTACAACCATTTTCACTGGTTTAAAAATGCCCCCCGTTCTCGCTCCATGACGTTAAACTACACAAAATCCTTTAGTAACGCTCCTCATCCTTACCGCATGATGTTAAACTATATGGAAAAACCTGTCATGGGTTTATTAAAGAACATAGGCTTTTCTATTTCCCTCAGTGCATGGGTCAGACCAGCACAAACCACCGTCTCACACCAGCTTGAGAAGGGATGACTTCACCCTTTCTTGAGAAATTTAGCAGAGATGTTTCTCCTGTATGTAGGCACCCTCTCCTCATGAACCATACTTTGTACTCAGAAAAAATCCTAAATCTCATAAACCACCCATGGTGGTCCCGAATTTCAACTTCCCTGAAGTTTCTCGACTATTGGGAGAATGAAATCATTGACCCAAGGACACCTTTGCATGACTATGCATACCATGCCCTCAGTGGCTCTGCATATTGATAGCCTCTGGCTTGTCTAC
This sequence comes from Viscum album, assembly GCA_963277665.1. Classification (NCBI taxonomy): domain Eukaryota; kingdom Viridiplantae; phylum Streptophyta; class Magnoliopsida; order Santalales; family Viscaceae; genus Viscum; species Viscum album. The sequence goes on from OY728125.1 coordinate 386,167,573, forward strand.
CAAAGACAATATTTCCTTAGTCAATGCTTCTCTCTATACGCCTCTTGTCCCCTGAGCCCTCATGTCCATCCTAGGATTCGGAAACCCTCTGAGATATAGTTTACCAGCCTATTTCACAACCCTGCCTGAATATGGTGGAACGTCTCTGGAGATATTACCAAGAACTAAGAGAAGCCATTCCATTCTATATAATTTCCCAGCTACATGAGTTTAAACTATGCCAAGCTACAACCCTCTTTTACACTTGATAAATTCATAGGACACAGACCCTTAGTCCACACTCCCGATTGATATAGATGTTCTCAAACCCTTTCATACATCACACACCCTTCTTGAGCCACCCCTGGTGGTTTTTGTAATTACCCAAGCCACTCGTGGTGGTTTCCATAATCCGAACTTCCATGAAGTCTTCAGGACATTAGAAATAGAGAGTCATTGACTTAAGGATGCCTTTTCACGACTATGCATACCATGCCCTCAGCGGCTCTTCATATTGATCGCCCCTAGCCCGTCTGCCAAACGCATGATTTACTTAGGTGATGCTTCCCCTATCTTTGTATGCTGATATGGATCCCATGCCTTAAACAATGATCTGCATGTCGTTAAAATTTAAATATACTCCCCCACATGCGTCTGAAGGGTATCGAGACATCTTTTGATCAACCAAAACTCATTGGGGCCCTAGACCCTCCATATCTAGTCAAAGCAGTTCGACCTAAAACATTAGTAATGATAGTTTTGATGGCGGGATTTTAAGCCTCTCACAAAAAGAGGCACAAAGCCTATTAGGCCGAAAACACAAAAATGGCGACCTAAGAAAATTTAAGGCCATACCCGCTGGGTCCACACTAAATGGGCCCTGACAAAATTAGGGTATTAAAAGAAAATGCCAAATGTTTTTGGGGTTTTTCTACAAAACCCTAGAAATAATCAAACTATGCTCGCTAGATCCCATGGTCCAAGAAAAAGTTAGATTTTGTTTTACTGAGTTATGATTAATTCTGATTCAGTGAGTTATTATTTACAAAACAATTGTTCTAGTAACAATCAAATTTTATAGCGACAAAATATTGACAGAGATTGTATTCTGTTTGCACAAAAAGGGAGGACATCCACAAGGTGGGGTCACTCCCACACAAAAAAGAAGAGGAGGGGTAAGAAAAAAATAGTTTATAAGAATGGCTTTGACAGTCATAAAGGATCCTGGCTCGCTCTCTCCATCAGATCGACAACCGTGCGGTGAAGATTGTTTCAAGTATTCTCCAGCACGGCCTACTCCCTGGCCTCAACCTCGACCACCATACGAGTAAGCTCCACTGTTATTTGGAAATATTTGATCCCTTTCTTGGTGACTTCAAGGTGAAAAGTCATAGTCGACAATTGATCCCTCATCATCGTTGCCCGTACATCACATTCATGAAATTCAGAGGATAGGATGGCCTCCTGATCTCAAGAGCTCGCCTCCTGCACTATCAGCTGACAGAGCTTTATCATGGATTCCTCTAAGGCTCTGGTCCTGCAATGAGAGGCAGCGAGGTGGGAAAGTTTTCTTTAATTAGTGGAAAATCCTTCACGGTCCATGTCAACCTAGAAATCAAGAGAATGGAACTACCGATAGTTAAAGCCACCTGACCCTATACCCTGAAAGAGTTGTCGGAGAGCTTCGGTTTTAGTTTCCATCTCAGATATAGGGTTTTTGGCAACAATCTCGCAAACCCGGGGCTAGGCCCACCTGTGCACTGCTCGGTGGTCCACCATGACATGATGATCTTTGGTATCCTCGCTAGATAGCACGGGAACAAAGTCTGGCATTGCGATTAGCACAGACATGTGCACGCCAGAATATATTTCCGAAGCTGGAAGGTCTGAAGCTTCTAACCCTAGTTCGGGCATGGGAATAAAATTTCTGAGTCCGATATCAGCCGGTAAAACTTCAGGAATTTTCTCGTTAGGATCTAAAGCCACAGGGTCATCCTCACCCATGCCCAGGAAGGTTGGGTCCATTTGAACTTTAGCCGCAAAGGGGTTGGGAGAGGGAAATACTTTGAGTCGCTTTGACCGATGAGACATCAGTCAGCCCTCCCTCAGAGCCGATGAGGAGGGTGCGGTAGGCAGAGCTGCTGCAATGACTCCAGATTTGGGAACCTGCTATATATCCTTCCCAATGATTCCATCAGGATAATACTTTATCCACGTTCTTCCATACTCCACGGAGAAGCAGGCAGCTGCTTCTATTCTAGGTAAGGGAATGCTTGTGTCGGATCCCTCCCGCATCAGCATCAACCCCATTGACGGATAGTGGCTGAGAGAAGCCCTTGAGCTTGAGTATGGGGAAGGAAAAGTTGGTTTTTCACACATCCAAATTGGCATCAAAAACGATATGGGACATACAACTCGCACAAAGATACCCCATAAATTTGTGTGGACAAAAACCAGTCCCGCAGTGAAATCACGTAAGAGCGCTCCTCCAGGCTCCCTCGACAGTTATCAACCACGATGCCGGAATGGGCCGGGTAGGGAGTGAAGGAAAACTGGGAGAATTCACTCAGAAGCTCGATAACTTCATCAGAACTGAGGGAATTCAAACGAACCCTGCATGTATTAAGAAGGGTAGGCCGAAAGTTAGGAAGTGGGATGACTGTGTTATGACAATACTCATAACAGCGGCAATAATTCTCTATCCAGCCATATAATAATTGAAATGTCCCACTCAGAAGGTAGGGTGACCCACCCTCTTTCATCTGGCTTAGTAGTTCATAAATACGAGCCAAAGTGGGCATGGCCAAATTCATCGGGCGACCCTCTTCCAACTCAACTGCCATCATCAAAGTGAAATCCCTAACGCCTGGGTTGATATCTCGAGAATGGAATATCCACCCACTCAAGAACATAGAAAATAGACCTGTTATCCTAAGCATAGGTGTCACACTGTGGTGCACCTCGTATTCCCATGAAAGGTAGTCACCCGCTTCCAGAACATCCCAGTAAGAACCTATGATGGTTCATGACTATTGAGAATGATGAGTCCTAGGGTGCTTGATCTTCGGAATGGGACCAATGATGTGTATAAATAACCATATCCTAGTGCTATAAGTAATAAAAGAGCGGGCGCGCAAGTCTTGACCTAGTGACTGCTCCGCTATAACCAGCAGATCCCTAACCAATGAAGGCACTTGTTCAATGTCGTCCCACGCATTAGGAGTGGGCAGAAACTTGTCATACATATCACCTATGATTGGGAGCCCTCCCAATTGGTAGATGTCCCACCAACTAATCCCAACTTCACCATGGGATAGGAGACAAGTATTAGTGCTTGAACACCAGTGACTGAGCAGGTCAGGAAGGATCAAAGATGGGGGGTAAACAGCGAACTGGGAGGCCCACACTGTGGAGTACATATTGACTACTTCCAGTGACTCCGGAGATTCCTGACAATGATGATGGACCGAGAAGGCCCAATCCCAATCATTTGAGAAACCCCACCCGACCAAAGATCCCACCTAGGAATCCACCTCACGTTAGGGTCCACTCGATCAAGGTTAACAATAGAGGGATAATTCTTGAAGACATCTTCTTGAGAGAAGTCTTGAGTGCACTGATCGCTTTTGGTCCAAACAGAGCCTCTCAAAATGAAGGCATCTTTCAGTTCATAATCATATTTTATCTCCCCCAATGGGTAAAGGTTCTCCTGAACGCACTTTGGTAACGCTTCCAAGAAAAGAGAAGGAAGACTTGAGAAAGTAGGAGGGATAGAAACATCATCTTGAAGACTGAAACCAAAAATCAGAAGTCGATTTGATATTGGATAACCCAAGAGCTCATTATAGAGAAAGTCCTTCAAGACACCATCATCGGGAATGATGGACTGACTAGGGTCCTCTTCGATGCTCTCCACTCTACGAATCATAGATAGACGTCTCCCTGAACCAGTTGGGAGAGGCTCTGTAGGAGGACTAGGTGCAGGGTGAGGGAGAACCTTGTTCTCTCCCTGCATTATAAAAACCAGGGAAATGGTTGATCAAAGGAGTCAATAAGCCTTCATGGATAGTTCCCCGAGCATGCCTCAAAAGGTGTTTTGCGATGACTGCATCCCGCGAACCAACCCTTCATGGAAGCAGTCCGTGGTACCCTGACCCACGGAGTGTTGGCAAGAAAACCGTGAACCAGGTTTCTCTACGGAATTTTAATCCCGGATTTAAATAATTGGATTTAGAAGACTTAAGAAATTTTCATTGTCTGGAAGATTTTAGTCTGCAGACCATCAAAACTGCAGAGCGAGTTCCTCTACGGCCCGTCGTGACTTACATTTTAATTAATTAAGAGTATTGGTTCACAGTTGGGAGATTGGTCTGTGGTTGAAGGCGACTGCGAAGGAGGGATGGTTCGCAGAAAGTGGATGTTGGTTCGTGGATGAGGAATTTCATGAAGGAATGAGCACGTAGAGACAAAAAGTGAGAGGGATCTGATTTCATGAAGAATCCAGTAAAATATAAAGGAAGGGCCCCGGTATTTATAGGTATGGTCCCCTACCGATTCCACTCCTCTACCGCAAACCATCCAAGTTTCAGGACCACTCTACATCGGAATGGCCCCCTCTTCATTCTGATTGGACCCCATTCTGATGGGGGGAATTTTTAGGGTCCCGAATAATCCGCAAAGGAGAATGGAAATCTCATCCCCTTGAATCATGGGATATTCTACCCAATTTCCCCACAAAAGAATTGGGAAAGGTGGGAAGAAAACTCAAAGGATGGTTGAAGCTGAACCCATCCACAGATCGGTCCCGTGAAAATTCTACGCGGCTGGTTCCATGAAGAACCCCCTCCACAGACCGTTGTCATTAGTAGAATGGAGGCGGAGATCCTCTGTGGGTGCGACGCAGGACAGGCGCCGACCCGGTCCACCGTCACGAACCGCCCCAGCTACGAACTGCATCGACCGGCCCGAACCTTATCCACTGTCATTCACGGAATGGAGGTGGAACCCTGCGTAGCCGCAAACCACTCCCCGAGCTTGTTTGGTTCACGGGGGGGTGAGTTCAATTCCCACCGTGAGTTGCAGATTGACTGAGTCATCCGTAAACTGGGTTTTCAGTCATGGGCTTTGCAAAAGGTTCTACATGACCACAGATGCATCACTTTCCCCACTCTATAAAAGGAGACCGAGGGGAAGAGAAAAAGGGAGGATTCTAAGAGATCAAATAGATTCAGGTGGAAGGATTTCGAAGGAAGGAGCTTAGGATTTCGCAAATAGTGAAGGTCCAGTTCTCGAAACATAATAGGTATGAAGCTAGAATTGAATTAATAAGGAACTGAAAATTCATAATACTTTGGTGAACAACGAACTTAAAATAACAAAGAAAATAAGACTGTGAACCATGGCCCCTTCACAGATGAACTCCCCACGTACCAGGGAGTTTATGCCCCTTTTCTGATCTGTCACACTGCGTAGCACCCTCCTACGCAGGCAAAGCCCCAACCGACAAACCCCGGACCGGTGCCGCCCTCGGCCGCCGCTGCTCGCATGGATCCCTCCGTGTACCACCCTGGTACGCTGGCCGAACCCGAAGCCGCAAACCACCCTGGTTCGCGGGATGCCCGCTAGTCCACAGACCACCCCGGTTCACGGACGACCTCTCCAACTGCGTAGAATCTCCCTATATGAGGGGCTCTACCACTCATACCCATGTATGGCCCTCCAGATCCTTCGGAGTTCCCTTTTCCCGTGCTGGATAAAATCCTTCCAATCCAGCCTGATCATCCGCAACCCCCTTATTGTCCCAATCATCAGCCCCGAGCCGAGGCCTCCACCAGAGCCACTGGACTCGTGTGATGTAACCTCAAGGCGCATCATCACGCCATTTTGAGTTCACATACCCATGGTAAATGAGAGCGAAGGGGTTGCTCCGACCCCTGGGTGGATTCCCGAAGCATTCCTGGGTTCACATTCCCACGGTAATGTGGAGTCTGAGCCTAGGATCCCCCTTCCCCCCCCTCTACATGTTGGGGTTGGGGAACTTCTCACCTCCCCGAGGCATGGAAGGATACCCATCTGAAGGAAGCCCCCGTGCACCTCCGTACTTCCCCACGGCCATGCCCAAGGAATGATGTAGCAGGGAAGGGTGATGCTCTGTCCTTCTTTGGTGTCAAGTCCTTCTCTCGCTGCGCTTTGTCTCCCTGGGAATCCACCTTGGAGTATGCGCCAACCTTATGGGTCGCCTTTAGGCGTAAACCCTACTCCACTTCCTACAGATGCACCTTTCGTGATGTGATCGTCTAGTCCCTTCTGCCTCTTGTTTCTCACACCGAGCATGACTCATGTGGGCTTAAAGTAAGCATCGACCATGAAATCCTCTTATGGGCCTCCTTAGAGTGTAAGCCCCAATCTATGCTAACTATGAAGACATTGATTCCCTGCTATAGGGATACGTAGGAAGCCTCCATGAGGTTCAAGCCCGATCACCATCGGACCCCTAGGTCCACATTCACATCATCTCTCCGACACTCCTATTCGAACTACGTGGTCTTTGATCCCTTTCTCCTAGGCAGGGTACGTAGGATGCCTCCCTGAGGTTCAATCCCTACAATAGGTTGATCCGACTATCTTCACATCGGTTCACTACACCACTCCTAGTGTTGCCTCAAAAATTCCAGACTCATCGGGTTCAATAATCCAATAAGGGATGGTTAACCTTGGGAATAAATGATTCTGAACCCCTACGTCCAGCTGACCATTGCCCACCAGGAGAAATCTGTGGATACTATGCTTGGGTATAAACCAAGGATTCGCGAACATATGAATACGTCTCAAATCTATAAGAGAGTCCCGAAACAGGCGATAATTCCCCCCCAAAAGGGTGTGAGGAGCCCGACTTCCCATCCTCCGGACCAATGTGAGTTCTAAAGCATTGCTGGAGAAACCAACCAGCGAGCGTCTCCCTTTAGAAAGCAGGTCCACGTATCATTGGATATGGAACTGCTGGGAATTTCGAAACCAATGTGAAACTAATGTATACCATTATACATTATCTAATAGAGGGTATAACTTGAAGAAGAAATTATGGATAAGAATATTTAAAAATTAAGAGAATATTTTTTAGACTCTATAGAGATGGACGCTCCTTTCCCTTAGCTCGTCATGGAAAATGGAAAAGGGCATAGATGATGAAAAGGACTAAATATCTTATAAAACTATTGAAGGATATATGTAAGAATATTGTAACATGAAATTTAAGTTATTTCTAAACTCTTTATATTTTATAACACAAAAATTGTTTATAAATTTTATTAATAGGATGCCCTAAAAGATAAATGAACATGGGGGGCCTTCATACCTAAGAGTATGAATAATATTTTGGAAAATTCGTTAATAAATAAAGAACATGTGGGTAGAAAACAAATATATGAGCCAGGTGTATATATTAGGAAAAATTATTGTCTGGATTTTTATTTAAGTGAGGAAGTATATAAGTGAAAAAATGTTGTTAAGAAGAAAATTTTTGGGAGATGGGTGAAATGATAGAGGAAAGGATTTGATCATCACTATATTCAAAGTTTTAGAAATATGGAGACAAATTCGGATCACTTATCCAACATCTCCTTCGCTTCCTCTATATTTTCCCATGTATTATGAGTTATATGTTGGGAATCTATAATAGCATGTTATAAAATATTGGATGATGAATTATATTGAGGATAAATTACATCATTAATTAATAGAGGTATATCATTTTTTTACTATTATAAGATATTATATATTTATTGAATACAGTATTGTACCCTACCAATAAGGTTTCTATAATTACATATCATGTCAAATATTTTTGTATCCATCAAGACATATTTATAAATATACTACTAAGGTGTGCATAGATTATATCCTTTATAAAAAAATTTGTTAATTTTATTTATTATTTTTTTCTAGGAATTCCTTATATGTAAATAAATAATTTAAAAAATGAATAATATTTTACAGGCCCTTCAAATTAGCATACTAATTTTTATGATGGACTTTTAAAATTATCATTATATACATTTATGTTATTGAATTTTTATGAGTTTTAAATTACCAGTGATGTAAATGGTTTTGATTTTCTAATGATGATTCACATAAAATATATCTTGGTTCTTGTAGATATAGATATGTTAGGCCTCACAGGGAAGCAAGTCTCTCACTTAAAAGTCAATTATCATACTTTTCAAAATTATCTCCATTTGATGTAAATTAAAAACTATGTTCTTTTATTAGGTATTCTTATCACCTTTTAATTAACTATAATATGACATCAATAATAGATTTATGGAGATATAATATATTTCCCCAGTAATAAGGGAAATTCGTGATAGAGAAATAATTTAATAATTTTCTTCAAGATTTGAAAATGAATCAATTAAGTCTTGGATGAATCCTTATCATGATAAGTAAAAAACCATATATTTTATTATAGATCACAATTTATCCTAATTAAATAACCACTCAAATTATTTTTTTCGTATATAGATAGTCATTGGGTATTTTTTATTTATGGTTTAAAAATGTCATTTCATGGTTATGATCCATATATGGTGATGTTTGAGGAAATTTTAAAGTGGTATTGGAGAATTATAATTAATTATTTTACTTCCTATATATTATGATAATTTTTTATTTTATTTCAAAAAATTTATCATTTTCAAATACGGTATGGAATCCCTATCCCTTGTCATACAGAACAATGATAGAAAATATATATTATTTAGACACAAAGGTGAATTATATTATAAGTACTATAATTTATAAAATACTTAAATTGTTATTTTTAATTGATAACTTCTTTTGAAAGTGATTTTTTATCATCAATAAGGAGGATTCAAATTTTGGTGTTATTTGTAGAGATTTTTGTATCAAATGAATACAACTATGAAAATTATCTCTTTATAAAAAGTTATTTGTTATTATAAATTTTCTATTTATTTATCATACAATTATATAAATATCAAAGGATGAATACTTTATTTTTAATTTTTTGATTTTTAATTATCCCTACACATAGAAAGGAGATAATCTAAATCATATATGGGAGTATTGGCTGATTATTTTAAAAAAATATTCAATTTTAGTTTATTTCCCTATATTACAATGTATATTTTGTATTTAAACAATGAAATTATGAATTTGTTATATTTGTAACCAATTTCTTATATAAATATTATTTAATAAGTGTAATTCATTTCTTATTGTTCAAATTTGATACTGTATAGCTATAGTTTTCATGTACTTTTGGTTTTTGTATTATACGTTTAATTAAATTTATTTTAAAAAAATAATATTATTATTTATTTAACTTATAAAATAAACTAGGATAAAAAATATCTTCTAAAACAGTTATAAAATAATCAACATGGATTATAGGTTTCTAACTAGGTTTTGTTCAATAACTAGAAAACAAAACTATCTTCCATGTCGATTATTTTATACCCAACATGGAAAGTGTCGGTATTTTTAATTTTGTGGGGGATATTGAACATAAATTTTAAAAACAAATTATGTGGAAGATAGTTTTTTACGTCGTTTAAAACAATATGTATAAAAATAATTTTTAATGTCACTTATATAGATGTAACATTAAAACTAATGTTTAAAAAAACTTTTCCATACAAGTTCAAGGATATATGTCATTTTCCATCTAATTAAATTTTTCAACTCAGTAAAAAGATTAAGAAATTTCAATTAATGATCTGAATAGTGGTTATTAAAAATAATGATAGGAAATCGGTAAAATACCTTAAGAAATACATTTTTTAAGTTATTTGGAAGATTCTTTAATTCAATATAAAGTGGGTGGATATTATTTGGAAATGAGTTTTGTTGGAATAAATTAATGTATAAAATTTACAAAAAAAATGTTTCGCAAAATGAGAATCAAAACGAATGGTCATTACAGAGTCATTACTATTTTAAAAACTCTAAAAATTTAAGAAATCATCATTACACATACATGGAAATTATTTTTGTACACTAATATAGAAATTCATTAATTATTATTCATTTAAAATATCCCAAATAGAAGTATACTATAAGAGGGGTCAAAAGATGAATTTTGAATGTCACAATCCATGGGGAGACCATCCAAATTGTTAACTGAGAAACTTGAGTTCTCCTTTTCTATTTTTTCCATTCCTTAAAGAATTTTAAAACACATAAAATCACCAATGAATCCCAACGATAGGGTGCCATTATTTACATTGATGATTGTTTTATTGTTTTTAGAAATTTTCTACCAGGAATTAGTAGCATTTTTTCTGTCATTTTATCATTCTTTGTTTGTAGTCCATAAACTTTCATCAGGAATAAAAAATCCTTTGCCTTTACTGACACATACACCAATACATAGGTAGGGCCAGTCATATTACAATTTGATAATCCAAATAAACTTAATAGGGGATTCTATTAACTAACCAAAAATATATATATAATTTATTGAAGCATTATATTTATCGATTCACTATTATCAAGCATGAAATTAGTTAAATAATACTACTCAATGTGGCGTAAAATAGAAATGATTTCTTGGATCATTTAAATTTATTAGTAATATTGTTTTAATTAATCCAAAAACATTTTCAATCACACATACTCTATAATCCACACGAATTCATCATAAATGGTAAAAATGTTTCTCAAGAAACAACACGTGTAGAGGAATTTGATTCATTACATAAAAAAGTGTGCTATAAACATGAAACATTTAAAATATATCCAGAATTTATTCATCAAGTATAACTTTAATAAATTTCTTATATGGTTGGATTCCTTGGTGAAATAAAATTGGTTTATTTAAATTAATCAAAATTTTTGAATAATTTGTTACCCTTTCCATTTTTTATTTTTCATTTGAATCTTTTTAATATCAGGAGGGAGAGAGAGAGGAAGTATTCAAGATGGGGACACACAAATTTTATAATATAATTAGAAGAATATATTTCTTTAACACAATGAGGTGTGATGGAACATATATATCATTTCTACTGTAGTTTCAAATAGGTTTGAATGGTGATATATTATTGCATAAGACTGAAATGTATTCATAATATAGGGGGTGGATTGATTATAAGAATGGGTGTTATCAATGTATATAATGTTATATAAAGTAATAGGTAGATATTATGAATTACCTAGAGCTATAAATTTTTTCATAAAATTGTAACCATTTCAACAGGTTTAATATTATTCTTTTGTTTAGGGGTAAAAAATTTAACCTTATAAACCCCTATTGTGGTTGTTATAACTCATGTCTCAAATAAATTTGTATTTTTTATCCAGGTTTTCTATTAATTCATAACTGTAATACATTTTCTTCAATAACACCACAAGTCATAGCATTTATCATTCCACGGTACAAGGGGACAAGTCCCTCATAAAAATAATGAATTAGAAATCAATCAATTACAAGATGTGGGATACTAGAACAAAGTATTTTAAATATAATCCAATATTTATGAATTTTATATACTTGTTTTTGTATAATGACATATATTTCCTGCTTAATGTTTGTCGTATGGAAGGGAGGGAAAAAATGTGTGTTAAAATTTTTTTAAGTTGAATTCAGTCACCAATAGTGGTAGGTAGGTAATATAAAAATTCTTTATTTATTCCACCAAGAGATAAATAAAAGGAACTAAGATTAATGAGGTCCTTAGTTACTACCGAGAGTTATATTGGGTAACACATAATATGTAACTACATAAGGTTTTTTTGTGTGTCCTCCATAATAAGACTGTGAAATTTAGGGATGGTATGTATCGTACCAGATCTCAACTCAAATTTGGATGACTCATAGGGTTAGTGAGTGTACACAAGTTAGTACTCCACATTGGTTGTATTCAGTTATTCTAATTTGTTAATATTTATATCCATTATTTAAATTTCTTGATTAGGTTGGCTCTTGGGTTGATTAAGAACCTCTTGAAGCTCTTTTATAAGTTGTTCTAAAGTGGAGTTTGACTACTGTACACTAAAATTTCAATTTTTATGTGAAGTATTTTTCTAGCCAATGGTTTACTTCATGTAACTTACCTATAAATGATTTATTCAATAAATGATTTATAATAACCTAAAAATTAATATTACTATTTTACATCAGAGGAGTGAGAGAGGAAGATAAATAAAAATTAACCCTCACACATCTGGATATGCCCACAAAACAAATGAAAACAAGAAAATGATAAAATAGAAAAATAAATAAAAATAAATTTTGAGAAGTAATAGAAATATAAATTAAAAATTAATATACAATATATAAACATATCTTAGTTTCTTTGAAAATAGTGAAAAACATTGAATTGTAATGTCTAATGAATAAAAATTAATTTAACTTTAAAAAATTTGCGACATGGAGTAACTTAGGTCATTTTCCTAAGGAGTAAAAATATAAATCAAATAGGACTTATTATACCATATATAAATGGGAAAATAATTAATAAAATTAGATAGTTTTTTATTTTGATAAATGGTATTAAAAATTATTAAAATAATTAGGTATTTCAAAAAAATTTAATCAATGCAAGTATGTGTCCCTAACTTAATAATTTTCATTACTCCCAAGGGGTATGAGATTGATCATTTATTCCTTGATTTCTACAAACTAGATAAAAAATTATATAATAGGTCATTGAATGTTAACACCAAGTATTTGATCAATTATTCGATATCAATTACTAGTGGACACTTTAAATCAATAAAATTAAGTTTAAATTAATATCATAATTCATTAAGGTGTCACATAAAAAATGATGTGATGGAAATATTTTGAAATTTATTTATAATTATCTCATGAAAAAAATTAATTATCAAGATTTTAAACTTCTATATTTAACCAATTGATTCAATACAGAAGAAAATTTGTGAAATATGAAAGGTGATATAAGAAGATAATAACCTAAGAACATCACAAGATTTTATTTTTTTATAGAAGTATTATAATTTATAAAATTAATTAATATATTGTTATATGGGTATAAACATATAAAAAATATGTATAATTTAAAAAAAATAAAAAGGTACTTGAAATTCAATTATATTAACAAGAATTGCATGCAATGAGATCTAGCATACATCAACGAACTCACCCTACATTGATCATTAAGGGGTTTAGATGTATATGATGAAGAAAGTCTTAAATAATGACAAAACTATATCCCTAGATTTACATACCATGAAAATAAGACATGGGGTCATTTTAATAAGAAATATTCCCAATTTCCTTCAAGAAAGTAAAGGTCTGGGTAAGATTGGTGCGTTATACCCTTTATTGACCCCTCTTCTTTATCTATATGAATGAAAACCTTAATGAAACAATCATTCTATGATATATTTTTTTATATATACCTTTAATATATATTTCATTATCCATAATAATCATAATATTTTGAGTCATACAACCCATGTTATAGGCCATTTTTAAATATTGGGTTAGTTATGACCACCTAATTTTTTCCATTTTCTATTATCCTTTTAGACCTATAATGATTGGATCTAAAACTTTATATACATTGATGAATATTATTTTAGTGATCAAAAACCCTAAAAATATATTGTAGTTTGGTTTAGTGTAGTGAATCTTATGAAAACAATCACAAACTACTACCAAATTGGGCCACTTAGTGAAAAGTTAAACTTTAATGATAAATTACCAAATCATCAAACACATTAAATTCTATACATTCAATAATTAAAAATATTATGGGATATATTCTAATAGGTTTTAATAAAATTTACACAACAGTAAAATTTAGAATATTGATGTGGAGACTATTCGATCATGGATACAAGTCAATTTTCCATGAATTATATATTCCATTGACCCATATAAAGGTGGAGAGTAGTCAATCCTCAATGAATATAGAAAATGGATAATGATATAGTGTATAAATAACAATAAAAATCTTTACTTATTATTGAATTATTTTTCAGATACCAAGATATGACACTCAAATTATAGTTGATGATTTTGGGAGGATTGTGATATGATTTTCTTAGATTTTAAAATATTTTAATATTGCGATGTAAGAAAAAAATATCATGTCATGGTGAGATTTTAATGTAATTTGAAAATAATATAAAAATTAATTTTCATGGATAAAATATATATGGATCAATGGAGATACATTAATCACAATAAAACAATTAGGATCACATTATGATTTAATTATTAGTATAAATTTTTTTATTTTCAATTCTTAGTGGTATTTTCAACACTTTTGCCTTTATGAATAGATAAGGACAAATAGAACTTTAGTGTGGAATATTTGTATCAAAGTTTCACAATGATTGTATTTCTATAATTCTCTTTATTAGTGCCTTGGTAGTTTTATAATTTTTTCATGTTTGATATATTCCTTGAGATAATTTTTTCAATCATGATTGATTCTCCAATATTCGTGAGTAATCATTAAATTTAAGGGATTATAAATTTAGAGTAAAAGGATGGGAACTTTTAAATGATTAAAATTTCTCGTAAATGAGTTTTTTTGTTTGGTATTTTGTTGAGATTAAATTCTATATCTTGTTCCATTTATTCCTTGAGAAAAGAGTTATTGGTGGAGAAAAACCAAAGTAATAAAGATAGATTTTAATTTCAAAAAATACTTACTAATTATTTTCCATTTATGATTGGATCTTAAAGTATTTTTTCTAGTATATTATTTTGTTTATAAACAATTGAAAGTGTAAGGATAGTATCGATTGAATTTTGTCTTATGGATATAAATTATATGGGAATATAAAAATTCATATACTGAAGACTATTCACCAGTAAATGAAATCATATTTTTTGAAAATATTTGTTTTAAAATTAAGTTATTATATCAAAATTTTATTAGAAAGTGATTATTGATTAGTTTTTTTATTATAAACTAAATTTTAAATTTAAGAGTTATAATTGAAGAGTTAGAATAATTCTAGATTCATGTATATTCTATGTTCATGGTGGATCAAACCTGGACAATACACTATACTACACTATTTTAGTTAAGTTTAGAGGATAGTAAATATAAATTATTAAACATTAACTCAATCCTTGTAATTAGAAATTGCCCAAGTCTGGGTTGGTATGTTAGGATCCCTTATGACATTAAGGGTCCAACCACTTAGAGAAAATGATATCTAATGATAGCGAGGAGTATCATTCAAGGTGAAAGAATAAAGGATAAATATATACTTTTATAAATCTCAAGTTGAGTGTTCCCACAACCATCCAATCTAAGTTTTTTAAATTTTTAGAAAAAAACACTTTTGGTGGGTAAAGTGGGAACCCTCTTAAGTAATCCATAGAAAAAAACCTAAAAAATATCCATTAACCTCAATGAACATACCACTAAAAATAGCCACTATCCTCAATCAAATATCTTAAAAACAACTCGAATGATAGCCAATAATAAACTACATCTGTATCACACCATAAACAAGTTACCCACAATCCTTGAACCAATCACTAATAATCACAACCACCACTGAAAATGGACCCTCAAAAATCATCACAAAACTAAAACAACAACCCCATAAAACATCAAAAACAACACCACCATGAAACCCATCTACATATTTATATTACAAGCAAGGGGATTAATGACTAAAACACTAGAAGTGATGAAAGTGGAGTTGAAACTAACCATTATTACCAAAAAAAGACCCAAAACATAATTTTTTCCACCAAGCCTATCTTGGATAGTGTTTCCTCGGATGAAGGAAAATAAAATAAAAAAATAATTATTATCACAATCCCAAACCCCTGAAAAGCCCTATGTGGTAAAGAGAGATATGGGGTTCTATATTTTGAGTTAGGCAGAAAGGGAAGTCGAAATGAATAAGAATTAGTTGACCTTAATAATATAAGGATACTCAAGGGAAGTATACGTAGGGGTTGGTAAATTTTGAGGATCGTTGTTACCGCTCAAGGAGAATTGGGAAAACCTAATAGGGGAATATGGAGAAAGTGAGAGCGAGGGAGCATCAGGAGTGCCTAGAGACTCAAGGGGAGTGGATTCTCTACCCAATTAAATTAAAATATTTTTTTATCATTTTGAATTTTAAATTAATCACTGATTAGACTTTAATATTGTATGTCACTAAAAAACTCTAAAATTAATTTCAATTTTTAAGAATTATTTTATGATTATTAACTCACTTATTTCTTTATGGTTAATTTTTCAACAACATATTGAAATTAATATAAAATCATCAAATAAACATAAAAAATTATTATATATATAAA
This sequence comes from Viscum album, assembly GCA_963277665.1. NCBI lineage: Eukaryota > Viridiplantae > Streptophyta > Magnoliopsida > Santalales > Viscaceae > Viscum > Viscum album. The sequence goes on from OY728125.1 coordinate 386,183,822, forward strand.
AATTGATTTTTGGAATCTACAAATCAGTGGGAATCATAATTTAAAAGGATGCAAAAAAATAGAGGGGAACTAATCCATGATGTGGTGGTTATCCACTATACTATGGGTATTCCCTAGACAGAATATTTAAAGGTTTTCCCCATAAAATGTATATTGCCTTCAATCAAGTTATTTTATATTAAATAGTTTCTAAAATTCTATACCCCACACCCACGAAAATATAACATGGCATATAGTTTCCCATTTTTCACATAAAGAGAGTTATACTATGATAAAACAAATTTGTCGGCTTAAAAAATTTCCAATACTAGACAAAAAAAGTGGATAGGTGCCCTTATATCACACCATATAATAACACAAAATTTTATCTAACAGAGACCATAAAAACAACAAAAACTATATACTTAAAATTAAACAATGTCCCTTAGCTCTTTTAAAATAACTATACCCATAACCACATTACAACATACTCAATGTCCCTATTTCACAATGAGTAAATTCAAAAGTAGTATTTATAAAATTCCTTATGAAATAGAATAATGTTAAAACCAAAGTTATCTTATTTTATAAAACAACAAAAACCCATGGCATAGAAAGAGTATCATCTCACCCAAAGGAGACACATTCTATTGAGGATTGATTTTTCCCATTAAAAGAAAATTAAATTATATTATTCCATGAAACACTATTTACAATGTTTCACCTAGAAGGAGCTATATACAATCCCATAATCTAATATAAAAACTAAAATATGTTATTTATGGCCACATCATGGTCTTTATTTTAGTAAAATCACCCTTTTATTGATACACACAATAGATTCAACCATAAACATATGGGTTTGATCGGATCCCCAAGAGTAATCTAATTCAAATCACTCTTCAAGAGGTATCCAATTTATAGAACTGAATCCCTAATATTAGAAGTGGTATCCTCAACAACCCAAGACATTCTAGTTCCTTAAGGTGTAATGGATGTAAATAAATAGAGATACAGTTAGGGGAGTTTCATCCAAGGATTAAATAGAATTTCACACAAACACACATTTTAACCAATTCAATAGGTATTTTCACATTATATAGATCCCTCAAGGATGATCCTCTATTTCTCATGAATTTACTCATGATTTTTAACACATGAGAAAATGTTATATCATGTTTATGAAACCCTTGCATGAATAAAAAAACTATGATATGTTTTATCTTATGAAACTTCTTAGTTAATGACAGATATTGTGGAATACTTCTCAATGATAACAATTATTAGTCAGTTTCTACAATGTGGTCATACATATACCACTTACTTAATAGGACCAAGCCTTGGGATATAAGAATTCATATATTATTATATACATTAGTATTAATAATAAACCATTATTTATGATACTACCAAATTTTAAATTGAGATATATCAAACTAGAACACAAAAAAGGGATTTAAGGCATATTTATTTTAAAATATACATTGATAAAGTTATGAGCATAATCACATAGTAAAAACTGTGATAAATAGAATCAGATTTAAATCAGAAAAAAATAACTCCAAAACCCCCAAATAAAATATTAAATCATAACAACCTTTCATCGCTTAAATTAGTATGGAACCATAGTTAAGTGGTCTTATAAGCCATATTTGAGAATACCTCCTTCTATTATGGAGTTCTAACAAGATATATGGGTTGACTTAATTAAACTTAGAATCAATGTAGTATGCAAAGTTGGATTAGTGAATTTTTATAGGCATGTGTTGAGAGAATCCAAATTTTAAAATCACAATAGATGAAAATCCAATCAATATAACAAGGATTAATGATTCAATGTGATTATACATCCAAAAAGTATTCCTCGTAATATAAAGGTAATGGTGATTCTTGGTCTATGAAGAGAGGTTTGAAGATTCTTCACCACTAATATACCCAAGTGACTGATCATTTAAAACATATTAGTTGATGGAAACTTGGATTAAAATAAAATATTAGAATACATTTAAAATTAAAAAATATAAAATGTATAAATTTTTAATCAATGTAAAAGTACTGATTCGATAACTATTATTTTACAAAAAAAATGAACATTAATACAATAAAATTCTATAATCAATATTGGATAATGAACACATCCCTTCCAGATCTAAATTTCAATAATAGTATAGGTGATTGTGTATAGTACTACATTAATAAAATAAAATATATGTGTTGGAGTCCCAAATACCTAATAAGACACCATATCAAGTTTTTGAGTGTGAAAATAAATCTTATAGAAGACTAATAAAAGATACATTTGATGTTTATATTATACTTTTATCACTGATATACAATGATTTGTCAAAAAACATGAGGATATGGATGGCTACACAATATTTCTTCATCTCTAAGAAGTTTGGTGTGATGAAGGGAAGAAATAGATGAATTATATTATTATTGATACCACTTTATGTGTGTTTTATTTTTTATCAATGGATGTAAATCAGCTTTAAGGTTGATGTAAATAAGAAATAAAAAATTAGAATGACAATGAATGGCTTGTAAGTTGGTTGGAGAACCCAATATTATTGTAGAGATGTATTCCCAAGTAAATTGTTAACATATATTGAGTAAGTAAAAATTGTATAAATATCTTGGAAGTTTAACTTTTATTATAATTTATATATGAAAAAAAATTAATTTCCTTGTAAGAATTTGGATATCCATTTATTATTAAAGTAAAAGTATTTTTAAGATTTTAATTCCTTGTAGGATTAATAATGATCAAGGTATTATCTATCAATTATGAGTTCTAAAGAAGAGATTAAGTTGATATGATTAGTCCATTGTCTTATGTTTTCAACACATAAATCATGTTCAAAACCATATATATTTTATATGGTATATAGGTTGTTAAGGAGCCTTTTAGAAGGATAGATAGAAAATTTATGATTCTTGAAGACTATTGGAGGAATTATGTAATGAGATAGAAAAAATGTTTAAGGGATGGATTTTTCATAAGTTTTAGTCATGTACTTAAGAATTTTAAGGCATGTTTATAATATAGTTTAGACATGACCTTCTATGGTTATGTCTAACCATCATAAAGTTGAGACAATCCACTGTATGGTTAGGACAAGGAACCTAAAAATTAGGACATCCCATCATAAGATTGAGAAATGTCCATCACATAGTTTGGACAATTCACCATAAGGTTTTTAAATACTATGGTATTTTTAAGGCATAATAAATACATGTATTCTTGTAGAAGGATCTAAGAGCATAATGGAGGAAGAAGAAGGAAATATATTGAGGTGTAGATCCTTAGAATTTGTTTTGTAAAATCATCAAAAAAATCAATGACAAATAGATGTGAATATAGTGTGGAGTTAAAATAATCAAACTTTTATTAAAACTATAAGAATACATGATTTTCAAAGAATTTTTTAAGGTTAGAGAGAACTTTGATGAAATGGTTGGGCATAGAAGGTACCATGGAAGGTGCCTCATAAGGAAATCAAACCTCAAAAGGTAAAAAATAGATAAAGGATTTGGTTCTAAGGGGATAATATTAGTTAAAGTTTACTTGAATAAATGAGATTTCATATAAAATAGATAAACCACATATGAAATGATATTTGTATTAGTATACATTAGAATGATTTGTGTGGGATTTGTATGAATGATCTACACACCGATCAAATTTGTATGAGTCATTAGTTGAATTTTTTAATGTATTAACTCTTATGATACTTTTATATGGATGTTTCTTTTTTGGGAATTCATATATCAAATATAATGATGGGTTTACCATGATTCAAAAATGGAATTTAAGGAGAATATATTTTGTAATATTTTCATGATTTCTCATGTTTATGTAGAAAATTAAGAAAGAAATTTTTTGCATGTTTCTTTATAATACGGGTTTTATAGAAGCTATATTAGCTAGTAATGTTTCTAAACTATGAAGGAAATATAATGAGTCTTTAGGTGGGATTACAAGTGATTTTTAAATATAAAAAATCAAGGTAATTCAAAAATTATGATTTCTAAGGTATAAAGAATTATTAAAGAAAAATGATGAAATAATAAGACACTAAAACTCTTTATAAATATATTTATTAGAGGTCAAGTTTTTCATGTAATGGAAGATATTTCATATTATTTCTCTATTTCAAAACCCTGAGTATCAATGAAAATAGAAACACAAACTCCAACACTTGATTTATATCCTTATGATTCAAGGGTAAGAAGATATCTTGTATAATTCTTGAGTGTTGAAGAATATGAGAAAGATGGAGATTATCAATGTAGTTTATTTTTACTGAAGGAGAAGAGAAAAAGAAAGAGAAGAAGAGATCGAGGGAAGACTTATTGCACTAATGAAAGAGGAAGAAGGAGGGAGAGGAGGATAAATAAGGGATAGGATTTTTAAATTCATGTAACATATTGTTACCTTATTTTATGTATTTCTTGACACTTCTTATGATCTCCTTATTTGAGAATTGTCTCAGTGTTTTTCTAGAGAATTTTGGAGAATTTTGGAAGCCCATGGGCTTGTGCATAGTTAGCACTTGGTTGGGGAAAACCTTTTCTTTTGGCCCAAAAACCTTTATGCCATGTTAGGAGACACTATAAGGGGAAAATGGTTTGAAAAAACCATACATCCAATGTAGATACCTGAAGCTTGACGTACATGTATATTACACTAGTTTTGCGGAATACTTAATACATAACAAATACACACACACAAGGACCATAATAGTTTAGTGTCTTTGGAAACTCGGAATATAATCTTCTAATCGTGGTGAAAGATCTTCAACATCTCCCATAAAGATCTACTTTTTTTAAAACCTAATTCCTTTCTTTATGTCCTAGAAAAAAACATAAAAGGGTGAGATCAAATGCTCAGTAAGGTTAAACAAAATAAATATCAATCACGTCATATTCATAAGAGCATATCTTTTGGAAATCTTAACCTGCAAAAGAGATCATAATTTCATAACATGGGATAAATCATAGTAGTGAAATGTAATCCCAATAATTACAACTTAGAACATGAAACTTTGTGGCATACACACATAATCAAAGAGAATAATTTCTTATTATTCAAGACACATTGCCAAGACTATCTTAGTGGACAAAGTCCCCTTTTGAACCGAGTTCACTCTTCGTTTCAGTCCTGTTTCATTGAACCGGTATAACCTACCATTCCATACATGTCTATCTCATGAGATATAAAATCTTTACCCAATGAATTGGAGGGAGATATAGGTCCCACCCATATCATAATGATACCATTCTTTTGTTTGCCACAAAATCATAAATTATACATCATTGCATAACCCATGTAGTAAGAATGGGAATCTTAAACATTGTGACATCATAAAACAACTCATATAAGATAAAGGAATTCATAAAAAATATAATTCCATCACATCATAATCAAATCAATTTAATAATAGGGATAGAAATAGAACCCTTTATTATCTTAGATGGAAAATAATTTTGATAAAACATTTGAACTCCATTCTTAAGGAAAATATCTTTTCTGCTTCAAAAACACTTTTCCTTTCATAAAATGCCGTACAATTCTCAACAAAAATAATTTGATTAAAAATAAACTTGAAAACTTGTAAAGGAATCTTCTTGGAAATAATGTTTTAATAATCCATTCATGTCGTATAAGATAAAAAAACATTCTTCATACTTTTGTCGGAAAAGTCAAAAAGTACCTCGTACGAAAAACGAAAAAAGATTCCTATCATATCCTTTACTAAAAACTCACTGAAGGGTAAAATTGGATTTAAAAAATTGTAGGTGGATGGAAATAATATTACATATTGAGGAAACATGGATGTTGATGATAAAATACACCCCAGTAAATAATAAAGTATAAACAATCTCGAATAAAAATGAGATTGTGATATTTCCCTTACCTTATGTCCGATATGCTTTGTATGTATCTGAACCTCCTGTATAATGATTTAAATAATGTCATTAACTTATTACAGAATCATATTCGTTGTTATGATATCATATATGGTTCACTTATGACTTTATATTACCCGTTCTTTTGTAAATTCCATGTTAAATAAGCGTTTTGGGTAAAATCGTTTCATTTATCGTAGGTGTTTGGACTTGTTGTTCTTGACATTATTATTACATATATCATTCCAGAATATAAAATATGATTTATATATCATATATATTCAGTATATATATATATATATATATAATAGATAGATAAATGAAATGAAACACACCGTTCATGGAGACGGTAGTCCGTACGTACGCATGAATGTTGTTTTCCTTTCCTTAATGTCTTGAATGGAAGTAAGTAGATGACATATATATATACATAAATACAGTAGATTTACCATGTCATATATTTCATTATTATTCATTATATATAATTTATAATCATTCTGGAATGGTTAACATGGATAATGAATCTCATCATGTCGTGGAGACGGTAGTCCGTACGTACGCACGAGCGATGATATCGTTCCCATGGTCGTGAAATTGTGTTCAAGTGTATGTATAATATTTCAGTATCAATATAACTTTATAATAATCATATATAGTTAATCATTACACCATTATACCCATCCAATTAAGGTGGTGGTGGAAAATAGATTACACCACGGTGTGGAGACGGTATTCCGTACGTACACACGCGCGGTGATTTCCATTTTCCGTAGGATGGATAGAAGGTTAATTAGAGTTGTTTCATATTTATAATAACATATCAGTATATAAGAAATACTGATGTTATTACTTTATCATGAAACAACTAAATAAGAAGAAGTTGAAGAAGAAAGAAATTGAAAAAGATCAGTAATGGATATTACCTCTGTTTGACGCGCCTTCACTTAACCTCCACTTAAAGAACTAAGGATGGTCTTTGAAGAATACCACGACCTCTAGGATGATACTAGGGAAGTGGAGAAGCGATTTTGGCAGGGTTTGGCCGAGCTTTAATGCTCAAATTGGTGTGAGGAGGAGAGGGAGGAGGTGCCCTTTTATAAGGGAGGAGAGGGGCACCTTAGGAAAACCTCAAAATATTATTTTATATTAAGTTCAAATTCGGTTTATAATTGTTCCAAAGGGTCTTATTTTGAATATAAAGTGGGTATGGGTCTAAAGCCTCTAATCCAATAGGATTTAGACAAGTTTAGGTGGTTATTTTAACCTTATCAATTAGATTTAACTCTAAGTTAAATAATTTAACTTTTACCGTGTCTTTTTGTTTTCTTACACTATATGGTTAATAAACATACTATAACAAGCCAAACGAACCCCAAGTTGTTTATTATTAATATATATATCATTATATAATCCATTTGAACGAACCTTAGATTTTTAATAATTAAATAACAATTAACAATATAATATTTGTTTTAAAAACTAATTTATGTCAATTTTGACACTATTTGGTACATGATTTTTATGAAATTCATAACAGAATGATAAGTTCGAACCAAGTTACTTATATCAACAATAGCATGTCATATGAACCTAGAAAATTAATTTAAGTCATAAAAAGTCTCAAATTACATTTATTTGGGCATTTATAACATCAATTATGTCAATATTTTATTAATAAGACAATTACTGCATCATCTTTGTGTCATAATAAATGATAATTATTTAATCCCTAAAAATTCTAAATAAATTACTATAATATAGATAATTGTATTAGATTTCTGTATACTATTCATGTTAGAAGTTTCATGAAGTGTATCACTAAATTAAAATAATTATACTTATAAGATTTAAGAAAGTGACATGTTGTCACATTCTTTGGTTTTAATAATAATTAAATTATTTTCATGGACAAAAGTCTATAAAAAGAATATAATCCGACCTTTAGGTTATATGGGTCTACCTTCAGCCATCCAATAGGAGTTTTCCAAGTGTTAGGGTAATTTTATAATCTTATATTTACCCTTAATTACCCGATTTACCTTTAACTATAGTAAATAAAATTTACCGTAGTTACTATTCACAATGCCCAAAAATAAAAAGTAGCTTATTAACATAATTTGGACCCACTGATTCAAAATATGGAATCCATTTTTCCAAATTCAATACACAAAAGATGCAAAAATTAAATTAAAATTAATCCCCCTGTCGAAAGAAAACGAGTTTTTCTTTAAAACATTGCAAAAGATTGAATTGATTTAACCTACGAATTCGAGGTAAAATCAATGCTAATTACATACATTAAATTAAATGGTAAAAATATATTCTATTTTTACTTTAAAACCATTCAATATCATAATTTAACCACATAATATATTACGAAGAAAAAAGTTGTTTTTAATTAAAATATAGCGTGTTTTTACTATTCATTAAAATATGATAGTCATCAGAATAAAATGAAAAATTTATCCAAAGTAAATTTTTATTTCTTGATTCCATAGAATAATTTAATTTTTTCAAATGGATCTTATAAACATGTAAAAAACAATATTTAAAGTGGGTGCTCCATCAAAAGGCGTCAAAACTGCATTTTTCGAAAAATACTTATTTTACCCGAAAAATTTATTTTGTTCTTATACCATGTTCTAGAAAATGTGTAAGATGAATAATAATGTTATAAAATTCAAAATTTAGTTAACACTATTCATAATGGCTAGTTCATAACAATATTATAATAATATATCGTTGTTTACTAAATCCCGGTATTGCGTACAACACACGCTATCGAGAAAGGTCGTGATTGCGTTTAATGCAAGCCAAATCAGTGTTGCGTGTAGTGCACGAATCCTTTGTTGTTGCGTATAATAGAATCCAACCATATTTTATTTATACATTGAATATATATATATATATATACACTCAATTTTGTGTAGAATAACTTCTATCAAACGAACTTGAAATTGTGTGTAACAAGAGCCAAGAAAAGTGTTGCGTATACTGCAAGCTAATACGGTGTTGCGTATAGCGCAAGATAATCTTGGTGTGTCATAAAATAGAAGATATGAATGAAATTAAAGAGAATTTATTTTATTAAATCTTGGGTTGTTACATTCTACCCCCCTTAAAATGAATTTCGCCCTCGAAATTCGTCGGGGTTATAAATGGTTTACTATTTGAAAGTTTCTTTAATAGAAACCCACATCGTAAAAAGGAATACCAAAACCAATATTTAAAAACAAAAGTATGAGACGTAATGGTTACCCAAATAAACTAATCACTGGGTTTCCACATTGGTGAAAATATGGATATGGAAGAGAAATCTAACCATCATGTTCTGATGGAGGGTGGTAGAGAACATGGCTATGAAAAAGCCAACAATCGCAAAGCCATAAATTTGTGATGATCTAGGGTACCATCTGATTAATCAGATATAAGATCACTAGGACAACATTTTTGGTTTTCAAAATCATTTCCCTAAAGTTGAAAATTTTGAATTAGACGAAATACTTACTTTATTTTGGTACAATCTCACTGTTGTTCGTGCTTTGAACAATTTCCAATTCATCTGTTAAAGAAATGAAGTTGAATTTGTTATTCGTGAAGTGTTAACAAGTCATGTGATAGAATGATGGGTCATTACATCTGTTTCAAACAAAAGTTTAGAAATAGTTATCAAATATACATAAGTCCATCTTTGGTGAGGTTAATCATATACGATTCCAAAAATGAACTAATACTTCATATATCATACCGCTTAATAAAATAAAACTAGTTTCTACTAAACAGGGACTTCCTGTAGGCCAGTGGTTGGCGAAAAAGGCCAGTCGCACTTCAGTTGTGGGTTCGATTCCCACAGCCTGGTCCGACACGACGGGCTGTCGCCCGTCCTGCAGTTTGTCCTTTTTCTAAAACTATATTACTATAACATCCCATCAATAATATCGAAAAAAAATTGTATCCTTAAACAATACTAACTTATGTCCAACATAATCATTTCCAATCTTTAGTCTTATCCAAAATACTGTTGTCCAATCTCATATTATAGTGAAAACGATTACCAAGGAGTTCATATAACAAGCATGTTAATACCATCGTTGATCCCCGTATATCATGATATATGTCTTGTTGGTCACATTCCAAACATTCGAAGGCCTTAATCATGTATTCTCTTGAAAAATGAATACCCATTGAATCTTAGTGAAAACATGAGTGCTGTCAAAAGTTAACTCTTTTCACATACCAAAATCCTCAAAATTCTATATACTCAAACCATGATATCACTTAGTCCTTATATCAATCATGAGCTCATGAATACTATTATGCACATATCATCTTATTTCCAAAAATATCTCAATCACTTTGAATACCACATTAGACCAATAAATAAATATTCCAATACTCCATGATACAACATTATTTTGGAATCCCATTACATAAACACTTAATCATTCCACCACATCGTTTTCATATTCAACGTCTCCAATAGTGATCACATGTGACATCCCTTTGTCCTTTTCCTTAAGAGGTTTCTCATGTCGATCATCACTAACCCTTGGATTAGGGAATTTATTAGCATAATGCCCCATTTCCTTGCACTTGAACCACTGAAGTGTTGGTGGTGCGTTCTCTGCAGTGTTTGCTTTATTCACATCATTAGAAAGCCTTTTTACATTACTTCGACACTCAGCTGCTCGATGACCTTCTTTTCCACACTTAAAACATTTTCTAGTCTCTTTAAGACAATCTCCACCATGCTTCTTTCCACACTTTGTGCATAAGTAAACATTCATCTTCTTTTCACCATTATTCTGAGATTTCTCCTTGAACTCCATCTTTCATTTCATGTCAAAACCATGAGATGGATATGTAACACCAACTTCCATTTCTACCTTGATAGCACAACGCACAATTTCTTCATAGCTTCTGAAGTCTCTTATAGCTAATGCCATTCGAAGACTTGGTTTTAAGCCACTGAAAAATCGATCAACTTTACTTTCAGGTTGGATGATAATGCCAGATGCATACCTTGCAAGTCTTGTAAAACTCGCTTCGTATATACCAATAGATTCATCATCCTTCTGCTTCAGCTCAAGAAACTCCTTTTCCATCTTTGTTCGAAGAATATGATGGAAGTACTTACTGAAAAACAAGTTCTTGAACTTGTCCCATTCCATGGAGTCAATTTCATCTCTTGGCCTCGTATTCTTGATAAGATTCCACCATTGATCAGCTACACCTTCCAAACGATATACTGCTAAGATGACTTTATCATGTTCAGAACATTGAAGAACGGAAAATATCTTTTAAGTGGTACTGATCCATTGTTCAGCAACAAGTGGATCGGAAGACCCACTGAAAGAAGTTGGACGTTGCCTCATGAAGGACTCAATAGAATATTGTTCCCTTCTCTGCTCATTTGGAAGTCCAGAATGATTCATAGCTTGTGTAAGTATAGCAATAAGATTTTGCACTCCATCTCCCATAACATTTGTTTGTTTATGAGTAAAATCATTGCATTGTCCATTGCATTGATCAACACGGTTCCTTCAGGTTCCAGCCATCGTCTAAAACCCAAAAAGAATAGTGTGAGAGGAAAAAATCATGCTAGGGAAGACAACAAAATAAAAGGGGAGTACCTTCAATATCTAACATCTTAGGTTTAATTTTAAGATCATTAGCGCAATTCTAGGACTATAACCTATACATATACTTAACCTTAGGGACATCCCTAGACATACCTTAGAAATATCTCTAGGGATCTCACTAAAGTTCTCGCATCCTAGTTTCCAAAGGTTGACTAAACCTTTCCTCTGATACCAACTGTAGAGAACTGAAGCTTGACGTACATGGATATTACATTACTTTTGCGGAATACTTAATACATAACAAAAACACACACACAAGGACCGTAATAGTTTAGTGTCTTTGGAAACTCAAAATATAATCTTCTAATCGTGGTGAAAGATCTTCAAAATATCCCATAAAGATCTCCTTTTTTTAAAACCTAATTCCTTTCTTTATGTCCTGGAAAAAAAACATAAAAGGGTGAGCTCAAATGCTCAGTAAGGGTAAACAAAAGAAATATCAATCACGTCATATTCATAATAAAATATCTTTTGGAAATATTAACCTGAAAAAGAGATCATAATTTCATAACATGGGATAAATCATAGTAGTGAAATGTAATCTCAATAATCACAACATAAAACATGAAACTTTGTGGCATACACACATAATCATAAAGAATCATTTCTTATTAGTCAATACACATTGCCAAGACTATCTTAGTGGACAAAGTCCCTTTCTGAACCGAGTTCACTCCTCATTTTAGTCCTGTTTCACTGAACCGGTATAACCTACCATTCCAGCCATGTCTATCTCATGAGATATAAAATCTTTACCCAATGCATTGGAGGGAGATATAGGTCCCACCCATCTCATAATGATACCATTCTTATGTTTGCCACAAAATCAAAAATCATACATCATTGCATAACCCATGTAGTAAAAATGGGAATCTTAAACATCGTGACATCATAAAACAACTCATATAAGATAAAGGAATTCATAAAAAATATAATTCCATCACAACGTAATCAAATCAATGTAATAATAGGGATAGAAACAGAACCCTTTATTATCTTAGATGGAAAATGATTTTGATAAAACATTTGAACTCCATTCTTGAGGAAAATATCCTTTCTGCTTCAAAAACACATTTCCTTTCTTAACATGTCGTACAATTCTAAACTAAAAGAAGTTGATTAAAAATAAAATTAAAAACTTTTAAAGTAAGATTCCTGAAAATAATGTTTTAAAAATCTATGCATGCCATATAAGTTAAAAAACATTCTTCGTACTTTTGTCGGAAAAGTAAAAAAGTACCTCGTACGAAAAATGACAAAAGATTCCTTTCATATCCTTTACTAAAAACTCACTGAAGGGTAAAATTGGATTTAAACAATTGTAGGTGGATGGAAATAATATTACATATTGAGGAAACATGGATGTGGATGATAAAATACACCCCAGTAAATACTAATGTATAAACAATCTCAGATAAAAATGAGATTGTGATATTTCCCTTACCTTATGTCTGATATGCTTTGTACATATCCGAACCTCCTGTATAATGATTTAAATAATGTCATTAACTTATTACAGAATCATATAAATTGTTATGATATCATATATGGTTCACTTATGACTTTATATTACCCGTTCTTTTGTAAATTCAATGTTAAAGAAGCGTTTTGGGTAAAATCGTTTCATTTATCGTAGGTGTTTGGACTTGTTGTTCTTGACATTATTATTACATATATCATGATTTACTTACTTCCAGAATATAAAATATTATTTATATATCATATATATTCAGTATATATATATATATATATATATATAATAGATAGATAAATTAAATGAAACACACCGTTCATGGAGATGGTAGTCCGTACGTACGCATGAACGCTGTTTTCCTTTCCTTATTGTCTTGAATGGAAGCAAGTAGATGACATATATATATACATAAATCAAGTATATTTACCATGTCATATATTTCATTATTATTCATTATATATACTTTATAATCATTCTGGAATGGTTAACATGGATAATGAATCTCATCGCGTCGTGGAGACTGTAGTCCGTACGTACGCACGAGCGATGATATCGTTCCCATGGTCGTGGAATTGTGTTGAAGTGTATGTATACTATTAGAGTATCAATATCACTTTATAATAATCATATATAGTTACTCATTACACCATTATACCCATCCAATTAAGGTGGTGGTGGAAAATAGATTACACCACGACGTGGAGATGGTATTCCGTACGTACGCACGCGAGGTGATTTACTTTTTCTGTAGGATGGATAGAAGGTTAATTAGAGTTGATTCATGTTTATAATAACATATCATTATATAAGAAATACTTATGTTATTACTTTATCATTAAACAACTAAATAAGAATAAGTTGAAGAAGAAAGAAATTGAAAAATATCGGTAATGGATATTACCTCTTTTTGACGCGCCTTCACTTAACCTCCACTTAAAGAACTAAGGATGGTCTTTGAAGAAGACCAGGACCTCTAGGATGATACTAGGGAAGTGGAGAAGAGATTTTGGCAGGGGTTGGCCGAGCTTGAATGCTCAAATTGGTGTGAGGAGGAGAGGGAGGAGGTGCCCTTTTATAAGGGAGGAGAGGGGCACCTTAGGAAAATCTCAAAATATTATTTTATATTAAGGTCAAATTCGGTTTATAATGGTTACAAAGGGTCTTATTTCGAAGATAAAGTGGGTATGGGTCGAAAGCCTCTCATAAAATAGGATTTAGACAAGTTTATGTTATTATTTTAACCTTATCAATTAGATTTAACTCTAAGTTAAATAATTTAACTTTTACCGTGTCTTTTTGTTTTATTACACTATATGGTTAATAAACTTACCATAACAAGCCAAACGAACCCCAAGTTGTTTATTATTAATATATCTATCCTTATCTAAGTCATTTTTCCGAACCTTATATTTTTAGGAATTAAATAACAATTAATAATATAATATTTATTTTAAAAACTAATTTATGTCAATTTTGACACTATTTGGTACATGATTTTTATGAAATTAATAACAGAATTATAAGTTCGAAACAAGTTACTTATATCAATCATAACATGTCATATTAACCTAGAAAATTAATTTAAGTCTTAAAAAGTCTCAAATTACATTTATTTGGTCATTTATAACATCAATTATGTCAATATTTCATTAATAAGACAATTACTGCATCATCTTTGTGTCATAATAAATGAAAATTATTTAATCCCTAAAAATTCTAAATAAATTCCTATGATGTATATAATTGTATTATAGTTTTGGAGACTATTCATGTTTGAAGTTTCATGAAGTTTATCACTAAAGTAAAATTATTATACTTATAAGATTTAAGAAAGTGACATGTTGTCACATTCTTTGGTTTTAATAATAATTAAATTATTTTCATGGACAAAAGTCCATAAAATGAATCTAATCCAACCCTTAGGTTATATGGGTCTACCTTTAGCCATCCAATAGGATTTTTCCAAGTGTTAGGGTAATTTTATAATCTTTTATTTACCCTTAATTATCCGATTTACCTTTAACTATAGTAAATAAAATTTACCGTAGTTACTATTCACAATGCCCAAAAATAAAAAGTAGCTTATTAACATAATTTGGACCCACTGATTCCAAATATGGAATCCTTTTTTCCAAATTCAATACATAAAATATGTAGAAATTAAATTAAAATTAATCCTGTTGTCGAAAGAAAACAGGTTTTTCTTTAAAACATTGCAAAAGATTGAATTGATTTAACCTACGAATTCGAGGTAAAATCAATGCTAATGACATAAATTATATTAAATGGTAAAAATATATTCTATTTATACTTTAAAACCATTCAATATTATAATTTAACCACATAATATATTACGATGAAAAAAGTTGTTTTTAATTAAAATATAGCGTGTTTTTACTATTCATTAAAATATGATAGTCATCAGAATAAAATGAAAAATTTATCCAAAGTAAATTTTTATTTCTTGATTCTATAGAATAATTTTATTTTGTCAAATGGATCCTATAAACATGTAAAAAACTAGATTTAAAGTGGGTGCGCCATCAAAAGGCGGCAAAACTGCATTTTTCGAAAAATACTTATTTTACCCGAAACAATTATTTTGTTCTTATACCATGTTCTAGAAAATGTGTAAGATGAATAATAATGTTATAAAATTCAAAATTTAGTTAACACTATTCATAAAGGCTAGTTCATAACAATATTATAATAATATATTGTTGTTTACTAAATCCCGGTATTGCGTACAACACACGCTATCGAGAAAGGTCGTGATTGCGTTTAATGCAAGCCAAATCTGTGTTGCGTGTAGTGCATGAATCTTTTGTTGTTGCGTATAATAGAATCCAACCATATTTTATTGATACATTGAATATATATATATATACACTCAATTTTATGTAGAATAACTTCTATCAAACGAACTTGAAATTGTGTGTAACAAGAGCCAAGAAAAGTGTTGTGTATACTGCAAGCTAATACGGTGTTGCGTATAGCGCAAGATAATCTTGGTGTGTCATACAATAGAAGATATTAATGAAATTAAAGAGAATGTATCTTATAAAATCTCGGGTTGTTACATACAACCCCTCTAAACTATGTCTCCTAAAAGAGTGAGGGTTTTCAGGGTTGGCACATAGTTTGACAAATTTTGTGCCATCCTTAGAGAAACCATACACCCTACCAGTAGGGTAACATGGTTAAGAACATTTCATGAAACACTACTAGTTTTTGTAGACCACACCTTAACTTTTACTATGGGAATTTCTATATTTTATTATTCCATATATGAGTAATGGTAAATTTCAACATTGAGGTAGTGGATATCTTTTAACATTGTGACCATGAAGTGATAATGGTGACTACTGGAGATATTGGCATATTTGATTCCTTTGCGGTGATTATATTTCAATATGGGTAATGTTTTTCCTATTTTTTTTAATTTCATCCTTTAGAGTGCCAAGCATACTAACTTGTATTTTTAATCTTCCATTATTTTTCGTAAAATTCATTACCACTTATTTCTTGAAGGATGTGAGGTGCTTGTCACAAACCAATGAGGATTGGGAATTCCCTTTGGGATATGCCATATCTAGATTGGTAATGAGAGTACCAAGGTGTCTGGGTGAGTTCAAGAAAAAGTAGTATCAATGGTGAAGCTTAATAATCCTTTCTTGATGTCATTATACAGTTTTGGATGTATTTATGGGACTTTGGATGTTATTGTGAGTGAGTTTCTAAGTATATCTCACCATAACAATCCTTAAGTTTCCTTGGGAGTTTGGGGAACGTTCCTTTGATAATTGTTTGGATCTGATTCTATTCTTTTCTATGCATCTGGTCTGAGTATGTTGAAATCTCAATTTTAAATTTTTATTCTTTGTGGAATTAATATTCTTGTATCTTTGATTTTTGTATCCTGTATAATGTACTCTATGTTGTTTTTTTGATATTTTATAGCATCATGCCACCATGAAGATGTGTAAATAATCCCTAGGAGGAAGCTTCTAGAAAAACACAAAAAGAAAATACTATAGTAGAAAATAAACATGTCAATATAGTGGTGTAGAATATCCAAGATCTAGGACAAGCACTTGTACTCATTCTCATTCAGGATCTAGTAGTGGAACCTTGAAGGGATGAATCTCAAGATCATGCTCAATTGCTCCTTTTCCTAAATCCACCTACTTTATGAGGCTCTAATTATCCAAAAGTGGTTTAGTACTATTTGATAAAGATAGAGCTTCTTTTTTAGTTCTTGGAAATTCCAAAATCTATTAAGGTGAAATGTGATACCTTTAATCTGGAAGGGCCTAGCTGGATATTGTAAGATTTGATGGGGATAATGAATAATCATGATGGTTTTGAATGGAAACGATTTTGAGTATTTGTACCGATCATCACTATACAGAATCTAAGTTAATGGTGAAATCCTTGGAGTTTTATTGCCCCCAACATATTGAAAAGACCATGACTCGGTATGAAAAATGATTTTTTGAGCTAGAATAGTTTTCTCTTAAAGTGGTGAATAATGAGAAATTGAAGGCATGAATCATTTAGATGGGAATTAAATCCAAAATCTAATCTCTGGTTTTCTAGCATAATCTGGCTTCTTATTCAGGTGTTCTATATAGGGAACTGATGGTTGAACA
This sequence comes from Viscum album, assembly GCA_963277665.1. Classification (NCBI taxonomy): domain Eukaryota; kingdom Viridiplantae; phylum Streptophyta; class Magnoliopsida; order Santalales; family Viscaceae; genus Viscum; species Viscum album. Next base: position 386,201,482 of record OY728125.1, read on the forward strand.
TGACCCGGCTAGAAAGTTAGGGTTGACATAATTTCATTTTTCTCCTAGTGGATATTTTATCAGTTCCTTTAAATAGATGTGGAAGTGTGATGAGTCTAATTGTGGTTATAGAAAATTGTCATCTTTCAAACCTCTTATAGTGCCCGGAAGAGGCTCGTTGACTTGATTTCAGTTTTTCGTGGTTGGGATTTCAAGATGTATTTGTACTGAGGTTCCAAAGATCTATAGTTATTTTGGTTTCTCAAGAAATCTAAAGAAGTTTTTTCAACTCTTTTCTAATCCACATAGTGGAATAGGATCATCAGATACAAAAAGTACTATACTGGAATTAAATGCTTTATGATATAAGGTGTTCTAGCCATAAAAATCTAGAACAAAGTGTTTCCATGTAGTGTAAGAGTCTCCAGTGGAAGTCAATATAGGTCCAACAACTTTGAGCGGTACCATCACTCAAGATTCATATTTACTGACTGTTTTATTTATATTAGTTTGTATCACTCATTTATATCGACTTTTATTTCTTGGGATCAAGTTGTATGGTGAGTTTTTTTGAAGTAATAAAAGGTTGTTTTCAAGAGTGTTGTATTTTACTTTCAAAAAAACATAAATCAATTCATTTTGTAATAGGTATTGGAAAATATAATGGTTCTTTGCTGGTCTGTATTTCAAAAATAATATAAGTTATTTGTAGAAAGTTTTATGAAATACTTATGAATGAGTGAAAAGGTGATGCCAATATTATTCAGTTTTTATTAGATGCAATGATGTTGATAGAAGACAGGGATGTTACAATAATTTCTTTGATAAATCTAATGCTGCTAGAAGTGATCAATCAATGGTTAAATATCATGACATATGGGGTTCGAGATGAAAGAAATCGTGTGGTTTTGGGATGAAGTGAATTTTTATAGAATATGGTGTAATCATTAATGATATATCAATTTTTGTTCAATGACAAATCCAGAAGGCTGTAAATTATTTTGGATGGTGTTTCCCAAGCTAATTATTATGGTGGCACCATTTCCTAGTGTTTTCCATGTTTTGGGCCTTAAATCTGGGAGTTTGATTTTAGAAAAGGAATGTTTTCCTAAAAGGATCTTGTAGTTCGTGGATCATAAAACTGATTTTGAAGACTAAAAATGAATTATGAGGAATATTGAAGTAAAATTGGAAAAGGAAGGACTTTTTGCATAGCAGTGTTATATAGACCGCGAAGCGCACTATGTGGACCACATAGGAAAAATGGCTTGTGGAAGTATTCTAGTTCACAACAGGATTTTTTTCACAATACAATCTATCATTTTTAGCTAAGAGATATATATCTATTTAAGGATGGAATTAGCTTCCACGAGGAAGGTTTTAATCTATTATGTGAACCATATAATATACATTACGGTCAAGGCTATCCCACAACTATGTTTTAGGTAAATCAGATTAGTGGGATTCAGATATTTATTTTATTATATAAAAGACCATAATGACATTATTAAGAGTGATATAATTTGATAAGAAGTGATCATATCTTAAGTAAGAATTTTTAGAAGTATTAAGTAGTTCCTGAAGTATAATTCTATGAATAAGAAAATTATTTAGTGGAAATATTTACACAAATGAGACTATTCACTAGTACAGTTCATGGAAGAAGTTTGTAGGGATCTGTAGCCCACAAAAGAAAATGGATTTTGTATGAAAAGTGGCCTTTGAGGAGTTTTCTATCTGCAGAGATGAGATAGCCCATTGAATAAGATTTGGAACATGAATTACTCGCTCCATGTCATGCAACTCAGTTCTCAGATGATACACGCAGTTTGTACAAGAAGCAAGATATTTCACGGATGATTGAAGGAAGTTCCTATCAGCTTCTGGGAAGAAAAGATAAGAATTTTTTTGAAACATAAAATTTGATAATTTTCAACAATAAGAACCATATAATTATATTGCATCATTTTGTTCTAGAAGAAACACACACTCTATTGGATTGGATTCAAAGTGCTACCTGAGTTTAAGGGAATATCTTATTCATTTAATCCCACACAAAAGGACTATTTTCTTGTGGATTATGTGGTATTTGATGGTTTCCAAACTATACTAATAACGTAGCTACACTTGTTGAGTAACCGAACCTTATAAACTATTGTGTTCTAATGTATGCATGTTTGAATTGTTTTTAGTGGGGAAAGAAATATTTAACAGGTGGTCAAGGTTTTTTCATAAGTAAGGAAACATAAAAGAAAAAGATATCACTGATTCACCCCCTCCCTCTCTCAGTGATACTTGAATCATGACTGGGAAACATCATTTTCTATCAGAGTTGAAGGTTCCCATACTTTATTCTTTACGGCATATTTGAAGATAATTCGTGATAGAGAATCTAAATTGTGTGAATGCTAACTGGATTCCAATATTTTACAGAAATGATTATCATATCTAAGAAGATATAATGATTCCCTACCTTCTGTCTCTTGGGTATGATTTTCTTGAAGCTATAATAGATGGATTTCCTTGTTTTGATGATAAGGTTCCTCTTACACCTGTAGATAAGAAGAATCTTGAGAATTATGGAACATATAAAATTGGTTTACTCTCATCACTTTCAAAAAGTGATTTTCAAGAGTGAAAGGTGTTTCTAAAACTAAGGGTTTCTAGGATAAGATGAAAAAATCTATAAAGTAAATACAAAATTGAAAAAGGAAAAACTATAAATTTATAGGCTGAAGTATGAAGATTTGAAAATGGTTGAATGTGAATATATTGGGGACATCATTACCAGATTAAATGACATTATCGACACAATCAGATGTCTTGGGAAAAATTTAGAGGATCCTATAGTTTTTGAAAGGATATTAAAAATATTTTCTGATGTGTTTGATGCTAAACTTTCTTCATTGAAGGACATATATCCTAAAACATTATCTCTAGATTATTTTTATAGATCTCTCATCAATTATAAAATGAGAAGGGAGAATATTATGAAGAGAAAAACATAATCTAACAGAGAAATTTCATCCTAAGATTCTAAGAAAGAAAAGTCCAAAAAAGTTCTTGATGAAGATGATGTTGCTTACTCTTACTCAAAATGTGAGGTATGTAAAAATATGGATGATATTTTATCCTTATTTTCTAAAATTGTGAAAATGGGAATAGGTAAATATAATGGAAAACTTCCTCTAAAGTATTTTTAATTTGGAGTTTTTTGGAACTTTGTGGCCAATTTCCCTCAAATAAATAATGAAGAATAAATTTATTAAGAAAAAAGAAGTCCAAAAATGTTGTGGAATAAATAGGGTTAAAAAAATATTTTTCTTGAGGGAAGGATTAAAAGTTTTTCAAATCAAAAAAGAATAATATTCTTGTCTAAAGATGAAGAAGAATAAGATAATAAAGTTTAATTCAAAAAACATTTTACTGATAAAGATAGAGAGAATACCTTTATCGAAATAGTTAATAATGAAGATTTTGAGAGCAGTAGTTTTGAAGAAGAAGAAACTCAACATGAATCTAATTTGAAAGAAGAGTTGAAATAATGTCTGAGAAATATTAAAATACTTGAGATGGAAAATAGGAATTTAATAAATGAGAATTTATCATTAAATAATCAAGATGGTTTTCCTAATAAGAAATTTGATCTGGTAAAATTTATTTATGATCTGAAGAATTCTCTTAAGAAAGAAATGAATCATAATAAACATCAAGAAATTAATATGGAGGTAAAATAAGAAGAGTTGGAATGTGTCTAACAAAAACATTATATGGATCAAAAGGGGGATATAAGTTTCAAAAAACATATCTTAGATGTTGGTGAATGTTCTAGTAAGTATCAACCTAATAAGGATATATAAAATTTATCGTCAAGGTTTGATAATAAAGTTGGGATTGTATATAAGAATATGAATGTTGGGAAAGTTAGTTATGTGGTGATGATTAAGAAGGTGGAGAATTCAGAAGTTTCTAAAACACCTTAGTTAGAAAACAAATTATATTACTTCTAGTCCCGACAAGGATGAAAAGAAATCTAAGATGGAGAAGACTTTTTTTCCTGAAAATAGAATGGTTTATGGTCAAAAAAGTTATGTTAATAAGGTTTTTGAGAAACATACTCACAACACCGGTCAATCCAAAAGTTTTAGAGTAAAATACGATTTTTATGGATAATTTTGGCATTTTGGTGGATTGGGAACTAAAGAAAAAATGTGTTGGTTAAACCAACAACATTTCGTATATTCCCCAAGTTATGGAAGATAAGGTTTGAGGGGGATTCAATCCCCTCAAAATAAGAAGTCTCAGAAAGAAGTTTTAATGAAACCTGAGAATATTGGTGTAAAATTTGAGAATAGGTTCCAACCATTGAAAAATACTTTTAAAAGATGAAAAAAATGGAAATATATATAAGGGTTGTCTTATTTTGTTACTTACTCAAAAAAAGTTTCTTAACAATTCTCAAAAGCTGAAAGTGAAGAAATAAAATAGAGAATAAAAATATCTTGTTGTTGAAACCGGGTTCAAATGATAAATGGGGAATGAACATGGATTATTGATAGTAGGTATTATTCTCATAAGAAAGGAGAATTAATTTTTTTTTAAATTTAAAAGACTTCTAAGAAGGAATGGTGACATTTGGAAAAGATGAGTCCATGAAAATAAATGGTGTGGGATCAGTCGTCATTGGTAATTAAAAGATAAATTCTAAGAAAACATTATTTTTTGATAGCCTAAACCACAACTTCCTGAGTGTTTCACAACTTTTTTAAGAGTGTAATAATTTTATCTTTAAAAAATATAGGTTTCTTCTGAAAAGTGAGGAATATGGAAATATAGTTATAAGATATCAACTTGCAAAAGGAAACTTGTTCCAAGTTGGTGAAATACAAAACTCTTGCCACTTGGGTATGGTGGAAGAAAATCAGTTGATCCATAAAAGGCTGGGAAACATGTGTTAGTGAATCATGAGAAATTTATCAAAGTGATATAGTGTCTGAGATATTCCTGATATTTTAAGAAGAATAAATTAATGTTTCACTAATTTTCAAAAAGAACAGATTACAAATTATATGCATAATAATATTGAAATTTGTTCAAAAAAAATGCTGGAACATATTCAATCTGACATTTGTGGGCCAATGAGAAAAAAAATTGAAAAATAGATATAAGTACTTCATCAATTTCATTGATGAATTTAATCACATTACATGTGTCATATACACGAGACAAAAGTTAGATGCTCAAAAATGTTTAAATGCTTCAAGAGGAAAGATAACAAGGATTGTCAGTATTTAGTGAATAAGTTGAGAACTGACAATGGTTCTGAATATAAGAATGAGGAATTTAAAAATTACCTTGAGAATCATAAAATTAATCCTGAGTTTAGTTTTCCATACACACATCCAAAAATGGGGCGCTGAAACAAAGAATAGAAGTCTAGTGGAAATGAGGTGAACTCTGTTACCTGAACATGGTATCTCTCATTACTATTAGAGAATCTCCATGTGTACTTATTTGTATATTAAAAACTGATGTTTCTTTAGGAAAACTTCATATATGAATCTATATGAAATGTTTTAAGGAAAAACTCTAAGTTTGAAACACTTAATAAATTTTCAGAGTACATGCATCATAAAGAAGAAAGGTGGAAACCCTGGAATGTTTGAATAAAGAGGTGAAGATGGAATTTTCCTTGACTATGCTATGAAAGAAAGAGAATATAGATGTTTCAAAAATGATACAAGAAGAATTATTGATTCTAATTATGCAAAAGTTTTTGAAAAGAATAAGTAAAAAAATTATACATATATTGATAAGGAATTTGATCGGGAGAAATAAAGTTGTGTTAAAAATTCTGATAAGGATGCTGATTGTGGTAATACTAATTAAGAAGAATAATTAGACTCTCCAATTTAAAATGATGAGGATGAAACTCAAATAAATTATCCTAGGCTGAGGAAACAAGTAGATACCCATAACATTTTTAGAGATCAACATCATAAGGTTCAAACAAGAAGAGTTTCAAAAAAATTCACACACACTTATTTGCATTAAAAAGTTGAGAAGAATTATTTGAATGAATCTTTTGAGAATATATAATGCGTTCAGGATATGAATGAAGAACATGATCAGATAAAATATAATGATATTTTGGAACTCATAGGTAAGATTGTTAACAATTATGTTAGTGGTACAAAATTGGTTTTCTGGAACAAGATGAATTAAGAAACTGAAGTGATAAAAAACAACATAAGAATTGTGTGAAAAGGTTACTCACAAATTGAAGTTGTTGATTTTGATGATACTTTTTCTCTGATTATAATGTTAGAAACATTTAGAAAATGGCGTCCCATTGTATCACAACATAGTTAAAAAAATCCAATGGATGTGAAGTCCTCATTTATAAATGGGGAGATTTATAAGGAAGTTTACATTGAAAAACCGTGTGGATTTTTTGTTGGAAAAGATAAAACTCATGTGTTCATTTTGAATAAATTCTTATATGGGCTAAAACAAGCTTCTGGGGAATTGTAATCAAAGTTGGATACATTCTTAAGGAAGCTTATTTTTAAGAAAGGAACAGTTGAAAAAAATATTTACATCAAATAATGTCATGAGTTTTCGTTCATCATAATTGATTATGTGGATGAAATTATCTTTACTAAAAATGATGAATGATCTTGTGAAATATTTTCTAAATATATGAAAAAAAATTGTGATGTCCATGCTAGGAGAAATGAAATACTTTCTTAAGTTACAAAATTTACATAATAAGAAACATATTTTTCTTTCTCACAAAAAGTATGCTAAAGCACTTCTTAAGTTGTTTGCCATGGAAAATCCAAAACCAGTTTCCACATTGATTTAATTGGAAACCATGTTTTCTAAAGATGTAGAATGAAAAAAATGATCAAAAAGAGTTTCAAAAGTTGATTTGAACTTTTTTATATTTGACTACCTCAATACCTGACATTGTTTATGTTCTTAACTTATGTAAAATATTTCATAGTTCTCCTAAATAATCACATATGATTTATAGAAAATGAATTCTTAAATATATCAAAGGCATAATAAATTTTGGAATTAGGTATGATAGTTTATAAATTATTGACTTATTTGGGTATTCAAATGTTGATTGGGTAGGAAATGTTGATGATGGAGGATCCACATTTGGTGGAGTTTTCACTCTTGGGAAAAGTTGTGTAAGTTGAAATACAAAGAAACATGATTTAGTAACTATTAGCATAGCTGAAGTTGAGTATGTTGCCTCCGCTGAAGAATATACTCAACTTATATCAAGGAAAACTCAGTTAGAAACTTACTTGCTGATGTAAATTTTCCCTTACTTTTGGGATATTATAATCAAAGTGAAATCAATCTTATAAGGAATATATTACAACACAGTCATTCGAAACATATTTACATAAAGTACCACTTCATTAAAAAGGTTATGGAGAAGAATGAATTGAAACTCAAGCCTCTTCCTATTTCAGAACAAGTTGTGGATATATTCACAAAACCTTTACCAAAGGAACCATTTTATAAATTGAGGTTTAATATGGTTATACAGCCTCTTTATCATCAAGGTTAACATATTTTTTTATATACCCTCTCTAATCTTACCTTTGGATAGTGTTTTCAATGGGAGAATTATTACAATAATCTATCCTTATGGAAGCATACATAAAGGAGGAGTTGTGGGTAAGTAGTGAATCTAGAATCTAAGTGTGTTAAATATTCCAACTGTTTGTTGGATTTGTTGTAGGAAACAAAATTATTTTATTAAAGAAAATTATATGTTTTGGAGAATATTGAAGAAAAAAGTTTGAGGTGGAAAACTAACAATGTTTCATAGTCACTACTTTTGGACAGTGTGGTTCTTGCTATCAATAATCCCTGTTTTCTAGAATGATTTTTCTCATGTAGGCTTAGAATTGCGGATAAGTAACCATAGCCTAAGGTTTAAATGTTTAGTTATTAATTAATCTTGGTTGAAAAAAATACAAATTGGGATATTTTTGGGACCAATTTGGATGTAGAAGATTTTGGAAGTAAGAAAAGGTTGTTTTCAAGATTGTTTTCTTTTTTTTCAAAATAATTGTAAATCAATTCACTTTGTTAAAGGTCTTGTAAAATATGATGATTATTTTCTGGTATTTATTTAGAAAATATCATAAATTGTTTAGATAAATTGTGTTGTAATATTTATGAAGGAATGAGGGACAAAAGTTGATTCCCATGTTATTCGGGTTTGATTAGAAAGAAATATTTTTATGGAAGATAGGGAAGTTACAATACTTTTTGTAACGTCCTAAACCTGAATGCCGCATAGCAGTGCTCTGATCCTGGTTGGCCAAATGGCCTCAAGCGGATCTCTTAAAATGTAAGAGGTTGTCGACTAGAAGCAAGATCCTAGGTGTGACAGTGGGGATATTAAGACCTCATTAGCAGAGTGTAACACAATGGAATAACTTACCACATGAGTAAATAGTAGAAGACCAATAGTATAAATATCCATAAGCCATATCATACAAAATATGATGGTACAAGTAAATTGCTCTAGAAAACAACCAAACAAGTCATAAGGCTATGAGATGCAATACCTAAGAAAAAGGTATAAAAAGGACAAAAGAGAAACCCAATCTACCAGCCCAAATAGTAATGTAAACCATAAAACACCCCCTAATACCACTTTTTAATGTCCCAAACCCAGATTCCATATAACAGTGTTCTGACCCCGGTTTGCCACATGGCCTCAAACGCATCCCCCCAAATTCTAGAGACTGATGGCTAATAGTGAGGGACTATGTGTGACAATGGGGAGACTATGCCCTCATTAGCAGAGTGTAACATAATTAAATTACTTACAATAGGAGTAAACAGTGGAAGACCAATAGTATAATTAATCTAGAATCATATCATACACAACATGTTGATACCTTAACATGTTCCTAGTAAAATAGTCAAATAGGTACACTACAGTCATATAAAATACATTCCTCAAAAGTAGAAAAAGAGAAAAAATAAACCTAACAGCATCGCAAGCCTCAGCTTTATCCCATACACTCTGGATCCTATGTCGTATATCAAGTATCTGTAGGAGGGAGATTTCCCTTATCGACACCTGAAACCATGTAATCTATTTGGGCCCAAATCATGACCCAAATAGGGTGTCAGACTAAATATTAGAATGAAACCACCCAAGTTATGTCCCAATCTATCATTGAATATATATAACAGGCATAGTATAATAATTAAAGTAAAAAGCTATAAATAACTCAAAAGTAAATAGTCATAAAAGAACTAGTTTCCATTTCATTTAAAAGTAATTCAACTACCTTTAATGTTATCAGTCTCTTGATCTGGCCTAAGCCAGGCATCCCCCATATAGAAGTAAGAACAATAGATTCATTAGAATCCCTTCTAATAAAGAATAAGTAATGAATGAATCCAAGCTTGTTCTTTGTCTTGTAAGATGCGTCATGAACCTTTACAGTATAAAATATAACCCTAACACATCTTTGACATTCTTGGGCTATAATTTAGGTATCACTCTTGGTGAAAATCTACCAACACCCTACAAGACCGTCCCAGAAAACCTCACCGTAGAACGGTATCACTCAAGGTATGGTAATTCCATATTAACTGAGCACATCCTTAATGGTCCTATTGGGATCCCCAAGTATAACTTAGGATATAATCTTTTCCACTTGAGCCCATCCATGGAATACTATAAGGATCCATGATTCACTCAGCATTTAGTACATAGCCTCTATGAGCCCGTCTATGGCTTCCATGGTTCACTCACAGTTTTATAATTATAACAAACCCAATGAATACCTGTTGCATTAATGGAGGTATTTAGGGCATTTGGGGAAGGTCCAGAGCTTGGAACCTGAGTTTTTGGTGATAATAGGAGCACACATGATTAGCACAAACTATGCAGGTCAGTCTACACGGTCATGCATAAGTTCTACAATTTTAGTAGATTTTGAAAATAGATCCAGCACATTTTGTCCATGGTTAGAAACATTATGCAGGGTAACAGTGTTAGTTTCCCTTTCTCTTATAAGGATACGTGAATATTTTCTGTATGGTTTGAGAAACCATGTCGTTAAACCATTGGAACCTTTCCAGGTAAGATTTTTAATATTTTAAAATTTAATATAAAATATTATATTAACCCATTTTTGGGTTGCTTAAAATAGACAGCAGAACTACCCCCTTGGAAAATTTCTAAACTTATCCTATTTTCCCTTTTCATATCTACTTTCCATTTGGACTCCAAATCAAGTGTTGTTTGTCTCCTTAGATCTTCAAAGGTAATCCCTCGATTCCTTTTTAGCCATATTCAATTCTTCTGCTTATTGATTGTGCTATTTGGATTTATGCCTATAAGCCCTAATATCTCGCTCTTCATCCATTCATCAGATTTCTCCTAAACCAAAGTGAATCTGAGTTTAATACTTCAGGATCTATCTAGCACAATCCTAAGGTAGGTGGTCATGTTTTTTTCATTTAATGTCAAACTATTTAAATATATTAGAGTATCGTTTTCCCATTCTTGGGGTGTCTCCTTGATTTATTAATCATACCTGTTGTTTCCTATCATTGTTTAGGTAATTAGTTTAGTGTTTCGAATCACTAAATTGGTTTAATACCAAGAATAAGGGTCACCCCATAGGTGAGTGCCCAATTTGACTATTTTATGGTTGTTTGGACAAGGATACCTATGAGGTATGACTTTATTTCCATTTCTAGTGTTTTTAAAATTGGATTTGTAAATTAAAGTGGATTTACATGTTGTTATATGGTATCCCAAATGGATAAGGGTTTGGGGATTGGTGATTTTCCCCCTGACCCATGTTATTAATTTTCTTGTTTAAGTGTGTTTGGACTGTTTGGTTATAATTATAAACTTTCCCATGTGAATTAGGTTATGTGAAATCCTTGTAATAGTTTATATTAAATGATAGGACTTCTAATGTGTATGTCCCCACATGAGTAATGATAGGCCCATCCTTAGATGTTAGTCCTGCCTTTTGAAACCCTTGGTGGTGAGCTGTTATATGCTTATGGTTATGACCAAATAATGTCTAATGAATTTTTAATTTGAACCAATTATGGTTAAATGGTAAATATCATAGGGTTAAATGTGGATTATGTTGGAATTCTATGGATGGGTTTATATGCCTATCTTACCTTAGTCCCTTGAGTCAACCTTAGATTCTTTTGGAATGCCTTGGGTAGGCTCAACGGGTTTGTTATTGTTGTAAATCCATAAATGAGCCATGGAAGCCATGAGTGGGCTCATAGAGGCTATGTAATAAATTTTGAATGAATCATGGATTCTTATAGGGTTAAATGGATGGGCTTAAGAGGCATGGATAATTTCATGAGTGATACTTGTGACTCCTTATAACACCGCTAAGGACGGGATCAGTTGGCATAGACTTACCACACTTATAGTGATACTGGGCTCCTGTGAGGTTCGTCGAGATGAGCACGTAGGGTGTTAGTGGTTTTACACCTAGAGTGATAATTGAATTCCATATCAAGAATTTCATGTATGGGCTCTGATTATATTGTATATTGAAATGGTTTATGATGCATCTATCAAACCAAATCACAAGCTAGTATTCGGTTGTTAATCCTTCTTACATGGATGGCCTTCTGAGTTATCTCTTGTGATTACTATTATACAAGGGATGTCAGGATTAGGCCAGATCTTGAGACTCATAACATTCAATGTAATTGAGTTGTTAATTAAATAAAATGGAAGATGGTGCTTATAGTACTATTTACTTTCGAGTGCATCCTAGCTTATTGTTTCACTATTATACACTGCCTATTTTATATATTCACTGACAAATTGGCACAGACCTGGGTGGTTATTTATTAGGATTTAGTCTCACACCCTACTTGGGTCATTATTTGGGCCCAAACAAATTATATGATTGTAGGTTTTTATAAGGAAAAGTTCCCTTCTAAAGGTATTTAATATAATGCTTAGGAGAAGGAGAGCAAGGAACCAAGATAAGGCTTGTAATGCTACTGGGTTTCTTTTTTGTCTTTTTTTACTTTTTGGTCATGTATTTTATATGACTACAATGTACATGTTTTTTTTTATTTTTTTAGAAACATGTGACTAGTATTATCATATTTTTTAGGATATGAATTTCGATTAATTATACTATCATTATTCCACTGTTTAATCATTTTTTAAGTTATTATGTTGTGTTAAACTCTGCTAATGGGGGAAAATTCTCCCCACTATCACACCTAGGACCTCATTACTAGTCAGAAACCTCTGGAATTTGGATAGATGTACTTGAGTCCAGGAGTCCAACCAGGCTAGGAGCACTACAATGTGGCATCTAGGTTTGGGATATTACACTTTATTTGATAAATCTAATGTTGGTAAAGTTAATCGATAAAATTTTAAATATCACGATAGATGGAGTTTGTGAAGAAAGAAATCAAGAATTTTTGGATTGATGTGAATTTTGATACAATATTGGTGAAACATTAATGACGTATCAATTTTTTTTAATGAAAAATATTGATTATCATAAATTAATATGGTCGGTATTTCAAAATAATATTTTTATGGTGGCATCGTTTCCCAGTGTGTGCCAAATTTTTTGGCCTTAAAATAGGGAGATTGTTTTTAGAACAGGAATGTTTTCCACAAAGGAGACCACAGTTCATCGAACCAGAAGCATAGTTCATAGACCAAAAAGGAATTATGAGGTGCAGCAAAGGAAAATAAAAAAAATTAAGGACTTCTACATAGCAGCACTATGAGTACCACAAAGCATGTTACACGGACCACATACGGAAAAATGGTTCGTGGGAGGATCTTAGTTTTTTAGATGACTTTTTTTCACAGTAAAATATTTAATTTGCGGGTGGGAGACGAAGATTATTTTGTTTGTGAAATTTTCCTTTGTGGGTAATGGGTTAATGTGCTATGTGTACCGCATATCATAGTTCATGATGAAGGTTATCCTGCATTGATGTTTTGGGTAAATCATATTTGTAGAATTTATAGATTTATTTTTCTATATAAAGGTCCCTAATATCATCACTAAGAGAAATCAAATTTGATAAGAAGTGATCATAAATGCAGGAAGAATTAGGATAAGTTTATGTAGTTTTCGATGGAGAAGATTTTGAAGAGGAAATATTTTCATGAAGGAAACCATTCATGGGGATAGTTTGTAGAATATGTTTGTGGGGTTTTGTAGCCCAAAAAATAAAAGGGACCACATAGGAGAGGTGGCCCAAAAGAAATTTTCCATCCACAGAGCAGAGACAGTCTTCAAAAGAAGAGGTGTTCCATGAAACACTCACACCATGTGTTGCAACTCAATTTGTAGAGAATACAGGAAATTTTCAGAGGAAGCAGGATAGTTCACAAAGGATTGAAGGAAGGTCATACCAACTTTTGGGTATGAAAGAGAAAAATTATTTTGAAAGATCAAATTTTTGAAATTTGACCAAGAAACATTGTAACATTGTATTGCATAATTTTGTGCTAGAAGAATCCCATACATTATTTGATCATTTTCAAAGTGCTGCATGAGTGTAAGGACATATCATACTCATTCTATCCCACACAAAATGATTATTTTCTAGTGGATTATGTTGTATTGGATTGATTCTAAACCACACCAAGGATGTAGCTACTCTAATTGAATAAGTGAACCTTTTAAATTATTTTAATTTTATGGATGTGTGTTTGAATTATGTTTATTAGTGAAAGAAATATTTAATAGGAGGTGAATGTTGTTTCATAAGTAAGGAAACAGAAAATAAAAAAGATATAACTTATTAACCCCCTCCCTATCTCTGTGATACATGAACTCTGACTGGGAAACTTCAGTATTATTTACCTACTAAGTCTTCCAATGTATCTTTGTTCATATGTGAATAATGTTAGTATGCCCCTCCGAACAAAAATATATTTTTACATATGTTTCCCTAATTGTGTTTTCTTTTTATTAAAGATTGAGCTCTTTGAGAATTTTGTAGTTCTAAACATGAAACCTATTGAATTTATTTTTGGAATACATTGTTTTATTTCAAATAATTATTTAATTTATTTTTATCCTCAATGGTTCTCCTTTATACAATTGATGGGGTGTTCCATGTCTTTTAGGGAGAATAGGACCTAAAGTTGACTAGATTCAGACCATCTTTTTTGGAGTTGGGAAGGGTATTATCAGTGTTTTATTTTAACTGGGAGCAAGAATCCTTGAGTAATGATCTTTCAAAAATCATCATCATGTTTCCCAACATGCTTACATTTTATTTCTCTAGTCTACCACTAGTACGATAGGTAGAGTATTCTATTGATTTAGTACTTCATTCTCATTAGGTATCTATTCCTTATTATTGTATGCTACCAGCTAAATTGAAAGAGTTCAATAATTAGTTAGATGATCATTTTCAGAAGGTATTTATAATCTTAAGTGTTTCACATTTGTTGACTCAAGTTCTATTTGAAAAGAAATTTGATGGTACTCTTTCCCCCTCAATTTATTATTAAAATCTCAATTTAATTGCAGTGAAGAACAAGTATCTCTTGCCTAAAAAAGATTAATTTTTTGATTATTTTAAAGGGGTTAATTGGATCTTGATGAATGAAATTATGTTTGGTTATCACTAATTTATAATTAAATAATAATAAATTTCAAATACTGGCTTCATAATTATTTATGGTCACATTAAGAATATTGTTATGCCTTTTTTCCTAGCCAATTCTCTCATTGTCTTTAGGATTTTGATGAATAGAATATTCCATAAGTAACTCAATTATTTCATTGTGGTTTTTATTGATGATATTTTTAATTATTATAAATCTTGGGAAGATTATGTGTGTCATATGAGAGTAGTCCTTAAAAACATGAGAGATCACAGACTATCTCTAAATATTTTAAAATGTAATTTCTTATAATGAAAACTGACATTCCTATGACATGTGGTCTTAGAAAATGGAATCTCAATCGATAATAAGAAGGTGAAGTTTGTTATTACATGGGAGAAACTAGGTAATTTTTTTAAGTTACTAATTATTTTGGGCTTTTTAGGAAATTACTATAGGTTTTTCAAATATTTCTCAAAGATATATTCTCTAATAAATACCCTCTCTTATAAGAGATTAATGTTCTTATGTATTGAAAAATCTGAGAGTTATTTCAATGAGTTGAAATTTATTTTTATTTCTACATCAGTTTTGACTCTTACATAGATTTTGTAATGATATGTGGTCTTCTTTGATGTATTAGTTTTAGGGATGGGATGTATTCATATTTAGGGTGATCATGTGTTAGCCTATAGCTCCAAAAAACTTATCCCACAGGAGAAGAATTATTCAACCCACAATCTCAAACAGGTATCTACGATGCTTGCAGTAAATATTTGGAAGAATTATTGTTTTGGATAAAGTCTTATTGAATATTATAACCACAAAATTTTAGGTTATATATTCTCTCAAAAATATTTTAATCCATAATAGATGAATTGGGTAGAGTACCTGCAGTATTTTGTATTTATACATTTCCAACACCCCTAAGAAGGGAAATATCATTGATGATACTTTGACATGGAAACTTATGACACATTAAAAGAAAGAATCATCATAATAGTGGGATGAAATGGATCTTTTTTCTTAGTTTCATTAAGGATTCTAAGAGGATGAATTATTGATTGTCTTTCCAAGTGTTCATTTGACCTATGATCTTCTCAAGATTATTCTTTAGGATTACCAACTTGATTATGAATTCTAAATCATTAGGGACCCTATTAATATTGGGTGGACTATCATTGAGTGAAATTTCTCTTCTAAAGGATTATTATATTTTTATAATCATTTTATTGTACATTTTTTCATAAGAAATAAAATAATGGGAGGTTTTCATAATTCTTTCTGGGAGGTGCAACCTGTAATAATTAAAATTTTTAATGATATGTGATGATGATTATGGAAAATGGGTATGAAATGATACATCACATGATTTTTTTCTCATTTTTATACCTATCATAGGGCCCAATCCAAGCACCCCAGACCTTCTAACTTTCTTCAACCACATCTAATGTCTTCTAGTAAGTTATATAAGATATATGTGAACTTTGTGGTTGGTTTTATTGTATCCCTTGGAATAATGATATGATATGGGTTGTGATCGATAGTCTTACCAAATTGGTTCACTATGCACCCATTCAAGATATAACCACAGTTCAAGAGTTGTGGAATCTCTATGTGTTGGAGAATATTTGATTACACATAATCCCTACCACTAGAGTTTCTAAAAGGGATCCCTATTTTACATATCATTTTTTGAGAGGCCTATTGGGTACATTTAAGAACAGTATATCATCCACAAGAAAAATGGATAGACATGATGAATTATACATGTTATCAAGGAAATATTACACAATTGTATTGTTGATTTTGGTGGAGCTTGGGTTGTCTCTTTGGTACTGGTTGATTTTTATTATATAATAGTTTTTTCTCTACAATTTGGATGGATCCTTTTGAGTCCTTGTATGGTAGGTCATGTAAATATCTATTATGTTAGTCAGAGGTTGGTGAATCTTCCTTGGTTGGACCAAGTTTGGTCCCAGAGATGATAGTGATGATTCAATTGATTCATTAGAGGATGGATATGGCACAGAACTAGTATAAGTCATATGTTAATCTTTATTAGTGATACAAGAAGTTTTTAGTTAGTTAAAGTATTTTTTTAGAGTTTCACCACATTTGGGTCATTGACGGCTTGGAAAATAGAATAAGATAGCACTACGGGTTGTGGGACCAATTGAGGTTGTTGAAAAGGTGGGAAAGTGACATACCGTTTATAAATTTCACCATATTTAATATTGATACATATTATGTTCCATGTATCATAGTTTTAGAAGTGTATTTATAACCTATCTATCATCTTGAGCAGGGAGGATCATGATTTGAGCCAAATCTACACAAGACCAAGAATCCAGTCAAGATCATTAATTTTGAGAAAAAGGTTCTTCTAGGGAGGATGATACCTTTGGTTTGTGTGCTATGACAACATAGTTATTATTCATATGATACTTGGGAGTTTTTGGAGATTATGAGTGAGTAGTGGCCTCATCTCTTTGGTATAGATATTTCTTAACAGGTGTTTTGTGGAAAGAAAGTCTTTATGGTTGGGAGGTTATAAAATCTATTTTCCTTATTTTAGGAATTATATGACCCTAATTTTTATATATTATTTGTTGGGTCTTGTATAAAGGTGATTTAGGTGAAATTGGGAGAATTATGGAAGCCCAATGGGTTGTTCACGGTGGGTGCACAGTTAGGGAAAATCATGTGGTTTAGACCAGAAAATTGCACGCGCTATTATGAGCACCTACAATGGGGCACATAGTTTTTCAAAATTAGGTGGTAATCCCCTCAAAACCATGAAACCTAAAATAATATGGTTTTTCATGATATGGGAATCATATGAAAAAAATAGTACGCCCTATTAGGAGAAATTGTGAACTCTACGAGCATTGGAATACGGTTTCTCTAATCATATAGCCCGACCTAGAAAATCATACGTGCAGGTTTTAATTCCCCTGTAAATTTTATCAAAATCTAAAAACACTTGTATTTAAGATCTAATCACAGTATTTCACCCATTACTAAAATCCTCGATCATTGAACACTATCAGAAGGAAATTTTGACTCCTCCAGACACTTTTTTGGGTGGATTGAAGCTCTATTGATTGAATTGGATATCCTCCCAATAAGTGGATATACAATCACGTGGTTTCTTCTAATTTCTATTTATATACTCCCAAGAGAGGGATGGATAATCATTTTATTAGTGTATCTAATCTTTTTTTTGATATATCTAGGTTCTAGTTTGTGTTTTTTGATCCCTATCACCTTCATTCTCTATTAACATTCCATGTTCTGGGTGTAGTGTGTTATGTTCTCTTGATTTAAAGGTTGGTGGTTCCAAAATACTTTTCCTTGTGATTGAAACCATAAATTTATTAATTGAATTCAAATAAGTTTTAAATATATTTAAAAATCCTATTTGAAAGGATTTGATTTTTTATTTCGATGTTGGTATGGAATTGATAAAGACCCCCAATTTTATTGACATTGAAATGGGGGAAATATTTTGAAAAAAATGACAGATAGATTTTGAAATGGACTTGATAAATTGATTTGATGTTAAAAATTGATAAAAATGGATTAAAATAGAAGATGATTTGTAATGGCATAAATTGATGAAAATCACTATTCTTGTTTTGAAATGATAAATGCATGTTGGAAACTGGAATGGGGAAATTTTTATTAGAATTGATTTAGAATTATTGATTTTACCAAGCCTGATTGATTGATTATTAGAATCACATATTATCCCAGTTAGTTAGAGGTAATTTAAATAATAATTCTAGAACCTTAACCCAATAGAAATTTATTAATGATGATAACACTCATTAAAAAATTGCATTATGAACACCCAACAGGGTTCTTCTTTGGGGGTGTAGATGGATTATTAGGGTTCTATGATTATGGTATAGATTGATATGATTATACACACTAATCTTGAGATGAGATCATTATTGATATGAGTGAGGATCCTATTACCAAAACAAACATACCACGGTACTTTTGTACATGGGGATATGATTTGATCACTTGTATATATATTCCATTGATTATTGAACCATTTTATTCATGAAAACTTATTTATATAATTGTTTTATAGAAAATATTTATTTAAGAAAGTTTTGATCTATCTTTGACCCATTTTGATGTGGAGGAATATTTTAATTTAAAATATTTGAATGATATAAAATGTCTTGTATAATTTTAAATTTAAGAAAATTTGATTTAATTATTGTGTCATTGATAATGGAACATTTGGTGAGACCCTATTGGGTGTTATAGCTCACACCATTCCATTATCTTCAGAAATTTATACATTTTCTTACTCCATGTCCAAGTCAAGGGAAGGAACCACTTGAAGGGGATGGGTTTTCATAACCCTTGGGAATGTGGAGTAATGATGGTGACTGTTAGAGGTATTTTACATTTTATATATATGAGATTTTGAGAATAATATCTGTTTGACATAGTTTTTTTCCTTTGGGGTGTTTATATTTCTATATAGGAATTGTTTTACTTGTTTGTCCCTAATACTTTATCCCCTTAAAGTGTCGATAATATTGTCCTGTATCTTTTTTATTTTGCTTCTTTTTTCTATCAAATTCATTACCTCTTATTTCTTATATGATTTCAAGTGCTTATCACCTACCTATGTGGATTGAGAACTCCCTTCAAGAAATATCAAATTGGTATTAGGTTTTATAGTACAAGGGTGTGTAGGCTGGTTTATGAAAATCCATTTTGTATAGAAGGAATAAGTTTATTGTGTTAGTGAAAGTGAAGATTTAATTTTAGGTCTGTAAATTTATACTATAAATAATAATAAAAAAGATTTTCATTACCCTATATTCTTAAATAAATAATAAGAATTGTTTCTTTTATATTGTAGTGTAGGTAAGAGAATAAAAATAAAAATTATCTGCACACGAACAATCTAAAAGTGATCTAAGATGGTGAAGAACTCTTCGATTGTTTACCCCATTTCAAATCAAAGTTTGGGATACACATGAGCTTTTAGTAGATTAAAGTGTAATAAAAGTTCATAGATATACCCTGCTTGATTTAGCTCCGATGTTTATTACTATCAGGTCATGTGATCATGGGTTTTCTCCATTTTCCCCATGGATTAGCCTTATCTTGTTGAGATTTGACCCTTTTAAATCTCATGTATCATTTTTTATTGGTGTGTTTTGATATTTCAAAAAAATGAATGGATGGTAAGATAAATAGATATTCATTAACATAACTATACAAAGGTAAAATAAAGGAATAAAATTATAAATAAAGAAAAATATCCCATCAATGATTAATCGCCCACTTAGGGTTGAGAATATCCCAAAGTGATTCTACAATTGGTATCAGAGTCAATCACACCACTGATAGGATTCTCTATTTTTTAAGTTTCACTATTTTGAATATTTTTGTCTCTTTTTGAAATTATTATGTAGTGCAGTTTTGGTTAATATAAACTTTCAAATCACAAATATATCTCTACTAAGACCTTGATATAACAAAAAATGAAAGGGGAGAGAATATTGGATAAGGAATCCATAACATGTAATGTGGAATAACATTCTATTTCTCCATTCAATAACAGTAAAGATGGAAAATATTCATTAGAATAAGAATAACCAGTAGTTGAGTATACCAATAAGGTGATGAACTTATATTCATAAATCTCTCTGAAAAATATGGTACCAAAAAAGCTATGAATGTGGTACCTGAACAAAGATTTTACATATTTAAAATTGAATGGGTCAATATTATTCAATAAAATGATGAAATCTAGAATATCCTAGAAGAAAATGTTCATGTATTGGAGGAAAATAAGAAAAATAGAATTTATTTCATGGATTCACAATTGAATATTTAGTCCAAGAAGATCAATGAGTTTTAGAAATTATTAAAGGAGCATACCATAATTCATGATGATGAATTTAAAATAATAAAGAAGTAATGTGAATATATTTTTAAAACATCTGAGAATTTTAAATACATTCTCAAAAAAAAAATTAGAGCTTTGAATTAAATTAGAAAATCTTGAAATAACTCCACTTATATATTCGTAAGAATTTATTAGAATAAATGACACTACCCCACCTATTTCCAAGCAGGGTTATTGTTCTGAAAAACCTCACAACTAGTGTAAAAATTTCTTGATATCATCCAATGACCAATAACAAGAATCCATAAATAAAGGGCTTTAGTCCTTAAATTGAAATGTTTGTATTATATATATTTTTAAAAAGATTAAAGATATAAGTACTAAAACTATAAAAAAGGATTAGGAAAAATGATGAAAATCCTACCACCACTTAAATGGTAGATAAAATAAGGAGTATGAGAGTTAGTTCCCCGAAATAACAGATTTTATATATATCTAGAATTTTTCTGATAGAAAAAATTTCAAGGAAGAGGAACTAGGTTTGATGGGAATTTTTGGTTTTTCAACCCAAAATGGTGTGGTTAAGTGCTTGATTATGATGGGTTGAATTCTGTTGACCAATATTTACATTGGGTTACTATTCTTACCTCATAAAATTTCTAGTGGGGTTTATTACTAGAAAACGAAACACCCAATGGATCCCACATCAGTGATAAATAATTTCGCTACATACATGTTTTATAAAGGTAGATAGTCACTGGGGTTTCTTAAAAAATATTCTTAAGAATTAACTTTGGTTGGGAGGGTGGGATTCTTAGCTCTTCACAGCCTATTAAAATAAATTATATCCTACTCTGGAACTCTGTTATAGATTTCAAATATTTCCATGAATCATTCCAAAAAACCCAAGATGAAATTAGTAACTTCTATATTAACAACCAATCACTAGCATGCATTAATGGTAACAATTTACATTAGCTAGAATTTTCTATCTTAATAAACTTATTCATAGTGTTTACGTGAGTATTCTATGTTTTAATGGAACAAAGCTGGATTACCTATATTTTATCATCATATGAATGGATGGTTGGTGTTTATGATGTTCAGATCGTGCCCTTGAGAAGGGTTGCCTACATATCCTTGTGAGGGTATTCATAACCCACAAAGTTCTATTCCACTTATTGGAACACATATACCTTACAATTTCATAAAACAAGAACTGATCCAGGTAGTTTAACATCATGGGGTAAGCTCATATAAGTGATAGGTTCCTGGAAATGGTCGATGTAGGACTTATGCATGAGTGGCCCTTGCCAATTGACCTTCGAGAGAATGTGGCCTGATGAGGATAAACTCCATAGGTAATATGGTCCAAGAGAATAAAAAATAATGTGAAAACTAAGGGAAATGTGTCCCTACATATAGGGGATATCTATGAGAAACATATCCTGATAAGGGGAAAATCTATAGGGAATGTGGACCAAATGAATTTGAATAAAGGATCATAAGGGAATATGGCTTGATGAGTAATTTTTTTATTACTCCCAAAAGGAATATTTCCCCATAGGGATATATGTTGGATATGTTTGGTTTGATCCAAAAATAGGTGTCATGTGTATCTAGTTTGATCAAGAATCAAATTCTACAAAATTCAAGAGGTTTAGTTTAAAGTCATGTGATAGGACTAAAGTGTGCAGTTTTCTGTCATGTGGTAAGTATATTTCACTTAAAATTTAGTATCATGATGCAAGGACCTTTGTGTCATGAAGGGTGAGACAACAAGATACTGATTGTAGTATAAGCATAGGAGGATACTTTGATATTACTAACATGATAGAAGGATTAGGGGAAGGCATATAGAATTGTTTGTTATACCTAGTAAGTGGACCTTACGTTGAGGTATATAATTATGCTAATAGAATCATCAACTAATATCTATAATCCAATGTGAATTATGCTTGTTGTAAGTGATAATATAAAATCATATACAGATATTGGATACATTTTTTTTAAGTTTTATTCATGATTTATTTGATAATTCACTGGGTTTTGGTTTTTTTCACAGGAACTAGGAAATTTGGATCCAAAGGAATAAATGATGAAAATTGGAAAAAAAAAACAGGCTTCACGTGTAGTGTATCACATACATGATTTGAAGAAATCATTCAAAGCATATCTGTATGGACGAAGACAAACCCATGAAGCACTGTCATAATGTGATGATATTACACAATGTGTGACATCAATGCATGACGTACAGATTTCAAATATCAAAAACCCTCCAAAATTGAATCTTAAACATGAGGTGTATAGATAAAATGATGTCAAAAGTTCAAAAGATCTCCCAGTAAAAATATGAACTGATTATTCGGTATGAAATTTGGATCACATCTTACATGATGTTCATCCAACTTACATTATAAATAGATGTTAGGAATTAAGTCCCTAAATCTAGTACACGACATTCATGACTTACAAATCATGTACTTATTGGGCCTATTAATATTTTGAGCACCCTCCTCATATAGAAGTTTAATGTAGATTTATTTTTCTATCTTTTTCTTCTAAAATTTTATTCTAATTCCATTTTTTTCATTCCAATCCTATTTTAATTCATTGAATTAATTTTTTTGTCAATTCTGTTGGAGTTATTTGTTAATCCACATCCATTCTACATCAATTCTATTCCCATTTCCATTATGCTTCTATTTTCGTTAGTCATTTTAGCAACGCTCATCATTCATCCTCAAAATATAAAAATTTATTAATTTTTTCTTCATAAGGAATTATTTTTTGATTGGATTAATGGTGATTTAAATTGTTTAATCTTGAATCTTAACTGTTTTAATCACGGATTTCTTGTTTCTTAAATATTTATCATTTAGAATAGAATGTTTAATATTTTGTTGCTTTTGATCATCACCTCCATGCAGAGCTAATCCACCTATGGTTGGGGGGTGAGAGTAGGGGGTTTTAGTGAATAATAAATCCATATCTTGAAACTCAGTGACCCTATAGATAGTAATTATGTTAATAATAATTTTTCATCACATTATTTTCCACGACCTTGAACATGGGAAGTAAAATTAAATGAAACAAACCTAATTAGATTTGATAAGGACTATAACCATTATCTTGTGATTCTTTATACATATAATCCAATAATAATGTACCTAGGTTTTCAATTATACCGTAACCATGAGAAACTTTTAGCATGCATAGATCCAATCATTTTACCATGTCTAATTTATGAAATTTTAACCACATCATAGTCTAATCCATAAGACTATCCAAAAATAAATCTATAATTATTCTCTATCAAGAGCCTTAATATTGAAACTCATCCCTTCCTTATTATCTAAATTAAATAAAAACTACCTTTATTTAGTAAAAACATAAATAATCTTTGTGGTGTTTTGTTTTAAGAAAATTTTGAAATTGTTTACAACTAAATCTCTTTATAAAATACTATTTTTGTTTTCCAAGTATCAAACCTAGTTTATCATAATGAGGTTTTTTTCCATACCCAAGTTTTTATAAATATCTGCAATGGAAAAAAAAATAAGTAAGACAGATGAAGTAGAATGATCAAACACTTTATCACATTCAGGTTTATCATCAAGACATTGAAAATCATCAGATTCAAAAAAAGAATCGAGGGGCAGAATTTATTGTTTTCTGGTAGTCTGTCTTTGCTATAATTAGAGAAATAATGGATTTACTGAAGATTTTTGAATGAATAATGTGATGTAGGGAGTTATAAAGTTTTCATACTTTCTAAAACCAAATCAATTGGTTCTTTGTTTAGGAATAAGTTCTCATAAATCCTGAAAAAATTCATGATAGAAGATTTTGATGAAATGGTGGAGAGGTTTGAAGAATTTCTGATTAATTAATTGATATTTATATTATAATGGGATTTCCATCATAATGGGAATTACATAATAATGATACGAGAAAGAAAAAATATTTTTTTGAGACTAAGGGAGAATAAAATCATACAGATATTTTCATACTTTGATTTTAGTACTTAGATTTTCAAACAGAGATTTTAATTATAGGAAACTTTTACTCATATTTTCGTACTCGGATTTTCATACTCGGATTTTTCAAACTAGGAAAATCATACTGAGATTTTCATACTTTTATTTTCATACAAATATTTTCATACTAGGAAAAAATACTGAGATTTTAATACATGTATTTTCATAATGAGATTTTTTTTCTTGGAAAAGCATACTAAGTTTTCATACTCATATTTTTGAATTGATATTTTCATACAAGTAAAAGCATAAAAATATTTTCATACTCAAATTTTTGTAGTGATATTTTCGTACTAAGAAAAGGCATACGGTGATTTTCGTACTGAGAAAGAAATAGATATTAATGATTTGAGAAACAAAAAACGTCCTATTGAGAGGAGAAAGAAATGTATTGTAATGAATCCCAAAAAGAAAGGGATTGTAATGAGCAGAGAAAGGTATAAAGAGTTGAAGTGGTTAAACATGAATTTAAATTTCTCATAAATCTTGGAGAAATATGAGTAGGTTTGAACAAGTAAAAGTTGAAGTTTTAAATGTGAGATATTTTCAGAGATTTTGAGATTCACGGAAGTGGGAAATATTTCTAAGTTTCTCACCTTTGTTTTTTGAGTCAGCAATAAATACTTACTCATATCATTTGTCCATTCACAAACTTCACACACATGCAAAAAGAGGAGTTATATAGAATTAAAAAGATAAAGTTCCAATCTGATTGAAGAAGATTTGAATTCAGTATTCTATCAGAGTTTCAGTTTTTTAGATTGGCAGTGAGTTTAAGGTTTTTATATAATCAGATCTATTATCATTGTTTTGAGAGAATCAAATCTATCATTAATATAATCAGAAAATCGAATCCAGCAGCATTGTTTTGAGTGATTCGGATCTAGAATTATCATACTAACAAAATCAGATCCGGCATTATCATATTTTGAGAATCAGATCCATTATTATCATATGATTGAATTGGATCCAATAAAAATAGACTAGGGATTTAGACTAATCAATTGTGGAGAAGATTCAAAAAAGTATTTATTATTTTGTTTGGATCAGCTTTTTTATAAGTATATATTATAAACTAATGGGATTTGGTGTAATAATTCTTATCAGAAGATAAAAGATGTCAAATGGGAGTTAGTACAAGTTTTATTCACTTCATCTTAATATTATATTTCCATAGACCCATATGAGTGGCTATGGTAAGAATGTAGGTAATCACACTGTGGATGAACATTGTAAATCTTGTGTTCATTACCTTCTTTCATACTTTTTCATTCATAAGTATTTACTAAAATCTGATAGGGAAATAAATATTAATAGGTTTCAAGGGTTAAATTTATAAAAATATTGAAACATAATTAAATTGAACAACTGATTCAACCCCCCCCCCCCCCCTCAGTTGTTATTGGATCCCTTGTAACATCAATTGGTATTAGAGTTAAGGGTCCCTTATTGAATCTTTATCATAAAAAATATCAATTCTATCTACATTAAAGGAATTCCTACATTTGATGTAAAATTATTATTGATAGAAAATAGGATGATTTTATATCTCATATGTCTTGGACTTGAAGTTGTTGATACTGCTTCTATTGTTTTTTCACCTATTGGGAAGTATGCTCCTATGATACTTTCTGATAAAAGAAATATAGATGTTGATGTAAAGGATATAAATTAAATCCTTGGGTCCTTATATGATAATTTTTATCATAAGGTGATATATCTCAAAACTTCAAAGAGTGTGTGGGAAAAGATTGATTGTTTTTTCAAAGGGAATACAAAATTTGAGGAAGAAAAGTTACAAATATGGAATAGTAAGTATGAAAACATAATAATGAGAGATGAAGCAAAAACTAATGAATAATTAACCCTATTAAATGAAATTTTTTACAACATCAAAGGATTCAGATATGTCGTGGAAGATTTGATAATTATGAAGAAACTTATGATAAGATTTCCGGAAATGTTTGATTATTAAATTTATTCTTCATAAGGTAAATATGATTTAACTATTGATTAATTTCATTACATTATTATTTCATATAAAATTGCGAGAGTTATAGTGTTTAAAAAGAAGATGAAATATTAAATTGATTTTGAATCTATGAGAATGTTTAAAATTCATATTGTTAAAGATGTTGATCCTTGTGACTTCTAAGAAATAGAGGATGCTAATTTGAATGGAAAAGGCATACCTCTTATATCCCAGAACTATTGAAGAGGAATAGTAAATAATTGAGGTAAGCTTCCTCTCAAATGTTTTGAGTGTGGTGGAATCAGACACTTTTCTATGAATTGTCCTAAGAGGAAAGTTGGAGAATATCGTGATGATCTTGATAGAAAACCTCAATGGAAGAATTAAAACAAAAATGATAAAGAAGAAAAGTCTTCTAATTGATACAAGAATAATTTTACTTGAAACAACAGATGTATGTTGAGTTATAAAGTTAAATCAGACTCAACCGACAACAATTCTTCTAATGATGAAAGTTTGGAACAATTCATAAAATTCATTGCAAAAGATGAAATAACAAAACATTCCTCAAAGAGTGAAGAATGTGGTGAAGAATATTATAGAGAGTATCAGCTTAGAACAAAACATGTTTTGTGTCTTCAGAAAAACAAAACTCACAAGAAATAAATTTGAGTTATGAAAAAAAAAATTCAAGAAGTTTCTTATGGAATAAAATATGTTGTCATGTTGGAGGAAGAATACATCCAGGAGACTTTAAGTTACCAACATAGAATTGTTGAAAAGAGAAATATGATTGAATATCTTAGTATAATGATGGAAACTAAGGAAGAAGAAGTTAATAATCTTTAATAAAAACTTCTTGAGTCCCAAATAAACTTGAGGAATATGAATTAAAACATCAAAAAATTTACATATGTAAAAGATGAGACTTCTCAAGTTGATGAGATGGCTCAATATAAGAATCAGGTGAAATCTACTCTTACCAAAAATAATATTTAATCTAATACTTTTAAAATTTTAGGTTCTAGAAAAATTATTTGTAAATCATGGTTGGAAAAAGGATGTGAGAAACCTATAAAATCTACTAAATTAGAAAACTCGCTCAAAAGAAAAGATAGTCCACATCCTGAGTATGTTAGAGATGAAATAAGTTACAAACCTCAAAAAAGTTTCAATAGAGAAAGATCTTATTTCAATATAAAAAAAATATTTGATGGTTATTGTAACTTTTGCGAAATATATGGGAATAGGTCTTTTAATTTTGGCAACAATGTATCCTTACCAGGAATAAAATTTTAGAAAAGGGGAAGAAATATCGAAAGTAGAATGAAAAACATTCCTAACTTACAGAAATTTGAAAAAGATAATTATCAAGATGTTATAAATTGGCAATAGGAAATAAATTTGAATGTTTGGAAAAAAAATTTAGACTATTTTATGAAGCTGTTAATCATGCTGAAAGATCTATAGACTCTTATAGAACAATTTTCTTATAATAGAAAATAAATTAAAGATAAAAAGAAGAAATTTGATGAGAGGTATTTTGTTCTTGAAATAACTTTAAAAGAAATTAAAAGGAAAAAACCATGGATATTACATAATGTCCTCTCTTCACATATGAAAGGTGATATAAAAAACATGAAACATGTTAAAATTCGTGATTTAGGAGAATTTACCTTTAGTAATGCTAGTTCCTTAAAAATAAAAGAAATTGGAATGGCTAAAATGGAATCTGAAAATTTGAAATCTAAGGAATTTGTTTTGTTTATGGGCTATAAAATAACATACTTAGTATAAGTCTACCCGATGATGATGGAAATGTAGTTGTTTTCAAAAAATATTTTTTATAATAAAAAAGTTTAATAGAAGGAAAATTCATAAAAAAGGGAGAAAAAACCAGTGGGAATCTCTTTCAAATAGGGTAATTTAATTACTCATGTTACTTTAGTGTTGAATATGAAAATAAATTGTGGCACCGAAGACTTAGCCAACTTGGGCAGAAAAATGTAAATAAACAATATAAATTTGATTTTGTTCCTAATTTTCCATAATTGGAAAGAAGAGATGAAGATGTTTGTATTAATTTCTAGAAATGAAAGATGACTAAAAAAGTATTAGAGAATTGAGATTCAATCTGCTAGACCACATGATATTATTCATTCAGATTTATGTGGGATGACGAGACATTAATCAACAAAAGGTGATTTTTAATTTATCACTTTTATTAATGATTTCACCCAAATTAAAAACATCTTGTTTATGAAGCACAAGTAAGAGGCTATTGAAATGTTCATGTTCTTCAGAAAGGATGTTGATAATGAAATGGCGGTTTCCATAAAAAATTTGAGAACAGATAATAATACATAATTCATAATAAATACTTCTAAAACTTATCTGAGAAATCATGGTATCAAACATCAATATATTGATCCTTATACTCCATAATAAAATGGAGTAATAGAAAAATTTAATATAATCTTGGTAGAAATAGAAAGAAGTATGTTAGCTGAATAAAAATTTACAAAATTATATTAGGGAGAAGCTTTTAATATTGATGTACATGTTCAAAATATATTCTTTTTAAGACATAAAACTAATATGACTCCTTATGAAATGTGTTATAACAAAAAACATTCAATAAAATATATCAATGTTTTTTGAAGTCTATATTTTTGTAAAATTAAATATCTAGATTTGGGAAAGGATGATGGGATAGATGATGGAATAATTTTTATGGGTTATTCACCAAATGGAAGAAGTTACAAAAGTTGGTACAAACTTTTAGAAAAGTTTGTAGACACATATCATGTGAAGTAAATTTAAAACCAAAGTTCCTAAACATAAATGTTTTAGAGTATTGAGGATGATAAACTAGAGAATTCCAACAATGGTGAATGAAATTAAAAATATACTTATCAAGACTCATAAGAATCGTGTGATGAAGGAATTTTAGATGGGAAAGATACTTTGAAATTTTCTACCTTACAAAAACATGTTCGACCTGAAAACATTGTTTGGAATTTGAAGGATCTAGTTTAGAGAACAAGAAATTTGATATCAGATAATTACACTTCACTTATCTCAAAAGTTGAATCATAATTATTTTTAGAATCTACTAAATAAAATAATTGGTGGATGCTATGAATGAAGAATTGGATCAGATATAAAAGAATGAAATATGGGAACTTTTTTTACATCCAGAAAATAAAATATTTATTAGAACTAAGTGGGTTTACAAAAATAAGTAAAATGAACATGGAGAAGTTCCAAGAAACAAATTTAGGCTTGTTTTTAAAGGATATAGATAAGAGAAAGGTTTTTATTTTGAAGAAACGTTTTCTCGAGTTTAAAGATTATAAATTATTAGAATATTTATCTTAGTGGTCTCAAATCAAAATTAAAAAGTTTATCAGATGAATTTATATCCAAATTTCTAAAAATTTTATATTGACAAAAAAGTTTATTTTGAAAAACATTGTGGGTTTATACATGATGGGGATAAAAATAAATTTTTCAAATTGAAGAAAGTTTTTTATGGGATTAAACAAGCTCCATGTTCCTAGTATTATAAACATTAAAATTGTTTCACAATGTTGAAAATTTCTAACAAAAAAATTGATAGCAAATTATAAGTAAAAGGTGTAGACTCTGGATCTATAATTTTAGTTTTTTATGTGCATGAAATAATTTTTGTTGTAGATAAAGAAGCTTTTTGTAAAATATTTTATAAAGAGATCAAGAATAAGTTTGAAATTTTAATGATAGGATAAATAACTTTCTTCTTGTCTTACAAGTTAAATAAATGAAAAAATACATTTTCTTACCTCAAGAAAATTATTTCAGGTAATTCTTAAAAAAGTTTGGGAAGGCGGAATCCAAATAATTTTCAACTCTAATTTTAGTGAGCACAAAGTTGAGAAAAAATTAATCTAGAAAAAGTGTGAATCAGAAACCCTTTCAGAAGCTGCTATAAAGTCTTCTTTACCTTACATCCTCAAGAAATTATGTTCTTTCTGTTGTGATATTGTGTGTCAGGTGGAAAATTAATTCAAAAGAATCACATATGTTAACAGAAAAGACGATTCTGAGATATTTCAAAGGAACAACCTCACAGGTGTTGTTATATAAAAGAAATAGTTAGATAAAGTATCATGGTTATACTGATTACGATTGGACTGGATATTGTAATGATAGAAAATTAACCTCGAGAGGATCAATTTTGTGATGAATGTTTTTTGAGTCGGAAAAATTAGTAACAAAGTATAGTAACTTTGAGCACAGATAAATCTAATGATTTTGTAGCTACTCAATCATATACTCAAATGTTTTGGAAGAAAGTTCAGCAGGAATATTTGAAGGAAAACTTTTCTACACAATTGAAGATACTTTATGGTAATCAAAATGATATTTATATTTCTATGAATTATGTCCAACATTCAAGATCAAAACACATTGATATCAAGTTTCAATTTATAAAATAAATTTTTTTATTAGAGATGTTTTTCTGGAATACATTTTAAAAAAGTATCAGACTTCTGATATCTTTACAAAAGTAATTTTGAAGGAATGGATTATGTAATTGGGTTTGAAACTACATGTTCATCCTCCTCCCTTGTCTTACTAAACCTCATAAAGAAATAACCCCCCCCCCCCGTGATTTGGATTATGTTAACAAAGGGTGATAAAAATTAACAACTTTTTACTTTTTAAGAAGTTTTACTTATATATATTTTATGAATATGTAGTTGTGGTCATCATAAAATTGGGTGGATAAATAGATTGAGAAAAGAAAGAATGAGGGATAGAAAAATAAAGTGTGAAAAGAAATAATGGGGGAGAGATAAAGAATGTGTGAAAAGAAAAGTGATGAGAGTTTATCTTTTCATGGCCGCAAAACCTTCTTTCGTTCGAGGGATGGAATTACTTAAAATAATTACTTTATAGAGTGGTGTGGTGTTAAGACACTCTCTTTTGAGGAAGGATATGTTTTGATAAAAGTTAAAAAATTTAGTTGTGGAAAATTCTAAGAGTTTGAAAATTTGTTAATGGGGGTTTTCAACATAATCCAAAGGGGGAGATTGGAGAACCTATATGGTGTTTTTTTTTAAAAAAACTTTTTGTATTTTTTGAAAATTAAATCTCTTTTGAAAAGAATATATTTTTGTAGGAATCATACCCAGTCCGTCATAATGAGGTTTTTCTAGAAACAAGTTTCTAGAGCTAAGTTTTCACATTGAATTGCACTAGACATAGAAGAAGTTATAATAATGAATTTTATTGATAAAACACTTTATCATATTTATCTCCATCAGCATGACATTGAAAATCAACATATTAGAAAAAGAATTAGGGGTAGAATTTATTGTTTTCTGGAAGTCAATATTTGTTGTAATCAGAGAAAGAAAATCGTACAGATATGTCTTTACTCATATTTTCATATAGATATTTTCATACTGATATTTTCATATTGGTAAAATCTTATTTATATTTTCATAATTGAATTTTCATACTGGTAAAATCATACTGATATTTTAGTACTCAATTTTTTGTACTATGATTTTTTGTACTAGAAATATCATACTGGGATTTTTTAACTCATATTTTCATTCTAAGATTTTCGTTTTGTAAAAATTAGTACTAGGATTTTTTACTCATATTTTCGTATTGGGATTTTTCATACTAGAAAAATCATAGTGAGATTTTAGTACTTATATTTTCCTACTAATATTTTCATACTAGGACAATTGTACTGATCATACTTAGGTTTTCATACTGAGATTTTCATATTGGTAAAAAATGTAATGACATTTTTGTACAAAGAAAGAAGTTAATTGTAATGAGATAATAAATAGAAAGATCATAATGAGTTGAGAAATAAATATATTATAATGAATCTGAGAATGAAGCAAATCATAAAGAGTTGAGAAAGGTAACCAGAGTTGAAGTGGTCAAACTTGAATTTCAATTTTCCATAACACACAAATAAATCTAAGATGGTTCGAAGAAGTAAATGTAGAAGCTTCAAATATGATAGATTTTCTAATATTTTGATATTTTAGGAAGCAGGGAATGTTTCCAAGTTTCCCACCTTTGTTTTTTGCATCGCTAATAAATACTTCCTCAGATTATTTGTTCATTATCTATATTTACATGCGCTCAAAAGGTGGAGAGATAGAGAATTAAAAAGTGAACGTTCCTATATGATTGAATAATAATTTAATTGATAATTCTATTAGAGTTTGGGTTTTTTTAGATTGAGAGTGAGTTTATTGTTTCATAAAATTGGATCCAACATTATTATTTTGAGGGAATTGGAACTATAATTATCGTACTGATAGAATATGATCCATCATTGTTGATTGGAGAGAATAAAATCCATCATTACCTTAATAAGAAAATAAGATCCAATATTATTGTATTTAATTAATAAGATCTAGCATAATTGTAATGATAGAATCAGATCCAGTCACATCAGACTGAGGATTCAGACAGAGAAATTGTGGAGCAGACTCAACAAAGTCTTTATTCTTTTTTTTTTGATCAATTATTTTCTAAAAAATATTGTAAACTGATGGGAGACATTATAATCATTCTTATTGGGATATTGAAGGTGTCTAACATGATTTCGCACTAGTTTTATTCACTTCTTCTTAATAGTGGATATTCATAGACCCAAGGGAGTGGATATGGAAGGGATGCAGGTTCTCACACTGAGGATGAACCTTATAAATATTGTTTCCTTTACTTGATTTACTACTTTTTCATGCATGCATATTTACTAAAATTTGATAAGTAAATAAACACTAACGAGTTGTAGGGGTTATGTTTCTATATGTTTTGAAACATATAAATATTGAACAAGTGATTAAACCCCCATCCTCCCCTTATTAGTTGTTATTTGATCCTTTGGAACTTGAAAAAGAAACATGAAGAGTGGATGTAAGGAATAAATTCCAAGGGTTGGGTTTAATTGGTTGCTGACCAGTAAGTAGTCCTTATGGGATCAACCTCACACAGCCACTTTTCTACGCCCTTATAGTAAGTGTTGTTTGGGATTATAAATTTATAACCTTACTTCTGATGATGTGAATTCAACAACACCTGCATGAAAATAAAATTTTGGGGATGTTTTCTGGGAATACTATTTCTCATGCATAACAACCTTCAAATCAAACCCCAAATTACCTCACCCATCCTCATTTCGTATTTTTCTTTCCCGTTATGCTTTTTACAATTCTCACTGTGGAGAGCACATATGTCCTCTCTCCTTCTCTCTTTATTTCTTTCATTCTCCCCTAGTTATTATGTAAGGGACCCTTGACTCACTCAATATGCATCGATTCCCAAGAATAAATTCTCTTTGATCTTGAGATTGATCGATCGATTTCCTTACACTAGAAGTTTTCAATGATTGAGTGTAATGATCTTGCAATACCACAACCCCAAAACATAAAATATGAACCACCTTCCAATCATGGTGATGGATCAATACTACAGGATCACACTATCTTGGGTTATTACTTTACTTCCATTAGTGGTGATGTTCCCAACATTATGTTCCCACCAATTTTGGTGCACACTATTGAGATCAAATGTGTACTCGTTCAAATGATGTAGAATATGGTTTAGTTCATTGGACCTCAAAGGGAAGACCTGCATGATCACATATCCAATTTCTTAGAGGTTTATGCTAACTTTTGCAACCAAGTAATATCATCAGATGCAATAAGACTATATTTCTTCCCTTTATCTTTACACGACAGAGCCAAGGAGTGGAAACAAAATTCAAGCGCTGGAGTAAATCATGACTTGGGATGAACTAGCCAAAATTTTCTTTGAAAAATACTTCCCACCAATCCAGTCATAGAATATGTACAATAAAATTAAGAACATCACCCAGTTGGACAGAGTCTCGGCTTGGGAAGAATGAGATAGATTCAGGGATCCAACTTGAAAATGCCCATATCACTGATTATATGTCGTTATTGATGGCGAAATCATGCTCTAAATACTATAATCCTACCAAGAAATTATAGATAAAGTTTCCCAAAACTATAGTATGTTAAAAAGTGATATAGGAATGCCACAGCAAAGAATCCTCCATGGAAGGGACTACCTTCCTGGCGGCCTAAGTTGAGTCTCTAACAAAGAAGCTGGATTCATTTCCATTAATTGTTGAACCACCACCCCCTTGTTCTCTAATGATGTAAAATCAATCCTATGAGAAGTGTGGAGGACCAAATTATTACCTAGAAAATAGGGTAGGGATTGAATAACCACAAGATCATGATTTTAAATACATCAATTACAACCAGAAGGCACAACAGTACCAGCAGCCCCAGAAATATTAAAAGAAAAACTGTAGCAAATACTTTATCAGAATCCATAGAATAACCAAGGTTATTTTAAGTAGAGGGGTGTACATGAACCACCAAAGAATCTGGTAACACCTATGTACCAACCAAAAGTTTTATCTCCTCGACCATAACAAAAATTCCAATAACCTTTTTCTAGAACATAGAAGTATCCACTAAGAACACAACAGTAATTCCAAATAGATCTATTATGCCCACCTCAACAAGCACGGCCTCTTCATACCAATATTGAGAACCTTATCACTAACCTCATGTAACAAATTAAATCAGCGTATGAAAAACTGAGTGATAGAGATGAAAAATCCCAAGATTTCAGAAAATAAGAATGAGCATCAAATGGGGAAATTTTCTAAAACTTTAGCTGATCACCTTTTGAGAACTTTTCCTGATAATCCCGAAGCACATAGGAGGGAATAGGATAAATATATAGTTGTTAAAGTTGAAAATTTGATGGAATTTCTATAACATTGTGAATTTGATAAAAATAGTTAAAATATTCTGATATAGCTATGTTAAGAGACAAATTTAAGAATATAACCAACTAAGGAAGATCAAATAAAATAACATTCTAAAAATGACAATGTTTAGATATCCCCACCACCATAAAATCCACCTCAACCATTTTCAAAATGGATTCAACAAGTCATGAAGTAGAGGAAATATAAAAAATTCAAGAATATTTTTAAACAATTTCATATCAATATTCCCTTTAAAGAGGAAATTTCTCAAGTATCCACTAATGAAAAATTATTTAAGGACATGTTGTCCAACCAAAATAAAATAGAGGACTTAGGAGTCATATTGAGAAATTAATAATTATTTTTAGTTGTCCAATAGAAGGTGCATCTAATAAATTGAGACCATGTAAGTTTCTTAATCCCTTACACTGTCAAGACCTACAGTTTTGAGAGAGCCTTATGAGATCTAAGAATAGGTATAAATGTCATGCCTGTGAGTGTCTAAAAAAAATTTAGGACTCTATGAATTGAAACTAACAATGGTGAAACTCTAACTCACTGATCATTTAGTCTATAATCCTAAAATATTTCTCAAGGACAACTTATTAAAAGTTATAAAATTAATTTTCCCCACTAATTTCGTTGTTCTAGATATGGAAGAGTAAGGATATGTTCCCTTAATTTTAGGAAGACCATTTCATTCCTCTATGAAGGTTCTTATTGATATAAACCAAGGAATATTGATTTTTAGATATGGTTAATAAAAATTTGTGATCGATTAGGTGATAGCCACTAAGAATAATGATAATTCACTAAATTTTTAAGTTATCCCCCTAACTAATATGGTCGATGATCATATGACCAGTGGAGATGAAAATAAGAAACTGAATACTATTGATAAAGGATATAGTTGTCATAAGAATGAAAATTAAAATTCTTCTCTAACCAGGAATATCATCCCAACTTTCATCACCAATGTTTTCATAAATTTCTAGACAAGGGGTATGAACTCAATGTTAAATTCTTCTACTTCGAAAAATGTCTAGCTCTTGATAACAAATAATGCATCAACTAAGAGGAAACTAATTGTTTTTAATAGTATAGGATAAGTTAATTAATTCTTTAGGAATCTTATGTGTTGTTAGAAATTTTTCAAGAGGACATTGACCAAAATGGGGAAAATAGTAAAATACACAACATATAACATGTACATGGTGTATAAATGTAGAGAAATTAAAAAAACCAAAACTGTAATGTAATTTTCATACATCAATTACACCAAGTTTAATTGTTGGGGGAGGTTTTAAATCTCATGAGCTTAGGGTTTACAATTCCCCCTGATGATCCTCCTTCAGTAAGGCTTACCCCCCCCCTTCAAACTCCCTCACCTAAAGACCCTCCTCCTACTCCCTTTGTTAAGCCATCTTACCTATACTACTTTCTTCCCATATCCTTCCTCCTTCTTCCCAGTACCATTCCTATCTGTCCAAAATGAAAATCGTCATGACATTTTGAACTGACTGTGTCCCTAAGTACAAGGACACACCTCCTCTACCCAAGTGGTTGAAGACCTCACCACCAACACAAACTGTAGATCCATACACTTCCACTTGGGCTTCCTTTATAATTCCCCGACCCCAGTTACCCAGAGTTGGTGCATTATTACATAATATTGGCATGATCACAAGAAATATCAAGCCTCAAAAGACCAATTATTTTAGTAGCCTTGGAATAACTAGGTACATTAATAAAGTTTACATTACATCATAAAATAAAAACTACAACAATATAGTCTCCAAAGTTCACACTCATATCCCCATATACTATCCCAGCAGGTCATTCATAAATTATTTCTTCACATCTTGGGAAAAATAAAAAATTGAAATGGGTGAGCTCAAATGCCCAGTAAGGATAAAAATATAGCTTAAACATTCATAAATAAGAATAAACTTTTAAGGAAATGTATAACTAAAACAAAAGCCTTTTAAACATGAACATCAACATAATATGGCAGAAATAAAATGAAATAATGCTATTTACTTATTCACATTGATATTCTACTAATCGAATAATCACATGCAATATCAATAACAACTTGCATAATGATGGAATGCACAATGCCAGACTATCATAACCACATAGCCAAGGCCTCGTTCCAAGACTACAAATAATATTTTGTCAAGGACTTATTCAAAGACACTAGTTTGTCTCTTGAGACCTACCGATGCTTCGGGGATCTATAGAGGGCTCCACCCGTCACTTATTAAGTCCAATGCATTCCTCATATGAACAGTTTTAAACATAACATAAACATTCGTATTAAAACTAGCATACGAAATGTCAATACTTTCTTCATAAACCATGAATGGTATAAAAATAACACATCCATAGTCAAAAATATCACAAAACCATCAATACAATATGGATGTTTTGTATCATAATAAATAAACTCCAAATAAACTTAAAATCCATCAAAGGATGTTGACATAGATGTAATCAAAACTCTTTTTAGAGAAATATCTATTCCTATTTTTAAATCATTTAAGAGTCATATAATTATAAAATAAAAAATTTATTTTGAAAATTTTCTTATAATATTGTAAGGGAAGGTTTGAAGATTTTATAACGGAAGAAAATAGCCGCACCCACCGTATAAGTTAAAAAAACATTCTTACCTTAATTCTGTCGAAAATGTTAAAAAGCACCTTGTTTGGAAAACGATGGAAAGATTCTATTATAAACCTCTTATAAAAAGTCAAACAAGAGTATAAAGGACTTTAACCCATATTATTTTAAAGAGTAAAAATGTTTTGAAATACATTTTTAAAAAACATGGATGTGGATGATAAAGAAATCCCAGTAGATTATTACGTATAAACAACCTCGGATAATGAAGAGATTGCAAAATAACCCATTACCAATTTGGTAACTTACGAAACATACACCCCATGAAAGAGGTATCATACAATTAATATGTAAATACACATAAATTAAAGTTTATTACATAAATAATACAATTATGTGTAGTACATACACCACAAAAAGGGTAATACTGGTAATATGGCATGAATCTCACAGGAATAAGGAGTGAGATGAAAACCCCTTACCTTGTACTTTTCCTTGGTTGAGGGTAGGTTAACCTCCTGTATAAAGGTGAAATAATTGTTATTAAATTATACAAGAATCATATACATTAATATGAAATCATATATGATCTTTTAACATTTCTTTGTTAATAATATCTTAGAATTATCGTCGTTTCAGGTGTTAACATACTCATTTGCTTTTATATGTTTTGTTACATAAGACATGTTTTTTATGGATAGGTTCTATATTATTCATATAAATAATTATATCAAGTCCTTAAACATTATTTTTAATCATCAAATGAGAATTATAATTGAATGGATATGATGGAGAATGAATCTCATCGCGTTCGTGGAGACGGTAGTCCGTACGTACGCACGAGCGACAATATCATTCTTTTGATATTAAAATAATATATAATTGGATGGTATATCATATATAAAGAATCATTATCATGTTATATCTATTATTTACATGAATTAAACATCATTATTATACCCATCTAAATAATAGTTTATTGAATAACAATTACACCACGACGTGGAGACGGTAGGCTGTACATACGCACGTATGGTGACATGTCATTCAAGGGATGGATAGAATACTGAATATGGTTGTACCATATTTATAATATCATCATAATATATATAAGATACTGGTGTTATTATTTTACAATGGTAATAACAAAGAAAGAAGAAGTCGAAGAAGAAAGGAACTTGAAAGAGGGTGGTGAAAACATTACCTCTTCTTTGGGTTCTTCTTTTTGATTTGATTAGAAGGGCTCTTTAGGTTGGATTTATGAACAAACTAAGGCCTCTAGGTTAAAGTGATGGAAGTTGAAAGAGTATTTGGGCAGGTTTTGGCCGAGCCAAAAGGATTTGAATGTGTGAATTAGTGAGAAGGGGGAGTTCCCTTTTATAAGAGGGGTGAGGGGCACCTTTGGAAAAGATAGAAATATTATTTTATAATAAATTCGTATTCGGTTTCTAATGGCTCCAAAGCATATTATTTAAAGGATAAGGTGGGGATGGTTCTACAACCACTCAACCAATAGAATTTGTACAGGTTTGGGTCATTATATTAACCTTAACATTTTGTTTTAACTCTTAGTTAATTAGTTTAACATTTACCATGTCACTTTGTATTTTTATATTATATAGTTAATAAACTTACTATATACCTCCAAGAGACCACAAATTGGTCCATTAATGATACACCTATCATTATATAAGACTCTTGTCCAAACTGTATATTTTTAGGAATTTAATATCAATTAATAATATAATATTTGTTTTAAAAACTCTTTTATGTCAATTTTGATACTATTCAATAATTGATTTTTGTAAAAATCATAACAGAATGATTACTTAGAAAAAAGTTAATTACATCAATCCTAACATGTCATATTAACCTATAAAATTATTGGTATTTATAAAAAGTCTCAAATTACATTTATTTGGGTATTTATAAAATCAATTATTCTAATTTTTCATTAATTAGGTAATTACTGCATCACCATTGTGTCATAAATAAATTACATTATTTAATGTCTCAAAATTATAAATAAAATACCATTATGTAGGAACTCTTTTCAGTTTTCTAATGAATATTTATAGTCAAAAATAAAAAATATATAACCCTATGTAAAAATTTTGTTTCTAAAAGATATATGCTTTTGTCATTTTTGTATTTATTTTAACTTAATTAAAATAAAATGTCATTATCACTGACAATTGGCTCCATGGGGTCCCAAAATTGACCCAAAGATTTACATGGTCGGACATGTATCCACAAATATGGTTAGGACATGTTTTAGGGTAATTTATTATTATTATAACATTATTTTTTACCCTTATTTACCGGATTTACCCTTTAACCATGGTAAATAA
Source organism: Viscum album (assembly GCA_963277665.1). Lineage (NCBI taxonomy): Eukaryota > Viridiplantae > Streptophyta > Magnoliopsida > Santalales > Viscaceae > Viscum > Viscum album. The sequence goes on from OY728125.1 coordinate 386,241,825, forward strand.
AATATTTACCGAAGTAATTTTTCAAAATGTCTAAAAATAAAAGTTACCTATTTACACAATTTGGACATCCTGATTCCAAATATGGAATCCATTTTTCCAAATTAAAAACAAAGCAGTGGTAGAAATTAATTTAAAATTAATTCCCGCTGTGAAAACAAAAAGCGTGATTTTAAGATATAATAACTATCAAAAGATTGATACTTGTTTATGTTCGGTTTAATTGTGAAATTATTTCCAATGACCAAAATTGTATTAAATGGTAAAAATATATTCTAAATATACTTTAAAACCACTCAAATTCATATTTTATCACTATTAATTATTTTGAATAAAAAAGTTGTTTTTAATTAAAATTTAGGAATTTTCACTATTCATCAAAATATAAACGTTTTCCGAAAAGTACCAAAATTTCATCCTAGGATAATTTTCATATTCCGAATCAAAAAATGAATTCCATTTTGAAAGGTAAAATGTATAAAATTTTAAAAAGTGGGTATTACTATTCATAACGGCTACTTTGATTGGTTGTGGCGTGTTAGAATCTCGGAGTTGCGTACAACACACGCTACTATACTATTCAAAGAGATGTGTACCGTAGAAGCTTGGGGTGTTACATTCTCCCCACCTTCAAATAATTTTGTCCTCAAAATTTCTAGAATACTACCGCATGAGACGACTCGGGTGGTTCTTCATCAAAAGTTCCTCGGGTTCCCACGTTGCCTCTTCCATCTTATGGTTTCTCCACAAGACTTTTACCAGACGATTCGTCCGGTTTCTCAGTACTTGTTCTCTCGTATCAAGAATCTTGATGGGATTATTGCAATTAGACGGATTAGGTTCCAATTCTAATTCCTCATAGGTGAGTATATGCGTTGGGTCAGGCATGTATTTGCTCAACAGAGATATGTGGAACACATCGTGAACTTTGGAGAGACTTGGAGGCATTGCCAATCGGTAAGATACAGCCCCAATTCGTTCTAGAATTTCGAAAGGTCCGATGTACCTGGGACTAAATTTACCTTTCTTACCAAAACTTATGACTCCCTTCCATGGAGATACCTTTAGAAAAACATGATCACCGACTTGAAATTCCAAATCCTTCCTTCGATTGTCGGCATAGCTCTTCTGCCTACTTTGAGCTGCTTTGATATGGTTTTGGATTACCTTCACCTTTTCCATCATCTCCTCCACCAGTTCTGGGCCTACAAGTTTTCATTCACCAACGTCATCCCAATAGGTTGGTGTGCGACATCTCTTTCTGTATAACGCTTCATATGGTGCCATCTGAATACTCGAATGGAAGCTATTGTTATAGGAAAATTCTACCAGAGGTAAATATTGATCCCACATACCCTGAAAGTCAAGAGAGCAGGATCTCGACAAGTCTTCTAAGGTTTGAATAGTCCGTTCTGATTGTCCATTTGTTTGAGGGTGGTAGGCAGTGCTCAAACGAAGTTCAATATCCAAGGCCTTCTGAAGACTCTTACAAATCTTGAAGTAAAATAGGGATCACGATCAGAAACAATCGATAGGGGTACTCCATGAAGTCTCATGACTTCATTAATATATAGTCTTTCTAGACATTCCAATGGTAGATCTTCTCTTATTGTAAGAAAATGTGCTGACTTGGTAAGACGATCAACAATAACCCATATTGAATCGTTCCTTCTAGGATTCTCTGGTATTCCCATGACAAAGTCCATTGTGATATTATCCCATTTCCACTCAAGTGTGGGAAGAGATTGCAATACTCCACCAGGCTGTTGTCTTCCAGCTTTCAATTGTTGACAAACCATACATCTTGACACGAAATCAGCATTCTCCCTCTTCATGTTGTCCCACCAAAAATGTTCCTTCAAATCTCTATACATTTTGGTGCCCCCATGGTGTATAGAGAAATTGGAACTATGAGCATTATCCAGCAATTCCCTTTTTAGATCAGGTATATTGGGAACACAAATCCTCTTCTCAAATTTCAAAATTCCTTCTTCATACACAAAGTTTCTCAATCTCCCAATATTCACATCTTTAATCTTCTTTTGAAATTCTTCATCATCGGTCTGAGAACTCTTAATCCTTTCTAGTAAAGATGGTTTGGAAACCATTTGAAAAAGCATTGATGTTTCACCTTCCCTGGTTATTTCCATTTCCATATTCACTTGATCCATGAAAATTGGATCCCTTTCAATTCTCATATTGTTCAAAACTCCATGATCTTTTCTGCTCAAAGCATCTGCCACCTTGTTTGCTTTCCCCGTATGGTAGTGTATCGTACAATCATAATCCTTAAGTAATTCAAGCCATCACCTTTGCCTCATATTGATTTCTTTTTGTGAGAAAATATACTTCAAACTCTTGTGATCAGTATAAATCTCACATTTTTCACCATAGAGGTAGTGCCTCCATATCTTAAAAGAAAAGATCACAGCTGCTAACTCGATATCATGAGTAGGATAGTTTTGTTCATGAATTTTCAATTGTCGTGATGCATAGGCAATAAACCTATCATTCTGCATAAGGACACAACCAAGTCCTTTCTTCGATGCATCACTATAAATAACGAACACATCATTCCCCGATGGTAGAGTCAATATAGGAGCATTGAAAAATCTTCTCTTCAGTTCTTTGAAACATTCTTCACACTCTTTTTTTTCAAACAAATTTAACCCCTTTTGGTGTGAGGATTGTTAATGGGGTAGCCAACTAGAAAAAATTCTGGACGAAACGTCAATAATAACCTGCTAAACCAATAAAACTATGTACCTTAGTTATACTCGTCGGTGCAGGACATTCTTGGATTTCCTTGGTCTTAGAAGGATCAACAGAGATTCTATATTTAGAGAAAATATGGCCAACAAAAGAAATCTCCTGAATCCATAATTCACACTTGCTAAACTTCCCATATAATTCATGTCTTCTCAGGGTCTTCAGGATAATGCGCAAGTGATTTTCATAATCTTCGAATCTTTTGGAGTTACCAAGATATCATCAATAAATACAACCACAAACTCATAGAGATATTCCTTGAAAACTCTATTCATCAAATCCATGAATACAGAGGATGCATTTTTCAATCCAAAAGGCATTACTATAAACTCATAATGCATGTACCTGGTTTGAAAGGCTATCTTCAGAATGTCTTCCTTCTTCACACACAACTGATGGTATCTAGATCGAAGGTCAATCTTTGAAAATTATTGAGCTCCATGAAGTTGGTCAAATAAATCATCAATGAGAGGTAGTGGATACTTGTTCTTTATTGTCATAGTATTGATTTCCCTGTAGTCGATGCACAACCTCATAAGTCCATCTTTCTTCTTAAAAAAGGACAAGGGCTCCCCATGGAGAAATACTAGGGGGAATAAATCCTTTATTACTCAATTCCTATAGTTGTTTCTTTAGTTAAACTAATTCCATAGTGGACATTATATAAGGGGTCTTCTATATAGGCTTTGATCTAGGAATTAAATCAATGGAAAACTCAACTTCTTATTCTGGAGGATGTCCAGGTAAATCTTCCGAAAACACATCTACATATTCCTTCATAATAGGTGCATCCTCTATTTGAGCATTTTTTTCCTCACCCACTATCATTTCATTCTCTTCCTCCCCAATAGTTGAATTTAGTTGAGCTACTGGGGGTGGTTCTAGATAAGAATTAGGTGGTGATGATTCAGATCTAAAGATTAGATGTTCCTTATCATCATCATCAAAAATCATAACCTCCTTCTTCTTACAATAAATCTTCGCATCATGGTACGAAATCCACTCCATACTGAGGATTATATCAAACTCAATCATAGGTATGACGATGAGATCAGCGGAAAAAGAACATTTATGTGCTCTAATGGGGACTGATTCACAAAATGTTGTTGCAATGATACTTCCCTTTGGAGTTTTAACTGACAACTCCTTTGTTAAATCAAATTGGAAATATCTAATTTTCTTAGAAAAATGGGAATATATGAAACAATGCGATGATCCAGAATCAAAAAATACATTTGCTAAACTTGAGAAAACCATTAAATTACCTGCCACCACATCTTTTAGAGCTTCTTCCTTAGCAGTAGTGATAGCATAAGCTTAGCCTTGATCCCTTGGCCTTTTCTGAGTTAAGTTCCCCTGACTCTTAGGACATTCATTTACATAATTTCCCATATCCCTAAAATTGTAGCATTGGACATCGGTAGCTTCCTTCTTCCCCTTGCAATCACGAGCTTGGTGGCCTTTTTCACCACACTTGTAAAAGACTCTCGTTCCTTTTAATCATGTACCGAGGTGTTTCTTCCCATATTTGCTGCAGGATGGATATTCAACCTTTCCCTTCTTCCCTTTATTTCCAATCCCAGATTGATCAGAAGATCTCTTCTTCTCTTGCTTTTTTTTAAAGTCATAAGACTTAGAGAATTCCTTCTCTATCTTGATAGCACATGAGACAATGTCTTTGTATGATGAGAAGGATTGTGAGACTAATGCTCGACGGAGAAATGGTTTTAACCCATCAAAGAAACGATCAATCTTACTTCTTGGGTTACGTATATAATCTCCAGAATACCTTGATAACCTTGTAAAGTTAGCCTTATACTTTGCAGCATTCTCATCCTCCTTTAGTCTCAAACTCAGAAATTGCCTTTCCATATCTGCTTGATGGTCACGAGGAAAGTATTTTTCTAAAAATAGATCTTTGAACTCCCTCCATTCCATATTTGATACTTCATCATCTTCCTTCATGTTTTGAATCAACAACCACCATTGATCAGCATCTCCAGTGAGGCGGTAAACTGCCATGATAACTTTTTCCCTTTCACTACTCCCCAAAGCCTGAAATATATTTTCTAGGGAATTTATCCATTGCTCAGCTACTAAGGTATTTGTACTCCCATTGAATGTTGGTGGTTGTTTCCTCATGAAGAGATCTAACATTGACCCTCTATGCTCTGGATCAGGGTTCTCCATATGGGTAAGGTTATTATTCATAACCTAAGTGAGTTGTCCCAGTATGGTGATTAGCTAATCATCACCAGTTGAATCACCAACTCCACTATAATTATCTTGACCAGGAGGGCAATCCCTACATGGAGTGTGTGCATTGATACGGTTTCCATTTCATCCACTAGGTGCCATTTCTAAACAATGGCATAAACTAGATCAGTTTATGAATCAAAACCCAAAATTACATACTTATAAAACACTTAACATAAATTGAACAATTTATGGATATAATCCATAATCATAAAAATATTTTCTTTGAATAATTATATACGCATAAACCCTTCAAAATGATTTGTAAATAAAATGAGAGTTATCCTAAGCATATCCCCCGGGAATGTCGTAACCAAGAGTGCAGCAAGGCCCGTTGTCGTGCACCAGTTCCCATTCGAATCTAGCTCAAAGCAGTGTTTTTGGGTTTTAACCCTAGGTACATCTGTTCCAGAGCTGCCACTACATACTCGTATCCAGACAGGGATGTATTGCTCGGAAAACTCACAAAATATCTACAATACCAAAATTCTAGGAAGTTCTTCTATTCTAATCCTCAAAGACTATCTTAGCGCTATGTGCTCTAATCATATTTTATCAAAATCTAGCTCCCAAGGTTTTTACTATACTTCCTCTGATACCAACTGTAACGCCAAGACCCCAGTTACCGAGATTCGGTGCATTATTATATAACATTGAAATGATTAAAATAAAGATCAAGTCTTGAAAGACTGATTAGTTTAGTAGCCTTGGAATAACTAGATACATTAATAAATTTTACATTACATCATAAAATAAAAACTACAACAATATAGTCTCTATAGTCCAAACTCATATCCCCACATACTATACCAGCAGGTCATTCATAAATTACTTCTTCACATCTTGGGAAAAATAAAACATTGAAAGGGGTGAGCTCAAATGCCCAGTAAGGATAACAATATAGCATAAACTTTCATAAATAATAATAAACATTTAAGGCGATGTATAACTAAAACAGAAGCCCTTTAAACGTGAACTTCAACATAATATAGCAGAAATAAAATGAAATAATTCCATTTAATTATTCACATTGATATTCTACTAATCGAATAATCACATGCAATATCAATAACCACTTTAATAATGATGGCATGCATAATGGCAGGTTGTCATAACCACATATCCAAGGCCTCGTGCCAAGACTAAAAATAAGATTTTGTCAAGGCCTTGTGCCAAGACACTAGTTTGTCTCATGAGACCTACTGATGCATCGAGGAGGTATAGCGGGCTCCACCCGTCACTTATTAAGTCCAATGCATTCCTCAGATGAACAGGTTTAAACATAAGATATATATTCATATTAAAACTAGCATACGAAATATAAATACTTTCTTTATAAACCATGAATGGTATAAAAATAAAACATCCACAGTCAAACATATCACAAAACCATCAATATAATATTGAAGTTTTTTATCATAATAAATCAACTCCGAATAAAATAAAAATCCATCAAAGGATGTTGACATAGATGAAATCAAAACTCTTTTTAGAGAAATATCTCTTTCTATTTTGAAATCATTTAAGAGTCACATAATTATAAAATAAAACATTTACTTTGAAATTTTTTTTATAATCTTGTAAGGGAAGCTTCAAAGATTTTATAACGGCAGAAGATAGCCGCACCCACCGTATAAGTTAAAAAAAACATTCTTACCTTAATTCTGTCGAAAAGGTTAAAAAGCACCTTGTTTGGAAAACAACAGAAAGATTCCTTTATAAACCTCTTATAGAAAGTCAAAAAAGGGTATAAATTACTTTAACCCCTATTCTTGTAAATAATAAAAATGTTTTGAAATACATTTTTAAGAAACATGGATGTGGATGATAATGAAATCCCAGTAGATTATTACGTATAAACAACCTCCGATAATGAAGAGATTGCGAAATAAACCCTTACTAATTTGGTAACTTACGAAACATACACCCCATGAAAGAGGTATCATACAATGAATATTTAAATACACATTAATTAAATTTTATTACATAAATAATATAATTATGGGAAGTACATACACCACACAAAAGCTAATAGTGGCAAAATGGCATGAATCTCACGGGAATAAGGAGTGAGATGAAAACCCCCTAACATGTACATTTCCCTGGTTGAGGGTAGGTTAACCTCCTCTATGATGGTGAAATAATTGTTATTAAATTATAAAAGAATCATATACATTAATATGATATCATATATGATCTTTTAACATTTCTTTGTTAATAATATCTTAGAATTATAGTCGTTTGGAGTGTTAACTTACTCATTTTCTTTTATAAGTTTTGTTACATAAGCCATGTATGTTATGGATAAGTTTTATCTTAATCATATCCAGAATTATGTCAAGTCCTTAAACTATATTTTTAATCATCAAATGAGAATTATACTTGAATGGATACGATGGAGAATGAATTTCATCGCATTCGTGGAGACGGTAGTTCGTACGTACACACGAGCGACAATATCATTCTTTTGATATTAAAATAATATATAATTGGATGGTATATCATATATAAAGAATAATTATCATGTTATATATATTATTTACATAAATTACACATCATTATTATACCCATACAAATAATAATTTATTGAATAACAATTACACCACGACGTGGAGACGGTAGGCCGTACGTACGCACGTATGGTGACATGTCATTCAAGAGATGGATAGAATACTGAATATGGTTGTAACATATTTATAATAACATCATAGAATATATAAGATACTGTAGTTATTATTTTATAATGGTAATAACAAATAAAGAAGAAGTTGAAGAAGAAAGGAACTTGAAAGAGTGTGGTGAAAACATTACCTCTTCATCAGGTTCTTCCTTTTGATTTGATCAAAAGGGCTCCTTAGGTTGGCTTTCTAATCAAAATAAGGCCTCTAGGTTTAAGTGAGGAAAGTTGATAGAGTATTTGGGTAGGTTTTGGCCGAGCGAAAAGGTTTTTAATGTGTGAATTAGTGAGAAGGGTGAGTGCCCTTTTATAAGAGGGGTGAGGGGCACCTTCGGAAAAGCTAGAAATATAATTTTATAATAAATTAATATTCGGTTTATAATGGATTCAAAGTTGATTATTTAAAGTTTACAGTTGGTATGGGTCTCAAAACACTCAACCAATATAATTTAGACAGGTTTGGGTCATTATATTAACCTTAACGGTTTGTTTTAACTCTTAGTTAATTTGTTTAACATTTACCATGTCACTTTGTATTTTTATATTATATAGTTAATAAACTTACTATATACCTCCAAGTGACCCCTAATTGGTCCATTAATGATACACCTATCATGATATAAGTATCTTGGCTGAACCTTAGATTTTTAAGAATTTTATATCAATTAATAATATAATATTTGTTTTAAAAACTCTTTTATGTCTATTTTGACACTATTCAATAATTGTTTTTTGTAAAACTCATGACATAATGATTAATTCTAAAAAAGTTAATTAAATAAATCCTAACATGTCATATTAACCTATAAAATTATTTTTATTAATAAAAAGTCTCAAATTACATTTATTTGGGTATTTATAATATCAATTATTCTAATTGTTCATTTATTAGGTAATTACTGCATCACCATTGTGTCATAAATAAATTAAATTATTTAATGTCTAAAAATTATAAATAAAATACCATTATGTAGGAAATCTTTTTATATTTATAAAAAATATTTATAGTCGAAATTCTAACATATATAACCCTATGTAAAAAAAATGTTTCTAAAAGATATATGCTTATGTCATGTTTGTGTTTATTTTAACTTAATTAAAATAAAATGTCATTATCACTTACAAGTGGCTCCATGGGGTCCCAAAATCGACCCAAAGATGCCCATGGTCGGACATGTATCCACCAATAAGGCTATGACACGTTTTAGGATAATTTATTATCATTATAATATTATTGTTTACCCTTATTTGCCGGATTTACCCTTTAACCATGGTAAATAAAATATTTACCGAAGTAATTATTCAAAATGTATAAAAATAAAAGTTACCTATTTAAACAATTTGGACATCCTGATTCCAAATATTTAATCCATTTTTCCAAATTCAAAACACAGAAGTGGCAGAAATTAATTTAATGTTAATTCACGCTGTCAAAACAAAAAGCGTGTTTTTAAAATATAATAACTATCAAAAGATTAATACTTGTTTATGTCCGGTTTAATTGTAAAATTATGTCCAATGACCAACATTGTATTAAATGGTAAAAATACATTATACATATACTTTAAAACCACTCAAATTCATATTTTATCACTATTAATTATTTTGATTAAAAAATTTGTTTTTTAATTAAAATTTAGTAATTTTCACTATTCATCAAAATATAAAAGTTATCCGAAAAGTACCAAAATATCATCCTAGGATAATTTCGATATTCTGAATCCAAAAATGAAGTCCATTTTGAAAGATAAAATGTATAAAATTTCAAAAACTAGGTATTACTATTCATAACGGCTACTTTGATTAGTTGCAGCGTATTAGAATCTCAGAGTTGCGTACAACACACACTAATATACTATTAAAAGAGAAGTGTACCATAGAATCTTGGGGTGTTACATCCTCCATTATGTCCTCTTCTGTATTTGGGGACTCACAATTATCCCCAAGCAGATCACAGGTCCCTGGTCATCCTAACCTTCATCCCTACATCCAATATTTATACACCTGTCATTAGATTCATTTGGTCTAGTTGTAGACCAATATGATGTGGTCCAACTAGACATTGGACCTATCCATTATAGGGTGTATCCACATTCACCGTGAGGTCCATGACCTCATCATCCAATTACTCCCCACCTCAATCATATAAGTGCGATAGGAGGCATTTAGGGATATATTCCTCAAGTTCCTATCCACCATTAAATAGGGCATCAACTTTGTATTCTAACGACTCGGAGGGTGGACTTGGGATATCATCTAGAGTGATATTTAGTTGGCCTCGGAATCTAATCAACCAAGTTTTTCACCTACCCTATATTTAAGTCATTAATCTCAATCCTAACATGTTCTATGCTATATGACTTAGGTATATGGTCTCCAGACATCATAAGAGAATTTATGATCCTCACACCATGAAAAGCATAACTCTCTGAGGTGCCTACCTCTAGAACCTACACAGGGCCTTAGCTTATGCCTAGTTGGCCCATAGTGTGGCCCTTAGGAGAGTCATCCAAATAGAGGTTATCATTCTCACATCAGCCATGGGTGGCCCGGCCATCAACATGGCCATGAAGTTCAGAGAGTTATGAAGGATGCTAGAAAAGATGACTCATGGCATATAGATTAGAGGATCTTTCACCACCCATTTGGTCAGGCATCTTGGGGCCTTTAAGGCCGCTCATACGGACACCTCCCTTGGCCTTATGGAAACTATCACCCTTCTACTACTCTATAAGAGGGGGTTTCTCATGAAGGATGGAACCATATATCAATGGGTTCCAGTGTATCTAGAGGATTGTGTTGAGGACCTTAATCATTATATGGTAGACCCATCCACGCCATCCCCCTACTCATGCTCTTGGAGCCATTACTATTGTCATCTCCGCCACATCTTCCACCCTAACACCACTACCATCCCCCTAACCACTGTTCCCCTTACCCCTACCACCACCCATATTCCTTCTGCATCCAACGCCACCTTTCCCACACCATCACCCACCCCATAATTCCTTACAGATCTATAGGTGGTCCACTAGTGTATTCTAGAGAACATGTGTTACTTTTCCCACCACCTTCAGATTCCATTTTTCAAACTTTCTCTTTTCAACACCCCTCCCCCACCAAAAACTACTACCCCCTCCCACACACTAGCCTCTATTGGACATTCTTCTACCTCCATCCCTCCAACCCATGATACCTCAACTGACCTACCCTTAGAGATGATAGACCCTACGGTCCATTTGGAGTTTTTAGAAGATAATTTGTGATGGGTTAAGGGCCCATCCATCCCACCATCCACTAGGGTTTTCTTTATTGACCTTACTACCAAACACATGGCTAACCTTAGGATCGGCATCTGCATTCTCCATCCACAGAGATAGCTACATATTTCGCATCACATTCAAATACCATAGATGATTCTATGAATGTGTTCATAGAAGGCATTGATATTGAAGGCCACACTGAGAGACCCACTATTCGGGAGGGTACTGTATATGTATCGGCCACCAAGAGTACCCCTGAGTCTTACTTTCCCCTTTTACCCATCCCCTACTACACTATTTTTGGGGTCTTTTTTGTTTATATTGTATCCATGATTCCCACTTATATCATTTCTTTTATATAAACATGTGATACAAATTTTTTATTTTTTTCTTGTTGTATTATGTTTTCTTTTATTATTGTATTACTTTATCCTTTTCTATATCTTCTACCTCTTATATGGGAAATGATGTGCCAGTCCTACCACCATCTTCACTCAGAATTTAGATGACTCAGAAACTAGATAACAACGAGAAACAACTTCATGATATCTCACTTAAGATCCATACTCTTCAAGGATCCCACCAAGAAAAAAAATAGATTATTTTCCTACCACCTGATATTCATTCTTGGTTTGTTTTTGAAGTGTTAAACCACTCCAAGCATCCTCACAGACTGAATGACACAACCACTAGTTATTATAGGAGCCATCGGGCGTCTATGCAAATTGACGGCCCTGATGGATTCACATTCCCATCCATATGGATGATGACACCATTTTTAGATATCTATGGAAGGAAACCCATATTTTTGTTTCTTTTATTTCAATCATGTGCTTATTATTTTTTTCTTTCTATTAAAATTTTTCTTCATAATTCGTTCTTGAACTTAACTATACTCACCTATTTACATTTATGTGAGCTTCATATATTTATCGTTAACTCTGTGCACCATCCCATTTAACTGCTTACATATTATTTAAATCATGTGTACTAATGTTTTATCAAGTACAAGTTTTATCATTCTAATAAAATAATGTAGATTTCCAAATTTGAAATCACCATCCAACAAGTTTCCCCATGGAATGGAACTCATCAAAGTGATATCTTCATTCCCTAATTTCAATTAAAATTTACATATCATTTTTATATATTCTGTTACTGATATCTCTCCCATAATTATTTCTAAGCTATTTCATAAATTGTCTCATTTTAAGTATGGGTGTATTTCTTGAGCTTTATTGTCAATACATTTTGGATTATTTCTTATTTTCACCAATATAGGAGATTATTTTCACTAAAAACATGATTTAAACATAAAACCTCATTGAACCCATTTAAATAGAAAACAAAGTTAGGTTTTAAATTTTTGAGATCCATGTTTTACACTTGTTTTTATTATTTTAATAATATTTTAGTTGATTAATTTCATTCAAATTCAATGTTTTTAAAATTTGTTTTGATTGAATTATTACTGATTTTAAACCCTGAGTGATTGAAAGTTGTTTTTTTTAATCCCATTATTATGTGAATTCTAGAACCATGATTTTATATTTTTTTCTAATGATATTTTTTGAGATACATCTAGGTCCTGTAAACCTATCATAACTTTACTTGACATATTATTGGGTATATGATTAAACAAATACATTTTTAACATGATTGAGGTGATCTTTGTTGATCCAATTTTATATGATACACACCTATACATATCTCCTTATTTATCCTATAGTATTCATGAATAACTATATTAGGGTGGAGAAATTTCATACTAATTATCACTTATTACCCTACTCTTGGCATTATACATTATCATACATTCAACAGGTCCGGGGGAATTTCACGGGTGATAGACGTGGGATATTATTATTAAGGAGATGTATTATGGAATTTTCAACAGAATAATATGATGTGGTCCATGATTACTATTTTTATTTTTTAGCACTACCCTTATCTTTTGAAAGATTAAAAAATATATAGAGAAAAATAAAAATAAAAATATATTAGTTTGTGTATTAGGATGGTCAAAAATCACAATTTCTAAACTGATGAATCCTCTCATTTATCATATGTGGTTAGGATGTAGATGTGATATTTCGACTGAACATGAATATTGAAAACAATAAAAGAAAAAGAAAGGTACATTGTACATTTTTTATACTTATATTTTATATTCATGGATCCACTTTGAGATGTTGGAGTATTGACACCTTTTTATCTTGGAGAGGTTACTTCATTACAATATTTACATTTATAATGTATTATACTATAGATATTATCCTCCTTTAGAGACTGATTTTTTAATATCCTTCAACCTTATTTCAACCTAAAATTCATTTGAACCCTTTTTTCTTCAATCATCATGATTGATTTTTTATTTGCCTTTATGAAGTGGAGATGATATAAAACATTTAGTACTATGGTTAGGAACATGCATTTAGGGTATGAGCATAACTCCAGTTAAATATTTACCATAAACTATGAGAGAATATTTATAGTGAGGTATATTTAAAAATGGGTGTAGAATTTAAGGAAAAGTTATGAAATTATAATTAAAAGAATAAATAATCTTGATAAATATATGAACTGTGGGGGATGCCATATTTCCTCTACAATAGTGATTTAAGAGGATTGGATTTTTCTATTTACACTTAGTTTTATTTTCCTATTTGTAATTAATGTTTCATAATTTAAAAATTATTTCTTTTTAAATCCTTATGGCTATTATTTTTTTGGAGAACATGAAATTGTTCAATTATAGGGTAATTTGATAAGATGAACTTATATATATATTGGACACATTTATTTAAGGCTTACTCATGATTTATTTGATAATGCACTGGGTTTTTGTTTGTCTTCATGGGAATTTTGAAATTTGGATTCTATGGAATAAATGCTGAAAATTTGGGGAAAATAGTCTTTACACATCATATATCACATACATGGAATGCAGAACTCATTCACAGCATACCTTCAAGGCCATAGAAAAAACCCATGAATCCATTTCATGATGAGAATATTGTACACATTGTGTAACATCATTACATGAAGTATAGATTCTAATGATTAGAAACCTGCCAAAATTGAATCCCATACATGACATGTTGATATTTGATGATGTGAAAAATTCTAAAGCTTACACATTAAAAGGTGAAAACCAATTCTTTAGCAGGAAATGTGGATATCATATTACATGACGTGTTTCCAACTTACATGATGTGAGTATTTCAGGACTAAAGTCACGTAATCCAGTACATGACGTCCATGACTTACTCATCAGGGATTTCTTGGGTCTATTTGCAATGCCTCGACCCTAGAAGCCCAGATTCAGTGCATTATTTTAATACATTGGAATGATCACAAGGAAATCATGTATCAAAAGACTGATCAGTTTAGTATAATTTGAAATAATATTCATATATAAGCTCAACTTTACAACTTGAAAATAAATACAACACGAATTTATTCTATTAGATTCAACCAATCCTCCTAGATTACACCCACAAGTAACTCATGACTAACTTCTTCATATCCTGGGAAAATGAAACATAAGAAAGTGGTGAGCTCAAATTCTCATTAAGGGTAAGAAATACAGTGGATGATAACATAAATATTAAGCATGGTGAATAATTGAAACCACATGCCTTTAACAATAATATACATGAATACTTTTATGGCAGGAATATGAGATGAGTAAATAATTCCATAATAAAACATAATCATGGGTATTCTACTAGTCAAATTATGACATGAACCATCAATATTATTTTCATAATCTGGACATTCTGGAACATTTTTTCAACCCCTCAGCTAAGACGTCTAAAAATGATTATGGCCTCGGCCAAAACCATATATCAAATTGGGAAAGGTCATTGCCATTTCTACGTCTAGTTGTATCATGAGGCCTATTGATGCATGGAGAAGCTATATTAGGCTCCACCCATCACTAACGAAGTCAAACACATTCCTCATATGAAAAGGTTGAAATATAACATAAACATTTTTATTAAAACTAGCATACAAATTGTCAATACTTTAAACATAAACCACAAATGGTATAAAAATAGCACATCCACTGTCAAACATATCACCAAACCTCCAATACAATATGGATGTTTTGTATCATAATAAATCAACTTCAAATAAAATTAAAATCCATCAAAGGATGTTGACATAGATGAAATCAAAACATTTTTTATAGAAATATCTCTTTCTATTTTGAAATCATTTAAGAGCCACATAATTATAAAGAAAAAATTTATTTTGAAAATATTATTATAAGATTGTAAGGGAAGCATTAACGATGTTATAATAGTGGAATATAGTCACACACACTATATAATTTAAAAAAATATTCTTATCTTATTTTTTTGTCAAAAAGGTCATAAACTACCTTGTTTCGAAAATGACGGAAAGATTCATTTCAAAACATAGAAGGTTAAATAAGGTTACAAATTACTTTACCCCTTTATCTAGTAAAAAAAGGATTTGAAATACATTTTTAAGAAACATTTATGTGGATGATAAATAGGTCCCAGTGGATACTTACGGAAAAACAACCTCGGATAATAAAGAGATTGTACAATTAACCCTTAACTTGTACTTTTCCTTGGTTGAGGGTAGGTTAACCTCCTCTTCCTTGGGTTCTTCCTTTTGATTTGATCAAAAGGGATCCTTAGATTGGCTTTATGACTAAATAAAGGTCTCTATGATGAAAGGAGTATAGTTGAGAGGGTATTTGGGTAGATTTTGGTCGAGATAAATGGCTTTGAATGTTTGAATTAGAGAGAAGGGGGAGTTCCCTTTTATAAGAGGGGTGAGGGGAACCTTAGGAAAAGCTAGAAATATTATTTTATAATAAAATAATTTTCTATTTCTAATGGCTCAAAATTGAATTATTTAAAGTATAAGGTAGGGATGGGTCAAAAACCACTCAACCAATAGGTTTTAGATAGGTTTGGGTCACTATATTAACTTTATCTTTTAGATTTAACTCTTAGTTAAATACTTTGGAATTTACCATGTCTCTTTGTATTTTTAAATTATATGGTTAATAAAATTACAATATACTGACAATAAAATCCCAAGTGGTTTATTAATTATGTACCTATCATTATATAACTCTTCTAGATGAACCTTATATTTTTATAAACAGAATATCAATTAATAATATAATATTTTTTTTAAACTCTTTTATGTCAATTTTGACACTATTTGGTATTTTGTTTTTTCAAAATTCATAACAGCATTATTACTTCTAAAACAATTCATCTAACCAACCCTAATATGTCATATTAACCTATAAAATTAGTTTAATTCATAAAAATTATAATATTACATTTATTTGGATATTTATAATGTCAATTATTTTAATATTTCATTAATTAGGTAATTACTGCATCATTATTGTATCATAAATAAATTAAATTATTTAATGTCTAAAAAATATAAATAAAATAAAATTATTCAGGAAATATTTTTATATTTCTAACAAATATTTACAGTAAAATTTATCTTATGTGTAACCCTATATTAAAAATGTTTTAGTTATTAAACTTTGATTTTAACTCTTTTAACTCTTCTTTGAGTTAAATAATAATAAATTTCCTAATCTAATAAAATTGGAACTAAAGGGTATTATTTTATTCCTATGGTTATTTTTGGTCAAATTAAACTTATCCAATAGAATTAGGACATGTGTTTGGGTAATAATAATATCATTTTTACCCTAAATTTCCATATTTACTTTTAACCATGGTAAGTAAATGTAAAAAGTTACTATTCACCAAAAAAATTATTTTATCTTATTGAACCAAATTTTACTTACTGATATCAACCATGTCTCTCAGATTTTGAAAATTCAACTCACAGAAGCGGTAAAATTATCTATTATGTAAATTTGTAAATTCCCCAATGAGGTGGGTAAAGTACGTAAAAAGTTCAATAATATTTTTATATATCTAAAGTTATTATAAACTGACTCCAATGATTTACATTTAAATTATATAGTTATTATGTATCTATTTTGACCTAAAATAAATTTAAATAAAATAAATAATTATTTAAATAAAAATTCGGTTTTAAACTATAACTGAGTGTTTTTCACTATTCATCAAAAATTGAAAGTTTTCAGAAAAATACCAAAAAATTACCATAAGCTAATTTTGATATTTTGAATTCAAAAAATAATTCTATTTTACCAATTTCAAAACATATAAGTTGCATTAATTAATTTAAAATTAATTCCTATTGTCAAAACCAAAAAAACCTATTTTTAAGAAATAATAACTATCAAGATATTGACACTTATTTATGTCCAATTTAAAGTTAAATTACTTTAAATGACATTAATTGGATTAAATGGTGAATATATAATATAATTATACCTCCAAACCATTAAAATGTGTAATTCAACACTATAAATTATTTTGATTAGAAAAGTTGTTTTCAGTTAAAATATAGTATATTTTACTATTCACCCAAATATGAATGTAATCAGTAAAACACCAAAAATTTATTGAAACTAAATTAATGTGTCCTGATTCTAATGAAGAAGTTTATTTTGTCAAATTAAAAATATAAAGTTTTCAAAGATTGGATTTAAAAAGGGTTCACCATTAAAAGGCGGTAAAATTGATTTTTTTTGAAAAATAATTCTTTTATTTGAAAGAAAAGGAATTTTTTCTTACATTATTTCTAAGAAACTCATAATATATATTCTAAAATTATAAATATTATAAAAAGTTCAAAATTCAGTTAATACTATTCATAACCACTTTTGAAGGGCTAGTTAGGTAATTCGTGGTGCGCTTTAACTTAGTGTTGCATTTAGTGCAAGTTATTGCATTACTTTGAAGAAATAACATACTATGAAATCTTGGGGTGTTACATTCTTCTCTCCTTCAATAAATTGAGTCCTCACAATTTGAAATTATTATTCGTAAATAAATTCTTGAAAACAGAAAATACCTTTGTGGAAAAACCCACATCAGAAATTGGGTTAGTAAAATTTAGTCTTAATAGGAGGAAAAGGGGAATGAAAAAGTCACCGCCAAATTTGGATCTATATTAGGAGAACATTGGTGAAAATTAGAGACACATAATTGGAGGAAAAACGTAAATATTTATACGGAGTGATTGAGGTCATCAGTCACAAACAATTGTAGAATTGAGGGCCTCAAAGCCATCAATCTATGATGATTTAAAATATCATTTGTTCAAAAAAACATAAGGTATTAGGATAACACATTTTTAGTTTTAAGATCTCATAACTAAAGTTTAAGAATTAATTTCTTCATAGAATCAGAGAAGAAAAATATATATATACTTGACAAGTATAGTTCTATCCTTTAACTAATTTCTACCACAAACTAATCTTTCACTCTAAAAGATAATAGAACTTAAAAAATATTCTATTTATCCTATTCGTATAGGGTTCCAAAAAAATGAATTTATAATTCATCTACCATACCTTTTAAAAAAACTTCACTATTCAAACCAGGATATCACATGGGCCAGTGGTCGGTGATACACCCTTGTCGCCCTTCGGTTACGGGTTTAAGTCTCGCGGCCTTGTCAGACGCAACGGGTTGGCGCCCGACCTCTGGGTTGTCCTTTTATGACAATACAAAAATAATAATATAAATCTATAATTATCCAAAATACATCTATCCAAACTCACAGTCCAAAATTTTTAAGTAAGGTAAACACAATGAAGATCCTTTTTTCCATGTAATAACATGCGAACGCCTTCATCATGTATTCTTTTAAGACACTTTAACATCCTAAATTACCATAAAACCATATTGATTACATGCATGCTCCTTTATTACTTATATAATAGTGGATATACTCCTTCTATAAAAAAATGTTGTAAACTCCAACAATGATGGAATATATAAATCATTAATCAGTTTCAAGGTATTCAAGATTATCAAATATAATTTTTCCAAATGAATCGTCTCTTATTTCAAAATCACTACCACATCATCAGGACCATATTATGGATTACCATTCCTTCAACCATGTATTTTCCAAAAAGTGTAGCTTACTATTAGGTCACTTTTCTATGAACCAAATAATCTCAAATCCTCAATAAAAAAGTACTACAGTATAATCCTTATTTATCTCCATAATTCATATAACCAGTATATTGCTGATACAACACTCAAATGAATTAATTCTATAATAACAACATAAGAACACTAGTCATTCCTATTCATTTGAGGTATTATCATTACTTGATTATTATCCAATTGCATCATTTTCGGTATACTCTGATGATTCGGACATTGATTCGCGTAGTGTCCCAACACCTTGAAGATGAATAATTTTACATTTGAAATCATTTTCTTACCCTTGCAATCACGTACTTGGTGTCATTTTTCTCCACACTTATAACAAACACTCATTCCCTTCAAGAATTTAACAAGGTGATTCTTTCCAATGTTATCACATATAGTAAAAGCCTTCTTTTCCTTCTACCTTTTTTCCATATTTCTCTCTTCCATCCTTTTCTTCTCTTACTTCCCTTAAAATCCATAGGATTCATAGAATTCTTTACTTATCTTATTCACACATGATACTATTTCTTCATATGTTAAGAATAGATGGGAGACTATTTCCCTTCTAGATATTGGATTAATACTGTGAAAGATTTGATCCCTCATACTCATTGGATCATACGTATTTATGGAGTTCACATTCCTTCTACTGGGTGCCATTTCTATACAGTGGCATACACTAGGTCAGTTTATGAATCACAAGGAATAAGTCCAAACCTATAAAATACCTAAAATAAATTTAACAGTTTATGGATATAATACATAATCATAAAAATATTTTCTTTTAGGAGATATATACTCGTAAATCCTTCAAAATGATTTGTAAAGAAAATTATAATTATCCTAATCATATCCCTCTGTAGTGTCGTAACTAAGAGTGCAGCAAGGCCCATTGTCATGCACCAGTTCTCGTTCGAGTCTAGCTCAAAGTAGTTTTTTCGGGTTTTACCCCTAGGTACATCTGTGCCCGAGCCGCCTCTACCTACTAATATCCAAATAAAGATATATTGCTTGGAAAACTCACAAAATTTATATATTTCAAAAATTATAGGAAGTTATTCTATACTAATCCTCAAAGTCTATCTTTGGGTAATGTGCTCTAATCATAGTTTATCTTGCGAAGGATTGTACTAAATTTCCTCTCACACCAACTGTAACGCCACAACCCTAGAATCCTAGAGTCGGTGCATTATTTTAATACATTGGCATGATCACAATGAAATCATGTCTCAAAAGACAGGTTAGTTTAGTATTTTTGGAAACAAGATTCATACATATGTTCAACATTACAGCTTGAAATGAAATAAAACATAGATTTATTCCGTTAGAAACATCCAAGCCTCCACGATTATTCCCGCAAGTCACTCATAACTAACTTCTTCATATCCTGGGAAAATGAAACATAAGAAAGGGGTGATCTCAAACACATATTAAGGGTAAGAAATACAGAGGAAGATAACATAAATATTAAGTATGGTGAATAATTGAAACCACATGCCTTTACCAATAATAATCATGAATACTTTTATGGAAGGAATATGAGCTGAGTAAATAATTCAATAATAAAACATAATCATGGATATTCTACTAGTCGAATGACCGCATGAACCATCAATATTATTTTCATAATGAGGGAATGTATAATTTCGGACATTCTGAAACATTTTTTCAAGGCCTCATCCCAGACGTCTAAAAATGATTAAGGCCTCGACCAGAACCATATATCAAATTGTGAATGGCCTTGGCCAATTCCACACCTAGTTGTCTCATTAGACCTACCAATGAATCAAGGAGATATAGCGGGCTCCACCCGTCACTTACTAAGACCAATACATTCCTCATATGAAAGGATTGAAATATAACATAAACATTCGTATTAAAAATAGCATACGAAATTTCAATACTTTAACCATAAACCATGAATGGTATAAAAATAGCACATCCACAGTCAAACATATCAGAAAACCTTCAATACAATATGGAAGTTTTGTATCATAATAAATCAACTTCAAATAAAATTAAAATCCTTCAAAGGATGTTGACATAGATGAAATCAAAACCTTTTTTAGAGAAATATCTCTTTTAATTTTGAAATAATTTAAGAGTCACATAATTATAAAGAAAACATTTTTTTCGAAAATATTCTTATAATCTTGTAAGGGAAGCTTCAACAATGTTATAACAGTGGAAAATAGCCACACCTTCTGTATAAGTTAAAAAACATTCTTATCTTAATTTTGTCGAAAAGGTCATGAAGTTCATTGTTTCGAAAATGACAGAAAGATTCCTTTCAAAAACATATAAGATTAAATAAGGTTATAAATTACTTTACCCCTTTATCTAGTAAAAACATGTTTTGAAATGCATTTTTGAGAAACATGGATGTGGATGAAAAAGAGGTCCCAGTAGATACTTACATAAAAACAACCTCAGATAATAAAGGGATTATAGAATTAACCCTTACCTTGTACTTTTCCTTGGTCGGGAGTCGGTAAACCTCCTCTTCTTCGGGTTCTTCATTTTGATTTGATCAAAACAGCTCCTTAGGTGGGCTTTATGACTAAAGTAAGGCCTATAGGATAAAGGGATTATAGTTGAGAAGGTATTTGGGTAGAGTTCGGACGAACCAAATGGCTTTGAAGGTGTGAATTAGAGAGAAGGGGTGGCCTTTTATAAGAGGGGTGAGGGGCACCTTAGAAAAAGCAAAAATATTATTTTATAAAAAAATAACTTTCTGCTTATAATGTATATAAAATAAATTATTTAAATAATAATGTGTATATGGGTAGAAAACCACTCAAATAATAGGTTTTGGACAGGTTTGGGTTGCTATATTAACTTTAAATTTTCGATTTAACTCTTAGTTAAATAGTTTGACATTTACCATGTCTCTTTGTATTTTTATATTATATGGAAAATATACTTACTATATACTTCCAATTGAACCCCAAGTGGTTCATTAATAACACACTTATCATTATATAAGTCTTTTTTTCTGATACATATATTTTTCGAAATAGAATATCAATTAATAATAAAATATTTGTTTTAAAAACTCTTTTATGTCAATTTTGACACTGTTTGGTATTTTGTTTTTTCTAAATTTATAACAGCATTATTACATCAAGAAAAATTAATCTATCCAACCCAAATATGTCATATTAACCTATAAAATTTTGGTAATTCATAAAAAGTCTCAAATTTCATTTATTTTCATTTTTATAATGTCAATTATTTTAATCTTTCATTAATTAAGTAATTACTGCATCATCATTGTGTCATCAATAAATTAAATTATTTAATGTATAAAAAATATACATAAAATACAATTATATATGAAATATTTTTAGCTTTCTAATGATTATTTATAGTCGAATTTATCTTATGTGTAACCCTATATTAAAAATGTTTCAGTTGTTAAAATTTGATTTTTACTCTTTTAACTCTTCTTTGAATTAAATAATAATAAACGTCCTAATCTAATCCAAGTGGACCTAAAGGATCATATTTTATTCCTATGGTTTTTTTTGGTCGAATTACACTTATCCAATAGAATTAGTACATGTGTTAGAGTAATAATAATATCATTTTTACCCAAAATTACCCTATTTACTTTTAACCATGGTAAATAAAAGTAAAAAGTTTCTATTCACCAAAAATTATTTTCATATTATTGAACCAAATGTTACTTATTTATATCAACTGTGTCACTCAAATTTTAAAAATTCAAATCACAGAAGTGGTAAAATTGAGTTTTATGAAAATTTGCAAATGCTCCTTGGAGGTGGGTAAAGACGGTAAAAAGTTCAATAAAATTTTTATATATCTAAAATTATTATAAACCGGCTCCAATGAATTAAATTGAACATATATGGGTATTATTTATATTTTTTTACCTAAAATAAATTTAAATAAAATAAGTAATTATTTAAATAAAAATTATTTTTTAAACTATAACTCAGTGTTTTTCACTATTCATCAAAAATTGAAAGTTTTCAGAAAAATACCAACATTTCACCCAAAGATAATTTTGATATTATGAATTCAAA
This sequence comes from Viscum album, assembly GCA_963277665.1. Taxonomy (NCBI): domain Eukaryota; kingdom Viridiplantae; phylum Streptophyta; class Magnoliopsida; order Santalales; family Viscaceae; genus Viscum; species Viscum album. The sequence goes on from OY728125.1 coordinate 386,264,896, forward strand.
AATAAATTTTATTTTACCAATTTAAAAACATATATGTTTCATTAAATAATTTAAAATTAATTCCCATTGTCAAAACCAAAAAACGTATTTTTAATAAATAAAAACTATCAAAATATTGACACTCGTTTATGTCCAATTTTAAAGTGAAATTACATACAATTATCATCATTGGATTAAATGATAAAAATATAATCTAATTATATTTCAAAACCATTAAAATGTACAATTCAACACTATAAATTATTTTGATTAAAAAAGTTGTCTTTAGTTAAAATATAGTATTTTTCACTATTCACCCAAATATGAAAGTTATTAGAAAAACCCCAAAACTTTATTGAAACTAAATTATTATGTCCCTATTCTAAAGAAGAATTTTTTTTTTCAAATTTAATATATAAAAGTTTTAAATATCATATTTAAAATGGGTTTTCCATTAAAAGGTGATAAAATTGCATTTTTTGAAAAATAATTCTTTTATCTGAAAAAAATGAATTTGTTCTTACATTGTGTATAGGAAACTCATAATATGGATTATAATATTATAAGGATTATATAAAGTTCAAAATTCAGTTAATACTATTCATAAAAGCTTTTTAACGTCTACTTTAGTAAGTCGTGGTGTGTTTGAACTCAGTGTTGCGTGTAGTGCAAGTTATTGCATTACTTTTAAGAAATAACGTACTATGAAATCTTGGGGTGTTACACTATTAATATATTTTTTCTCCCTACATGTATAGTAGATTTATGTAGTTTTGTTCTCCTTTTTATTCCACATTTTTCTTCTATTTTCATTTGTTTTCATAATAAAATTATTTCAATTTTTTTAAATTTTTTTGTCAATTCCTTTTGAATTATTGGTTAATCTGCATCCATTATACATATGTTCCATGCACATTTAATTCTTTTTTATTTTTCAAAATCTATTTCATCACCACTCATCGTTCTTCATCAATATCTATAAGTAAATTTGGTTTTTCTTCATTTATAGTGATTTTTTTATTGGATTTACAGTTCTTTCAATTTTTTAATGTTTATTCTTAATTTTTATAATCCAAGAGTGATTCTTTATTAATGGTTTCTCAATTATACATGGCACATTTACTATTTCATATCTTTTCATCATCACTTCCATGATCATCTAATCCACCTAGGGTTAGGGTTCAATAGAATGGGTCTTTATGAGCCTAATAAACATTATATTGAACAACAGTAACCCTATTGCTAGTAATTAGGTTAATAATAATTTTTCATCACATTATTTCACACAACCTTGTCTATGGAAGGTAAAATTTATTGAAACTAACTTAATTGTAGTTAAGTGGGACTATCTCTATTATCCTAATATGTTTATTATATATAATTCAGGTGTAATTCACCTCAGTTGTCAGTTATACCCTGGTCATGGGACAATTATAGCATGGGTAGATCTAGTTTGTTTAACCCAAACTAGTTGGTGGATTTTTCAATGCTTCACAGCCTAATCTATAAACCTATCCAAATATAAATCTTGGATTATCTACTGTTAAGATCCCCCAAATTAACCCTGATCCCTTCATTTATTTTTTTTAATTGAATACGAACTACTTAGATTTAGTAAAAACCAAACCTGAAGAGAGAATATAAGAAATAATTTCCAATGATTTTGTTTGATTGGTTGATAGCCTACTGGTGGTCTTTGTGGGTTTTACCTCACACTACCAAATTATCATTCCCTTATAGGATGGGTATTTTTGGACTGTAAATTTCTAATCTGATAATCACCCACACAAGTACAATGATGTGTGCAGTCAATTCGGTCAAATTTAAGAGATGATAAAATATTGAGAACACTTCACAAGATCATGCATAATTAACATTGATTGAGGCATTCATACTGAGGTTGTACTATACAGGGATCCCTAGAATATTGAAAACATTATTTATGGGAACCGTCTTGGAACTTATACCTAGAAAGGAATCCCATAATACCATATTCCATTTTTTTTTCTAGGTTGGAATGTGAAGGTAGGAGGAATGGGTTGTTAAGTAATAAATACTATGGAATTACTCCATGAGGGATGCCATATCTATTCCAGTTTGATGGATAGAGAAAAAATCTATCATCGAGCTAGGAGGTACCACTCTAGACTCATTCTAATAGGGACCCTCATTATCCATTGGGTCCATAGTTGTAATCCCTTGAAGGGTACTACCTATTTGGGATTCTAATTCTCGAGCCCCCATTTATCAAGGCAATCTAAAATTCCAGGGGTATGTGATTATATGAATTACATGAACATACATATCATGTGTCTTTAGAGGTAATTTTTATAATTATAGTCCTGTATAAGAAAATTAAGAAAATAGATTCTCTACCATAGAATTCAGGGCTCCAATTATGCCTTGGTGTAGGAGCAGAAGAGGTTAGATTTCTCTAAAAAGGATTGAATAGGATTCTCACCCAATTGATACTAAATCACAAGAGAGATTTAACCCAAGTGATTGAGGGATAGGGTGAGTAATCACCCTTTATAAAATTTTAAATACCCTAGTTAGAGGCTAGGATGGTTGGATTTACTAATTAATGGTTAGGGTAAATCGTAACCTTATGCCAGATAAATGATTACTTATGGAGAGTCTAGTGTTAGTGGTATCCATAGGGTAGATTAAGGGTTCCCTAATTAGACTTTAGGGCATATTTCCACCCTATTGTACACTAATAAGGAGGTCCTTAACCCTAGTATTATTCAACCAGGGTTGAATTTTTCTCTCATGAAGTCCATTTAGATTTATAGAACCTCAAATTACTCTTCCCGCACTCTCTTTTTTAGTTCCCTGTGTGTTTTAAGCTTAGTCTAAGCAATCATAATGGGATTCAGAGACTATAGAGAATAGAGCATGTACTGCCTCTTCATGTAACATCTTAGGTAATTACGGAATAAGTCTTTTTTCATATTAACTAATATTTATGGATTAGATAGTAATTTCATCTTAATGGTGTAATCAATGTCTAATATCATGACTGACACACAATAATGAGTTTCTTTGAAATCTTACGTTGCACACAAGACTGACATATACCAAAAAATAATATATATTAATATTATTATTTCAAGTGGTAGTTATCTCCTACTCATTGTATCAGTGAGAATGAATATAACTAACTATATTATGTTCAACCACATTTATTAATTTTTTTAAATTCATTTAATATATTATATGCACTTAAAAAAAGAATAAATCATGTTTTAAGCATTAAAATCTAATTTTTTTTAAAAGATATTTTTGCTGCTTTTTGATAGAAAATCATTATAAATCAAATTTTAAAAATTTTATAATTTTTATATGACAAATTAAAATTTATTTTTGAAATCCAAATATCATAATTTACATTGGGTTAATGTTTTATATTTTTCTGTGAACTATCATGGTTTGTTGAATAGTGAATAATAAAAAATATTAATTCAAATGTTCTTTTTGTCCTAATTATTTTTATAATTAAATAATGTTTTTAACAAGTTTTAAAGTATTATTAAATAAATTTTTTATAATTTAATAAAATTTAGGTAATTAGAATCAATTTTACATTCAAATTGGATTGAAAAACAATGTCAACATTTTAATGTTTTTTACATCAAAAACCTGTTTTCTTGATCTGTTAAAGGGATTGATTTTAAATTAATTTTAGTCACTTTTGTGTATTGAATTTTGAAAAATAGAAATATGTTATTGTATTCATTATGATATTTATTATTTATTATGATCAACATAATTTTTGAAAAATGTGAATAGTAACTTTACTTTTTATTTTTATTACCACAATTAAAGGTAAATTAGGTAAATGAGGGTAAAAGTAATATTATAAATTACCCTAAAAATTTTCCAAATTTTATTGGATAAGTTTTATTCCACTTAAAAAAATTCTTAACTTGAAATATAACCTTTTGAATCCACTTGGTTGACTTTAAGTCATTAATATTATATTATTCAAAGGACAGAAAAAATTTTCACACACTTCTTTTTTGAAGGAAAAATATTTATAAAGTGGGTTTATATAATGGATATGTTTGAATATAAATAGTGTTTATAAATATAAATATCTTACCTACATCATGATAATTTATTTATAATTTTCAGGAAAAAAATAATTAAATTAAATTGTGGCACAATGATTAAGCGATAATAAATTCATTGATGGAAGAATAAAATAAATGATATTAAAAATATTATAATAAATATAATTTGAAATAATTTATGACATAAAAAAAATTAGGGATTAATTTTACATGTTATTTATGTGTTAAAATAGTTTTTTTATTATATCATGAATGATATGATTTTTTTAAAAAGTCACAAAATGAATAGTGTCAAAATGGACAATAATAGTGTTTTAAAATATAAAATATTTTATTAAGTGATACAAAATTTTAAAAAAATCAAATATTCGTCCCACTAATTTGAATATGTCCTAAAATATCATAAATTAATTGGTATTTGTTCAGTTTATGGTAATTATATTAACCCTCAATGTGTAAATTACTTGATAAAATGGTAAGAGTTAAAAGGGTTAAAACTAAAAGATAAGGATTAAACAAATAAACAAAAATTGTATAATTTTTATTGGGTGATTTTATTTTTACCCATAATTATCCTAGATTATAAATAAATCACCTTTAAACCATTTTGAATAAAAAATTAATTTATATTAATTTAATATTAGGAATAATTCCAAGAGTTCTTCTCTCATCTCTTATATAAGGGCACTCATTATTCTCTTTTATTGACACTTAATCCCCATTTTGATTTGGAAAATATCTTAATATAATCCCTCCCCACATTCTAGAGGCCTTATATTTGGCATAATTCTCTCCTTATAGGTGTTAAATTGTTAATAAAAGGAGATTGACTGATGAAGAGGTATCATTTTTAATTAAGTATTTATATTTTATTTCTTCTTCCACTACCTTCAAATATTATTCATAAATAATGAAATAACAAATCAAATATCCTAAATATAATTTTATTTTATAATGTTAATATAATCACTTAAATCAATCTCCACTTCCATCAAATGTGAAAAGAATTAATTGTTTGTGTGTACAAGTGAACTATCACCTCCAAGAATCGAAATAATTCGTTTTCCATAACCATCTTTCAAGACTGGTTATAATGATGTAATTAATGTTAATATATGAAATTAATGACATATTTATCATTATAATATAATAATATATTGTTTTTTTCTTACTTTCCATGCACATAAAAATGATATCATCATTCGTGCATACGTGTTCACTATCCACTCCACGAAGTGATGTGATTCATTTGTAATCACTACATCACATTAATAATATATATATAAGTATATTTAAATGATATTAAGTATATTATTATCATTATGGAAGTATAAAAAAATACTTACCTTCTTTTCATAATTATCATTGAAAAATGGATACGTTACTCATGGGTATGTATGGTTTCCTATCTTCGTGATTGTAATGTAGTTAATTTTTCATAACCATATTTAATAGTTTGATTTAAAATTATAATTAATGTATAAAATTAATTATTATTTCAAGAATATTATTCTTGAAATTAATTAATAATGACAATTTTTTACTATAGACATCATACCAAAGTCATTTAGGACTCATGAACTGAATAGTGAAAAATCTCCAACATGAACATAAATAATTAAATAATTTTTATAAAACAAATAAGTGATACAAAAGGAATAATAAACTTGAAAAATGTTCCCAATAAAATAAATAATTAAAATAATTATTTTATTCATGAAGATAAATATCATATGTGATGAATCGGACTCGAGATAAGGGACTTCGTCTCAACAGAAGGAGCATCTAATAATGTGAGACCACGTAAGTTTCTTAATATGTTACACTATCACGACCTACAGTTTCGAGAGAGCCTTATGAGATCTAGGAATAGGTATAAATTTCATGTCTGTGAGTGTCTAAAAAAATTTGGGACTATATGAATTGAAACCAATAATGGTGACACTCTAACTCACTGATCGTTTAGTCTATAATCCTCATGGATTTCTTGAGGACAACTTAGTAAAAGTTTGAAAATTAATTTTCCCCTCTAATTTCGTTGTTCTGGATATAGAAGAGGATGGATATGTTCCCTTAATTTTAGGAAGACCATTTCTTTCCTCTATGAAGGTTCTTATTGACGTAAAACAAGGAATATTAATTTTTTGATATGGTTAATAACAATTTTTGTTCGATTAGGTGATAGCCACTAAGAATAATGATAATTCACTAAATATTCAAGTTATCCCCCTAACTAATAAGTTTGATGATCATATGACCATTGGAGATGAAAATAAGAAACTAAATATTATTGATAAAGGATATAGTTATCAAAATAATGAAAATTACATTTCACCTCTGACAAGAAAGATCATCCCAACTTTTATCACCAATGTTTTCAGAAATTTCTAGACAAGGGGTATCAACTCAAAGTTAAAGTCTTCTACTTCAAAAAATTTCTATCTCTTTACAATAAATAATTCATCAACTAAGAGGAAACTGAATTTTTATTAATAGTATAGTATAAGATAATTCATTCTTGAGGAATATTAAGTGTTGTTAGAAAATTTTCAAGAGGACATAGAACAAAATGGGTAAAACAGTAAAATACACATCATATAACAAGTACATGATTTATAAATGTAGAGAAATTAAAAAAACCAAAATTGTATTGTACTTTTCATACATCAATTACACCATGTTTAATTGTTGGGGGAGGTTTTAAATCTCATGAGCTTAGGGTTTACAATTACCCCTGATGATCCTCCTTCAGCATGGCTTACCCCCCCCCCCCCCTCTTATAAACTCCCTCACCCGAAGACCCTCCTCTTACTCCCTTTGTTCATCCATCTTACCTGTATTACTTTCCTCTCCTCACCAGCCAACAATACCTTCCCATATCCTTCCTCCTTCTTCCCAGTACCATTCCTACATGTCCAAAACGAAAATCATCATGATATTTCGAACTGACTGTGTGCCTAAGCACAAGGACCCACCTCCTCTACCCAAGTGGTTGAAGACCTCACCTCCACCACAAACTATAGACCCATAAAATTCAACTTGTGCTTCCTCTATTATGTCCTCTTCTGTATTGGGGGGACTCATAATTATCCCCTAGCAGATCGCAAGTCCCTTCTCATCCTAACCTTCATCCCTACATCCACTATTTATACCCCTATCATTAGATTTGTTCGGTCTAGTTGTAGACCAATATGATGTGGTCCAACTAGATATTAGACCTATCCCTTCTAGAGTGTATCCACATTCACCATGAGGTCCATGACCTCATCATCCAATTACACCTCACCTCAATCACATAAGTGTGATAGTAGACATTTAGGGATATATTCCCCAAGTTTATATTCACCTTTAAATAGGGAATCAACTTTATATTCTTTCCACTCGGAGGGAGGAATTGGGATATTATATAGAGGGATATTTAGTTGTCCTCGACATCTACTTAGCCGATTTTTTCACCTAGCCTATATTTAATACATTAATCTCAATACTAACAAGTTATATGCTACATGAATTAGGTATATTGTCTCCATACATCATAAGAGAATTTATGATCCTCACACCATGAAAATCATAACTCTCTATGGTTCCTCCTTCTAGAACCTACACAGGGACTTAGCTTACGCCTAGTTGGCCCATAGTGTGGCCCTGAAGAGAGTCATCCAAATTGAGGTTACCATTCTCACATTAGCCATGGGTGGACCGGCCATCAACATGGCCATGAAGTTCAGAGAGTTATGCAGGATGCTAGAAAAGATGACTCATGGCATATAGATTGGAGGATCTTTCATCACCCATTTGGTCGGGCATCTTGGGGCCTTTAAGGCCGCTCAGACCGACACCTCCCTTGGCCTTATAGAAACTATAACCCTTCTACTACTCCATAATATGGGGTTTCTCATGAAGGATGGAACCATCTATCAATGGGTTCCAGTATATCTAGAGGATTGTGATGAGGACCTTAAACAGTATATGGTTGACCCAGCCACACCATCCCCCCTACTCATGCATCGGGAGCCATTACTATTGTCACCTCCACCACATCTTCCACCCCTAACACCACTACCATCCCCCTAACCACCATTCCCCTTACCCCTACCACCGCCCATATTCCTTCTGCATCCACCGCCACCTTTCCCACACCATCACCAACCCCGTAATTCCTTAAAAATCTCTAGGTGGTCCACTAGTGTATTCTATGGAACATGTGTAATATTTCCCACCACCTTCAGATTCAATTTTTCAAACATTCTCTTTTCAGCACCCCTCCCCCACCAAAAACTACTACCACCTCCCACACACTAGCCTCTATTGGCCATTCTTCTACCTCCATCCCTCCAACCCATGATACCTCAACAGACCCACCCTTAGAGATGATAGACCCTACAGCCCATTGGGAGTTTTTAGAAGATAATTCCTGATGGGTTAAGGGCCCATCCATCCCACCATCCACTAGGGTTTTGTTTATTGACCCTACTTCCAAACACATGGATAACCTTAGGATCGACATCTGCATTCTCCATCCACTGAGATAGATACATATTTCGCATCACATTCAAATACCATTGATGATCCTATGTCCATGTTCATAGAAGACATTGATATGGAAGGCCACATTGAGAGATCCACTATTCGGGAGGGTACTATAGATGCAACAGCCACCAAGAGTACCCCTGAGTCTTACTTTCCCATTTTACCCTTCCCCTACTGCACTATTTTTTGGTCTATTTTTTGTTTATATTGTATCCATGATTCCCACTTATATCATTGCTTTTATATATACATGGGATACATTTTTTTATTTTTTTCTTGTTTTATTATTTTTTTCTTTTATTATTGTATTAATTTAGCCTTGTCTATATATTCTACCTCATATATGGTCAATGATGTGCTAGTCCTACCACCATCTTCACTCGTAATTTACATGACTCAGAAACTAGATAACATCGAGCAACAACTTCATGATATCTCACCTAAGATCCATACTCTTCAAGGATCCCACCAAGAAAAAAATAGATTATTTTCTTGCCACCTGAGATTCATTCTTGGTTTGCTTTTGAAGTGGTAAACCCCTCCAAGCATCCTCACAAACTCAATGACACAACCACTAGTTATTATAGGAGGTATCAGGCTTATATGGAAATTTACAACCCTGATTGATTCCCATTCCCACCCATATAGAGGATGACACCATTTTTTGATATTTAGGGAAGGAAACCCATATTTTTGTTTCTTTTATTTCAATCATGTGATTATTTTTTTTCTTTCTATTAAAATTTTTCTTCATAATTCATTATTGAACTTAACTATACTCACCTATATACATTTATATGATCTTCTTCTATTTATCGTTAACTATGTGCACCTTCCCATTTCACTGCTTACATTTTATTTAAATCATGTGATATAATGTTTTATCAAGTACAAGTTTTATCATTCTAATAAAATAATGTATATTTCCAAATTTGAAATCACCATCCAACAAGTTTTCCCATGGAATGGAACTCATCAAAGTGATATCTTGATTCCCTAATTTCAATTAAAATTTACATATCATTTTTATATATTCTATTACTGATATCTCTCCCATAAATATTTCCAAGATATTTCATAAATTGTCTCTTTTTAAGTATTGGGGTATTTCTTGAGCTTTATTGTTAATACATTTTGGAGTATTTCTTATTTTCACCAATATAAGATATTTTTTTCACTAAAAACATGATTTAAACATAAAAACTCATTGGTCCCATTTAAATAGAAAACAAAGTTAGGTTTTAAATTGTTGAGATCCATGTTTTACCCTTGTTTTTATTATCTTAATAATTTTTGAGTTGATTAATTTAATTCAAATTCAATGTTTTTAAAATTTGTTTTGATTGAATTGTTACTGATTTTATACCCTGAGTAATTGAATGTTGTTTTTTTAATCCCATTATTAAGTGGATTCTAGAACCATAATTTTATATATTTTTTTCTAAAGACATTTTTTGAGATACATCTGGGTCATGTAAACCTATCATAAATTTCATTGAGATGTTATTGGGTATATGATTAATCAAATACATTTTTAGCAGGATTGAGGTGATATTTGTTCAGCCAATTTTATATGATACAAAACTATACATATCTACTTTTGTATCCTATAGTATTCATGAATAACCATGTTAGGGAGGAGAAATTTCATTCTAATTATCACTTATTACCCTACTCTTGGCATTATACATGATCATACATTCAAATGGTCTGGGGGAATTTCACCGGTGATAGACGTGAGATATTATTATTAAGGAGATGTATTATGGAATTTTCACCAGACTAATATGATGTGGTCCATGATTACAATTTTTATTTTTTAGCACTACCCTTATCTTTTGAATGATTAAAATAAATATAGAGAAAACTAAAAATAAAAATCTATTAGTTTGTGTATTTGGAAGGTAAAAAATCACAATTTTGAAACCAATGAATCCTCTGATTTATTATATGTGGTTAGGATATGGATTTGAGATTTAATCTAAACATGAATTTTGAAAAAAACTAAAAGAAAAAGAAAAATAATGGTACATTGTACATTTTTTATATTTACATGTTATATTCATGGATCCAGTTTGAGATGTTGGAGTATTGAAACCTTTATATCTTGGAGAGGTTACTTCATTACACTATTTACCTTTATAATGTATTATACTATAGATATTACCCCCCTTTAGAGATTGATTTTTTAATATCCTCCAACCTTATTTCGGCCTCAAATTCATTTGAGCCCTTTTTACTTCAGTCATAATGATTGATTTTTTATTTGTCTTTACAAAGTTGAGATGATATAAAAAATGTAGTACTATGGTTAGGAACATGTATTTAGGATATGAGCATAACTCCAGTTACATTCTTACCATGAATGATGAGAGAATATTTATAGTGAGGTAAATTGAAAAATGGGTGTAGAATTTAAGGAAAAGTTGTGAAATTATAATTAAAAGAATAAAGAATCTTAATAAAGATATGAACTATGGGGGATGCCATATTCTTTCTACAATATTGATTTTAGAGGATTGGATTTTTCTATTTACACTTAGATTTATTTTCCTATTTGTAATTAATGTTTCAAAATTTAAAAATTATTTCTTTTGAAATCCTTTTTGAGATTATTTTTTCATGAGAACATGAAATTGTTCAATTATAGGGTAATTTGATATAATGAAATTATATATATATATATATTGGACACATTTATTTAAGGCTTACTCGTGATTTATTCGATAATTCCCTGGGTTTTGGTTTGTCTTCCTCGGAATTTTGAAATTTGGATTCAATGGAATAAATGCTGAAAATTTGGGGAAAATAGGCTTTACACATCGTCTATCAAATACATGGAATGCAGAACTCATTCACAGTATACCTTCAAGGCCATATAAAAACCATTGAATCAATTTCATGATGAGAAGATTGCACACATTGTGTAACATCATTATATGACGTACAGATTTAAATGATTAGAAACCTTCCAAAATTGAATCCCATACATGACGTGAAGATATTTTATGATGTGAAAAATTCCAAAGCTTACACATTAAAAGGTACAAACCAATTCTTCATCAAGAAATGTGGAACTCAGCTTACGTTACGTGTATCCAACTTACATGATGTGAAGACTTCAGGACTAAAGTCACGTAATCCAATACATGACGTCCATGACTTACTCATCATGTATTTCTTAGGTCTATTTGTAATGCCTCGACCCCAGAAGCCCAGACTCAGTGCATTATTTTAATACATTGGCATGATCATAAGGAAATCATGTCTCAAAATACCAATCAGTTTAGTATTATTAGAAATAAGATTCATATATAAGCTCAACTTTACAACATTAAAATAAATCCAACACAAATTTATTCTTTTAGATTCATCTAATCCTCCTAGATTACACCCGCAAATCAATCATAACTAACTTCTTCATATCATGGGAAAATAAAACATAAGAAAGTGGTGAGCTGAAATGCTCAGTAAGGGTAATCAATACAGTGGAAGATAACATAAATATTAAGCATTGTGAATAATTGAAACCACATTCCTTTACCAATAATAAACATGAATAATTTTCTGGCAGGAATAAGAGCTGAGTAAATAATTCAATAATAAAACATAATCATGGGTATTAGACTAGTCGAATGACCACATGAACCATCAATATTATTTTCATAATGAGGGAATGTATAATTCTGGACATTCTGAAACATTTTTTCAACCCCTCAGCCAAGACGTCTAAAAATGCTTATGGCCTCGGCCAAAACCATATATCAAATTTGGAAAGGCCACGGCCAATTCCACATCTAGTTGTATCATGAGACCTACCAATGCATGGATGAGCTATAGCGAGCTCCACCCATCACTTATTAAGTCCAACACATTCCTCATATGAAAAGGTTGAAATATAACATAAACATTTGTATTAAAACTAGCATACAAAATGTCAATACTTTAACCATAAACCATGAATGGTGTAAAAATAGCACATCCACAGTCAAACATATCACAAAACCTTCAATACAATATGGAAGTTTTGTTTCATAATAAATAAACTTCAAATAAAATTAAAATCCATCAAAGGATGTTGACTTAGATGAAATCAAAACCTTTTTTAGAGAAATATCTATTTATATTTTGAGATCATTTAATAGTCACATAATTATAAAGAAACCATTTATTTTGAAAATATTATTTTAAGCTTGTAAGGGAAGCTTCGATGATGTTATAATGGCAGAAAATAGCTACACCCTCCGTATAAGTTAAAAAACATTCTTATCTTAATTGTTTCGAAAAGTTCATAAATTACCTTGTTTTGAAAAAGACGGAAAGATTCCTTTCAAAACATATAAGGTTAATTAAGGTTATAAATTACTTTACCCCTTTATCTTGTAAAAAAATATTTTGAAATACATTTTTAAGAAACATGGATGTGGATGATAAAGAGGTTCCAGTAGATACTTACATAAAAACAACCTCAGATAATAAAGAGATTGTAGAATTAACCCTTACCTTGTACTTTTCCTTGGTCGAGGGTAGGTTAACATCCTCTTCTTCGGGTTCTTCCTTTTGATTTGAACAAAATTTCTATTTAGGTTGGATTTATAACTTAAAGAAAGCCTATATGATGAAGGGAGGACAGTTGAGAGGGTATTTGGGTATAGTTTGGCCAAGACAAATGGATTTGAAGGTGTTAATTAGAGAGAAGGGGGAGTACCCTTTTATAGGAGGTGTGAGGGGAGCCTTAGAAAAAGATAGAAATATTATTTTATAATAAAATAATTTTCTCTTTAAAATGCCTTCAAAATGAATTTTTTAAAGTCTAATGTGGGGATGGGTCGAAAAACACTCAACCAATAGGTTTTAGACAGGTTTGGGTCACTATATTAACTTTATCGTTTAGATTTAACTCTTAGTTAAATACTTTGGAATTTACCATGTCTCTTTGTATTTTTAAATTATATGGCTAATAAACTTACTATATACTTCCAATAAAATCCGAAGTTGTTCATTAATGATACACCTATAATTATATAACTCTTCTGGATAAACCTTATTTTTTTAGAAACAAAATATCAATTAATAATATAATATTTGTTTTAAGAACTCTTTTATGTCAATTTTGACACTATTTGGTATTTTGTTTTTTATAAATTCATAACAGAAATATTACATCAAAAAAAATTCATCTAACCAACCCTAATATGTCATATTAACCTAGAAAATTAGTGCAATTCATAAAAATTCTAAAATTACATTTATTTGGATATTTATAATGTCAATTATTTTAATATTTCATTAATTAGGTAATTGTTACATCATCATTGTATCATAAATAAATTAAATTATTTAATGTCTAAAAAATATAAATAAAATAAAATTACTCAGGAAATATTTTTAGCTTTCTAATGAATATTTATAGTCGAATTTAGATTATGTGTAACCCTATATATAAAAAATTAGTTATTAAATTTTATTTGAACTCTTTTTACTCTTCATTGAATTAAATAATAATAAATGTCTTAATCTAATAAAAGTTGACCTAAAGGGTAATATTTTATTTCTAGGGTTGTTCTTAGTCTAATTAAATGTATCCAATAGAATTAGTACATGTTTTAGGGTAATAATAATATCATTTTTACCCTAAATTTCAATATTTACTTTTAACCGTGGTAAATAAATGTAAAAAGTTACTATTCACAAAAAATAATTTTCATCTTATTGAACCACATTTTACTTACTGATATCAACCCTGCCTCTCGGATTTTGTAAATTTAACCCACAGATGCGGTAAAATTAAGTATTATGAAAATTTGTAAATGCTCCTAGGAGGTGGGTAAAGTAGGTAAAAAGTTCAATAATATTTTTATATACCTAGAGTTATTATAAACTAACTCCAATGAATTAAATTGAACTTATATAGGTATTATATATCTATTTTGACCTAAAATAAATTTAAATAAAATAAATTATTATTTAAATAAAAATTCGGTTTTAAACTATAACTCAGTGTTTTTCACTATTCATCAAAAATTGAAAGTTTTAAGAAAAATACCAAAAAATCACCCTAAGCTAATTTTTATATTCTGAATTCAAAAAATAATTATATTTTACCAATTTCAAAACATAGAAGTTTCATTAATTAATTTAAAATTAATTCTCGTTGTCAAAACCAAAAAACCTATTTTTAAGAAATAATCAGTATCAAAATATTGACACTTGTTTATGTCCAATTTTAAAGTTAAATTACTTAAAATGACAATCATTGGATTAAATGGTAAAAATATAATCTAATTATAACTCCAAACCATTAAAATGTATAATTAAACACTATAAATTATTTTGATTAGAAAAGTTTTTTTTAATTAAAATAAAGTATTTTTTTCTATTTACCCAAATATGAATGTAATCAGAAAAACACCAAAAATTTATTAAAACTAAATTATTATGTCCCGATTCTAAAGAAGAAGTTTATTTTGTCAAATTAAATATATAAAAGTTTCAAAAATTGGATTTAAAAAGGGTTTGCAATTAAAAGGCAGTAAAATTGCGTTTTTTTAAAAATAATTCTTTAATCTGAAAAAAACGAATTTGTTCTTACACTATGTCTAAGAAACTCATAATATGGATTCTAAAATTATAAGGATTATATAATGTTCAAAATTCAGTTAATACTATTCATAACCACTTTTTAACGGCTAGTTTGGTAATTCGTGGTGCGCTTGAACTTAGTGTTGCATGTAGTGCAGGTTATTGCATTACTTTGAAGAAATAACATACTATGAAATCTTGGGGTGTTACATTCTTCTCTCTTCAATAAATTGCGTGCTATAAATTTGAAATTATTCTTCGTAAATAAATGGTTGAAAATAGAAAATACCTTTGTGGGAAAACCTACATCAGAAATTGGGTTAATAAAATTTAGTCGTAATAAGAGGAAAAGGGGAATAAAAAATTCACCACAAAATTTTGATCTAGATTAAGAGAACATTGGTGGAAATTAGAGACACACAATTGGAGGAAAACGTACATACTTATAGGGAGTGATTGAGGTCATCAGTCACAAACAATTGTAGAATTGAGGGCCTCAAATCCATCAATCTATGATGATTTAAAATATCATATGTTCAACAAAACATAAGGTATTAGGATAACACATTTTTAGTTTTAAGATCCCGTAATTAAATTTTAAGAATTAATTTCTCCAAATAATAAGAGAAGAAAAATATATATATACTTGAAAAATATAGTTCCATCCTTTAACTAATTTCTACCACAAAATCATCTTTCACTCTAAAAGATAATAGAACATAAAAAAATATTCTATTTTTCCTATTCATATAGGGTTCCAAAAAATGAATTTATAATTCATCTACCAGACCATCTAAAAAAGCTTCATTATTCAATCCAGGACATCATGTCGGCCAGTGCTAAGTGATACACCCTTGTCTCCCTTCGTTTGCGGGTTCAAGTCTCACGGCCTTGTCGGACGCAACGGGTTGATGCCCAACCTCCGGGTCGTCCTTTTATGACAATACAAAAATAATAATCTCAAACTAGAATTATTCAAAATACTTCTGTCCAAAATCACAGTCCAAAATTTATAAGGAAGGTAAACACCATGAAGATCCTTTTTTCACATAATAACATGTGAACACCTTCATCGTGTATTCTTTTAAAACATTTTAACATCCTGAATTACCATAAAACTTTATTGATTACATTCATGCTCCCTTATACCTTATAGAATACTGGATATACTCCATCTATACAAAAATGTTGTAAACTAAAAAAATGATGGTATATACAAATCATTAATCAGTTTCAAGCTATTCAAGAATATCTAATATAATTTATACAAATCAACCATCTCTTATTCCAAAATCACTACCTCATTATCAGGACCATATTATGGATTACCATTCCTTCAACCATGTATTTTCCAAAAAGTGTAGCTTACTATTAAGTCACTTTTATAAGAACAATATAATCTTAAATCCTCAACAAAATAGTACTACAGTACAATCCTTATTTATCTCCATAATTCATATAACCAGTATATTGTCGATACAACACTCAAATGAATTAATTCTATAAAAACAACATAAGAACACTAGTAATTACTTTTCATCTGAGGTAGTATCATAACTTGATTATTATCCAATAGCATCATTTTCGGTATACTCTGATGACTGGGACATTGATTCATGTAGTATCCCAATGCCTTTCAGTTGAATCATTTTACATTTGAAACCTTTTTCTTACCCTTGAAATCACATACTTGGTGTCCATTTTCTCCACACTTAAAACAAACTCTCATTACCTTCAATCATTTACCAAGGTGATTCTTTCCACAGTTATCACATATTGTAAAATCCTTCTTTTCCCTCTTCCATTTATCCATCTTTCTCTCTTCCATCCATTTCTTCTCTTGTTTCCCTTAAAATCCATAGGATTTATAAAATTATTTACATATCTTATTAACACATGATACTATTTCTTCATATGTTGAGAATACATGGGAGACTATTTCCATCTAGATATTGGCTTAATATCTTGAAAGATATGATCCCTCATACTCATTAGATCATACATATTTCTAGAGTTCACATTCCTTCTACTAGGTACCATTTCTATACAGTGGCATACACTAGGTTAGTTTATGAATCACAATGAATAATTTCAAACCCGTAAAATACCTAACATAAATTTAACAGTTTATGGATATAATCCATAATCATAAAAATATTTTCTTTTAGGAGATACATACTCGTAAATCCTTCATAATGATTTGTAAGGAAAATGATAATTATCCTAATCATGTCCCCTAGGAGTGTCGTAACCAAGAGTGCAGCAAGGCCCGTTGTCATGCACCAGTTCCTGTTCGAGTCTAGATCAAAGCAGTTTTTTCAGGTTTTACCCCTACGTACATCTATGCCAGAGCCGCCTCTACCTGATCATATCCAGATAGGGATGTATTGCTTAGAAAACTCACAAAATATCTATATTACCAAAATTATAGGAAGTTCTTCTATACTAATCATCAAAGTCTATCAAAGGGTAATGTTCTCTAATCATAGTTTATCTAAATATAGTTTCTGAGGTTTGTAAGAAACTTACTCTAATACCAAATGTTACGTCACGACCCCAGAATCCCAGTGTCTGTGCATTATTTTAATACATTGGCATGATCACAATAAAATCATGTCTCGAAAGACCGGTCAGTTTAGTATTATTAGAAACAAGATTCATACATACGTTAAACATTATAACTTGGAAAGAAATAAAACACGAATTTCTTCCATTTGAAACATCCAAGCCTCCTAGATTATGCCTGATAGTCACTCATAACTAACTTCTTCATAACCTGATAAAATGAAACATAAGAAAGGGGTGATCTCAAACACTTAGTAAGGGTAAGCAATAAGGAGGAAGATAACATAAATATTAAGTATGGAGAATAATTGAAATAACATGCCTTTACCAATAATAATCATGAATACTTTTATGGAAGGCATATGAGCTAAGTAAATAATTCCATAATAAAACATAATCATGGATATTCTACTAGTCGAATGACCACATGAACCATCAATATTATTTTCATAGTGAGGGAATGTATAATGTCGGACATTCTGAAACATTTTGTCAAGGCCTCAGCCAAGACATCTAAAATTTATTAAGGGCTCGGCCAGAACCATATATCAAATTGTGAAAGGCCTCGGCCAATTCCACACCTAGTTGTTACATGAGACCTACCAATACATCTAGGAGCTATAGTGTGCTCCACCAGTCACTTAATAAGTCCAATACATTCCTCATATGAAAGGATTGAAATATAACATAAACATTCATATTAAAAATAGCATATAAAATTTCAATACTTTAACTATAAACCATGAATGCTATAAAAATAACACATCCACCGTCAAACATATCACAAAACCTTCATTACAATATGGAATTTTTGTATCTTAATAAATCAACATCAAATAAACTTAAAATCCATCAAACGATGTTTACATAGATGAAATCAAAAACTTTTTTAGAGGAATATATCTTTTTATTTTGAAATAATTTAACAGTCACATACTTAAAAAGAAAACATTTATTTTGAAGATATTCTTATAAGCATGTAAGGGACGCTTCAATGATGTTATAAAGCCAGAAAATATCCACACCTATCGTATAAGTTAAGAAAACATTCTTATCTTAATTTTTTCGAAAATTTCATAAAGTACCTTGTTTGGAAAACGATAGAAAGATTCTTTTCAAAACATATATGGTTAAATAAGGTTATAAATTACTTTACCCCTTTATCTAGTAAAAACATGTTTTGAAATTCATTTTTAATAAACATGGATGTGGAAGAAAAAGTGGTCCTAGTAGATAATTATATAAAAACAACCTCAGATAATTAAGAGATTGTAGAATTAACCCTTACCTTGTACTTTTCCTTGGTCGAGGGTGGGTTAACCTCCTCTTCTTTAGGTTCTTCATTTTGATTTGATCTAAACGGATCCTTAGGATGGCTTTCTGACTAAAGTAAGGCCACTAGGATGAAGGGAGGATAGTTGAGAGGGTATTTGGGCCGAGGTTGGATGAGCCAAATGTCTTTGAAGGTGTGAATTAGAGATAAGGGTGAGTGCCCTATTATATGAGGGGTGAGGGGCACCTTAGGAAACGCTAGAAATATTATTTTATAAAAAAATAATTTTCTATTTTTAATGGATCTAAAATGAATTATTTAAAGGCTAAGGTGGGGATGGGTAGAAAACCACTCAAAAAATAGGTTTTATATTGGTTTTGGTCACCATATTAACTTTATCTTTTCGATTTAACTCTTAGTTAAATAGTTTGACATTTACCATGTCTCTTTGTATTTTTATTTTATATGGTAAATAAACATACGATATACTTCAAAGAGAACCCCAAGTGGTCAATTAATGATACGATTATCATTATATAAGTCTTTTTTCAGATACTTAGATTTTTTGGAAGAGAATATTAATTAATAATAAAATATTTATTTTAAAAACTCTTTTATGTCAATTTTTACACTGTTTGGTATTTTGTTTTCGCTAAATTAATAACGGCATTATTACTTCAAAGAAAATTCATCTGAACTACCATAATATGTCATATTAACCTATAAAATTATTTTAATTCATAAAGAGTCTCAAATTACATTTATTTTCATATTTATAATGTTAATTATTTTAATATTTCATTAATTAGATAATTACTGCATCATCATTGTGTCATAAATAAATTAAATTATTTAATGTATAAAAAATATAAATAAAATAAAATTAAGTATGAAATATTTTTATCATTAAAATGAATATTTATAGTCGAATTTATCTTATGTGTAACCCTATATTAAAAATGCTTTAGTTATTAAACTTTGATTTTTACTCTTTTAACTCTTCTTTGAATTAAATAATAATAAATATCCTAATCTAATCCAAGTGGACCTAAAGGATCATATTTTATTACTAAGGTTTTTTTGGTCAAATGACACTTATCCAATAGTATTAGGACATTTGTTAGGGTAAATAATAATATCATTTTTACCCTAAATTACCCTATTTACTTTTAACCGTGGTAAATAAAAGTAAAACGTTACTATTCACCAAAAATTATTTTCATCTTATTGAACCACATTTTACTTACTGATATCAGCCGTGTCCCTCGAAGTTTTGATATTCAACTCACAGAAGCGGTAAAATTAAGTTTTATGCAAATTTGCAAATACTCCTAGGAGGTGGGTAAATACGGTAAAAGGTTCAATAAAATTTTTATATATCTAAAATTATTATAAACAGACTCTAATGAATTAAATTGAACTTATATAGGTATTATTTATCTATTTTTACCATAAATAAATTTAAATAAAATAAATAATTATTCAAATAAAAATTTGGTTTTAAACTATAACTTAGTGTTTTTCACTATTCATGAAAAATTGAAAGTTTTCAGAAAAATAACAAAAATTCACCCGAATATAATTCTGATATTATGAATTCAAAAATAAATTCTATTTTACCCATTTAAAAACATATAATTTTCATTGATTAATTTAAAATTAATTCCTGTTGTCAAAACCAAAAGGCGTATTTTTAATAAATAATAACTATCAAAAGATTGACACTTGTTTATGTCCAATTTTAAATTAAAATTACTTACAATGACCATCATTGGATTAAATGATAAAACTATAATCTAATTATACTTCAAAACCATTAAAATTTACAATTCAACAATATAAATTATTTTCATTAAAAAAGTTGTTTTCAGTTAAAATATAGTATTTTTCACTATTCACCCAAATATGAAAGTTATTAGAAAAACACCAAAAATTTATTGAAACTAAATTCTAATCTCCCGATTCTAAAGAAGAAGTTTAATTTTTCAATTTTAATATATAAAAGTTTCAAATATGGGATTTAAAAAGGGTTCTCCATTAAAAGGCGATAAAATTGCATTTTTTGAAAAATAATTCTTTTATCTGAAAAAAAATGAATTTGTTCTTACATTATGTTTAAGAAACTAGTAATATGGATTCTAAAATTATAAGGATTATATAAAGTTCAAAATTCAGTTTATAGTATTCATAACAGCTTTTGAACAGCTAGTTTAGTAAGTCATGGAGCGTTTGAACTCAGTGTTGCGTGTAGTGCTAGTTATTGCATTACTTTGAAGAAATAACGTACTATGAAATATTATGGTGTTACAATATTAATATATTTTTTTCTCCCTACATGTATAGAAGTTGGATGTAGATTTTCTCTCCTTTTTATTCTACATTTTTCTTCTATTTTAATTTTTTTTATAATAAAATTATTTCAATTTTTTTCTTTAATTTTTTTGTTGATTCCTTTTGAATTATTGGTTAATCCACAAACATTCTACATATGTTCCATGATCATTTAATTCTCATTTATTTTTCTAAATCTACTTCATCATCACTCATCATTATTCATCAATGTCTATAAGGAAATTTGTGTTTTGTTCATTTATAGTGATTTTTTTATTGGATTTACAGTTATTTCAATTTCTTAATGTTTATTATTAATTTTTATAATCCAAGAGTGATTCTTTATTAATTGTTTCTCAATTATACATGGCACATTTACTATTTCTTTTTTTTCATCATCACTTACATGATCCGCTAATCCACATAGGGTTAGGCTTCGATATAATGGGTCTTTATAAGCCTAATAAACCTTATATTTAACATTGGTAACCCTATGGCTAGTAATTGGGTTAATAATAATTTTTCATCACATTATTTCACACAACCTTGTCTATGGAAAGTGAAATTGAATGAACCTAACCTAATTGGAGTTAAGTGGGACTATCTCTATTATACTAATATGATTTCTATATATAATTCATGTGTAATTCACCTCAGTTGTTAGTTATACCCTGATCATGGGATAATTATAGCATGGGTAGATCCAGTTGGTTTAACCCAAACCAATTGGTGGATTTTTAATTGCTTCACAGTCTAATCCATAAAGCTATCCAAATCTAAATCTTCGATTATCTTATGTCAAGATCCCTTAAATTAACCCTCATCCCTTCATTTATTTTTTTAATTAAATACAAAGTACTTAGATTTAGTAAAAACCAAACCTGAAGAGAGAATGTAAGAAATAATTTCCAATGATTTTGTTTGAATGGTTGATAACCTACTAGTAGTCTTTGTGGGTTCCAACTCACACTGCCAAATTACTATTCCCTTATAGGAAGTGTATTTTGGGACTATAAAAATCTAATCTGATATTCACCCACACAAATAAAATGATTTGTGCAGTCGATTCTGTAAAATTTAAGATATGATAGAATATTGAGCACACTTCACTAGATAATGCATAATTAGCATGGAGTGAGGCATTCATACTGAGGATCTACTATACAAGGGTCCCTAGAATATTGATAACATTATTTATTGTAATCGTCTTGGAACTTATACCTAAAACGAAATCTCATAATCCCATATTCCATTATATTTATTTTCTAGGTTGGAATGTGAAGGTAGGAGGAATGAGTTGTCAAGTAATAAATACTATGGAATTACTCCATGCAGGATGCCAAACCTATTCCAGTTTGATGGATAGATAAAAAAATATATCATTGATCTAAGAGGTACCACTCTAGACTCATTCTAATAGGGACCCTCATTATCCGTTGGGTCCATAATTGTAATCCCTCGAAGGGTACTACCTATTTGGGATTCTAATTCTCGAGCCTCAATTTATCAAGGGAATCTAAAATTCAAGGGGTATGTGATTATATGAATTCCATGAACATACATATCATGTGTCTTTAGAAGGAATATTTATAATTATAGTCCCCTATAGGACAATTAAGAAAATAAATTCTCTTCCATAGAATCCAGGGCTCCAATTATGCCTTGGTGTAGGAGTAGAAGAGGTTAGATTTCTCTAAAAAGGTTTGAATAGGATTCTCACTCAATTGATACTAAATCACAAGAGAGATTTCACCCAAGTGATTTAGGGATAGGGTGAGTAATTTCCATTCAGAAAATTGGAAATATCATAGTTAGAGGCCATGTTGGATGGATTTACTAATTAATGGTTAGGGTGAATCGTAACCTTATGCCAGATAAATGATTACCTATGGAGAGTCTAGTGTTAGTGGTATCCCTACGGTAGATTAGGGGTTCCCTAATGAGACTTTAGGGCATGTGGCCACCCTATTGTACACTAATAAGGAGGTCATTAACCCCAGTATTATTCAACCAGGGTAGAATTTGTCTCTCATGAAGGCCATTTAGATTTCTAGAACCTCAAATAACTCTTCCCCCATTATCATTTTTAGTTCCCTGTGTGTTTTAAGCTTAGTCTAAGCAATCATAATTGGAGTTAGAGACTACAGAGAATAGAGCATGTACTGCCTCTTCATGTAACATCCTAGGTAATTAAGGAATAAGTCGTTTCACATATTATCTAATATTTATCGATTAGATAGTAATTTCATCTTAATGGTCTAATAAATGTCTAATATCATACCCGACACACAATAATGAGTTTCTTTGAAATATTACATTGCACACAAGACTGACATATACCAAAAAAATAATATATATTAATATTATTATCTTAAGTGGTAGTTATCTCTTAGTCATTGTATTAGTAAGAATGAATAGAACTAACTATATCATGTTTAAACACATTTATTAATTTTTTTTAAATACATTTAATATATTTTATACACATAAAAAAAGAATAAATCAAGTTTTAAGCATTAAAAGTTCTAATTTTTTTAAAAGATATTTTTGCTGCCTTTTGATAGAAAACTCATTTTAAATCAAATTTTAACAATTTTATAATTTTTATATGAAAAATTAAACATTATTTTTGAAATCCAAATATCATAATTTACATTGGGTTAATTTTTGGTATTTTTCTGTGAACTATCATGTTTTTTTAATAGTGAATAAAAAAATATTAGTTCAAAAGTACTTTTTGTCCAAATAATTTTTATAATTAAATTATGTTTTTAACTAGTTTCAAAGTATTATTAAAGAAATTTTTGATAATTTAATAAAATTTAGGTAAATAGAATAAATTTTACATTCAAATTGGATATAAAAACATTGTGAACATTTTAATGTTTTTACTTTAAAAACATGTCTTCTCGATCTATTAACGGGAATAATTTTAAATTAATTTTAGTCACTTCTATGTATTGAATTTTGAAAAATAGAAATACTTTATTTTAGTCATTATGATATTTATGATCTAATATGATCAACATAATTTTTGAAAAACGTGAATAGTAACTTTACTTATTATTTTTATCACCACAATTAAAGGTAAATTAGGTAAATAAGGGTAAAAGTAATATTATAAATTTCCCTAACAATTTTCCAAATTCTATTGGATAAGTTTTCTTCCACTTCAAAAAATTCCTAAGTTGAAATATAATCTTTTAAAGCCACTTGGATGACTTTAAGTCATTAATATTATATTATTTAAAGGAAATAAAAAAAATTCACACTCTTGTTTTTTACAGGTAAAATATTTTTAATATGAGTTTATATAATAGATATTTTTGACTATAAATAGTATTTAGATATATAAAAATCTTACCAAAATCATGATAATTTATTTATAATTTTTAGGAAATAAATAATTAAATTAAATTGTGGCACAATAATTAAGCGATAATTAATTCATTGATGGAGGGATCAAATAAATGATATTAAAAATATTATAATAAATATAATTTGATATAATTTATGACATAAAAAATTGATGGATTAATTTTACATGTTATTTATGTGTTAAAATAGTTTTTTTGATTATATCATGATGTTATGATATTATTAAAAAGTCACAAAATGAATAGTGTCAAAATTGACAATAATGGTGTTTTAAAATATAAAATATTTTATTAAGTGATACAAAATTTTAAAAAAAATCAAATATTCGTCCTACTAATTTGAATATATCCTAAAATATCATAAATTAATTGGTATTTTTTCAGTTTATGGTAATTATATTAACCCTCAATGTGTAAATTACTTGATAAAATGGTAAGAGTTAAAAGGGTTAAAACTAAAAGATAAGGATTAAAAAATATACAAATTTTGTATAATTTTTATTGGGTGATTTTATTTTTACCCATAATTATCCTAGATTATAAATAAATCACCTTTAAACCATTTTGAATATAAAATTAATTTATATTAATTTAATATTAGGAATAATTCCAAGAGTTCCTCTCTCATCTCCTATATAAGGGCACTCATTATTATCTTTTATTGACACTTAAAACCCATTTTCTTTTGGAAAATATATTAATATAATCCCTCACCACATTCTGGAGGCCTTATTTTAGGCATAATTCTCTGCTTATATGTGTTAAAGTGTTAATAAAAGGAGATTGACTGAAGAAGAGGTATCATTTTTAATTAAGTATTTCTATTTTATTTCTTCTTCCACTTCCTTCAAATATTATTCATACATTATGAAATAACAAATAAAATATCCTAAATATAATTTTATTTTATAATTTTAATATAATCACTTAAATCCATCTCCACTTCCATCAAATGGGAAAAGAATTAATTGTTTGTGTGTACAAGTGAACTATCACCTCCAAGAATCGATATAATTCGTTTTCCATAACCATATTTCAATACTAGTTATAATGATGTAATTAATGTTAATATATGATATTAATGACATATTTATCATTATAATATAATAATATATTGTTTTTGTTCTTACTTTCCATGCACATAAAAATGATATCGTCATTCGTTCATACTTGTTCACTATTGACTCCATGAAGTGATGTGATTCATTTTTAAACACTACATCACATTAATAATATATATATAAGTATATTTAAATGATATTAAATATATTATTATCATTATGGAAGTATAAAAAAATACTTACCTTCTTTTCATAATGATCATTGAAAAATGGATACGTTACTCATGCGTATGTATGGTTTCATATCTTTGTGATTGTATTGTAGTTAATTTTTCATAACCATATTTAATGGTTTGATTTAAAAGTATAATTAATGTATAAAATTAATTTTTATTTCAAGAATATTATTATTGAAATTAATGAATAATGACCACTTTTGACTATAGACATCATACCAAAGTAATTTAGGACACATGTACTGAATAGTGACAAATCCCAAACATGAACATAAATAATTAAATAATTGTTATAAAATAAAAATAAGTGATAAAAAATGAATAATAAACATGAAAAATGTTCTCAGTAAACTAAATAATTAAAATAATTATTTTATACAGGAAGATAAATATCATATGTGATGAATCAGACTCGAGATAAGGGACTATGTCTCGATCTCCTTTCATCGAGGTATATTTTGATATTATACAGCACCTTCTTTTATGAAATGTATAAAAAACCCTTTGACTTTTAATTTAATTCAAAGTTTTTCAAAATAAATATTTCTATATGGAGTTTTTCAATTTATTTACAAACTACAAAAAGGAATGTTCTTTTTTAACATGTACAATAACAAAGATTTCTTTACCGTAGTGGCCGTTATTTAATATTTGGATTCCTCTACAAGCCTTAATGTTTTTGAAAGAAAAAGAAATAACTTATTTCCTTTTATGTGTATTTTGTTATTTAAAAATGTTTTTGAAAATTTAATGATTATTTAAATATCTTGAAATGATTTATTTTGATTGAGAAAAAAAATTTATGAGTGAAATATTGAAAATTGTAATCTTTTATGTGATAATATTATACAATGGTACTTGGAAACCTGACAGTGGTTATGTGATAAACCAAGGACGGGTGATTACATGATAAACCAAGTGTGGGTGGTCATGTTATAACCTCCAATGCATTTGTTATCGAATTTAACCCTATGGTTCTTCATTTTTGTAAGAGTGACATGTACAGAAATTCACTACATGGTAATCCCATTTAAGTATTATTATGTCCCAAGTTAACTTTATGTGTTATAAATTATATATATGGGTTTTATGGTAATCTTTGGATTAAAAAATGAGTAATAAATGAGATTATTTTCAATAGAAATTATCTACTACTTTGTTGATTCTCATTTCTCACATAGATTCTAACGAATGGAAAAGGGGAATACCTTAAGCACAAAGAGATACATCCTTTTAAGAACATCAAAAATTATCAAAGGCATGAACAAGGATTTCTTTAAGCATGGGTCACGTAGGTTTTTTCAATGGTCACGCAAGTATACTTGTGTGCCACACTTTGGTCGCGTAGGTGACTTGAGGGCCCTATTCTATTTTCACCCAAGGTCCTCAATGGCCTATAAATACCCCCTGTGGGACCCCCATTTTGAGTACAAAAAATCCAAAAGTCATATTTAATCTCTCGGTGCCCTAGTCTCTACTTGATGTCTTCTGAACACTTCTAAGGTAATTTCTTACCTATAATGGAAGATCTAAAGAGGATGAATAAGGCCTAAGTGTTGAAATTCACTATCACTTGCGTGCCTAAGTGTCTAACCCTTAGGGGAAATTAATACACTTGCGCGCCACCTTATCCCTTAAATAGAACTTGTGCGCCAAACTTTTTGAAGCCTCTAGGGATAATACTAAGGGCTTGAGCAAAGACTTGCCCAAATATTACCTTATGGGTTAACCATATCCCAAGTACACATCTGTCGCGCAAGTATACTTGCATGACCAGGACTTGCGCGACCAAACCGGACTTGCATGCCTGCCTCTTTTTGGGTGCCATTCTTGCCTATTCAAATCATTTTTCAAATATTCCTTTCCTCTTCAAGGTTTAGCCTTCAAAACCCTCTTCAAATCCATTTTTGGAATGGTTCCTTTGTTGTCTTCCTTATCTGAAAATAATTTTGTGGAACATCTCTCAAAACCTAGTGATTTACATATCTTTATGTCACTAAGGTTAGAGATTTCCTCCATTAAACCTCACCCTTTAAGATGAGAAGATCTTTAATCTGGGCATCCTCCTTAGGAGTAAGCCCCAATCCAAGTTCCCTTAACCTAGGATTCCTTTTCAAGAATAATCCCCAGTCATAATTTCTTTTTAATTGGGCCTCCTTTTCCGGAATAATCCCCAGTCATAATTTCCTTTAACATGGGCCTCCTTTTCAGGAATAAGCCCTAGTCATAATTTCCTTTAACCAGGGCCTCCTTTTTAGGAGTAATCCCCAGTCAAAAGTATCTTAACTTGGGCTTACTTTTAAAGAGTAAGCCCCAGGATTAATTTCTTTTTACTTGGACCTCCTTCTCAAGAATAAAACCCAATCATAATTCCCCTCTAATTTGGGCATCCATCTCAGGATTATGTCCCAAGTTAAGTATCCAAATCTCCATAAAGAACATATACCTTTATAAACCTTGTTCCTGGGTTTCTTCCCTGAAGTAAATCCCAATCTTAATCTATCTGGGTAGTCATACATACATAATCCTCACATCATTCCTTATGATTGCATCTTTCATGCCACAATCATCAGGTTTTACTGATACCTCTTGTTTCTCACACTGAGCATGAATCACATGAGCTTAGAGCATAAAAGTAATTATGACGTCTTTATTTGGGCCATCAATTATGCATAAAATTCATATTTCTTTACTCGAACTATGTGGGTTCTGATTCCTTTTCTAATAAGGATACGTAGGTAGCCTATATGCGGGTATGATCCAAACTCTGAAATAATCTATGTCCTTTTGAACGACAATAAACTTCAAGTGCCCCACTGAGTGGATTTAAAACCATTATGAATATCACAATGACCAAGAGATTTCTATATAATGTGTTGAAGGATACCATTGACTAAGAATCTCTAACAAATATAGATGATTCTCTATTGATGTAGAACCTCAAATACATATAAAATATTCTCTAAATCTTATACATATCAATCATTGATTGTCCGATCTAAAAGAAAGATCACTTTCATACTTGGTAATTTAATAAGGATTCATGAACATAACTTAAATATATAAAGAGATCCATGGAGTAGACAATAGTTCCCCACAAAAAGGTGTGATGAGTCCGACCTCCCATCCTCTCGACCAATGCAAATTCTTAAGCCTCATCGGTCCACAACAAATGAGCACCTACCTTTGGAAAGTAGGTCCAAATGGATATAGAATTATTGGATGTTTCTGGTTCTATGAACAAACCCATTAGAAACTGATTGGAAAGTGTGAACCTTAGACAAACAAGGTCATCCCCATTTCTAGAGGAAACGAAAAATGGTGAACCCAACGTGAATCCTTAACCAAGTTAAATGATGTTTTACTTACTTTTTAGGCCCCTACTTAACTCAATGTGAGGGACAAAAAAACAATAAATAACATATGTTCTCATCCAAAAGATGTAGTGGCCAAACTTATCTTGATTATGTCTGTTATATCAAACAGGCACTTGTTTCCAAGAACTCTCTGCGTTACAGAAAGGGATTCTCTAAAGTTCACACATGTGAATGCATCTGCCGCTACTCCTATTGGATCTTCGTCTACTCTAAGGATGAAATCACATACTCAGTGTCTTCAACACTGGGTTTCAAATGCAATGGTTAATTAATATCGTCAACACGGTAACATTACGACTCTGGAAGCCGCTCGATAGGCCCTCCAAGTCAATAATTCACCCTAGTTGTCAGGACAGCGACGACCAGTGATCAATAAGTAGGTGGTGCCAACCACCGTTTCCAACTGTTTTGGGTCGTTATCCCTAGAACGCAATCGCCATTTCCTCCCATGTTATAGGGAGGTGATTGAGAAGGTCACTCAAGGCCTTAATTCAAAAACACAGGAGTCCTTCTTGAGGAATCCCATCAACAATTTCCACTAGACTCATGCGCCAGTGCACCCTCAACATGATGAGGGTACCGCCTTTAGGGGTTCGGATCAGGTTCCACAGACCCGAGAATTCAAGACGAACTTCCAGAGGAAAAATATGGTCAAAAGGAAGTACGTTCTTACTTCTGCCCTCTCCAGAAAAGACCATCAAGTAAACTTTATGGCAAGCAATGAGTGGGCATATACACCCTTCCGTCCTGATGTTACTACCCAGCATACTCATCTAGCAGTAACACGCGAATCCTGCCAGGAAATTCCGGTAAAGTATTATAGGTAGTCATATACACCAATTATTAATTCATCATCTAGTCATCAGTCTCGTCTTACTACAACCAAAGAAGTTCACCAATCTAATATGGTGGCAGTAGATAAGCAGGGACATACACCTATTTACAATCAACAATTCTGTCAGCAGTCTCGTCTGCCAGTATTGAAGGAAATTCGTCAACCATACTTGAAAAAGAATACACAACGGGCACATAAACCTGCTAATGTTCATCAATACTTCCAACAGTCTCATTTGGTAGCATCTGTAGAAGTCATTTGGAAATCCCCAAAGACAAATTTATAGCAGACTCAACTATATGTCCCTACACATGAGTACTGTCAGAATTCACTAACAGGAAAAGGAGGACAGTAGAAGGAATACACACCTACTCTAAGCATGGAATGGATTTATATTCCCGTTATGGTAGATGAAGTCACCAACCACATTTTGAAAATGGTGAAATAGCATAAGCAAATCCCTGCTAATATTCTAGATGCCAGTCAGAATATTATAATAGCTTCAACAACATCAGAGGGAAAGAAATAAAAATTTGTCCCTATTATTGGAGTGAATCATCAACATATCACTCTAGAACAGATACACACCTCTGTTCCATTCCAAGAGGGTTTTGGGGTGTACTCCCCAATGTTGTACGGACAATCAAGTCAGGCACATACACCTAATTTGAATAGAGATAATCAGCCTAACCAGACTATTTCTTCTGAGCATTCACACACAAATACCCATAATAACCACTTTCATCAACAAGTGGCTCCCAAAATGAGTAAGAAGGCATCTAAGAAGAAGACTCGTTCATCACAGTCAAGAAATCAAGAGCCGATCTGTAATAAGGCCTTGCTTGATGCTGGAATTATTTAAACCCTCAGAAAATTGTCTATTGCGACTCAAGATTGTACTCTCTCATTTCCTAATAGTGGGAACATTAATTCCAAAGGTCTCCATCAGACACTTCCTCATGAATTCTTCCTTCATGACAGTTCAGTTGATCTCGAAGTATCATATTCAGATGAAATCCATGAGAATCCTCTGTGTGGCCAGAAGACCAAGGAGCAAAAGGTTCCATCTTTTGGTGTAACCCACCATGGTGGTCCTCCCCATAATGATAAATTTATCTACAAAAGTCCTCTCTACAGTAGTAATTCACATTTCCTGGAAAATTCTTCAAAGGAAAATGTAGTAACTAGAAATTCCTCTTATTTTGAGTCACTTGAAAATGTGATACCAGTCATGTCTGATGCTTTACCACTAGTAGGTGATATACTTTCTCAATCAGAAGATAGCCCGGGATGTAGGTCGTTCTCCGAACCACCATTGGGTCATTATATTCTAGTTTGATAAATGAATTCTCTACCAATCTTGTTGAATCTGATGAAGCAACAAAGAAGCACCAACTCTAGTCTAATCAGGTAGAATAATCTTCAACAAATGATAAGGAGGAAATGCTGAATATGAGAAAACTACTGGCGAAAGGTGAAGTACCATTCATGTTTTGGCCTTTGGCTGACTCTCAGTATGATGTTCTAGAAATGTTGACGGAATATTGTATTCATGATATTCATCTCAACATGTGGGAAACTCTTTTTCAATTGAAAAAGAAAATATTATCTTATGATTAATATGAAAATCAGGTCAAGATAATAGAATGGTTACAATGACAAATTCATTTGGAATCTCTCTTAGTTTCCCAATATCCGAAGGCTGAAAAGCAGCATAGATCCCATCAGCGTTCATGCCTTGGCACACTAAAAAGATTGTGCCAGTTAATTTCCAATGCCCCATCTGGTATTCATATCAGGGGATGGGGTATTCATGGAGCACTTCATTTCACTATACTCTCCATTCAACAAATCATTAGAAAAATGGTCTCATGCAATATTATTTCCTATGGTCGGCCACAACCAATTGGTTTTGCTTGTAATCAAAGGCTTGCTCAGGAACAGGCCTTAACTAGTTCTTCCCAAATTCAGGCATACAAAGAACAAGTTTTTGAATTACTCTTGCATAAAGCAAATGAGAATATCGAATAGGCCTCTCGTTTAGAGTGTGCACGTCATCAGGTGACAGAAGTGTCAGAAATCATCCAACGGTCATTTGAGCCAGGTGATTTGAGTGGATGTAGGTTAATGCATCCAGCTAATTTCTGGACTAAAGTCTGTAGAATCATGAGAGCATTTAATAAATTCTCAGATGTAGCAGCTCAAGAACCACCCCAGCATTCTAGACTGGGGACTCTTTTATCCCAACCCTCAGAATCAACAAATAGGATTCAAGGAGTTGAGCAGGAACAGCAAGAATAGCCCCGGTCCACCGGACTAGGGACTTTTTCCAATCCTCAATCTCTTCCTCAGTGAAAGTCAGTCTTCTCTCAATTAGGGATGAAGCCACAAGAAGAACGTAGAACCAAATTATCAGGATATTCCCTTCAAATTATGGTTCGTCAAGAAGTTCCTGAGGGATCAACTCAACAAAAGGCAATGTATCATCAAGGAAATGGAAGAATATAGTATCTCAGAAATGCAAATAGAAGGGATGAAATGTGTTATGCATCAATAAATGTCATTAATATCGTTGTTGTTGTTGATCCTCCAGAACATGAGGCTTACTCAGAGGGATCAAATTTAGAAGTTCTTGCTCAAGAGGATATACACACAGAGGAAAATGAAGAAGGTGTGCACACACGAAATCAATGCTTACCCAGAATCTAGGTATTCCTTCAAATAACCTACTTCCCCCTCTCAGAAAGGCATCCAACTAGGGGAAAGAAAAAGTCAAGTTTTATTCCACCCTACCTCTGAAGAAGTCCAATCACTGTCACTGGAGAAAAGGTTTGCACAAAAAGAGGAAGAAATGAAGGAATTAAGGAGGTTGAATGCTGAACTACTTCAAGGTAGTCTTCTACCTAAGCGTGCTAGAGTCAGTCAGTCAACGGAATTTGTTGCATCTACTGATATCGATCAAAAATATCCTCCTTTACCAGTACACCCTCATATGTCTAATCCTATGGTTCATGTGCAACAACAATCGGTGGTGCTACCATCAGTTGAAGTACCATCCATCACACCTATCCAAACTCCAGTTATTGCACCTGCTCAGGTCTAAGTTCAACCAGATGTTTCTCAAAAGTTAATAACCAAAATTGTTTCATTAACAGCTCAGTTGGAGGCTATGGATGGAAAATGTGCATAAAGTCAACCAGAAAAGAGAGCTTACCCGTAATGGGTTGATGCAATTCTTCCCGCATAAAATTTTGAAAGTAACACATTCCCACTTTTTAATGGTTTGGGAGACCCAGAACAACACTTAACACATTTTGTTTCTCATTGTGATCCTATGATGGGAACTCTTGAACAACCAGAAGCAGTTAAGCTCAAGTGTTTTGTACAGTCATTACAAGGACCTGCCTTTGTCTGGTATACAAACTTGCAATACCGGTCAATTACTGGGTGGAAAGATCTCCTTCAACGATTCCTTCTTTAATTCAGCTCAATGTTGCCAAAGATGATAGTTTTTTATCTTAAAAATTGTAAGAAAAGGGTGAATGAAAGATTTTCTGATTTCATTGCTTGTTGTAAGAGATTAACATATTCCTAAAGCTTAGCACTCCCTCAAGAAGAGCTATTGCCAATCTGCGTGGAAAATTTTCATGATTAATTATGCACACCATTGATCCCTATGAAATACACAGAAGGGTTTCGAGACCTTACTTCAATTTCTCAACAGATTGAAGACTCTCTTACAAAGACTAAGGATAAAACTCGTGTAATTTCGTCAGCTCCAGGAAGGAGAATGGGTAAAGCAGAGACTGCTACAATTACGCTTAAACAAGCACCTGTACCTACTTCTACATCAAAACCATTATCCTATCGAAGGGAACCACCTCCTAAGGGTCAACAATAGAGGCTGTTTCGTCAATATGATCAAAGAAATCAAAGATAGAAACAATTTGATGAGTTTAAGAACAAAGTCTATTCTTTCCGTAATGAACAAGTTCTTGGTTACTTCATTTCGTCTCTGAGAAAATAATTTTTTTCAATTTCCAATGCCTAAAAGTACGAACAAGGAAGGATATGAAGGCCATCCCAATTATTTACCATTTCTAGAGATGTTGGGGCATCCCATTCAGGATTGTTTTTTCTTTAAAGACTTTTGGGAAAATATGGTCGACTCGAGACAGGTAAAACTAAAAAGGTTCTTCAGCCCAGGTAGCATGTGTTACTACTACAGATCCAGAGGCAGAAGGTGAGTGGCAAGAAGTCAAAAGAAAAAATGCGTAGAAATATGATGATTGGATGGTTAGGAAAATGATCAACCAAACTCATGTCATTTTAGGAATGCAATTAAAGAAACCAATTGTGTCTTCTACTACGAATGCCACAGCAAAACCCTCTTCATCAGAGGGAAATCTTCAAATAAACGGCATAATTCAAAGAAGGAAGAGCAACCAGAAGGAGATGAGATCGTGTCAAAGCCCAAGTTTTCTTTGACTCTTGAAGATTTTATGCCATTTACTTCAAAATCACGGGCACCACCCCACCAAATGGCAGAGCCTAAACTGGATAATCAGGCAGAGCCTTCATCAGATGAAGATTTGATCTTTGGTTCTATTAACATGATTCAATTAATAGATCCTTATTCCAGTCATAGTTTCGATCTTGATGAGCTTGAATTCCCTATATCAAACAGAGTAATTATAGGGAGTTCCAGAGGTCTAGGATATAGAGGAAGACTTGGATATTCCATAAGCCACTATTTCAATCCTACCCCTACTAGAACTATATATGCTGCTGAAACTCATGGAAAAGATCTTCAGTGGGCTCAATAAGAACAATAGAGTTCTTCAACACATGACAGATTCAGTCCTAGCACAGTTATTTTGGAAGATCAGTGAGAAGTTACACCTTCTTCCACTCAGAAAACAAATAGACCTAGTCGGTCTAATTTTCCAAATCCAAGAGTATTTCCAACTCCTACCCCGATACAATATGCATCTACTTCCAAAACATAAACTTCTAAGGCACCTACGAAACCACATGTTCTTGTTGGAAAACACAGACCTTTGGATCAAAAATATGATTTCTTGAAACATTTGGCCCAAGTTCCGGCCAAGTTATCAATTCTGGATTCCTTAAATCTATCATAGGATCTTAGGGAGGCACCCATTGAGGCTTTGTCAAGTCCTTAGGAATTGGAAAGTGAAATTGTTTCCGCTAAATTCTACCATGTAGAGAATAATCCTGAATAATTCCAAACAGTGATATTTTTTACAGATGAAGATGAAGATGATGTTGTGCATGGACATATTAGACCCTTTTGTTTATTTGGCAAGGTCAGTGATACAGACATCCAACGAGTTTTCATTGATAATGGTTCAGGAGTCAACCTTATCCCTATTCATACACTTTGTCGATTAGGCCTCACCGAATCTGATTTATCTCCTTCTAATTTGATGTTTCATGGATATGACAAAAATGAACAAGAACCTCTGGTTGAGATTACACTCAGAACTCAGTTTGGGGATCTTGTATCCAATTCAGATTTCATGGTTGTTCGTCATGACACATCCTTCAACATTTTTCTTGGAAGACCTTGGCTACATCAACATGCAGTCGTACCATCTTTATACCATCAATGTCTCAAATATTGTTTCAATGGTCAAATTAGGACATTGTATGGTGGTAAGGCCCCTTTCAAAACATGTGAATCTCAATACATTGAGGCAGAATTCTATCACCTAGAGGGAAAGTAGGTATTTATGGAAAAAGAGGTTACCAAAATTAATGCTCTATATAGTTTTGAAAAGATTCCAATAAACCCATTCATACATGTGAGTACAGATTATGTGTTTCATATCAGTCAAATTAATAGCAAAGATCCAAATCCAAATACTCTTATGGAAACTTCTATAATGTCAATTATGGCAATCAATCCAGACATCATGGGAGAAATTAGTTATTCACCAAGTAATTATGAAATATCAAATGGAGATGTCTTCATTTCATCCGCTAAAATACAGCAATTCTATACTTCATCAACCAGGCCAGAAGAAGTTATAGCAATTTCATAGATGAACGATGAAGTCAATTCTCAATCCATCATCTCCTCTTTATTACCCAAGGAAGACCCTTTATCATCAATAGGGTCAGAAATGGTAGCCTCTTCTTCAAGATGTTTAAATTTTAACATCTCTCCTAATCATGGAAATCCTACTTCATCATCTACTATGCAAGTAGAAATAGACGAAATAACAAGTCTTGAAGAAGAAGAGGAAGATCTCAGAGATGCTCCTCTAGCATTTGAAGATGGTATCTTTACCACTGTGGATGGACTCAGAGAAATAAATCTGGGTACAAAAGAAGATCCATAGCCCACTTTAATTAGTGCATCCATGACTCTTGAAGAGAAAGAAAAGTATATTTCATTTTTAAATCAAAATCGAGATGTATTTGCTTGGAACTATACAGAAATACTAGGGCTTGATCCTAATGTTTCTACTCATCATTTGGGATTGCCAGAAGAACATCGAGGATTCAAGCAAGATGCAAGAAGAACACACCCAACTTATGCTTTCAAAATTGAAGCTGAAGTGGATAAGCTTATCAAATCCAACTTCTTCAGAGAAGTTCAATATCCCAAATGGATGGATAATATTGTCCCTATGAAAAAGAAGAATGTAAAATTAGAGTTTTCATTGATTTTAGAGATCTTAATCATCATTGTCCCAATGATGATTTTCCAATTCCGATTACAGAACTCTTAATTGATGCAACGCTAGCTATGAAGAAATTTCCTTCACTAATGGATATTCTGGGTATAACCAAATCAGAATGGCTCCCGAAGATGAAGAATATATAGCCTTCATATATCCCCAGGCTGTGTTTTGCTATCGGGTAATGCCATTTGGCCTAAAAAATGCAGGCGTAACATATCAACGTGCCATGCACCATATCATCAAACCCTTTTTAGGGAAATTTTTTTAATGTGAAGTGGATGATTTGGGGGTTAAATCTAGGAAACATTCTAATCACTTGGCTGATTTGGAAATCATATTCCACAAAATTTGAAAACACAATTTGAAGATGAACCCCTTAAATTTTGCTTTTCGGGTAACCTCAAGAAAATTTCTCGGCTTTTTTGTACGCCATCATGGTATCGAAGTCGATATTGAGAAGACAAAG
This sequence comes from Viscum album, assembly GCA_963277665.1. Classification (NCBI taxonomy): domain Eukaryota; kingdom Viridiplantae; phylum Streptophyta; class Magnoliopsida; order Santalales; family Viscaceae; genus Viscum; species Viscum album. The sequence continues at coordinate 386,302,297 of OY728125.1, forward strand.
TCAATTATTGGTATACCACCTCCATGAAATATGAAAGAATTGAGAGGAATTCAAGGACATTTGTCTTATATTCGGTGTTTTATCACTAATCTGGCAGGAAAATGTTTACCCTTCACTAAATTGATAAACAAGGGAGTCACTTACCATTAGACTGAAGAATGTCAAGAATCATTCGATATTATAAAGAATTATCTCTTAAGACCACTAGTACTAATGTCACCTGTTGATGTAAGACCACTTATTCTTTATGTGACAACTTTAGAGCGATCATTGGGAGCCTTTTTTTCCCAAAAGAATGATGCTGGGAATGAAAACAGCCTTTACTATCTCAGCCGAACGATGCTTGAAGAAGAAACCCGATATTAAAGTATTAAACAGTGCTACCTAGAATTAATATTTGCAGTTCAAAAATTAAGACACTATATGCAACATCATGAGGTCCACTTGGTATCTCACAATAACCCGCTCAAATTTCTCCTTAGTTTTCCAATGCTTACAGAACGTCTGGCAAGGTGGGTAGTTATTTTGTAGCAGTTTTATATCTAGTACATGTATCAAAAGGAAATAAAGGGCCAAGCTCTGGCTAATTTCCTTACCTAACACCCTTCAGTAGAAGATACATCTTTAGATATTGAACCTCCTGATGAGTAAGTCTTTTCTATTCAAGATAATCTTCAAACATGGGAAATGTACTTTGATGGTGCTTCTAGAAGTCCAATAGGGAAGAAAATGGAATATCATAAATTCAACAAACTTGGGTTAGGAATTGTGCTTATTTCCCTAGAAAAGGTAGTGCTACCATATTCCTTCTTATTGTGGGAAGGAGGTACAAATAATGAAGTAGAATATCAATCTCTCATCACAGGATTGTTGTTGGCACTTCAGGCACAAGTGAATCACTTAAAGGTGAAAGGTGATTCAAATCTGATAATAAAACAAGTCAATGTGGATTATGTCATCAGATAAGAAGAGTTAATCCCTTTTTATGATTATATCATATAGTTAATGGCATAATTTCCTTCGGAACCGACATTCTCTTATGTCCCTCAATCACAAAATTCCCAAGATGATGCACTGGCTAATATAGCCACATCTCTGGCATATCCAAATTGGGACAAGACAATCATCATTATTTCCCACCGTCATACAATTTCATCTTATGTTCAAATCAGAAGAGAGTTAATCAATGAAATTAGTCCCATTTATGAACCATATGGTCATACTACAGGATGAAAGACACCTATTAGGGAATACCTTCAAAATGGGACACTCCCACCTGATAGAGCTGGTAAAGGACAAGTCTGGTGACATGTGGTCAATTTTACTCTTTATTATAGCCCATATCACCAAAACAATTCTCTACAAAAGAGGTTTTGATGGAATTATCTTCATATGCATTGATGGTGAAGAGTCAATGTCTTTCATGAAAGAAGTACATGCAGGAGTCTGTGGTGCCCACCAGTTTGGACATAGACTGTCTGATCAAATTCGAAGGCTTTGATACATTTGGCCTTCAATGATACAAGATTGTGTTGATTTCACTAAGATGTGTCATTCTTGCCAAGTATGTTCCAACTTCATTCATCAACCCTCAGAGTTTCTTCATACAAATAAATACCCATGGCCATTTTACATATGGGAATGGATGTAGTGGGACCTTATCCTTCATCTATATCCAAGTAGTTTAAGTATATTCTTACTGCTACTGACTTCTTTTCCAAATGGGTAGAGGCAATGCCTCTCAAATAAGTTAGTTCTAAAAGCATTGTTAGCTTCATCAATTCTAACATTATTACCAGATTTGGTGTCCCTCATACCATATTGATGGATAATGGCACCAACTTCTATTCATCTGAGGTAAGGAAGTTGTTTCAAGAATACAACATCAAATCCAAACATTCATCTCGGTATCATGCAGCGGACAATGGACAAATAGAAGCTTTAAACAAGACTCTTTCAAACATACTGTAAAATATGGTGGATAAATATAATAAATCATGTTCTGATAAACTCTTTCATGCTTTATGGGCTTATCGAACCACCACCCACACTGTTATGCGGTCAACTCCATATTCATTGGTATATGGAACAGAAACAGTCTTTCCCATTGAGGTTCAATTACATTCACTCATAGTTACCATTTGTGATCAGTAATCTATAGATGAACAACCACAAAAGTTATTGGATAAATTAGAATGATTAGATGAGAAAATATTGTGCACCCTACACCACTTGGAAATCTATCAAAATTGAATAGCACGAGCTTTCAACAAAAAAGTTCATCTTCATTCATTCATTCAAGGAGACTTGGTATTGGTTCTAAAAACTCTAATGATACCAGGAAAGAAACCTCCAAATAATGAGCCAAAGTGGGAAGGACCTTACTCAATACATAAGGTCACTACTGGAAAAATAACCTTTACCAACGGTTTGGAACCGTTGGTATAGGCCTCCAAACCGTTGGTATAGCCTATACCAACGGTTTGGAGAACCGTAGCCAAGTAAGCCGTTGGGATAGGTCTATACCAACGGTTCTCCGAAAACCGTTGGTATAGACCTATACCAACGGTTTTGGAAACCGTTGGTATAGGTAATATGAAATCTATACCAGCGGTAATGGAACCGTTGGTATATAAATTCCAAAAATAAAATCACCGCTGGGATTTGATCCCAGGACCCCTCGTTTATAATCGAACGACTTAACCACTAGGCTAACATCACTTTGTAAACATAATTTCATAAATATATATATGTATTATCATAATTATTTAAATTTTTGATTTATATAATGTTCTCCGTTAGTAGATCTGGAAAAAAATCAATGAACCTATCCCAACGGTTGTCAAAACCGTTGGGATAGACCTATCCCAACGGTTTTCAGAACCGTTGGGATAGGTTCTGGGTGGCTGTATTTTTAGTAGGGTGAATGCTGGATTTTTACCCTCTTTTTCCCAACGGTTCATCAAAACCGTTGGGAAAGGGCCTAAAAACACACCCTTTCCCAACGGTTTTGGTGAACCGTTGGGAAAGGGTACTCTTTCCCAACGGTTTTGATGAACCGTTGGGAAAAAGAGGGTAAAAATCCTCCCCTTTCCCAACGGTTTTGGTGAACCGTTGGGAAAGGTCACTCTTTCCCAACGGTTCACCAAAACCGTTGGGAAAGGGTGTGTTTTTAGGCCCTTTCCCAACGGTTTTGATGAACCGTTGGGAAAGAGTTGCTATACCAACGGTTTTTACAAACCGTTGGTATAGAAGTGTTGGGAAAGATCATGTTTCCAGTAGTGGGTCTACTCCAATGGAGCTTATTCTTTAATCTCAATGGATGGAGAACTCGTCACGACTCCATCCAATTCCAGATTCTTGAAGAAGTATTTTGTGTAACACAAATACACATTCATCCTACATGACGTTAAACTGTACCCTTACATCCAACATAATGTTAAACTGTGTTGTCCTAGCTACATGAAGTTAAACTATAAAAGTCCCTCTTTCATCCAACATGAAATTAAACTATACTTTCATCCTATATGACGTTAAACTATACCAATACGTTCAATATGACATAAAACTGTGAAAAAGTCCTTAATACATCCAGCAAGATGTTAAACTGCATAACCAACGTCCTAGCTACATGATGCTAAACTGTGCAGCACTCGTCCTTTCTATATGATGTTAAACTATACATCCCCTCTTTTTTACATACTGCATGGCATTAAACTGCATAGTCCCCCCCTAACTCCATACTGAATGACATTAAACTGCACAGTCCCTTCTTTTTCCAACATGACGTTAAACAATGCATTGTTAGGGTTGTTGCTACCTCTTGTTTCTCACACTGAGTATGACTCACGTGAGCTTAGATTAAACTTCAACAATAATATCCTCTTTGGTCCACTAATCACGCGCAAGTCCCAACACCATCTTCAAGTTGTCCTCAAGTACAACTTGATCAATAATTCATTCTTAATTGAACTACAGAGACTTTGATCCTTGCCTTCTAGGCTGGGTACGTAGGAAATCTCCCGAGGTTCAAGTCCAAAATAAATCTATTCACGTCGGTTCACCTCTTTCTCATACAATTTTGATTTGTGAAGCAGCCCAAAAGAAATCTCTTCACGTCGGTTCACCTCTCTCTCATACAATTTTGATCTATGAAGCAGCCCAAAAGAAATCTCTTCACATCGGTTCACCTTTGTCTCATACAATGTTGATCCGTGAAGTAGCCCAAAACCAACCTCTTCGCATCGGTTTACCTCTCTCTCATATGATGTTGATCCGTGAAGCAGCCCCCAGAACCAATATTTTTACAATGGTTCACCACGGTCTATGCATGTGACCTTAAACTATTCTCACTTTTTCCCTGTTCGACAATAAACTACAACATTATTTGACACCCTCACCTGAGAGTGAATCATTATTTACATTGATCTCCAATCATGTTATATTCCAAATACTACGTGCATAGATGGAAATGCTTGAACCTTAATCTTGGGTCAAACCATCATTGCACTAAAGTCCCCTTTTCACCCTTCACTTGTAAAAACCAAATTTGTACAAAGGGTATATCAAGAACTATGTGCGGCTTGATTCCCATCCTTATCGGATACGTAGGAACATTCGAGCATCCCTTTAATCCATCCCCAAGTCTTTGGGCCCAACCCCAAATTCCACTTTCAGTCCCTTGGCTAAAAAGTCCGACTGTAAAAGCATGAATGTGGTATGAAAACCCTAGTCTTCATTCACATCAGGTTTAACAAACACACAATGTGTATTCCTCATTATGGTCCAAACTCTATAACACTAAAATAATATCTCATATACTCTCGTCCCACAAGATGTTAAACTGTATTTCAAGAACTATGTATGGCTTGATTCCCATTCTTATGGGATACGTAGGGAAGTCCAACACCTCAATTCAGGACCTAGCCACAACATGATTATGGTTATCATTGGTCTGTGTATCTCTACATGCATTGGAAAATGCCCATTTTGATGTGTCATACTCCTAACCTTAAATACTTCCAGATCTCTATAACCCTTTTCTTGACTTCTGGTCAAAAAAGTATAATACCCGAGAGTTCTTTTTCCTAACCAAGCTGCACGTGCCCTTAGGTGGCCTTGCATAAACAGTCTACATAACGGACCTGTCAGCCAAAAAATATTATTATTTGACTATGCCGCCAATTCCCTTAGATGGCCCTGCAAAATTCAACCCCCTAACGGGTTTTTCAAATAGTGGTAACTTCATTCTTAGGAGGAAAACCACTTTTTTCCTTATTTTTCATAATGACAATATGTAGGGAACTCCAAAATAGCCATCCTTAACATATTTTTCCAATACTCTTTTTCATGATTTAAAATTATTTAATTCTATGGTTTTTGTTTCCCTTCCCAACGTTTGGATCAGACCTTCACAAGAGTGACATTCATCCAATTATTTGACAATATTTATTGGAAATATCCTTTCTAGATTTAGGTACCTCTCTACATACCGCAGACTCTATGCTTTGAAAAATTTGAATCTCCATAAACTTTCACTGGATTTTCAGCAATAGAAATGTAAAATTTTTGAGAGTTCTTCGCCCTGAATATGCAACATGTTCCCTTAGGTGGCCTTGCAAAAGTAGTCTACATAACAGACCTGTCATCCAAAAGATGCTATTATTTGACTATGAATCCAATACCTTTATGTGGCCCTGCATAATTCAACCCCATAATGGATTTGTTAAATAGTGGTAACTTTATTCTTAGGAAATACTTCTTCTAATGCCTTCTAGCCCTTTTTTCATATCATTCCTCAGATTCAAAATTTCTTAAGTTATAGTTTATATTTTTCCCCCATACATGAATATGGAAATGTGTTTTCAGATAAATTAACAAGTAATTGAGTCAATTTTAATCCATTCGGTTAAAGCTATTCGACCTTAAACTTTATCCTTTTTATGTCCGACATGCATGACTTTAAACTGTCCATAAAATACAAGGGAACTCTAAACAAAAGTCTAGTCCCAGCTCAATAGATATACATTTTGTATGATTTTGGTAATATTGAGCAATCAAAAGATTCAATGTTTGTAGGGTTATTTTTATAAACCTAGCAAAAAATCTGACTATACTTAATAGGTACATTGACTTAGGTAATTATTTAAAGTAGGTAGTAAAAGAATGCAGGCCCAAATGATTGAAGATGAAAGTGTTTTTCATTGATGCACAAGAGTTAGAAGGACATACATAGATTGGATTTTCTTATCTTTTCCAAGAATTACAAGAGGCTTTCAACATAACTCTTCATTTGATTTACCGAATCCCAAGATTCATCAGCAACCACCTAGAATTCATTAATTCAACTGGATATAATAAGAGATGCAGTGATACCATCTCTTCTTAGAACAATTGTAAAATAATGTTCTTGAGTGCGGTTTGAGAAAATTTTATACTGATCAAACAGTGACTCTATTTTTGACCAAGATACTTGGAAGATGGATACATGTATTTGAGAATGGAGCATTAGAAGTAAAGAGCCATTTGGAGAGAGTACTCTTTTTAGATATTGTTTCTAATGTCATGATAGACTTCTCTCTATGAACCGGCAGCAGAAAACATTTCTGCCCATGGTTTTCTATTTTCAAATCTGCAAGGAAATGGCATAGCGGAAAATTTTGAAAGGTCACATCATTGTTGCTACTCTAAATGCACAGCATAACCGAAATAGAGGAGTAGTAGTGCGGCTGCATCTCAGGCATATAATTTTTTGAATCTGGAACGTTGACTCCTTGTAGATGACCATGGCCATATAAAGGCAAGTAAATGCTCTGTGGAAAATTAATATGATACTTCTTCAAGTACATGGCCAAATATGGGAGAGTGTTGTCGCCGATATTGTAATAATCATGGCCAATGATGTTCATCATGTCATCAATCCTCTTTCTAGCCAGCTCATCATCCGTTCCAATTCTTCTCAGAGCCATTGAATCTGCACAAAGGTCAAATAATTAACTCTTAAGTAAGTTAATTTTTCATAAAATTTGTGAAGAAATTCAGAAAGAAATGGTAAAGGAATTAAGGCACGTAAGTCCAAGCCGATCATGCAAGTTTTGGCGCACAGGTATCACCGCGAAAGTCCAACTACCTCTGCAGAAGTGCGACACAAATAAAAGCGCGAACCAATAGAAAACAAGACACTTGCGTGAACGAGAGCTACTTGGGCGCCGAGAGCTCAGAAGCCTTCAAAGCTGGGTGATTTGTGCAAAGTGGTGCCCCATATTTATAGACATGGTCATAACCCTACACGTTGTGCCCTTCGTGCCGCTAATTGCGTGCTCCACACATGCGCGCTCAAATTCCTTGGTTTTTCTCCTTTACCTCAGAGTTAAACCCTCCTTCCTTTTTCGGATCCAACTCTGAGGAGGGACTTTTGTTGACTCTCCATTCCATCACAGAGTCTAACAAATGGAAAAGGGTAATACCTTAAGCACAAAGAGATTCGTCCTTTGAAGAAAATCAAAAATTGATAAAGGCATGAACAAGGATTTCTTTAAGCATGGGCCGTGCAGGTTTTTCTATGGTCGCACAAGTATACTTGTGCGCCACACTTTTGTCGTGCAGGTGACTTGCACGCCCTATTCTATTTTTTCCCAAGGTCCTCAATGGCCTATAAATACCCTCTGTAGGCCCCCCATTTTCAGGAAAAAAAATCCAAAAGTCATATTTAAGCTCTCGGCGCCCTAGTCTCTACTTGAAGTCTTCCGAACACTTCTAAGGTAATTTCTTACATAGAATGGAATATTTAAAGAGGGGGGAAATGTCCTAAGTGTTGAAATTCATTAACACTTTCATGCCTAAGTGTCTAACCCTTAAGGTAAATGAAGACACTTGTACGCCACCTTATACCTTCAACAGAATGTGCGCATCACCGTTTTGGAAGCCTCTATGGATAATACTAAGGGATTGATCCAAGCCTCACCCAAGTATTACCTTATGGGTTAACCTTCACCCAAGTACACATCTGTCACACAAGTATACTTGCACGACCGGGACTTGCGCGCCCAAACAGGACTTGCGTGCCTGCCTCTTTTTGGGTGCCCCTCCTACCTATTCAACTCTTTTCTTCAAATCTACCTCTCCTCTTCAAGGTTTAGGCTTCAAAACCCTCTTCAAATCCATTTTTGGAATGGTTCTTTTGTTATCTTTCTTATATGAAAGGAATTCTCTGGAACATCTCACAAAACCTAGTGATTTACGTATCTTTATGTCGCTAAGGTTAGATATTTACTTCATTCAAACTCATCCTTTAAGATGAGAAGATCTTTAATCTGGGCATCATCCTTAGGAGTAAGCCCCAATCCAAGTTCCCTTAACCTGGGCTTCCTTTTCAGGAATAATCCCTAGTCATAATTTCTTTTGAACAAGGCCTCCTTTTCAGGAATAAGCCCCGGTCATAATTTCCTTTAACCTAGGCCTCCTTTTAAGGAATAATCCCCAGTCATAATTTCATTTAACCTATGCCTCCTTGTAACGACCCAAACTTTTTAAATAGTTTATTAATTTACTCTTAATGATTTAAAATACATGTTAATGGTTAATGCAGAAACAAGAGTCGATGGCTTCATCTAGTAGACTCAAACCTTATAAATCCCACTTATCAGAGCTTGGGAAGGAGGTGACATCTTTGGGATTCACTTTGGAACAAGCCCAAGATGAACTCCAGCGTGTCAAGCTTGAATGGAGTCACCTGTGGGAGAAGATCAAGTTAGTGGAGATTACAACTAGGGAAATGTTATCTAAGCCTCCCTCAGATTCTCTCACCTTAGCACACCTTACACTTAGATCATATGCTGGTGTTGTAAGGGGCTATGTAACAAGACCATAGCTACTTTGTGTAATCCTTTGAGATAAATAAATTGTGATTTCTTCCTATGGTAATGTTTGTGAATTTTCAGATGTCTGGATAAATATAGGATGTACCTTATGAATGAATTTTGAAAAAAAAGGATATTTTAAAATATTTATGTGAACCTTAAATAATTAATAATGTGTAAGGATTTTCAAAAAATGGTCTTCTACAAATGTCTTCAGTATGAAATTTAGAGTCTAATAAAATCAACTTAATTTTTGGTGAATAGTAAATTATGAATAGTGATTTTACGTTTAGGATTAGTAATGTGACTAAATGGATTAGTAGTCTCACTTAAAGAAAGTATTAATATAATTTAGGCACCTTGATTTAGTAATGTGATTCAATAAAATAAGTAAATAACTGTTTCATAAATTATTAGTTAAGTATTACTTTATTTGGTGAATAGTGTTTTTTATTTAAAAATTAAATTAAAAATATTTAGAAAATTATTTTTATAAAATGGACTCCATTTTTTAATTCAGATCATCAATATTATGTTAAGGTGAATTTTTGGGATTTTTCTGAAAAAGTTGAATTTTCGGTGAATAGTGAATTTTCAGTTTAGAGTTTTAGGTGTTTAATGACATCATTAAGGATGTAATAATTATTTAATAACTCTGTTAGACTTATGAATAGTAAGATAATGTATGAGGTGTCCCAAGTTCCCAATACCATGGGAAAATACCTTGGCAAATCCCATTCTTTTCCCAATACCACCAATGAGGTGTCCCTTGGCCATTAATGCCTTGTCCCCTCACTTTCCCTACAAATACCAAGCCATTATCTCATCCTTTCCATTCCAAAATCCTCCTCAAAGAAGTTCAGGGCTCCTTACCTCCAAAGGAGTCCTTCCAAGGTGCCCTCAATCCTCCCAATGTCCCAAACGTCAAGATTTCAACGTTACTCTTCAAGGTAAGGGATCTTACCTCTCTCTTTCTTTTCATGTATTCTCCTTTATGTCATCTATTTTAAGCTCCATGTTATTATGTTAGGGATGTTCTTTTATATTAATCCTACTATCCTTTTCCTTTTCATATGATATCAATTCATTTCAAGAATTTTCAAGTGGTGTTGTTAGGCTCCCGAATTTTTGTAAGGGATTCTTTCACCCTTCTCATTTTCATGTTCTATTTTCATGTCAAGTCTTTCAAATTCCTTTTTATTATGTTTGGTTATGATCTATATATCTATAATACTATTATTTTATTTTCATATTATTATTGACACTATTTGATCTCATCAATTAATTTTTTTTATGTTTTAAGTGACGTCGTTAGGCTGCCGAATTTTCGTAACAGAATTGTTATTTTTGTCTTCCTTCCATGTTTTTCATTTCATTTGGTATGTATTTAAAATTTCATTACCATGTTCTTATATCCATTATATTATATCCCTATACAGTTTTATGGATCATTTATTATTGGGTGACCCATGTCCCCTCTCTTTTCAGTGTTTTTTAAAACCCTGCAACATAGCAGTTATGCTGCCGAATTTTTGTCTCAAAATATCTCTCTCTTTTTCTAAAATTATTTTATTTTATCAAGTGAATACTCACAACTATTTATTATAAAAGTTTATTCACATATATATAAAAATGTTCTATTTTAAATTCTGGGATTTACATACATGAGACCCGCTTCCCTTTTCTGTGGGTTTAAAATGACATAAAATTCATGTCTTAAAAGCAGTTTTTAAAACGTTTTGATTATGAAATGATACCCATTTCTTTTATGTTATATGGGTTAATTATGAAATTTTTTATGATGATATATGTGGATCACATGATGATAAAGAAAAATTTAAGGGTGCTCCCTGATAGCACTCCAATGCATTGGGTAATGATGTAATATCTAGGGATTACAATTTTAACGATACCTTGGTGAATATCCTTGGTAATTTTTTTTAATGACACCTTGGGGATGGACCTTGGTGAAATGGAAATTATTTTCTAAGTTAAATTTTGTAGACACATCTTCATGTTATGAAATACGTTATTTTTGTTATGATATTCCTCATGATTTATTTCTCTTTCCTTGAAGTTCTTTTTCATGACTTTATTGATGTATCTCAAGTTCACATGTTAAATGTTTCCCCTTGTTTCCCTTACTCGGCCTACTACTCAGCCTTTCTTTTGATGTATGTCCCCAGGTTATGAGATAGAGAAATGAACCTAGGATGAACATAAGAAGAATCCTTTCAAGTGTTTAAGAAGAATGTTTTAGGTTTTCATGTATTAAGTTCCCGGTTTCCAGGACACTAAACCTTAAAGATACTCAGTTTTTTATAATGTAATGAAAGTTAATGTGATAAAAAGGCGGGATGCTATAGTTGGTATCGAAGGATGGTTTGGTTATTTATGTAAATTAGGCTATGAAAACTTTAGGAATAAACCTATAGAAGAGTCTAAATATAGGAAAAACTTCCTGGTATTTTGGTGAGTATTGAGTAAGTGGTTTATCAAAAAAATACATCCTTGTCTGGATATGAGTAGGTAGAGGCGGCTCTTGCACAGATGTACATAGGGGTAAAACCAGAAAACACCACTTTGAGCTTGACTCGAATGGGAACTGGTGCATGACAATGGGCATTGCTGCACTCTTGGTTACGACACTCATGGGGGATATGTTTGGCTAATCGCAAGCTTTTTCAGAATCTTTGTGAAGGAATTATAGAGAAATATAATTGCTTAAGGATGATGTTTTAAGACATATAATCCATTGTAGTTAAAATATTCATAAATGATTCAAGTTTCTCACTAAGATTTTATTCTTTTAGAAAATGGCGGGCAATAGGAGGAACCGTGAAAATGGTGACCGCAATGGACCATGAACTGACGGCCCTCTGCTGGAAGCCGGAATGGAAACATTCATGTGAATGATAAACCAACTGACTCAAGTTATGAGTAATAACTTGAATCAAGCTTAGAGGCCGATATCACTATGAATGTAACAACATTTTGTTGAGTCCTTTATGCGCCAAAGACCACCAACATTCAGTGGATCTACTGACCCATTGGTTTCAGAACAATGGATAAGATCCATTTAAAAGATCTTTTCTATACTTCATTGTTCAGAAAAAGGAAAAGCCACCCTTGTTGTATACCGTCTAGTTAGAGAAGTTGATCAGTGGTGGTCACTTATCAAAAACACGAATCCAAGAGGAGAGATGGAAGCTATGGAGTGGGAAGAGTTCAGGAGAGTATTATTCAATAATTATTTCCCTCATTCGATGAGAATGATAATGGAGAAAGAATTTATCGAACTGAAGCAGAAGGAGAATGAATCTGTTGGAATTGATGAGATGAAATTCACAAGGATTTACCGTTATACCTCAATCTTTTTCATGAACCCTAATGGGAAGGTTGATAGTTCTTTGGTGGACTACGACCTCATCTGTGGAAGAATATTTCCAATAGGGACTATGATAGATACGAAGAAATAGTTTGAAGTGATATGAAAGTCGAACTGGAGTTTGGTGAGACACAGTTATCTCACAAATATAATGAGAAGAAGAGAGATCTCGAACCAAGCTTGGGAAGAAGCTTTGATAAGGAAAGAGGTGTAAAAAAAATTCAACTTTACACATGCAATAAATGTGGGAAGAAGCATTCAGGGAATTGCTTGATCGGAAGTGGAAAGTGATAAAACTTTGGAAGAGAAGGCCATATTTCTTGGAATTGTCATAGTGAGGTGAAGCAACAACTCCCCAACACTAACGATAGAGGAAATATGGTTCTGGCCCTACCTGAAGTCCAATGCTTCAAGTGTGGGCACCTTGGGCACTTTGCTAATCACTGTCCAAATCTGAGGGTAGTGGAGGGGAATCACCATCAACCTCAGAAAAGGCCAAGGGAGAAAGGTTGTGATTTTTCTATCACAACAACTGAAGTTGAAGCTCCGAATGATGTGGTAGCAGGTACTCTTGTTGTCCTCTCAAAACTAGCAAGTACATTTTTTGATTTTGGTTCTACGCATTCCTTTATTTCTTCCAAGTTTGAAAAGAATATAGAATCAATCCCCAAACTGCTAGAGGTAGAGTTGTTAGTCAAGACACTAAGTGGGATTATCCATTCATCAACAGTGTTTAGAGACTCTAGTGTTTACTTTAGTGAGCACAATCTTAACACAAATCTAGTAGTCATTCCCATGATGGAATTTGACATTATACTAGGGACGAACTGGCTCTCAAAGTATAATGCTAAGATCAAATGCAGAAGTAAGGACATCTTAGTAGTCTTGAATGAACAACCTAAAATTATCTTCCAAGGAGAGATATCCCGACCTGATCCATGTCTAGAGGCACCTCCTTTAGCCTTCCTTATGGAGTTAATTGGTGGGGATGAAGAAGGAAAAGGGGGTATACAAATAGAATATGTTCCGATTGTTCCGGAATATATGGACGTATTTTCTGGGGAGTTAAATGGATCTCCCCCAGAAAGATAGGTAGAGTTGTCCATTGAACTCGTACCTGGATCTAAACAGATATCAAAGACTCTGTATAAAATGGAAAATGTGGAGCTATAAGAGTGAAAGAAACAACTCCAAGACTTGTTAGAGAAGGGGTTTATCCGACCGAGTGTGTCTCCTTAGGGAGCACCAGTGCTCCTTGTTAAGAATAAGTATGGATCAATGTAGATATGCATCGATTATAGATAATTGAATGGGATCCCATTGAAGAAAAAATACCATCTTCCAAGAATTGATGATTTATTTGACCAACTTTGTGGGGCTAAATTATTCTCCAAGATTGATCTTCGATCTGGTTATCATCAACTGTGGGTGAAGAATGAAGATATTCCAAAGACTACCTTCTGATCAATATATGGGCATTATGAGTTTACTGTTATTCCCTTCGTCTTGACTAATGATTTTTCTATTTTCATGGATTTGATGAATAGAGTCTTTAAGGACTACCTTGATAACTTTGTGGTAGTTTTTATTGATGATATTTTGATATATTCAAAAAGTTGTGAGGAGCATGAAGATCATATGAGGGTTATTTTGAAAACTCTGTGGAAGGAGAGTCCCTTTGGAAAGTTCAGTAAGTGTGATTTTTGGTTAAAAAAAGTGGATTTCTTGGGGCACATCGTAACCAAAGAAGGAATCTCGGTTGACACTACAAAGACAATGGTTGTGGAGGAGTGGCCTCAACCCACTACAGTAACTGAGATTCATAGTTTCCTTTGTTTAGTAGGATATTATAGGAGGTTTGTGAAAAACCTTTCACAACTCTCTAATCCACTAACGAAGTTGACTCGAAAAGGGGTTAAGTTCATCTGGACAAAGGAATACGGGGAAAGTTTCCAACAACTGAAGAAGAGATTGGTTACTGTACCTGTGTTAACACTACCCTCTATCGGAGAAGGATTCGTTATTTTTAGTGATGCATCTCTGAAAGGGGTTGGTTGAGTCCTCATGAAAAATGACAAGTTAATTGCTTATGTATCTCATCAGCTGAAGCAACATGAGAAGAATTATCCAACGCATGATCTGGAGTTGGTGGCAGTTGTTTTTGCTCTAAATATATGGAGGCACTATCTTTATGGGGAGAAATGTGATATATACACCGATCACCAAAGTCTAAAGTATATTTTCACGCAGAAAGAATTGAACATGAGACAAATGAGATGGTTGGAGCTTATTAAAGACTATGATTGTTCAATTCATTATCACCCTAGAAGAGAAAACAAAGTCCTGGATGCATTAAGTAGGAAAGACACTATTGTTCTGGAAACAATGAGGATCCTAGGAGATCCCTTGATTAAGGATCTAGTAAACATGGAAATGGGAATTGTAAGGGAAGGGACATTATCAACCCTATCCCAAATGATTTCTCAACCTTCATTACTAGAGATGATCAAGAAGGCTCAAAAAGAAGATCTTTTGTTGCAGGAGATGTTTGAGGTTGTGAAGGATGAGAAGTTACCTATATTCAATATTGATCAAGAAGGTGTATTGAAATTTTGTACAAGACTATGTGTTCCATCTATTCTAGAGATAAATAAATAACTGATGGATGAAGCTCATAACTCTACATTCTCTATACATTCGGGAAGCACTAAAATGTATAGAGACCATCATGATCATTATTGGTTGGATAACATGAAGAGGGAGATTGATTATTACACTACAAGGTGTCTGGTGTGTCAACAAGTAAAGGAGGAATGACAACTTTATAAGGGGGTATTACAACCGCTACCCATACCAGTATGGAAGTGGGATAATATCACTATGGACTTTGTTACTGGTCTCCTGAAAACTTCCAAAGGAAACAATGTGATATAGGTTATTGTGGACCGTCTCACCAAGACTACCCATTTTATCTCCATTCAGAAAGATTTATCTTTGGATCAAATTTCCAAGATATATGTAAAAGAAGTGGTAAGGCTACATGGGGTACCACTATCCATCGTATCTGATCATGATCCAAGATTCACATCAAAATTCTGGAGAATTCTTCAACATGCTCTGAATACTGAATTGAATTTTAGTATGGCCTATCATCCTCAAGTTGATGGCCTATCTGAAAGGAACATTCAGACACTTGAGGACATGCTGAGAATATGCTCAATGGAATTTAAAGGTGGATGGGATCAACACCTCCCATTAGTGGAGTTCTCAAAAAACAACAGCTTCCATTCAAGTATTCAGATGGCACCCTATGAAGTTCTGTATGGAAAGTGAT
The DNA here is from genome assembly GCA_963277665.1 of Viscum album. Taxonomy (NCBI): domain Eukaryota; kingdom Viridiplantae; phylum Streptophyta; class Magnoliopsida; order Santalales; family Viscaceae; genus Viscum; species Viscum album. The sequence goes on from OY728125.1 coordinate 386,317,877, forward strand.
GTATAACTCCTACTTGTCGGGATGAAGCTGGTGAGAGAAAGCTTCTTGGGCATGATCTTGTGCAAGAGATGACAGAAAAGGTTCATGCCATCCAACAACACATAAAGGCTGCTCAGAGTCGGCAGAAGAGCTATGCTGACAACCATCGAAGAGACTTGGAGTTTAGTGTTGGCGATAAAGTCTTCCTTAGAATTTCTCCATGGAAGAGATTCTTGTGGATTGAGAAGAAAGGGAAGCTCAACCCTAAGTACATTGGCCCCTATGAAATCCTTGATTGCATAGGAACAGTGGCCTATCATCAAGAACATCCACCAAACCTAACTCAAGTTCACGATGTCTTCCATGGATCTCCCTTGAGGAAGTACATACCCGACCCTTCGCATGTACTGAACCCAGAGGTGGTAAAACTAGAACATGACCTCTCTTATGAGGAGAAGCCAGTGGAGATCTTAGACCATAGAGACAAGGTTCTACACAACAAGACTACCCACCTTGTGAAAGTGTTGTGGAGGAATCATAAGTATGAAGAAGTGACGTGGGAGCCTGAGGAAACAATGAAGCAGACTTACCCCTACCTTTTCGACTAGGCCTTTGATTTAAAATTTTGGGGAAAAAATTTCTAAGTGTGGAAGAATGTAACGACCCAATATTTTTGAATAGTATATTAATTTACTCTTAACGATTTAATAGAGATGTTAATGGTGAATGCAGAAAGAAGATTCGATGGCTTCATCCAGTAGACTCAATCCTTATAAAGCCCACTTATCAGATCTTGGTAAAGAGGTGGCATCTTTGGGCTTCACTTTGGACCAAGCCCAAGATGAACTCCAGTATGTCAAGCTTGAACGGAGTCGCCTATAGCAGAAGTTCAAGTTAGCAGAGATTACAACTAGGGTAATGTTATCTGAGCCTCCCTCAGATTCTCTCACCTTAGAACACCTTACACTTAGGTCATATACTGGTGTTATAAGGGGCTATGTGACAAGACTGTATCTACTTTGTGTAATCCTTTGATATAAATAAATTGTGATTTTTTACTATGGTGAAGTTTGTGAATTTTCAGATGTTTGGATAAATATTGGATGTATCTTATGAATGAATTTTCAAAAAAAGGATATTTAAAAATATTTATGTAAACCATAAATAATTAATAATGTTTAAGAATTTTCAAAAAAATTTCTTCTATAAATGTGTTCAGTATGAAATTTAGAGACTAATAAAATCGACTTAATTTTTGGTGAATAGTAAATTATGAATAGTTATTTTATGCTTAGGATTAGTAATGTGATCAAATGGATTAGTAATCTCAATTAAAGAAAGTATTAATATAATTTCGGCACCTTGATTAAGTAATGTGATTCAATAAAATAAGTAAATAATTGTTTCAGAAATTATTAGTTAAGTATTAGTTTTTCTGGGTGAATAGTGTTTTTCATTTAAAACTTAAATTAAAATTATTTAGAAAATTATTTTTATAAAATATATTTCATTTTTGAATTCATATAATCGATATTATTTTAAGGTGAATTTTTGGGATTTTTCTGAAAAAAGTTGAATTTTCGTTTAATAGTGAATTTTTAGTTTAGAGTTTCGGGTGTTTAATGACATCATTAACGATGTAATAATTATGTAATAATTCTGGTCGACTTATGAAAATTTATATAAGGTATGAGGTGTCCCAAGTGGCCAATACCATGAGAAAATACCTTGGGCAAGCCCATGGTTTTTCCAGTACCACTAATGAGGTGTCTCCTGGCCATTAATGCCTTGTCGCCACATTTTCCCTATAAATTCCAAACCATTCTCTCATACTTTCAATTAAAAAATCCTCCTCCACGATTTTATGGTCTCCTTACCTCCCAAGGAGTCCTTATAAGGTTCCCTCAAGCCTCCAAAGGTCCCAAATTTCAAGATTTCGAAGTTACTCTTCAAGGTAAGGGATCCTACCTCTCTCTTTCTTTTTATGTATTCTCCTTTATGTCATTTATTTTAAGCTCCATGTTCTTATGTTGGGGATTTTCTTTTATATTAATCCTAATTTCCTTTTCATTTTCATATGATGAGAGACACCATCTTTCTCTCATCAATTCATTTTAATAATTTTTAAGTGGCGTCGTTAGGCTATCGAATTATTGTAAGGGATTCTTTCACCGTTCTCATTTTCATGTTCTATTTTCATGTAAAGTATTTCAAGTTCCTTTTTATTGTGTTGGGGTATTATCTCTATATCTATCATACTATTCTTTTATTTTCATATGATGAGTGACCCTATTTTATCTCATCAATTCTTTTTTTTTTTGAAGTTTTAAGGGACGTCGTTAGGCTGCCAAATTTTCATAAGAGAATTCTTATTTTTGTCTTCCTTCCATGTTTTTAATTTCAAATGGTATGTATTCCAAATTTCATTAACATGTTCTTATATACATTATATTCTGTCAATCTAATGTTTTATGGATCATTTATGATTGGGTGACCCGTGCCCCTCCCTTTTCAGTGTTTTCTAAAACCCTGCAACATAGCAGTTATGCTATCGAATTTTCATCTCAAAACGTCTCTCTCTTTTTCTCAAATTCTTTTATTTTATCAGGTGAATACTCAAAACTACTTATTCTACAAGGGTATTCACATATATATAAAAATTTTCTATTTTAAATTCTAGGATTTACATACAAGATACCTTCTTCCCTTTCCCGTGGGTTTAAAGTGACATAAAGATCATATATTTAACGTACTTTTTAAAACATTATGATTATGAAATGAAACCCATTTCATTTATGATATATGGGTTAATTATGAAATTCTTTATGATGATATATGTGGATAACATGATGATAAATAACTATTTAAGGGTGTGCCCTGATATTGCTCCAAAGCATTGGGTAATGATTTAATCTCTAGGGATTATATTTTTAACAATACCTTGGTGAATAACCTTGGTAATTGTTTTAATGACACCTTGGGGATGGACCATGGTGAAAAAGAAATGATTGTCTGAGTTAAATGTTGTAGCCACATCTTAAATTTATGAAATACGTTATTTTTATTATGATATTACTCATTATTTCTTTCTCATGACTTAAAGTACTTTTTCATGAATTTATTGATATATCTCAAGTTCACATGTTAAATGTTTCCCCTTGTTTCCCTTACTGGGCCTTCTGCTCACCCTTTATTTTGATGTATGTCCCCAGGTTATGAGATGTTGTAATGAACCTAGGGTGAACATAAGGAGAAGCCTTTAAAGTGTTTAAGAAGAATGTTTTATGTTTTCATGTATTATGTTCCGGGTTTCCAAGACACTAAAACTTAAAGATCCTCAGTTTTGTATAATGTAATGAAAGTTAATGTGATAAAAATGTGGGATTCTGTTCTCCTTTTCAGGAGTAAGCCCTAGTCACAAGTCTCTTAACCCAAGCTTCTTTTTTATGAGTATGCCCCATGCTTAATTTCTTTTTACTTGGGCCTCCTTATCAGTAATAAAACCCAATCCTAATTCCCCTCTAATTTGGGTATCCATCTTAGGATTAAGTCCTAATTTAAGTATCCAAATCTCCATAAAGCACATATACCTTTATGCACCTTGTTCCTAGGTTTCTTCCCTGAATTAAATCCCAATTTTAATCTATTTGGGCAGTCATACATACATAAGCCCCACATCATTCCTTATTATTGTATCTTTCTTGGCACAATCGTCATGTTTTACTGATACCTCTTCTTTCTCACAGCGAGAATGAATCACGTGAGCTTAGAGTGTAAAATTAATTATGACATATTTCTTTTGGCCATCAATTATGCATAAACTTCATATTTCCTTACTCGAACTATGTGGGTTCTAATTCCTTTTCTAATAAGGATACGCAGGTATCCCATCTGTGGGTATGATCCCAACTCTGAAATAAGCCATGTCCTTCTGAACGACAATAAACTTCAACTGCCCCATTAAGTGGATTTAAAACCAGTATGGTTATCATAATGACCAATAGATTTCTATATAATGTGTTGAAGGATACCACTGACTAAAAATCTATAATAAATACAGATGATTCTATATTGATGAAGAACCTCAAATACATATAAAATATTCTCAAAATTTTATACATATCAATCATTGATTGTCAGATCTAAAGGAAATCTCATTTTCATACTTGGTAATTTAATAAGGATTCACGAACAAAACTTAAATCTATAAAGAGAGTCCCAGAGTAGACAATAATTCCCCCCAAAAAGGTGTGATGATTCTGACCTCCCATCCTATCGACCAATGCAAATTCTTAAGCATCATTGGTATATAACTAATGAGAACCTACCTTTGGAAAGTAGGTCCAAATGGATATAGAATCATTGGATGTTTCCAATTCTACGAAAAAACCTGTTAGAAATCGATTATAATGTTTGAACCTTAAACAAACAAGGTCATCCTCATTTCCAAAGGAAACATACATCTTAAGGGTTAAAAGTATTACTTTTTGATAAAGTATTATTGGGTTTTCATGTTTTAACAAGACTAACAGTTTTCAATATATGTTAATACCTTACTGAGTTTTTTGTTCTCATAACAAGTATGAGAAAAATGGATATTGACTAGAAGTGTTTAGATTATAATATTTGAGTTGTTATGTATGAATTATGGCCTAATTATATAAAACTATAAACATGAAAATATCCTCAATGTGAAAGAAAGTAAAATTATTGACTTAACTTAGGATTATGTAATGATTTCAGGTGGGGGCCTTATAGTTGGTATCATAGGCTTGTTTTGATAACTTTAGAGGTTAGGGTAATATTAGTAGATTTTCCAAAAAATATTTTACCTTAGGTTAAAGATAAAATATTATAGTATTTGATGATTACAATATTACTTTTTCTAATCTATGTATGTTCATAATGGTTTTCTACAGATGTAACAGGGAAGATGTAGGGGGAAGGAACCAAGAGAAAACCATCTTTCTGAATCAACATCCCAAGATTATTGGAATTGGAACTAAGTTGTTTGTTGCATTGATGGATTAGTTGAATTAGGTGATAAATGGTGGTGGTTTCCATTCAAGAGAGAAACCTCATATACCAACGAGTAACATGATGATAGTGGAGCATTTTATGAGACAACATCCCCCATCATTCATAGGAACATCTAACCCCTCGCTAACTAAAGGATTGATTAAATCCCTAGAAAAGATATTAGATGGCATGGGATCCTTATAGAACAAAAAGGTAAATCTTTCAATTTATAGTTTTGAAGGGGAATCTGATCAGTGGTGGACAATGGTTAAAAATATCAAAGGAAGTGAAGTGATTGATGCCATGGAATGGGATGAATTTAAGAATATCTTACCTGATAAAAAATTATATTTCTCATCGGCTTAGGATGGACAATAAGTTATTGTAATTGAGAAAAAAGGACGATGATTTAGTGGCTATATATAAATAAAATTTCACCCATTTGGAAAGGTACATCACAAATTTTATCTGGGATCTTGATAGTAAGATAAATTTGTTTTACTCTGGACTGAAGCCATGATAGCAAAGGTCATTGGATTATTATGAGTTAAAAACCTATGAGAAACTATTTTTATGTTCTAATAAGGTAGATATAGATTTTTCTAATGATCATGTGTCCCATGAGAATAAAAAAATAGGCATATTTGAGAGGTAATGGAAAATAATTAAACAATGAATTTTTTTGTTAAGAAAACTAAATTTCCATATTTTGAGAAGTGTGGTAAAAATAATCTAGGATAATATCTTTAATAGTTTGGTAACTGATTTTGATGTAGTTATACTACTCATATTTCTCATGAATTCGAGGGAGATGATCATGAAAGCAATGAAAATCTAGTAGTGTGATGTTTTAGTTGCAATGAGTTAGGGAATTATTCCAATGTCTATCCAAAGTGGATTACCTAGGCTGGAAACCAGTAAGATCAAAAGGGTGTGGAAAAATCATTTTCTGCTACTATGGTTAACATTGAGCTATAAAATGAAGTTGTGATATGTATGTTATGGGTTTTTTTAAAATATTCCAATACTCTGTTTGATTCTAGATCATTATAGAATTTCATTTCGGATACATTTGGAAGTAAATTAGAAACATCACCTCATGAATTTGGTATAGAAATTTTGGTAAAACCTCCATGTGTAAATATTAAAGAAACCAAGATTTATAAGAATCTTCCTATTATCATTGGTGGGATAGTATTTCCTGAAAATCTTGTTGAACTTCCCATAGTGTATTTTGATATCAATTTGGGTATGGACAAGCTTTTAGTTTATCAAGCAAAAATATATTGAAAATCCAAGAAAGTTTTATTAAATGATTTCACACCTTAAATAAGATACCACAAAGTAGAGGGATTGATTAAAGATTATAGTTAAAGTTATGTATCATATGTTTTTTAAAAGAAATAAACAGTTTTGATTTGGGACATTACAGTGATGAATGGATTTATATATGTTTTTCCGGATGATTTTTTTGGTTTCATCCTTGGTCAGGAGGTTGAATTTACTATTGATTTACTTCTTGATGATAAGCCCATTTCTAAACCACTTTATCTAATGGATCAATTAGAAATGGTGTAATTTAAGAAATTAGTTTTAATAATTGACTAATGAAGTATCATTCGACCTAAAACTTAACCATTGTGTTCTTCTTTTTTATTTTGGAAAAGAAAGAATGTTTCAAGAGACTTTTTAATAAATATAGAGCCTTGAATAACATTATTATTAAGGACAAGTATCCTTTTCCTTATATTAGTTATTTTTTTTATCATCTCAAGGGATATTAGTATTTTTTGAAGATTGATTTGAGGTTTGGTTACCATTAGATGAAGGTGAAATAGGATAGAATACCAAAGATAATCTTTCGGGTGATATATTGTCATTATGAGTTTGTGGTTATTCCCTTTGGGTTATCTTATGCACCTTTTGTATTTATGATTCTTATGAATGGAGTCTTTTATCATCTTTTGGATCCATATACGATTGTGTTTATAGATGATATTTTGGTATATTCTAAAATCTAAGAGGTGCATGAAATTCACTTAAGGATTTCTTTTTAAACCTTAAAAGAAAAGAAACTATATGAAATATTTAGTAAGAGTGAATTTGGGTTATAAAAATTATAATTTCTTGGAAATATAGTTTCTAAATATTATATAATTGTTGAAACTTATAAAAAAATTGTTTAAGAGTGGCCAAGACCTACCAATGTCACAAAGATTCATAATTTATTTTTTATTAGCAGGTTATTACCAATGGTTTTTTGAAAACGTTTCTCATTTATCTAGCCCACTAACTAAGTTGACACATAAAAGGGTTAATTTTATCTAGGAAAAAGAATGTGATGATTGTTTTCCAGAACTAAAAGTAAAATAGGTAAATGCTTCAGTTTCATCCCTACCTTCCAGAAATGGTGAATTTTTTTCTAAAGTGATACTTAATTCAAAGGTCTTGGTTATGTCTTAATACATAATGATCAAGTAATTTCTTAAGATTTATGTTATTTGAAACCACATGAGTTAAATTAACCTACACATGATTTGGAATTAGCTTCTATTTTTTCATTAAAAACTTGAAGCCATCATTTGTATGGCATGAAATGTGAAATATATAATGATCAAAAATGTTTCAAGTATATATTCAAGAAAAAATAATTTAACATGATATAGAGGATATTTTTGAAACTATTCAAGTAATAAGATTGTATGATTCATTATCATCTTGGAAAAGAAAATAAAGTGGATGATGCTTTGAGTCTATAAAGTAATTATATATTAACCATGTTATGTTGGGAATGTGACCATTTTATTAATTATTTGATTAATTTTGTCTTGGAATTTGTTGGTGAAGAAATATTCATCAGTTTTGTTTTAGGTGTCTCTTAGATCATCTCTATTACACAAAATTAAGCAAGTATAGAAAGAAGAAATTAAGTTAAATAAAAATGGTAGAATCGGTTCAAAATGGTAAGTTACCTGAATTTAACATTTATAAAGATTGTGTTTTGAGATTGTGAAAGAGATTATGTGTTTCTTGTGATTCATGGTTGAAGAAATAATTTTTTTTAAAGCTCATAGTTCTCCATCTTCAATTTATCCTGGTAGTACTAAGATGTAAAAAGACATTTAGGATTATTAATAATGGGATGGAATGAAAATAAATATTTATGACTTTACTATGAAGTATTTGACTTATTAGTAGGTTAAATTAGAATGATAGTTTCCAAAGGGGATACATCATCCTTTTAAAATTCAAGAGTGGAAATGGGAAAATATATCCATGGATTTTGTAGTTGTATTACCAAGTAATTATGAATGTAACAAATAGATCTGGTTTATTATTGATTGACTCACTAAATATTCTCATTTTCATCCTATTCTAAACACTATGCCTCAAGATAAACTTTCTTGGTTATATATTAAAAAGATATTTTGGTTACATGCAGTTACTCTGTCCATTGCATCTAATCATGATCCCAATTTCACTTATACCATTTGGATAGGCCTTCAGAAGTCATTGGGTATTGAATTAAATTTCAGTACAGCTTTTCATCCTCAATCATATGGGTAGTCAGAATGAAGAATATAGATCATAGAGGATATTCTATGTGCATGTTCAATGGATTACCAGGGAAGTTGGGATTAAAATATTTCATTGGTTGAGTTCTCTTATAATACTAGTTTTCATTCAAGTATACAGATGGTACAATTAGATGAATTATATTGAAAGCGGTGTCAGACACCATGTTTTTGAGATGATGTCGGACGAAGGTGGATGATGGGACCAGAGTTGGTAGAGGATATGGAAGATAAAGTTCAGTTGATTCAGAGACACATGATGATATCCCAGAGTAGTAAGATAATTTTTTCCGATAACCAGATAAAACATATCTCTTTTGAGGTAGGTGATCATGTCTTTATTAAATTTTCTCTATGGAAAAGTGTGATGTGTTTTGATAAAAAAGGGAATCTTAGTCTATGGATCAAAGGACCCTAATAAATCTTTGACAAAGTTAGATCAGTTGCCTATTAAATGGATTTTCCTCCAATATTATCCCTGGTAAAAAATTATTTCATGTTCCAATGTTAATAAAGTGTATGTCGAATCCATATCATGTTTTCAGTCCATAAATAGTTTAGTTGGAAGAGAATCTTTCCTACGAGGAATAGTCAGTTCAAGTTTCGACTATAGAGATAAAGTGTTGTGGAATAAGGTGATTCACCTGGTAAAAGTTTTAAGGAAAAAACATATAGTTAAAGAGCCAACATGTGTATATAAAAATACTATGTGGGAAAAATAACCCCACTTATTTGATAAGTGAATAAATGTTGAGGATGCAATTTCCAAAAGGAGTGAAGGATGTAACATCCCAGGTAATTACATAAGAAGGATTTTTTTCTTATTAATTAATATTTATGAATTATAAAGTAATTTTACTCTAATGGGGGACTCTATGTTCAATATAATACCTAACATGAAACAATGAGTTTCTTCAAAATATTATGTTTCACATAAGATTGAGTTAGACTGAAAAAATAATATATTATTAATATTATTATTTTAAGTGGTAGTTTTTACCTAACTGTTATATCAAAAACAATTAATAGAACAAAATATATTATTTTTAAACATATTTATTAAATATTTTTACATTCACCCTATAAATTTTATAGACATAAAATACGAATAAATTTAGTTTTCAGCATAAAAAGCTCTAATATTTTTAAAATATAGTTTTGTTGCCTTTTGATGGGGAACCTATTTTAAATATAATTTTTGAAAATTTTAAAAAATTTATATGAAAAAATAAAATTCATTTTTGAAAGATAAATATCATAATTTACTGTTGGTTAATTTTTGGTATTTTTCTGAGAACTTTCATATTCTGATGAATAGTGAATGATACAAAATATTAGTTCAAAACTGCTTTTTCATCGAAATTATTTTTTAACTACTTTTGAAGTAAAATTAAATCATGTTTTTTTTAATTTAATCCAATATAGTTCATTTGAATCAATTTCACATTGAAATTGGATATAAAAACTTTGTGAACTTTTGAACGTTTTTACTTTAAAAACTCGTTTTCTCGATCCATCAGAGGGATTAATTTTAAATTAAAATTAGTCACTTTTTTGTTTTGAATTTTGAAAAAGGGGCTTATACAGTTTTAATAAGTATGATATTTATGATCTAATAGTATCAACAAAAGTTTTGAAAAAAAATGAATAGTAACTTTAGTAATTATTTTTATTACCACGGTTAAAGGTAAATGAGTAAATTAAGGGTAAAAATAATATCATAAATTTTCTTAAAGCTTATCCTAATTTAATTAGATAAGTTTATTTCAACCAAAATCATACTTGCGCTGAAATATAACTTTTGTATGATACTTTTATGACTTTAAGACATTTATATTATTTTATTCAAAGGAAAGACAATTTTTTCACTCTATTGTATTTAACAATACAATTTTTTTAATATGAGGTTATATAAGGGATATGTTTTACTATAAATATTATTTAGAAAGAAAACATTTACCAACATCATGTTAATTTATTTATAATTTTTATTAAACATATAATTAAATTAAATGGTGACACAATGATGGTACAACAATTTCTTAAATAGAAAATTTATTTATATTAATTCTATATTTTGAAGAATTCCAAGAGTGCCCTCTCCTCTCCTATATAAGGGAACACATTCTCCTCTTTTATTCACACTTCAAAACCATTTTAGTTCAGCCAATATATACCTAAATCGCTTCCTAGAATCCCTCTTTACATTCTAGAGGCCTTGTTTTAGGCTAAACACTCTCTTTAGAGGTGTTAACTTATTTATAAATGAAGATCACTCAAAAAAGAAGTACCATTTTTATTTAAGTATTTATATTTTATTTCTTCTTCCACTTCCTTCAAATATTCTTTATACATGATGAAATAATAAATCCATTTTAATAAATAGATTGATATGTTATTATTCTAATATAATCACCTAAATCTGACTTCACTTCCCTCAAATAGGAAAAGAATTAATCATTCACATGTGTGTGTGAACTATCACCTCCATGAACCCATATAATTCATTTTCCATAATCGTCTCTCAAGACAGGATATAATGATGCAATTAATGTACATAAGTGATATTCATGAAATATTTATAATTATAATAGAATAATATATCAATTAGCCCGAATGGCCAGAGGGCCTTCTTTTTATTTTGTTATAGATAATCCCCCTTTTAATGGTTGAAGGGGAACCTGTACATGACCTGTAGGCCCAGGGCACAAGGCCCGACATGACCCGTAATACATGACCTGAAGGCCTAGAGGCATACCATGCCCAATACGTGACCCGTAGGCCCAGCCCATTAGAACTGCCCCTCCCCAGCTTCTGCATCATTGATTGTCTTTAGCTTCCCACCTGCATTGTTGATCAGCTGGAATTGCCTCGTACAAAGTTGCACAGTGCCTGGTCCCGATGGCGGTTTCCAAACCCTCTCATTCTTCCAATCCGGTTAGCTATACTTCTGGTGACTGCTACTGGTGCTCTTATCCTCATCTGTAGCCTTCTCTATGTGTACTAGACTACTTCATGGTCTTTAATGGCTCGAAAGCCCCATGGACCTAAGGCCTTTGATGGCCTGAAGGCCCTGAGACCTATAGGCCCAAACCGGTGGCCCGAGAGCCCAAATTAGGTGAATAGTCCGGCTGCTACAGTACCAAACAATACCTCCTAAAGTGCCGACTACATTTCCTTCTACAGTTCCGAACAGTGCCTTCTATAGTGCTTGCAACAGTACTGCTACATTACCCCTGGAAATTCACCTCCACCCGGTTTCTATAAACATAAAAATGATAAAATCATTCTTACGTGCGTGTAAATTATCACCTCCAAGAAGCGATGTGATTTATTTTTAATTACCACATCACTTTAATAATATATGTAAATATATTTAAATAATATTAATAATATTATGATCATTATTTAAAGATAAAATAATAAATACCTTCTTTCTATAAAGATCATTGAAAAATGGAAACGTTACTCATGCATGCGTACGGAATACCGTCTCTATGATTGTAACATAGTTCATTTTTTATAAACATTATTAATGGTTTGACTTAGAAGTATAATTAATTTGTAAATTTCATTATTATTTCATTGATATTATTCTATATATGACGGAATAATAACCAATTTTGACTATGGACATCATATCAAAGTAATTTTGGACTCGTTTACTTAATATCTACAAATATCCGACATGAAGAAAAATAATTGAGTAATTGTTATAGCATAATAATAAGTGACATAAAAGGAATAATAAACTTGAGAATGGTTCTCAATAAAGAAAATAAATAAAATGACTTTATTATTCAGGAAGATAAATAACATACGTGACGAATCAGACTCGAGTTAAGGGACTTCATCCCAATATCCTTTCATTGAGCCATATTTTGAGGTTATACACCCCCTTCTTTTATGAGGTGTATAAATAAACACTTTCCCTTTTAATTTCATTCAATGTTTTTCTAAAAAAGCCTTTCTATATGGGGTGTTTTACATTCATTACAAACTACCAATGTAATGTTGTTTTTTAAGGTATACGGAGACAATGACTTATCTTCCATTGTGATAATTATTTGATATTTGGCTTCCTCTACAATCCATAATGATTTAAAAAAAGAAATTACTTGTCAATTTTTTTTGTTATTTTGCTATTGATAATGTTTTTGAAAATGCAATGATTATTTCAATATCTTGAAATTATTTCTCTTGAATGAAATGAAATTTTATGAGTGAAATGATGAAAATTAAAATCTTTTGTATGATATGATTATATAATAGTACATGGAAATTTGGTAGGTTAAAACGTGATAAACCAAGGATGGTTCGTTCCATGATAAACCCAGTATGGGTAGTTAAATTATAACCTCCAATGCATTGGTTATGGAATCCAACCATGTGGCTATTAAAAAATGTACGGATGTCAACAGCATGGTTGTTCAATTTTAGTATAATTATGTCCCAAGTTACCTTTATGTTTTATACATGCTTTATATGGTTTTTATGGTAATATTTGGATTACAAAAAGGGTAAGAAATGAAATTATTTTCAAGGGAAAGTATTTACTACTTATTAAGGGTGAAGAGTATTTCTTTATGATAAATTATTCATGGGTTTTTATGTTTTTATAAGACTAATCATTTTCCTTTTATTTTAATCCATTACTAAGCATTTTATTCTCATCCTATTTCTTAAAATGTTTTTCATAGGATTTAAGGGAGAATAAAGACAATGATGATATCAAGGATGATTATTTAACATGAAAATAAACCTTGTTTCATTTTAAATGTTTTTTTGTGAGAAAAATGGATAATGAGTAGAAATGTCTACATTTTAATATTTGAGTTTTTATGTATGAATTATTACCTAATTATATAAAACTATAAAGATAGAAATATCCTAAATGTGAAGGAAATTTAAATTCTTGACTTAACTAAATGTTATGTAATGTATTAAGGTTTGGGCCTTATACTTCATCTTCACAAAAAAATATTTATCATGAGGACCATAAGGGTCTTATTTATAGGATATAGTCTTGGAAAGTGTAAACAAGAAGTGGTGTGCGCTTCTTTATCTTGATCAGTTGATATGGATTAACAAGGAGTGTGGATTCTAGCACACTCAGGCAACTAACTTAGGGATCAAGCCAGTGAATTGAAAATGGATTCCTGGGATATCTACGTGGGTGATTGAGAGAGGAGCCTCCAAGATTAACTAGATTCTTGGGTGCAAGGTGGGAGTCTTGTATGAATGAAATGGATAACTACTTTTTAATTCATAAACATGTTATTCCACTCAGAGCAAATAAACTTTTTTATATAAATTTGTTAATGTATGATTTCATTAAATTTCTTTGAGATTTACTTATGTATTTATGCCATCATATCAAGGGAGTATCTAAAAATTGAACTTCAAAATATGATCTGATTTAGAACAAATAGGATTAGGTTCTGAGTTTAACATGACCTTTACAATGACTCAGATTTTGAAAGGTATTTTTTCATATAAAGGATGGTAATAAAATCCCTCTCATTATTGGAAAGTGATTCCCATAGACTCATGTGTTCACTTACTAATCTACAAGTCATCCTGCATGCAAGTTATTATTTTATAAATATTGGTGGGGATCCCTCTGCAACCCCCCCCCCCCAATTTTCCAAATTTTTTCTTCATATTAAGTTATATTTGAACATCAAAACTCATTATTCACTGGGGATATCCACATTAATAAAGGTGAGTGTTTTCTTTTTCATGATCTCTTAAACCATCTCATTGATCCCTTCTATAGAGGCTAGGAAGAATAAATTTGGGATAGGCACTAGGATGATGTCTTAAGGTAAAGCACTGGGGAAATTAACTTGGGTGAAGCACTAGGGTGAAGAAACAAGGGTGATGAACACACATGAAACCCCTTCCGTAAGGATTTCTTTCATTCCTTATCTTCTTCACTTGGTCATTGTTCTCTTCTCCTTTACAATTCCTTATAAATTGTTTTTTATACTTATCACCATTTAATCCTATTAAAAATTTAATGGCTAAGACGTCAAACATCATTACCAACACTGAGGTTGTTTCATGTATTCTGGAGATGATAGAGGATGGTGGAGAAAACACTTTATGCGCATCATACTTATTAGATCTGGTTCAAACCATGTGAAATCATCACCAATAATATCTATCATTAGTGTTCCTACCCTTTTATAACTATGGTCGCCTCTCAGGTTTTGAAATTCCAAGGTCATACACTAATCTTCCACAATCTTGGATTTCAAACTATTATCACTTAGTAAGTGTTAAATGTTTTGACAAGGGGGTGTTCATCCTTGGGGGGGACCCAGTTCACATTCTTCATCACACCATAAAAACTCTTGAAAACTGATTCAATATATATGAACCTAAAATTCAATATTATTCCTCAATATTCTATCAAACTATAATGGATTAAGGAAAATGTTGGGTAGAATACCAAGACATATTCCAGGGAGGAGGTGTGAAGCCTGATTGGATGTGAACATTCTTGTTCATCATGATATGCATTGAGTTATAAAATTATTTGAAAGTAGTATCTATACACGAAGTTTTTTAGATTTCACATATATATGTTTATAGTGATAATTAATTTATTCCTAAATTTCTCAACCATTGGAATCTATATAGAAACACCATCAACTTGGATCATGGGGAAGTGTATATTAGACTTTAGAGAATTTAAAAAATCTCTTTGGTGATAATCTAGGGATCTTTTATGAAGAGTTTAATTCTAACAAATATGTATGGTAATATTGTCGACGGAAATATAAATGGGCCCGCTCCATACTAAATATTGTTGTCAATATTGTAGAGGCAGTTCATTGCAAATGAACTAATATCAATTTCAAGTACTAGATGGGGGAATTCCTTATTAAAATGGGTGGTGGTACCTCATGAAAAATTCCCATAGGGAACCTCAAGATACATAAAATAAGATTTACTGGCACCTACTAGATTATGTTGGAGAGTGTATAGTATAAAAATTAGGTTTAAGAAACCAATCCCATTGACCTTATCCAAACTCAGCTGGTGGTATTTCTAGCCATGGGGAAAAGAAAATATCTACTAACCATGTGGGATTATTATAATGGTGTTTATATGATAACTTTCATGATAGTGTCCAAAATTATAAAACTATATCACATGGGTTTGGATGTTCTCATTCTTTCAAGAATTCATTGGTGCTTTCTTCACCTTCATAAGGGATAGGTTCCCTTAAATCTCTTAGGAATATATTTGGTTTTATAGGGATGGGTGGAAAACCATTTTGATGTCTATAGAATTCCCAATTTGTTAGAGGTTCCATGGGATATATTCAAGATATATATCTGAGTTGTATATAGTGTTAGAATTTTATCTCTAATGGAAGAGATAATTATAAAAACCATGAGAAATAATTTGGAATTTGAATTTTCTCTATATGGATCACCTTTAATTGGTGATATTTATGATAAAGGGGAAGATATCTTTATGCATCAATCTTATATGATGCCCCAATGAGACTGTGTATAGGAAACTCGGTTTGAATTCGGTATAATTTCTGAATCATACACCTCACATAACTTTTCTCATTAATTTCTATGAATACAGAACAAATAGTGGTTTCATTAACTAATTTTCACATAGAGAAACACCCTATAGGGGAAAGGTGGTATGGATTATGATAGATTAGAAGAATATGTAGGTCACACTTATGTTTTTTCCCCAAAAAATCCTTCGATATTGCTTCCAGGATATATTGATACATAATATCTTTTTATTCAAATATAATTTTGACAACCAACAGCCTTATTATTGTGGGATATACTGTTGTAGAGAAAGGGAATATGGTGTCTTGGAGGCCCCACCAAATATTAATGATGAGTGGTGTCTCGGATCTATCGGGTTCTCCACTCCCCATAGTTATCTAGAAATTGGTTTCCAAGAATTTGGAATATCTAGAAGCTAGGTTAAGGAAGTTTAACCCCCAATGACAAATTTAAGTCCCCGACTAAAATATAATTCCTATAAAAATTTGAGAAAGAAAGTTCATGAATCCTCTTTAGAAAATGAAAGGTGCCTATAAGTTTCCCTTCTGAGGATATCTATCTGAATATCATTTAATTCAAGTGGAGAGGATTGTTATTTTTTCTATTACACATGACCTATAGGAAATCCTTCATTCTAGATTCTAGATTCCACAAATAAGAAATATAAAGGCCCCGATAAAATTTTATTTAGACATTAATTCCATGGATGTGGGGAATAATATTTAGGAGTTGGAAATTATAATCCAGGCTACTAATTTTAGAGTCCCTATCATGAGAAGAGTTTAGTGTATGGTGAAAATACGAACCTTCAAATGGGTATATTTCTATCCCCATGATGAATAATGGGATGGAATTTTCAACCTATAATATGTAAACACCTTGATCACACTCATCCTTCCATGATGAAATGAATTTTAAAGTTCATACTTTACTAACTTATAGAGAAAAAAGAAGACAGAACCACTATTGAAATCTCTAAAATTCATAGCCACTAGATCCCACATATATTCAAAAGTCTATATGTTTTAGAAGAATTGGATTTATCCCTACATAAAAAATAAATTCAAAGGAATATAAAAGATAAACCATCTTAGATACTTCTTACTCTTATTCCAATCCTTAATCAGGTGTAGCCTGACCCATTTTCTTGGATTAAAGAATGAAAAAGGTAGAAGTGTTTGGCTTGATGCATCCTTTTAGTGGAAATAGGTTCATCTCTCAACCAAATTATGATCATTTATAAATATACACGTGTGCACCTTTGAGTGACAGCTTTATGATTTTCCAAGTCCAGTATCCCTGCCTACTGGGATTCCAAGGAAGAATCTCAAGAGTTATAATGAATAAACACTAAGTGAGACTCAAGTCTCTAATAGAGAGATGTTTTAACCTTGGGAAGAGGGGGGATGAGTAGCAAATGGTTCATAGGTAGAAGAAGGAACATTTATGATGATCGCACCACCAACCTCTACCAATAAAGGGGAATATGGCTCAAGTATGACTGCCAAATGTCATTATTATTTCATATCACTATTTCTAACATTATTTTTAAAAACATAACCCATTATGATTTTGGATTCTTCACACATGATGGATGATCTCCTAGAATTCAAGTATTTCATATCCCTAGTGCAGCTCAAGGATGGTAATAATAAATCTATCCTTCCTAAGGAGAAACATGGATCTACTCCCAGTTAACTATCCTATTTGGAGTTTCCAACTCTTAATTTTGGGGAAACAGTCACCCTAGAGGGTTGTCAATGTTTAGTAGATGGAGAAGATATAATGGGAGGCGTGTACACTCTTTTGGTATCTATATATAGGACCATGTAGATGACTTGTTCTACCATTGATAATGATCAAGGATTTCCCATTAAATGAAAAAACCAAGTGGTTCCTCTAATTGTGGTGATACCCATCATGGGGGTAGGTGAGAATCCATATTTCATTCCTCTAAATTTGAACTTTTGGGATAACATATATCATCACACATCCCTCTCAACTATGTTTTTGGCAGTAGAGTCCCCTACCATGGATTCCCATTTCCTCACGCCAATAGCCCTAGAAAGATACAACCCAATATATTCCCTGATAGAAAAAAATCTATAATACATTATAGGATCTAAAATGGATGTCAATATAGTATAGGAAACTTTTAATTATCACTGGTCCTTGGTTTAGATATTTGGAGAAGAATATGCAGACTTATCTTTTATCCTCTAAGAGATGAGTTGAATATGTGTGTTCACCAACTCCAATGCTACTTCCTATTTCTGGGTATTGGGAGTTTTGACAACCAGACCATCCATACCCCCATAAAACAACTCATTTTAACCTTATAATAAGGTTTAATTACTATAGAGTTCCTTTAAGAGGAAAACGAAGGGTAGAATCTACCCAAATTTTGGATGTGGTGCTTCAATAAGAATCTCAACAGGTAGTAGTGGAGATAAATCAGTAGCATCTTACTAAAGAATAATTCACTCATATAAACAAAATCCAATAATATCTTAACACTATAAGGTGGGGTAGTAGAGCCCAAACTTATTTCTACGGATACCCAATATGAGAAGGAAAAGGTAATTATTGAGGATAAAGGTCTTCCTATTATTAAAGAAAGTAATCCTAAAAATATATATGTACTTAATAATATCATATAATAATATCAATAGTCCATTAACAAGATTTATTCCTCGTTATAAGATATGTTTAGTAGATTAATCATGATTAATAGAGACTCCAATATTTGGATGCTCCTCTTCCCTTTGTCTATTTGATGAATAAATATAGATCTTAATCCTCACTGATTGTTAGTTTATCACACATTTTTATATTTCTTCCCATCCAAAAATAATTTCAAAAATCCCAAAAACATAAAATTGAACATCTCTAAAACTTTTTTATCATTGTATTTGAGGTGAAAAATGTCATTTGTATCCCCAAAATAATTGAGTTTGAAATATTTTCTCTTTGATGCAGCTCACAAATGGGTATAGAAATAAATACAATAATTTTAACACTATAGTTAGTCCATTTAAATGAATTATGATCTCCTATTAATGTCTCAAATATAGGTATATTCATAATTTCCATCACTGAAACACTATATTTAGTCTGTTTTGATGAATGATTAGATTCAATGTGATTAGGATTTTGTAAGGAGAATTTGGACCAAGGATTTAAAATCTCAATAAGAGTTACTATATACTAATAAAAACAAGGAATGATTTATATTATTCCTAGGACAAGATACCTAAATATTGTATATTTACTTATTTTAGTTCATATCTTGGACCCCACCACACACACACACACACACCCAACAGATTAATTTCTTTTCCTTTATCACCCTAACATGTGTCAGAGCCTTGTATGAGGAAGGATTAGTGGGTTGGGGCTTTGATTTTTCCTAGGTCACCCTTTTTGTGTTTATAACCTAACAATTTTTTGGTATCCTTTTTTATTAAACTCTCAAAAAAATTAGATCACATGAAGTTCATTTCTTGAAATTTAAGACCCCAACTTTCCACTCAATCCTCCCTTTGTGGGTTTTTAACCTTAAGGGTTTTTTGTATCATTCTTTAGGTAGTTTAAGTTTATGCATGAAAACCCAATATATTAAGAATTTTAGGTTGAATAGATTTTAAAAAGATACAAAATGGGGGGGTTCAATTTAAGGTCCTAAGTCTTGAACCATTTCCCAACAACTTCAAGTCTTGTGATATATTGAATATCTCAACTTGATGAATATCCCAACTCGGTTCATGGGGTCTTGACATGAGAGGTAAAACCAAATATTAAATGGTGAAAGAATATAACGAAAAAATATTTATTTGAAAATGGGTATGTGTACAAAATGGGTAACATTGTGGGTGTTCAAATCTACTTGAATTTTAGAGGTTATAATGTGTGTAAATCATAACATAATAGTGTCTAAATCGAAGGGAAATAGAGAATGGTGGGAGTAGGTTAACCAATAGAAACAATGGA
This sequence comes from Viscum album, assembly GCA_963277665.1. Classification (NCBI taxonomy): domain Eukaryota; kingdom Viridiplantae; phylum Streptophyta; class Magnoliopsida; order Santalales; family Viscaceae; genus Viscum; species Viscum album. The sequence goes on from OY728125.1 coordinate 386,337,990, forward strand.
AACCAATTCCACACATGATCTACTGATATCTTAGGGGGTTAACAACTACCTTTCCTTCTAGACCAAAACATCCCCTAGGGGTGACTTCACAAACTCAAAGTTGGTTGTGACATTTACCGTCAATTCCTAGTAGGGTCCTTTAAAATCAATCAACAATTTTTATCAATATTTATAAGAAAGGGAGAACCAATAGGATGTCTTCTCAAGGTTTTATAAGTATAGTGGGAGTATTTAGACTCATAGAATTAGGTTTCAAATGACTTCAACATCAAATTCATGAAGTAGTTTCAAAGAGAATAGAATATTCAAGATGAATTTGAGCACTATAAAGTTTAAACCCCCCACATATTGAACACATTCCTATATATAATATATATAACATGATATTCTTGGTATTATCACTTAATGGGTGTCCCAAATTAGTATAAATATTTAGTCCTTATATAGAAAATAGTGTACACAATGCACATTTTAAACACCCTTTGAGGGGTTCTAAGAAAGATCTACTCTAACTTCTAACTATATCAAGTGGTCTAGTGACTATAACATGACTTTTTATCCAACCATACTTTATAGGTTTTAAACCTAAAAAATTTATATACCTTCCACTATAAGTTTAAGGTCGTTCAATAAGGATCATACAATACTAGTGTTTAAATACATACATCTTTGACTAAAGTGAAAATAGTTTAAATTCATGATGCTAGTACTAAGGATATAAATGAGAAATATAAAACAACATTAAAATTATGATTCAAAATCTGAGAATACCATAATGAATTTTTCAACAAAGTTTGATGATACTGTAAAACAAGTCTCAAGGTCCCCAGATTATGTGAGGTGATATCAAACATCCACACAGGGTATGATCATTGAACATATTAAAATGATTTATTTCACTATGAATATAACAAGGAATATAGAGATTAGATTTCCTTTTTATTGGAACAAAAATTCCTTCAGTTTTATTGCCATATTATGGTCACATATACAGGAGAAACTTTGGGTCATGTATGTATTGCTAAGATGAGGTTTCCCTTGAATCCAGGTATACTTGTCTCTGATAGACATGACAGTTTTGTATCAATATAGGATTCTTGATACATGAAGTGTAATTTATGGGAAGGTTTTTTTGAATAAAATGGTGAAGGCCTCCAAAACATTAGTTGGATATGATTATTTTGTTGTGGTCATTTGGAAATAATTCTCAATTTAAAATGGTTTATAAATATTAACAACATCCAACAACAACTAGGGTGTCAAGAAATTTAACATCGCGTGATAAAGATGTGGGTGTTGTGTAGTTTAATTTCATTCAATAATGACTTGTGTGTTTTATAGTTTAATGTCATTCAATGGGGACTTAGAAATTATGTGGTTTAATATCATGAAACAATGACCTAGGTTTCATAAATATTAACATCATAATACAGGGACGTTGGTGCCTATATTTTACTACAATTCACCTTAGTCTTGTCGATCAAACTAATTTTGCAGGTCCTCTATGCTCCTATGAGTCACACTCAATTTGAGAAAAAAGAGGAAAATATGTAATCGTCCAAGTCATATTTCAATTCATGATAGGGGACATGTTAGGGGAATATTCATCTTGATATCAAAAAGAGCCTCTATATGGATCCATCTCTCATGTATGGGTGATAGGTAGTGTGTAGTTTAATGTTAAACAGTGAGGAAGATGAGGGGAATTGGGTTCTTAATACCATATTTCAGGTAGGAAAAAAATCAAATGTTATCCCTTTTTAGAGATCAAACCCACATGTAAGGATAAAGAGTAATTTCTCTTATGAAATTTTGGTGATGGGGAGAAATGTGGGTGTTTTGAATGAATTAATCAAGATCATAGGGAAACTTTTTACTATTTGGGGTCACCTAAGGTAGGGTTTCTCAAACCCTATTACTGATTAAGTTACATATTCATAGATTTATAACCAAACCAATTCCAAAGGATTAAATGTATATCTACTCACACATAGGGTGGGGAGCACTTTATTTGGACATTAATTTTTGTTGTGAGGTCTCTTCTGTATAGATTAAAGCCGTTTATGGGGAGAAGGACTCCAACCTAATGTGGGAACATAAAAAATTTATTAACTGAGTTGGAGAGGTCCAAACACTGGGGGGAAGGAGAAAATTTTTTTAGAAATAATGGTTGGCCCTAGAATAATAGGTCTTAACATCACTATGTACCCTATAGAGAGAGTAATCAAGTTATACAGAATTCTTGAAGATAAATCTTCTACATAGATCTTTATTGTATGAATAGAGGGAAAAAATTTCATATATATGATTTGTCCCATGATATGTGTTCCAAGAATCACTATATCATCCAATAGAATAGGAATCAAGCCACACATAGTTATTAAAGATAAATTATATGCACATATCTAGCACATTTGCAGGGAAGTGGGTATTTTGAATTTGTTTTTTGGTTAGGCTCAATGTAGGATATCTGAGTGTCACTATATATCTCAATAGTATGGGAATTAATTCACACATAGTTCTTATATAGATTCATTCCATACACATATCTAACCTATATCCAGGGAACAGGGTATTTTTCTTGCATTTTCATAATTGTTAGGACTAATCCAGAATATATGAGTGTCACTATATATAAAAATAAATTGGGAATAAATACATATGTAGTTATTATATTACATATTAAGTAGATCAATATCATATATTATAAGGAATATATTGGTCTTGGTGAAGGATAGTGAAAGGATCACGATGGGAACTATGAGAAACTAGTATGGATTAAACTCTCAAGTATGATAATATGGCCCATAGAGAGTGTTCCACTCTTATCATATTAGAATCTGGTAGAATGGAATCATGGGTATCTGGTAGTTTATCACTATGTTACTATGAATATATCATTTAGTTTTACATCATGAGACTAGAACCTCATCGTACAATTTTATGTCATGTGACTATGACGTTGTGAAGTAATTTTAAATATTTTTACTAGGAAATTGTTGTGTAGTTTTACATCATGTGGCTATAAAGTTGTATACAATTATGTAATGTGACTAGGAAGTTATCATTAAATTTTACATCATGATACTAGGATGTCCTTTGAACATATGTAAGTATTATACAAGTATTTCTTGAGAAACCTTGCATTTGTAGGAGGCATGGTGCATTATCTTTCTATAAATATCAAGGAGTGGAGTCTATTGAAATAGAACTTATGCATGACACAAGGAATATCCCATTTTTTCTAGATTTTGGGGTTTATTCCATAGCATCATTAGGATTTTAAGATCCAATACCATATCCCCTTGGAAGATTAATTATAGGATAACTTTCTTATTAAAGGCTCGTAAAATCTTATTCTAATTTACTTCTAGGTTGTGAAATGTGCACAACATCATATCACCAAGTCTCTTTAACTAATCCAAATGATTTTATAATTGTTAATATTTTGAGAGGTATAAATAGATTTAAGTGCAAAGTGAGGGCATTTGAACATCAATGGGTAGCACCAACTCTGTTCTATAGGCAACTGAATATGGAATTTCTTGTATGGAAATACGAGTCATGATGTGATATGCCTTCCAGGAATACAGAATCTTATCTATCCAATATTTCTAATCCTTATCCACTATCTTCTAGATTATTTTCAATAGATTCTTATTGAAAGAATATATTAATCCATTTTTCATTGAATGAATGTGGGAAGAGTGGTTTGACTCAATATTATATTCCCGATACATTATTTTCAACTCAAAAGAGCAGAAATTGGTGTTGTTGTCTAATATTATTGTGTAGGGGACACTAAATATTGTAATTATGTGGGATTTCATGTAGTGGGTGATGTTCCTCATTCTGAAATCCTTAATGGGTATAGTCTCAGAAAATTTTCATAACAATTCAGTGTCCATAAGGATGTACTTGAACTGCCCGGTTATAGCTGAAGGATGTGAACCCAAGACATCCATTCCCCATATTTAAAATGGAAAAAAGTATTTGTATGTATACAAAATATCCAAGGATTTATATATTAAGTTAGAATTTATTTTACATGAATGTAACTTCTGGTTGAACTCCACGCAATCTCAAATCATTATTAGTAAGAAATAGCCAATTCTATTGATTTGAAGGGAATGTTTGGTCCGTAACTAATAATCACCATGGGATACTGCATGGATTTCCTATATAATGGTGAGGATATCTCCTCCTTATATCCACATGAGAAGGAATCCATAAAAACCTTACATTTATAGGAACCTTTATTCATTTGGGGTTTCATGGAGGATGAGGTTTTCAATATGATGTTGGATTTATTTCTTCTTAGACATGTCTAATGAAATAATATATATTTGAAGATACTCTATTATAGATTGAATACATCCAATAAGAGCATCACCTAAAAAGGATATTGTCACATTATCTTCTAGGCCAACTTTGATTTCAGGGATTTTATCTATGTCATAGAAAATGACTGGGGAAACCACCATGTGGTTTGTAATGCATAAATCTATCTCATCTTAATCAGGATCGACCAAGACCAGAGCTAAATTAACCAAAAAAAATTGATTGGAATTATATAAATATGGGATATGATTTAATGTTGGATCAAAGGGTAATTTCACCATTATTCTCTTCACATAACCAAGGAGGTGAACCAACCCTGCATTTTTAATGGAATATTCACCATTAATCTTCATAATCACCATATCTGAGTCACCTTTAAAATTTAAATAGGTTACTTATAGTTGTAGAGACAAATACAAGCCTACAATGAGGTCTTGGTATTATTCCTCATTATTGGGAAAAACTTTGGATAGTTGAAAGGAATAAATTAAAACTAAAATTTTTGGGCAGATAAATAAAATCCCTAGACCAGCTCAATTGAACTTTGGGTCTTACTCCCCTCCCCGATTTAAACTTTGGGAGGTGCCATTGAAATACATATCTCATGTCTAGGGAGTGTTGTGGGCATATAAAACCTCCTCTTCTCAGAGTTTGGAATTCATCAGAGTGATTTACAGGGTAGGTTGAGTTGGGAGGAAATATACTAGTTCCCACCCATTTATTTCCTTCTATGATAAAAATTGAATATCATATTTTTGTAAGATAACCACCAATTGATCCAGATGTTTGGTAAATATAATATGGTTGAGGATATACATGATTGGGTCAATGTGATAGATCGATTGGACCACATGGTGTTGTAAGTTGTACCTTAACTTTTGTACTATGAAAATTTGTCCAAGGAAATTTTTCTTGATGCTAGAATATTGAGTCTTGGTATCTAGCATTGTTCTTCAGAGATAGTAAAGACTATTTTATTTCCTTGCATCATTTTTATACTTAATGTTGAAACCAATTTATCACTCCATGTTGGCCACATATAGTATGAGTTTATCCCTTTATTGGTAGAATCAAGACTAGATGATGCATTAGATTTCACTTTTATCTTTTGAAGTCATGTTGACAGTCTTCATACAAGGGTTAAGTGACTCCCTTCTTCATCAACATCATGAAGCAAAGGAGTTTTCTAAATATATTGTATATGAAACACCTAATATAATTAATTAATCCTTGAATCCATATTAACACTTTGATAATTTTAGTAGTTAGACCTTAAAGGTTTATGATAGTCTTATCAGGTTTGACCTCAATATTGTGGATATGTACCACAAAGCTAAGTAATTTAATTGACATCACCCTAAAAGCGCACTTCAAGGGGTTCATATTTATTTTTTTTTATTCCAGTTTAAAAAAAATATTTAAATTTTGGAAATATTATCATGGAACTGCCAATATTTAATGAAAATATTAACAACATGTCATTCCTCAATATTTTCTAAAAATAGGTCAAATATGTGGTGTATAGTGGGCTAATATGTGAAGTTGACATTCCTCAAAAATAGGGCATGACTTGGTAGTAGAATATCCCATGGGATACTCTAAAAGTAATGGAATCCTCATCTTTAGGGTATATATTGAATTTATTATACCCTAAGTATCCATTTATGAAGTAAAGATATTTGAAACATGTGGTCACATCTATCAATAGTTTTATAATCGAGACTGGGAAGTCTTCCTTCAGGAAATGCTAAATCAGATCTATGAAATTGATCCAAACTCTAATCTTGCCATTATTTTTCTTAACAAGGATGATGTTGGTGAGCTAATTAGGGTATATGACCTCTTGAATGAAGTTGGATTTAATAATCTTGTCAAATTAAGATTCCACTTCACTAGTGTGGGTCATATTCATCGTTCTGGTTGCCTACATGAAACTATAATTATTTTATGTAAATCCCAAATGATGGTTGGGCATGTCAGAATCCAACCCATGTATACCTATATAATTTTAGGAAAAATTATATCCATGATGATTAAATATGGATATGTATATCTATTTATTTTTCTGATTAATTCATACACTGATCAATATAGGTTTTGAGTCCTCATCTATACAAAAATTCACTAGTCATAGCTCATTGATTATAGTAGAAATTCCTTCCTCAAATGATTTATGGGCCTCTCTAAGTTAATCTGACTCTTCTTCTATATCAATTTCAGTAGAAGTAGGTGATGATGTAATTTCCTCATGGATAGAAGATAATGTGGGGGAATATTTGTTCATTTTGAATGATGGGTAATCATTTCTAGGTTATAAGAGTGTGAATTTGTTGACATCATTATCGAGGGCATCCTGAGCATTCCCTCCCTTTACTTCACTATCATCAGGGGTAGAATAAGTGACATCATACTAAAAATTTGGTGAAATAACATGGGTTTTTTCAATTTTTATCAATGAGGTGGGGGTTCTATTTGGATGGTCAATAAATAATCACTTGGGTTTTTGAGACTAAATAGGAACTATTACGATCAGAAAAATCATCATCTTTTGTGTCAATCTCCTCAGGTGTGACTCGACTACCTCTTGGGGGCCTATCTTTGTTGAAATGGTTATTATTATATAGACATATTCTAGTGAAGCTTATGAATATAATTTTCACCTTAGAGATTGATTTTTTTCCTCCTTCAAATTGATGGGAAATACGTAATCTTTGATAAACAATATTTAAGGGTTTTCTGGTTGGTTCTCAGCCTGTTGAAATTCAAAACATGTTTATTTCCTTTAATCATTAGATTATTTATTTCCCACATATAGATACCCACTTCTAATTACTGGGATTCACAAGATGAAATTAGGTAATCATTTCCATAAAGTACTCCAAAATTTCCTTTAATGGGGTACTTTAAGTACTGATGGTATCACAAAGGTACCATTGCATGGGTGTTAGTCTAAGATCATCCTAATGTGACATTAAATTTTGGGTATTTCTGGAACTCAATGAACTCAGTGTTAAGGAAAATACCTCTAAATTCGAATTTGATTTGGATCCTTCTAAATGGTTTTTCTTGATCTTATCATATCCGTTTAATGGTTGACCGTGAGGGAGAAAAATCATTTTCACCATACCCAAAGAATTAGAAAGTCCAAATTAGGGTGAATTTGATCCCAAATATATTTTAAATCATAGCATGATGAATATAATCATTTTCAAGAATTCTTGAGATTTATAAGGGTATAAAGTTCCCTAAAAAGTGACCTCTTAGTCTTTCTCTTTGAATGATATAGCTATATGAAAATTTATAGAAGTTGTCTCTACAAGACACACCTATATAACTACAAATTCCATCTCAAATTATTAAGTCTCTAATGAGCCATAAATATTTGTCCCTTAAGTTATTTCGAGAGGTAATGAGTAACCAAGATTAAAATTTCGGATGGAATAATAGAGAATTGTTTCAAAATTTCATAATTTTATACTAGAGGTTGATGATTCCCAACACGATATTTCAATTTAATCATTGTATTAGACACTGATGTTCTTGATGAAGAAAGATATGGAACCATAAAAAAAGTTGAATGTATGTTCATTAACAGCAAGTAAATTTGGTATGGTCTACCTACTCGTTAGGGTTGGTCAGACAATTTTACACCTTCCAACCAATATTCTAAGAAAACATTACTTTGATAGGCCCTATAGGATTTAGGGGTATCTCTATGTTTCTATTATGATCAATGAAGTTTTTTCCCTTGGTTTATCAATATTTATATGTCTTCAGTGGTGAAATATCTAGAACATTGACATCTTCCATGAACATGTCTTACTTGGTTCCCTCAACTTCTGTAGCCTCTAACTTTTGTTCCTAGGTTAGGCATGGGGAACTTGGGTTCACGTGTATATTATTTATTAGATAATAAAACTATTAAATGGATGAAATTAATATAATTTAAAAATAATTCTTCACCTGAAGGGATTATTTTGTGAGGTATTTCTTGTGTTCTGAATGATGGGGGAAAGAATTCTATGAGAGTTTGGGATGATTTGGGAGTTTTCAATGCCCCCTCTTCCTACTCCTTCTTTCATTAGATTCACTTACCTCAAGTTTATGGATAAAATGTTGTCTCTATGGATGATGTGATGGGAACTATGACCAAAAATGGATGATTGATTTATTCCCTGAGGATGGAATGAGACTAATCAATCGTCTTTTAGGGCATCCAGTTATTGAACTTTTTTCCCATCTGGTTGATAATTCCTTATAGTTACTTTTCTCCTTTGGTGGGATAGTAGTTACATGGGCCACATGGTATAGCTATTTTCCCAATTTTATCTATTTGAATTCAACCATTTTTTGGAAAATTTATTTAAATGTGTAGTATTCTTGGATATTATGGTCCAAAATCTGATGGTAAGATAAATAGTCATGGTGATCACTAATGTTGACTTTGTTGAGTATTCTAGGCTCAATAATCTTGAAGAGATTTTTTTTCATAGATATAATGAAGTAACCAACAATATGTTCTTTCCAAAAGGAATAGGTTTTTTCATCCATTCCACATATTTTGGGTGACCTTGATCTTTATTAACCTTTGGATGAGGGTGGTTTTATTATTATTGTACCTTTACGGGTGATGTAAAGAATTGTGTAACTTTTATAGGTTCTTAGGAGACTTTTTATGTTGGTTTAACTGTAATAGTGGTATTTTATATCTTACAAAACCTTTTCCCCTAAGTTGTGGTTGTGCGAAAATATTTTTCCCTAACCTGTCAAATAGTATCCTCTAGATGTTTTTTCATGTCTATAAACTCCTATAACCTACTCAAATTTTTTTATGGGATCAATGATTTATGAATTTCATCATGAAGATTATTCATGAAAATATCTAGTGGATTCTCCTATGGGAGAAAAATGGTTAACGAGTGTGGAAATCCATTCTATCTAGTGATAAATTCTAAGACTCTCTTATTCTCATTATGCCTCTAATTTGTGACATATATATCCGTCATTTTCCAAAAAATGGAGCTAAATTATTAAATTAATTAATGACAGATATCTACTCATCTTGTTATGGATCCATCTGGTAAACTATTATACCAGAAAAAGATCAACCCCATTAGAGGTTACATGAAATATCATAGATCTGTTACCTCCTACTGATCGAGTGGGCGTCATAGGGCCACATAGAGACACTAAATATGATATATGTTTCTCCAGACCTCCTATAACATTGATGGTTGGGAAGAAGGGATTCCCTAAATTTGGCGGTTGAGGAGTGGATTCCACCCATTCTGGATATGGTTACCTTTTAGAATGCACCAGGGCATGTCACCCTTCTATGGATTCCATTAAAGTATCAAGAGACTCAATAGTGTGAAGGAGTTCATGGTAAAATATTGTTTGGGTTGGGCCCTACACGTGGGTAGAATATAGATATTGATGGGGTCACCCAATATACACTAGTGATTTATTCATTATTCGAGTTGGGATTAGGTAACTTCATTAAAATGAGGTAAGTTTCTGTTATAATGAAGTAAATTCTTGGTCATCCTCAATCACTAGGTTTAAGTACACTAGTTGCCTATATTATACCAAAATCTGTTTCTTAGACTCTTCTCTTATGTGATGAAAAATTATCACTTTGATAGTTTAAGGAGAAACATTTTCTACCATTTAGAGACTATACTTATTAAAAGTATTTCCCTGGAGTAATTTAGTGTTTAAGTGTTTTAGAAGGTGTATCTTGACTTTGTACTATGTCAGTTTCTCTTCAAAGGAGATAACTTCAACCTCTTCAGGTGTAATGTTAGACATAAATACTCTTCATTTTATACTTCAAATAAGTATATCAAGGGGGTGGTAACTGATCAATTGGAATGAAAAAATTATTTTAATTTCTTTGATTATTGGTGTGTGATCTATACTATAGTTTTTTGGTGTTGATTATATCATGAGAAAATATTTCTTTATTTCCTAATTTAGTATCCACATTTTGGTCTACATTGTCTATTAGATTAATGGTGATAATTTTTAATAACACATATCAAGAAGCAAGGATCACTTCATCATCACGAAATTATTCACATGATCATTTGATGCATATACCCACTTCTAAGGGTACAATAATTCCCTCCTTTGGATCACCTTTACTAACACAACATTTTGGTTTATGACCGCTATTGGTTTTGATTTTCTTTATTACATGTTCCCCCTGTATTGATTTTTTAATAGTGATCCTGAGGAAGTATCCAACCATCCATAATAAGCATACCCCAAATGATAGGGGTGTCTCACATGGAGGTAGGAATGGTGGGGGATTCAATTGTTGAAATTCACCATATAGATTGGAAAAGTTGAACCTTCTTGGAGAAGATGGTAATGACTCTCTAGCCTCTAAGGTTATGGTTGACTTGGTTATCATACTGACACATCCTATACCTATAGAATATTTTATTATTCCAGGGGTGGTGGTGGTGGTAGAATCACCCTCATCCCTATGGGATGGGGTTGTCTAGGTCCTTCCAATAGCACATTCGGGATCCCTAAAGGATTTTATGATTCCAAGGGTGGTAGTTGTGGTGGTAGAAATTTCTCCATCCATATGGTTTGGGTTTTTTCCCAAAATTTATACCAATGCGATGTTAATTATTTTTTGTTCTTTTCCTTGAGAATGAGATTGGTGAAATTTTTTCTCAGAAGGTAAATTATTTATCATAGTAAGTTGTCTTATATTTAGGGGATTTTCCTTTATCAGTTGGGATTTTTCACCAACCATTTGTGAGAATTTTCGTAGGATCCTATCTACAGATTTCTCTTTTTGGTCATGTATCTTTTGTTCTTTAGAGGTAGGATGGTTTGTGTTACATACTATCTAGAACACATATAATATCAAGCTCATAACTTCCCCTATAGAAATGAAATTGTAGGACACCTTTTTCAAGGGACACATTTGGCCCAAGGATGAGGTGAAGTGAAATAATCCACTCCCAAATGAACCTCAAACATGCACATCATACAAGTTGTTAGTGATTATCTTTTATAGTTCTCTTAGAAATTGGAGAAAAGAACATCACAATTTCTCATAGTGTTTCTATAACTTTAAATTTTTATCCACTGAGAAAGTAGTGAAGTAATTATAGCAATATAGTTTGCAAAGGGCCTAGAGAAGATCTACATACCATGAATATTTGAGGTTTTTGTCCTATAGATGATAGATGATCAACCATAGGTTATGACATAAGTAAGGTAGAAAATCCTTCTCTAACACCACTAGGATGTAATATCAAGGAGTGGTAATGGGCCATAACATAGTAGATAGGTTTTCCTTGGACAATTCTTTCCACATGCATATGTCATCTTCATCATTAATGGAGTATGTATCTTTCATCTAACCTAGCCATTGTGGTTTCTTCCCACTCAATTTATTAGAAATGGGAGTTCTTACTACTATTAATGTCGATGGCATTCCATGGGTGGTAGTTAAGTCCATGTATAAGACCAACCTTATCCCCCTTGGGTAATTCTTGGTATGAAGTAATTATTGATATTTATTAAACAAAGGGAGGAAATTTAGGTATGTGTTATAGGGAGGAAATCCAAAACAACATATTAGAGTATCATGGGGAGGACCTCCTCAATTGAAGATGTTAAAAAAAATTCATCCATGCACATTGTAAGGCATGATACATACGTTTAATAAAAAAATTCATTTACATTTCATAAGGACAAGCCATATACTTAAGTATTCTTTCCATAATATCATTTGAAGGAATTACATACATTTAGGTATTTACCTAAGGTGGGTTAAGTGGAACATAAAATGTAAAATCTATTCACAATTTCATGATCCAGTTGGTAATTAATATAAGGAGGCATACCATTAAGGTGGTCAAGATCAAACACACCTAAATGGGCTCAAAAGTGTCAAAAAACTAAAACACCAATTATGGAATATTACCCTAGATGGGGTGTTGTACATTATTAATATAACTACAAATAACTGATCATGTTTATGAAAATATCATAACCATACTGTTCTAATGAATAAAAGCATGGAATATAAATTTAATAAATGGAACTCAATGAAATTAGAAGGTCCCACACATTAATTCCAAATTCAATGAACTTGAGGGATGAGTTATAGACCATCCACCTAGTACTCATATGAATATCCTCCTCCAGTACCAGCCTCTAATTTGTCTTGAATCAGAGTAGATCTGAAAAATAGACATGAAATCCTAAACCTTGATAACTATGTCGAGAGTAAGAGAAATAAATAATGGATAAAAAGGACTCAATTATTAATCATTGCATATCCAATATGGCAAAATGAAGCTCAATTGGAACCTAGATGAATGGGGTATCACAATCCCTATATGTATCCTTCAAAAGCTCCATAATGATAAAAATGGAGGTCCATCACACTGGAAATCAGATTAGGGAATAAGCGTTAATTTAATTAGAAAATTAAGGGTAAAATGGTAAATCTACCTAGAAAATAGCATGTGCATGGTTTGGCCAAACTCTTTTCCAAATCACGCGATATCCATGCATAGGAACCTAGAGAACAGGGGCACCCACATAGTTAGTCAGCAAGATTAGTGAACTATGTGTCAACCATATGGAATGGCTCTAACCAAAAATGCAGACCATCTGGATGGTTTAGACTGACCAGGTGTCCCCCCAATATGGTTTACTCTAACCATGTGAAATGGACATATTTTCCAAAAATTTGGGTTCAGAGCTCCGAACAATCCCTAGACACCCCTTAAGACCTTTGTGACTCATTAAGCATCTACTTTAGGTCCATAAAAGTGAATTAGACTAAAATTTAGAGGATTTGTACCTGATTCAAAAACTAGGTTCTTACAGTCTTTCCCCCTTGAAGGAACTCATCCCCAATTTCACCTTCCCAGGGAGGTGAAATTCTATCTAAGAATAACTCTGTCCACTAAGCACCTTCATCAACCTCCCACTCCCATCTCTCATCCTGTACATGGTTATTCTTCCATAGCACTCGTACTAGAGGGACATACTAGCCTCAGACTGCCTTCGTTCTTCTATCGATTATGCATGTAGGATACTCCTCAAAATAAGTATTAGAATCAAGCTCAACTTCATTGGTTTCAAAAGAATGATACGGGTCAGAGAAGTCAGAAGAATCTCATACCGCCATGCATAGCTTTTGTAAGGCCTCTAGTACTTCAGTGCTGATAAATATAGGAATATGTTCTCGCCCATGGTTTATTACATTTAATTAGAGAGATCATCTTCTAGATGCTCTATTTGGGGAAGACTGGAAAATTTCTAGGTTGAGAGTCTCCTTAGATGACTCTTATAACTTTGGTGAAGTTATTTGATGGGCCCCTTGGAATAGGGTAAGAATATTAGTGTATATCTTATTTTATATTGGTATATACAAATGGATCCCTTCATATTGGGTGAGAATATCTAATCACAATTCAGTAACGAATGAGTTGGGTGGTTGGGATTCTTTTAGCTGACAGGGAGTGGGAATGTTTGCTTTCTTTTTGAGATTTCTTCAGGTTATAATGGTAAACCCTCAAGATGGATGCTGAAATATAAATCCACTCTTATATTCCTATTAAAATATATCTATCATCCTCTTAAATGGGAATAGGGATATGGGCCCCCTCTTACGAAGACATCGGGATGTGATGGTGGGCCTCTTTAGCACTACTATGAATAGGAATTCAGTCCCTCCCTTAGGTGATCTCTATGATATATTGATTACTACTGTCTACTGATTCTGCTAGAATATATTTAGAGCTCTATATATTTTGGGTAGGGACTTAGTCTTTTCCATCTATTTCCTCTAAAATAAGTTGATGATATTAGGAAAAGGGAATAAGAATTTTTGTCGATTCCGTAGTGGGAATGGGAATATTCACCTACTTATTTCCTTTATTTTTCATCTGGATATATTGATGTAATTCATTCTAGGGGAAGGAATATGTGCCTATTTCTAGGTTCTTCAAAAAATATACTAGCAGGATTACTGATCATTAATAGGGTTATGAACCAACCAACTAGTCGCTATAATGTTATATTGTGAGGGTTTTCTAGGAAAATAGAAATGTAGGTCTTCCCCCTTATCATTTTTATATCATCATACATAAAGAAAACTCTTATATTTACCTGAATGAATGGAAACAGAATAGATATTTCAAGTGTATTCCTCTGTGGGTTACTGAGTAATGGTAGACACAAAGAAATGGTGATGGGGTAATTTTACATGATTCCTCCTGATCAACCCCTGATCTAACGTGAGTTCACTGTTGACCTATTGATTCAAATTCCTAAGATAATGAGGGTATTTATTATCATTCACCAAGGATAGGTTCTAAAAGTGTTTGATGGTGGTGATATTCAATACTAGCTCCATTATAACTATCCTTGGATGAGAGAGGTTTCATGATTCATCACTTAGATACCCTTGCATGTGGTCTCTAAGGTCATGATGATATCATGCTGATGGTACTCCCTTAAAATTGTGTTTTCCACCTAGTTATGGAGACACTGAATCTATGAAATTGTTCCTCTAATTGAAGAGTATGTGATTTTTTTTGTGTAATTATGGGAGATATTTATTGATAATGATGAAATTCCTTTGGATTAAATAAATTTCTAGAGTAGTTACCTATAGACAGAAAGCACAAACAAGAACACATATATGTAAAGATTCATAGGTAAGTGTGTGTTTAATAATAGAGTGTTCATTCGCCCCAGTTTCCTATTTAGACCTATAATTATCAATTGTTCCTTCAAATTAACCATATATACATGATCAAGGTATACACACTAATAATTACCACTTTCAATCCTACACTCACTTTATAAAAGTATTGGAGTTTGTATTGTAGAACCAATAATGTGTATTTTGGATTACATGTATATTAAATGAAGTTAATATTAATTAAAATATCTTATTATATATAATTCATAGTTCTACATGAATTTATTATAATAATGTCCTAGATTATCTATCGCATTGACAAGGGTATAGTAGTTCCCTTCTATGATAAGATCCTTAAAATGCCATCACAAATATTTTTAAATTTTATTCTATAGTAATATAACATTCTATAATAGGGAAGATAGTTTGTTGACCATTAGTTCTGATTAATATAATCATATGATTCCTTATCTCTCTAATTTTTCACTTGGTAGTCTCTAAATGGGAGATTATGAGAACAAACCCACCAGTTGAAATTCCACAGGTTTATGTTTCAATGGATATTTTTATCTGCGAGCATGTGTAATGGTTATTAGACTTTAATATCATTATTAATGCATTGAATGACTTTTTCACTTATTTGTATTTCTATAATCCATGATAAGACCAATTCATGGAGAAGTTATCTTATTGGATGTGTCACAAATAACGTGATATTAATGGATCAGTCAAGGAAGGATTTTTCCATTCCATATTCATGCAATTTGATATCTCAACCCTTTGATTTAAATAAAATTTTCACATTAAAATCCTTGTAAATGGTGTAACAAAGTGTTCATTTCATATATTAAAATAAATATATATCAAGCATATAGGTTGATGACATAAGTGAGAAACCTTCGTGATGAGATATAATGAAAAAGGGATTAAATTACACATTGAGCGCTCATGTGTGGTTATCAACATTGTGACATTATCATCTTTCTCTTGGGTGACATGACCCATTTCTAGATAGTAATCTGGGACTTTCGGAAATCACATCTAATGCAAATGAAAAATAATCCTAGAGGGTCACACACTAATTGATTCCATTTATCTCAAATTAAATTATATTTTAATTGAGTTATTGAAATAAATATTATTCTCAAAATAGAGTAATAATTTTATTCAAGATTTAATAATTGTATAAATTAAACAAATGTTTATTTGAAATGTAAATAACATAATTATCTTGATATATAAATTATTTATTTATTTATTAAATGAGTAAATATTTATTTAGGTATTTGGTGCACCCACATAGCGTTGTTACCTCTCTACAAGATGCGTACAAATTAGAAATTTATATTTCTCCCAACCACACTAACAACAAAGGTGTAGAATAATGAAAGGGCATGGTCAATCCCACAGTGAGTAGTAAAGCGTAATGAAAATTCTTAACCAAAAGTTATGTCATCCAAAATTAATTAAATTATTATTGTAATAATGAAAATAAGATAAATAAATTCAAAAGAAAAATGGAATAAGAGAGAGAAATTGGTTTCGAAAAGTGGTTTTCCTAAATAGAAATTTTGACTACCCTTGTAAAATAATAGTATCCATTAGTGGAACAATTAATAAATTTTATCAAGTTAAAAATGTTCAATATCTATCAATTTACCATAGAATCTCAATTAATTATGGTCTGATAAATCAAAATAACTAAATTATATTAAGATAATATTTCTAAATGAAAACTAATAATCAAATTCCATGTTCATGAATTAATTATCTCAATCATTTTAGAATTTTTTGATAATTGAAAACATTTTTAAAATGAATCAATAATGAATAACAAAAATGTATCAGAAAATCATGATACAACTAAATAAAATCATCCCACAATTGAATAAACAAATAGAACAAGTTTTCAAGTAACCACTTTGACTGATTCTATTATCCCATGTGAGTTTTAGCCAATCAACATTGGGTGATTATCAGTAATGATTGAACTACAACCCATATATTAGACATAATACAAGAAATAATGAAAAATAGAATGAATAAAAGAGAATGAAAAAATTAAATATCATTAAAAACTATAAAAAAACATATTAAAAAAATAGGAAAGCAAAATAAAAAACATTTCTATGATGAATGAGCCCCAGGTCGAAACCCTAGACACAAATCCCCACTAGTGGATAAATAATCCTCTTCTACATGGTCGGATCCCCTATTTATAGATCTAAATGATATATCAGGAATCTTAAAATTCATAAATCCATATGTTGAATCTGTCTAATTCAACGTTGGGGGTTACTGATTCATAATATATAAGCCTCGATCAAATATTATAGAGACTCGTAACTTTGAAATCCCATCATTAAAATTCATAGTGTGAACATGGGTTTCATGTAATTAAATATTTGTCTCTCCATCAAGATGGTTTCCTTTGTATCCTATCTCATTTGTTGAACAATTCCAACATTCATGCAATGAATTTGGCTTTACAATGTGAAACCTTGTTTCCTAGATTCGTTCACCTTGTTTTTTACTTCCAAATTCTTCTTTAAGCCAAAAACTCATGTCTCAAACCCTTCAAGATGAAAATATTCTTTTCATGATGTGAACCTTGATCATATTGGATTCTTTCTTATTTTTCCTGTGTCACACCATTATGCATTGTGTCGCGGTGTAAAGTGTAGGTATCTTCCAAAATTTCCACCATTCTCTCCAAATTATTCCACATTTATATCAATGTTATTACTACCATAAAAACACATAAATAAAGGAAATCTAGAAACGATATCATATAAATTTAATTACTATATTTGACAAAAAATATAAAAATTGTGAAAAAATGAATGCAAGTTAGAGATATCAGTATTTTATAAATGCATAGGAGGAGTAACATATCAAGATCTTGTCTATAAATAAATATTAATTTTAAAGGTGGTAAAGTAATATGTATCATTGCACCAGCTAGTATACAGCATGAAAAAATAATAATAGTTATATTATTGCATGGAATGGGGTTATATAAGGTTTAATGTATTATTTAATGTCCATTGTAAAATTAAATAATTTTTTAACAATAACACTATATTTATAAATAGAAAACTTTGTCTATTATGTATAGGTTGATCAAAAATGGGAATTTAAGTGAATTATAAAATCTAGAGCTATCTGTCAAGACCAAAGAACACTCTAGTTATTACTATTCCACCTTCATCATATAAAGAATGAAATTGAAAATATTACACTTGAATCCTGAAGTAATCATCATAGTGATCAAGTCGAACACTGCAAGAGGATTAATTTGTCACACTAGATCCTAGAAATCCATCAGTGTTGTTCAAAGATCATTCAATCATGTATGGATCACTGAAACGGGTATTCTACACTTGTATCTTACAACTGAAATAATGATTGACCAATAAGGGTTTCGGAAGATCAATAGCTTCATGGAAAAAATATCTCAAGTATGGGGTATTCTTTCTTTTGATCTGTTTAGATTAATTATAAATTTTATATGAAAATATATTCTATTGGTTCTGAATACCTTCCTTTTCAATATTATTTAGGAAAAATTCAAAATCCATCAAGTTTATTTATTTTAAAATATATGAATGATTCATCAAATATGACCTAATAAATTCTTATTATGTGCCAAGAACCAACAAGTGGTATCTGAGAATTTATATTCAAATTTATAATTAATTATTTTTTTTGTTGATCATTATGCATTTAAAAATTAAATTTAATTTCAATTGTTTAATTCTTTATTGGTTTTTCATCAAAATATCTTCTTCCTCCTATTTATTTATCACTCAATTAACCCATATTAGTTAATAATTAATGGATAACGCATATCAATAACTCATCTAGCGGTGTTAATGATTCCGGTTAGATAATACAAGGTTACATAGTTTGTAATCCTTTTTAATACATTGTGTAACCATGTTCATTACACCAAGAAACCTATATGGACTCTGGGTCATCATGTAATGAATACACATCATGTGTATTAAATGCGCTATGTATTTACTAGCCAGGTTGGCCTGTAGAAATTTTAAACTACACACTTTGTAGATTTCTACATGCCAAGTACTCTATATTTTTTCAAGGAAGAAAACATAGGGTTAAGATGCATTGCATAATTAATTCAGCGTGTATATTTAATACACGGTACATACAAGCTAGAAGTCATATAACATGAAGTACATATTGTGAATCTATTCTATACATTAGATTCATTATAAATTTCTATAATAAGTACATTTTGAGTCCATAGAATGTTACTACAAATATATTGTGAAGTGAAGTACATATTGGGTGCCCAGCTTGCTCATGCATGTACTTTACCTATTTATAAGAAAATATTTAATTTAATTAATTACTCAATTAAAAACAACTGGTCTAAGTTCCATGGGTCAATAAATTGATAGTACCTGCTAGTCCTTAGGTTTTTTTTATGAATTGTGGTGTAGTGACCTCTTTTTTGAAACAAAAAGTCATTGAGAGGATATTACAAATCAGGACCATTAGGTACCTCAGAAAGACAGATGAATAAATGTTACTTTGTTCTAGATCGGGTGCTCGAACAGTGGTAAGGAAGGCACCCACCTTTTCCATGGGGGTGTCGACCCTTTCTTCCAGCCCTTGCTTGTATCCATGCATCACCTTTATCATCTAAAGGTTCTTCTCCAGCAATAGGAGGCATGATAGATGTAGAGGGATCATCATTATTTGATCCAACTTCATTACAATTGGCAGAGATCATATCAAATGGGTTAGAAATGCTAACATTGCAAAGAGCATTCCCATGAGGAGACATCAAGTTTTGTATGTAAATTATTCCTTCCTTTGGCATGGAAGCTTCTGGCGGGTTTATCTTCTTCTGTGCCACCTCTTATATGTTGAAGTTAGTCGAGGTTGTCATGGTGGTGTGGGCCTTATTTGACAGTAGATTCCTACTGCATTCATCCAGCATTCATGTTGTATGTCTGGACAGCAAAGGCACAATTTGTAGGGAAGGAGGGTCTTGCTCTAACTTGTCATTACAGCATGTGTTCTTAGCAAAACTAATAGAGACTATAGAAACAGTGGCTTCATGTGGTTTGGAGCAGAAGAAATCTTTAAACTTAACTTTCTCTGAGTTCGCAGCATCTAGCACTATCTTACCCTTTCTCCATTTTAGAGCATTCATCTCTTACATAACCCTAATATCGTCCATTGCTTGGGCTGAGAGCTATTTCTCCATTTTCCTATCCTCTAATTCAGTTTCATTCCCTTCACCTTCCAGGAACTTAACCAAAGCATCCCTAAAAGAAAGGCCTCTTTCATATTGGTTATTACATTCTGTAACATCAGCCCAACCAAATTTTGTTGGTCCATCCGATTGGGTAGTGAAATCAAATCCTTCATACTGTAGCAATGTTTGAGCTGCAGTATGTCCATGGGTCTGCAACTCAGACTCAGCCATCCAAACTTGGAAATTTTCAGAGGGATCAATTTGGCAAGTAGGAGCAAGAGGTTCACCTGGGTACTATTCCAAATTTTCAACATTACCTTTGGAGGGTTTGGGTCTCTCTTTTCTTCTACACTGAGACTCATCATTCCCTTTCATCATAAATTTGGCACACTTCATGCTTGATTGACAAGTGAACCTGGAGTTTCCTATCATGCAGCACACTTCAAAAAATGGAGGAAGTTTTTCATAGAAAATTCTCATGTTTATTTCATCTTGAGAAGTGGAAAGAATCACTGTATTAGTCAATGTATATCTTAAATAAATTTAAACTAAAATTCTGGCAAAATGGCCAAAGCTAGCATTCTCAGTGGGTAGGTCCATTCAGATTGGAATGCCTATTGTAGATACAATGTAAAATAGAATCTTATAGTTCCATAAAACCCAATTTAATCCATAAATATTGATCCATACTTGATCAAAAGTGTCCTTAAAATCATAAAGGCAAAAATTTGGGCTCCATTCATAAATCCTAAGCATTCTTGGTTTGAGTTTTACTGATCCAAAACCCCAAGCTCAACCTTTCAGTTCAGCAGAAGGGAAAAGAAAATGGAAAAATACCCTCCCCAACGAGACACATTTAAAATCAATAAAACCTCATATCTCATATAGATTAACAATAAGTTTGGAAATTTTCCAGGGTTACATACCCTTGGATAAAGAGATTTGGGTGATGAAAGAGTTCTTGCAGAGTTATAACCTTTGTGATATCACTCCATCTGAAGAAAATATATGCACTGTTGAACCCTTTCTAACAATATGTTTTGTAATGCGATTTTCCAGGAAAATGAAAGAGCCAGTAGGAAATCTTGAGGGAGAGATAATGTGTATCTGTTCTTCAAGAGTTTGGGATTTTTTTGTGCCATTCAATATCTGATGAGAACCGAGATGTCGAGAATCATAAGAGAAGAGGTTCAAACCTCTCTGGTGGGATATATCTACTCAGTCGCCAGGCGGCGAGGGTTTCATCTCACCTATTGTTTCACTTTCATCTATCTTTCCAACAGTACTTAGGTTTTATATTATATTAAATGATTAATTAATTCCATATAATATTCAAAACTACAATTTATGTACAGTTATTGTTTACTAAAGACTCAACACATTTAATTATATAGGAAACAAAATATTCTTGTTTTTCATGGGGAATTAATTAGGTAGAATACATCAGGGAATTACAACACATTCTATATACACTCTTGGTATATGATTTCATTATATAAAATTATAACCATATTGAGTAGTTCAGATAGGTACTCACCGATTTTCTCCCTAGTACAATGTTTTTTACTATTTTATTAAGTATTAAATAAAATAAAATTATTTATTTTATTTAGAATCACAAGATAAGGGAATTTCATGTTAAATATATTGGATAATATAAAATAAATTAACTGTTTATGAAGACAATTAATCAGATTAATTTTTTCAACTTTTATCTAATCAAAGAAAAAATTAAAATGATTTATTACTAGTTGTTTTAAATGAGTAATTGTTTCATGTGTAGGACCGATCATGATCTTTGACTGAACCTATGTATGTGTTGTCTTTATTTAATTTTATTTTATTGCATGGTTTTTCAAACAATTATTATTAAATTAAATATTATGGTTTATATGTCATCCCTATTTTATTTTGAATTACTTATGTGTTTGGGGTTGTTTAATGTAATCCCCATTAACCAATCCATTTGATTCCTCAATTGAATATGAGTTATCAAACATATGTAATAAAAAAGATTTTTTTTAAGAGGTGGTGCCTCAGTCAAAGACCAAGGCACAATTTATTGATCAAAAAGAAAGGGGGCTACAAAAGTCTGAAAGACAGAATATTATAACAATACTTGTGGAAAAAAGGGAGAAATTCATTAGGAAAATCATCCAATCAGGTAACAACCCGATTGACTCCCTTATTGGAAAGACTATTGGCAAAAATGTTCGCTTCTCGGAAGATATGAGTGGCAATGTAGTTGAGATCCCTGAGCGAGTCAAGACATTTCATCCAACGAGAGGTAAGAGGCCAAGCAAGGTGCACCACCCCTTTCCAGACAGCTTGGACAACAGTGGTTGAATCACATTCAATCCATTGGTTGTGCCAACCCTTTTGCTTGGAAAAATCCACCACATGAATGACTCCGAGCATTTCCACTTCCAAAGCCGAGGCCATATCACATTCACCAAAGAAGCAACTGAGTCATTTGCCAAGAAAATCTCTGAAGATGGCACCACAGCCTGCCAGACCCGGGTTTCCTCTAGAGGCACCGTCGACATTCACTTTGATCCATCCTAAAAGCGGGGTTTTCCAGAAGACCTCAAAAGTACGTCAGGGTATCCTATAAGAGCCCACAATTCGAAGCCGGCAGAGGATCGCAAAATCACCAACAGAGTTGTCACAATGATCCTTCTGAATAAAGGCAGCATCTTTGATGGCAATGAGAATATGCGTTTTACCTACATTGAGATTGATAGAGCAATTTTTATGAATGAAATTATTTCTATCATACCAGATCACATGCAGGAGCTCTGCCACCGCAACCAGAATGAGATTTCCGATTTGCTTGGAAGCGTCCCAAATCACAGAGTATTGAAGTTGAGAGCTAATAGAAGCAATAAGAGACCATATGCAACCAAAAATGTTAGAAATGTAATTCCAAAGAACTGCAGCTGTAGCACGATACAAGACCAAATGATTATCATCCTCACGATGTTGGTTGCACAGGTGACATCTAGAACAAAGATAGATCCCAAAAGATTGAATACACACATCGGTGAGGACCCTATAATGAGCAATACGCCAAATGAGAGAGAGCCACGAGGGCTTCATCCAAGGTTTTCTAAAATCTTTCAACCAAATAAATCTAGAATCGGAGTTACTAAAATTGTTTTTGTATAAGTTTTTAGAATCCAGGACACCATTTGGAGCAGGTTCCCAAATGAGAAATTCGTTAGTATCAGGAAAATGATAATTTTCAATGATGTGAGTGTTGTGGGTTGGAAGGATGATGTCATGAGAGTTAACAACCTCACTTATGGTGTAGTTGGTGTTCACAGAAGTAGTGGTGGAAGTTAGCATTGATATTAAAGGAACACCGGTCCAGTTGTCTAGCCAGAAATTCATAGAGGAATCAACACTAACCATCCATCTAGAATTGCTCATGATTTTAAGGAAAGAACACCTAATGTATGGCCAGATAGAAGAAGTGATGTAACCCAAGTTACCATTCTGAAGCTTGGTCATGAATCTTTTCTTAAGAAAGGCCAAGGAATCAAAGTTTCTATGAATCAAATTCCAAGTCATTCTGGCTTGAAGAGATTCATTAAAGAACTTATGATTCTTAATGCCAAGTCCACCTTTATCAAGGGGTTTACAACAAGTGGGCCAAGGAATGGTGACAAGTTTTATTTCAATATTACTACCGGACCAAACAAAATTTTTAATGCAAGAATTGCTTTTCTTGAGAATATTGGTCGGCCAAGTGTAAACCATCATCGAATAGACCATCTTGGAAACAATAGTAGACTTAACAGGACAAACTCGGACAGCCATAGAAAGGGACTTACCCTTCCAAGATGAAAGATGACTGATTATATGATCAACAATGCTATGAAAATAATTTGATTTAGGCCTTCCCCAAAAAATAGGAACGCCCAAATAAGTGAAATGGAAAGAGCCTTCTTTGATTCCTAGGTAATCAATGATGTGACTTTTTCTGTTTGGGGCAAAACTTTTCCCAAAGAAAACAAAAGATTTGTTCCAACTTATTGCTTGATCCGAAACATCTTCATAATGTTCCAGGGTGCTTTTGAGATTTTTAATGTTCTTTTTATCACCCTTTAAAAATAAAATTATATCATCTGCATATAAAATGTGGGTGGGAACATTTAAGTTTCTAGAGGCCTGAATGGGACTGATTTTGTTTTGATTCACAAGGTTCGAAAGGAGCCTGCTTAAATAATCCTCAGGAATAGAAAAAATAATGGCAGAGAGGGGGTCACCTTGCCTAACCCCCTTGGTGTATTTGAAAAAACCTTTAGGGGACCCATTGACCAGCACGGAGATGGAAACCAAATTAAATAAGGTGCGGATCATGGTAGTAAAAGAGTCATTAAACCCAAAATTCTTAAGAACCTTTAAAATGAAGTTCCAGTCCATGGTGTCAAAAGCTTTCTTGATGTCCAACTTAATGGCCAGACTACCTCCTCTAGAAACTTTATTAAGCGTATTAGTACATTCAGAGGCAAGGCAGATGTAATCTTGAATAGTTTTTCCTTTGATAAAACCAACTTGGTTCCAAGAAACAATTTTATTATAGAATGAGGAGAGTCTATTCTCAAGAAGTTTGGTGATAATTTTATAAAGGGTGTTGATGAGAGCAATGGGTCGGAAAAGATGAATCTCAGTATCATTGTCCACTTTAGGAATAAGAGTAAGGAATTGATGGTGCATGGAGTCAGTTTAAGGTGGAGTTGAGGCGGAGGCAATTCAAGATAGAGATGAGATAGAACAAACTCGAATGATACATAGGTGAAAAGGTGGAATAATACAACTCATATTAAGACCAGAACAAGGATTTTCCCCCCTATGGTCATAGGTTCATTTATTGTCCACTTTAAAAATCTACCATTATATAAGCTTCGGATTTCATAATTTATTTATTTATCTTATTTCTATTTTATGCATGATTTATTTTATAGATAAAAGAATATGATCACATAAATCAATATTTTAATATGAAAAGATGGAATTAAAACAAAATGGTTATACCTAAATGTGCTATTGATACTTGGTTAATCCCTAAATTAAAATCCACATTATATTAACAAGACATGTAAAAGCAGAAAAAAAGAAATATTTCTGCAAAATAAAAAAATATATCAAGTTAATATTAATTCATTATGCCTTCCATCATACAAATTAATAGGAATACATAGATAAAGTTTATGTTTGGATTCTATTGGGTTCACTTTTAATTATTTAGAAGTATTAACTAAGATTGTGGTTCGACTTAACTAAATTTTTATTTGGTTTAATGGCTACTATCTATCCTATGTAAATTTGGAGGCAAGTTTTGAGTAAATCCGAGTCAATATTTCTAGATTTGGAAATACACTTAACAATTTAAGGAGTTTTTAGTTTTCAGTTGACTATACCACCTACTTAAATACTTTCTTATAATTTTCATAGCCTCCATGTGAATTAGGAGAAGGTAAATATTGATACTTTCCATCAGAATTTCCATTTAATGGGGCATTATAATTTTAATTGTGAGGCTTATTTGGACTAGATAAAATGGGGTAGATTTAACAAAATTAAAATTTTTATATCTCACATATTTTTTAATAAAGATAATTACTAATAATATGTCCTTCTATTGTTATAGAATAACGACAAGTTCTTTGACCACCTTAACATTGTGATCAATTCTGGATAGAGACAACCTCATAACTAGAAGTAACTTCCAGAAATGGTTCAGACACCTATGGGTAGTATTGCATCATAAATGGAATTCTAAATGCTTGAATCATAATTCTTGATCCAGATATAAAGGATTAAAGGGATTAGGAGTTCGTTTTCTATGATAAACAACTAAATGATGTAGTTGGAATTCAGTGTTTAATTCTTTCATTCAGGTCTAATGACCTAATTAATTCATTTGAATACAAGGATGCTTTTAACATTCTCTAGTATCTTGTTGTCCTTTATTAAGAGAGAGAAAAACATAATCAGTTTCGGATATCCAAGGCACTCTTTCTATAAAATCTTGGATAAGTTGTGTTAGTTGGGCCTCACATAGTCAAAATTATTGGCTACATTGAGAACCTATAAGTTCTAGGGCATAAGAAAGCAGAATAACTATGCACTGATATCATTATTACATCACTCCTCCAGAGATTATCCATATTTTGTTCAATATTCGTAAAAAACATAGAGAATTATCACCCAAAACTTCTCACTTTACTTCTCCATGTTGACAAGGATATAAAGAAGGAAAATCCTTCGGTACTTATGGTGAATAAAAGTAATGGTGATGAAAATATTTATAAGGATAACTATAAGTATAAATATTCTTAAAAATACTCTTCCAAGAAGAGAAACATTATGGGACATTCAAGCTAACTTGACGCTATCTGTTTTCATATGTCAAGAAGGGACATTGGAAGAAAAACTACACCCAAATAAATAAGCAAGGGGAAAATTCGTTTGTATTTGTTATAGACTAAAATTTATCCATTTATAAAAATTGTGTACTAGATACAAAATATGGTGCTCATGTATGTATTAAAATATAGGAACCAATTATATTTCAAAAAAATACTAAGGGGAAGTAGATCTATGAGCAACAAATGGAACCAAAATTTTTGTTGTGACAATTAGGGACTACAACCTCACGCTGCCAACATGAATGATCTTTGTTTTGAAATAATGTTATTATATGTCATCAGTTATTGAAAACATTATATATATGTTTATACTTGATATAGATATATTTATTTTCATGTTTGGAAATAAGTATTGCTTCTTTAATACAGAATTAAATTTTTACGGTAAGGCATGTCTAAATAATGGTTTTTACTTATTAGATTACATAAACCAAATAATATAAACTGGTCATGAAAATATTTCACATGACTCATGCCATATATATCTATAGAATCACTAGCTATATCACATAAATGAAACGTTTTTGGCCAAATTACACCAAGATCGATATTTAGATTATTTTTAACTAAAACCACTTGGTGTATGTCACACTTGTTTATAAGGTAAAATGACCAAAGGCCAATTTAGTGGAAAAGGTTAAAGGTCTATTGAGCTTCTTAAGATGGTTTATACTGATTTTTGTGGAACATTTCCAATTGAATCCAAGGTTGGGTACTCATAATTTATAACTTTTACTAATTAATTTAGTAGATATGGATATATGAACTTAATGAGGTATAAGTTAGATTCCTTTTACAGGTTCAAGGAATATAATAATGAATTTGGGAACCATCTAGTTAAGAAGATTAAGAAACTCTACTTAGACCATGGTTGAGAATATACTAATCAATTATTCATTGATTATTAATAAGATTTTTGGATTCTATCCCAAATCACTCCACCTTATACACTATAATTGAATGGTGTGAGATAAAGTAGGTGTTGTGCCCTATTAGACATGGTAAGATCAATAATGAATCATGAAAGCCTTCCATTATACTTTTGGGAACACGCCTTATAGATAGAAACACACATTCCAAACTAAGTGCCCAAAAATTCCCCAGACGGTATTCTATACAAAATTTGGTATATAAATAAACTCATGGTTTCACATGTACGAGTGTTGGGATGAGAATAATATTTTAAGGATATTTATACAAATAAATTCCACACTAAGGAACTAAGTGTGTCTTTATATGATATCAAAAGTAAACAAGGGTATATTACATATACAACCTTTATATAAACTTTTTCTGGTTGATAGACATCCCACATTCAAAGAGATGGATCATATATCTAAAAGAGATATTGGGAACAATATATACTATAATGAAATCTAGACTTGAGATAAAAAAGAGTTGGTAGGGGAACGGATTCCAAAAATACCTATGGAAGAGGACATTTCAGAGACACAAGTTCTATGTAGAAGTACGATAGATGATAGAGAACTAAAATGATATCATTTTATAGTCACTAATGATGGCGACTCATTATTAATTGATAATAATGATCTTTTAAACCACAATTGAGTACCAAATTTCACTATATATACCAAGTGAAAAGAAGCTGCAGATTTTGAAATAGATTCCATGTATCGAAACCAAGTTTGGATTTTGATAGATCCTCCACAGGATGCAAATACCACTGATAATAAATGGAAATTCAAGAAGAAATTTGATATGGATGGATACATCAACACTTATAAGGAATAATTGGTTGTAAAAGGGTTCAAACACTATCAACACATACGGAATGACAAAACATTTTCACCAGTTTCTATGTTCAACTCTGTTAGAATTCTACTTTCCATGGAATCTTACCATAACTATGAGATTTGGAAAATGTAATTTAAAATAGCCTTCTTAAATAGGAACCATAAAAAATAATTCTATATAACACAAAATAGATTTTTTTTAACTCTGTGACATTCTCAATGTAATGGTGCTTTTATTTTGGTCTTGTATTATATTTCATTGAGTGACTTTGAGTTTCAGTTCAAGGAGGGATGAAAATTCAAGTTTTTTTAGTCTTTTTTGGAAGGATAATAATTAACATGTATGGTTAGTAGTAACCATGTGGTTCCCATGAGGGTTCCCAAGAAGGTCGGTGGTGTGGTGAATGACTTGCTCAGGGTTTGTTAGGCCGTGAACCAAGAGTATAGTAAGGACTATCATTTTCAAATAGCCAATTTACATATATTTTGCATGGTTTTTCAAACTCTGTGGATCTCCCTAGATATTGTGTAGGGTCTTGGGTGTGTTAAGGGTAACACACAAGGTTTTTATAAAACGCGTGGCCTCCTAGGGGTAACTGTGTGGGTGCCATATGCTTGTTCAGTGGGTAAAACATGATTGGTGCATGGTTTTGTAAACTATGTGTCTTTTCCAGCTAAAATATTAATATATATTTCCTTTTATTTTTTCTTTTCTTTATTCTATCCCTTCATATTTTCTTTTCCCTATCCTTCTCCTTAGTTTCACATGACCATCCCCTACCCTCTCCCTCCATACATGTGACACCCCTATCTCTAGATCCATCTCTATGGTGATTCCATCGGTTTCCTTAGGGTTTCTTTATAAGGCCCCAGCCTTAAACCTTACTTAATATTGAATTAAATGAATAATTCACATTGAGGATCTTTTCAGGTTTAGAGTTTTAGAGAATTAGAACATAACTATTACATCTTAAAAGATTACAAAGTAGACACTTCTACTAAGTTTCCATAAAATAAAAACTCTTAAAAAGAAAGATGTCTAGATTCCATGTTTTATATAGCATGACATTCCCTTGATCCCATCCTTGACCTTATTCCACTTTAAGTCATGTGAAAAACATTTCGAAAAAACTTGGGGTGAGCATAAAAAGCTCAGTAAGGGATACAAAAAGAATGAAAACTGTTAGTTTTTCAAACATCAAGTAAACCATATATACAATATCAAAGTAATACCTTCACCTTCATGAAGTAGTAAAAAAAACCTTCACTGAATAAAGTATCATTACTTACCTTTTTGTAACCAAAGGATTACCATAAAACCCATATAAAAAACACATAGAATATATAAAGGTAACTTGGGACATAAACATACTTAAGTGGAATAACCATACGGTCGACTTCCACACATATCACTTAATGGAATAGCCATACGGCCAATTTCCATACATACTTAATGGAATAGCCATACGGTCGACTTCCATACCCAATGCATTGGAGGTTATAACGTAACCACCCGTCCTGGTATTCACGGCACCACCCGTCATATGGTTTATAACATAACCACCCGTTAAAATGTCCAAGTACCAGTATAAAATCATAAAACATAAAACCAATATAAAGTAATGATAACATTTCCACATTTCAATCACAATATATCGTAAATATATTTAAATAATAGAATCCTTTTTCAAAACCATTTTCAATACCAAAATACATAAAAGAGTATATGGTATTTATTTTATTCTAAAAACATTACGGCTTGTTGAGAAAGCCAAAGACCAAATAATACTCGCGGCGGCGGAAAAAGGTTTTTGTCGCCACGTACGTTAAAAGAAACATTCCTTTTTGTCATTTTGTAAAACGCTTCGTATAAAAAGATTCCTTTTGTATAAAAGTAAAAGTCAAAGGGGTTTATACACCGTATAAGAGAAATTTGTGTATAAAACGAAATATGCCTCAATGAAAGGAGATTGAGACGAAGTCCCTTACCTCGGGTCCGACTTGACTCGATCGTTCTTTAACGTCCTGAATAATAAACTTGAGTTAATTTATACTTGATTAAGAACCTTTTTAAAGTTCATTATTTTTTTTATATCACTTATTGCCATGTTATAAACATTATGTAACCATTTAAGTTAATAATGTTTGTTTTGTGAATATTTGGTTCTTAAGTCGAAAGTTGACTTCTTACAATTACATGTTGTTCATGTGGTCAAAAGTTCTTTATATCCAGAATGAAATTCCTGATTTGGATATAATATGTATCATATATATCCAGCATATACATGTATTTATAATATTACATAATCATTTAGGGGTAAGAAATGAAATTCACCGTTCATGGAGACGGTAAGTCGTACGTACGCATGAACGCTACTTTCATTTATTTGTCATATTAGTGGAATTAAAACTAAATGAGAGGTATGTATATTTTAATTCCAGAATTATATTCATCATTTAGATATATCATTAATTATATATATACATTATATACATGTAATTTTAATAGTACATTACATTTGGGGATAAGAAATGAAATGCACCGTTCATGGAGACGGTAAGCCGTACGTACGCATGAACGCTACTTTTATTTCTATCTCATACTTTAATGTAAATAAATAATAATTATACAGAGGTATATTATAATTCCAGTATAACATCATATATAATAACTTTAAATCCATCCTTTACACGTCCCACATATGGCATTAACGAATCACATCACTTTGAGGGGGCGGTAGTCCGCACTTCCTTAAATGAAGATATCGTGTTTACCCATAATGGAAACCATAAAGGTATGCCAAAAATTAAAAATACAGAAGCTTAAAGAAAACATAAACATATTATATATCATATATAAAAATAGTGACATCATAATGGCCACCCTTGAAGGTGTTAAATGAGTATTGAACAATCATCGTTTCGGGAGGCAGAATTTCGCCATCCACGGAAACCGTTTGTTCTTTAACCATTTGATGTAGTTTTGTGAGAGTATAGCTCAAATAAATATTATAACAACATCCTAGTATATTGAAGACACTGTTGTTGTTACAAAAGAAGTAAATAAAAAGAGTTTAGAGTGTTGGAGAAGCAAAATAAAACAAATGAACAAGAGAGAATGAATTACCTTTAAAAGTGTAACTCCCTTTTGATTTGACCCTAAAGGATTCCTTTGAAAGGATTCTGCCCAAAGGGAATCCTCTAGGATGAGGAGAGGGATGTGGAGAGAGTAATTGGGCAGGGGTTGGCCGAGCCAAAGGCTTGAGAAGTGTGTGAAATGAGGTAGAGGTGGGGGCCTTTTATAAGAGGAGAGGAGGGGCACTTTTGGAAAGTAAAGAAATATTACTTTATTTGAAAATGTGTTTCGGTTTTAAAAGGTCCCACATTGTTATAATTCGTGGATAAGGTGCTAAGGGTTCGAAATCCACTCATCCAATTGGTTTTCGCCATGTGTAGTTTATAGATTTTACATTATCTTTCAATTTTATTTAAATCGTCAAATAATGATGTCATCGCTGTATCATTATTATGTCATAAATAATTTAATTTCTTTAATGTCTAAAAATTATAAAAAAAATACTATGATGTAGGAAATCTTTTTAGCTTTCCAATGACTATTTATAATCAAAATTTATGTTAGTGTCATTTTCACTTTAACATTAAATAAAAATATATTAAAGTCATTTTCCAACTAAAGTGGCTCCATGGGGTCCCCAAGTTGGCCCATGGCTTGTCTTGGTTGGCCATGACTCACCCAATAGGTGTAGGACAAGTGTCATGGTGTTTTCACATTCTTATAATATCATTTTTACATTAAATTACACTAATTACCTCTAATCGCGATTAATGAAAAAAAGTTATTATTCACCAAAAAATTATTTTAATCCCATTGAACCACATTTTACTTCTTAATGACAACCATGTATGTCGGATTTTCAAAATTCAATACACATTAGTGGTAAACTTTCATTTAACTGAAAAATCAGTTTGCTTGATTACCACTTAGTGGTTTCACTATTCATCAAAAATTGAAGTTTTTCAGAAAATTACCAAAAATTCACCCTAAGATATATTTGATATTACGAATTCAAAAATGAAGTCCATTTTACAAAATTCAAAACATATAAGTCAAATTAATTAATTTAACAATTAATTCCCGCTGTCATGATAAATAGCGTGTTTTTATGAAACAATAAGTATCAAAAGATTGACACTAGTTTAGTCCAATTTCAAAGTGAAATTGATTCCAATGACCACCATTGGATTAACTGGTAAAAATATTTTCTAATTTCACTTTAAAACCAATTAAAATAATAATCTAATCATATAAATAATTTAGATTAAAAAGAGGTTTTGAATTAAAATACAACATTTTACACTATTCATAAAAAAATGAACTTTATCAGAAAGGTACCAAAAATTTACACAAAGTAAATTTTGATGTCCCGATTCTTAAGAAGAGTTATATTTGGTCCAATAGAATTTATAAGATCGATCAAAACTATATTTAATGATGGTTCACCATTAAAAGGTGATAAGTGAACCTTTAGTGAAAATTAGAGTATATATGCATAAAATTGAACTCTTTCCGTATTTTAAGCCTTTATCTTTTATTGGGTAAATGTATAAACATTTAAAAACATATCTAATCATATTTTAGTTATTTCTATCCATTCCCGCCAGTACAACGGCTACTTGTTAACTAACATTTAAAATAATATTATTTTATTACTAGTGTGCTACGTAAGTTTCAAAGAAACTCATCGTTGCGTATCGGGTACGCTATCGAACATAGCAACCCCTTTAAAATAAAATTAATATTTAATTCGTAAATATTAATAAATATGAAAATTCTTTATTCTTTATTTACCTGGGATGTTACATCCTTCCTCCCTTTTGGGAATTGCGTCCTCACAATTTTATTCACTTATCAAAATAAGTGGGGGTATTTATCCCTCATAGCATTTTCAGATTCCCACGTTGCCTCCTCAATCACATGGTTTTTCCACAAAACATTTACCTGATGAATCACCTTATTCCGTAACACTTGCTCCCTGTGGTCAAGAATCCGGACCGGTTGTTCCTCATAAGATAGGTTCTCTTCCAGCTAAACTACCTCTGGACTCAAAACATGAGATGGATCTGGCATATACTTTCTCAACATTGAAACATGAAAAACATTGTGTACCTGAGATAAACTCGGATGTAAAGCCACCTGGTATGCAACTGATCCAACTCTTTCCAGAATTTCATATGGTCCAATAAACCTTGGACTCAGCTTTCCTTTCTTACCAAATCTCATCACACTTTTCCAAGGAGAAACCTTGAGAAAAACATGATCACCTACCTCGAAAGATAGATCCTTCCTCCGGTTATCCGCATAACTCTTCTGCCTACTCTGAGCTGTTCTCATGTGCTTCTGAATCAACTGAACTTTTTCTACCATCTCTTCTACCAATTCTGGTCCCATCAACTTCATTTCACCCACTTCATCCCAAAATGCTGGAGTTCGACACCGCTTCCCATATAATGCCTCAAATTGTGTCATCTGTATACTAGAATGAAAACTGTTATTATAAGAAAACTCAACCAAAGAAAGATGTTGGTCCCAACTTCCCTGATAATCCATAGAACAAGCTCGTAGCATATCCTCCAATGTCTGGACTGTTCGTTCTGACTGCCCATCTGCTTTAACCTGTTGACATGTCAAACACTTCATAGTAAAATCAGCAATGTCTCTTTTCATTCCATCCCACCAGTAATACTCCCGCAGATCTCTGTACATCTTAGTACTGCCAGGATGAACTGAAAACAGGGAACTATGAGCCTCACATAACAACTCATTCTTCAACTGTGAATCACAAGGCACACATAACCTCTTCACAAACCTCAAAACACAAACACAAACTTATCCAAGAACTCATGGAAAATTTTATTCATAAGGTCCATGAATACAGCAGGTGCATTGGTTAACCCAAAAGGCATAACTACAAATTCATAATGGCCATATCTAGTACGGAACGCAGTCTTCGGAACGTCTTCTTCTTTTACTTTCAACTGATGGTACCCCGACCTCAAGTCAATCTTCGAAAAATATTGAGCTCCCTGGAGCTGACACCACTTCATTCGATGGCCCAAAATCTGCTGAAGTTGTTGCAAATGATTTTACCACCCCTTTATGCTTGTAGTCTAGCTGCATTCCCCCAGTTGAGTTCATCGTTGGACAATCGTTTGCGTAATGACCCATTTCATTACACTTAAAACATCTTTCTGTTGGCTTTTCATTGCCTGCTTGATCATCTTCCTTACAGTTACGAGCAATATGACCAGACTTACCACACCGAAAGCACTTACCAGACTTGGATAAACATTCTCCAGGATGCATTTTACCACACTTCTCACAGGATGGATATTTGGTTTTCTTACCTCCTTGCTTCTTTGATGAATTCTTCCCCTTTGCCTGCCAACTAGACCTCTTATTCTGTTGTTTGTCATAGAACACCTGATCATCGGCAAACTCCATTTCCACCTTCTCCGTACATCGAACATGTTTTTCATAACTTTTGAACTCACGAGAAGCTAAAGCCCTTCGATACTTTGGCTTTAACCCAGAGTAAAAACGGTTTATTTTACTATCAAGATCTTGTATGAAGTTTGGAGCATACCTTTCCAATCGAGTGAACTTTTCTTCATAAGCAGCCACTGAATCATCCTCCTGCCTCAATTCTAGGAACTTTTTTTCCATCCTAAGATGAACCACCTTAGGAAAATATTTCTCAAGAAACATACCTTTGAATTCTTCCCAGTGAAGATCCTCAATCTCATCACTATCCCTTATATTTTTCACCATCGACCACCACTGATCAGCTTCACCTTCAAAACGGTAAACAGCAAGACTAACCTTTTGATGTTCTGAACACCCCATGACATCAAAAATCTTCTCCAGTGCTTTAATCCACCCTTCAGCTTGCACAGGGTCAGATGATCCTCTGAATGATGGGGGATGTTGCCTCATGAAATGTTCCACCACTGACATGTTCCTCTGCGGTTGATCTGGCTGATCTCGTGCATGGATACCACCATCATTTATAGCCTGAGTCAACTGTGCCATCACTGCAACAAACTGTTCAGTTCCGATTCCGACCATCTCAGGTTGCTGATTTGGAAGGTTTTCTTCCTCCTAATGTCG
This sequence comes from Viscum album, assembly GCA_963277665.1. Classification (NCBI taxonomy): domain Eukaryota; kingdom Viridiplantae; phylum Streptophyta; class Magnoliopsida; order Santalales; family Viscaceae; genus Viscum; species Viscum album. The sequence goes on from OY728125.1 coordinate 386,373,637, forward strand.
TCCCAACATAGCTGCTTTTTTTCCTCTATGGAAAACCATTCTGAACACAGAAATATCTTAGGCGAAGCAACATGGTAATCCGTAAATGCTATATCATTTCAATCATATTATAATTTAACATTTTTCTAACACCTAAATTTGTCTAAACCGACCTCTGATACCAACTATAAGGCCCCAGCCTTAAACCTTACTTAATATTGAATTAAATGAATAATTCACATTGAGGATCTTTTCAGGTTTAGAGTTTTAGAGAATTAGAACATAACTATTACATCTTAAAAGATTACAAAGTAGACACTTCTACTAAGTTTCCATAAAATAAAAACTCTTAAAAAGAAAGATGTCTAGATTCCATGTTTTATATAGCATGACATTCCCTTGATCCCATCCTTGACCTTATTCCACTTTAAGTCATGTGAAAAACATTTCGAAAAAACTTGGGGTGAGCATAAAAAGATCAGTAAGGGATACAAAAAGAATGAAAACTGTTAGTTTTTCAAACATCAAGTAAACCATATATACTATATCAAAGTAATACCTTCACCTTCATGAAGTAGTAAAAAAAATCTTCACTGAATAAAGTATCATTACTTACCTTTTTGTAACCAAAGGTTTACCATAAAACCCATATAAAAAACACATAGAATATATAAAGGTAACTTGGGACATAAACATACTTAAGTGGAATAACCATACGGTCGACTTCCACACATATCACTTAATGGAATAGCCATACGGCCAATTTCCATACATACTTAATGGAATAGCCATACGGCCGACTTCCATACCCAATGCATTGGAGGTTATAACGTAACCACCCGTCCTGGTATTCACAGCACCACCCGTCATATGGTTTATAACGTAACCACCCGTTAAAATTTCCAAGTACCAGTATAAAATCATAAAACATAAAACCAATATAAAGGAATGATAACATTTCCACATTTCAATCACAATATATCATAAATATATTTACATAATAGAATCCTTTTTCAAAACCATTTTCAATACCAAAATACATAAAAGAGTATATGGTATTTATTTTATTCTAAAAACATTACGGCTTGTTGAGAAAGCCAAAGACCAAATAATACTCGCGGCGGCGGAAAAAGGTTTTTGTCGCCACGTACGTTAAAAGAAACATTCCTTTTTGTCGTTTTGTAAAACGCTTCGTATAAAAAGATTCCTTTTGTATAAAAGTAAAAGTCAAAGGGGTTTATACACCGTATAAGAGAAAGTTGTGTATAAAACGAAATATGCCTCAATGAAAGGAGATTGAGACGAAGTCCCTTACCTCGGGTCCGACTTGACTCGATCGTTCTTTAACGTTCTGAATAATAAACTTGAGTTAATTTATACTTGATTAAGAACCTTTTTAAAGTTCATTATTCTTTTTATATCACTTATTGCCATGTTATAAACATTATTTAACCATTTAAGTTAATAATGTTTTATTTTTCAATATTTGGTTCTTAAGTCGAAAGTTGACTTCTTACAATTACATGTTGTTCATGTGGTCAAAAGTTCTTTATATCCAGAATGAAATTCCTGATTTGGATATAATATGTATCATATATATCCATCATATACATGTATTTATAATATTACATAATCATTTAGGGGTAAGAAATGAAATGCACCGTTCATGGAGACGGTAAGCCGTACGTACGCATGAACGCTACTTTCATTTCCTTGTCATATTAGTGGAATTAAAACTAAATGAGAGGTATGTATATTTTAATTCCAGAATTATATTCATCATTTAGATATATCATTAATTATATATATACATTATATACATGTAATTTTAATAGTACATTACATTTGGGGATAAGAAATGAAATGCACCGTTCATGGAGACGGTAAGCCGTACGTACGCATGAACGCTACTTTCATTTCTATCTCATACTTTAATGTAAATAAATAATAATGATATAGATGTATATTATAATTCCAGTATAAAATCATATATAATAACTTTAAATCCATCCTTTACACGTCCCACATATGGCATTAACGAATCACATCACTTTGAGGGGGCGGTAGTCCGCACTTCCTTAAATGAAGATATCGTGTTTACCCATAATGGAAACCATAAAGGTATGCCAAAAATGAAAAATACAGAAGATTAAAGAAAACATAAACATATTATATATCATATATAAAAATAGTGACATCATAATGGCCACCCTTGAAGGTGTTAAATGAGTATTGAACAATCATCGTTTCGGGAGGTAGAATTTCGCCATCCACGGAAACCGTATGTTCTTTAACCATTTGATGTAGTTGTGTGAGAGTGTAGCTCAAATAAATATTATAACAACATCCTATTATATTGAAGATACTGGTTTTGTTACAAAAGAAGTAAATAAAAAGAGTTTAGAGGATTGGAGAAGCAAAATAAAACAAATGAACAAGAGAGAATGAATTACCTTTAAAAGTGTAACTCCCTTTTTATTTGAGCCTAAAGGCTTCCTTTGAAAGGATTCTTCCCAAAGGGAATCCTCTAGGATGAGTAGAGGGATGTGGATAGAGTAATTGGGCAGGGGTTGGCCGAGCCAAAGGCTTGAGAAGTGTGTGAAATGAGGTAGAGGTGGGGGCCTTTTATAAGAGGAGAGGAGGGGCACTTTTAGAAAGTAAAGAAATATTACTTTATTTGAAAATGTGTTTCGGTTTTAAAAGGTCCCACATTGATATAATTCGTGTATAAGGTGATAAGAGTTCGAAATCCACTCATCAAATTGGCTTTGGCCATGTGTAGTTTATAGAGTTTACATTATCTTTCTATTTTATTTAAATCGTCAAATAATGATGCCATCGCTGCCTCATTATTATGTCATAAATAATTTAATTTCTTTAATGTCTAAAAATTATAAAAAAAATACTATGATGTAGGAAATATTTTTAGCTTTCCAATGACTATTTATAATCAAAATTTGGACTTTTATAACCCCACTTAAAAATTATTTTAGTAAAACAATTTATGTTAGTGTCATTTTCACTTTAACATTAAATAAAAATATATTAATGTCATTTTCCACCTAAAGTGGCTCCATGGGGTCCCCAAGTTGGCCCATGGCTTGTCTTGGTCGGCCATGACTCACCCAATAGGTTTAGGACAAGTGTCATGGTGTTTTCACATTCTTATAATATCATTTTTACATTAAATTACACTAATTACCTCTAATCGCGATTAATGAAAAAAAGTTACTATTCACCAAAAAATTATTTTAATCTCATTGAACCACATTTTACTTATTAATGACAACCATGTATGTCGGATTTTCAAAATTCAATACACATTAGTGGTAAACTTTCATTTAACTGAAAAATCAGTTTGCTTGATTACCACTTAGTGGTTTCACTATTCATCAAAAATTGAAGTTTTTCAGAAAATTACCAAAAATTCACCCTAAGCTATATTTGATATTCCGAATTCAAAAATGAAGTCCATTTTACAAAATTCAAAACATATAAGTCAAATTAATTAATTTAATAATTAATTCCCGTTGTCATGACAAATAGTGTGTTTTTATGAAACAATAAGTATCAAAAGATTGACACTAGTTTAAGTCCAATTTCAAAGTGAAATTGATTCCAATGACCACCATTGGATTAACTAGTAAAAATATTTTCTAATTTCACTTTAAACCCAATTAAAATAATAATCTAATCATATAAATAATTTAGATTAAAAAGAGGTTTTGAATTAAAATACAACATTTTACACTATTCATAAAAAAATGAACTTTATCAGAAAGGTACCAAAAATTTACACAAAGTAAATTTTGATGTCCCGATTCTTAAGAAGAGTTATATTTGGTCCAATAGAATTTATAAGATCAATCAAAACTATATTTAATGATGGTTCACCATTAAAAGGTGATAAGTGAACCTTTAGTGAAAATTAGAGTATATATGCATAAAATTGAACTCTTTCCGTATTTTAAGCCTTTATCTTTTATTGGGTAAATGTATAAACATTTAAAAACATATCTAATCATATTTTAGTTATTTATATCCATTCCTGCCAGTACAACGGCTACTTGTTAACTAACATTTAAAATAATATTATTTTATTACTAGTGTGCTACGTAAGTTTCAAAGAAACTCATCGTTGCGTATTGGGTACGCTATTGAACATAGCAACCCCTTTAAAATAAAATTAATATTTAATTCGTAAATATTAATAAATATGAAAATTCTTTATTCTTTATTTACCTGGGATGTTACATTCTTGGTGAACACATCGAGGTAATGTCTCTTCCACCATTATTCTTATTTATTCAAAAAAGAATCTCTCTCTCATCTCCCCTCCTTATTTGGTTGAACCCTATGGTTCCATGTAGACTGATTTTTTAGGTTTATTTTTTTAAAGGGCGTGTGATGGGTCTCTCAGGTTGACTTTGTTCATGATTCATCATATTCTATTAAAGGTGAATCATTTTAGTCTATTTTGGATTTATCGTCACTACTATGAGGTAGTTTTATTTTTTCCATTAATTTTCGACCAACTTTAATTGGGGTTTTTGGTGTTTTTTGGTTTCCTCTTGGTTGATTAGAATGCCTTGTGGCTCCTCAGAAGTGGATTTCACACATATATATAAGCACATTTATATATATATATATAATCTCATTGTATATATTACATTGTGATGATGGTAATATCTATGTTGGTTCAAATTGTGCATAAATATATACAAAAGTGTATAAGCATGTAAGTGTGAAGTGGTCTCCATCGGATGTAATGAGTTTTAAGGTGTTTGCCTTTCTCTTCATCTTTTTTAGGTGGGTTTTACTATGAAATTTATTTCATTTTTCAATTATGAATGTGATTTGACTGTTTATATTCCATTTTTTATGAAAGTATAAATATATGTGATATCTCCTTGGAGTTTCGAAACCATTTCTTGGTATTTTTTTCTTGAAATAAATGGTTTTTATATTAATTACAATTTTCCATGCTTAAAATAGAATGTTTAATTATGTTAATATTTTGTGAAATTCCTAAGGGGATTTTGAAAATGTTTTCATGAATTTTGTTGGATTTTAATTTGACTTTAGTTTTCAAAGAAGGGAAATTGTTTTAAGGGGTTTTAGATTTTAAAATGAGGTGTTGACCTCAAAATGATTTGTAAAATGGGTTCTTGATTAGATTTAAAATGATGATTTGGAATGTGTGTGTGGATTAACCCTTTTGAAATAACATGGTGTATTGTTTTAAATATTTTATATAAATGGGCGTCATATGGCATTATTTTAGTTTTCAAAGATGAAGACCCACTCTTTACGGGTTTATTTGAATTTTTTTTAACATGTGGGAGATTTACATATTTTTTAATAAATTTTTTAAATTTATAATTTTAAAATTTGAAAGGTATTAGCATCTTGAACCATGTTTTAGTGTTAAAGTACAAGTTATAACTTTTTAAAAAAAATGAGAGATACATCCTTTGATTTCCACTTTCATTTTAACCCCTTGTGTGTGTTAATGATCACATTATAATGGTTTTTTTCTCCTCTTGTGTGGGAATGTGCTTACTATTTTTTGGGTGCATGTTTTATATTTTGGGGAATATTCATTATGGGGTGTTAGGTGGTGATGGCAGCCATGGTTCTTCCTTATGTGTTAGACTTGTATCAATTTTACTACACCTCGGTTTTCTTTGGTCATGGAGGTCCATGTAAAAAGTTTAAGACCTAGTTTTTTCCTCTATTTGGTTCATACTCGGCTAGTTGACCACCAGTCATGCTAGGAACAAGGTATAGATGAGGTTTTGACATTAAAGTGAGGTTTTTTTGGGATACATGGGCTACTTATTGGTGTAATTTATCATTGGACAGTAGTGGGTTAATGGGTGGTTATACCCATATATGGTTAGGTTCTTCACACGTTAGATATTTGTGGTAGATCTTGTGAAACATTTGACGATTTGATTGTTTGGAGAGTTAGTGATTGATGGGAGTATGATATCATTTGTTTTTTTATCATTTAACTTGATTTTGTTATGGTGGCACCTTCATTGTTTAATTTTAATTATTATATGACATATGATATATATGGTGCCTACTGATAATACTTGAACAATATGGGTGTTGAGTTTTTTTCCTTTGTAAATGAGTATTGAAATATTTTTTGAAGACCTATTTTTAATTTTAAAGGCTTTGGAGTGTGAGTAATTTAAATTGATTTCTAAATTAGTTTTGGGGTAGCTTAGGCTGGATAAATGTTATTTCCAGTAAATTTTACATTTTAAAAAATATTTTTTGACTAATTTAAAATGGGAGTGTGGTTTAGAAATGGCTTAGATTACTATATTTATTCTCAAAATACATGTGTTTGGTTTTGGAAAACAGAGAAGCAAATTTTTAAAAGTAGTTTATGAGATTTCTTGACTTAAATAAAGAAATATGTATGAACATCCTATTATATATATATATATATGAAAACTATAATTAATGAATTTTCTTATGAAACAAGTTATATAGTATTTGTGGGTTGTGGTAGAATACTATGATTTTTATATAAGTCCTATATCATTTAAGCTTCCAATTTACCTATTGGATCTTTTTTTCCCTCTTATATGTGGGGTGATTTGGGTGGTGGAGACCTTCAAGGTCACATGGAGGTTATTATGGTTTTCTTTTTTATTATTTCAATTTCTTTGTAGTTATATTTTCCTCTATTACACCTATTTATTCATTTTTTCTTTTGTATTTGTTTATTACATTATAGGTTATCTTTGTTTTATATGAAATAATTCCTAAAATGATTCTTCTGATGCCCAAGAACTGTTTTTTAGCCTACAGAAATCAATACTTCCCTTCAGGCCTTGTGGCGGGCTAGGTTAGGTGTCGGGTCAGATGGCATCCCAGGCTGGTTTTTTACAAAATGGTATTAGAGTAGGTTTGTGATTCCTATAGTAATAACATAAGAATTTTTTGTTACCCTTGTTATTTGGGGATGTTCGATTATAAGGGAGACAAATTTTTTTTAAGCTTGATAGGTACGGTTGGGAAGAGTATATCTCACTCTTACTCATTCCAAGCCTCAAGCTTCCAAGGGTAGTCAGGTCTCTAATTATGAATTTGATATTATTTCTGGATATCTCTAATATATTTGGATGATATTTATGTTTTGATCACCATTGATAATGTGCATGATGTTAGGGGTCCCTCTGGGGTTTTAGGGTGGAATGGGATGAGAAATTAAGCTATGTGGTCAGCTCACAAATCCCAAGAAACCATGTGGTAAACATGCGATTAAGTTTTCTTGGTTTATAATGTGTGTTGTATGAATGGTGTGTGGTCCCCCAAATTGTGTATCCAATTCATTTAAATCAACAAGTCCCCCTTGGTTGGTTGTTTTAGACTCCCATTGAATCTGGATTCTCTAAAAAGTGGTTTCCACTTGTGGGAGGTGGATTGAGGAGTGTGGTGATGCCTTTTGTGGATGTCCTTCTTGTGAACCTTGATTAAATTCATGTGAGGTTCTTTTTTCACTTGGTTTTAAAACCTTTTTTTGGAAAATGAAGTCGTTTTAGGAAAAATATTATTTTTGAAACTTTGTTTTATGGTATGTTTTATAAAATGGTTTCTTATTTTTTAAAATTGTGTTTTCAAAATAAAAAAGGGTTTTTGATTGGTGTTCTTTGGGTTCTAGGTTTTAAAAATAAAAAGGTAGTTTAAATGGTATTTTTGATAGGTTCCTTGTTTATTTTTTGTGTGTTCAACAAATTTTGTTTTGTTTTAAAACATTTGTTGGCATGATTTTTGAGAAATACCTTGGTGGATATTTCTTTCAAAATGAATTTTTGAAAATAGTTCTTTCAAAATAAAATATCTTTTCGGTGTATTTTATATGCCTATTTTGTGGACGTATTGTTTTGGTTTTATTCTTGGAAACCTTGAGGTTAGATTTTGAAGATGTTAGCCTCTTTTTGTTGTTCTTTTTGTTAGATTTCTGGTTTCCTTGCATTTGGGTGTTGGTTGTGGGTGTTTTTTTGATGAAATCATTGTTTTGGAAAAACTTTCTTGGGGGTAGAGGTTTGCACTTGTTTTTTTTTTTTTGAGTTTCTAAGGTGCTAATTTTTTAGATATGAGATATTATAGGGTCCAAAATAGGGTAACTAGGGTGAGGTATTCCATTTTAGTTTGGTATAATAGTTAGTTTTTGGTTTTTTCTTCTTGGGGTTCACCATGTGGGGTTAACCCAGTTCTTGATCCTAAGTTATTTGTGTGTGTTGTGGTCCATAGTGAGAGCTCTTGTGTCTCTTTTGAGGATACTTTTGGTTTTTATTCCTCTCTTTGGTTTGGGAGAATTTTTTTTAAGATATGTTTTTACCTCATGGTTTCAGGGTTTTTTTAGGATGTGTTTCTAATAGTTATTCTTTGTGCCACCATTTTAGAGGAACTATAAATGGTGGGGAGAACATTTTAGAGGAAATAAAAATAGTGTAGAGACCATTTAAGGTCTCCCAAAATCTATTGGGATTCTCTTTCAAGGTTCTATTTTGGTTGTTGTAATATCTGTTTGGTACATTTTGGTTCATTGGTTCGATTGTTTTTAGGGATCTTGGTTGTGAGCATCAAGGTTGATATGTGTAAGGGTTCTCTTGATTAGATCCTTTTAGAATCTTTCCTTTTCTCTTTTATTAAATTTTGACTAGGAAATTATTAAGGAATAAAGTTCCATGGGGGTGATTTTTTGACATCCCCAATGTCATAGTTTTTTTATTTTGGTCTTATTTTATATTTCCTTGAGTGGCAATGATTTTTTGTTTAAGTGAGGTTGAATATTCAATTTTTTAGAGGCCTTTTTGGTAGGATAAAGTTATCTAGCATAGTTTGATATAATTTTTTGATGCCCATGTGGTTTCCCAAGTGGTTATGTGGTGTGGTTCATTACTTGAACATAGTTTTTTAGACCATGAAAAAAGCATGTTCTTGGGTTTGTCATTTTGACAGAGCCATTTTTCATAGATTTCAGATGGGTTTTCATCCCATATAGATATACATAAAGAAAATTTGGCATATTTGGTGTTTTAAGGGTGAGGCTCAAGGTTTTTATAATATGCTTGAATTATTAGGGGTAACCATTCAGGTGCCCCATGATTTTATAGTGGGGATAGAAAGGTTGGAATAGGGTTTGGTAAACCTTATGCCTAAACCATCTGTTGAGTCCTGTTAAAAAAATATTTCTTTATCTTTTATCATTTTTTTCTTCACTTTATTATTATTTTCTTTTCCCCATCCTTCTACTTAGTGTATCATGACAATCCCCTCCCCTATCCCTCTATTAAATCACCACCCCCTCTATCGAGCTCCCTCTCCGTAGTGATTCTACTTATTTAATTTGGGTTTCATGGTCAAAACCTTGAGGTAAATTCTGCAATCTCCTCCTTATTCCTTATTTTATAGTTTTTTCTCCTTGTTTTTACAAAAATTATGGTTTTGGGTGGGATTATGTTATATGTATCTCTTCTTCCTAGGGAGTACTATGGGCCTCTTAGGTCATCTTTTTGCATGTTACAGCATCTTCTACTAAAGAAGAATCATTTCAATCACTTTGGATTGCTCGTCATAACTTTGAGGAAGGATTATTTTTTCCTTTCCTTTTGGAACAATTTTAACTGGGGTTTTTTGTGATTTTTGGTTTTCACTTGCTTGTTTAGAATGTCTTTTGGAACCTTGTAAGTGTATTGAATACATATACATAGGTAAGAACATATCCATTTATATACCCTCCTTGTATATATTCCCTCATCGTGATGGGATTATCTACATTGGGTTAAGGGGTAAATATATTGTGTGTGTGTGTCTAAAATTATATGTGTGTGAAAGTGTGAAATGGTTTTCATTGAAGGTGATGAGTTTCAAGTTGTTTCAGCTTGGACTTTATCTATTTGAGGTAGGTGTTTCTATGAAAATTGTTTCATTTGAAAATTATGAATGTGCTTGAAATTTTTAAATTCCATTTTTTATTAAGTATAAAGATATATGATTTCTCTCTGGTATATAGAAATAATTTCTTGTTATTTTTGAGCTTGAAAAAAATATTTTTTATGTGAATTCCATGTTTTAATGCTTGAAATGGAATTTAAAAATATTTTAACATTTTCTGAAATTCATGAGGGGATTATAAAATAGTTTTCATTAAGTTTATTGGATTTTAATTCAAGTTTAGTTTTCAAAGAGGTAAAACTATGTTTTAAAAGGGGATTTGATTTTAATATGAGATGTGGACCTAGAAATGATTTGTAAAAGGGGTTATTTTTTAGATTTAAACTGATGATTGGAAATGCATGTGTGGTTTATCACTTGAAAAATTTAATGGTGTCTTCTTTTAAATTTTTTATGGAAATGGATGGCTTATGGCCTTATTTTAGTTTTTAAAGAGAAAACCCTTCTATTTAACTGTGGATTTGAAATGGTTTGAACATGTGGGTGATTTAAATCATTTTGAATAAATGTTTTAAATTTTTATTTGTGAATTGTAAAATGGATTGACATATTGAGCCATGTTTTAGTGTTAAAAGCCCATACGTCACTTTGTTTTTAAAATGGTGAGAGATACCCCTTGATTTCCCCTTGCTTATATACCCTTTATGTGGGTTTGTGTCCATAAAGTGATGTTTTCCCTCCCATTTTGTGGAAATATTCTTACTATTCCATGGGTGTATATTTTATATTTTGGGTTTTTTCATTATTGAGTGTTAGGGAGTGAGGTTATCGAAGGATATTCCTTGTGTGTTATACTTGACTAGTTTTCACTATGCCTCAATTTCCTTTAGTCATGGAGGTTTGGGTACTTAGTGGAAGACCAAGCTTGTTTCTCTAGTTGGTTCACATGCCACTAGTTTCCCATGAATAATGCTAGGAACAAGGGATAGGTTAGGGTTTTTAATTGAATTTATTCTTGTGTGGGATACCTGTATGACTTGTGAGTGGACTTATCATTGGTCGGTAAGGGGCTAACAAGTGGTCAAACCCATACACAGTTAGGTTCTTTACATGTTAGGGATCTTTGTCAGATCCCGTGGAACATTTTACAGTTATATTGTTCGATGAGTTACTAGTTGGGGGAGTCTGATATCAATCTTGTTTATATAATTTACCATGCTTTTTTATTTTGGAACCTTCCTTGTTTATTTTTAATTTTTTATATTCCTTGAGATATATGTGGTTCCTGATTGTTATACTTGACCAGTGTCGGTGTTGAGTTTTTTTCCATTGGAAATGAGTTTTCAAAGATGTTGAAAAAACATGTTTTGAATTTTAAATGCACTCATGTGTGAGTAATATAAATGGATTTCTAAATGGTTTTTGGAGTGGATTTGTCTAGATAAATTTTTGTTTTAGGTAAATACTTTCATTTAAATTAAACAAATGAGTTGTTTTGAGAAATGGAAAATGGGTGTGCGTTTTGGAAATGGCTTAGGCTTCTAGATTTGTTTCAAAATGCATATATTTGGTTTTAAAAAAAAGAATAATTATTTATTAATGTGTTATGGAATTTTTTGACTTCCATAAAGTTACATGTAGGAAAATCTTATTTTCTAGTTTATTTTCAAACTAGCATTGATGGATTTATTTATAAAATAAATTGAATAGTTCCGGTAGGTTTTGGTGACCTACTGGTATTTTTATCTCAATCTTATATAATTTGAAGTTCCAGGTTCTCATTTGGAAATTGTTTGATCATCCTATCCATGGGGTGAGTTAGGTGGTGGTGACCCATGGGGTCATGTGGAGGTTAGTATGGTTTTATTTTCTTTTGTTTTTGTTTCTTTTTAGTTTTCTTTACCTCTGTTGTTCCAGTTTATTCATTTTTTGATTTTTTATTTATTTATTCCTCTATAGTTTATCTCTATTTTGTGAAAAACCATTCTGAAATGGATTCCTGTTATACCAAGGAACTAGTTTCCATCCCCAAGTGATCGTGAATTCCCTTCTGGACTTATGAATGGTTGGGTCAAATGGAAGCCTGGATCTGTTCGTTACAAACTCCAAAAGATTCCAACAATTTATAAAAATTACAAAGATCCACATATGGATTAAAGTAAGCATCTAGGTCATGGAATATTTAGTTTGGTTAATCCATAATGGAATTTCGTTTCATAAATTAATAATGTGAGCCTAGTTTCTATAAAACAAATTAATGGGGGTGCATTCATTTTCTTAATATTTTATGTTGATGACATACTACTTATTGGATATCAAATACTATCCTTATAGTCTATCAAAGCATAGTTGAACACATGCTTCTCCATGAAGGAATTAGGTGAAGCATCATATATTTCAGGGATTAATATCCACTGTGATATATCCAAGAGACTAATCAGTCTAAGTCAAAGTACATATATTGAAAATATATTGAAAATACTTTGTATGGAACAATCCAAGAAGGGACTATTTCTAGTGTCATATGGAATTCATATTTCTAATAAAATGTGTCCTCAGACATGTGAGGAGAAATATAGTATGGAGAGAATTCCATACATATCAGTAATTGGGTTATCCATGTTAGTTATGTTATTTACTTTGGTAGATATCACCTATGCCTTAATCATTGTAAGAAGATGTCAAGCTAGCCAAGGTGACCATCATTGGATGGAATTAAAGACCATCCTTAAGTATCTATGTTGAAATAGGGATATTTTCTTAGTCTATGGAGGAGATGAGGATATATTCATCTGAGGATATGTACATTCTATTTCTAAATATATAGAGATGATCTAAAATCATAGTCAGTGTACATATTCACTATCAATGGAGGCATTGTGAGATGGGAGACGTATGAGTTTATCATGGTTACATATTATACAGAAAAGTATGAGTATATTTATGATTATAAGTTTTCTGAAGTATAATTATATATATATATATTTTCCAATATCTTTATGTGATTTCTAATAATAAATATCTTATTATACTCTATTGTGATAATGCTATTGAAGTGTCTCTCACAAAGGAACCAAGATCACATTAGTGGAAGCATATACTTTGTAAATATAATCTCTTGATGGATTTTTCATTTAGACATACAGTCATAGTGAGTAGAGTATCTATGCAAGAAAATTTGGTAAACCCCTTAACTAAATACTTAACTCAAAAAAATATGATCAACATGTGAGATCCAGTAAACTAAAATTCATCGGTAGTTAGCTCCAGTCCATGTGGGAGTTTGTAAGAGTTGGTGTCCTAGAACTAACTATGTATACTTTGGATTTAATGTATATTAAAATAATTTAATATTAATTAAAATATCTTATTATATATCATTAATATTTGAGTGTGTATTTATTCTTATAATCACCCAGAGTATTCATTTCATTGACAAGGGCGTAACAGTTCCCTGATATGATGAGAACCTCAAAATTTCATGATGATATTCTTAAAACATTTTCTATGGTCAAATAAAATTTTATGATGGGATCATATTATATTGAACATTATGTGAAAAAACTTATAAGAATATTATACTTTAAAACATGATTTTCACACTCAATAATCTCTAAGATGGGAGATTATGAGACAGACCTACTGGTAGGAATTCCACATGTTTATGTGTCTTTATATATTCCTATCATTGAATGTGTGTAATGTTCCATAGACTTTAATATTATTTATAATTCATGTCATGAATCTAACACTTAGATGTATTTCTATAAACCATAATGAAACCATCTCATGGTGAAGTTTCTTAAGTTGGGTGCATCAGGAATGAAATTATATTAATGGACAAGTCGACGAAGGATATTTCAATTCCATATTCATGGAAGTTGATATCTTATCCCTTTAATTTAAATATAACTGACTCATTAAATTCTTGGGACATGGTGTAATGACAAGTGTATTTTAGATAGTTAAAGAAAGACCTATCAATCATATAGGTTTATTACACAGGTCTGCAACATGTTTTTTGATATATGATGGTAAGGGATTATATTACATATCAAGTGATCATGTTTGGTTTTTGGTGTTTTCATATTAAATTCTTTATCTTGGGTACCTTGACTCATTTCTAAACAGTAATCACTCACTTTAGGAAATCCCTCCTAATACTAATGAGAAAGAATCCTAAAGGGTCAAACGCTAAGTATTTCCATTGATATTACATTAAATTATATATGAAATTAAATATTAAAATAAATATTATTCTCAAGATTGATTAATAATTTAATTCAAGATTTATTTATCACATAAATTAAATAAATGTTCACTCAAAAGGTGATAAATTTAATTTCACAGAGATGTAAAATATTTATTTATTTATTGAACGAATAAATATTTAATCCAGTATTAAATAAATATATTGGAGGAATATTTGAAAAAGATAGTGTCATGTGATAAATATTAATTTTCAAGTTGGTAAAATAGTATTTATCGTTTCTCCAGCTAGTGAACTCCTTGAGAAAATAATATTATTATAATAATTAAAGGAAATGGGGTCATATAAGTCTTAATATATAATTTATAGTTTTTCTTCTATAAATACTATTTTAATATAAACCCTATATCTCTAAATAGATGATTATTTATACTATGTATAGATTGATCAAAATTGATAATTGTTTTATACAATGAAATATAGAGAACTTTATCATAATCGAAGAATGATCTAGAGGTTCTAATTCTTCCTCAATCATCTCATGAACAAGATTGAATGGAAAACTCTTTATTCCTAAAGTAATTGTCATGATGATCAAGGTGAACACCATGAGATGATTAATATTCCATGATAGAACTTGGAAATCCACAGATATTATTCGTAGATAATCATAGCATGTATGAGTCATCGCTAGATGGATTATGCACTTAGATCCTACAAGAAAAATTATGGTTGATCGAAAAGGGTTTTGGATGATCAAAAACTTCATCGAAGAATGTTCTCAAGTTTAAGTTATTCTTTTATTAGATCTATTTAAATTATTTATAAATTTAACATGAAAATATATTTTCTTGATTCAGGAGAACTTATTTATCAATATTATTTGTAAAAGTTTCATTGATAATGATGTTTACATCTTGTAAAACATGTGAATGATCGATCAAATTTGAAAAAATTTGAGTTAGGATCGGCCCCGATAAGTGCTTCAACTGTGACCAGAACCAACAAAAAGGTATATCCCATGTGTCGGCCCTAACAAATAATGTCCCTAGGGGTCATGAAATTTTATAATACGTTTATTATAGGGATCCTAATCCTAAGGAAATTACTGATAATTTTCCCAACACATATAGAAATACTTGGTTAACCCAAGTCTGAGATAGATCAGCCTAGGCACCTATGGGTATCCACAACTGGTATAAACCAAATGTCTACCCTTCTTATTCTCTGGTAAGGAACAAGGCTCTTATATACTGCCTCAAATAGATGTCATCTACACATTCTTATTTCCAATAACACCTATTCAATAGATTTCAAATCCTAAACAATGGAACTATTAATGGAAACCACTATGTATCCTTCTCATCACCACTCCTAAGTTGGACTAGATAGTTTAATTTATTTTCCATGAAATTATGTCACGGTTACTGGACTTCAAACTATAAATCATTGTGCCCAAGTTGAAAGATAATAAAGTACAAAAATAATTTCCTTAGCATAATATGTTAAAGTATAACCTTTACATATGTGTAAAACTAAGGATTCCTGATGTGACAAGTGCAGGATACCCCATGTGAAGAGAATGAGATGATCCCCACACTATACGGTCCTCCTCTTTAGGTGTAAATCCTCATTCAAACTTAATTATGCACTTTTAATATTACATTATCTCTTTTTTCTCACACCGATCATAACTCAAATGGTATTAGAGATATGATTTGATCATGAAATTAGAACAATTAAGAATATCTCTAATTTGGGTTGCCTATGAGGTCTAAGCCCCAATTATTATCTCATAGTACCATCACATGTGTAAGCCCCACTCAATATTCTATTTTTGCATCTTTCATAACACACATGTCCTCATAGAAACATGTTAAACTGTGCAGAGAACATCCTAGTTTCATGACCTAAAAATACATGATAAATCCAATACCACATGGAATTAAAATTCATGGATCAGTCCTGTCACATAGACTTAAATTGTGATTCTCAAACTATGTGGTTTTTTATTGAAATTAAACGGGTTACATACATACGAATAAAAACCAACATAAAAACCTTATTCATCCTTCCTTTACCTATTTATATTCCTAAAAACTTCTAAATACTTTTTCTAAGGTTATATCCTCTAGAAAGTTTCCTTACTAGGCCAGAATCCCAATGATAATAGGCCCCCTCTTAGAAGACCATATTCCCTCTAAGTTTTATCATACCCCCATAATCTATTGGGGTGTCCACCATATATAACTTAGAAGGAAAGATTCCCGGTGATTCACAAACCATCCTCATTGGGCCATATTCCCTTAAAGTCAAACAAAAAAGGGTCACCCATGTGCAAGTACCACACCAACCATTATGAGGAATCATTCATATAGTAGTCCTTATTTCATGGAGATAGACTACATGTATCAGTCCATATCACATGAACATAAAAGTTAATACATTCTCTGTTAAGTAGAAATAAACTACATGGGTACTAATTCCTTTCATAAGGATATGTTGGAATCCCCTTTCAAGGGCTCGATACCATGTCACGACCCATCCTCGGGGCCAATGTCGTGACTACCCCAAACCCGCCTTCCATAGGCCAGGGGATGGCGACTAGCACCAAAGGCATAAATCCCAATAAAAAGGGAAGGCATTGCCTTTACAAAACGAGAGCACAAACAAACAGAGTACAAGTAGAAGCTACACTAAGTAAAGCAGTATAACAAACATTCTGAAGTACAAGGGGCCGGAAATACAAGCCCAAAATAAAGGTACAGCTACAACTGAAAGTAAAGTAAAACTCAAAGAACAACAGCTGAAAGGTGACAAGCAGCTCCTGGATCGTCCTCCAGGTTCCTACCTGAAGGGTAGGTACAAATTCCCTCCTCAGTACTCCACGTATGTCCGTCTCCACTGGGTACCGACTCGTCATGAGATCCACCTCCGGGTACCGACTCGTCGTGAGATCAACCTCCGGGTACCGACTCGTCATGATATCCATCTCCAGGTACCGTCAAGCTCTACAAGACTCAACCACGATCAGTGATGTCTGTTTTCTGCAACCAACACAACGAGGTGTGGGCAAGCCCGTGCAGGGGTGACTATACGATACTCAGTAGGAACCTCGAGACCCTCAAGGTCTCACTAAATTCAACAAGGATAATCACAAAGAAAGTTCTCAATAGATAACCCTTACTTAGGAATAAGCCCATACTTATACCTAAGTTACCAAGTAACCCATCTCAGCCAGGAGTATTCACACAGATATCAAGTTGACAGATAACCACTACTTAGGTATATGCCCATACATATACGTAAGTTATCTAGTAACCCATCTCAATCATGAGGAAAACACAAAGGTCATTGACTCAGCTCAAACCAGTATTTTCATTATCGAAACCGCAACTGCTGAAGAGCTCCGTCTCTGACGAGTATAGTGAACCTGTCACGACTCTGAGGCACTGCTCACTAACCTAAGACTGCTGAGGTACTCCTCCTGTCGAGTACCTCGGGTCAGCCACCCAGACACAATAGTGCTTCCCACCGGGGTCTGCCACCCAAACACAGTAGTGCACCCCCCCCCCCCCCCCCTTAATAGCCTACAGAGGTACTCCTCCTGTCAAGTACCATGGGTCTGCCAACCAAACACAGTACTGCTCCCCGCCATGGGTCTGCCACCCAAACATAGTAGTGCTCCCCACTGGGTTATACAAGTCACTCTGACTCGAATCGGACAAGCAGTCTTCAGGTCTCAGCTTGCTACACAGTCTCCATACTCCGTACGCTCATCTCTGGGAGGGTCTACTCCACGAGCTACTAGACGATACTCAAATTATCACAAAGTCTCACGAAGAAGTATCTCAAAGGACCGCCTTGTAATAGGGGTCTCAACGCAACAGACGGCACGTCAATCGGATGCCCGGTCTGTGAGTTATTAGCCTTTTAGACCGGGGGGCCCGGTTGGTTTCGTGTACGAACCAACCTGGCCATATCTCTACTGTAAGCTGAAATCACATAGGGTATACTCAAAGGTACCGTTTCTCAACGTGATCACCAATGTCGTTGATGGTTTGTCAAACGGGCGTCTGGTCTAGAAGTTATCGGCTTTTCCGTTCCAGGGGCCCGGTTTGATTTCGGGTACAATCCAACCTGGCCATATTCCAACTGCGTCCAAACCTCAGTTGAAGTATACCTTTAGATTTGTCTCGCTGAAATGAATCCAACAAAGTCAACGACACATCAATCGGATGTCCGGAACTCAAGCTATAAGTGTTTTCGCTCCGAGGGCCCGGTTGGTTTCGGATTCGAACCAACCCTTCCATACTTAAAGTTCTCAAAAACCTTGAGTGTAATATATCTAACCAACCATCACGATCCAAGGATCCCATCGTAACATATGGTGCGTCGATCAGAGCTCTGTAGCCCATGTTATGGGCGTTTGAACGAAACTTCCTGAAAATAGGGGGTTCGGGCCCGGTCTGACCAGGCCCGATACCCCCTGGGTCGGCCCGAACTGGGTCAACCCGACCTAGGTCCGGGTCCAGCCCGATAGGGCACGGCCCATCCGGCACGGGATGCCCGGTCTGGCCGATTGAGGCTCGGCCAGCGTGGCTGAGCGGACGCGGAGCGGGGGGCTCGGCCCCTCACCGCTAATTGGCGCCAGTGGCGGTTTGTACCACCGACGTTCTTCCGGGATCCCGCGCGGACGCTAGATCCGCCGTGACGCACCGCCACGGAAAGCCGCGGCGGGTTTTTCTCTGGTGGCGCGCTGGGGCGCCGCTGCCTCCTGGCGGCCAGATGGCTCCGGCCGTCGCCTCCAGTCGCCGACGGCGCCACTCCGTCGACCCGCGCCTCCAGGGGTTTCTGTGGGCCACTAGAGTTGTTCCGGTGGTCCGTTTTCAATTCCGTCAGCACTGGTGTTCATCTCAGGTCCCGTAATTTACTGTGAAGGCCTCAAATCTCTGCTGCGGTCTCGTTTCATCATTGTCGTCGATCCACGCACCAACAACAATCTTCAGAGGGTTGTCGGGCCGTGTTTGTTCAGCCCGCGCCCTCCGCGTTAGGTGTTATCAATTGGCAGTCATTAAAACACATGCTTTTAATATTGACGAGGGTATAATTTATTCAAGTATAAATTATAATAACATCATACTAACAAACTCTCAAGCACGTGAGATAAAATTACTCAATATAGAATTAAACAAAAAAAATTCCCCTACCTCGTGACGTGATACCTCGATGGATCTGCGGAGAGGTTGTGTCGTTCATTGACATCGGAAGGTGACGTCGTCGTTTCCGATTTCCCCATGGCGGTGTCTCCTCCTTTGATGGAGATCTAGGGAGCGTTCTTCATCGAAGGTCTTGGAAGGCCCGACGTCGCCGGAGTTTACCCGAAGATGTGACGCCTCCCCTCTTGTCACGGAGAAAGGAAGAAAGGTTACGTCGTCACTCTTTGTGGAGTCGGCGTTCTTTGCTAAAGAAGCCCCGTTCTTCGTTGAGGAAGCGTCGTTTTTCAACGAGGAAGAATTCTCTTCTTGTTCTTCTTCTCACAAGAACTCTCTCCAAATTCCCCAACACAAAGTGTGTCCCAGAATAAAATAATGGCTCATCCAATTATTTTATTAACACATGCCATTTGAAATTCAAAACTCAAACACTTAATTAATTAATTGAGGAGACTCAATACATTAATTAAAGTGTGTGTTGGCTTAAATGAATAAAAAGGGAGAGAGTGAAGAGGATAAGTTATACAAATTAAGTGGAGGTTACCAATTAATTCAAGAGGTGAGTTAGCAAAAATTTATTAAAGAGAGGAGGATGTGAAAAGTCACATTTAATTAAGGTAAAGTTGTCACATTAAAACCAAGGGAGTTTATGAGATTTATAAAAATGTGAATGGTTGGGGCTCATGTGGGCCCCACCTCAAAAATATCCTAACATGAATAGTTAGAAACTTGTGGGTTCCACCCCAACTTCCCATGTAGATTTAAACCACTTTAGATATAAGAATAAAATTGTCCCACAATTTTATTCACTTCACATTTAATCTTCAAAATTATAAAAAACTTCCCCCGAGCTAACACATCTTTGGTAAAGGTCTTCTTAGGCAATTACCGGCGCTACGAGTTCATCATTTCCCTCGGATTTCAATTCCGAGCACCGGTTCAAAAGTTAGAAAAACCCGCTCGTTCGTTCACTGAATGCACTGAAGCTAATATTCAGAAATTGATTTTGGGCACACCGTGCCTCGGAATCAGGTGCCACTAGAAGCCACAGACTCGTAAAATTTCAACGAAATTAAGAAAAAAAATTCCTTGAAATTTCCAGTTCTTAATATTACTCCCACCACAAGTCTTTACGTCCCCGTAAAGCTATAACACAAACTAGGGAAACAAAAGTGGTACTGAGCACGCATCTGAGCCTTCCGCTCCCATGTGCTCTCCTGGAGGTTCCCGTGCTGCCAGGGAAATCACACCTGAGGAATCGATCATCCATGTAGGACTCGCTCCTGTCGATCCTCATTCTCCACTAGAACCTCTGTGAATTTCACCTCATCATCGACGTCCAACCCCATGTGGTCGATGATGTGTGAAGGATTGTGCTCGTATCTCCCCAGCTCAGATACGTGGATGACATCAAGCACCCGGTGCAACTGAGTTGGAAAGGTCAAGCGGTAAACCACCTCCCCTACCCTACTGAGGACCTATAAAGGTCTGTTGAACCTCGGAGATAACTTGTCACCTCGGCCACATCTCTGTAAACCTCGTCGAGGTGAGACCCGTATAAGGACATGGTCGTCATCCTTGAACTCTCGAGGCCTCCATTTCCTGATTAGAACTGAAACTCAAAACTCCTACTGCCACGAGGGTAAGGTTGACTGACTCAAGATTGATCGACCACACCCTCCTGTGCATGAGTTTATCCTGTGATGCCTGGGGTTTCCTTTTCGTCGACCAAGGAAAAACCATCCCAAAGTTCTAGATAAACCACAACCTTTTTTCCTAATACAGTCAATCTGAGTCTGAACTGTGAATCCAATCCATACCCAGACCAACGTCGTAAGGCCTCGACCATGCCACCAAGAGATTCCAACTGAAAATATCACCTCGAGGGTCAGATCACACTATCAGCGTAACTATGATTATCGAGTCTCCTCCCAAGTTATCTCCAGACGTGAGGGCCAATTCTACGGCTTACCAGAAACTCTAGGTCTGGGACAAGATTCGTGGAAGGAAGGAATGATTTGTATCGACATTTGCTGCTACGGAAGCTAGTAGGGGACACAGACTGTCCCTTGAATCATTCTTAGATCCATTGGGTCGCACTCCTTGACCGCATGCAGCCGCTCTCTTCCCCTGCCCTCCAGCTCCCTGAGCCTGGCGGGGACAACATGGGTGTGTGGTTGTAACATGTTGAAATGTACACCACCTCATGATGCTCTCCTTGCTCTGCCTCCATGTCTGCTGCTTCACAGACTCATTTTTCCTTAATGCTTCTTCTTCTTGAAACATTTTACATGCCCGAGTCTCTAAGACTGGCGCCAGTTTACTGTTTCTTACTGCAATGTGCGGTCTTCATCCACTCTTGGATGATCTGCACCTTCTTCGCCTATGATCTATAAGAGCTGCTAAGATTTCTACTTTTCCGAGAGAAGAAACTTGGTCTCATACCCTGTATGAACCATGCCCATTCCCTAATATAGTCAATCCTGAAATTAATGATGCATTCATGACATGGACAACATTGTAAGGCCACGACGTTACTACCAAGATATCCAACTGTCACTCTCGCCTCCAAGGGTCGAGTCACACTGTCGGCATCAGTGTGAGGTCATTGGGTCTCCTCAAGTAGAAATCTTGAAAGTGAGGGTCAAGTCAGCTATTTTAACCAGGACCTCTCAGTATCAACAAAACAAATGTATAGGAAAGTAAACATCACAATGATAAGTGTCTTTTATTACTACAGCTCAAAGTACAAAGACACAAATACAACAGCAACATGGAACTAGAAGTACTAAGGACAAAAAGGATTCCACTAGTTCTGCTCCTGTCCACCTGATTCTGGAGCTCTACTGCCTTGTCCACCGCTCGGCTGTTTCTCAAGCACCTGTCGCTGCTTCTATCTCGGTGGCTCCTCCAATGTCTACGGATCAACTATGTGGGGGGTCGGACAGTCACGTGCCATGTGACCCTTCCTTCCGCATGCATAACACTTCCTGATCCTCGTATGGTTGTCTCTGTTTCGTGTGCCTCACACAACCAAACCTGTATCATGAGGTCTCCCACCTTTTGGTTTGGTCTACTTGGACCCCAGCATCATCTATCTACTGCCTACAGATGACTCGGCTGCTGATGGAAAATCCTATGGTAAAGGCATCTGCTCCTGAACATGCTCAGGGTGTAGAGCCACAGGTATAAACTCCACTCTGAAGAATGTCTTGAAGTCTCCCCATGTAAAGGCCATCTCATCGCAAAACTGGAGCATTCAACTCCACCATCTTCCTGCTGCTTCCTGAAGGAGGCTGGCAGCAAAGATCACCATGAATTTCACTGGTGTGCCTACTATCCTGAAGACTCTCACCATAGCCTCTAGACAATC
Organism: Viscum album; assembly: GCA_963277665.1. NCBI lineage: Eukaryota > Viridiplantae > Streptophyta > Magnoliopsida > Santalales > Viscaceae > Viscum > Viscum album. The sequence continues at coordinate 386,396,339 of OY728125.1, forward strand.
CTCAACCACATGTGGTTCCGTCTATCCCCGAAACCTGGGTGGCCTCTGGCGCTGGAACTCGTGCAGCATGTTCAAGCGATGCGAATCGCCTACTGCTGGGGCGGGTGGCATCGGTGGCCAAACGTATGGTAGTATCGTTGATGCCTCCGCTGGTACCTCAACTGAAAGAGGGCCCTGTACTGAGGCCTCGTTGCTCTGCTGGTTGTCAGTACGTACATCTCTCAGGGCTCTAGCTGTTCGTCCGTGAAAAGGCATCCTGAAAGAAACAGATATGACACGGTCAAATGATTATACCTGGTGAGCTGACCTGGTTTGAGCTGTTTTAAGGGGAAAACATTTGAAAACACACACACAATTAGTGTTTTCATGCACTGAGTCAGAAATCAGAAGTCAGGGTCCTGGTGTATGGATACATCGGCCTCCCGCACCAACACTGGACTCCCTGAACTGAAAACCACACTCGGTACCCTTAACAGTATTGCTTCACAGAAAAGAAATATCAAAGTTATAAGTTCTACGGTAAAACCGACTCCTCTAATACCAATTTGTCACGACCCATCCTCAGGGCTCGTGCCGTGACTACCCCAAGCCCACCTTCCATAGGCCAGGGGCTGGCAACTACCACCAAAGGTGTAAATCCCAATAAAAAGGGAAGGCATTGAATTTACGAAACTAAAGCACATACAAACAGAGTACAAGCATAAGCTACACAAAGTAAAGAAGTATAACAAACATGCTTAAGTACAAGGGGCTGGAAATACAAGCCCAAAAGAAAGGTACAGCTACAACTGAAAGTAAAGTAAGACTCAAAGGACAACAGCTGAAAGGTGACAAGTAGCTCCTGGATCGTCCTCCGGGTTCCTACCTAAAGGGTATGTATAGATGTCCTCCTTAGTACTCCACGTCTGTCCGTCTCCATCGGGTACCGACTCATCGTGAGATCCACCTCCGAGTACCGACTCGTCATGAGATCCACCTCCAAGTACCGACTCGTCATGATATCCATCTTCGAGTACCGTCCAGCTCTACAAGCCTCAACCACGATCAGTGATGTCCGTCGTCTGCAACCAACACAACGAGGTGCGGTCAAGCCCATACAGGGGTGAGTATATGATACTCAGTAGGAACCACGAGACCCTCAAGGAATCACTAAATCCAACAAGGATAATCACAAAGAAAGTTCTCAACAGATAACCCTTACTTAGGTATAAGCCCATACTTATACCTAAGTTACCAAGTAACCCATCTCAGCCATGAGGTATCACACAAATATGAAGTCGACGGATAACCACTACTTAGGTATATGCCCATACCTATATATAAGTTATCTAGTAACCCATCTCAATCATGAGAAAAACACAAAGGTCATTGACTCTGCTCAAACCAGGATTTTCATTATCGAAACCACAACTATTGAAGAGCTCTGTATCTGATGAGTAAAGTGAACCTGTCACGAATCTGAGGCACTGCTCACTAACCTAAGACTGCTGAGGTACTGCTCATGTCGAGTACCGCAGGTCAGCCACCCAAACACAGTAGTGCTTCCCGCCGGGGTCTGCCACCCAAACACAGTAGTGCACCCCCCCCCCCTAATAGCCTGCAGAGGTACTCCTCCTGTCGAGTACCACGGGTCTTCCATCCAAACATAGTAGTTCTCCCCACCATGGTTCTGTCACCCAAACACAGTAGTACTCCCCACTGGGCTATACAAGTCACTCTGACTCGAATCAGACAAGCAGTCTTCAGGTCTCAGCCAACTACACGGTCTCCGTACTCCGTATACTCGTCTCTGGGAGGGTTCGCTCCATGAGCTACTGGTCGATACTCCAAGTATCAAAAAGTCTCATGAAAAAGATTCTCAAAGGACCGACTTGTCATAGGGGTCTCAATGCAACAGACGGCGCGTCAATCGGACGCCCGGTCTGTAAGTTCTTAGCCTTTTAGTCTCGAGGGCCCGGTTGGTTTCATGTATGAACCAACCTGGCTGTATCTCAACTGTACCCTGAACTCGCATAGGGTATACTCAAAGGGACTGTTTCTCAACGTGATCACAAATGCTGCCAACGGTTCGTCAAACGAGCGTCCGGTCTAGAAATTATCGGCTTTTCCGTTCCAGCGGACCGGTTGGATTTCGGGTACAATCCAACCTATCCATATTCCAACTACGTCCAAACCTCAGGTGAAGTATAACTAAAGATCCACCTCACCAAAAGGAATCCAACAAAGTCAATGGCACATCAATCGTACGTCCGGAACTCAAGCTATAAGTGTTTCCGCTCTGAGGGTCCGGTTGGTTTCGGATTCAAACCAACCCTTCTATACACAAAGTTCTCTGAAACCTTCAGTGTAATATACCTAAACAACCGTCTCGATCCAGTGATCCCATCGCAACTGACGGTGCATCGATCGGAGGTCCATATCCCAGGTTATGGGCGTTTGAACAAAACTGCCCGAAAATAGGGGGTTCGGGCCTGGTCCGACCCGACCCGATACCCCCTGGGTCGACCTGACCCGGGTCCAGGTCCGGCCCGATAGAGTGCGGCCCGGCCCGGTTGGTGCAGCCCGGCCCCGCCGGCGCGACCCGGCCAGGAGCTGGCGGCCCGGTCCGGCCAGTTGGGGCTCGGCCAGCGTGGTCGAGCGGAAGCGGAGCGGGGGGCTCGGCCCCTCTCCGCTAATTGGCACCAGCGGTGATTTTTGCCACCGTCATCCTTCCGGGATTCCACGTGAACATGGGATCCGCCGTGCCACACTGTCGCGGCATGCCGCGGTGGGTTTTTCTCCTGCGGCGCGCTGGGGAGCCGCCGCCTCCTGGCGGTAAGACGACTCCGGCTGCTGGTGGCGCCACGCCGGCGACCTGTGCCTCCAGGGGTTTTCACGGGCCACCGGAGTTGCTCAGGCGGTCCATTTTCAATTTCGTCTACGCCGTTGTTCATCTCGGGTTTCGTACTTTACTGCGAAGGCCTCAAATCTCTGATGCGGTCCCGTTTCATCATCACCGTCGATCCGCGCACCAACAACAATTTGCAGAGGGTTGTCGGGCCGTATTTGTTCAGCCCGTGCCCTCCGCGTTAGGTGTTATCAATTGGCAGTCATTAAAAAACATGCTTTTCATATTGAAGAAGGTATAATTTATTCAAGTATAAATTATACTAACATTATACAAATAAAGATCAAGCATGTGAGATAAAATCACTAAAAATAGAATTAAACAAAAAAAATTACCCTACCTCGTGATGTGATCCCTCGATGGATCTACGGAGAGGTACCATCATTTGTTGACATTGGAAGGTTACGTCATCATTTGCAGTTTCCCCACGGCGGTGTCTCCTCCTTTGATGGAGATCCGGGGAGCGTTCTTCGTCGAAGGTCTTAGAAGGCCTGACGTCGCCAGAGTGTACCTGAAGATGTGATGCCTCCACTCTTGTCACGGAGAAAGGAAGAAAGGGTATGTCGTCACTCCTTGTGGAGTCGGCGTTCTTTGCTAAAGAAGCATCGTTCTTGGTTGAGGAAGCATCGTTCTTCAAAGAGGAAGAATTCTCTTCTTCTTCTTCTTCTCACAAGAACTCTCTCCAAATTCCCCAACACTAAGTGTGTCCCAAAATAAAATAATAGCTCATCCAATTATTATATTAACACATGCCATTTGAAATTCAAAACTCAAACACTTTAATTAATTGAGGAGACTCAATAAATTAATTAAAGTGTGTGTTGGCTTAAATGAATAAAGAGTGAGAGAGTAAAGAGGGGAAGTTGCACAAATTAAGAGGAGGTTACCAATTAATTCAAGAGGTGAGTTATCAAGAATTTATTAAAGAGAGGAGGATTTGAAGAGTCACATTTAATTAAGGGAAAGTTGTCACATTAAAACCAAGGGAGTTTATGAGAGTTATAGGAATGTGAATGGTTGGGGATCGTGTGGGCCCCACCTCACAAATATCCTAACATGAATAGTTAGAAACTTGTGGGTCCCACCCCAACTTCTCATGTAGATTTAAACCACTTTAGATATAAGAATAAAGTTGTCCCACAATTTTATTCACTTCACATTTAATCTTCAAAATTATAAACAGCTTCCCCAAAGCTAATGAATCTTCAGTAAAGGTCCACTTAGAAAATTAACAGTGTTGCGAGTGCATCGGTGCCCTCAGATTTCAATTCCGAGCACTGGTTCAAAAGTTAGAAAAACCCGCTCGTTCGTTCATTGAACGTACCCGAGCTAATCTTCGGAAATTGATTCTGGGCACACCGGGCCTCGGAATTAGGTGTTGTCAGAAGCCACATACTCGTAAAATTCCAAAGAAATTAATAAAAAAATTTCCTTGAAATTTCTGAGTCTTTACATACCAGCACCACAAGCATCAATATTTTTCCAAGATAGTGATAAGCTCTAGAGCACCCAAATATGGGGATTTAAGCAATAATAACCTGTAGAACAACATCACTAACTGATAATAAGATAAATATAGATAATATTAAATAAATATAAATGATTTCATCAATATATAACCTCTAATTCATAAAGTTGTTCTCATCAATGAGATACCTCTAATACTTATAGATGTTTGCATTGATACTTATTAATGACCATCCACTAGAATGATGGTGGACTTGTCTACATAGAGATTTAGGAAGGATTTATTTAATATATCTTAAGTCTATAAGAGATTCTAATAGTAGGAAGGAAATCCCTAAAAAAGGTGTGATGAGATTGACCACCCACTCTCTTGACCAACAAGCACTCCTATATATCATTGCAAAGAAAAACCCAGAAAACACCTATCTTTGGAAAATTTATTGGTTATCTCTGGTTCTGTGAATACACCCCATTAAAATAGATTAAAAATTCAAGAACCTGACATGGGTCTTTAAATTGTTCTAGACTTTCATAAACAAGCATCAGGCCATTCTCATAAATAGAAAAATGGCCCAACAAGAATCCTTTAAGTATGAATGTGATTGGCTAGGCATGTTTCTTACTCCTGATGCTACATTTATGAAATTTACTTTATGTTTTTTGATCTTTCAAGGACATACCAGAACCAAATTAAATCCAAATTAATTACATCACCACAAAAATATATTTATTCCACAATAGTTTTTTGAGATTGGGCCCTATTAGATCAAAATATGTTTTCACCTACTCAGCACCACTAGTTCCAGGTGATGAATTTACTTATTCAGGATTATTGAATGAACAAAAAAATCAGAACTTTGGAGGTATTTTGAAAATACCTCCTCAATACAAAGGTTCGCTGACTATTGGCTCATGGATGTGACATGGATAAATAGGTGAAACCTGGCTCCACATTCAACTATTTTGGGAGTCTCTACCTGTGATGCACCAATAAATACATCCCTCATCTTAGGAATGATAATCAATAGGTCGACTAAAACTTCACACCTGTTTAGGAGTTTCCTTGGATGGATCATGTTGACCATAATAATTGGTTTTATACGGCCACAACCCCTAAGAAACCCACTAAGGATTCCACTTCATGAGTCCCTACTCTAGTTACCCAAACCTGAGAATAAAAGAGAGCTCTTTAAGGGTAGTGATATTCCATCCATAGGGAGTGGCATTATATCCATGCTTCCCTTGAAGAATCCCACCAGAATATCTAGAAAATAGAGAGTAGGAACACATTCCTACTCCCAAACACCAAGCCCACAAATATATCTAGCTGGAAAACGATAAGAAGGCACACATTCTTATTCCCATCAAATAATATTACCAACATACTCTGATAAAATCATAGTATGTATGTCGATATACCCAAAAAGTAGTCAGGGAGTAGGCTTACATTCCTACCCCTGCACATTAATCCAATTGGCATATACTAGTAGAAACTAGAGGACATGAGTGGGCCCATATCCCTACTCTAATCAAGGATTGGAACACATTCCCATACCCAATAAAAAATCCCATCATCACATTATGAAAGTACCATATGGGAAATAATATAACCCTACTGATATTATAAAAAACATTCATTATATCCTATAAATGGAAGTAGTTGATGGTCTCTGATATATCATGGTATCTAATAGGGGTTGGCACATATTCTTACCCCCAGCACTAGAGTACCTCATCAACATATATCAAGAGCTACTTAGGAGAAATCACGTATTACCACTCCTGATTAGGAGGATCATAGACACATCCAAGAGAAGAATGAACAATAATATTGGGCACACATTTACATGTTAACTAATGTTCAATGGAAAATTTCAAAAATCATTCATGGAAGGAATTTATTCCTTATAAATATTCAAGGACTTGTAAACATATCCCATTTATAGTTCGAGAGCAAGCATATATTCCTAATCCCTTTTAGTGTATAGAATGAGATCAGTATATCCTATGGGAAATAAATAAAACACACATATACCTTCTCATTCTGAATAAGACCAGGGCCTAGTCTAATGGAAATGATGGGGTCATCCAAGGAGGTTCCCACATATGAATGTTTTTTTAAAAAACATACAAGTCAAACCAACCAATGAAAATAATCTAATAATAAACCTCACTAGGGGAAACCCAAAGATTAGGAGTAGACCCATATTCCTTTCCAAATCAATTCGAGTGTTCCTAGGGCCATAAAATACATTTTAAGAGTGTCCGAATACTTTTTTGACTCATAGTCTAATAGAGGAAGTAGAAAAAAATGTGCAGTTCCTCCCATAAACATTACCACCGTTAGATCTAGATCCTCCTAGGATTACCTACTACAAAGTTTCTCCCTGTGAAAATATTACGATCAGTCATGGTAATTATTCTTATGATGTGAGCCTCAAAAATCTTCCACATAGTTGAAATATCAAACAATAATAATGTACTCCCATTTCCATTATACACCCTTAAAGTCCTCATTAGGAAATATATTTCAATAATAATCCTTGTAGATAGAAATTAATCTATAATTATAGTCCTCACCATCATGCAATTTTCTATGAAGGTCCTACTCGAAATGAAATTTCACTTTTAAAAGAAGGTCCTCCTCTTGTCGAACCAATATTGAGAAAACCCCCATGTCACGAGTCACTCGAGAGATTGAGTCCATATACATTAATAAATTTATCTATAATGATAAATATTTATTCCCAACCAAAAGGGAGCCCAAGTAAGCATTCATTTTTTGTATCTCCGTAAAATTGATTAACTTATAAAATAACATATAAAATCAAAATTGAACTCTCTCCTATTAGTAAGGAAGCTTGTAAGTGACTACTCTTGACAGATTAGTTGGAGGAATCTCTCATCATAGATAAAGAGAATAAAGTGATGGTGAGGAAAGAATTGTCCAATGATAACATATCATTAATATTCTAGGTAAAAGTAATTTACCATTAAGATGTTCTAAAGTCATTGATGGAGTAATTAATACAACATATTCATTTCAATTTATGGTTAAAACTTTTGTATTTTAAGGAAAAACATTTAACTTATATGAAATATACAAAACACATCAAGGAAATAGAATAACTTCTCAGTCAGATCAATCTAGCCACCCTCTCAGTTTCATGACACCTGAAATTAGAGATATGGTCTAAAGATATCCAATATGCATACAACAATGATTTTAGGATTCTACATCAAATGATCATTGATGATCTATCTGATGTACAGATAAGAGGATGGGGGGAACATGGTGGATTAGATTTCACTCTTCTCCCTAGTCATTTGATCTACTGCAAGAAACATGGTGGAATTTCATTACCTATAGAATATTATTAGACATAAACTCAACACATTCAAATTAGTCTATTCATATGGATCATGCTATATACAAATCTAAGAAATTGTGACACCAATGAGTGATATTCACTAAAAGTATCTTTCATTAAGCCTCTATGAAGGTTCAGTAGGCTTATCACGTAATAAAGTATAAGTCCTTGGTTGAAGCATTGCCCATATTAGTGATTGGATCACATTAAAATAATAAATTTCATCCTACCCATACAAAAAAAATCCAACAACATCAGAAGTACATCAGTAGTTTCCAAAACATCAGGGATACAAGATAAACCCCAACTGGTAGGGGTGAGGGTATTTTCACCACCACTGAGACCCCAAGCATCATCAAATCCCCCAACAAATTAAATAATTTATAGTAGCGATACTAAGTGAGTTGTAGCACATAGGGTTAGGGAAATGTTTATCATAGCCTCCTATCCCTCTATGGAATTCAATATTCTATAGGATATGGAACATTTCACTGGAGAGACCTCTATTGTTTCTCTCAAAATGTGACCCATATCTCTCTTTGGAGATATTTCTAACAAGAGTATCCTGAGATTATCATAGGATAAATCTATTCAAACAAACTCTTGGTTAGACATATAATGGGAAAAAAGAGGCCTCACAGTGTATACAAACCAAAATTGTATAACTGTAGAGGAAATAAAAAAGGATAGTTGTGATTTTCCTCTTGATGGTTATTTAGTAGGAAACCAATCTATTTTCCATCATGATGATGAAATGATCCTGACATCATATTATGCATCAATTAATGTCATAAAAATTGGTCCAACCAGTGATTCAGAGAATCACACCAACATATAAGAATGAGATACATATTATTCTATTAAAATTATCCCACATTAAAGCTTTAATAAAAAGTGTGATAACTATTCAATAGAGACAATCATAGAATTTTGGATCTCCCCAGAAATTATCCATTATAAAATCTATAGTGATCTTTGGACCAAGAAAAGGGGAAATTTGTGACCACATCCCATCCAACACATGAAAAATTTGAGCCTCTTGGTACCGAGGAAATATGTTCCCAATATGAGGTAGAATTAATGGAGTTAAGGTAGATTAATATTGAACTACTCAAAGGAAACATTCCCAATTATCACAATCCTCATGAAGAAACTCACACTTCTCCTTCAAAGTATTTCCTTCACATGAAGTGCTCATTCTCTCAATATGGGTAAGATCTAGTCATATTAATTACTTAGGGTTTAAATATTTAGAACACCTATACCAAATGGATGGGGAATATTAAGAGTTTCCTTCACTCAAGTGATAGATAAAACCATGATAGGTGGTTTACATCAGGTTGAATCATGTGGTTCATCAACAACATATACACAAAATCCAACAATATTGGGTTATACCTACGTCCTATACCTATATTTCTATCCAACCAACTGTTCCATTAGATATTATTGAGTATATTGATTTTATGAAAACATGAATGGAGTCAATGAAGGGGCGGTGTACACCAATGTAACCAGAAAAAAATCATATCATGAATTGGTGGATATAACTCCTCTTCCACCCAACTTTGAGAATAAAAATTTCCTAACCTTCAATGAAATTGGGGGGCTAAAAACATTTAAAGAACTTTGTATCTCAATGTGTTCTCATTATGGGGACCCTAAAATGATTAGAGGCATCTAAGCTCAAATGCTTCGTATAGATATTGGATGGACAGTCATTTATTTAGTACACCTATTTTCAAACTAGATCAGTCATAGGTTGAGAGGTAAAATGTTGAAAAATACGCTATTAGTTCATATAAACACAAAGATGTACAATAGTATTCAATATATTTAATTTCAAACCATACTAGGATGAGAGAGAATAAGACTTCATTGATAGGTAGAAGGGATTAACCTGCACACTGAACATGAAACTTCACTGTGATGAGTTTCTTGGAATCTACATTGAAAATATATGTAATGAGTTAAAAATTATTCTCATCTCGATAAAGTACCCCAGTCAATCTATGATCTTGAAACTGTTGCACAAAAGTTGGAATATTCTATTCAATATATTAATCACATGCCTCGACCAGTGCCAAAATCTATAAGAAATTAGAATGGAAATGCAGAAACAACTACTCTTATGCTTAAACTAACTCCAACACCATCTCCGGCATATAAACACGAATAATATCATGTGTTTCCCCCACTTAAATAGAAACAAAAACAAAAACACCTTCATCGGGAAGGTATAAAATAGTATAGGAACATACCATATTAAAAACAGAATAATAAAGTTTATTCTTTATGAAATGAGAAAGTGCCTAGACATTCCATCATAGTTATGAAAACCAATTTTATAAAACTGACAGGATGAAGGTATCTTAATCAGGTTGGCATCAGAAACTATTTAAAATATCATCCCTACCACTGAATATGGAGTAATGGAATCTATGAGTTCTTTTTTATTTAAAAACATCCTTAAGAAGATGGAAGATTCTGGAAAATTATGTTGTACAAGCCACTAGCATAGGTGGATTGTGTCCCTACCCCCACAAAAATAAGAATAGAATTTTAAATAAATTCCAAATAAGAGATCTAGATATTTTATGATTGGATTAATATAAATATGGTCAACCATATACATGTTATTATCATGTTATATATGAATTAACCAGATATGACCCCAAATTCCTCCATGGTAATCGATATGAATCATTTTTCACTAAAACCTTCTAATAGTTATGCTTCTAATCATCAGTTACACCAACATAATAGGAATGAGATGCAATAAGAGGTTCTTATACCAAAGCATGGTCCAGTTCAAACCCTCTCAAAATTCATGCCTCTGGAACTAGGGGAATGGGAACCACCATACTAAATAGTACTCTGGGAACCAACCTCTAAAATGGAATTCTCATCAGGTGAGAAAATTTTATTCAAATCTATTAACAAAATTCAATTGGAAGATCCCTTCTCTAATGAATAATACACATAAGACCTTAAGTTACCCTATCCCAATAATAGATAGAGAGAGAGTGATAAAGGTTATTGAGGTTAATTTGTGTGAGGAATATGAGGATGATATGGATACAAACATTTAGATCATATCCAAAATGATACCATATACACTATGGCACCCAAAGATAGGTTCTTCAATGGGCCCAGTAGGGTCATCAATCTAATATAGATACATCTAAGTCGTGTTTAGGTTATATCATATAGAATTATAGATTGTAAAATTATCATTCATATTGTTGGGGTCAAAATATAGTGAAGTCAACTCAGCCGAACCCATGGCTAACCAGGATGACTTCAAATTCTCATTAAGGAACATAGAAACTAGCACAGTCAACTTCATATCCAAATCCACGGAATAAGGAATAGTGTCTTAAAGGGAATCATATACCCATAAATTTAAATTATCACATCTTGAAATAGATTTTTATCATTTCATCCAAGATATCAATTCAGGATTCACTTTATTTTTTAATGGATCTCCAAGAATCACTTATTGAGGTTCTCCTAATTCCAAAATAATTTGAAAATTAGGTCATTATTTCAAAGCTCTGCCTTGGAGAAAGTCACATTATTAAGTTTCACATAGTCATTTGTTCCAAAGAGATAGATAGGGAGACTACCATAAAATGGAATATTATGCCCCTAAACATTTATGGTAGGTTAGATAGTGTGTATATTCATTTAGTTCTTATTGATAATATTTTTGAGATAAATCTCATTCTGATATGGATCCTTCAATGTTTGGTCCATAAAAAATCTAATGTTTCAACCCCCAGCTTGAAAATCCTAATATATGATAAAAGCAAACAAAATCATCCTAGAAAAATAAAAATCAGGGCCCATTTTGGAAACCCAATCTACAATTCTGAACTCATGTTTCCTCAGGAAGATATAGATTTTTATTCCTTTCTAGGAAGATCATGACTCCACTTACATACAATGGTACCTTTATTATACCACCGATTCCATAAATATTCTTCCAATGGATGGGTCAAAGTGATGGATGGTGATAGTAATCTTTTTGATTCCCATGAATCTCCTTACATAAATGTAAGATTCTATTATATAAAGAAATAATCCAACTATAGATGATACTACTAGAATCATTTCCCCCAGTAGTATAGAGATTGCCCCTATTAACCCATTCCAAGAACTTAGTGAAGAATATATACTTCCCATCAATTTTATAGAGAGAATCACTCTAAATTTAGTCAACCATAATTTTTTGTGAATCCCATCTGAAAGTATATAGAATTTGATCACCTTCGTGTTATATGATGGCCAAGTAGCTAATCTCAAAGAATGAGTTCCACCGATAGAGGAAGAGATAACTATGTATCCATGAAAATTAAGATCACTCCTGAACACCTCTATAAAAGTGTAGGTATAATCAATATTTGGACCACATAGCCAAGGATATTTGATCATATCAGCCTCAACCGTATATGTAGGAGACGAACACATGGAATAAGTATGTTTTATCCCATATTCATGATATTATTCACATCTGATTAATCAATCCATACAATATAAGGATTTGATCCCAAAAATAATGATGATACCCTAGAGTAAATTACTCCAACTTTGCCTATAAAGTATTAGGAGACCCCTGAGAGATTGTATGGATCAAAAAAATGTCTCCACATTAATAGAAATAAATAAAAATACCCCAAATGCATCTCCTGAATCTTAGTATTTCATCATTTCTTCTACCCTCAGTGATGGAAGAGAATAAAGAGATAATACACAAAAAAAATTCATGATAATTCCCAAACATGGTCATTTTCAGAGTCTAGAGATGCCTCCCCTTCATTTCTAAAGGATTAAAATAACTTTTCAATTTCTATATATCTTGAAAGTATTCCTTCATCAATTGGTTCCACTAAGCTTAAAGAAAATGAAAAGGATAAATAAAGTCTTATAGATTACCCTTTATCATTTGAGGAAGGTATCACTACCACCATTGATAAACATAAATAAGTGAATCTATGTACATAGGGAGACCATTGGCCCACTTTAATCAGTTCTTCCAAGTGCTCCAAAGAACAACATTTGTAAATATATTTTTTAGAAAAACATCAAGATATATTTTTTTGGAATTATATAGAAATTTCTTGTATTGATCCTAATATGGAAACCCATCATTTGGGAATGCCTAAATATCATAATGGTTATGAGAAGGAATCCAAGATAATGCATCCAACTCATACTATAATGGTTGAATATGAAGTCTACATGCTTATCAAGGATTACTTTATTTGAGAGGTGCAGTGCCTAAAGTGGATATCCAATATCAACCCTATAAATAATAAGAATGTATAAATAAGATTTCGCATTTAATTCATGGATCTCAACCATTATTTTAAAAAGGATGAATTTATAGTTCTAATTAAAAATATTTATATTTATTCAACTACTGGGTTCTAGGACTTATCCTTCATGGATGTATATTCTAGTTATAACCAACTTTGGGTGGCCCAAAAAAATAAGGTGTCCAATAGTTTCATAACTCACCAAGGTGTGTATTACTACCAAGTGTTTCCCTTTGGTTTTAATAATTCTAATGCCACATATTAACCTACCATTAACTATATATTCAAATTTATTCTATAAAATACCATGGAGTTTTATGTTAATGAGATGGTGGTCAAATATAAATAGTTTAATGATTATCTAAACAACCATGAAATAGTGTTCAGTAAGCTATATAAGCATATCCTAAAAATGAATCCCCTAAAAAGATATTTTGGGATGATTTCAATATAGTTTCTTGGCACCTTAGTGAACCATTGGGTCATCAAATTCAACCCTGAATAGACAAAGGTGATCCTCAACATTACACCTCTTATAAATATCATAGAGTTGATATAATTTTAATAATAACTCACCTATATCAAATTATTCATAGAAAACCTTGATGGTGAGTTCATACCATTCACTGATCTCATGGATAAGGGAGTCACTTATTAATGGTATAAATATTTTCAAAAGGATTTCAACAATATCAAGTAATGCCTCTCAAACCCATAGGTGTTGATGTTTTTGAAAGAATGAAAGCTACTCATATTATATATGGAATCACTTTATTGGCCAATTAGTAATCTCCTCACACACAAAAATGATGTGTGTAAAGATAATAGTCTTTACTATCTTAAAAAAACTATGCTATATATTGAGACCAAATATTCAAACATCAATAAGAATTACCTTACATTGATCTTGTAAATTCAAAATGGAAGCATTATCTATAAAATCACGAAGAAAATTTGGTCTTATTAATTGACCTAATCAAGTAAAACCACAATCATCTAATGTTAATAGGATGGCATGTGTAACATCCTCATATTTCATTATATATATTTTCTTTTAAATAATACTAAGTTTGATATCTTTCTTCACATGCACTAAAATGAAGGTCATAATGCACTATTAAAATAAAATAATAAAATTTAAAATATCATTATGATAACATATAATATATATATATATATATATATTACATAAAATATTTAAATTCTTTAAATTATAAAATTATAATGAAATAATATTAAAAACACTTAATATTTAAGAAGTTATTTTTAAATAAAATTAGTATATCATTACAATTTGAATTTTATATTAATAGTTAAATATATAGTTTTTAAAAATATAATATTATAAAATAAACTATATTTCTGAATTTATAATATCAAAATATATGATGTTTTAATTTTTGATCATTTTTGTAAACAATAAATGTTTATTCAAAAATGAGGTTTTTAAAAAATTATAATTTTCATACCTTTATCAATATATAAGCATTCTCTATAAGGTAAAATAGAATTTAACTGATCAAATATGAAATTAATTAATAATAATATTCATTTTAAAAAAGTTATTTTAACTTATAAAACCCATGGATAACTTTTTAGAACTAGGTAAAAGGTTACTTTAAAAACTATTTTAAGTATCCTCTTTTAATTAATCAACATTTTTGTAAATTTTGGTAATAGATTGATTTTTATGCCATGTAACCTTAATTAAATTTATAACAAATGAACTTATCTTATAAAAATTAATGACATTAATAATTTCAACTCACATGGAAATTTTATTCTTAAAAACACTACTATCCAAAAAAATTAAAGCGATAAGCCTGATCATTTTTTAAAAATGAATTTTCATAATAATAATATTTTTATTTGATAAAATTAATACCTTATCTAGGATTATAATAATAAAATTATTTGGTAATGTAAATATTAATTGATATCATTTTAATTAATTAACTTGTGTAAAAGTAAAACTTACCTTGGAAAAAAGTACAGATGGGTAAAGTGAAGAGTGATAATGCAAACCCCAAAATAACTAAAAGGTGTCCCAAAAATGATTGTATGTAATTATTTTCAATCATATAATGTCCCAGAATCCATAATTCTAATAATGGGGGTCTTTCACTATAAATAATCTTAATAAATAATTTAATAATTCATGGTAATTCAAAAACTTCCATTCCCTTCACTTATAGAAGGACACACTTAAACCCATTATTTACACACTCGTCCATCTAAATTAATTGATGAACCAATGAAATTTTCTTAATACTATAACCCTCTCCCACAAATAATATCCTTTTTCACCCTTAATTATCCTAATCCCTTCATTTCAAAGGATAATTCAAAGGAAAATCAGTGTCCATGATGTGAGTATTACTCGCCTCTTAGTCTATCTTATTAATTTTACTCTTTCTAATATTACATAATTTTTTTAATATAATTAATTAGGTATAATATATATATATATATATATCATTATATTAATTTAACATCAATTATTCATTCACTCTATAGTGTCCACTAAGAAAGAAATGCATCGATCGTGTGTATGTGTAGACTACCACCTTCATGACATGATGTGGTGTATTTTTCATCACCACCTATTATGGATGGTATCAAGAATGGTTTTGGGAATAAATATATTTTCTATTTCACTTATAAAATTAATAAATTATAACCATTTACATTTACCTTCATTTCATATATTGATTCAAGAATGATATCGTTAATCATGCATACATGCAGACTACCACCTCCATGAACAACTTGTCTTATTTGTGTTAAAAATATAACATGGATGGACTTAAAATTGTAATTAATGAAATAATATGATATCTATAACATTTTAAAAATTATTAAATAATAATATTTCATAAAAAATCTCTCCAGTAGTTCATTGAGAAAAGGGATCGTTAATCATACATATGTGTGGACTACTGCCTCTATGAATAATGAGTTTCATTTTTCAACACTGGTCTCGCCCAAATTTACCCAAGTGTTTAGGTTTAAGTGGTCAAATGTATAGTAGCTTGGGTTGTCGATTCCTTAGAGACCTAAGAAGAAACTTATAGAAATGCACATTCTATGGACTGATTTTGGCTATTAAGTTGCCAACATTAGGTTGATTTTAGATAGGTTTAAATGAAATCTACATGACTTAAGTGAAATAAAATTATGAGAAGGGTTGATCCTAGGTTATTATAAGGGGTGGATTGGAAGAAATTATTTTTTAATGATTTCAATTTCTTATATTCGAGATGGTTTTATTCAAGAAGATCAAACAACTTCATCACTTAGTGGTTTTATACCAACAACCCATAATACTAATCACTATACATTTGGAGGATCAAATTTATGAGCACTCCAAGGTAAATGTTCATATTAGAACTTGAAGTATGGGGCCTTAAACTTCAACAAGGGCGAAGAAGTTTTAAAATCATCAAATAAAAATCTCAATTAAAAGAATTGATTAGACATTAATAGAGTGATAAATAACATCCAATCCAGCCCCTTTATACTCCCTTGGATCAACCCATAAGTGGGTTATCCCTCCATTTATGATATGGTTTCAATGGAAGCAAGAAGTAGACTCATGAGGAAGGAATTGAAGAAGTAAAAAAACAATAAAAATAAAACAATAACTCCATCATTGTGTGAATAATTTCACAAGGTTTAGTATGAATAAATTCACACCATAAAGAAACAGTATCAATGTGATAATAAGAAGAACAAAATAAGAGAAGATGAATAATGTTTATTGAAAACTAAGGTGATTCTAACAACTTACAAATGAAGAAGAATAATAATAAAAAGTGGCAGCAAAACACTACAATGAAATAAATCATCCAATATGATAAATCCTCCAACACCACTACCTTAAAAATGAATTTTGGGAGCCTTCGGTTGAGCCTCCAAAAGTTAAAGTCATAACACTTGAGTATGGTAGGCTTATAGTGGTGGAAAGCTTGTGGAACTTAGACATTTACACTCTTGACCTGAGGTGGAAGAAAGCTTGCATCCACTGAACAAAAGTGCCTAAATGAGATTCTATATGGTCTCATTAGAGTGGGCCATAGAACAATAAAATGAAGTACCAGATTTCCCCTAACCTTCTATAATGTTTCAGCCCAAAAACGTTTATGGTTTACTAGATATGTTTAAAATGGTGGACTGTTTCTCTAGGCCACAGAATCTGACCTAGAATTTTATCTCCAACTTGGGACACCTGTAACTCCATTAAAAAATTAAAATTATCTTGGAAAAGTGTTAATTAAATGTTCCCCATGATTTCCTATATCTTCAGTTAAATTTTTAGAATCACTGGGCTTGGATCCTGGCCGCTACAGTCTTTTTATTGAGATGATGTTCAGTTTACTTTTCCCAGAATGTTTTTCCATGAAAGACCATTTTGGTGGTCTTCCAATGTGAATCTTCCAACAGTCCAAAAGTATGAATTGTTCCCAATGTAATGATAAACCTTAAAATTAAATAATAAAATAAAATCAAGAGCATTTTCTATTTTCTGAGGTGTTCAAAAATGTACTATGTAATACTGCATTTTGAGAGGGAATTAAAAACATAATGTGAATCAACATTCAAAGTGTAAAATTCACTAAAATGGTGTTTATGAATAATAAGGAACATAATTTTTTATATATTAAAAATGAATATTATCCTCATTTAGTGTCTAGTCACACCCCCAACATGAGTTTTTCTAGTCCATAGAAAAATATATCTCAAAAATATGAAATTCAAATTCCCTTTTCCAAAAACATTTTAATACACAATGATCCCCAAAAAAACCCTTATACCAAAAAATCATGAAACCCGTCAAAATATTTTAATACAACATAGTTTCATAATTAGATCCCAATCCCAAGCTCATTCTTTTGTTCAAATTCGTCACCATATTTCATCCAATATCAATTAAGCCTGAGGAATTATTGTGTATCATTAAGGACATGGCGTTCATCTTTATTCAAGGGGGAAATGATGGAAGAGATAGGTGGAATCACATTTCAATATTAAGATGAGTATTCAATTTTTTTCAATATTTCCATGGTTATTGAAATTACACTCAAAAGAGTCAACCCATGTAGCGAGACTTTGCCGATGACTCCCAGTCTAAAAGACCTTAGGTCACCAAGTGAAGCCCACATACTCGGGAATCATCTCGAGTTAACTTAGTCAAAAACAATGTCAAATTACTAAAAATAGAGATAAAATTACAAACTCCAGGAAATACAACTGGGGATTCATGAACCCCAAGTGCAGAAAGCCACACATTAGGTCGTTTCATTTCTCTACACGCAAATTTATTATTTTTATTTATTTATTTATTTTTATTCTTTTCTTGAATACTCATATTTAAACTAAAATGAACATAAAACCTATTATATTTATTTAGGGGACCCCATAAACTCAAAATAATACCCCACTATCCAAGGGACGTGTTCTATGATCTTTTTTTATTTTTATAAAAATATAAATGATGAAATTTCACATTAAACAGCCACACTCTCAAAAATCTATGATCATGAAATTATACATGGATTAAAATCAGAATCAGGTCAGGAAAAATTATTTGATATTCAGTTTCAAAGTGTGCAATGTGTATTATCATGTTCAAGTTTAAATAAATTTTTCCTTCCATGCATTTTTTATGCAGACAAAATTAATTGATTTTTTTCATTCCTTTCACCCCCCCCCCCAATATATAATAACATTGTCCCCAGTGTTTAAAGAAAATGAAATTTAGAATAGGGGTAGAGGTAGATGATATGACTTCTAAAAAAATTGAAATATGAGGATCATGGAATAAAGTCACCTGGTGGTTGAAGTTGAAGTTATTGTTGCTCCAATTTAGTCCTTTGATATTAATGTCACTTGCGGAGTTCCCTATTGGAAAAAGGAAAAAACAAACAAATAAACAAAACAAAACAAAATGTATATACATATATATATATATTAATATAATAAAAAAAGTAAAAAAATTATATATACAAAAATTATAGAATAAGGAAACTCTATAAGTCGTATGTTAGTGGTAGGCGTGTGCCCCTGTCTCCCTTCGGTCTCGGGTTCGAGTCCCCATGGCTTCGCCGGTTGTGATGGGGTTTTCCCCATGACCTATGATGTGTGATTTTAATTTTTTTTTAATAATAATAATTATTATTATTATTTATTTTTATTTTAACCTACAAACACATAAAAATAAAATGAACTGATGATACATTGTCTTATTTTTAAATTTTTAGGTAAGATATTACTCAAGGATCACGCCACGTGATACGGATGATTATGGAACTCCCCTTTCATACCCATCCACACTTATAATAGAAGAATAGGTCAACAATCTAATTTATTATTATAATTATAATAATAATTATTATTATTATTATTATTATTAAACATCAAAATGATTCATTAATCCTATTTAAAAAATAAGTGAGATTTACAAGGATTGGAAACATGAAAACCACGGGTTGCCTCCCATGTAGGGCTTTTTTTTAATTTTTTTATTCCAACATGGATCCAAAATATTTCAATTTTATTTGGTTTTTAAGTTTGCTCAGTTAACTCAAACCTTATTTCCTATTTATTGAATGATTCAATGAATGGTTTTAACCTATGACCATTGAACTTGAAAATGTGACCACTTGTGGGATCCTGAATCTCTACTACCCCACGAGGGTACACATGGTGCACTATGAATGGACCTGACTATATAGACCTTAACTTTCTTGGGTGTAAATGAAGTTTAGAACTATACAAAAGCATGAATTTTCCCTCTTCAAAGTGTTTAACTTTGAGATTCATAGATTGGTAAGCTTTAACTCTAGCTTTATTTATCCTTGAATTTTCATAAGCCTATATCCTAAATTCCTCAAGTTCATTAAGATCTAATTTCCTCTTTTCTTCGGCCAAGGAAATGTCCAAATTCATTTTTTTTATTGCCCAAAATTGCTTATTCTCAATTTCAATAGGTAAATTCCATGCTTTTCCATAAACTGGCCTATATGGTGACATTCCCAGGATGGTTTGAATGTTGTACGGTATTCCCAAAGGGCATACAAGAGTTTCTCTGACCAATCTTTCCCAAAGGGATTGATAGTTTTTCAATAATTTTCTTAATCTCCCTATTTAAAAACTCAGCTTGAACATTGATTTGTGGATGGTACATAGTGGAAACTTTATGAGAAATCCCATACTTAGACATGAGTGAAGGGAATGGGAGGTTACATAAATGGGTTCCTTGATCACTGATTATAGCCCTAGGAATTACAAATCAAGAAAATATGTGCTCTTTCAGAAATCGGATCACAACATAATGGTCATTGGACTTGGTGGGAATGGACTCAACCCATTTCAAGACATAATCAACAGATTAGAGGATGTAGAGGTATCCCCTAGAGTTGGGGAAGGGTCCCATGAAATCAATTCCCCAATTATAAAATATTTCAATGGCTAGAATGGTGGTGAGGGAAATTTGATTCCTTTTGTTAATGGATCCTAATTACTGACACTAAGGAAAAAAATTCAGAATTAGATGGAATCCTTAGTGAGTTTTGGAAATTATAAACCACTTTGGAGGATATTTTTAGTGGTTTTATTTGAAGAAAAGTGGCCTTTATATGCCTCGCCATGAAATTTTTTTAAAATGGACTCTTTCTCAGACTCGAGAACACATATCTTAATGACTTGATCAGGATAGAACTTGAAGAGGTAAGGATCTTTAAACACATAGTGTTTAACATCAGAAAGAAATTTCCTCTTAGCATGGGTACCTAAGAATTTTGGAATGTCACCTATCACCAAATGGTTTGCTATTTCAGCATACCATGGTCAATCACTCACAGAATAGAGGTGGTCATCGGAAAATGAATTAGACACAGAATGGTGATGTGATTTATCTTTGAATTCCATCCTAGAGAGGTGATTAGCTACGACATTTTAAACACCATTTTTATCCTTAATGGTTAAATCGAACTCTTAAAGAAGAAGGACCTGCCTAATCAATCTATCCTTGGAATCTAGTTTTTAGATAAAGTATTTTAGGGATGAATGGTTGGTGAAGATAATGATGGGTGATCCTAAGAGATAAGACCTGAATTTCTCTATGTCAAAGACAATAGAAAGAAACACTTTCTCATTGGTGGTGTATTTTATTTGTGCATCATTTAAATATTTTCTTTCATAAGCAATGAAACATATATTTTTCTCACACCATTTTCTCAAGACGGGTCCTACAGCGAAGTCACTCACATCACACATGAGCTCAAAAAGAAGTTTCTAATTTGGAGATTTCAGGATAGGTGGAGAGAAAAGAGATAACTTGAGTGTATATAATGATTCCTCACAACTTTCTGTCCATACAAATGGAGCATCTTTCACCAATAGAGCACAAAGTGGTCAGGAAATAGAGCTGAAATTCCTAACGAATCTTCTATAGAAACCAGCATGTCCTAAAAAGGGCCTCACTTCCTTAACAGTTTTAGTAGATGGAAGGTGACGAATAATGTCGAGCTCAGATTTATTAACTTCAATCCCTCTACCATATACTAGATGGCCTAGAACAAGTCCTTCATTTACCATGAAATGTAATTTTTTCCAATTTAGGATGAGATTATTATCCTCAAATATTGAAAAAACCCTTTCAATATTCAGAAGGCATCCCTCAAAAGTATCCCCAAATATGGAGAAGTCATCCATGAATACCTTTAAATAATACCCCACCATTTCCAAGAAGATTCCCATCATGCACTGCTGGAAGGTACCAAGGGCATTACATAACCCAAAGGTCTTGTGCTTGAAGGAAAAAGTATTGAATGAAGAAGTGAAGGTTGTTTTCCATTGATCCACTATGGAGACCTCAATTTGATTATACCCTAAGAATCCATCTAGGAAGTAATAGAATTGATGAACTTCCACTCACTCGAGGACTTGATCAATAAAGGGTAAGGGGAAATGGTCTTTATTGGTATAAGAGTTGAGCTTCCTATAGTCAATACGTACTCTCCATCCTCTACGGATCCTGTGGGGAGAATTTCACCATCCTTATTGGTGATCACATAAATTCCAGAATTCATTGGGACAACATGAATTGGGATTACCCACTCACTCTCTGAAATGGGGTAGATGATACCTACTTTCAACAACTTGATATGTTCTTTCCTTACCACATCCATAAGATTTGGATTGTGTCTCCTTTGAGGTTGAAAAAATGGTTTGGATTCAGATTCAAGAACAATTATATAAGTCCCAATGAGTGGGATAATCCCAGGAATATCAGAAAGGGTTTATCTAATTGCTTTTTATGCTTTCTTAGGACATCCAGAAGCATCATCTCTTGATAGGATTCAAGAGAGGAAGAAATGACAATAGGAAAGTCTCGATTGTCCCCTAATAACACATAATTGAGTGATGAAGTTAGGACCTTAAATTTGAGATCAGTTTGGTAATCACTTTTCAATAAAGGATGAGACTTTTTATTGAAATCAGTTTCATTGTTAAGATTTCTTGACAGAATTGGTTCCTTGTGAATAGAATTTTCATCCACTAAATTATCCAGAGCAGTGTCATAAATGGGTATGGACTCAATGTTATTGATTTCACAAATGGTATCATTGATTTTTGATTCTATAAAATCATAAATAGATCTATTTGAAAGATACTCAAGCTAATGAGACAAATTTTCCTCATGTTAACAAAGAAAATCAATCTATTATTGACTTAAACATACTTTAGTAATCCCTTGATGTTCCTCGAGTTCAACATCAAAACTACCAATCCAATTAATCTAATGTATCTCTTCATCATCCCCAACTTGAGATCTTTCAGAATAGATGTTCAAGTCTAGACCCATGTTTCCAAAGGTGATGGTCATGTTCCCATTTTAGACTCAGATAACAGAGCTGATTTTTTCAAGGAACGAACGACCGAGGATGATTGGGGTTTTCTCCCTAGGACCTAATTTTGGTTGATTATCAAGGACAATGAAGTCATATGGGTAAATAAAATTTTCAACTTTCACCAAAACATACTTTAATATCCCCTTTGGAACTCGAACACTGCGATCCTCAAGTTGAAGAGCGACAGATGTGGGTTAGAGATCTTTGAGCCCTAATTGACAATGAATGGCATAAAGAATGAGATTCACACTAGATCCGAGATCACAAAGGGATTTGAAAACTTTTTTGTCTCCTAACTCAAAATTTATGTATGGACATCCTGGACCTTTCAAATTTGGAGAAATGGTCCCTTGAATGGTGGTACTCACATTAGTAGCCAAAAGGACTTGGTTTTTATGTGAAAATTTCCTTTTAAAATTGCACAAGTCCTTAAGGTACTTTGAGTAGGCAGGAATTGTTTGGAATAAATCAAGAAGGTGGATGTTCAACTTAACCTGAGACAAGATTTCCCTCAAATTTTCACTCAATTTAGGCTTTGTTTTCCCCCTCATGCATTGAGGAAATGGTTCAGGTTGTGGGATTATTTGTTGAAGATTTGTTTCTTTCACATTATCATTAGTTTTCTCAGTTTGACCATGTGTTTCATTTGAATTTTCATTAGAGTTTGAAGATTCATATGGTTTTTGAATTATTTGTTCTGGTTTCTCAATTGATTTTCCACTTCTTAAAATTGTCACAACCTTTAGTTGTTCATGAATTGTTTGAGTGAAACTTGACTATCCCCTTAAAGTTGAGGATGGAATAGCCAGAGTAGGCATGGGTGCCTTCCCAGATTTTATGGTTTTTAGTTCATGTTTAAGGGATAAGGCTTCTGAGTTCATTTTCTCCATTTTTCAAAACAACTATTCAAGGATTGGAAGAGGGACAAATTAAGTAGGGGCTTATGCAGGTTGGTTTATTCTAGGAGAATACATTGGTTGTTGGATTGGTTGTTGCATAGGTTTCTAGTATTGGACTGGAAGATGTTGGTATTGGGATGGTTATGTTTAGAACTAGTTCTGGTTTGGTAAATTTTGTGTAGGGTAGGGTTTTGGTCCTTGTGGTTGGATAGGTTGTTGGTTATCTTTCTAGCAGAATCCTGGGTGGTCATTATACCTTAGGTTGAATGTTTTTTGGTATTGGAGCTTTTAGAAGTTTATGGCATTGACATCAATATCCGGTCCTCCTAGAATAACATCCTTGATGGATGGAATGGTTGGGCAGTTGTCTTTTTTGAGGTCATGTTTGTCATAAATTGGGAAAACAGGGTCTATAGTTTGGATTTCATGGATTTTCCTAAGGTTTATCTCTCCAACCTTCCTAGTGAGTGTTGTGAGTTTAGCCTTAAGTCTTTCTTCTTATATAATTGTATGCATTCTATTAGTTCTTTGTGACTTTTAAGAATAAGGTGATATTCCCCATGTTTGGTTTTGTTCAGCAAAGCTTTCTAGGTACTCGTAAGCATCATTTGGGGATTTGTTTTTAAAGGTCTAATTACACATCATGTCAATGAATTGTTTGTTTCCTAGGCCCAAACCTTCATAGAAAATTGTCACCTATTCAGGAATAGAAAAACCATGGTGTGGATCCATTTTTAGGGTGTCCCTGAACCTCTCCCATGTTTCATAGAATGACTCTTCCTCTTTTTCAAAAAAGAATTGGATGCTCTTTTTAAGTGCAATTGTTTTGTGGTGGAGAGAGTATTTTTTGTAGAATTATCTTTATAATAGGTCCCATGAGTTGATGGATGATGGTCTCAATTGTTTATCCAATTTTTAGATTGATCCTTTAACGAAAAATTAAATATCCTCATCTTAGCATATTCGAGTTGATGTGGGGACACATGGTTTCTACAATGTCATTGAACTACTTGACGTGAAGGTATGGAATCTCAGTCTCCATTCCATGGAATTTGTAAAGGTGGATTAAGACATGGGGTTTAAAGATGTAGTTGGAATATCCTAGGGAATTGTGTCTAATGCATGAGGTGGAATTGGTCGAGGAAGGTCTGAGGTATTCATTCATGGTTTGATCGACTGCATTCCTCAAGTTTGGGGATGCCTCATTTGGATTTCCATTTTGGTTCCCACCCGGGTTTATGAGATGGTTTCTTTGAATACATTCCATTAAAATGGGATCAATTTTTTTTCTCTGGAGTATTATGAATATTAGGATCTAATGGAAATAGTTCCCTCAGTGTACTTGACTCCCCAACCTCAAGACTATCCACCCTAACTAAATGGTTTGATTGGTCACGAGTGAATGCGAACATGCTCCAAAAAAAATGGGGGAGAATAGAATGGGTGTTTATATTTCTTACTTGGGTCCCCATAAATGGTGCCAAATTTTGGTATCACCCAAATTTACCCACATTTTAGATTTAAGCAGTCAAATGTAGAGAAGCTTGGGTTTTCGATTCCCCACAGACCTAAGAAAAAACTTATAGACACACACATTATATGGAATGATTTTGGATATTAAGTGGACAAATTTGGGTTGATTTTATATAGGTTTAATCAAACACAATATGAATTAAGTGAAATAAAATTATTAGAAGGGTTGATCCTATGTTATTACAAGGGGTGGATTGGATGAAATTATTTTTTAACGATTTCAGTTTCTTATATTCAACATGGGTTTATTCAAGAAGATCAAAAAACATCATCTCTTAGTTGTTTTATACCAACACACCATAATACTAATCACCTATACACTTGGAAGATCAAGTTTATGATCACTATAAGGAAAATGTTCGTATTAGAACTTGAAGTATGTGGCCTTAAAATTCAACAAGGAGGAAGAAGTTTTAAAATCATCAAATAAAAATCTTGATTAAAATAAGTGAGTAGACATTAATATGGGATAAATGATATCAAATCCATCCCATTGATACTACCTTGGATCAAACCATAATTGGGTGAGACCTCCATTGATGATATGGTTTCAATGGAAACGGGAATTATACTCATGAGGGAGGAATTGAAGAAGTAAAAAACAATAAAAAGAAAACAATCACTACACTATTGTGTGAATAATTTCACAAGGTTTAGTATGAATAAATTCACACCATAAAGAAAAGGTATCAATGGGATAATAATAATAATAGAATAAGAAAATATAAAGAATTTTTATTGAAAACTAAGGTGATTCAAACAACTTACAAATGAAGAAGAACATTTCAATGTAAAACTGGAAGCATAACACTATAATGAAAGAAAGCATACAAGATGATAAATCCTCCAACACCGCTGCCATAAATAAGAATTTTGGGAGAATTTGTTCATGATGATAGTAGTTAAAGTCATCCAACTTGAGTATGGTAATCTTATGGTGGTGGAAATCTTGTGGAACTTATCATTTTCCACTCATGACCCGAGGTTAAATCCAGCTTGCATCCACCAAACAGAAGTGCCTAAATGGGATAATGATGGCCTAATTAGAGTGTCCCATAGAAGAATAAACTGAATCACCAGATGTACCATAACTATATGTAAATTTTCATACCATAATAGTTTATTTTTTATGACATATGTGTAAAATGGTGGTTGTTTTTCTGGATCTCAAAATATGGCCTAGAATTTTATCTCCAACTTAGGCCACCTGCAACTCCGTTCAAACATCTGAATTAGATTTGTACACTTTTTAATGAAATGTTCCCCATGATGTCCTCTATCTTTAGTTAATTTTTTAGAATAATTTGGATTGGATCCTAGACATTATAGTCTTGTTATTGGGATGATATCCAGTTTACATTGCCCAGAATGTGTTTCCATGAAAGCTCATTTTGGTGGTCTTCCATTGTGAATCTTCCAATACTCCAAAAGTATGAATTGTTACCAATGTAATGAGAAACCAAAAAATTAAATATTAAAAAGAAATAAAGATAATTTTTTTATTTAGGAGGTGTTAAAAAATGTACCATGTAATAGTGAATTTTAAGAGGGAATTACAAACATAATGTGAATCAACGTTCAAAGTGTAAAATGCACTAAAACGATGTTTATGAATAATAAAGCACATGGTTTTTTATATATTAAAAATGAATATTATCCTCATTCAGTTTCCAATCAAACACCACCCATAATAAATGGTTCTAATAATGGATTTTATGAATATATAGGATATATTTTATATTTATAATATTATTTAAATATTATAGTAGCATTATGTAACATCGCTTTTTTACTTATTCGATAATTATAATGCATTTTATATTTTTTGGTTTAATACAAACTTGAGAGATGTTGTAATGTTAATATAATGAATGATTAAGGAATGTTATATACTATTAATTTAATTTAATAATAAGGTATTAAATATTTTATAAAGGTTATAGAGTTTTAATATTAATATCTAAACATGTTAATAATATATCTTATATCTTCTTTAAAAACTATCGAAATAAATTTTTCTCTGACATCATCTTCAAGAGTCATAATTAAAACTCTCATGGAATTAAAGCGAAGAATTATAAATAATCATGGTATATATATTATATAACCACAATTAATCTATTAATTAAAAACTTGGTATAAAATATCAAGTATCAACATTAACATTGCAAAGCATGTGTAAGACCATTAAAAGTGTTAAAACCCAATGTTAAAAATAAGCTATAATAAACCACTATATTCAGAGTAAATAATTATAAACGAAGTATATAAAAGGATTATAAAGATTAATAGAGTTATAGAAAATATTATTAAGATATTTATGGTTTTTTACAAGAATTTATATCATGATTAACTAAGTGGGAAATATGGAAATAGATTTTTGTCTCAAACTCCATTGGTTGAGACACATTTTACTTTATAAAACAATTTACATTTATCTGGTGTATATAATTCCCAAATGTTATATTATGATGAAATATATTTTATTTATACTATTTTAGGTTCATTTTCAAGATCTTAATCCTTTAAGGTTTTTGATTAAAATTTTACTCAAGTTATAATATTTTTGCTCGACTCAAGTCCTTTTTCAATTGAGTCGAGAAATATCTTCTTCATTTTGACCTTCCAAGTCTCTTTTTAATAAAATTATATTTCAAAATGGTATTTTCCCTTTTTATATTGGTAAATTAACTGTCTTACTTAATATCCTCCCCTTTTATGAAACACTTCCTCAAATTAAAATATGACATTTATAAGAATAACTTGTATACTTTTTAATGGATACTTTTCTTATATGTCCCTGTTTTATCTATAAAAAGTGGGATATATAACCAAAATATGATTCATATCAAGTGGACATTAAATTTTTATTCACCTATTTTCAAATGTATTTTTTTACCCTTTTTATAATGTGAGTTTCATAAAATATTTTTGAATTATTTTTTGTGTTTTCCACATGGATAGTTTTCAAAAAAAGGTTATTCTTTTCAAGTAATATTATAAATGTTTTAAAAATTATTCCATAAATATTGTTTTAAAGATATTTTCAACTAATTTTACTTTCTGTAAAAATGTTTTAAAGAAAAATCATTTAAATTGTTTCCCCATGGGTCATTTTCAAAGGAAGGAATCTCTTTTACACATTTCTTTGTGAAAATATATTTTCCTGACATTTTTCATTTTATAAGAAACTTCCTTTCCCTAGGTTCAAGTTTTAAAAAATTAAATTCATATTCTCAGGGTTTAATAAAATATTCTCTTTAAAATGTACTCAAAGGACAAGGGAATTCTTATTTTCAAGGAAATTTTCCAAATGATTCTTAGATTGTTATCCATATATGTTGTATACTTGATAGGGGTATTCTTTAAATGAAACCATCAATAATCTTTATATGGATGGATTATGAAATTGTATCTTACATGTATGGTATGATCCATCACTAATTTCATCTTCCCTAATCATATACATGTATAAACATGATTTTATTCCAATTCATTTCCTCTGTGAATTCATTTTGTTACATTACTAGATTGAAGGATGTTCACCTATATGACCAATATATCAATTGATTGGGGACATTTTTGTATAAACCATATATATTTTTCCTATAAAGTATAAATACCATATTCTTAATCATATTTAATGAGTGGTATTTACCTATAATGATGCTTGAATTCATTGGATACCCATTTATTTTCCATGGGTTTATCACGATATGTCTATTGATAAAATTATGAATGATTCCTTAGGAAACCACATGAAAATTATATAAACCCCATTTTGTTTCCTTAGTTTTTATGTTATAATTATTGAACCCATGTGTAACATTAATTTACGATTTTCATTATGTTATGGGTGGGTATGGAATTATATATCCATCTAATGAAATTGTTAATGTTTCCATATCATGATATATCATGGTGTGTGGGATGTGATCTTAACCATCCATGGTGCATAGGCAGTTATCTTTTCTAGCTATGTAATGTTAATGAGGTAGGGACCCTTGAATTATTCTTATGATTTCATGTTTATTCTATTGCCACATTCCTATGATTTCAAGATATTATGTTATGGTCATAGTTTAATACATGTATATATGATATCATCACTTTATTACAATATTACATGATTATGCTAATCCTTGTTATGAAATCATTTTATGCCTCACATCACTCAAGTTATGATTTGTTATTATGTTTACCCTTATAGAGCCTTTTAGATCGCCACTTCTTATGTTCTCTTTCCCCGCATTTTGAAATAAAGTATTAAGTATGCAAAGACTATAAGATTATCTTGTGTGGAGATTTTTTAGATGACATTTAAGATAGATTATATATTTATTAGATTCTTATATAGTCAGGAAAATATTCCCATTTTATGAAAATACTTGAGATTTTTTTATTAGTGATTTTTCTTAATGCTCTAAAAATCTAAACTAAAATTTCTTGGGATTTTAAATGTGAGAAATAAATTTAAATCATAAATGGGTATCAAATCAAGATTTATAAGTTATATGTTTTAGGAACTCAATCTAGGATCATGGGTATGGGGCATAATAGTTAGTATTAGAGTTGTCTTTAGATAAATTTAGAGGTTGGGAAGTTATCAGTTAAGGATAATTTATAATTTATAAATGAAATCAAGAGTTGATATATTAAGGATGATATATATATATATATATATAAAATTACATTTTTAGTATTGAATATATCATATTGTGTTGATATTAAGATAATATAACATTAGTGGAATCCCTACGTATAAGTCGAAGTATATGAGAGCCTCTAGGAATTTTGGTCAAGTAGAGATTATGTTGTTTTCCTAGAAATTACATCTTTGTCAAGATATTGGTAACTGGGTGTTGTTTTTTCATAGATTCATCTTAGGGTAACAACCTAAAAACGTGTTTGATGGCTATATCTTAGTCATCATTCTAGTGTGCAGTGAATGGGCCTCGACTGTACACCTATCCAGACAGTCTTGGGGGATATTCTTAGGTTAATTAGCATCCTCTATAAAAACTATTATAAATGATTTGAACATATACTTTTAAGTAAGTTCACTAGATTATAGAACCTAATAGTAAAATGACCATGGATAACCTATATTGAAGTTAAAGGCTTATAAGTTAGGGAATTTACATCATTTATAAATTATTTCTTCTAAGCTCATAGTTTTCCATTTTTTTAAATTTTCTTATTTAAGTATTCTCAAATCTAAACTTTATTTTAATGTAATATCTAGATAAAGAATGAAAAAAGATAACAATGGATGCAATAGACAAATTAGTGATTATACCTACTTGTAATATATTAAGATAAGAAATGGCGTAAAAATATTATTATTATTCTAAATCAGTATCCATGAATTATGATTAACAAAGTGAACGTGGTTGAATTCTCTATCAAAATAAATAAGAGAAGGATGTAGTCTTGTGAAAATTTAGGTGATGAAGATAATGAAGGAAAAAATATACAATTTCGTTCATGTAAACAATGAGGGAAGAGACACATTGGTTAATTTCAAAAAGGAACTTAAAAAAATATGTGTGGAAAACAATGACATTAAGTATATAGTTGTTGAGGGAAATGAATCATTCAGTTAACTTGATAAAGGAAGAATATTTGTTTTCTAGTTTTAATTATGATACTAATGTATACATTTTTTCTTGAAATTTTATCTTAAGTTATGTCTATATTTTTTTAAATCCATGATTAATTTATTTTGTACAAAAATAACAGTATGTATATTATTTAAGGAGGAGGGATGTACTATCCAAAAAATTTAGTGTATAAATTTTCCTTTAAACAATACTAAGTTTGATATCTTCCCCCACACACACCAAAAGGAATTTCATGATAAATAATGAAATTAAAACAAACATATTTCAAATATCATTATGATAAAATATAATAAATATATATATTATAGAAATTATAGAAATTTTATAGATTATAAAATTGGTAAGAAATAATATTAGAAAAACTTAATGTTTAGGATGGTCTTTTTTAAAAAAATAAATTTATCTTTATATTTTTTTATATTAAAGGTTAAATATATAATTTTTATAAATAAAATTAGATATAATTAACTTTATTTCTTAATTTATGATATCAAAATTTATTATTTTTTATTTTTTGAAAATGTTCAAAAAATATCATTTTTTAGTCGAAAATGTGGTTTTATGAAAATTATAATTTTCATAATTATATCAATATATAAGAATGACCTAGAAGGTAAAAACCAATTTAATTGATAAAATATTTAATTAATTAATATCATTATTCATTTTAAAATATTATTTGGACTTATAAAATTCCTGGATAACATTTTTAGAACTAAATAAAAGGTTGCTTTAATAAAAATAAATTTAATATATTTTATCTTAATTCATTAATATTTTTTAAAAATTAGGTTATGGATTGATTTTAATGTCACGTATATTTAATTTTATATATAATAAATCAATTTTTGTGATGAAGTTTTTTTACATTAATAATTTTAACACACATAAATGTTATTCTTAAAAACTGTTTTTAAGTATTAAGCATAGTTATTCTAAAAATTAACTTTTCTTAATCATTATAATTTTATTTTATAAATTAAATAACATATCTATGATTACAATACATAAATATTTTGGTAATATAAATATTAATTTACAAAATTATAATTAATTAACACGGGTAAAAGTAAACGTTTCATTGGACAAAAGTACACATGTGTAATGTGAAAAGTGAGAGTACAAACCCATGAATCACTTGAATATGTCCCCATCATGAGTGTATGGTAGTATTTTAGTTTATATCATGGCCCATAATCCAAAATGTTTAAGTATGATGGTCTTTTACCTTCAATATTAATAAGCTAAGGTAATTCCAAAACTACAATTCTATAAGGACCCAGCCTCATTACATACATAATCTTGAATTTAGTCAATAAAACACTTCCTTTTACATTGAGGATCTTTTTATGTTTATAGATATAGATAATTGGTACAAAACATTCATAACATTACACATTGTTACATAGTGGATACCATAAAAACAGTTTCCATTTTTCTCAAAATATAAAACATTAAAACTTAAAACAAGACTCCTTGAAAATTCTTCAACATTTAACATGTATTCCTTCCTTTTATTACACATACATTAAACTGTGAAAAATCATTTAAAAACTTGGGATGAGCACAAAATCTCAGTAAGGTATGAAAAAGAAGGAAAAATCACATTAGTCCATGAATACTCATAATGTATGAAAACATTTTCAAAAGACATGTTTTTCACCCATAAATACTTACTTCATGTAACTTGAGATTTACACAATATCCACACAAACATGAGAGAATAAATATAATCATAGAGGTATCTTGGGTAATTAATTACATAATCTTGTAACCTTCTTGGCTACCTTAAAATTTTTAACCCTCGCGGCTACCTTACTTTGTGTAACCATCGCAGTTACACTTGGAGTAACCATACGGCTGACCTCCAACTTACTCATACCCAATGCATTTGAGGGAAATATAGGTCCCACCCTTAATCATAAATAATTCCAAATAACCAAAACATAATTATAAAACATAAATAATAGCATAAACACATTGCTTTTAAATATTGTAAAATAGAATTTTAAAAGAGGATTTTAGAAGAAAAGTCCCTTATAAACATCATATACTTGAAGTGAGACTTAATAGAGTGGATGGAATATGTATATACTCTGTAAATACACATTATTAAACATATTATAATCATAAGTCATCACACAAACAATTTAAATACCACATAAATAACAAAGTACAATGTTAACCCAACGAATGGAAATCGGGTTAAGAATTCCCTTACCTTAGGCTTGTCTTACTTAAAACTTGTTTAAAACTCATGTATAATGGTTTAAAGAGTGTTATTAGTATTTTAAATAATCTTTTTCATGTTTATAAAATATTATATGGTCCTTTAATAACCTCATTTCACCCCTTAGTTGTTAGTATTTTGTTCCTTGCATTATTTCGGATGAGTTCTTTTATGATTTTCACGATCGGTTCATGATGAATCGTTCTTGTTGATTGGAAGTGAAACTCCAGAATTGGAATGGAGTAGTATTTACATATTTCCAGTACCATAAATTATACCATTTATCACTTTGATGCTTTATATGAGGATGATTCATATGTTAAAACATTAATTATGTTCGTTTAGATCATTTAAGTGGTTCTTTGATAATAACAACCTCATTTAGTCTTATAAATTAGAACCATGAGTAAAAAAGAATTACAGAACCATATATGAGTTATAAAACATATATTATAACCTTTTTCAACCATATAAACGGTTTCATGACCAGACTTGAAATAATTAATGGGAATTGAAAATACATCGTCCACAATGTCGGTAATTCGACACAAATGGACAATGTTTTTTTTATTCTTTAAATAAGTGTAAGAGGAGAAGAATACTGATGAGAAATTTTCCATAAACATGAGAACATAATGAATATACAAGATTCTGGAGATTTCATGCCTCTTGTATAAGAGTGAGTGAAGAAAGAAGAAAAAGGAATCATGAAATAAAAGAAAATCTTGGGAAATTTCTCACGAAAATTCGGCAGCCTAACGGCGTCTCTTTAAATTTCATAAAAACAAGATTGATGAGAGGAATGTAATATCTCATCATTCATACAAAATATGGACATTAAGGGTCAATATTTAATGAAATATCCCAACACAAGACAAAGGTAATGGAAGAGAATAACATAAAATGAAAGAAAAGAAAGAAAATAAAAGAGGATGTTTACCTCTTGATCTCTACTCTTTGAGATCCTTCTTAAGGGCTTTGATTTTGGTCTTTTGGTAAGACCAGCAGCTCTAGGACGTGGGGAAGAAGATTGGGGAGGGAATTTGGCAGAAATTAGACAATTCTCAAGGCTTGAGAGGTGTGGGAGGAAGAGGGGAGTGTGGGTGGTATTTATAGTGGAGTAGGGGAGGTATTTTAGATTATTTTAATCATTATTATAATAATTTTATCAAGACAATGAATAATCTCAAATCAAGTGGACCTAAATAGTTATAATATCATGTGAGTTCGAACCAAGTGGCCTTGAATCACTTATGATGTCATAAATAGTTCATTTTTACTGATAAATTGATTATACAGTATTTTATCATATTTCACTATTCACTAAAAATTCAAGAGTTTCAGAAAAATACCAAAAATCTACCCCAGCCATTTTTCGACATGTAGAATTAAAAAATGAATTCCATTTTTCAAAATTAATTTTCTAAATATTATTAATTTAATTTTTAAATAAGTTCACAGTTAATTCGAAAAATAACAATATTGAAGTGCAATTAGTTTTATGTGACATTGGAAAATTAATTAAGATCCTGTTATCCTATAGCCTTGGGAAAATAAAATAATATTACTATTTACTATTCATTAGGGTCATATTACTATTCATATTACTATTAATATGGGTATGTTACTATTCACCAAAAATCAAGTTTGTTTTATCAGACTCCAAATAACATACTGAACACAAATGTAGATGACAGTTTCTTGAAATTCAGAATATATAAGTAGAAAAGTTATGTTTTGAAGGATAATTAAAAATATATATTTAAAAAAAAGTTCCATGCATTTATATTTATCTTTATAAAAACTTGGGGTGTAACATTATCCCCACCTTCTTGAAATTGAGTCCTCACAATTTTATTTACTTATTAAACAACTAAGGGTCTTTTTCCCTCATAGCATTTTCAGACTCCCATGTTGCTTCTTCAACCATGTGGTTTCTCCACAAAACCTTTACTTGGTGGATTACCTTGTTCCTCAATACTTTTTCCCTTCGATCAAGAATCTGAACTGGTTTCTCTTCATAAGAAAGGTTCTCTTCCAGCTGAACTGCTTCTGGGTTCAAGACATGTGATGAATAGAAAATGGAGAACTATGAGCTTCACACAATAATTCTTTATTTAAATGGGAATCACAAAGCACACACAACCTTTTTCCAAATCTTAAAACACAATATTTATCAAGATTAAATTCTGGAAACATACCCAATTTAACCAATTATACCTTTTTTTGTATCTCATGGTCTTCCCTATGCACCTCCATAATTCTGTCTGACAACAAAGACTGCACTGAAACATGAAACAAAATAGATATATTCCCTGCACCAACAACTTCTAAGCCAAAATTAATCAAATCATTAATCAAGAGATAATGTTCCAAATGCAGCATGTTTAATGATGCATGATGTTTCCGACTTAAGGCATCCTCTACTTTGTTTGCTTTTCCAGGATGGTAATTGATCATGCAGTCATAATCCTTTATCATTTATAGCCATCTTCTCTGTCTCATGTTTAATTCCTTCTGAGTGAATATATACTTAAGACTTTTATGGTCAGTATATAATTGGCATTTGGTTCTGTATAGATGATGCCTCCATATTTTCAAAGCAAAAAACCACAGCTGCCAATTCCAAATCATGTCTGGGATAATTTATCTCATGAGGTTTAAGTTGTCTCGAAGCATAGGCAATTACTTGATCATTCTGCATCAAAATACAACCAAGTCCCTTAAAAGAAGCATCACTATATATTAAAAACTCACCATTTCGGGAAGGTAAGGCCAAAACTGGAGCACTCACCAATATCTTCTTTAGTTCCTAAAAACAAACATCACATTCTTCTGTCCAAACAAATTTAACCCCTTTTCATGTTAACTTAGTTATCGGGCTAGATAACCATGCAATGTTCTTAACAAACTGTCTGTAATAACTTCTTAAGCCCAGAAAACTACTTATCTCTGTAACATTTCTGGGTCTTGTCCATTCATCAACTACTTTTGTTTTGGCAGGATCAACTGTCATTCCATCCTTATTTACAATGTGCCCAAGAAAAGAAATCTATTGCAACCAAAAATCACACTTTCTGAATTTTACATATAGTTTCTTTTCTTTTAAAGTTTGTAAAACAACCCTCATTTGTTTTTCATGCTCCTCTTTATTTTTAGAAAAAACTAGAATGTCATCAATAAATATAACCACAAACTTATCCAAGAACTCATGAAATACTCTATTCATAAGATTCATGAATACACAAGGTGAATTAGTTAACCCAAACGGCATAACAACAAATTCATAATGCCCATATCTAGTACGAAAGGCTATTTTCAGGATGACATCCTCCTTCACCTTCAGCTGATGGTATCCAGATCTCAAGTCAATTTTGGAAAAGTACTAAGCTCCCTGGAGCTGATCAAACAAGTCATCAATATGAGGCAAAGGATACTTGTTTTTAACAGTGATGTTATTCAAATCTCTATAATCAATGCAAAGTCTCATGGAACCATCTTTCTTTTTAACAAACAAAATAAGGGCTCCCCATGGTGAAGTGCTGGGATGAATGAAGCCATTGACAAGAAAATCCTACAACTGATTTTTCAATTCAAGAAGTTCTATTGGAGCCATACAATATGGGTGTTTTGAAATTGGCTTAGCATCTGGAACTAAGTCAATTGTGAATTCGAATTCTTGATCAGGTATGACACTGGGTAACTCCTCAGGAAAAACATCAAGGTACTCATTTACCACTAGCACATAATTAATTTGAATAGTTCCCTTGTTTTCAATAATATGAGCAAGATAACTTTCATTTCCATCTTTCAATAATTTCTCAGCTTCCTAATATGTTATCAATTGTATGGGTTCATTCTTGTATATAAACTGAAACTCTTTCTGAAAAACAACTTCTTTAGATCTATAGTCAATCTTAGCATAATAATCAGAAAGCCAGACCATCCCCAGAATAACATTAAACTCGACTAAGGGTAAAACAACAAGGTTTTCAGGTAAATTCTTTCCACAAACCACAATAAAAAGATTTTTATAATTCCTCTTTGCTATAACATTTCCCCCTGGTGTTTTAACAACAATTTTAGGTCTCATTTGTTGAGGTGATATTTCCAATTTACCAGAATATTTCTCAGAGATGAAGGAATGTGTAGACCCCGTATCAAACAAAACTTTAGCAAAATCTGAATGAACAAACAAAGTACCATATACAACTTCATTGGATGGCCTGACATCTGCTGATTTAGTCGCAAAGGATCTCACTACACCTTTCTGCTTGTAGTCTGACTTCTTT
The DNA here is from genome assembly GCA_963277665.1 of Viscum album. NCBI lineage: Eukaryota > Viridiplantae > Streptophyta > Magnoliopsida > Santalales > Viscaceae > Viscum > Viscum album. Next base: position 386,433,877 of record OY728125.1, read on the forward strand.
GCATCATTCGGATCTCTCTTTGGGAAGACATTTGCATAGTGACCCATCTCAACACATTTAAAACACTTTACAGTTTGCTTATAAGGATTATTCTTTGGATCATTTTCATTGCATTCTTGGGTCATATGTCCAAACTTACCACATTTAAAACACTTCTCAGTTTTGCTAAGACATTCCCCAGGGTGCTTATTGTCGCAGTTTTCACAAACTGGAAATTGTATTTTCTTACCATCAGATTTATTTGGTTGAGTCTTGCCCATTGCTTTCCAACTAGACATCTTCTTCTCTTTGTTTCCAAAATGCACATCATCATCAGCAAACTCCATCTCTACCATCTCAGCACGTCAGACAAGTTTCTCATAACTTTTGAATTCACGGGAGGCCAACCCCCATCGATACCTTGGCTTCAATCTTGAGTAAAAGCGGTTTATTTTGCTATCGAGATCCAGAATAATATTTGGATCATACCTCGCCAGTCGGGTGAAGTTCGCTTCATACATAGCCACTGAATCTTCCTCCTTCTGTTTCAATTCAAGGAATTTCTTCTCCATTCTAAGTTGCACCACCTTAGGAAAATATTTTTCAAGAAAAAGACTTTTAAATTCATCCCACTCTAAGGCATCAAAATCCTCTCTACCCCTGATATTCCTTACCATTTATGATCACTGATTAGCTTCCCCTTCAAAATGATAAATGGCAAGACTTACCTTTGGATTTTATGAACATCGAATAACATCAAATATCTTTTCAAGGGCTTTGATCCATCCTTCAGCTTCCACTGGGTCAGAAGATCCTTTGAATGCAGGAGGATATTGTCTCATAAAATGTTCTACCACTGTCATGTTCTGTTGTGGTACCTCTATTGGTTCTCTTTCATGGATGCCAACACCATTTATTTCCAGCATTTACTGAGCCATTACTGTCACAAACTGCTCGATTCCAATCCCTACCATTTCGGGCTATAGATCAGGAAGGATGTCATTCTGTCGGTGCCTCTCCTCTTCAGAATCCTTGTTCCTTCTGTGGATAACCATTCTGAACAAACATTTCTTAGATGAAGCAACATGGTAATCATTAAATGCTATAACAAATTAAACATAGAGTTAAAATCATTTATAGTATTCTACTAACATCACCCTAACCCCCAAAGTTATCTAAACCATCCTCTAATACCAACTATAAGGATCCGGCCTTATTACATACATAATCTTCAATTTAGTCAAGAAAACACTTCCTTTTACATTGAGGATCTTTTCAAGTTTAGATCTTTAGAGAGTTGGTACAAAACATTCATAACATTACACATTGTTACAAAGTGGATACCATAAAAACAGTTCTATTTTTCTCAAAATATAAAACATTAAAACTTAAAACAAGACTCCTTGAAAATTATTCAACATTTAACATCTCTTCCTTCCTTGTATTACACATCCATTAACTTGTGAAAAATCTAATAAAAACTTCTGATGAGCACAAAATCTCAGTAAGGTATGAAAAAGAAGGAAAAATCACATTAGTCCATGAATACTCATAACGTATGAAAACATTTTCAAAAGACATGATTTCCACCCATAAATACTTACTTCGTGTAACTTGAGATTCACACAAGATCCACACAAACATGAGAGCATAAATATAATAATAGAGTTATATTGGGGCATTACTTACATAATCTTTAACCATCTTGGCTACCTTAAAATTTGTAACCCTCACGGCTACCTTACTTTGTGTAACCATCGCAGTTGCACTTGGAGTAACCATACGGTCGACCTCCAACTTACTCATACCCAATGAATTGGAGAGAAATATAGGTCCCACCCTTCATCATAAACAATTCCCAATGACCAAAACATAATCATACAACACAAATAATATCATAAAAACATTGCTTTTGAATATTGTAAAACAGAATTTTAAAAGAGGATTTTAGAAGAAAAGTCCCTTATAAACTTCATATACTTGAAGTGAGACTTAATAGAGTGGATGGAATATGTATATACTCTGTAAATACATATTATTAATCTTATTATAATCATAAGTCATCACACAAACAATTTAAATACCACATAAATAACGAAGTAGAATGTTAACCCAAAGAATGGAAATCGGGTTAAGAATTCCCTTACCTTAGACTTGTCTTACTTCATACTTGTTTAAAACTCTTGTATAATGGTTAAAAGAGTGTTATTAGTATTTTAAATAAACATTTTCACGTTTATAAAATCTTATATGGTCCTTTCATAACCTCATTTCACCCCTTAGTTGTTAGTATTTTGTTCCTTGCATTATTTTGGGTGAGTTCTTTTATGATTTTCACGATCGGTTCATGATGATTCGTTGTTTTTTATTGGAATTGAAACTCCAGAATTGTAATGGAGTAGTATTTACATATTTCTACTACCATAAATTATACCATTTATCACTTTGATACTTTATATGAGGATGATTCATAAGTTAAAACATTAATTATGTTCGTTTAGATCATTTAAGTGGTTCTTTGATAATAACAACCTCATTTAGTCTTATAAATTAGAACCATGAGTACAAAAGAATTCTAGAACCATATATGAGTCATAAAACATATATTATAACCTGTTTCAACCATATAAATGGTTTCATTACCAGACTTGAAAGAATTAATTGGAATTGAAAATACATCGTCCACGATGTCGGTAATTCGACACAATTGGACCATGTTTTTTTTATTCTTTAAATAAGTGGAAGAGGAGAAGAATACTGATGAGGAATTTTCCATAAACATGAGAACATAATGAATATACAATATTCGGTATATTTCATGCCTCTTGGATAAGAGGGAGTGAGGAAAGAAGAAAAACGAATGATTAAATAAAAATAAAATCTTGAGAAATTTCTCATGAAAATTCGGCAGCCTAACGGCGTCTCTTTAAATTTCATAAAAACAAGATTGATGAGAGGAATGGAATATATCATCATTCATACAAAATATGGATAGTAATGGGGAATATTTAATGAAATATCCCAACACAAGACAAATGGAATGGAAGAGAATAACATAAAATGAAAGAAAAGAAATAAAATAAAAGAGGATGTTTACCTCTTGATCTCTTCTCCTTGAGATCCTTCTTAAGGGCTTTGATTTTGGTCTTTTGGTGAGACCAGCAGCTCTAGGATGTGGGGAAGAATATTGGGGAGGTAATTTGGCAGATGTTAGACAATTCTCAAGGCTTGAGATGTGTGGGAGGAAGAGGGGAGTGAGGGTGGTATTTATAGTGGAGGAGGGGAGGTATTTTAGATTATTTTAATCATTATTATAATATTTTTATCAAGACTATGAATAATCTCAAATAAAGTGGCCCTAAATAGTTATAATATCATGTGAGTTCGAACAAGTGGCCTTGAATCACTTATGATGTCATAAATTATGCATTTTTACTGATAAATTGATTATACGGTATTTTATCGTATTTCCCTATTCACCAAGAATTCAAGAGTTTCAAAAAAATACCAAAACCTTACCCCAACAATTTTTTGACATGTAGAATTCAAAAATGAACTCCATTTTTCAAAATTAATTTTCTAAATATTATTAATTTAATTTTTAAATAAGGTCACAGTTAATTCGAAAAATAACAATATTGAAGTGCAATTAGTTTTATGTGACATTGGAAAATTAATTAAGATCCCATTATCCAATTACCTTGGGAAAATAAAATAATATTATTATTTAGAATTCATTAGGGTCATATTACTATTAATATTACTATTCATAAGGGTATGTTACTATTCACCAAAAATCAAGTTTATTCTATCAGCCTCCAAATAACATACTGAACACAAATGTAGATAACAGTTTCTTGAAATTCAGAATATAGAAGTAGAAAAGTTATGTTTTAAAGGCTAATTAAAAATATCTATTTTAAATAAAGTTCCATTCATTTCTATTTATCTTTATAAAATCTTGGGGTGTTACAAATTCCCTTCACTTATAAACGGATGAACTTAAACCCTTTCTTTACACACTGATAAATCTGAATTACTTTGTGAAACTTTACCCATTTCTTAATCCTATAACTTTATCCCATGAACCATATCATTTTTAAACCTTTAATTATGCAAATCCATTCATGTCCAAGGATAACTACAAGAAAAATCAAAATTCTCGACATAAATATAACTCACCTCTTAATATTTCTTCTTAATTTTACACTTCATAATATTCCAAAAAAAAATTAATTTAATTAATTTAGTATCATATATATATACATAAATTTATTTATATTAATTTAACATTAATTATTCATTCATTATGCAGTATCCTCTAAGAAAAACAAACACATCTAATGTACATATGTACGGACTACCGCCTTCACAACACGATGTAGTTTGTTTTTCAACACTACCTATTATGGATGGTATCAAGGATTAATTTGATTAATAATTATATTTTTATTTTTATTATTCAAATTTTTAATTTTCAACTTTTACATTCACCTTCCTTCCATCAATTTTTTAAGGAATGAGATTGTTAGTGATGAGTATGTGCAGACTACCACCTTCATAAATGACTTGTATTTTTAAACTTAACCGAAGAAAATGGAAAACATAAAAGTGTAATTAATTAAATACAATTATTTTTATAAGATTATTATAATTATAAAATAATAATTTTTGATATACCATCACTCTATTCATTTATTCATAAATGGGTTTGTTAATGGTGTGTACGTACAGACTACCACCTCCACGAAAGTTGAATTTCATTTTTCAACACCACCCCTCATTAATGGTTATAATAATTGAATTTATGGAGATATAAGATATATATTACATTTATAATATTATATAAATATTATATTATCATTATGAAACAGCACTTTCTTACTCATTCAGTCATTGGGATATGCTTTTGTTTTGGTCTGTTTAATGCCTACTTGAACAATGTTGTAATGCTTATAAAATGGATGATTATGGAATTTTCTAAATTATTAATGAAAATTAATAATAAGGTACTTAATATTTTATAAATTTAATTCAGTTATAATATAAATATCTAAACAGGTTCAAAATATATAGTTTATATTCTTTAAAGACTGCCTAAACAGGTTTGTCTTTGGCATCATCTTCAAGAGTCAAAATTAAAACTCTCATGGGGTGAAATTGTGACATTATAAAAAAAATGGGATATAAATTACATAACCATAGGTAATATAGTAATTATGAACTTGGTATCAAATATCAATGATCAACATTAACATTACAAATCATGTGCAAGACAATTAAAAGTGTTATTACCTAATGTAAAAAAAATCTATAATGAACGACTATATTCATAGTAAATAATTATAGATTAAGTATATAAGCGGGTTATAGATATTAATAAGGTTATAAAATATATATTTAATATATTTATGGTTGTTTTACTAGTTTTTAGAGTGTGATCAACCTATTAGGAAATATGGAAATGTATTTTTGTTTCAAACTCCCTTCGTCGAGACACATTTTACTTTATGCACTAATTTACTTTTATATGGTTCATATACTAACCAATCGATATTACGTTATGAAATATATTTTATTCATAGTATTTTTTATTCATTTTCAATATCTTTATCCTTCAATATTTTTGATTCACATGTTACTCAATTCATAATAATTTTCTCGACTCAAGTCCTTTTTCCTATGAGTCATGAAATATCTTATTTATTTTGATCTTCTAGGTATATTTTTCCAACCATTATATTTTCAAATGGTAGATTTATTTTTTCTCTATGGATATTAATTCACCTAATTAATATCCACCCCTTTAATAAACTTCTTCCTCAAATAGAAGCACAATGTTGATAAGAATAACTCATATGATTTCCAATTGAAATTTTACTTATGTGTTTATGTTTTACAGATCTAAAGTGTGATCTATAACCCAAATATATTTCATCACAAGTGACCTTAAATTTTTTATTCACTTATTTTCAAAATAAAGTTTTATTTTCCTCTTTATTATGTGGTTTTAATAAAAAAAATTAAAGGATTTTTAATATTTTCCACATTGATAGTTTTCAAAAAAAGTTTTTTTCCTTTCAAGTAATGTTATAAATGTTTTAAAAAGTATTACATAAATATTTTCTTAAAGTTATTTTCAACTACTTTGACTTTTTTAAAAATGTTTTAAAATTAAATCATTTTAACATTTTCCACATGGGTAATTTTCTATAGAAGGAATCTGTTTTACATGTTTCAGTGTAAATTTATATTTTCACCACCTTTGCCATTTTCAAATAGACTTTCTCTCCAAGATATCATGTTTTCAAAAAATAAATCCATATTCACATAACTTGATAAAATTTTCTTTTAAATTTGTTTCAAATGACAAGGGAAATTATTATTTTCCAAGTAATATTCCTAATTCTTCTAAGAGTTATCTTCATCTATGTCATATACTTGGTCAAGGGTATTCATCAAATGATACCATACAAATTCTTTTCATGGATAGAATATGAATTTATATTTTAAAAATATTTTATGATCCACAACTCCTTTTGTATTTCCTAATCATCTACATATATATGAGTGATTTTATTCCAATGACTTCTCACTATGAATTCCCTAAGTCCTATAACTTTATTTAAGGATGTTCACTAAGATAACCAATAAATAGATTTATTGGGGAGGTTATTTTCTAAACTATATATTCATTTCTAATTTGGTGTAAAACCCATTTTCTTAATCTTATTTAATGAGTGTTATTTACCTATAATTATGTTTAAATTAATTTTATACCCATTTATTTTCCATGGGTTTATCATCATATTACTATTTATGGAATTATAAATACTTCCTTGGGGAACCACTTGAAAAGGATATAAAAACCATTTTTTACTTGGATTTTTATTTTAGGTTGATTGAAACCATTTGAGACACATATGTATGATTTTCATTATGTGAAGGATCAGACCAAAATTATATACCCCTCTAATTAATTGGGTAATATTTCCATCTCATGAAATATTAGGGTGTACTCATTGTGAGTCTAACCAACTATAGTGTTTGGGTATTTATCTTAGCAAACTATGTTTTCTTAATGAGGTAGGGAACCTTAACTTATTCTTATGATGTATTGTTTATGTTTTCATTGAATTTTCATGAGTCCATGATCTTATTTTATAATAATCATTTAATATATATATATATACTCAAGCCTTTTACACATATTACTGCATTATTTTTAACATAAACATCCATTAATTACAACCCAATGATCTAGAGGCCTACTGTCTTTGTAATACTAGGATCATAATACATCAAAGGAAACTAAAACATAGCATAAATATTTTATTCATAGTTATCTCCTAAAACTAAATAGCATAACCTTAGTAATACATTGAAGAAAAGGGTGATATATAAATCCCAGTAAGGGAATAATCATGATAAGGAAACATAAAATGTGATTCATAAATATTATATGTTATCATAAAGAGAAGAAATATGAGTAATCACATAGAATAATAACATAAAGAACATGGTATGTAAGATCATGGAATCATAGAAAATATGGAAGGAACATAAAACATGACATAAAAATAAATCAATTATAATTTCAAAGAAAACATAACATGGTGTAAATAGTCCCATAATTTATTAGTTTCACTTCTTAATCTCATACTTAACGTTTCATGAGACTAAAAATTTACCCAATGCAATGTAGGGATATATAACTTAGGTTCCACCTATCACATTCATTTAATGTACATGTATATGTGTGATGCATAAGGATTTCAATCATAAGGCATAAACATAATAATTTCCCAAAAAAAAGAAATGGGTTATATAATATTGAGTCATAACATAATCAAAAGAGATTCCTTAAAGAATGAATTTGGGAGATGGTCATAGTTAATATATTACCTCATAAAATAAAGTGACAATAAAATAGGTATATATGTAAGAGACATATATATATAATTTATAAGCATTTCATAATAATAAAGGTTGTTTTCATTGATGAATATAAATGCCTTTAAAAAGATTAAAAACATTCTTGAGAAAAATAAACTTTCCACTATGGTGATCACTTTTTAAAAGATAAAATTAAAAAAAATTATGAAAATATTTTTATTTGAAAATATACATGGAAATTTATAAATTGATTTTCAAATAAAATAATTTTCATGATGGTGGAAAATATTGTTCATATCGTACATGTTAAAATAAATATTTCTTTCACATTTTCAGTAAAAGTTAAAACATAACTTGTTTAGAAAATGATGGGAAAATTAATTTTAAAGCATTTTTTAAAAATTTAAACATGGGTAAAAAAAATTAAAAATCATAGGATTGTAATAAAAACATTTTTTTTAAAGAAATGAAATCATGGATATGAAAGAAAGAATTTTTTCAACTTAAGATAAAAATGAGGTTAATTTTATTACAAAAAATATCCCAATGATTTTAAGTGACAAAGAGAAATAAATGGTATTATAACATGAAAGTTTAATTAATAAAAAGAGGAGAATAAAATGGAAGTATTTTTCTAAGAAATTTTCAAATAATTTACAATAATTTAATTAAATCATAAACAATCCTGATTAAATGAGATTGAAACATTAACCATTACCACTTCAGTAACTTTTGAATCATAAATTCACATTGAATATAGTAGATAAATTATAACTTATAATATCATGAAGTATGAATTTTTAATCATATAGTACTTAAATAGCTATATTATACCCCATTTAAAGAATATTAGGTATGTGTAAGAACATGCACCTCAAATAATAAAGTTTTGAGATGAACCCCTTTTAAATTTTATATCATTAAAGTGAGATTTAATCAATGAAATGATTATATGTAAAAAATATAAATCCACAAAAAAATTTAAATACAATAATATATTAATAAAATTTTATTTCACGCATAATCTTGGAATAATATAATCAATGAAGTAGATATATAACCCAATGAATAGAAATTTATTTAAGAAACCCTTTACCTCAAGCTTCCCTTTAGTTCAGCACTATTTAATCTAATTTATAGTGGTTTCAAACATGTTATTAACTTATAAAATAACCATATTAATATTTATAATATCATATATGATACTTTTGTTACATCTTATTACATCTTCATTAAGAATCTTTCATTATCACTACTATTTTGGGTGTTAATTGTCATGTTATGTCGTGCATGTTTTGTCATAAAGGTTCTAGATCCTGAACATAGGATATAGTTACATCATCTATATAATTATATTAATTTTATATATATCATTTTTTCAGTATGTATATATTTATATTGATTAAGGAATTTTGAACATGGATAATTAATCGCACCACTTCATAGAGATGGTAGGTCGTATGTATGCACGATCGATGTTATCATTTGAATAATGGGTGAATGGGTAAGGAAGTGGATTGTATATTAATTTTAGAGAATAAATATAATTTAATATATATCACTTGTTTTCATTAAATACATCCTTTATTACCTTGCACGTAAAGAGTTAGCGAAAATGAATCACGTCGCTTCACAAGGCAGTATTACACCATACATATGAATGATGTTATCATTAATTTAATTGATGGTAATTTAAGAAATTATATCATATAGGTTGGAACCATGACCTTTATATGCTACAAATGAAGTATGGTTTGTGTTTATTTTCAATCTTCATTGGAGGTTCAGGATGTTTGTCAGGAAATGGATCATACAGTTCAATCAGGGAACAGTATTGAAGGTGGAATCATTTTCTAGTGTTTTCCATATTTTTGGTTCCATTGGAATACGGTGAAATGTTTTTTTGGAAAAGGGATTCATGCGCATGATTAAAGGGTGTCTAAAAGTTTGGCACAATGCATGATTTGGGATCAATGCGTCAAAATATGGAAAAGTAAAATAGTGCGTGCAAGACTTAAATGTGCAGGAAAGATGAGGTTTCATGGAATAATATTGCGTGCCCAGTGCAATGTCAAAATGGGTTTTGTATTCTTGGAAATAGACTTACGTGCACTGACAAAGACACATTAGAATCATGCGCGCAGGGTTGTGGAGGTCTATAAATAAGTGGACACTGTAACACCCCGAGATTTTATGAAAAATATTCTTTTTAATGTCTTGTTTTGTATGCTACACAAAAAGGAGCTTTCACAACAGGCATCCCTGACTTGGCTTGCAATACACGCAATAAATACCTTCCTCGATAGCGTGTGTAGTACGCAATACCGAGTTTCACTAAACGAGATATTATTATAATATTATTATGAACTTGCCGTTATGAATATTAATACCCACTTTTTGAAATTTTATTAATTTTATCCTTCAAAATGGACTTCATTTTTGGATTCGGAATATCTAAATTAGCTTAGGGTGAAATTTTGGTACTTTTCGGATAACTTTCATATTCTGATGAATAGTGAAAATTACTAAATTTTAATTAAAAACAACTTTTTTAATCGAAATAATTAATAGTGATAAATTATTAATTTGAGTGGTTTAAAAGTATATTTAGAATATATTTTTACCATTTAATACAATGTTGGTCATTGGATGTAATTTCACATTTAAACCAGGCATAAAGAAAGTGTCAATCTTTTGATAGTTATTATCTCTTAAAAACACGCTATTTGTTTTGACGATGGGAATTAAATTTTAAATTTATTAATGCAATTGATATGTTTTGAATGTAACGCCCCGACCCCAGATACCCAGATTCGGTGCATTATTACATAACATTGGCATGATCACAAGAAAGATCAAGTCTCGAAAGACCGATTAGTTTAGTAGCCTTGGAATAACTAGATACATCCATAAAGTTTTACATTACATCATAAAAAAACAACTTGTCTTCATATCCCCTCATACTATCCCTGCAGTTCATTCATAAATTACTTCTTCATAATCCTGGGAAAAATAAAACATTGAAAGGGGTGAGCTCAGATGCTCAGTAATAATAACATTATAGCAGAAGCTTTCATAGATAAGCATAAACACTTAAGGTAGTTTATAACTAAAACAAAATCCTTTTAAACTTGAACTTCAGCATAAAATGGAAAAGATAAAATAAAATAATGTCATTTACTTATTCACATGGATATTCTACTAGTCGAACAATCCCATGCAATTTCAATAACCACTTTCATAATGATGGAATGCATAATGCCAGACTATCATAACCACATAGCCAAGGCCTCATGCCAAGACTACAAATAAGATTTTGCCAAGGCCTTGTGCCAAGACACTAGTTTGTCTCATGAGACCTACCGATGCATTGAGGAGCTATATCGGGCTCCACCCGTCACTTATTAAGTCTAATGCATTCCTCATATGAACAGTTTTAAACATAACATAAACATTCGTATTAAAACTAGCATACGAAATGTCAATACCTTTACCACAAACCATGAATGGTATAAAAATAGAACATCCACAGTCAAATATAACTCATTCGCTACAATATGTAAGATTGTATTGTATCACATTAACCTCAATAAATAATAATTAAGGATGTTGACATAGATGAAAATAATCATCAAAACTGTTTGAGAGAAATATCCCCCTTTTCTTGAAAACTTTAAAAGTCACACTATTTGTCAAGAAGCCATTTAAAAATAGATTTTTGAATCAAAGTGTCCCATACCACTTTGAAACTTTTAAAAGGAGTTTTAATTTTAAAACATTAATGTCCATATAAATAAATCCTTAAAACCATTTTTTAAAAAATGGACATTAATGAGAATGATTTAGAAGAATAAGTCTTTAAAACATTTAAAAATGGTATTTTAGTTAGAGATTCTAACCAAAAGAGCGACACTTGAATACAAATAATTGAGGTAATCAAAACTTTGTAATATCATGAGAATAAAGGGATTCAGGATATACTATGTCAAAGTACATTATATACAGCACATAAAAGTGATTTGGTGTATAACAACAAAGAATTCTCAATGGAATTCAAGTTGAGATGAAATCTCTCATAAAGGATGTATCCTTAGGTTAAGGATAAATCAACAACATAGTTATGTGTGAAAAATATAAATACACTAAATATGATTGGATATTTAGTGTAAAACAATCAAAGGAAATTCACACATAATCTTGTAAAAACAACACCAATGAATTGGATGTTTAACTCAACAAATGGAGAATGAGTTAAAATTACTCTTATCAAATTCATATCGATGACTTGAGAAATTATAAATGGAGTGATTATGTGTATCAAAATTATATCTACAGGAAGGGGAGTGTAAATTATGACATAATCAATTGAATAGTTATTCCACACATAATCTTGGAGTAATATAATCAATGAAATAAGCGTAAAGCCGAATGAGTGGAAATTGAAATCTCAAATTCCCTTATCGATTTGGTAACTTATGAAACATGCACCCATGAAAGAAGGATCATACAATTATGATGTAAATACCCATAAATTAAAGTATATTACACAATGAACACAATCATGGGCAGTACACATACACCACATGCCATAAATAAGTGGTGAACAATGGAATTCTCACGAAATTAAGAGTGAGATAAGAAACCCCTTAATTTGTAATTTTTCCTTGGTCGACAGTAGGTTAACCTCCTGTATAATGTTGAAATAATTGTTATTTAATTATACAAGAATCATATGCATTAATATGATATCATATATGATCTTTTGACATTGATTTGTTAATAATATCTTAGAATTATCGTCATTTCGGGTGTTAACGGGTTCATTTTACTTTATATTCTTTATTATATGAGCCATATTCGTTATTAATGGGATGTATGTTATTCATATCCAGAATGATATCAAGTCCTTAGATACTATTTTTAAATCATCAAATTATAATTATACTTGAATGGATATGATGGAGAATGAATCTCATCGCGTTCGTGGAGACGGTAGTCCGTACGTACGCACGAGCGACAATATCATTCTTTTGATATTAAAATAATATATAATTGGATGGTATATCATATATAAAGAATCATTATCATTTTATATTTATTATTTACATGATTTACACATCATTATTATACCCATCCAAATAATAATATATTGAATAACAATTACACCACGACGTGGAGACGGTAAGCCGTACGTACGCACGTATGGTGACATGTTATTCAAAGGGTGGATAGAATAATGAATATGGTTGTACCATATTTATAATAACATCACAGTATATATATGATACTGGAGTTATTATTTTAGAATGGTAACAATAATGGAAGAAGAAGTGGAAGAAGAAAGGAACTTGAAAAAGGGTGGTGAAATCATTACCTCTTCTTCAGGTTATTCCTTTTGATTTGATCAAAAGGGATCATTAGGATAGCTTTGTGATCAAAATAAGGCCTCTATGTGGTATTGAGGGAAGTTGGGAGAGTATTTTGGAAGAGTTTTGCCGAACCAAAAGGATTTGAAGGTGTGAAGAAAAGAGAAGGAGGAGTACCCTTTTATAAGAGGGGTGAGGGGCACCTTTGGAAAAGATAGAAATATTAATTTATAATAAATTAATATTCGGTTTATAATGGCTCCAAAGTTGATTATTAAAATGTTAAGGTGGGTATAGGTAGAAAACCATTCAACCAATACAATTTAGACAGGTTTGGGTACTTATATTAACCTTATCTTTAAGTATTAACTCTTAGTTAATTAGTTTCACTTTTACAATGTCTCTTTGTGTTTTTATATTATATGGTTAATAAACTTACCATATACATCCAAGAGATCCCCAAGTGGTCCATTAATGAGACACATATCATTATATAAGTCTCTTGGCCGAACTTTATATTTTTAGGAATTTAATACCAATTAATAATATAATATTTGTTTTAAAAACTCTTTTATGTCAATTTTGACACTATTCAATAGTTGATTTTTTTGAAACTCATAAAAGATTTATTACTTCAAAAAAAGTCAAATAATCAATCCTAATATATCATATTATCCTAGAAAATTATTTTAATTCATAAAAAGTCTCAAATTATATTTATTTGGGTATTTATAATATCAATTATTCTAATTTTGTCACTATTATGGTAATTACTGCATCACCATTGTGTCATAAATAAATTAACTTATTTAATCTCTAAAAATTATAAATAAAATATCATTATTTAGGAAATCGTTTTATCTTTCTAATTAATATTTATAGTCTAAAATCCAACATATATAACCCAATGTAACAATTGTTTTTCTAAAAGATATATGCTTGTGTCATTTTTGTATTCATTTTAACTTAATTAAAATAAAGTGTCCCTATCACTTACAAGTGGATCCATGGGGTCCCAAAATCGACCCAAAGATGCCCATGGTCGACCATGTATAAACCAATAGGGTTAAGACACGTTTTAGGGTAATTTAGTATTATTATAATATTATTTTTTAACCCTTGTTTACCGGATTTACCCTTTAACCATGGTAAATAAAATATTTACCGAAGTAATTATACAAAATGTCTAAAAATAAAAGTTACCTATTTACAAAATTTGAACATCCTGATTCCAAATATGTAATCAATTTTTCCAAATTCAAAACACAGAAGTGGCAGAAATCAATTTAAAATTAATTCGGTTGTTAAAACAAAAAGCGTGTTTTTAAGAGATAATAACTATCAAAAGATTGGCACTTGTTTATGTCTGGTTTAAATGTGAAATTATGTTCAATGACCCACATTATATTACATGGTAAAAATATATTCTAAATATACTTTAAAACCACTCAAATTCATAATTTATCACTACTAATTATTTTGATTAAAAAAGTCGTTTTTAATTAAAATTTAGTAATTTTCACTATTCATCAAAATATGAAAGTTATCCGAAAAGTACCAAAATTTCACCCTAGGCTAATTTCGATATTCCGAATCCAAAAATAAAGTCCATTCTGAGATATAGAATTTATAAAATTTCAAAAAGTAGGTATTACTATTCATAACGACTAGTTTGATTGGTTATTGTGTGTTAAAATCTCGAAGTTGCGTACAATGCACGTCATTGTATTATTCGAAAGGAAACATACCGTGGAAGCTTGGGGTGTTACATTGAATTTGGTAAAATAGACATAATTATTTAATTCATAATATCAGATATATCTTAAGCCTAATTTTTGGTATTTTTCTGGAAACTTTCATTTTTTGATAAATAGTGAAACCACTAAGTGGTAGTTAAAAAACTGAATTTTTCATAAAACTTAATTTTACCGCTTCTGTGAGTGGAATTTCGAAAATATGAGAGACATGGTTAATATCAAGGACTAAAACGAGGAGTGAACTCGATTCAGAAAGGGACTTTGTCTACTAAGATGGTCTTGGCAGTAATGCCTTGGCTACTATGGAAATCATAACATGTTCTTAATTGTTGCCACAATTACATGTTTTATTCTCCAGCTATTTTATCATGATTAATGTTTATTTATGATCTATTCCTTATGTACTTCCATGATTTAGGTCATTGCTCAATATTTTGATGTTTAAATATTATGTTCATGTTTTGAAGTTCAAATGTATGTGATTTGTTTTATTTTATCCATGCTTACCCTTAATGAGCATTTGAGCTCACCCTTTTATATGTTTTCTTTTCCCTAGGATTTAAAGAAAGGTTTTAGGTAAGAAAACAAAAGGGGAAGATCTTTATGGGAGATTTTGAAGATCTTTTACCACGATTAGAAGATTATGTTCTGAGTTTCCAAAGAAACTAAACTATTACGGTCCTTGAGTGTTGGTTTTTATTATGTAATAAGTATTCTGCAAAAGTAATGTAATGTTCATGTACGTCAAGTTTTGGGTCTCTATAGATACCCCCATGGAAGAAAAAAGAATTTTCAAACGAAAATCCAATTGCTCTGCTACATGAAAGATTTGTATGCGAAATAATTACAGAGAGTTAATCTTGCACCAAAGGTGTTCTTTTATTCTGAAAAGATTAAGTGAACCCTTAGGTGTAGTTGCACAGAATATATGGGTTGTGAAAAAAATAGGGTTTGTGTGAAAGTCAACATGAATGATAAATCCCAAATCTTGCGTGCAAGCTCAGGTATTGCATGCAATCATAGTATTGATAATCTGACATGATTTTGAATATCTGGTTTGTGTGATCAGTGCTTTCAAGTGAATCAATTCAGGAATTCAATGCAAGAAGTGTATCATGTTGGACTGAGATAAAGACTTCAAGGAAAATATGTTTTAGAGACCCTCATGTTAATAAAATGAGTAAGAATTCTCCTATTACAGTGATCAATGGGGAGTCGATGGAAGTGTTCTGATAGATGTGATGAGATATCAATGAATTATTGTGAAGTCAGTGTGTCTAGAATAGAGTGACTGTGTCTGAACTCTTGTAATCGACAACAAGTAAAGATTAGTGGATTTTGGTATGACTAACACACTATTGGCGTATTCTCCTTGAACGTAGCCCTTTGAGGTGAACCAAGTAAAATAGTTGTGTGGTCTCTTTTCATGTGATTTTTTAATTGTTTTTCATACCCATCATATAGCTTTAACACGTTCCTACCAAAGTGGGAACAAGATCAGACACTTTAAAAGGAAACATTGACACCCTGATTCACCCCTCCCCTCTTAGGGCATCCCGAGGTTCTAAAATATATTTATTTTAAATAATTATCATAATTTCATGAATATCATATATAAACATAAAATTAATCCTTATTACCTTCCATGTAAATCATAAGTTAAAAACGAAACACATCGCTTCGTGAGGTGGTAGTCCGCCATACACATGAGCGACATAATCATATTCTCTATGGAATGTAAAGTAAGAATTTATATATTATATTATAATTAAATTATTATAATTATATCATAAATATAATATATAAAAATTAGATACTTCATTATATCCAAAAGTGAAAAGAGGTGATGGAAAATGAACTACATCGGTTCGCAAGGCAGTAGTTTGTCGTACACACTATCAACATCTTTGTTTCCCATTTGAAAGAGGAAGATATTATTGTAGTTCATGCAAATAAAATAATAAAATATAATTTTATGGAAGATAATGGGGTATTTATATCATAAAATTTTAATAATATTTGAATTATGTGGAAGAAATAAAATAAAATGCTCGGTTAAGGATGTTACCTCTTCTTCAAACAACTTCTATTTTGTTTCACCAAAATTTTTTATAGGTTATAATTTTTACCAAACCAGGGATACTAGGATGATATTAGAGAATTAGAGAAGTTATATGGGTAGGTATTTTTAGAAAAAATGGGTATTGGATGTGTGTAAAGGGAGGATATGGTGTGGCCTCTTATAATTAGGGTAAAGGACACGCTTAGGATTTTTAAAAAGAAAGAATTTAGCCAACGTTTTTCTCATGAAAAAAGGCACAAAAATGGACCATTTTATAAACTTAAAAGTTATAAGGTCTAAATACGATTATAAAATAGTAATTATATAATTTTGGATGATTTTTACCCCTTATCTTTTTTGTTTAACCACCCTAGTAGACCCATGTTTACCTTAACTGAGGTAAATAATTTTAACTATTTTCTATATTCATTCTGGTAAAAAATTAATCAGAAATTATTAGATAATATAAATTATTGTGGTTAAAAATATGGAATCCATTTTTTCAAGTACAACTCACATTATTTTTAGAATTTAATTTAAAATTAAACACATAGATGTGTCGAAAAAATGATTTTTCCAAAGAAAAGCCTTCAAAAGTTTAAAAAGTTTTAAATCAGAATTAAAAAATAAATTGATTAAAATAACATAAACTAGATAAATTGTACTATAATTGAACTAATTTTACTTTAAAACAAATTTAAAATATAATTTAACTTTGTTAATAATTTAAAAAATAAAGTTCAATAAAAATCGGTATTTTAACTATTTATCAAAAAATTAAACTTTTCAGAAAATTATCTAAAATTCACCCAAAGATAATTTTGACATGTATATTTATAAAAAAATTGTAAAATAAATTTTTTAAAATTTGTAAAAATTATTTTTAAATTAAGTATGCAATGCGTGACTAAACCACCTTTTAGAAAAATATAGTTTTTTAAAAAACAATTCGTTTTCTTTCAAATATTTATTATTTTATTTATAATCAATAGATAATAATTGAATTTTTTTATACATGTGTAAAACATAAGTTTAATAATTTATTTAGTCCATATAATATCTTCCAATTTAACGACTAGGCTATAATGGTCATGTTTAAATAATAATATTCTAATAGATTATCGTGTTTCATTTAAACCTGGTATTTTTTGCATCTCAATACATTGAAGAGATCAAATTTATTTAAAAAGAAATATATTATAAAGTATCATGGTGTTACATTCTATTATAATCTTGGTTTTTTGTGTCATATATTCTATTAAACATAATGTTATTCTTTTAAAATCTCAGTGTGTTACATAAACCATTTATATTTGATATCTTCACTTTATTACAATATTTCATTCCTATGAGCATCCTCATTATAATATCATGTTATGGCTAAAATCTATCATGTTATTATTTATTATTATGTTTACCCTTACTGAGTGTTTGAGCTCACCCCTACCTAGATTTCCCTTTCCCCAGGTTAAGAAAAAAAGTATTAATTTTTATAATCCTATAATAATATCTTGTGTAGAGAATTTATGGGAATACTTGAAGACTAAATATGTATTTATTAGATTCATATACAGTGTGGGAAAAAGTTTTTCATTTGATGAGAATACTCATGATTTTTTTAGTTAGTTATTTGTTTTAATTATCTAAAACTTTAAACTAAAATTTCATTGGATTATAAGTGTAAGGAATATATTTTAATCATAGATGTGTATTAAAGACATTATTTTAAGTTATGTGTTTTAAAAATTAGATCTAGGAGTGTGGGTCGAGGGGAAATACAGGTGGCATGGTGGGCGGTCATTTTATAGCAGTTTAATATGAAATTCATACTACAAAAATTCATCAGAGGGAAATAATTAATAGCATTTATCGTCGTGCATCCCATAATAGGAAGCACGCCAAAGGATTTATAATTTCCACATGAAGGGGTATTCTCTATTCATGACACTCCACAAACATGGGAGATGTACTTTTATAGTTCTTTTAGAATCACAGCATGAAAAATGATGGAAAACCCAAAACTTAATGGAGTTTGTTTCGGAATTATTATCATTTATCCAACAAAATAATTTTTTCCACACTCCTTCCAACTTTCATAAGGTTGTAACAAAAATGAATATGAATAAAAATCCCTTATCACATGCTTGGAACTATAAATACAAATACTAGTAGCCCGCTAAAATGTCAAGTTTGATTCAAAGTTGGTAATCAATAAGCTTAATATTGAATATACCATTAGGAAAGAGGAATTGATTCCACTATTTGATTATATGGAGGATTAATGGATAAATTCCCCATCAAAACGATGTTGTATCATGTTATATTCTCAAAAAACGCACAATAAAATGTGTTGGATAATGAATCCACCAGCCTGGTAGATCTAGAATGGGATGAGCTAGTTATCATCATTGCACACCATAGAGTGGTGTCCCTATCCACTAGAAACAATATTTAAGAGTTCAATGAGATCAAAATCACCCTTAAGTAAGGGTAACTGGAAACCTCACAAAATGATACTTCCATTGGATGGATTTACCCTACATTGTACTACATATGAAGTAAATTGTTCTGTTGGATCAAGACAAGAAAGAATATATTGGATGGTGAGCCATCAATTTTTTCCTTTATAGCCACCATAATTCTTAGAAAGTCCTCTATAAACAATCCTTTGATGGATTCCCCCTCGAATTCACTGAAGGAGGAGAGACTCTCACAATTAAATGTGAATTACATGTAGATGTATGTAGTTTCCAATAGTTAAAAACAAATATCTCTCATCATATCAATAGGATTAGGTATTTTTGGCCATCAATGATATAGGATTTCATAGGGTTCACTTAGAAATGTCATTATTTATAGATATATTTCAATTTCAACCATCTATATCTAGATTTTTTTTCACACCTCTAAATATTCTTGGTCATTTTACATCTAGTTATTAGATTTAATGTGTCTATATTCTCTAACTAAAGGTAGGAAATTCAAGTATATACTTACTACCAATGTCTTCTTCTCTAAGTAGTATGAGAAAATGTCCCTCAAGGGAGTCGGGATAAAGGCAATAATCAACTTCATAAATCATACATGGCATGTACTTCCTTGTTACGCGGTAACCGACATGGCGATCTCGTGTACGTGCTACGCAGCTTCTCTTTTCTACACGGTTTAACTTGGCATGGATCAGGTTGCACGGCGTGTTGCTCCAACATACATGCCATGTATTCCAGTTCCCACACGCCATTTAATTCTGGTCAACACGAGGTGTTAAATACTTAGGTGTAATCAATTCACACGGCGTGGTTTGGTAGACCAATACAAGTTCATTGCACCTAAGTACACGGCGTGTAGTTTTCATTACACACCGTGTATTCCCGTGTTGTACAAACAAAAAGACCGGCTCCTTTGGATGAGATCCTTGTTTTTATTTTAATCAAAATTAAAATTAAAAAACCGTTTCTATGATATGAATCGAGAAATGAAGGAGGAAGAATAGATCTCATTTATTAATATTTATAGAACGATTTATTTCGAATCAAATATAAATGTGTAAATTATCAAAGAAAATTAAATAATTATAATCAACCTTGTAACCTCTCTCTGATACCATTTTAAGGTTATGGGCGCAGCAGAAGCACGTGGTTGGATGAGCCCACTTGGCTTTTTTTCATTAACAATGATCAATCTGGGATCAATACGATTATAAATGCCAGTCTCCATAGATCGAATCATAGAAATGAACAAAGAAAAGAAAAGTCCCAAAACCACAAAGTAGGATCATTATAGGTTGATTATAATTAATTTAATCAATTGAAAAGAAATACCTTTTGGGTGTTCTTTATTCGTTGATTTTCTTGATCACGTACCGATGTGATTCGTCGTTGCCTCACAGAAGCCAAGTGTAGACTTCCTCTAGCAGTGATCCAAATGTGTACCTTGAATCTCAGGACATCACCAAAGGAGTCTCTGGTTGCTAGCGTGGAGAAAATTTGGCTTGCGTTTTCTGCCTTAGATCATATTGATCTGATGGAAGAGGATTTATCTTAGTCTTGAGAGCGTTCTTAGAGGAAGAGGTTCTTTTGGCCTTGAAGTAATTATCCAGAGTTGTTGTGCCCAATGATTCTCTTGTGTGTGGGAAACGAGTTGGGTTTGGGAGGATATTTATAATCAGGTTTGAGGTTGTAGAGTTATGAAAATAAATAAACGCATTACGTGTTTTATTTATTTCATTAACTCTTATTTAAAACCCTCATGTTGAGTAATTAATTCCTTGACATGCACTTACACTGATTATAATAAATATCATTTAAAACAATATTATATCCTCAAAATCCCGACCGGAAAAACTACACGACGTGTATTAATAAATACACGGATGGTACTTGTTTTTCATTGAAAACTACACGGCGTGTACATTCAATGTACACGGCATGTATATCTTGTTTTCATTTATTCATTTTCCTTCCATAAATAAAACTACATGGCATGTAATTATTAATACATGGCGTGTACTTGTTTTCCATGAAAAACTACACGGCGTGTAATATTTAATACACGACGTGTATATCTTGTTTTTCATTTCTTTCATCCTCCATCATTAAAATGATTTAGGCTTCCTTGAATAATTATTAAACCACGTACGGGAATAATCTTTATTCTACTTGAGATACTTGAATACACTTAGTGTGTGACCCTCTAGGCCTCTTTCTTGTTGGCATTAGGCGAGCTTGCCTAAAGTCCAAGATTACTATCTAGCAACGGGTCAAGGCACCCAAGAGAAAAAAGTTGACGCCGCATTGATGTATCACCTCATACGAACGCTTACTGTGTAATTTAATCCCTTTGTCTCAATATCACATCAATTAGGTTTCATGACAGTGTCATAAACCTATATGCTTGATCTGTCGTTCTTTGACTTCCTGAAATAAACTCGTCATTTACACCATAGCTATGGAATTTAATGTGACGGTCCTATTTCAATCAAAGGCCTGAGATATCAACTTCCATAAATGGAAGGGGAAAATCCTTACTTGACTTATCCATTAACAACATGTCCCTCGTGACGCACCCAAAGTACCCTACTTCCCGCCAACTGTCTGCATGACGGTTTTTGTTAGTAAATCTAAGTGCGTGAGTCATGACATGAGTTAATGATAATCTTCCAGTCTAAGGACCATTACACATGCTCATACATAGAAATTTCCTATGAGACTAAGACATGTGGAATTGCTACTGGCGGGTCTGTTCTCATAATCTCCCATCTTGGAGATTACCAAATGATAACTCCAGGAGAGAGAGTCTCGTCTTCTTAAGAGTACTCACACATGATGGTCTGTATACTATGTGTCCTATCATAGTATGTCATACAACTATAGAACTTTATTTAAGAATATTGTTATAGAATTTCAAGGTTCTCATCACAGTGAGGATCTTCCATGACCATATCAATGCATCAAATATTCCAGGACATTATTATATTATAGTCATGCAGAACAATGAACAATATATAATAAGTGAACATTCATGTAATCAATGTAAAAAATAGTTGGTTCTCAGTACACCAACCCTTACAAAATCCCAATTGGACTAGAGACAAATTCCTATGACTTTTAGTCCGCTAGACCACACATGATGATCATTTTTCTATTGAGTCAAGGCTTTAGTCAAGGGGTCCGCCACGTTGTCTTCTGTGGAAATACTACTCACTGAAACTTCACCTCTCTGAGAAAAATCCCTCAAGAGATGATACTTTCATAGTATATTCTTTGTCTGCTGATGTGACCTTGGATCTTTTTAAAGTGCCACTGGTGCAGTATTATCACAATAGAGTGTGATAGGATCTTTACTTCTCGGTACTACATCCATCTCTTGGGCGAAGCTTCACATCCATATTGCATCATTAGCTACCTCAGAAGCTGCGATATACTCAGACTCTGCTATAGAATCTACCACCACACTTTGCTTTGAGCTCTTCCAGCTCAATGCACCTCCATTCAACTGAAGATGTATCCAGTCTACGACTTCATGTCATCTTGATCAGTCTGGAAACTAGCATCTACATTTCCTCTGATGACCAGTTCCTCATCTCCTCCATAAACCAGGAACATATCCTTAGTACACCTCAGATACTTAAGTATATTCTTGACTTCCATCCAATGGAGGTCTCCTAGATCAGCATGATATCTTCCTACCGCACTTAATGTGTACAAAACATACAGCCTTGTACATATCATATCATACATGACTGACCCAATCGCGGATGCGTAAGGGATACTTGCCATTACCTTTCTTTCCTCATGTGTTTGAGGATAAATTTTCTTGAAAAGATGAATGCCATGTGACACTGGCAAAAATCCCCTCTTGGACTGTTCCATACTGAATCTCTTCAGTATCTTGTCAATGTATGTACTTTGACTCAGGCCCAGCATTCTCTTGGATCTATCACGATGGATCTTGATCCCAAGAATATATCCTGCCTTGCCCAAGTCTTTCATGGAGAAATATTTATGCAACCATGCCTTAACTGACTGTAATACAGGTACTTAGTTTCCATTTAGTAATATGCCATCAACATATACTATTAGAAAAATGACTGCCCTTCCACTAAACCCCTTGTAGACACAAGGCTCACATTTGTTCTTAACAAATCCAAATTCTGTTACAGCTTCATCAAAATGAATGTTCCATGACCTTGATGCATGCTTTAATCTCTAAATGGATTTCTGCAACTTGCATACCTTGTTGGCATCCTTTGGAGTCACAAACCCTTCAGGTTGTGTCATGTAGACATCTTCATAGAGGTTCCCATTAAGGAATACTATTATGACATCCATTTTCCAAATTTCAAAGTCATGGTAAGTGGCAATGGATAATACGATTCTGATGGATTTCAGCATCGCAACCTGTGAAAAAGTTTTATCATAGAAAATTCCTTGATGCTGTCTAAAACCTTTTGCAACCAGTTGTGCCTTATAGGTGCTGAAATTCCCCTCTATGTCCAGTTTCTTCTTGATTACCCATTTATTACCAATAGGCTTTACATCAACTGGAGGATATACCAAAATCTAGACTTGGTTTTGGTACATGGAATCCATTTCAGAATTCATGGCTTCTTTGTAACGCCCCGAACCCAGTTCCCTAGAGTCGGTGCATTATTACATAACATTGGCATGATCACAATAAAGATCAAGTCTCAAAAGATTGATTAGTTTAGTAGCCTTGGAAACACTAGATACAATCATAAAGTTTTACATTACATCATAAAAAAACATCTTGTCTTCATATCCCCTCATACTATCCCTACAGGTCATTCATAAATTATTTCTTCATAATCCTGGGAAAAAATAAAACATTGAAAGGGGTGAGCTCAGATGCTCAGTAAGGATAACATTATATCAGAAGCTTTCATAGATAAGGATAAAAAATTAAGGCAGTTTATAACTAAAACAATAGCCTTTTTAAACTTAAACTTCAGCATAAAATGGAAAAGATAAAATAAAATAATGCCATTTACTTACTCACATGGATATTCTACTAGTTGAATGATCACATGCAATATCAATAACCACTTTCATAATGATGTAATGCATAATTCCATACTATCATAACCACATAGCCAAGGCCTCGTGCCAAGACTACAAATAAGATTTTGCCAAGGCCTTATGCCAAGACACTAGTTTGTCTCATGAGACCTACCGATGCATCAAGGAGCTATAGCGGGCTCCACCCGTCACTTACTAAGTCCAATTCATTCCTCATATGAAAATTTTTAAACATAACATAAATATTCGTATTAAAACTAGCATACGAAATGTCAATACTTTATCCAAAAACCATGAATGGTATAAAAATAGCACATCCACAGTCAAACATAACTCATTAGATACAATATGGAAGATTGTATTGTATCATATTAACCTCAATCGAGAATAATGAAGGATATAGATGAAAATAATCATCAAAACTATTTGAGAGAAATATCCCCCTTTTTCTTGAAATCATTTAAAAGTCAAATTATTTGTCAAGAAGCAATTTAAAAATAGATTTTTGAATCGAAGTGTCCCATACCACTTTCAAACTTATAAAAGGAGTTTTGATTTGAAAACCTTAATTTCCATATAAATAAATCCTTAAAACCATTTTTAAAACATGGACATTAATGAGAAAGATTTAGAAGAATAAGTCTTTAAAACATTTAAAAATGGTATTTTAGTTAGAGTATCTAACCAAAAGAGAGACACTTGAATAAAAATTATTGAGGTGATCAAAATATTTTAATATCATGAGAATAAAGGGATTCATGATATACTATGTCAAAGTACATTATATACACCACATAAAAGTGATTTGGTGTATATCAACAAAGAAGTCTCAATGCAATGTAATTTGAGATGAAATCTCTCATAAAGGCCGTATCCTTAGGTTAAGGATAAATCAATGACATAATTATGTGTGACAAATATAAATACACTAAATATTATTGGATATTAAGTGTAAAATAATCAAAGGACATTCACACATATTCTTGTAAAAACAACACCAACGAATTGGATGTTTAACTCAATAAATGGAGAATGAGTTAAAATTACTCTTATCAAATTCAGATCAATGACTTGAGAAATTATCAATAGAGTGATTATGTGTATCAAAAGTATATCCACAGGAAGGGGAGTGGAAATTATGACATAATCAAATGAATAGTGATTCCACACATAATCTTGCGGTAATATAATCAATGAAATATGCATAAAGCCAAATGAGTGGAAATTAAAATTTCAAATTCCCTTATCGATTAGGTAACTTACGAAACAAACACCCATGAAATAAGGATCATACCATGATGATGTAAATATCCATAAATTAAAGTATATTACACAATGGATACAATCATGGGCAGAATACACACCACATGCAATAAATAAGTGGTGAACAATGGAATTCTCATGGAATTAAAAGTCAGATAAGAAACCCCTTACCTTGTACTTTTCCTTGGTTTGGGGTAGGTTAACCTCCTGTGTAATGTTGAAATAATTTTTATTAAATTATTCATGAATCATATACATTAATATGGTATCATATATGATCTTTTAACATTTCTTTGTAAATAATATCTTAGAATTATCGTCATTTCAGGTGTTAACTTACTCATTTTCTTTTATATGTTTTGTTACGTAAGGCATGTTTTTCATGGATAGGATGTATATTATTCATATCCAGAATGATATAAAGTTACTAAAAATTATTTTTAAATCATCAAATGATAATTATACTTGAATGGATATGATAGAGAATGAATCTCATCGCGTTCGTGGAGACGGTAGTCCGTACATACGCACGAGCGACAATATCATTCTTTTGATATTAAAATAATATATAATTGGATGGTATATCATATATACAGAATCATTATCATTTTATATTTATTATTTACATGATTTAAACATCATTATTATACCCATCCAAATAATAATATATTGAATAACAATTACACCACGACGAGGAGACGGTAAGCCGTACGTACGCACGTATGGTGACATGTTATTAAAAGGGTGGATAGAATACTGAATATGGTTGTACCATATTTATAATAACATCAAATTATATATAAGATACTGGAGTTATTATTTTATAATGGTAATAACAAATAAAGAAGAAGTGGAAGAAGAAAGGAACTTGAAAAGGGGTGGTGAAAACATTACCTCTTCTTTGGGTTCTTCCTTTTGATTTGATCAAAAGGGCTCCTTAGGTTGTCTTTCTGATCAAAATAAGGCCTGTAGGTTGTATTGAGGGAAGTTTAGAGAGTATTTGGGCAGGTTTTGGCCGAACCAAAAGGCTTTGATGGTGTGAAGAAATGAGAATGAGGAGTGCCCTTTTATAAGAGGGGTGAGGGGCACCTTTAGAAAGCTAGAAATATTAATTTATAATAAATTCATATTCGGTTTCTAGTGGATCCAAAGTTGATTATTCAAAGGTTAAGGTGGGGATAGGTCGAAAATCATTCAACCAATAGAATTTAGACAGGTTTGGGTTACTTTATTAACCTTATCTTTTTATTTTTAACTCTTAGTTAATTAGTTTGACATTTACCATGTCACTTTGTATTTTTATATTATATAGTTAATAAACTTACTATATACATCCAAGCGACCCCCAAGTGGTCCATTAATGATACACCTATCATTATATAGGTCTCTTGGCCAAACGTTAGATTTTTAAAAATTTAATATCAATTAATAATATAATATTTGTTTTAAAAACTCTTTTATGTCAATTTTGACACTATTCAATAATTGATTTTTGTAAAACTCATAACAGAATTATTACTACTAAAAAGTTAATTATATCAATCCTAACATGTCATATTATCCTAGAAAATTAGTTTAATTTATAAAAAGTCTCAAATTATATTTATTTGGGTATTTATAATATCAATTATTCTAATTTTGTCACTATTATGGTAATTACTGCATCACCATTGTGTCATAAATAAATTAACTTATTTAATCTCTAAAAATTATAAATAAAATATCATTATTTAGGAAATCTTTTTATCTTTCTAATTAATATTTATAGTCTAAAATCCAACATATATAACCCAATGTAACAATTGTTTTTCTAAACGATATATGCTTGTGTCATTTTTTGTATTCATTTTAACTTAATTAAAATAAAGTGTCCCTATCACTTACAAGTGGATCCATGGGGTCCCAAAATCGACCCAAAGATGCCCATGGTCGACCATGTATCAACCAATAGGGTTAAGACACATTTTAGGGTAATTTAGTATTATTATAATATTATTTTGTTAACCCTTGTTTACCGGATTTACCTTTTAACCATGGTAAATAAAATATTTACCGTTGTAATTATCCAAAATGTCTAAAAATAAAAGTTACCTATTTTCACAATTTGAACATCCTGATTCCAAATATGGAATACATTTTTCCTTGTTCAAAACACAGAAGTGGCAGAAATTAATTTAAAATTAATTCCTGTTGTTAAAATAAAAAGCGTGTTTTTAAGAGATAATAACTATCAAAAGATTGGCACTTGTTTATGTCTGGTTTAAATGTGAAATTATGTTCAATGACCCACATTGTATTACATGGTCAAAATATATTTTAAATATAATTTAAAAACACTCAAATTCATAATTTATCACTATTAATTATTTCGATTAAAAAAGTTGTTTTAAATTAAAATTTAGTAACTTTTACTATTCATCAAAATACAAAAGTCATCCGAAAAGTACCAAAATTTCACCCTAGGCTAATTTCGTTATTCTGAATCCAAAAATGAAGTCTGTTTTACAAAATTACAAACATATAAGTTTCATTAATTAATTTTATAATTAATTCCCACTGTCACAACAAATAGCGTGTTTTTAAGAAATAATATATATCAAAAGATTGACAATTGTTTAGGTCCAATTTCAAAGTGAAATTAATTCTAATGAACACCATTAGATAAAATGGTAAAAATATATTCTAATTATACTTTGAAACCACTCAATAATATAATTTATCACTATAAATTATTTTGATTAAAAAATTTGTTTTTAATTATTTTTCACTATTCATAAAAATTGGAAGTTCTCAGAAAAAAATACCAAAAATTCATCTTTGGATAATTTTGATATTCTGAAACCAAAAATAAAGTACATTTTTAAATATAAAATATATATAATTTCAAAAGGTAGGTATTACTATTCATAACGGCTAGTTTGATTGGTTGTGGTGTGTTAGAACTCGATGTTGCGTACAACACATGCTATCGCATTATTCAAAGAGAAGCGTACCGTAGAAGCTTGGGGTGTTACATTCTCCCCTCCTTCAATGAATTGTGTCCTCGCAATATTTTAAAATTTTTCTTGGGAATATAATGGAAAGTCCCACATCGAAAAAAGAGTCAATAAAACTATCACTTTAAAAGAAAGAAAGAGAGGTATAAAGGTCAACCAAGATAACCCATACTCGGATTCCATGTAGGAAAATATGGATATGGATGATAAACTCAGTTTCAAGTTTTGATGGAGATGGATAGAAATCATGATCAGTAGAAAGTTAACAATAAGAAAAACACAAACTTGTGTTGGGACAAATGGCCATTAGTCTCCTAGTAGGAAACTAAACGGACAGCATTTTTTTGTTTTAAGTTACATTCATTTATGATATTGACTAAGAATATAAAGATATATACTTACATTTTAGGTAGAGTTTCATTCTTTAATAAATTTCCACCACTAACTCATATTTTTTAATGATGAGTATTCAAGAAGACTTGGTCACACTGGAAGAGCTAGAATAAACTTCTATAGAATCACATGATCCATGCAGGATGAACTATATATTTACATTGTCTTTAGAGATTAATCAAAACCAAAATGGTTAGTACAAGATCTAATGATCCCCCAAAAGGATATTCCTTGAGAGAAATAAACACTAATATTAATTTCCAAAATTAAACCAAAAATACCCCAAAGATAAATAAATACCATTCAATAATCAATTGTCCTTAAAATCCTTCAATATAATCAAAACTAATATTGAAAACCAAAACTTATTAAGAATGTAGTCTTCCACGTTAAATTGTATCTCCAAATGTCATTAATTACTCTTAAAATCACATACTTAAAAGTAATTAACCTAATTATTTCCATAAACAACCCAAATCACTATAAATCCATAATAAAAACAAAGATAAAAATCCACCATTACTCCACAAATGAAACCCCATAGTATTCTATTTTCCTTGGGCATATAGTGTTCCCAACAAAGAGAACATCTTACAAAATAACATTTATCACTTAATCACCAAATCATTTTCCTATACCAAGGGTATTCATTTGATAAGACATAAGAACCAAAATCAACTTATTATTGATCAATAAAATCATTTAACTAAAAATAATTAGTCACACTATCCAGGGATTTCACGTAGTCCAGTGGTAGGCGATAAATCTCAATCGCACTTTGGTTGTGGGTTCGATTCCCATATCTTTGTCCGACGCGATGTGTTGTCACGCAGTCTGCGTGTTGTCCTTTTCAAAAACTAGGTTTTATAACTTTACCAAAATGAGATAAATTCCTCAAAATAACCATAACATAATTTAACCACAAATATTATCTCATACCTTGCATTTTCATCCCAAATTATAATAACTTATAATTCTCTCAAACCCCAATGATCATATAAAACCAAATGGCTATTTATACTTATATCCACAAGAGAAGAGATAATTCTTCATCGAATATCATTCTCACATGGCAAACTGTGGGGTTACAAATACAAGAGAAAATTATTCCAAAGTAAACCCATCAACAAGGAGCACTAATACTTTTCAAACATTTCTCCAACCATTTATTTTCACATAGCTTCTTCTTTGACCAAGAAAATATCCTATAGAATAGGGCATTCACTTGGGTAATGGCCAGGTCCCCTATATTTATGGCAAATGACTGTAAATGGACTCTTGGGACCATTTTTATCTTCTTCCATAGTACTCTTCATTTTTCTTCGGCAATTCTTCACTTTATGTCCTTCCTTCCCGCATGTAAAGCATTTCTTTGTCCCATTGAGACACTTTCCTGGGTGTCTCCTTCCACATTTTCTGCATGATGGAAATTGAGGATTCCTTTCTCCATGGTCTCCACTGCTGGAGCTCTTATCATTCATCACCTTTATCTTCTTTTTTTGAGTCCGAGAATTGGTTAATATATATTGTTGATCAAATTTTTGGAAAATTGATTTGGCATAAAGACGATATCTTTTACGCCTATCAAAATTCCCATTTGTTGCTCATTTACACCACCATTCCCACCTTGTACATCATTCTCAAAGTCACTATGACTTCCTTGGAATCCAGTCATTGACTAAAACAAGAAAGCATTGTGTGAGTAACATTAGTCATAAAATCATTTAGAGATTAACATGTCACCATATTCTCAATTTTAAACACATTAGGATTAAACAAGGTCATTTACTCTCATCTTATATATATAATACTTCAAATCGGTTTGTAAAGAAACTGAAAATTATCCTAAGCATATCCCCCGGGAGTGTCGTAACCAAGAGTGCAGCAAGGCCCGTTGTCGTGCACCAGTTCCCGTTCGAGTCTAGCTCAAAGCAGTGTTTTCAGGTTTTACCCCTAGGTACATCTGTGCCAGAGCCACCTCTATCTGCTCGTATACAGATAGGGATGTATTGCTCGGAAAACTCAAAAAATCTCTACAATACCAAAATTCTAGGAAGTTATTCTATACTAATCCTCAAAGTTCAACTTAGTTCTACGTGCTCTAATCATAGTTTATCTAAATCTAGCTTCCAAGGTTTGTACTAAACTTCCTCTGATACCAACTGTAATGCCCTGACCCCAATTACCTAGAGTCGGTGCATTATTACATAACATTGGCATGATCACAAGAAATATCAAGTCTTGAAAGACCGATTAGTTTAGTAGCCTTGGAAACACTAGATACAATCATAAAGTTTTACATTACATCATAAAAAACATCTTGTCTTCATATCCCCTCATACTATCCCTACAGGTCATTCCTAAATTATTTCTTCATAATCGTGGGAAAAAATAAAACATTTAAAGGGGTGAGCTCAGATGCTCAGTAAGGATAACATTATAGCAGAAGCTTTCATAGATAAGCATAAACACTTAAGGCAGTTTATAACTAAAACAAAAGCCTTTTTAAACTTAAACTTCAGCATAAAATGGAAAAGATAAAATAAAATAATGCCATTTACTTACTCACATGGATATTCTACTAGTCAAATAATCACATGCAATATCAATAACCACTTTCATAATGATGGAATTCATAATGCCAGACTATCATAACCACATAGCCAAGGCCTCGTGCCAAGACTACAAATAAGATTTTGCCAAGGCCTTGTGTCAAGACACCAGTTTGTCTCATGAGACCTACCGATGCATCGAGGAGCTATAGCGGGCTCCACCCATCACTTACTAAGTCCAATGCATTCCTTATATGAAAAGTTTTAAACATAACATAAACATTCGTATTAAAACTAGCATACGAAATGTCAATACTTTATCCACAAACCATGAATTGTATAAAAATAGCACATCCACAATCAAACATAACTCATTCGATACAATATGGAAGATTTTATTGTATCATATTAACCTCAATCAAGAATAATGAAGTATATAGATGAAAATAATCATCAAAACTATTTGAGAGAAATATCCCCCTTTTTCTTGAAATCATTTAAAAGTCACACTATTTGTCAAGAAGCCATTTAAAAATAGATTTTTGAATCAAAGTGTCCCATACCACTTTGAAACTTTTAAAAGGAGTTTTGATTTGAAAACCTTAATGTCCATATAAATAAATCCTTAAAACCATTTTTAAAACATGGACATTAATGAGAAAGATTTAGAAGAATAAGTCTTTAAAACATTTAAAAATGGTATTTTAGTTAGAGTTTCTAACCAAAAGAGAGACACTTGAATACAAATAATTGATGTAATAAAAATATTTTAATATCATGAGAATAAAGGTATTCATGATATACTATGTCAAAGTACATTATATACACCACATAAAAGTGATTTGGTGTATATCCACAAAGAAGTCTCAATGGAATGTAATTTGAGATGAAATCTCTCATAAAGGTTGTATCCTTAGGTTAAGGATAAATCAACGACATAATTATGTGTGAAAAATATAAATACACTAAATATGATTGGATATTCAGTGTAAAACAATCAAAGGACATTCACACATATTCTAGTAAAAACAACACCAACGAATTGGATGTTTAACTCAACAAATGGAGAATGAGTTAAAATTACTCTTATCAAATTCATATCAATGAATTGAGAAATTATCAATGGAGTGATTATGTGTATCAAAATTATATCCATAGGAAGGGGAGTTCAAATTATGAGATAATCAAATTAATAGTGATTCCACACATAATCTTGGGGTAATATAATCAATGAAATATGCATAAAGCCAAATGAGTGGAAATTGAAATTTCAAATTCCCTTATCGATTAGGTAACTTACAAAACATACACCCATGAAAGAAGTATCATACCATGATGATGTCAATATCCATAAATTAAATTATATTACACAATGGATATAATCATGGACAGTACACACACCACATGAAATAAATAAGTGGTGAACAATGGAATTCTCACGGAATTAAAAGTGAGATAAGAAACCCCTTACCTTGTACTTTTCCTTGGTTTGGGGTAGGTTAACCTCCTATGTAATGTTGAAATAATTGTTATTAAATTATTCATTAATCATATACATTAATATGATATCATATATGATCTTTTAACATTGCTTTGTTAATAATATCTTAGAATTATCGTCATTTCGGGTGTTAACTTACTCGTTTCCTTTTATATGTTTTGTTATGTAAGCCATGTTTTTCATGGATAGGATGTATATTATTCATATCCATAATGATATAAATTTAGTAAACATTATTTTTAAATCATCAAATGATAATTATACTTGAATTGATATGATGGAGAATGAATCTCATCGCGTTCGTGGAGACGGTAGTCCGTACGTACGCTGGATCGACAATAACATTCTTTTGATATTGAAATAATATATACTTGGATGGTATATTATATATACAGAATCATTATCATGTTATATTTATTTTTTACATGAATTATACATCATTATTATACCCATCCATATAATAATATATTGAATAACAATTACACCACGATGTGGAGACGGTAAGCCGTACATACGCATGTATGGTGACATGTTATTCAAAGGGTGGATAGAATACTGAATATGGTTGTACCATATTTATAATAACATAAAATTACATATAAGATACTGTAGTTATTATTTTAGAATGGTAATAACAAATAAAGAATAAGTGGAAGAAGAAGAAAGGAACTTGAAAAGGGGTGGTGAAAACATTACCTCTTCTTCGGGTTCTTCCTTTTGATTTCATCAAAAGGGCTCCTTAGGTTGTCTTTATGATCAAAATAAGGTATCTAGGTTGTAGTGAGGGAAGTTGAGAGATTATTTGGGCAGGGGTTGGCCAAGCCAAAAGGCTTTTAAGGTGTGAAGAAATAAGAAGGAGGAGTGCCCTTTTATAAGAGGGGTGAGGGGCACCTTTGGAAAAGCTAGAAATATTAATTTATAATAAATTCATATTCGGTTTTTAATGGATCAAAAGTTGATTATTCAAAGGTTAAGGTGGGGATAGGTCGAAAACCATTCAACCAATATAATTTAGACAGGTTTGGGTTACTTTATTAACCTTATCTTTTAGTTTTAACTCTTAGTTAATTAGTTTGACATTTACCATGTCACTTTGTATTTTTATATTATATAGTTAATAAACTTACTATATACATCCAAGAGACCCCCAAGTGGTCCATTAATGATACAACTATCATGATATAAGTCTCTTGGCCGAACCTTAGATTTTTAAGAATTTAATATCAATTAATAATATAATATTTGTTTTAAAAACTCTTTTATGTCAATTTTGACACTATTCAATAATTTATTTTTTTAAAAATAATAACAGAATTATTACTTCTAAAAAGTTAATTAAATCAATCCTAACATGTCATATTATCCTATAAAATTAGTTTAATTCATAAAAAGTCTCAAATTATATTTATTTGGGTATTTATAATATCAATTATTCTAATTTTGTCACTATTATGGTAATTACTGCATCACCATTGTGTCATAAATAAATTAACTTATTTAATCTCTAAAAATTATAAATAAAATATCATTATTTAGGAAAGCGTTTTATCTTTCTAATGAATATTTATAGTCTAAAATCCAACATATATAACCCTATGTAACAATTGTTTTTTTAAAAGATACATGCTTGTGTCATTTTTGTATTCATTTTAACTTAATTAAAATAAAGTGTCCCTATCACTTACAAGTGGATCCATGGGGTCCCAAAATCGACCCAAAGATGCCCATGGTCGACCATGTATCAATAAATAGGGTTAAGACACGTTTTAGGGTAATTTAGTATTGTTATAATATTATTTTTTTAAACCTTGTTTACCGGATTTACCTTTTAACCATGGTAAATAAAATATTTACCGAAGTAATTATCCAAAATGTCTAAAAATAAAATTTACCTATTTACACAATTTGAACATCCTGATTCCAAATATGGAATACATTTTTCCAAATTCAAAACACAAAAGTGGTAGAAATTAATTTAAAATTAATTCACATTGTTAAAATAAAAAGCATGTTTTTAAGAGATAATAACTATCAAAAGATTGGCACTTGTTTATGTCTGGTTTAAATGTGAAATTATGTTCAATGACCCACATTGTATTACATGGTAAAAATATATTTTAAATATAATTTAAAAACACTCAAATTCATAATTTATCACTATTAATTATTTCGATTAAAAAAGTTGTTTTTAATTAAAATTTAGTAACTTTTACTATTCATCAAAATACAAAAGTCATCCGAAAAGTACCAAAATTTCACCCTAGGCTAATTTCGTTATTATGAATCCAAAAATGAAGTCTATTTTACAAAATTCCAAACATATAAGTTGCATTAATTAATTTTATAATTAATTCCCGCTGTCACAACAAATAGCGTGTTTTTAAGAAACAATATATATCAAAAGATTGACAATTGTTTAGGTCCAATTTCAAAGTGAAATTAATTCTAATGAACACCATTAGATAAAATGGTAAAAATATATTCTAATTATACTTTGAAACCACTCAATAATATAATTTATCACTATAAATTATTTTGATTAAAAAATTTGTTTTTAATTATTTTTCACTATTCATAAAAATTGGAAGTTCTCAGAAAAAATACCAAAAATTCATCTTAGGATAATTTCGATATTCCGAAACCAATAATAAAGTCCATTTTGAAATATAAAATATATATAATTTCAAAAATTAGGTATTACTATTCATAACGGCTAGTTTGATTGGTTGTGGTGTGTTAGAACTCGATGTTGCGTACAACACATGCTATCGCATTATTCAAAGAGAAGCGTACCGTAGAAGCTTGGGGTGTTACATTATTTCCACTTGACAACGTTTGTGCCTTAAAATGCTTCCTTGTAGGTAATAGGATCATCATTGTCAACCAATAATGGGTCACCATACTCGGTGACAAGAAAATCATATCGTTCTAGTTCTCTCACCTCTCTCGTGCTCCTACGCAGTTCTTGTGTCTCTGGAACAGCTTGTTCTTACACAGGACTTTGTGGAATCAGTTCTTATACCAACTCTTGTGTATCATGAGCCTCAACTTCATCAAAGTCTATCTCTCTCCCACTATCTATTTTAGAGATGTGCTCCCTCTCAAGGAATATGTCGTGTCTTGCCACTGTAACCTTTTTGTCTGAGGGGTTGTATAGGTAATATTCCCTTGTTTCCTTGGGATATCCTATAAAGATACACTTTGTGCCTCAGGGTGAAAGTTTGTTACCTGAAGAAGCCTTAACAAATTCTTCACTACCCCACACATGTAAATTTGATAACATGGATTTGCATCCACTCCATAACTCCTATAGAATACCATTTATCGATTAAGTTGGTACTTGGTTTAGTATGTGTGCTGATGTTTTTAATGCATATCCCCAAAAGGATATTGGAAGACTCGCATGACTCATCATTGATCTCACCATGTCCAACAGGGTGTGGTTCCTCCTTTCACTTACACCA
Source organism: Viscum album (assembly GCA_963277665.1). NCBI lineage: Eukaryota > Viridiplantae > Streptophyta > Magnoliopsida > Santalales > Viscaceae > Viscum > Viscum album. The sequence goes on from OY728125.1 coordinate 386,470,644, forward strand.
TTCCACTTAGGTGTATACGGAGGAGTGATTTGAGATAGAATCTCAAACTCCTGTAAGAAATCAATGAATTCTTGATTAAGATATTCTCCTCCTATTTCTGAGAAGAGTTTCTTAATCTTCTTACCAAGATGGATCTCGACTTCATTCTTGTATTCTTTGAACTGATCAAAAGAATCTGACTTATACCTCATTAAGTAAATATATCCATATCTACTAAAATAATTAGTAAAAGTTATGAAGTACGAGAACCCACCCATTTCTTCAAAAGGAAATGGTCCACACACATCTGTGTGAACTAATTCTAGAAGCTCTTTAGCCCTTTGACCTTTCCAACTAAATGGGGCTTTGGTCATTTTGCCTTGTAGACACGCATGACATACACCAAGTGGTTTTAGTTCGAAAGAATCTAAATACCCATCTTGATGTAATTTTGTCAAACATTTCTCATTGACATGACCTAGCCGATGATGCCAAATTTGGGTGTTGTATGAGTCATGTGAATTGACTTTGTCATCGATTTCCATTACTTTGTTTGTGTAGTCTAACACATAAAGGTCGTTATATAAATGTGCCCTACCAAAACAAATGCTATCTTTATAAAAGTAGCAACATTAATTTCCAAACATGAACATGAATCCATAAATATCTAATCTGGATACTGAAATAATGTTTATAGTAACAGAAGGTACATAATAACAACCCTTTAACACCAAGATCATTCCAATTGGCAATGTGATATGGTAGTCCCCGACAGCTACAACAGCAAGTCTGGCTCCATTGGCTGCTCGTTGATCTACCTCCCCTCGATCAATCTTCCTGAATCTACTTGGTTCCTGTATTTTGGATACATATGTGAGCACCACAATCAGTATCTAATAACCAATTAGTATAAACAAATATATTTCATTTGATAACAAATGCACCTAAAGCTTCCCCTTGCTTCCTTGGCTGGGTGCAGTTTTTCTTCCAGTGGCCCTTCTTGCCATATGTGAAACAAACAGAATCTTGTTCCCTTGCCTCCCCTTCGATCTTCCTTTTCTTGGAAGGCCTTGAAGAAGCTTTGGTCTTAAAGATCTTCACCTTCCCTTTCCTTTTATTCACCATTTGGACAGAAGTATTTTCACGCTTCATGTCATTGTCCACTTGGTGAATAAGGATAAGAAGAATAGACAGAGACTTCTCAATGTTGTTCATGTTGAAGTTCACAACAAAGTTTGAGAAGCTCTGGGGGAGTGATGCGAGAATGAGATCAGTACCCAGTTCTTTGGGGATTTTAAACCCTAGAACCTCCAAGTGCTCAATGTAGCCAATGATCTTGACTACATGAAGCCCTGCTAGGGAACCCTCTCCAAGCTTGCTCTGGAATAGAGCCTTGGAGATATCAAACCTTTCATGTATTTCTCTCTCCTGGTATAGACCACGGAGGTGCTCGAGCATGCTGTAGGAATCCATGTCTTCATGAGACTTCATGATCTCACTAGACATTGATGACAACATCAAACATTAAACATCGAGTGCATCGCTCAAATGTTGATCATAGACCAGGAAATCTTCATCACTCGCCCCTTGGCCAGGCGGATCAGGAAGTGAGGACTCCAACACGTAAAACTTTCATTCATGGTATAGGACATCCCGAAGGTGCCTAAAACATTCCTGGAAGTTACTGCCAGTGAGGATATTTTCTTTATCCGGAATTGATCATAGAGAAAATGTGGTTGACGATTTTTTCATTTCTATTCTACAAATAAAAAGAGCAGATTTATCAGTACTTTCTTGATTACATTTTATGAGAAATAATAAAAATTTTATTAAGTCTCCCACTATTTTATCAAGTCCCAATGGCCCTCACCATTGAAATCATAATGTCCAGTTGCTTTGACATTATAGTGGCAAGGATCCATATTCCCTTTCGCATAACCCCAACAAGGGTTGGTCAAGCTATTTGAAGGTATTTAGGTAGGCAGGTCTTTTCCAATTGTGAGCTTACAGTTCCTTGATCTGTTGAGTAAACTCCCCAATCCTAAAATCCTGACTTGGATTTCCTCAACTCCTGCCTCCAATATTACACCAAGTCTAGCAAGGTATACTCCTCTTGATGTAAAATGGTTAAGTCTACCAAAAACCTTTCATAAGGGCTTCCTTTATAAAAGTAAGTGTCCAAATAAGGGTTGGTAAAACACATAGTTTTATTGAGTCTTGCCCTTAATCAAGTAACGGAAGGCTTGGTCTGACTTAATATGGTATTGAGGGATTTTGATTTTTATGTGTTGTTTTGAATTATCACATGCTTGTTAATATTAAGTGATTCTTTCTTTTAACCATGTTTCGATAATGTTTACGCATAGCCCGGTTTTTATTTTATTCCATCTTTGCATGCTTGTTTATTTCATTAATTACGTGATCACGACAACACATACATAATAAATAAACCATGCAATCAGACAGAAATAAAATAAGATGGTATGATCATGATCTTCTATTGGTTAGCTTATCTAGAGGTTTTGATAAGCTAACCATGACCTAGGTAAAAACACCTTGAACCGATGGTTCGTGTTTTGTAGCTCCCACATATCCATCTTTTTATCTTCTTGGGTTGGTTTTGCCTCAGCTTCGGGTTTTGAACTATCTCCTCTGGCTTGGGAGATCCTCCATTACATGGGTTTACATTAAAGAAACCATGGGCACACAGGCCCTACATTTTATTGGAAGAAGGCTCACCGGCCATCAAATTTAAATAAATTTAAATGAAACCATACACACATACAAAGGGTCTTTGGTCTATCTCATGATCATCCATAACATGCAACAATATTTACGTATATTTAGAATTCAAATTATTTTAATTATTCTATTTATTCAAGATAAGTCGCGCTTGAATTCAATTATTTATGGACTTATAATTAATCAATTCTTTATCTTAAATTCCTTTCTGAATTTCCTTGAGATTCTTCTCATCCATATTCCTTGTACAGGTCTTTGTACTTTTGGAGGAATCCTGGTGAAATTTCCAGAAATTACACTGCGTGTAGTTTATATTTACATGGTGTGTATTTCTTTTCACATTTTATCCAAAGTACACGTCGGGGGCTTTGACATGTTCTCTGTAATTTGGAAATTTTGGAGTACACGGTGTGTAGATAAATCATACATGGCATGTACTTCCTTTTTACGCGGTAACCGGCCTGGCGATCTCGTGTACGTGGTACGCAGCTTCTCCTTTTTACACAGTTTCACTTGGGCCGGATCGGGCTGCACGGTGTGTTACTCCAACATACACATCGTGTATTCTGGTTCCCATGCGCCGTTTAATTCTGTTCAACACAGGGTGTTAAATACTTACGTTTAATCAATTCACACGGCGTGGTTTTACAGACCAGTACCGGTTTGTTGAACCTAAGAACACGGCGTGTACTTTTCATTACACGTTGTGTATTCACGTGTTGTACAGACAGAAAGATCGGCTCCTTTGGATGAGATCCTCATTTTTATTTTAATCAAAATTAAAATTAAAATACTGTTTCTGTGATATGAATTAGGAAACGAAGGTGGAAGAACAGATCTCATTTATTCAGATTTATAGAGCGATTTATTTCGAATTGAATCAAATATAAATGCTTAAATTATCAACGAAAATTAAATAACTATAATAAACGTTGTAACCTCCCTCTAATACCATTTGAAGGTTTCGGGCACAGCGAAATCACGTGGGTGGATGTGCCAACTTGGCTTTTTGTCATTAACAATGATCAATTCGGGATTAATACGACGATAAATACCAGTCTCAACAGATCGAATCATAGAAAAGAACAAAGAAAAGAAAAGTCCTGGAACCACAAAGTAGGATCGTTACAGGTTGATTATAATTAATTTAATCAATTGGGAAGAAATACCTTTTGGGTGTTCTTTACTCATTGATGTTCTTGATCACGTTCTGATGTGATTCGTTATTGCGTCACAGAAGCCAAGTATAGACTTCCTCTAGTGGTGATCCACATGTGTTCCTCGTATCTCGAGACGTCACCAAAGGAGTCTTTGGGTGATAGCTTGGAGAAACTTTTGCTGGCTTTGTCCACCTTAGATTTTCTTGATCCGATGAAAGAGGATCTATCTCGGCCTTGAGAGCATTCTTGGAGGAAGTGGTTCTTTCAGCCTTGAAATAATTCTCCAGAGTTGTTGTGCACAACGATTCTCTTGTGTGTGAGAAAAGAGTTGGGGTTGTGAGGATATTTATAATCAGGTTTGAGGTTTTAGAGTTATGAAAATAGATAAACGTGTTACGTGTTTTATTTTTTTTCATTGACTCTTATTTAAAACCCCCATGTTGAATAATTAATTCCTTGACATGCGCCCATGCTGATTATAATAAATATCATTTAAAACATTATTATATCCTCAAAATCCCGACTGGAAAAACTACACGATGTGTATTAATAAATACATGGCGTGTATTAATAAATACACGGCGTGTACTTTTTTTTAAATGAAAACTACAGGGCGTGTACATTCAATGTACATGGCGTGTATATCTTGTTTTCATTTATTCATTTTATTTCCATAAAGAAAACTACACGGCATGTAATTATTAATACACAGCGTGTACTTGTTTTCCCTGAAAAACTACAGGGTGTGTAATCTTTAATACACGACGTGTATATCTTTTTTTCATTTCCTTATTCCTCATTAATTAAAACAATTTAGGCTTCCTTGAATAATTATTAAACAACATACAGGAATAATCTTTATTCTACTTGAGATACTTGAATACACTTAGTGTGTGACCCTCTAGGCCTCTTTCTCGTTAACATTAGGCGAGCTTGCCTAAAGTCCAAGATTACTGTCTAGAAATGGGTCAAGGCACCCAAGGGAAAAAATTTGATGTCGCATTGACGTATCACCTCATATGAATGCTTACTGTGTAATTTAATACCTTTTTCTCGATATCTCATCAAGAAGGTTTCATGGCAGTGTCATAAACCTATATGCTTGATCTGTTGTTCTTTGAATTCCTGAAATAAACTCGTCGTTTACACCATGGCCATGGAATTTAATGCGACAGTTCTATTTTAATCAAAGGGTCGAGATATCAACTTCCATAAATGGAAGGGACAAATCCTTCCTCAACTTATCCATTAACAACATGTCACTCGTGACGCACCCAACGTACCCTACTTCCCGCCAACTGTCTGCGTGACGATTTTCGTCAGTAAATCTAAGTGTGCGAGTCATGACATGAGTTAATGATAATCTTTCTATATAAGAACCGTTACACACACTCATAGATAGCAATGTCCGATGACACCAAGACATGCGGAATTGCTACTGGCGGGTCTGTTCTCATAATCTCCCATCTTGGAGATTACCAAGTGCGAACTCCATGAGAGAGAGTCTTGTCTTCTTACGAGTACTCGCACATGATGGTCTGTATACTATGTGTCCTATCATAGTATGTCATCCAACCGTAGAACTTTATTTAAGAATATTGTTATAGCATTTCAAGTTTCTCATCATAGTGGGGATCTTCCTTGACCTTATCAATGCAACATATATTCTAGGACATTATTAAATTATAGTCATGCAGAACAATGAACAATATATAATAAGTGAACATTCATGTAATCAAAGTAAAAAACATTTGGTTCTCAGGACACCAACCCTTACAGTTTCCAATAGTTAAAAACAAATATCTCTCATCATATCAATAGGATTAGGTATTTTTGGCCATCAATGACATGCGATTTCATAGGGTTCACCAAGAAATGTCATTATTTACAGATATATTTCAATTTCAACCATCTATATCTAGATTTTTTTCACACCACTAAATATTATAGGACATTTTACATCTAGTTATTAGGTTTAATGGTTCTATATTCTCTAACTAAAGGTAGGAAATTAAAGTATATAATTGCTACCAATGTCGTCTTCTCTAAGTGGTATGAGCCAATGTCCCACAAGGGAGTCGGGATGAAGTCAATAATCAACTTCATACAAAAATATATCATTACTATATGTGGTGTCCCTCACATAGTATTAATAGATAATGGCGCCAACTTCAACTCTTACAAGTCTAAATGGATATATAAACAATATAGAGTTTAGTAAACCACTCATCCCACTGCCATGTAGTAAAAAATATATAGATTAAGGAATTAAATAAGACTCTATTTAATATACTCTAGAAGATGGTGGATAAATACAATAATTCATAGCCTAACAAACTTTAGCATGATTTGTGGGCCTACTACATCACAACCAGTGCATCTATGGAAGTGACCCTATATTAATTTATTTACATGATATAATCAGCACTTCATATAGAGGTTCATCTACCCTCACTTCGTATTTCCATTTAAAAACAATTGTTTGAAGACAAACACCCTCAAAAGTGACTGTATGATTTGGAACGACTAGATGAGAATAGCTTGTGAACTTTTCATAACTTGGAAGTTCATAATAACTAATTTTTACAAGTTTTCAATGATAACTATTTCATTTTTTTATTCCTCCAAGGATAGATGGTATCGGTTCTTAGAATTCTAATCACAATAGGAAAGAATCCACTAAAACATGAACCCTAGTGGGAGGGACCTTTCATCATACACAAGTTATACTCTAATGGGGCTTACTCCTTGGTCAGGATAGATAGAGAACACATCACATCAGGAACCAATGAAATGTTTATCAAAAAATAATTTGCAAAATTTTCATGTCGACTCACTCTTCATCCTTACCTCATGATGATAAACTATGTGACACAATTCTTATCTGTATAACTTTAAACTATATACCATATCATTCTTACCATATGATTTTAAACTATATGGTTTTATTCTTAATCTCATGATGTAAAACTTGATGACAATTTCTTCACTATATGAAGGTAAACTAAATGATTACCATCCTCACTATAAGTTATTAAAATGCATGGTAAACTTCCACATAACATGATAATAAACAGTATGAAAACTACCATACCATGAATGTCAAATCTCATTATATGCATTGAAAATTCCCCCATCATGTGTCTTATTATGATAAAGATTGTTCTCCAAATTGCCTAATGTTTCTCACATTGATAACAAATCACATGCGCATATTGGTTTTGGTTAATCACTCCATTTGGAATTAATAAGATCACCATAACCAAATATGAGAATTAAATGGTCCAATCTGTATGACCTTAAACTTATTGGAGAGTCCCACCCATTATAATTATTCATTAAAACATTCAAATATATGTAGGGATTCTAGGAATATTATTTGTCCATGCTTGGGATAAAATTACACTTTTCCATGAAAATAAAACAAATCTATATGGGGTTTTCTCTTCAATAAATACATGTGGCTTGATTACTACTATTGTAGGATACATAATAATGCTTGGATCTCTCATAATAGGTCTAGTTATGAATTTAAAAATAATTGTACTTCTTCACCTTAATTTTTTGGATATTCTAGATATGTCTTCAAATTCTCAATAGCACTACACTGAGGTGAATCCCAAATCTATTCCCTTAAACATATTCCCAATATATATATATAACAAACTAAACAAAGATAAACCCTCTCCTATGTATGAGATATATCTATGTATTATCTTTCACCATTTATTTCTTCATTTATGAACCTATGCAAAAAATTGTTTCCCCAAGAAAGAGCTTAATATTCATAGGGGATAATATAAGAACTATATTTGTATTGATTCCCATTTTGATAGGATATGTCATGATTCCAAGGTCATATATCCAAGACCCATCCAAAAATTCCATCAATCAAAATTCTATCCACTCCTACACATAGGAGTTTATAGTCAGGATTAATTTGAGATCCTATACCTAGAAATGAGAGAACATAAAAATCCTACCATCCTAGTTTTTTGATATATCCACAGACTAATGCTCTAATAAAATTACACCTTTTTAGATAATGATATTTGATTTCTTCTTTAATGAAGTTAAACTACACACCACATGGTCTACCTTTCACTATTTTAAATAGTTTATATAAGCCTCTTGCACATGGTCTAGCTTCCCTACATGGAAACTAGATCCATGGTAGGGTACCCAACATATAGTGGCTCACCAAAAAAACATCAGGATAAAATGAACCTTTATCAGTATTATATTCTAATGTTCATATCCTCCCATACAATATAAGTACTATTTATGTATTGACTGTTACTATCTAAACACATGTGGTTGAACCCCATGTTTGACACCGAGCAACAAGCCCTCATTCACATCCATCCCTTCCAAGGGAAACATGTCAGACCATTTATGACAAACTAAAGTCTAAAATACCTCCATTCCCCATTTTTGAACTTCATTGTTCATAAATAACACTTATTGAATAGAGTATCTTATATTTACTCAAAACTTTCATTGGTTATTGGTAATGAGCATATTCAACTCCAAAGGACACCTCCGATTGACTAAACCTATTGTTCCCCCATTATGGATCTACGTAAGCACCCTAAATTTGTCTCTTCAAATAGAGAAATCACTATACTAATGGGTAAGATCTTGAAATTTAAATACACCTTCATAGAATTATAGTAGAACCTATATTCAAAATATGGTCCACATTCATCCCCTGTTTACATGCTCCACATCACTACTCCTCATCCAAGAACCGTAAGATGTGATTTATCATGTCACCAATCCCTATTCAAAAGGTGTTGGGATTTTCTTATACTTTGGGCCCCATTTTTATTGTTATTCTCATTCATCATTTCCATGCATCATAGGCATAAATTGTGTGCACACCCTGTCCCCAAGACTATTTATAGTGGCTTTGGCATCTACATTCACATCGGGTTAACTTTTACCTTTATCACGAAATGGATTGTATTAACTGATTTTTTTACAAGAATTGTGACACTAAAATATGTGAACCTACCCTATGATATAGTCTATACTATCAGTGGTATATCTATTCATGATGGTTTTTCACCCATCCTTTTCATATAGGTTGTCCTGCTTCACATGTGGTCAAAGGTGCACAACCTTAAACTCACCATTTGTTTGTTAAATATGAAAAAAATTAAACTCTAGATCTTTAGTAGTCTGGACCATAAGTCCTTAAAATATAGATGAAGAATACATAAAACTTTTCAAGGTAAAAAACTATTTAGGTCAGACTGAGAAAAAGTTAAGTCTATACTCATTAATCCTCCCAATTTTTGGGGCTTGGGAAAAATTTGATCATTAATTGAAAAAAAAAGAACAAAACTTATGGGGACATTTTATGGACCTAGAAAAATCAAATCCATGATCAATGGAACCATTGGTTTAGGAAAAAGTTATATTGATGATATATCTTATCTATTCACCCTGATTACATCTAGAACCCTTCTTGAATATTTTTACTTCCATGAACCTATTTCATTTGACAAATGTTTGAATCCCCAAAAAACTTTTCTTGGTTATAGATAATAAGAATATTCAACTCTAAAGGACACATATACTTCACTATACATATTATTCTCCAAATATGGTTGTGTACAAGTTCCCCTGATATGGACTATCAACCAAATCCTTCTTTCTCTTAAATAATAGAATCCTATAATTTTCATTTTCCCTAACACCATTATAGTGGAACCTGTCTTTCAAATAGGATCCACGGTAATAACCTATATATGTGTCTCATATCATCAATTATAATTCAAACTCCTTGAGATATGATTCACATAATCTATAATCCAACTATTCAATTGGATCCAGTACCCTTGATGTTACACATGGCATGATGGTCTGATTTTTATGGTCATAAATTCAATTACCCTTATTCTAGGGTGGTCTCTAACACCTACAGCCTAGGTTGTAAATGTGGGGTATCCCTTATATCACCATTTCCATTGATGATCAAATATTTCATGTATCAGTATCCTGATATCACACAATCAACCTCTGTAACACTCTAAAGCAATGTAATTTCAATTTCATTGATGGAAATTCTCAATCTAATGGAGTAAATTCTTACAAAGATCAAATAATTATTCATCAAAACACTCTATGAAAATGCAATCTCATCTTCATTAATAGCGATAGTCACTATTATTGGGTGAGAAAACCATGAACTAAATGCACCTATATAAGAGATTTACAAGAAAAGTCACACCAAAATTCATAAATTAAAATTATTTATACCCTACATGTGTCATTAAATAGTTCATCTCACTCTTTTGATAAAATTTATATGACCTTAAAATGTTGTAACATCGAGTCAAAGTTGTTCAACCTAAAACACCAGTAGTTATCTGTGTGATCACAAATACCTTAAACTATATACACCTAATATGATATTTGATAGAATTGGGACATCATAAACATCATTTTTCACTTACCCATACTTCTACACAAATCACCTCACCTTTTCTTTGGTCAAAGCTATACAACCTTAAATTGTAGCAAAATGTGGTCAAAGTTTTTTGACCTTAAACATCAACTATGTTAGTAAAAATTGTATATCATTAAAATTCATAATGAAAGAGACATGGAAATATCCAATTTTGAAAACTTGAAAATGACACCCTATAAAAAAATTAGTCCCCACTTTCTAAAAAAATTTCTTGTGTGGTCTAAAAAAACTGAGTGTTTCAAAAAAGTGGGGGCACAAAACTTGTTATGTTGAAAACCCATAAAGTGAAAATTAAGTAAAATATTATTCATAACTAATAATTATTCCCAATATAATGATTATATAAAATTTATGGTGATAAAATAAAATAAAAAAAACTTATGGGACTCATCCTATAGTCCTAGTAAAATTTGAAGTTATGCTCACTAGGCCCCTTGTCTTAGAAAGAGGTTGGAGAATTTCATTATCCTTGAAATTTCAATTTAGATATCATTTTAAAACCTCAAAATAGTGTAATTAATTATCATTGAAACCCTCTTGAACATTGGAATCCTCATACCATATTCCTCTTTCATGATCCTCATCAAATTATGTCATATCACTCATCCAAATGGACCAAATCTAGTGTTTTTCTAATGGTACTTATGACTATACCCATCTGTAAGCCACACCTAGGGGAAACATTCATCTAAATAAATCAAATATAGTTTTATTGTGATGTTACTAATTTCTTTACCCATCCATAATCCATAACAAGGAATAAATACTCTTAAATCAAGTGTTTGGGATTCATGATTGTCTATATTTATTCTAAATTCAGTATGTGAGTGATCCCATAATACTTTGATTTTTTAATGAGGTTTAAAAGTTTATTTCAAAATGATTATCATAATAAATAATTAATTCATAAAATTTAAAAATTACAATTGATTAATGACTAAACAATTCATTTATCAAAATATAAGAAAAGGAGTTGCCACAAGGTGGAGTCTCTATTAATTAAAATAATGCATTAAAAATGTTATCAACATACTTATGGAGTTTTTTTAATGATTTACGAGCCTCATAAATATTTTCATTTAATCTCATCCATATCCATAGCCTCATCCTCCTTAGTAAGATAATATTTTTTTATCATAGTAGCAACAGCATCTCTCCCCTGAGTTTGAATTTCTTCGAGTAACCAATAGATCTATATAAACTAAACCTTGGAGATAACCTGATCTTATTGTAGATGTAAGGACTAAATATATTTCTCATAAACTCATCATTGATGTTCCACTATCTCCATGGAATGAATAAGCTCTTATTGAGACACTAAAACTTGGAGATTGGTAGATCTTGGTAGTAATCATGCCTTGAAAAGAATTTTTTATGATGTTTTCTATTATTTAGTTCATTAAATGACATTATCCATGAATATTTATGATTCACTTCACACCCTCACTCATTTCAAGTTAATGAGGACCATCTTTGCAAAGACAGGTGGTCACTTGGATTTTTACAATGTGACTTAAGAAAATTCGCTGGCTGAGAGGATGGGAGGTTGGGATCATCACACCATTTTGAGGGGAATTATTCAATACTCTATGAATATCTTATAGATTTAATATATATTCATGAATCCTTTATTAAATCCCAAATATTGAACAAGTCACCCTTATATGAATAATCAATTATTTTCATGCACTGATTTTAGAATCATATGTATCTATATGAGGTTCTCCATCGATGGGGAAATTTGTATGTATCCTAGATTCTCTATCGATGGTACCATTTTTTTAATGGGTTAGATAATCTTATATAATTTATTATTCTGATTCCTATTTTAATCCTTATAGTGGGGCACTCTAGAATTTATCACCATCTAGAGAGACGGAATTTGTTTTGATGTCGGGATCAGGCCAATGAGATGGGATTCCTACATATCATTATAAAAGGAATTAGAACCCACATAGTTCAGTTTCCCTTAATGGGACACATCATACCTTTTAAGGTCATGTGATGAGGAACAAACAATGCATTTTAACTTCATGTGAAAAGGATGTCTAAGAAAATTGTGCCTACTCAAGGCTGGTGTGGGACTTATGTTGAATCGACGTAAGAAAACTGGAAGGGATATAGCCTCCTATGATGAATATGAACCTAATGGGGATACAGCCCAGATAAAATTAGATTTAATCTTAGGGTGTTGGGTTTGGACCTTATGGACGATTCCTACGCATCCCATTTGGATGGTAATCAAAGCCCATGTAGTTCGAAAAGGGTTTCGGATTACACCTATATAGGAGGCCCATTTGAATGCATATAGTTGGGGATTATATCAAATAGGAAGCCCATTTTAGTGTGTGTGCTTTGGTATTATACTAAATAGGATATCCATTTGAGTGTGTATGATTGGGTCTTATACCAAAGAGGAGGCCCTTTTGAGTGTGTATAGTTGGGTATTATACCGAATAAGAGGCCAATTTGAGTGTGAGAGTAAGATTTGGAAAGGGAATCTCTTATAAATATAGGTATTTGATAATTCATATGTCATGATCAATATGAACCTCTAAGACCATGTGAGTCTTTCTTGGTGTGAGAAATAAGAGGAAGGATAAGATCTAGAAAACCACACAATCTATTTCCTATGTTGATGGATGAGTTCATCATAATGAGAGAGATAAAGGGATATGGTTCTCGTATCCTCTATTTTTTCATAACTAGGGTCTAGATTTACACTCTAATATTGATTTAGACTATAATAAATATTGGGGTCTTAATATATGAGGGATTCTTAATTGAATATCCCCCCTCTTCCCCTTTTGATAGATGGAAGAGAGGAAAAGGATGGTCCTACGGGCCATAGATGTTGTTTTCTAGCTGGAGGACCCACTTTCCATGATACCTAAGGTTGTAACTCTCATTACCATAGGAATTTATTATCAATATCATTTTGAGTATTCCCCTTATTATGCAGGTTAACATTAAGACACCATTTTTCATGAAAATGTGTGATCGAGAGTGCACGCTGATGTGCCCTGTAATCTGATCACACGTATCTAATGGATTTTGAAGTGGTATGGGCTTAGTAGTTTGAAAAGGGGCACATTCAAGTCCTAGTTATTTATGGAAGAGGTTTATATAGAGTGTTAATTGGATAGTTTTTGCAGGGTTCAAGTTATGGTTGAATGCTATGCAGAATAGGGGTACACAGACTAAAGGAATCCATCTCTCATATTGTAATATATGAATGATGGTGGTTTGCAAAGACACCATCCACATATGGTTCATGTAATGGTGGTCCAAGATGGATTTTTTCTATTAAGAGGTTTGTCTACAAAGGATTTTTCAATTTGGATGGGTTCTTCTGATTGGACACCCTTTTGTGGGTGGTCAAGTGAATTCCCTCTCTTACTTTGTGAGGTGTGGTAAATGATTACCTATTTAAAATAGCGTGATCAGATCATCTTCTCTCTTCCCCTCAATGTTTTTACTTTTATTTATTTATGTGGGGATTTTATAGGGGTATATATGTAATAATTCCCTAGTTGACAAAAAGAAATGAAAAAACACTACTCGCGAAGGATTTATATTTGTGGGCGGCTTGAATATAATGTCTCACCCCCCAAATGAATTTTAAATTGTGGGGGAGGGGGGAGTGAAACCTCACTCTGTAAACTAATTTTTATTTGTAGCTTTCCCATAGGTCATTCCTCAATTAGAAAATGAATTTTTTGTTTTCAGGGGGGGTGAAAAGGACTCCTTGGATTATAAATTAATTTTCATTTATTTGGGTCCCATGAAGAGAAATGACCCCCATAGTGAGTGTGTCACATGGAGAAAGAAAATTCCCCTGAGTCACTTCATACTTTATAAATTTTAACATTTTTTAAATGTATTGATTCATTAAATGGGCCTTTTGGAATTCATAAATCCTTCTAATCTTCTATGAAAATTTTTCTAGACCCAACAAAATACCCCCATCAGAATGGGGTCTGATCAGCACGAAGAGAATTCAATACTAATAAAGAATTTGGTCTTTTTGAATACTTTGTGGAATAATTTTTAGGGTGCATGTGGACTCAGATAAGGGACCATTCCTATAAAAGGTGTTATACATAAACCATTTTTCATGTACTAAATCAATCACTTTTCAGTCCAGCTTGAATTTTCTACCACTAAATCTCTTTATAGAGCATTTTCCCTTTCGGGCGAAGTCTCTTGGATAGAAAAGGATCTATTCCAAGAACTGGTATTTTCTGAAAACTATTAGAAGGGTCTCCTAAAATCAATTTAAACTTCATATATTTAAATACAGTTGTTGTATGGATTTTATAGAATGTTATTTGGATCACAAAAAAAATCTATGCAAGAATTTTCACTTTGATATTCCATCACTGATGGCTAGATCCAAACTGTGGTATATTTTGCATAGTATAAACAAAGGTTTCCTTAGTAATTTGACATTCTATCACTGATGTCCAGAGAAAGCTTGTGAAGATTCATATTTTCTTAAACACTAAGTTAGATTTGTGTAAAGAAGGATCAAGAGTATGGAATGAGAATTTAATGTCAAAATTATCCAAGAATAGGGAGACATGTCTCCAATGTCGGTCTAACAAATATTTAGGGAGATTGGTTTTTTTCTATATTACAGTTGTGCATGAGACTTAGGGTATAGGAATCACTGCATATCTCATCAAATAAAGAATCAATCAATACATAATTCTAGGAGAGATTCCCCACACAGATAAATTTTTGTGTAGATAGGATGTGATTTTCTTTAAATACAGGCTCACAAGTAGGGTAAGAATCTATATTGTGACCTCCTATGAAAATATGGTTTATAAATAGGATAGTGGGGGTATTTTTTATATTACAGTTGGATGAAGATATAGGATATGGGTCTCATTATGTTTTCTATCAAAGATAGATTCAATCCGCACATAGTTCTTGTAAATATGGGTGGTGGGAGGCTAACACATAGCATAGTGGTCCTGTCATATGAGGTCCATATCCATGTGTAATTTAAAAACATCCAAGATAATTCAACCATGAAGTTTAATATCATCCAACATGGTTTTTTGGAGTGAATTTTAAGTTCTTTCATCCAAGACCATGTTAACCTTGACTTGAACTAATACTTCTTAATCATGTGGTGAAATATTTACCAAAATTCCTAAGACAATGTGAGATAAGCTTGGTGTGAAAAAACAAGGAGTGGATAAGGTTTCCTTCACCATAAAGAGGTGACTAGAAGATAGGATGGGGGAATTTTATCATGAGGTGGTTGGACCAATATATAGGATAAAATGAGTCTCTACATGTCTCATCGGTTTGATAATCAAGTTGTATGTATTTCTAGGAAACCATGTATTTTAACAGCATACAGTAAGCATAAATGTTATATGACATCATGTAAATGATGAGTGATATAAGTCTTATCAGTTCATGGATGTTATTCCATGTTTTAGATGTGAGGAAGGAAATTATAATCTAATATATTTGCAGTTCTCAAATTAGGATAAATGATATGAGAAAACTATACAGGGAGTGACCACGGACCACATTCAAAAATCAGTCCCCAATATAAATTTTTTGGGACATAAAAAGATAAAAGAGGTCCCTCCTGAGGGAAGAGGTACCTCTAGTTGATAAGAATTTTGAGGGTGATATATGTAAATCCATACTGAGGAATATTTTGAATAGTCAAAAAAATGGTGTCCAAAGGAATTATAAATTTTATCACTGATGTCCAAATAAAGATTTTGGAGATTCAAAATTTCCAAAAAGGAGTATTATGTATGGAATGAATGCATCCAAGCACAAAGGAAATATTTGGATTGAAATTTTTCATGTAATGTGAAATTCCCAACATAAATCTGTGTTTGTATGTAGGAGATGGGGAATTTTCTTTACTTTATGGATGGACCTAGGAAACAAGGTCTTAGCAATCAGTATCCTTGAACTACTGCTTTCAGTCAACTCTGTTCTGCGTCACCTTTGTTTATGCTCTTAACAAATATGTTAGGAGAAGGAACTTATGGCGTAACCTAGTGCGCATGGCTGAAAACATGGACAGAAGGTGGATTGTGCTTGGTGATTTTAACACAGTTTTACGGCCAGAGGAAAAGACAGGGAAAAACTTCTGCCGTGCATCAGCCAGGGAGTTCTCCTCCTGTATTGACCAATGCAGAATGATTGAAGTGCCTGTTGTGGGGACTGATTTTACCTGGAACAGATTTACTCTGAATGGAAGGCAGGCAAGTAGGCTTGACAGATGTCTGGTCCAAATTGATGAGCAAAGTGATGGATTTGAAATATCTGGAATGACCCTGTCCAGATTGCATTCTGACCATCACCCTATCCTGATTGACATCTATTTTAGCAACTCCAGATCAGTCCCTCTGCCTTTCAGATTTAATAACGCATGGCTGGTCGTTCTTGGGTGCAGAGAAAGGGTTATTGATGCATGGAAGGAGGTTGTGCAAGGTAGTGCTCTCCACATTCTCCAATGCAAGTTTAGGGCTGTGAAAGCTATAATTAGGGAATGGAGTAAGCAGGCCTTTTCCAATATGGAGCTTGATATCAAAGCGGCTGATGCACACTTGTTAGAGTGTCAACAAGACAATATCCTTTGTGATCTTCCTTCTCAGGAGGAGGTCCAGGCTACCTCTAAGCTTGACAAGCTATTATCTCTCAAGGAAAACTTGCTCCGGAATCAGTTCAATGCTAGGTGGCTGAAAGAGGGGGACAGAAATTCAAGACTCTTCCATTGCATGCACAGGGAGAAAAAAGTACGAAAGAGCCTTAAAGCCTTGACTATTGATGGTAACACGTTCACCTCCGAGGATGATATTGCTACGTCTGTGACAGGCTACTTTGAGAAGCTCTACTCTGAATCAGGGGGGGACAACACAGATAGTATCATTAGATGCATTGATCCGAGTCTGGAAGAGGTACAGAATAAAAGACTTATTGATATCCCCACCTCAAAGGAGGTTCATGAGGCTCTCTTTTCTCTGAACATGGACAGTGTTTCTGGGCCGGATGGGTTTTCAAATAAGTTCTTCATGTTTTACTGGGACATCCTCCACAAGGAAGTGACTGAAGCAGTGAGGGAATTCTTCTACCACTCCTACATGCCATTTGGGATGAATTCAAATTTTATTTCACTAATTCCCAAGAAGGATAATGCTCTGGACATCAAGGACTTTAGACCTGTGGCGATTGGGAATTATATACCAAAGGTCATCAGTAAAATTCTGGCTATAAGGCTTGGTGAGATTGCAAAGTCCCTCATTTCCCATAATCAGTTTGGCTTTGTTCCTGGCAGGAACATTCAGAATTGCCACTTTACTGCCTCAGAGTGTGTCAAAATTATGCAGACCAAGGTCAAGAATGGAAATATGGCACTAAAGATTGACATCTCTAAGGCCTTTGACACCATCAGATGGGGCTTCATTTTCAAAGTTTTGAACATGCATGGATTTTCAATTAAATTCATTGGTCTGGTGCACTCCATTTTAAAAAGTGCTTACCTGTCTATTCTGGTCAATGGTTCACCCAGAGGATTCTTTCAATGCTCTAGAGGTGTTAGATAGGGTGATCCTCTATCTGGCTTGCTCTTCTCTCTGGTTGAGGACTACCTTAGCACCTGCCTCAATGACCTTGTCAATTCTGGGGTTTACCAAAGGATGACCTATGGGAGGAATCGTTTCACTCCTTCTCATTTATTCTATGCTTATGATATTCTTCTCTTTTACAAAGCTGATAGGAGGACTATTTCTTGTATTAAGGTCATCTTCAATCACTATGAAGATGTTGCAGGCTAGGCCATAAGTTGGAAGAAGTCCTTTGTGATTTTTGGTGAGGGTGTCCGAATTGGGAAGCAAGTTAGAATTGCCAGTCACCTTGGGGTAAAGAGAGGGACACTGCCTTTTATTTATCTTGGACTGCCCCTGTTCTGGGGAAGAGTGAAACGTGTCCACTTAGAGGGCATTGCACTCAAAATCAGTAATCAGCTTTCTAGATGGAAAGGGAAGACAATGTCTCAAGCAGGTCGGATCTGTCTTGTGAACTCGGTTATCACCTCGATGTTCGTCCATTCCTTCTCACTTTATAAATGGCCAGCTAACTTGATCAAGAGTCTTTGTGGCATGATCCGGAATTTTATTTGGACTGGTTCTACACAACAGCGGAAGCTTGTCACTGTAAAATGGGTTGATTGTATTAAACCAGTTTCAAAGGGAGGAATGGGGGTTAAGGATGCAAAGGTCTTTAACGACTCCTTGCTTCAAAATTTTACCTGGAGACTTTTGTCTGGTGGTGAACCCTCTTTGGAATTCCTCAATGGAAGATTTGTTGATAGGCTGCTCAAGAGACAGAAGGTGTATTTGCAGTCCTCTGTCTGGACATCAATAAGGAACTCTTTCTCTTACATTATGTCAAATGCCAAGTGGCTGGTCTGCAAGAATTCGCAGATGAACTGCTGGACGACACAGTGGCTTAATAATTCAATCGAACAATGCATTAATGTTCCTTTGCTGCTGAGGAACCTATCGATTTCTGATTTGAAGGACAATGCACAGGCTCTTACGATAATTCCAGCTCACCTTCGGAGGGAGATTGATGCATATGAGTATGTTGATTCCGATATATTGATCTGGAAGCTGTCCCTGAATGGATTTTTCTCCAGCCGGGATGCTTATATGACCCAATGTGGCGCAGCATGTGGAGTTCCTGCTTGGTTTATGGGGGCTAGGAGTTCTTTTATTGCACCAGCCGAGGCCCTTCTTATTTGGCGGATCTGGAAGCAGCGGCTACCCCTGCAACCGGCCTTGCAGCGGACAGGTTTGTGCATCACCTCGGTGTGCTACTTTTGCTTAAATGCTGATGAAAATGCATACCATATATTCATTCACTACACCTTTTCTGGGCGATTCTGGACTTACCTGAAGGATTTGTTCCATTGTGACTTGGCATGCTGCTCGATTAGTACACTTCTGGCTACGGTTTTCCAGGCTGATTGCAGTGACCAGGTTAAGTCCCTACTTACCACTGCTGCCATCTCGGCTATTTCTTATCTTTGGAGGGCTCGGAATGCTATTGCCTTTAATAAGGGCTGCCCGTCTTTCAAGGAGGGTATCATGATGATTCACCGGAGTATTAGTCTTGCCGCGGTGAATCAAACTGGCTCAATGAACAATAATATGTCTGATTTTCTGTTGCTAAGGACTCTTGGTGTAAGTGGCAGGGAAAGGCAGCCCAGGATGATGAAGTATATACGATGGATCCCACCGATCTCTGGATGGCTCAAGGTTAACGTTGACGGGGCCGCCTCTGGTGCACCTGGACCAGCTGGATGTGGTGTGGTGTTTAGGACCTATAGGGGCTTCGTCAAAGGTTGCTTCTTCCACTATATTGGCAGCAGGCATGCAATTGAGGCTGAGTTGTGGGCCATGATAAAGGAGATAAGGTATGCCGATAGGTATGGCTGGCGAAAGCTCTGGATCGAGTCGGATTCTTCTGTGGCGGTGCAGATTCTTAAGGAGCGCTCCAGGAACGTTCCTTGGAGGATGATCCCTGCTTGGATTGGTGCCTTGAAGGCTGCTGAGCCGCTTTCCCTGGAGGTTTCGCATGTGTATAGAGAAGCAAACCAAGTTGCGGACGTGCTGTCCAAAAGAGCAATCACGGAGGCAAGCTCCAGCTGGTCTTTTTTACTTCCCGACTACTGCAGTAATCTTGCCCTTAGTGATAGGAATGGGGTTGTGTATTCAAGGTTATGTAAGGTCACTTCATCCTGAGTTGCTTTGTACTATTTATGTTTTTATATATCTTTTTGGGAGCAGGATTTCACCTGGATCTCGGACTTTCTGGTATTTTGACTGGTATGTTAGGCTATGTAGTTTAGATTCTTGCCAATCATACTATGGTTTCTTGTAGTTATTGTTCATATAACTTGGACCATGTGTTATGCCTTTTATGGTATTTCATCCAAGACCTAATGTCATTCAGGTTATCATTTTAAGGTAGTGCATGCAAGACCAATGATGCTTCATAGTTTAACATTTTTTATAAAAGATGAAATGTGTTCCTTTTAAGGTCACGCATATAGGAATAATGATGTTACATAGTTTAATTTCATCCACAAAAGATTAAGTAATACATGAATCTTAATATCAAATGGAAAGGATGTTTTTTTATTTATCACATGAAGTATTTCTTGATAAATCTTACATTGGTAGGGGAGTAGTGTGTTCCCCATCCATTGTGATTAATGATTAAGATTCATTAGGATAGGCATTATGTAATATTTAAGGTCCTTACCACTATGCTTTAATATTTGGGGGTTCCATCCCAAGTATAATTGCAGTTTTCACAACCAAAATAAATTCTCCTGGAAGTAAAGAATAGAGATCGAATTTATTTTTGAAGTATTGTGCTGTCCAATTTTGGTATATTTCCAAATGATGTAGTGTTTATAGACTTTTCAAATAAATTCATTCTAAATTTTCAAACCTCTTTTGTGATTTATAATCATCTAATATTTTCCATATAGAGACTTTCTAAGTGAGGGCAATTGGACTTCAATTTGAATAAATTCTTCTTTTCCATAAACTTGTGAAAATAGGGTGGCCTGAGTAATAGTTCATGTTGTAATTCGGTAGGCCCACAAGGCATGAAGGATCTTTCCAGGCCAAGATTTATTTTCTCTATCCACAATTTTCTAGATAATGTTTGATATGTTTTTATTAAAATCCTTTATCTATCCATTTTCCGCCACATGGTAATGGGTAGAATGGTTGGATTCGATGTTTTACTCCTAGTATAACTTCTTCAATTACAAAGAGTAGAATTTGTTGTCATTTTATATCAGTATTGTGTGAGGGAAACCAAATTTGGTGATGAATTTTGACTTCTTGAAATTGATGATACTTTTGGTCCTAAATTCCTTAAGAGGTATCACCTCAACCCATTTAGAGAAAAATTTAGTAGTAGTAAAGATGTATTTGAACTAGTTGGTTATAGCTGAAGAGTATGACCCCACGATATCCATCCCCCAAATAGTGAATGGCCAAGAGTACTTATCTATTTGCAGCGACACTAGGGGTTGATGGATGAAGTTATAATGTACTTGGTAGGAATGACACTTTTTGAAGAATTGTGTGAAATCCTAGATCATTGAAGGCCATAAATACCCAATACTTCGGATTTGGTGAGAAATATTGGTTCCTGGTTGATGGGAACCACAAGAACCATCATGAACTTCCTCCATGGTGGTTTTTTTCTCCTATCCCCCAATGTAACTAAGGATAATCCCTTCAAAATTTTACTCATAAAGAACTTTTTTATGACCAAGCGTATCATAAAAGATGAAACTGACCACTTGTCATCAAGTTTGTTCTTTTCCATCCTTATCTATAAGAAGGGACCTATTTTAAAGGAATTAAAGGATGATCATAATCCACCCATTTTCATCGTTATCTAGTTTAGTGTTATAATTTATCTCATTGATTTATTCCATTCTACTTTGAAAAAAAGTGATATTGTTCTATGATGGGTGATGCATATGACTCTTTCATCTCGATATGTATCAACCAAGGCTACAACATCATTTTATAATGAATATTCCTGATCATTTTTTGAATGCAATATATGAGTTAGTATTGGATCATAGGGGAACTCTACCATCAACCCACAAACATAATTAAGCAGGGGGTCAACTCTTCTTTCCTCATGGTGTAATCACCATTGATCTTATTAATTACCAACTCAGAATCACCTTTAACTATCAGGTGGGTCATTAGTATTTGAAAATATATCTCCAAGCCTATAATAAGGGCTTGGTATTTGGCCTTGTTATTAGTGTTCCATTCTAATAGAAGAAAGGTTTACGGTAGAACTACCTTCATTAAAGAAATGAGAACAATTCCCAACCATAATTTATTGATTTTAGGGTCTCCTATTCTCTTTATAGTTAGAATTATGAATGAACCATCAAATTACACTTCCCAAATTTTGGTAGAGTCTTGAAAGAATAATATTTTTTCATCTGGAAGTTTGGTACTCATCGTTACTTCTTCTGTATAGTGATATTCTCCTAGGAAATTTGCTAAGTCCTTACCTTTTATCACCTTCTATAGTATCAATTAGATGTCGAATTTTTGAAGAACGACTACCCCACACTCCAAAGAGTAGGTCAACATTGGAAAATTAAGGATATATTTGAGTGGATCATTTTGAGAGATCAAATGGACCTCATGTTGCTACAGGTAATTCCCTAGTTTCTAAATTAAAAAAATAAATTCCAAACAATTCTTTTAGATACCTAAATAATGAGTCTCAGAAATAATCATGATGTAACTAAGAAAATAAATGTTTTTATCTCTAATAGTATCATTTTTCTATGCATGTAAGTCACCTAGAAACCATTCCAGGTATTTCATGTATAGGATTAGTTTATTTCCTTCAACCGATGGCAACGACACTGGTGGGATAAAGTGATATTTCTTGAGGATATTGAATTATTCTTGGTAATCATCAATCCATCAAAGTGTGACCCTTTTCTTTATCAACCTGTTGAATGGAAAACACTTTCCTATGAGGTTATCTATGAAGTGTCAAATGTAGGAAAGGCACCACTACAGTCGTCACAGCTCTTTGAAGTTTCAAGGGGGTGAAATACATAGATTTTTTTTGGAATTATTAGGGTCGAATTTGATGCCAATATGGAATATAACTAATCCAATAAATTTTCCTTAAGTAATTTCAAATTCAAATTTCAGGGGATTCATCCATAGACTATGTTGTCGAATTTTTTAAAAAAATAAAATTATTAAGGTGATCAAAAAAATTCCATGATTTTACCACCAAATAATAAATATAACACTCAGCTGATTTTCTGAGGAAGGATTTGTAGATGTGATACATGGCACGTTAATATATAGCATCAGTATTATTTAAACCAAAAGGCATCACCTGGTAATATAATACTCCATTGAGGCCCATAATGTAGTGGATTATTCATCTTCTAGATCCATTTGGAATTTATTATACCCTAAATATCCATCCATGAAGGAAATATCTTGATATCCAACTATTTCATTATTCATAATTTCTATAATATGAACTGTTAATTCATATTTTGGATAGTGTTGGTTGAGGTCTCTTAAATCAATGAAAACCTTGATATGACAATTCTTTTTCTTGACAGATACAATGTTTATGAGACACTTCAAGTACTGTACTTCCTAAATAAAATTTGATTTGATGAGATTATCAACTTCAGCTTCAACCTTGAAAGCATGGCTAGGATGTGTCCTTGTATAACATCATCTCTATTATCCTCTATAAAAGAGATAACTATATGACATTCTATAGGGTCAACCTCTACATGATATACCTCAGTAGCATAAAATTAAGCTTCTAACTCTTGAGGGAATAGAAGAGACTCTACAAGTGATTCTCACGGATCCATTGATAGATTGAGAGAATCCAAAATTGAAAGTTTTGTCAGAACTAAGGCCAATTTCTTCAATATATCATACTTTTGGGTCAAGGATTTATGTTTTTTGGTGGGTAATAATTACCCCCAATGAAATTTTGAAATGTAAGTAACTAGGGTAGATGATTCAGGTTGTTTACAAGATGTGAATAGAATTTTTTTCTACTGTTGGATTAGGTCAATTTGGCCAACCCACTTATCTAGGATGGTTGAGTTGCTACATATTCATCAACCAATATTCCAAAATGATCAGTTCCAAATGATTTTTCACATGTTTCGAGGCATATTATTAATCTTGGTATGATTTTAAAATGTATTTTCTGAGTTTTTCAGTATCATAGATAGCTTTAGTAAGGATATGCTAGGAATATTATATTCATCAACAGTTGTGCCTCCCTCTATTTCCTTGGCTCTAGTATCCTTGATTCTTTTCTCCCTAATTTGGAATTTAAAGCTCGAGTTCATAATAAAACTCATAATCAAATAAGTGATTAATTAAATTAATGAAATTAATAAATAAAAATATCAATTCTTCATCTAATGAGGGCTCTATTTTATGGATTAGTGGTTATTGTACCATTCGGTGGGGTGATGCCCATTTTCTTAGGACTGAAGGAAGGAAGTCTGATAGAGTCAAAGAAAAAAATTCCTTGGGAATTGGTTCATCTTCCTATATTTGTTTCCCTCTATTATAGCCATGTTGATTCTTAGAATACTTGCCTTTGGAGGGTTTCTATATTGAAGGAGTCTTTTGTGCGGTGTTAGAAGAAACTGGGAGTACAATTGGTTGTTTTAAATATTATTGGAAAATAGCATGAATATGGTGGATTGTTTTTCTAGTAATCCAATCACTAAATTTCTACATATTATTTTTATTAACTTCCTACTATTCACCCTCTTCCTCTAGAGTGGCGATAGAAACATATGCTACTTGTGCATGCGGTTTGTCCAGCTTCACTTACCTAGAATCGACCATCTTTTATAGGATATCTGTGGGAAAAAAGTAGTCCTGGATGGAATGTACCAATATTTGGAAAAGGGGGAAATAATTTGGGTGATATTGGAAACTTAATTTATCTGGCCTTTTGGGTTATTTCATATCTATTAGGTTATTCTCCAAGGTTTAAAATAAGTACTCAGGAACTTGCTCATCTCAGTACGAAAAAATCCTGGTTTTTCTCCCTTCAAATTGGGAATATTTAATATCTCTATTTCATCCTAATGATGTTTTTGTTGTTATTTTTATTCCCTAGAGAATATTCTACATGAAAAGGTGTAGGATTTAGAGCAGGAACACGTACCAGGGCTGCTTTTAGAGTGACAGTTGCAGTTTCTTCTTTTTTTCCTCTTTCCCTAGGCCTCTAGTTCTGACCAGGATTTGGCTTTGGTTCACAAGATGAATTCATACAATCTTTTTGAAACAAAATAAATGTATTGTAATACACCCACGTATTTTATGGGAATTAGTGGGTTTTTAAACTTATTGTGGAAGTTTTCTAGGAAAAGAACCAACAAAACGTCATGTGGAAACTGCAAATTTAGGGAGTAATTTATACCCTTCCAACTATAAATCAAGTCTGAGACACTATTATTTTCCCACTATTTGTATTTTAAGAAGTGGAGGACATTATATTCCATATTATTATGATAAACTAGTAAATAAATTATCGATGGAGGTCTTACCACCCCTTGATAGACCCTATAGTTAAATTGATATACCACACAAAGTTTGTTCCCTATAAGTTTTGTACAAAACACCAGAGTTTTGAAGCTTCTTATTGAAATAAATTTCCAATAATAGTGCCACACCAAGATACATAATGAATAATATGATATTTTGTATCTCCTAAACCAACAAATACTGTAATTATAGTATTTCCAAAATTAGGAAGGGGAAGAGTTGCATCTACCTGTTTGGTGTAAGGTTTTCTTTCAAGATATAATAGTTCATGTTACCCCTCCATAGCTTCTAGTTTAAATATCAATGATTAAATGGTGTAAAAAAAGTCATATGGACATAGACAACTGAGTAGGGACTGGAAAAGGGGGCACAATAGTCAGAAAAGGTTGTGTTGTTCATATCTTCACTTGTGCTTGATATATAAAGTTATAACTTGACTGGCATTAGTCTGGTTGTTTAAAAAATAGAGTTAATTCTCAATATTAGGTTGTTAATTGTACCAAATAGATTGGTTTCATTGATCCTGAATTGAGAGGAAATTGTGAATCTACTTTCTCCAACATGATGAGCTATTCTTGTCGAGGGGCATTAGCTGAGGGAGTGAAATGAGGTCTTGTTTGAATAATATATCATGTGGGATTATTACCCATGAGTAGATTGGCATTAGGCCTTTTTAATAATCTCATTTAAATCTTTTACTGAGCTAATTTTTCCTCAAGTGTTAGTGGTTTAACACCCTTAACTAAAATTTGGTATTGAATTGTATCCTTACCCATTTCTTTGGTAGATTCTCATCAACGAGGCAATGGAACATTCAAAGTATTTCCAAAAAAAATTAAATACCATTATTTATAGTACACACAACTTATTCAATCATTTTGGTGTGGAATATATTTCTAATGGATATATCCTACACCTTTTCTACTATATTGACCTAATATTCTGAAGCATTTTTAGAAGTGGTGATAATGAAATTTTCTAATGCGAATTGCACTAAAAATTTTTCAATAGTATCTGAATAATGGGAGAGTCAGTTTATATGAGAGTATTCATCATAAGAGATATGATTCCTAGGAGTAGTTTTTATCTTAATAAACCATTTTTATTTTCTAATGTCAAGCGAACTCATCCATACTTTTAAGGATCCCTTCAAAGTCATCTGGTGAAGGGTTATCTAAAGGAAAAAATCTGAAAAATTTTGTTTTTTGTGTCCCTAAAGAAGTAAATTCATCATGGTTTGGGATGAATTTGAAGCATTTTTTTGCATAAATCCTCCTAAATGAGAAAACACTGACATTTTTTAGGTTGATGTAAAAAAATCCCTCATCCCTATGGGATGCAGGTGCTCTTGTTCCACTTTCACAATGTTTCAGGCTTGATTTTTTGGCCTCGAAGATTTGTTTAAAAATAAAACCATCCCTATAGGTTGGGGTTTATCCTATATTATTGTGGTTATAGCTGCAGTGACTTATCTTATAATTTTAAGGGTCTTTGTTCGAACATGGTATGGGTGAATTGTTTTATTTTCACCTAATGCATCAGCTTCTAAGGATATTTGTGCATCCTAATGATAGAGTTCCCTCAAACAGGATGATTTATTAATATTTTCAAATGCTTGATGAAAGTTTCTTTCAATGGATTGCCCTCTTCTAGCCCAAAATCTTTGATAGTTTTAATGGGATAGTTCTTTATGATCATACCATATGTTGTGAGAAAATCCTGTCTCTTAAATCCATTATGAGACAATGAAATTGCATGATTTCACCTCTAGTGGTATTTGTTAATTAGGGGGTGAGGTGAAATGAAATGCCACATGTTTTCCCCATCCTCTAATTTGAACACCATATGTAGAATTAGTGTTCAATTTATGCGGCTCTTTTAATTCATCAATACATGTGTGCTGAAGGAATCCCTGTTATTTTCCCAATTTTGGTTGATGTTCCTCTAAGAGGACCCCCAAATAAATTTGATAGTGCATTTATTATTTTACCTTGACATGAATTGGATATTAAATATATGGTAATAATTTTTTAAAATGAATAAGATTATTCCATATATTTAGGAAGATGTCATGTACATAATATTCTGACACCACCTCTGGAATGATGAATTGAGGAGTGGCTAAAGGCTAGAACAATCCTAGTATTTTGTCTTTATCCAATAGTGACCTCATTATGAATATGTCTCTTTCTTCTTTCACATTATTTTAATCAACCTAATCCGACCAAATAGGACATTTATTCACTTATTTGTTGTAAATAGTGGGGACGGATAGGAATTTTCTCTACTGTGATGAAAGGAAGGTGATCCAAGGGTGGTTTGGGGAATGACCATTGCCTTAGGTTATCTCCTAGTTGAGAAAGAATACTGCTTGTAAATGATGAGGAATCAGGTGTGACTAGCCTAATTTTTCCAAGTAACTCATGGTAGGAGGTATTTCTTAGAGTTGATTCTTAAAATATAGATCCTTCATGATAAAATAAAGTTTCATTTAAGGGAGGAACTTTGTAGTGAAGCCCCTCATGGGGAGGACTACCATTACATATTGATGTCAAACTACAAGGAGAAATATTGCAGTGTGTACCCAGGGGAGTCCCTTTAAGAAAGACACTAGAAATGGGAGGGATTTATTTCTATTTGATATTATATCCCTGATTAAGGTTACAATTATGATTGTTAGAAGATGGGTTCTCATGATCGATCAGATTATGAGGATGAAGTAAGCCTTCATGGTAAGATGTTTGGGGAGGACCTTCAAAACTTCTAGCAGTAAAATTGTGGGGAGGGCCTTTACAATGGTCTCTACACTCCCTATAATTTGGTAATATGTGATTAAGAGCTTGAGGTACCATAGATAAATATTTGATGAATTCAAGAACACCAGCATTCAGTAGAGAAAGTCCATGGACCATAACTTCATTTTACAATTGTCTTTGGTGAGATTTCTTTTTTGATGCTTTCCTATGGAAGATTAGGGATGCCTGCTATGGGTGATATCTTTAACATATGAAAACCGGTTTTAATATCTCTTGTTTCACTATTAAAATTTTTCAAAAGGTTTTTGTAATTTGTTCAGGGATTTTTGCCTTCCCTGAAGTGGCCACTGGGATAAACCGATAACCTTTGGTTGGAATGAGGATATGGGCCTAATATGGTTGTCCATTTATCATGGTATTTTGTAAATTAACCTCCTGGATAAGAGAAATAATGTTTTTTACACCATGGTGACTCTCTAATTATGTTTTTGAGTCACATAGAATGAGGAGGGGTAGTTCTATGCCTGACTCGTAGTTATTTCCAATATGATCAATATATTCCAGAAAACTTGTAACATGTGAATAGGGATAGATGCCTATACCTCCATCATTTTAGGGATGTAAGGGATGACTTTTGTAGCTGGAATGGGAATATATACCCATTCTTTAGCTGGAGAAGGGATGTATTCCTACTCTTTTCCTCCATTTATTGTTGGGATATACTGACAATCATTAGTTGTGGGGGAAGAGATATAGTTATTCACATTGTTTGTAATTGGGATATGCTAGTTTTTTTATCCATACATCCCTAAACAATGCTAGAGATCTTAGGGGGTGTGGGAATGGATGTTAATGTTCTCATAGTTTGACACCATATTTGGTTGGCAAGCTTCTATGGATGCTTCCAAACTGTGCCGGTAGGCTTGGTCGATATGGGTAGGTGTGTCTACTTGATCTTGGATTTCCACTATATTTGAATAGTGGTTTTATCTAGAGGTAATGGAGGTAGGGTTATATTCCCTATTGATTAGTCACTACCCTTGATGGGACGTCTTGAGTTCCTAGGCCTAAATGACCTAGGCCAGACTTCCAAGGGAAACACCATTGCCATGGTGAGAGTTTTATGTCTTGAAAAATTAGTGATGGTGGATCCTGGAAGGAGCCATTTGGAAGTAACCCTATAATATTTGGATGAGGCTATTTGTTACCTCTTGATATGCCTCCCTAAGATAAGGTTTGTACTTGTTTCCATGTTATGTAGATAGGCTCTCAAAACAGATTGTGATGGAAATTGGTGTCATCGATTTCTTGGAAATCAGCCACCATTGAATACACAGTTGGTGTGGATTCATATGCTAGAGGTCTTATCTAGATACCTTTAGGTTTGGGATAGTACCATTTAGATGTTAATACCAAAATAGTTTGTTTGAAACCAGGCATTGTAGATGTTGGGTTGGTGATGATGTCCAAGAGTTAGATGATGACCCTACTTATGTGATAGCCAATGCATAAGTTTGGATTTGTTGAAAGGATGTCATTATATTCAAGGGATTTCTAATCAAAGGCTCCTAGATACATATGAAAAACACATAAAATAAAACCCCTTCAAAGTATAATCTCAATAAATGAACACATGTATAGTTAATTATTTTATATCCTTATTTGGAGCTCTTTCTTGTTTTTTATTTTGAAAGGGGTCTAACATGTGGCAGATAGAGTTATCTTGGTTAAATATTTTTGGTGGGTTCATCCTTTTTTTATTAATTTCACACCCACACTCATTTTGAGTTAATCCGGACCTACCTTCCAAAGGTAGACAGTCACTTGGATTTTTGTAATGAGACCTTAGAAAATGTTTTGGATGAGAGGATGGGATGTCAGGCACATCATTCCATATTTATAGAAATTATTTCCGACTCAAGGTATCCCTTATAGATTTAATATGTATTCATGAATCCTATATTAAATCCCAAATATGGAATAGTTCACCCATATATGAACAATGAATTATTAGAATTTATTGATTTCAGAATCATTTGTATGTATTTGAGGTTCTTCATAGATGGAGACATATATATTTATCTAAGACTCTCTATCTATGGTACCCTTTTTTGAATGGATTATATATTCTTATATCATTTATTATTATGATGTTCGTTTTAAGCCAAGCGGTGGGTCACTCTAGAATTTATCATCATCTAGGGAGATAGAAGTAGTTTTGATGTCTTTATCAGGCTCATAATATGGGCTTCCTATGTATCCTTGTGAAAGGAATCTGAACCCAAGTATTTTGGTGCAACTTATTGGGACACATCATACCTTTTAAGATCATGCAATGAGGAAAAAATCATGTTATTTAACATCATTTGGTAAGGATGTCTAGGTAAAGGTGCCTAGTCCAGGTTGGTGTGGGATTATTCCGAATAGGCCCAAGAAACATGAAAGGTATGTATCCTCATGGGATGGATATAACCCTACAAGGGATATGGAATAGATAATATTTGGGTGAATCTTGGAGTTCTACATTTGGACCTCAAGAAGGATTCCTACGTATCCCATTTAAATCCGAATAAAATACAATATAGTTTAAAAAGGTTTGGGGATTACACCTATAGATGAGGCCCATTTAAGTGTGTATGGTTGGGGATTATACAAGATAGGAGGACCATTTTAGTGTGTATGGTTTGGGATTATACTGAATAGGAGGCCCACTTGAGTGCATATAGTTGGGACTTATAATGAATAAAAGGACCATTTTAGTGTGAGAGGTAGATCCTAAATGGGAATATCCTCCAAAAATAGGTATTTTATTGTGAAGATGTCATGATCGTTATTAAAATCTAAGTCCATGTGCTTCATGCTTGGTGTTATAAATAAGAGTAAGTGAAAGATCTGGACAACCACACAATCTCTTCAGTCTGCTAGTGGATGAGGTCTAGGCTATGAGAGAGATAAAGGGATTTAGTGCCCATATCCTCTTTTGTTTTTGTAACCATGGTTGGTGCTAATACACCCATATAGATGTTTCTCACAATAAATACTATAGGATAACTCTAGGAGGGATTCTTTATTAAATATCCCTCTCCTTCCCTTTTGATAGATAGAAAATAAGAAGAGGACAGGCCTACATGAATCATATGTAGCTTCCCGACATGAGAATCCATATACCACCATACTTAAGGTTGTAATCCTTGTTACCACAGGAATGTATGATTAGAAACATTCTAAGGATCTCCCTTATTATGTATGTTAATAGTATGAAATCATTTACCATGGTAATTTATGATCAAAAGGGAAAGTGTGTGTGTCCCTTACTCTAATCACACATATTTGGAGGCTTTGTAAGAGGTCTTGGGTTTGTAGTTTTCAAAGGGTACCATTTCAAGCATAGCACTTCATGGTAGAGGTTGATGGAGAGATTTAATTAGATATTTCATAGATGGGGTGAGTTGAGGTCATACACTATATGGAATAAGGGTACTGATACTGAATAACTCTATCTCACATATTGTTTTCTATGGGGGTGGTGGTTTATAAACACTCCATCCACATATGGTTCATGGAATGGTGGTACAAAAAAGGATTTTTCCATATGGAATGATATCCACAAGGTATTTTTATATTTGGATGGGTTTTTTCAAAGGGACACCCCTTTTTGGGTGGTCAGGTGAATTCCCATTCTTACTTTATGAGATGTAGTAAATGATTACCAACTAAAAATCGATTGCTCATACTGTCTTCTATATATCTCTCAGTGTTTTCCTTATGTTTCTACATGTGGTTATTTTATAGGCATGTGAATATAACCATTCCCAAGTTGACTGAAGGTGATGAAACACTACCACCCATGAAGAATTTTGGTTTGAAAGTGGCTAGAAGATAATGCCTCATATTGAAAAAGAATTTTCATTTACAAGGGTCTAAAAGGTGAAACCTTTCTCCACAAAAAAAATCATTTGTGGGGGTCCAAAAGGAAACAAATCATATCATAAAAAATTTCATTTGGGAGGGGAAAAACATGACACCTCACTCTAAATATAAATTTTCATTTGCAGGGGGGCAAAAGGTGATGCTTCATACTGCAAATGAATTTTTTTTAGGGGGATCAAAGGTCACACCTCACTCTGAAAATGAATTTTTTATTTTAATAGGGCTTGAAAAGTGTAGTGCCCTAACTCTAGAAGCCTAGATCTGGTGCATTATTACATAACAATGGCATCATACAAGGAATCATGTCTCAAAATACCAATTATTTTAGCATCTTTAGAAGTACTAGATACATATTATAAGTTTTACATTACATCATGAAATAAAAAAACAACATTGTGTCCCCTTTTAACACTCTTATATCCCTTAGCCTATTCCTGTAGGTTAATCATAATATACTTCTTTCCATCCTGGGAAAAATAAAACAAAATAAAGGGGTGAGCTCAGATGCTCAGTAAGGATAACAATATAGTAGAAACTGTCATAAATAAGAACAAACATTTAAGGTAATGTATAAGACTAGAACAAAAGCCTTTTAAACATAAAATTGAGAATAATATGGCAAAGATAAATCAAATAATTTCATTTACGTATTCACATGGATATTCTACTAGTCAAATAATCACATGTAATATCAATATCCAATTTCATAATGATGGAATGTATAATTCTAAACTTCATAACCACTTAGTCAAGGCCTTGTTCCAAGAATACAAATAAGATTTTGTCAAGGCCTTGAGCCAGGACACTATCTTGTCTCATGAGACCTACTGATGAATCAAGGAGCTATAGAGGGTTCCACCTATCACTTATTAAGTCTAATGAATTCCTCATACAAAAAGGTTGAAACATAATCTAAACATTCGTATTAAAACTATCAAACGAAATGTAAATATTTTAACCACAAACCATGAATGGCATAAAAATAGCACATCCACAATCAAACATAACTCATTAAATACAATATGGATGATTTTATTATAATAAATCAACCTCAATAAAGAATAAAATACACTAAAGTATATTTATATAAATGAAAATAGTCATTAAAACTATTTGAGAGAAATATTCCCTTTTTTTCTTGAAAACATTTAAATGTCACACTATTTATCAAAGAAGTCCTTTAAAATAGATTTTTGAATAGAAGTGTCCCATACCAATTTGAAAATTTTAAAAGGAACCTTGATTACAAAATATTCATGTTCATATAAATAAATACTTAAAACCATTTTTAAAACATGGACATTAATGAGAAAGATTTAGAAAAATAAATATTTAAAGCATTTAAAACAGTATTTTAGTTGAAGAGTTTCTAACCAAATAAGAGATGCTTAAATACAAGTAATTGAGGAATAACATTAATAAAAACATTATAATATCATGAGAATAGAGTTATTCAATATATAATATGTCAATGGATAGTATATACACCATATAAAATTGAATTGGTGCATAACAACAAAGAGGTCTCAAAGGAATGTAAATTGAGACAAATTACCTTATAAAAATCGTATCCTTAGATTAAGGATAAATAAATGAGAAAATTATGTGTGAAAAATATAAATACACTCAATATAATTGGATATTCAGTGAAAATAAATCAGGTTACAATCAAACTTGTTCTTGTAAAAACAAAACCAATGACTTGGATGTTTAACTCAATGAATGGAAATTGAGTTAAGATTACCCTTAAAAAGTTCATATCAATGGAATGTGAATTTATCAATGGAGTAATTATGTATATCAAATGTATAACCACATAAAGGGGATTGGAGATTACTACATAAATAATAAATAGTTATTCAACACTTAATCTTGGAGTAAAATAATCAATGAAA
Source organism: Viscum album (assembly GCA_963277665.1). Classification (NCBI taxonomy): domain Eukaryota; kingdom Viridiplantae; phylum Streptophyta; class Magnoliopsida; order Santalales; family Viscaceae; genus Viscum; species Viscum album. The sequence goes on from OY728125.1 coordinate 386,504,757, forward strand.
TATGCGTAAAGCCCAATGAGTGGAAATTGAAATATGAAATTCCCTTACCGATTTGGTAACTTATGAAACATACACCCCATGAAATAAGTATCATAAAATAAAGATTTAAATACCCATAAGTTAACTTATATTACAAAAATAATACAATCATGGGAATTACATACACCACATAAAAGGAAATAGTGGCAATATAGCATGAATCTCATGGGAATAAGAAGTGAGATGAAAACCCCTTACCTTGTACTTTTCCATAGTCGATGGTATGTTAACCTCATTTATAATGGTTAAATAATTTTTATTAAATTATAAAAGAACCAAATACATAAATATTATATCATATATGATCTTCTAATATTGATTTGTTAATGATATTTCCGTAGTATCATTGTTTTGGTTGTTAACTAATTCATTTTCCTTAATATGTTTGTTACGTAAGTCATGTTTGTTATGTATAGGTTGTACTTGATTAATATCCAGAATTATATTAAGTTCTCAAACATTATTTTTAATCCTAAAATAAAAATTATTCTTGAATTATTATGATGGGGATTGAATCTCATCGCGTTTGTGGAGACGGTAAGTCGTACGTACGCATGAGCGACAATATCATTATATTGAAGGTGAAATCATTTGAAATTGGATGGTATATTATATATAAAGAATAATTAAAATGTTTTCATTATTATTTACATCACTTATACTCATTATTATACCCATCCAAATAATTAAGTGTTTGAATAACAAACTACACCACGATGTGGAGACGGTAAACCGTACATACGCACGTATGGTAACTTTGTCATTTATTGGATGGATAAAATAAATAATATGGTTGTACCATATTTATAATAACATAAAAGTATGTATAAGGTACTTTATTTGTTATTTTGGTATGGAAATAACAAACAAATAGGAAGTGGAAGAAGAAAAGAACATGAAAGAGGGTGGTGAAATTATTACCTCTTCATTGAGTGTTTCCTTTTGAGTTAATTTGAAGGGATCCTTAAATTGTCTTTATGATCAAAGTAAGGTCTCTAGGTTAATGTGAGGAAAGTTGGGATGATATTTGGGAAGTGTTTGGCCGAGAAAAATGGCTTTTTAGGTGTGATTTTTAGAGACGGGTAAGTTCCATTCTATAAGAGTGGTGAGGGTCATTTTAGGAAAGGCTTGAAATATTATTTTATAATAAAATAATTTTCGGTTTCTAATGGCTCAAAAATGATTTATTTAAAATATAATGTGGGTATGGGTTGAAAAACTTTCAAAAAATGGGTTTTAGACAAGTTTAGGTTACCATTTTAACCTTATCTTTTAGATTTAACTCTTAGTTAAATAGTTTAACTTTTACCCCGTCTTCTTTTATTCTTACACTATATGGTTAATAAACTTACTATAAAGTTAAAAGGGAACCATAAGTGGTTCATTAATAAAATAGATAATATTATTTAAGACCTTTGTCCAAACATTAGATTTTTAGGAATATTATGTCAACCAATAATATAGTCTTTGTTTTAAAAACTAATTTATGTCAATTTTGACACTATTTTGTATTTTGTTTTTGTGAAAGTAATAACAACATTATCAATTCAAAAAAAATTATCTAATCAGCCCTAAAATGTCATATTAACCTATAAAATTCGTGTATGTCATCAAAACTTTTAAATTCCATTTATTTTAATATTTATAATATAAACTACTTTAATATTCTATTAAGAAGGTAATTATTGCATCATCATTATGTCATAAATATATTTAATTATTTAATATATAAAAATTATAAATAAAATACCATTATATAGAAAATAATTTTATTTTTATAATGAATATTTATAGTAGAATTTATCTTATGTATAACCCTATGTTAAAAATCGTTTTGTTAATAAACATTGAATTTAACACTTTTAACTCTTCTTTAAATAAAATAATAATAAATATCCTAATCTAATACAAGTGTACCTAAAGGATAATATTTTATTCCTAAGGTTTATTTTGGTCTAATTACACTTATCCAACAAAATTAAGACATGTTTTGGGGTAATTATAATATCATTTTTACCATTAATTACCCTATTTACATTTAACCGTGACAAATAAATGTCAAAAGTTACTATTCACCAAAAATTATTTTCATCTTATTGAACCACTTATTACTTACTGAAATTAACCATGTCTCTTAGATTTTTGAAATTCAATTCACAGAAGCAGTAAACTTATTTTTTATACAAATTAGCAAATGCTCCTAGAAAGTGGGTAAAAGGCGGTAAAAAGTTCAATAAAATTTTATACATCTAATTTTATTATAAAATGACTCCAATGAATTACATTGAACTTATATAGGTATTATATATCTATTTTTACTTAAAATAAATTTAAATAAATTGAATAATTATTTAATTAAAAAGTCAGTTTTAAACTATAACACAGTGTTTTTCACTATTCATCAAAAATTGAATGTTTTCCAAAAAAATACCAAAAATTACACTAAGATGATTTTGATATTCCAAATTCAAAAATTAATTATAATTTACCAAATTCAAAACATAAAATTTTCATTAATTAATATTAAATTAATTCCTGTTGTCAAAACCGAAAAGTGGGTTTTTAAAAAGTAAAAACTATCAAAAGATTGACATGTTTTTTTGTTAAATTTAAATGTGAAATTACTTATAATGACCTAAATTGAATTAAATTATAAAAATATAATCTAATTATAATTTCAAACCATTAAAATTCATAATTTAACCCTATCAATTATTTCTATTAAAAAAGTTGTTTTCAATTAAAATTTAGTATTTTTCAGTATTCATCAAAATATGAAAGTTATCAGAAAAGTACTAAAAATGTATCCAAAATAAATTTTTATGTCCTGATTCTAAATAAGAATTTAATTTACTTAAATTGAATATATAAAAGTGTCAAATATCGGTTTTAAAGGGGTCTTACATTAAAAGGTGGTAAAATTTCATTTTTTTTAAAAATACTTCTTTTATCTAAAAAAATAAATATCTTCTTATATTATGTCTAAGAAACACATAAGATGGATTCTAAAATTATAAGTAGTATATAAAATTCAAAATTCAGTTAATACTATTCATAACTGCTTTTTTAACAGCTTTTTTGGTAAGTCGTGGTGTGCTCAAACTCGGTGTCGCGTGTAGTGAAATCTATTGAATTACATTAAAGAAAATAACTTACTATCAAATCTGGGGGAGTTATATTCTTCCCCCCTTTTGGAAATTGCATCCTCAAAATTTTTAAAATTGGTCTTGGGAACTTCATTGAAAGTCTCACATCAGAAAAAGAGTCAATAAAACTATCACTTTAAAATAAAGAAAGAGAAGTACCAAAGTCACCTGAGATAACCCATACTTGGATTCTATGTAGGAAAACATGGATATGGAAGATAAACTAAGTCTCAAGTTCTGATGGAGAATGATAGAAAACATGATTAGGAGAAAGTTAACAATAAGAAAACCACAAACTTGTGATGGGAAAAATGATCATTAATTCCCCAGTAGGAAAAGTAAACGGGAAACATTTTTTGTTTTAAGTTCCATTTAATAAAGTTTAGGAATTTATTTATGAGATTGACTAAGAACAAAAAGAGATATACTTATTTTTTAAGTAGAGTTTCATCATTTAATAAATTTCTACCACTAACTCATATTTTTTTCAAATGATGAGTATTCAAGATGACTTGGTCACACTTGAAGCACTGGAATCAACTTCAAGAGAATCACATTATCCACAAAGGATAAACTATATATTTACCTTGTCTTTATAGATTAACCAAAACCAAAATGGTTAGTAAAATATCAGATGATCCCCAAAACGGATAATCCTTTAGAGAAATAAATACTAATCTTAATTTCTAAAATTAAACCAACAATACCAAAATTTAAATAAATACCATTCAATAAATAATTGTCCTTAAAATCCCTCAATATAATCCAAACTAATATTGAAACCCAAAACTTATAATAATTTTATTTCATAGTCTTCCACATTAAATTTTATCTCCAAATAACATCGAATACTATTAAAGCCACATACTTAAAAGTAATTAACCTAATAAATATTCTCTATGATAGGTTAATCATTTCCATAAATAACCCAAATCTCTATAAATCCACAATAAAAACATAGATAAAAATCTTCCATTACTCCTCAAATGAAATTTAGTAGTATTCTATTTTCTTTAGGCATATAGTGTTCCCAAAAGTGCGAACATCATCCAAAATAACATTTATCACTTGATCACTAAATCATTTTCCTATACTAAGGATGTCCATTTGATAATACATAAGATCCCAAATCAACTTATTATTGACCAATAAAATCATTTAACTAAAAATAATTAGTCACACTAACCAGGGACATCATGTAGTCCAGTGGTAGGCGATAAATCTCAATCGCACTCTAGTTGTGATTTTGATTCCCACAGCTTTTTCTGATGCGACGGGTTGTCATACGCTCTGCCTGTTTTCATTTTTTGAAAACTATATTTTATAAAATTTCCAGAATGAGATAAATTCCTCAAAATAACCATAACATAATTTCACCACAAATGTTATCTCATACCTCGCATTTTCATCCCAAAATTTAATAACTTGTAATTGCCTAAAATTCAAGGATCATATAAACCCAAATGGTTATTTATAACTATATCAACAATAGAAAAGATAATTCTTCCTAAAATAGAATTTTCACATAACAAACTACAGGGTTACACATACAAAAGAAAAGTCTTCCTAAGTAATCCCATCAACAAAGAGAACTAATACATTTAAACATTTCTCCATCCATTTATTTCCACATAGGTTCTTCCGTATCTAAGATGTTATCTTGTAGAATAGGGAATTCACTTGGGTAATTCCCAGGTCCCATACATTTATGGCAAATTACTATAAATGGATTCCTGGGATCATTTTTATTTTCTTCCATAGTACTCTTCATTTTTTCTCAGCTATTCTTTAATTTATGTCTTTCTTTCCCAAACATAAAGTATTTCATTATTAGATTGAGACACTTTCATAGGTGTCTCCTTCCACATTTTCTGCATGATGGAAATTGAGATTTCTTTTCTCCATGGTATCCACTACTGGAGCTCATATCATTCATCGTTTTTCCATTCTTTGTTGAGTATGTGAGTTGGTTAATGTATATTTTGTTGATCATATTTTTGGAAAATTTATTTGTCATGAAAACGATATCTTTCACAGCAATCAACATTCCATTTTGTTTCTCATTTCCACCATCGTGTCCACCTTGTACATCATGTTCAATGTTACTATGACTTCCTTGGAATCCAGCCATTGACTAACACAATAAATCATAGTGTGAGTCATAAAATCATTTAGAGAATATCATAACACATTATTTATAATATAAAACACCTTAGGATTAACCAAGGTTATTTATTCTCATCTTAAATTAAAATCCTTCAAATCGGTTTGTAAAGAAAATGTTAATTATCTTAATAATATCCCCTGGGAGTGTCGTAAACAAGAGTGCAATAAGGCCCATTGTTATGTACCAAGATACCCCGAGTTAATCCCGAAACTCCTTTTCGGAGTTTTCACTCTTAGGTATATTGGTGTCAGAGCCTCCTCTACCTGCTCGTATCTATACAGGGATTAATTTCTTGAAAACGCACATAACATTTACATTACCAAAATATTTGTATTTTCTTATATACTAATCCTCAATGTCTATCTTAGGGTGGTGTTTCCTAATCAAAGTTTTTTTCTATATCTAGCTTCCAAAGTTTGTACTAAACTTCCTCTAATACCAACTGTCACGCCCCGCCTCCAGAAGCCTGGATCTGGTGCTTTATTACATAATATTGGCATGATACAAGGAATCATGTCCTGAAATACTAATTATTTTAGTAACCTTGGAAGTACTAGATACATACATAAGTTTTTCATTACATCCAGAAACAAAAAAACAGCATTGTGTCCCCTTTGAACACTCTTAAATACCTTAGCCTATTCTTGCAGGTTGATCGTGATATACTTATTTGCATCCAGGAACAAATAAAACAAAATAAAGGGGTGATCTCAGATACTCAGTAAGGATAACAATATATATGAAATTATCATAATTAAGAACAAACATTTAAGGCAATGTATAAGACTAGAACACAAGCCTTTCAAACTTAAACTTCAGCATAATATGGAAAAGATAAATAAAATAATGGAATTTACTTATTCACAAGGATATTATACTAGTCCAATAATCACATTTAATATCAGTAGCCAATTTCATAGTGATGGAATGCATAATTCCAGACTTTATAAACACATAGTCAAGGCCTTGTGCCATGACTAAAAATAAGATTTTGTAAAGGTCTTATGTCAAGACATTAGTTTACTCCACGAGACCTACTGATGCATCTAGGAACTATAGTGGGCTCCACCCATCACTTAATAAGTCCAATACATTCCTCATATGAAAATTTTGAAACAAAATCTAAACATTCGTATTAAAACTAGCATATGAAATGTCAATATTTTTACCACAAACCATGAATGGCATAAAATTTGCACATCCAGAGTCAAACATAACTCATTAAATACAATATGGATGATTGTATTATAATAAATAAACCTCAATAAAGAATAAAATACACGTAAGTATATTTACATAGATGAAAATAGTCATTAAAACTATTTGAGAGAAATATCCCCTTTTTCTTGAAAACATTTAAATGTCGCACTATTTATCAAAGAAGTCATTTAAAAGAGTTTTTTTGATAAAATTTCCCCATACCACTTTAAAACTTTTAAAATTAATTATGATTTCAAAACATTCATGTCTATATAAATAAATACTTAAAACCTTTTTTAAAACATGAACATTAATGAGAAATATTTAGAAAAATAAATATTTAAAACATTTAAAACAATATTTGAGTTAAAGAGTTCTTAAAAAATAAGAGATGCTTGAATATAAGTAATTGAGGAATAACATTAATCAAAACATTATAATGTCATGATAATAAAGGGATTCATGATATAATATGTCAAAGGATAGTATATACACCATATAAAAGTAAATTGGTGCATAACGACAAAGTGGTCTCAAAGGAATGTAAATTGAGAAAAAAATACCTTATAAAGACTGTATCCTTAGATTAAGGATAAATCAATGAGATAATTATGTGTGAAAAATATAAATACACTCAACATAATTGGATATTCAATGTAAATAAATCAAGTTACATTCACACATGTTCTTGTAAGAACAAAACCAATGACTTTGATGTTTATCTCAATGAATGGAAATTGAATTAAGATTGCCATTAAAAAGTTTATATCTATGGAATGTGAATTTATAAATAGAGTGATTATGTGCATAAAAGGTATATCCACAGAAAAGGGAGTGTATATTACTAGATAAATAATAAATCTTAATTCAACACATAATCTTGGAGTAAAATAATCAATGAAGTATTCGTAAAGCCCAATGAGTAGAAATTGAAATATGAAATTCCCTTACTGATTTGGTAACTTATGAAACATACACCCCATGAAATAATTATCATACAATGATTATTTAAATACCCAAAAATTAACTTATATTACACAAATAAAACAATCATGGGATGTATATACATGACACAAAAGGAAATAGTGGCAATATAGCATGAATCTCATGGGAATAAAGAAGTGAGATGAAAACCCCTTACCTTGTACTTTTCCTTAGTCGATGGTATGTTAACCTCCAGTATAATGGTGAAATAATTGTTATTAAAATATAAAATAACCAAATATATAAATATGATATCATATATGATCTTCTAATATTGCTTTGTTAATGATAGTTTAGTAGTATCATTGTTTTGGCTGTAAACTGATTCATTTTCCTTTATATGTTTTGTCATATAAGTCATGTTTATTATGTATAGGATGTGTTTGATTCATATCCAGAATTATATTAAGTTATTAAACATTATTTTTAATCACAAAATGAAAATTATTCTTGAATTATTATGATGGGGAATTAATCTCATCGTGTTTGTGGAGATGGTAAGACGTACGTACGCACGAGCGACAATATCATTATTTTGATGGTGAAATAGTATGTAATTTTAATGGTATATTATATATAAATAATAATTAACATGTTATATTTATTATTTACATCAGTTATACTCATTATTATACCCATAAAAATAATTAATTTTTGAATAACAAACAACACCATGACGTGGAGACCGTAAACCGTACGTACGCACGTATGTTGACTTTGTCATTTATAGGATGGATAGAATAAAGAATTTGGTTGTACCATATTTATAATAACATAACAGTATGTATAAGGTACTATACTTGTTATTTTCGTATTAAAACAACAAATAAAGAGGAAGTGGAAGAAGAAAAGAACTTGAAAGAGGGTGGTGAAATTATTACCTCTTCTTCGGGTGTTTCATTTTTAGTTAATCAAAAGGGCTCCTTAGGTTGGATTTCTGATCAAAGTAATGACTCTAGGTTTATATGAGGGAATTTGGGAGTATATTTGGTCAGGGGTTGGCCAAGAAAAATGGCTTTGGAGGTGTGATTTTGAGGGAAGGGGAAATGCCCTTTTATAAAAGGGGTGAGGGTCACTTTAGGAGAAGCTTGAAATATTATTTTAAAATAAAATCATTTTCGGTTTCTAATGGATAAAATATGATTTATTTAGAAGCTAAGGTTTGTATGGGTAGAAATCCTCTCAACCAATAGGTTTTAGACAAGTTTAGTTTACCATTTTAACTTTATCTATTCGATTTAACTCTTAGTTGAATATTTTACCTTTTACCGTGTCTTCTTATACTCTTACACTATATGGTTAATAAAATTAATCTAAACTTATAAAAGAGGCTAAAGTGGTTCATTAATGAAATATATAATATTATTCAAGATTTTTGGCTAAACCTTAAATTTTTAGAAATATTATATCAACCAATAATATAGAATTTGTTTTAAAAACTAATTTATGTCAATTTTGACGCTATTTGGTTTTTTTTTTGAAAGTCATAACAACCTTATCACTTTGAAAAAATTTATCTAATCAACCCTAACATGTCATATTAACCTAGAAATTTCACAGATGGCATCAAAACTTTTAAATACTATTTATTTTAATATTTATAATATAAATTATTTTCATATTTCATTAATAAGGTAATTATTTCATTATCATTGTGTCATAAATAGATTTAATTATTTAAAAATTAAAAATTATAAATAAAATAACTTTATGTATGAAATAATTTTATATTTATAATTAATATTTATAGTCGAATTTATCTTATGTATAACCCTATATTAAAAATGGTTTGGTTAATAAACTTTGAATTTAACACTTTTAACTCTTCTTTAAATAAAATAATAATAAATGTCCTAATCTAATCCGAGTGGACCTAAAAGATCATATTTTATTCCTCAGGTTTTTATGGTCTAATTACACTTATTCAGAAGAATTAGTACATGTGTTAGGGTAATTATAATATCATTTTTACCTTTAATTAACCTATTTACTTTTAACCATGGAAAATAAAAGTCAAAAGTTACTATTCAAAAAAATATTATTTCCATCTTATTGAAACACATTTTACTTACTGATATTAACCATGTATCTCTGATTTTTGAAATTCAATTCACATAAGCGGTAAAATTAAGTTTTATGCAAATTAACCAATGCTCCTAGAAGGTGGGTAAAAGACGGTAAAAAGTTCAATAAAATTTTATACATATAATTTTATTATAAAATGACTCCAATGAATTACATTTAACTTATATAGGTATTATATATCTATAGGATGGATAGAATAAAGAATTTGGTTGTACCATATTTATAATAACATAACAGTATGTATAAGGTACTATACTTGTTATTTTCGTATTAAAACAACAAATAAAGAGGAAGTGGAAGAAGAAAAGAACTTGAAAGAGGGTGGTGAAATTATTACCTCTTCTTCGGGTGTTTCATTTTTAGTTAATCAAAAGGGCTCCTTAGGTTGGATTTCTGATCAAAGTAATGACTCTAGGTTTATATGAGGGAATTTGGGAGTATATTTGGTCAGGGGTTGGCCAAGAAAAATGGCTTTGGAGGTGTGATTTTGAGGGAAGGGGAAATGCCCTTTTATAAAAGGGGTGAGGGTCACTTTAGGAGAAGCTTGAAATATTATTTTAAAATAAAATCATTTTCGGTTTCTAATGGATAAAATATGATTTATTTAGAAGCTAAGGTTTGTATGGGTAGAAATCCTCTCAACCAATAGGTTTTAGACAAGTTTAGTTTACCATTTTAACTTTATCTATTCGATTTAACTCTTAGTTGAATATTTTACCTTTTACCGTGTCTTCTTATACTCTTACACTATATGGTTAATAAAATTAATCTAAACTTATAAAAGAGGCTAAAGTGGTTCATTAATGAAATATATAATATTATTCAAGATTTTTGGCTAAACCTTAAATTTTTAGAAATATTATATCAACCAATAATATAGAATTTGTTTTAAAAACTAATTTATGTCAATTTTGACGCTATTTGGTTTTTTTTTTGAAAGTCATAACAACCTTATCACTTTGAAAAAATTTATCTAATCAACCCTAACATGTCATATTAACCTATTAAAAATTGAATGTTTTCAGAAAAATACCAAAACATTACCCTAATCTAATTTTGATACTCCAAATTAAAAAATGAATTCTATTGTACCAAATTAAAAACATAGAAGTTGAATTAATTACTTTAAAATTAATTCTCGTTGTCAAAACTGAAAAGTGGGTTTTTGAAAAGTAAAAACTATCAAAATATTGACATGTGTTTATGTCAAATTTAAATGTGAAATTACTTATAATGACCTAAATTGTATTAAATGATAGAAATATAATCTAAAAATACTTCCAAACCATTCAAATTCATAATTTTACCCTATAAATTATTTTGATTATAAAAGTTCTTTCCAATTAAAATTTAGTATTTTTCAGTATTCATCAAAATATAAAAGTTATCAAAAAAGTACCAAAAAATTATCCAAAATAATTTTTTATGTCCCGATTCTAAAGAAGAATTTAAGTTCATTAAATTTTATATATAAAAGTTTCAAATATTGGTTTTAAAAGGCTTTTCTATTAAAAGATGGTAAAATTACATTTTTTTTTGAAAAATACTTCTTTTATCAGAAAAAAATGAATTTGTTATTATATTATGTCTAATAAACACATAATATGGATTCTAAAATTATATGGAGTATATAAAATTCAAAATTCAGTTAATAATATTCATAACCGCTTTTTGAACGGCTAGTATGGTAATTCGTGGTACGCTCAAACTCGGTGTTCCGTGTAGCGCAAGCTAATGAATTACTTTAAAGAAAATAACTTACTATGAAATCTTAGGGTGTTATAAAAATGGATCCTTGGCCCACAAAAAAATTCATTTGTGGGGGTCCTATGCAGAGCGACGACCACCATAGCGAGTGTGCAACATGGATAAATACAATTCCTTTATAGTTCTGCATCCCTTTATATTTTTGATGTTTATGGAATGGCTAGATTCATTTATTTAGGACTTTAAAAATTCATAAAGCCTTTTAATTTTAAATGAAAACTTTTCCAGACCCAATAATGACAAAATGGATCCCATTATAATCAATCCCATTGTATCCCAATGTTTTGAATACAATAGAGTCATTCAAATCAAAACGTAAAATCTTCTAGAGGAATCTATGAAGCCAATCACTATATATAACACCCAAAAAATCAGTAGGATACAAAAAAACATTTTTGGACCTCCAAATATGACTCATAGTCACTCACAAGTGGCAATACATTCAACAAAAAAGATTCACTTTGAAAAATGGCTCATACCATGCACACAAAGTTCATAGCTTCTGAAGTGTTCTCAACACTAGATTGCTCCAATAATTGAATCAGAGTGGGGACCTCTTTTACAAGACCATCCATTATATTCGATGTCAATGAGATTTTCAAAATAAGGAGAAAGATCGATGATAGAGATGATGGGGAATTATAAAAGGAGAACAAATTGAGGGAGTTGTAAATAAATTCTCATGGACTGGTCAACTAGTGATTCAAGGTTTATCTCTACATTCATGACTTTATTGACCTCTAAAGTGAGAATCCCTTATGGAATAACACTCTCTTGATTAATTTCAAGGAGTAACTTATATGGCCCATTAGAAACCACCTTTTGGGATTTTTATCAAGTGATTCTTTAATTATAGGAGTATAATATATCTTGATCTCCTGCTGATATATTTATTTGGAATTATTTTCTATATATAAAGATGTTTAAGTCATAAATATTGATTAGAAAACTATGTTTAAGCAGACTAATTTATCATGAATTAGGATACTTACATCCTTCCAACTCTTTATTTAAATTACTACATTCATTTAAATAGTTGGGTATATTGATATGTGTGATCATGTATTCCTCTATCAATGGGGTTTCAAGAAGATTATTAGGCCCTATTGAATATCTGCCAGTGAGAACAAAATTTTAGATACTTGAATCAAGGTCCAAATTCATCCTTTCTTCAACTCTACCGTCCAAGGCCCTGATGGGTTCCCCTTCAGAAGGCATGGGAACCACAAAACTCTAAAGGGTTGATGTATTGATGTTTGTGGAGGTTATAATAGTTTCTTCTCAAACCCATGCACCATCAGGGAAGTAGCTTTCAAATAAATTAAAACAAAAGTGTAATGTTTAATTGTGAGTCTTGAGAAAATATGGTTTTTATTAAGTTTTCCTTATTCTATTCATAGTCATCCTTGATAATTAATATTCTAAAACAGATGATTAGTGATGGAATAGTGAGCACCGCCTGGGAGTTGGTAGTTACCACCTCTATATACCCTATTAAACTTGGATCACCCTCATCCCCTGTAATGTTTTTACCTTACACCATGCCTCGACCATCCACTATGATGGAACTTCCCTTGATATATTGGATAGGGGTTTTAAATGGTCAAGATTATATAATTTTTAGTGTATAAAATTATATGTTTATATTTTTACTAGAATTTCTATAGTATGGAAGGAACCCTATGTCATATCTTAATGGATCCTTATATAATTAAATTAATTTGATTGTATTTTTATGAAATATCTAATTTTATGGAGATTTTAAAGTGGGTTTGTGATTTAAAAAAAATTAAAACTATGTTACTAAGAGAGGGAAACTAGTTTGACCAATTGTGACCCGGGTGAGTGTCCCTTAATGCTCAACCGTCATCACTCTCAAGGGAAGTGGTAAGGATCATTGATTACTTAATTTATATGTATAGAAAATAATTTTTTATGTGAGTTCTTATGAGTTCACCACCTATTATTTGATCGATCAATGATATTTATTACCATCTATCCCAAAAAATCAACAAAATTGTGTTCTTGTAAAATTCAAGATCAATCAAGGCATCACGTCAACAAGGTGATGAGATTACCAAATTTGTGTCTATGTTACAATTTTTCTAAAGAAAAAACATGCATATTAATGGGTTCTATATTCTATATTTCATCAATCAACACAATTCATAATCATTCTCATGAAATAAAAGGGGTGAGAAAAGAGACAAACACAGTCAAATCATCACAAGATCTGGGTTATACAAGAAATCATGAATATTCATTTTAATTTCGTTTTTATTTGATTATACCAGCATAAACACAAAATAAAAAGGTTTAAATGATTAAAAATAGGTAAGAAACCTTAATATTCATTACCTTATAATTATTACAAATGAGGATTTAAGAATTAAAATAAAGAAAACACCCTATATTAATATTTATGAGGTTAAAATTATATGATGGGGAATAGTATGAAAATAGATGAAGAAATTCCTCCAAATAGGCTCACCCTTACCCCTGTTCATACCAACCTTTCCAACCAACCATGGAGTGTTTTTAAAGAGAAATTTGTAATTTTGGATTCAATGTTCTATGGGTGTAGGGGGGTTGTTCATGATATATTTTTCCACCCCATTGATTTGATTGGATGATTGACCAAAACATGTGAAATTGAATTTAAATTAAATTTAAAGTTCTAAATTTTATTTATCTATTAATTGACTTTGAAATCATCCCACTTGGATTCTCCAAGTCCCGGTTATGACATAATTACTACATGTAGGTTCAATCTGTCTCACCCAGAATTTCTTCACTTTGTAGGCCTATTTTGAGCCACTTTTTCTCATATCCATCCATTGGCCCAATTGGAATGATTGAATCCATGTAATCATAGAATCCTACAAAAAAAGTAATTTTCATACTTAGATGATTACATATAATGTTTTGATAAAAATAATGAACTTCTCTCAATTTAGTCTATTATATATTTATATATTTTTAAGCATGTTTTCAATACATGAATTAAAAATATACATTTAGTGAAAATTATGTAATAATGGGATACTAATACATACAAAAAATTTAATTAATAAGTATAAAGGTGATAATATATGATATATCACTGTCTGATCATGCCCCCACACCTAAACTTTTGTACTACTAGGAAAAGTCCAATATCATAATCAAGTCCCATTCCAAAATAAAAGGTGAGAAAACTTTAAATATTATTTGGAAATTAAATCCATAATATATCATTTATGAAATAAATTTTCCTATCATCATTCTTCTCTCACATTAAAATTCTTCCAACTTCATTTGTTTACCCCTGCAATATATTTCAACCAGCCTCAATTTTAAATTCTCCTTCTTCACTCTAGGAACTTATGAAAGTAATCTTATGATCATTTCCTAGAATTAATTTGATCTTACCATAGACATTATGATATCCTAAGTTCTATACTATTAGATATTAGTGTGATACACAAGATCACTTCCAATAGTTTTTTCTAAGGTTTAAGGGTTGGTGGGATTTTATATTTAAAAAATATAAGGTAGAAGACGGTTTTTCAATCTCTTAAGTACAAAGTACGTCAAAATTTAGCATTTTTCAAAATTAATGTACTCAATCAACCCCTCACAAATTTTATCACTTACAACTCAGTCTCCCCCTTTCCCATTTATGTGGGTATCATCCAATGAATTATTAATAATGAGTATGTATTCTATTTTCACCATTTCTTTTTCTTTTATTCTGTTATTTTTTTCAATGTAAGGAATTATTTTTTTATATAAATTTTTTTTTGGAGATAAAGAAGAAAACATGTTTAAAATAATGATATAATATTTCTTGTGAACCCAATTCCATAAAATATTTAGTCACCCTTTCACTAAACCCATAACAATGAATCTTTCCCAAAAATTCCCATGGAAACACCTTCTCCCCAACACATGATAAAAATAAAACAAGAATGTGAACAAGAGATGGGTAGGTAAGAAAACATTATCTTGTAATGTGGATTGCATAAAATATATTTTATGGTATCTAAGGATTTATAAGGGTAAAATATCATGGTGGACTAAAATAAAGGGTAATTGTATAGAGGGGGTTTTCAATTAACAATATCCCCAATCCTGAATGTATCATACTTGAATCTTATGGATTCAAATAGAATTAATTCAAGATCTAGTATCTCTATAAGACCTAAGGATTTTAATAAAGTGATATAAAATTAATAATATTAAATAAAGGTCTTATGATGTCTCTTAGGTAATGGACTTAAATATTGGTCAGTGTTAATGATACATGGGTTTCAAAAATCCATTAAAATCTTAAGAATGGTCTGAAAATATAATGTCTTGAAAACATATTGCATACCAGAATTCATTTGAAATAATTTTTCCAAAAACAATGGAATTTTCCACATAATTAACCAAAGGATGGAAAATGACTTTTCATATTCTATTTAAGATTAATGTTTATATAAAAAAATAAAACTAAGAAAAAGAAATCAAAAAATGTAAACACCACAATTTTCCCTAATATGTACTTACATGGCATGTAAAAATAGATACATGATGTGTGGTTTTTTTTAATTTAAATTATAATTATATTATGCCTCCATCCCCAACACCTAAAAATTAAATTTTCCTCAAAGAAAAAACTTTAAATAAATAGATAAGTAAATAAAGTTAGGGAGAAGGGACAGTCTGCTAAGTGGTTTCATATATTGTATCCATCAGCTATATTTACTCAATTTAATTGTTTGTAAAATAATCATAGACTTGTGTAATTATATTCCCATTGATGGAAATCTATCATCTACTCTACTCAGGAAAAACCAATATTGTACCAAAAGGGTAAATGTGAGTAATAGTATAATGATCAGGCCATTGGAAATGAAGCTTGCTTAGGAGAATCTTTGGCTTGGAATTTCACATGTGGACCTTCTCACTAATATAAAACTTCTACTGATGAATCATCTTGTCATGGATATCCATTGTACTCTCTTTATAGATCTAGTATTTCTCATAGGAATCACATTGAATTTATTCCAACTCCTAAATCTGCAACTTCCTATGCACACCTACATCTAAGAGATTCATATTACATTATTTAACAGCCCATTATGAATGATTATATACCTCTATATGAAGGTGAAAAGACTTTTCGAACACAATTCAATATATTTATATTCTAATTAGGGTTTTAAAATTTTTACAATATTCTCAAAGTGCATCATCCAAGTGAAAACTGCAATATTTATTGTTGGGTATACCATTTTTTCCAAGATTCTCCTAAATTATCTATATGAAATTTATTCTTGTACATTAGTTTAGGGGTGATATGAATCAAAGACTTTATGAAAAACCTTATTATCCTAAATAGGTTAAATACCCTGATAGGGGGTCAATTAGGGTATAAAAAATTAAAACAACTACCCCTTAGGATCTTGTTTCATTATTAAACAAAACACTCTTATCTCCCTTTCACATAGAAATGTATGAACAGAAATAAAATCACGCATGAGACATGGTGATTCTACTTAGTTCACCATCACTGGGATATGTCCAAGGTGTAGGTTATGGGCATAGTGGAAGCGCGTGATGGGCGGTGCCCCAATTTAATTTTCACCATAATCAATGATCAATCCAAAATCTATAAGAAGATGAGCACTGTAATCTACATAATTGAGTTAAAGAAATAGAAAAAGAAGAATTCTGTTAGAATCGAGAGAGTAGAATCAACCCATATTTTTTATAATTAATTTAATTAGATAAATAATTACCAATAAAGAACTCTTTATTCATTGATGTGTTTGGCGAAAGATCTGTGGTGAACCGTCCTTGGGTTATAGAAACCAAGTATAGATTTCCTCTGGTGGTGGCCCACACATGTTCCAGAAATATTTAGATGATGTTGAAGGAGTCTCTTGGTGCTAGCATGGAATATCATTATGCTTGCATCATCTGCCTTGAGAATCACTTCCAAAAAGTTCTCCTTGATCAGGTGGAAGAGGATTACTCACTGTTCTTGAGAGCATTCTTGGAGAAGGGAGCTCTCAAGTATTGAGAGGATTCTATATAAATCATTATGCACAAACACATCGGCTAATGATAAAATAATATAATTTGGTATTTATATTTCTAGGGTTAACATAAAATAATTTCACAATTGACCTTATTATTATTTAATCCTAGCAAATCCCCATGTCAAATAATAATAGTAATATTATTATTTCTTGATATGTGATTAACTTGTGAATTATAATTAAATATTATTCAATTAAATAATATTAAATATTGTCATTTCTCACTAGACCATTAAACCTGGCCCTCCATTCCTCCACAATATTTATTTGGCCTTGAATAATGTCAATTAATTTTTTAAATAAATATCTATGCATTATTCTCCAATAAATAAATAAATATTATATTTATAAAACAGTAAATAAATATTTATATACAGTCAAGAAAATGTGAATAATTATTAAATAATGAACGGGAATAATATTTATTCAACATATTAAATAATAAATAATAATATGGTATTTAATTGAGATTCTGGATACACTTAGTGTGTGACCCTCTAGGCCTCTTTCTCAGTGGCATTAGGTGGAGCAGCCTAAATTTTAAGGTTAGTGTCTATCAACACACCAAGGAACCCATAGAGAAAGAAGTTAATGTCATAATGACCTGTCACCTCATACAAATTCGTACCATGTAATATAATCACTTTATCACAATATCTCAAATCAAGAAGGTTTCATGATAGTGCCATAAACCTATATGCTCGATATCTCTTTCTTTGAATTTATGGAAATACAACTATCATATAGAACACAATGGCCATGGATTTATTTAGGATATATCTTTTCCATCAAAGGGTATGAGATATTAACTTCCATTAATGAACATAGGGGATAAATACTTTCTCACATTATTCCTTAATGTAATATTACTAATGACGCGCCCAACATATCCTACTTCGCCATGAACATCTGTCGTCGCAGTTTTTATCAATAAATCTAAGTGCGTGAATCATAATAATAATTAATAATAATCTAAAATTATAAGTACCAATACACATGTTTGTATATAAGAACATCTAATGACACATAGAAATGTGGATTTCATGCCAGCTAGTCTCATTCTCAAAATATCCATACTAGATATTACTAAGGGTGTACATCATGAGAAGGTGTATCAAAGTCCTAAGAGTCTCCATCCCTGATATCTTGTATCATTTGTGTCCCTCAAATGATATCATCCAGCTATAGAACATATATTCAAGAATAGTGTTGTAGCACTTCCAGGTTCTCATCATAGCAGGGAACTGTTATGACCTTTTAGTGTGCTAGATACTCTTAGAACATTATCAGATACTATGTTATATAAAATAACAATAATTATGTGATAAGTAGTATATTAATATTCAAAACCATGAATAAAAGTTATCATAAAGTATAAAGAAGTTGGTTCTAGGGCACCAACTCCAACAGAATCCCACTTTCACTAAATGAAACTACTAACAACATTTAGTCTCCTAGATCTCACATAATACTCACGCTTCTATTGAGATGGGCCTTTACTCAAGGGGTATTCCAAGTTCTCTTATGTGGGTACTATTTTCACTACAACTTCACACCTTTGATAGAAATCCCTTAAGAGGTGATACTTTCAGAGTATATGTTTTGTCTGTTGGTTTGACCTTGTCTCTATTGCAATAGTCACAACTACATTATTATCACAATACAATGTGATAGGTTATTTATTGCTAGGTACCACATCAAGCTCATAGACAAAATTTTAAATCCAAATATATTCCTTGGCTATATCAAAACCCACTATATACTCAAACTTTTCTGTAGAATCAGCTACAACTGACTACTTTGAAATCTTCGAACACATAGATCCTATGTTGAGATAGAAAACATATCCTGATTGTGACTTTATATCATTTTGTTCTGTCTAAAAATCAACATCAACATACCCTCTGGTGAAAACCTCCTCATCTCCTCTATACACCAAGAACATATTCTAATTTCTTTTAAGATACTTAAGGATAGTTTTAGTAGCAGTTTGATTTTGTTCTATTGGATATTATTGATATCTTCCTACCATGATAAATGCATAGTAAACATCAAGTCTAGTACATAACATGGAATAAATTATTGATCATATCTCTGAAGTGTATGAGATCTTACTCATTCTATCTTTCTCCTGTTGTGTCTGGGGACACGTTTTCTTAAGAAGATGTAAACCATGTGACACTGGAACCAATCCCCTCTGGTATTGTTCCATACTAAATATATTTAGTATCTAGTCAATATATGTAATATGTCTTAGTCCAAGAATCCTCTTGGATCTATCACAAATGATCTTGAACCCAAAAATGTAGGTTACTTCACCTAAGTTTTTAATGGAGAAACACTTGTTTAACTAGTCCTTAACAGATTATAAGATTGGTATATTGTTTCCAAAAAGTAATATGTCATCAACATAGACTACTAGTGTAATGAACTCATTCACATTATACCTCTTGTAAACACATGGCTCACATTTATTCTTAATGAAAAAAAATTCTTTTATGGATCCATAGAATTGAATGTTTTGTGACCTGGATGCTTTCTACAATCCATAAATTGATCTTTACAACTTGTAAATCCTTTTTCCATCACCTAGAGTCAAAAACCATTCTATTTGTGTCATATATACATCTTCCTAAAGGTTCCCATTGAGGAATGAAGTTTTTACATCCATCTACCAAATATCATAGTCATGGTAATCTACTATAACAAGTATGATTTTGTTAGGTTTAAACATGGAAACTAGTGAAAACGTTTCATTATATTCAATTACCTAGCAGTGTTTAAAAACTTTTGATTCTAGCCTCACTTCATAGGTACTTACTTTACCTTATATGTCCAATTTTCTATTGAATACCTATTTGCATCCAACAGGCTTTACATCAACTAATGCATTGACCAAAACCCAAACTTGGTTTTGATATATGGAATTCATCTTAGAATTCATATATTTTATCCATCTTGCAACATTTGAGCTCTCTATTGTCTCCTTGTATGATAGAGGTTCATCATTGTCCAAAAATAATGATTCACCATCCTTGATGACTAGAAAACAATATCTCTCTGGTTCCCTTACCTCTCTTACACTCCTACACAGTACAAGTGTTTCAAGAACTACATCTTCCACACGGACCTGTGGAACTTGTTCATGTACCAACTTCTATGTATCTTTAGAATCAACTTTATCAAATTCAATGTTTATCACACTATCCTTTTTGAGAATGTGCTCCCTCTCAAGAAATATGTCTTGTTTGGAAATATTCACTTTCTTTTCTGAGGGGTTTTATAGGTTGTATCCCTTCATTTCTTTAGGATAAACTATAATTATACACTTTGTTCCCTAGGTTGGTAGTTTGTTTCCTAATAAGGCCTTCACAAATTCCTCTCAACCCAATACATAGGTATGTGATAAAATGGGTTTCTTTTCACTCTATAGCTTGTAGGTAATTACATTTTCCACTTTATTTGGTACCTGGTTTAATGTGTATGACATAGTTTGTAATGAATATCCCCAAAAAGATAATGGAAGATCTGTATGAATCATCATTGACCTTACCATGTACAAAAAGTTACGATTCATCCTTTCACTAATACCATTCCAATGTGGTGTATAAGGTGGAGTGAGTTTAAATAGAATCACAAACTCCCATAGAAAGTCGATGAACTCTTGGTTAACATATTCACCACCTCTATCTGATCAAAGATTCTTTATCTTCTTACCAAGATGATTATCTAATTTATTCTTGAATTCCCTGAATTTATAAAATGACATGGACTTGTACCTTATCAAGTAGATATAGTCATATCTACTCAAGTCGTTATTAAAAGTTATGAAGTAATAATATCCACCTCTAGATTCTACGAGAAATAGTCCATAGAAATCAGTATGTACCAATACAAGAAGCTTGGTGGCCCTTTCACCCTAACCACAAAATGGTGGTTTGGTCATTTTTCCTTGTAAATATGTATGAAATCTATCAATTGGTATTAGCTCAGAAGAGTCTAAATAACCATCTTGATAGAGATTTTTCAAATGCTTCTCATTTACATGACCAAGATGATGATGCCAAAGTTGGGTGTTATATGAGTCATGTGAATTTGATTCATTATCAATTGCCAACACTTGGTTTTTGTAATTTAATACATACAGGCCGTTATTTAAATGTTATAAATCATAACAAATGTTGTCCTCATAAACTAAAAAACTTTATTTATGAACTTGATAATAAACCCATTTGTGTCTAAAATTGATATAGAGATTATGTTTTTGTAACAGTATATACATAATAAAAATCACATAAAATCAAAATCATTATCGTTGTAAATGAAAGGTGGAAGTAACCAATGGAAAGAGTATTTATCCTCTCACCATTTTTAGCTCTCAAATCTACCTCTCCCTTAGAAGTCTTTCAGAATCTACTTGGTTCCTATATTTGGATAAAGATGTTAGAACCACATGTTGTATCTAATAACAAATGTGTAAATTTGGAAGGATTTTACTTTATAACAAACGCATCTTTATCTTGTCCATGCTTTTGGGTGAATTTCATCTTCCAGTGTCCTCGCTTGCCACATGAAATACATAATGCCTCCTCTTCCTTTCCCAACCTTTGGATATTTTTCTTCTTGGCAGGACAGTTCTTGGGATATTTAGATTGTTTATAAGTCTTGGTCCCCTTTTCCCTTTCCTTTATTTTCTTATTCACCATAAGGTCCATGGGTTTATTATGCCCCATGTCCTTATCCACTTGGTTAATTAAATTATTTATTGATAATATTATAATTCTTAATAAAACTAGATAGGTTATTGGGTGGTGATGAAAGTATGAGATCTGTACACAACTCATCCAAGAATTTAATCCCTAAGATGTGAAGGTGTTCAATGGAGCCAATAATCTTGCCTAAATGAGGCCTAGCTGGAGTAAAATCTCCAACTTAGTTGTGAACAAATCATTAGAGATCTCATAACTCTACTATCTCTCATTTTCTTCATAGAGATTCTGAAGGTGATACATCATGCTATATGAATCAATTTCCTCATGTTTCTTTAAAAGCACCTTGGACATGGATGATAGCATGAAGCATTGAACATATATAGCATAATTTAGATGCTTCTCATAGAGAGATATTTCTTCACCAATTGTCTCATTTTTAGGAAAAATGTTAAAGGTTCTTACATCACATATAATATATTTTTATGTTGAAGGATGACACGTAGGCTTCTTTGCCTCTCCTATAAATTCGTGTCAGTGAGAAGGTTTTCCTTCTCAAGTATAGATCGAAATGATATGTTTGATGTCATTTTTAATGTTGTTTCTACAAATAATATAAGTATATATTTAGTAATTTATCAGATAAATTTATACAAATAAATAATTATTATATTTATTAGTCTCCCACTATTTTATAGATTCCTAATATCCCTCACCATTGGCTTTGGAATATCATATTTCTTGGATATAGTAGTTATAAGGATCCATATTTCCTTTATCATTACCCTAACTTTGGTTGGTCAAGAAACTTGGATGGTTTTAGGTAGGCATTCCAAATTCCAACTTTATTAACTCACAGTTCCTTGATCTGCTGAGTAGACTCCCCAATCCTGAAATCATTAATTTTAGATTTCCTCAACTTTTTTACTCTCATTTAGACCAAGTACTACTTTATAATTCAACCCTAGATGTAAACCAAGTTAATTCAACCCAATACCTCATGTTATAATTCCCCAATAATTGAAAGCACCCCAAATTTGTCTGGTCAAGAACTTTGAACTATGGTTCGATTCTAACCAAAGTAATGGAAGGCAATACTGACTTAATATTTTATTGAGGTATTTTATCCTTTATAAATAAATTTCCAATTATTATCTATATTTCATGCTTGGTAATATTAATTGGGATTACTTAACTGATTAACCATTTCTTAGATAATATTTATGCATAAGTATGTTTATTTTAGTTCTATCTTGCATTCTTGTTAATTCATTAATTATGTGATTGTGAGAAAACATCCCAAATTAAATAACCATGAAACTGACATAAATAAAATAAAGGGACTGATCATGAGATTATACTAATGGTTATTTTATCTAGAAGTTGATAAACTAATCATTTAACTAGGGGAGAAAAACCTTGAACCAATTGATGTTCATGTTTACAACTTTCCACCTGCCCACCTTTGTATATCCTTAGATTAGTTTTGGCTCAACTCTAAACATTAACTACCTCCACTAGCTTGGGATCTCCATACATTACATATTAATTTTCCTCACACGTAGGTGAGGGGAAAAAGGGGATTACATAAATGAAACCATGGGCATGCAGGTCCCACATAATAATGAGGAGAGAAGGCACGCAGGACAATAATTTAATTTAATTATAAATTAAATGAAACCAATCACATATATAAGGTCTAGTCTAGCACAAGATCATCCACATGCATTGAACATATTACGCATTTAATAAAACTAGAATTCAATCCTTTAATCATTCTTATTTAAGATAAATTGTTCTTGAATCGATTAATTATAATCTTTAATTAATCAATCTTTTTATCTTAATTATTATCTTAATTTCCTTGAGATTCTCATCCATTATAATTTTAAACAAATTAAATATATTCATTTAAAATTAACCTTGTATATAAATGTACCTTGGAGTAAACACAGTTAATACCTATCCAAATCTACCCAACATGTATTATACTCTTATACTTTTTTACTCTTGTGACATATGGCATACAAGACTTACCACATACTTTCATGATGTATACTTCACAGATGATTATACAAATTACATGATTTTTTGGTCACATGTTATACTTCAATATACGTAACAACCTGTAATATAACTCATACATGATAGGCATATCTTAAAAATTATGTAGATATTAATTAAACATTTACATATTTATGTATATTAAAACCTATCACATGGAATGTCCTATCTTTATGACCACAGGGAAGTACATGTCTCGAGGTTTTCATAGTAAAATAAATAAATTTTAAATCTTCATAACTTGGTATAACTACATGTTGTATAGACCTGATTTACATGGCTTGTACACCTCTCACTGTCTATCTGAGACACACGCCTAGGGACTCAGTGTGTAATCTGTGCCTCAGAAAATTTGGAGTACACGACATGTCCAATGGGACACACACAGTGCTGACTTTGTGTTAAACATTCACCTTTCATGTAGGTTTTTTATTGAATACATAGACCATGTTTTATGAAAATGGACCACACATTGTGTCAAATGGGCCACATAGCCTATAGTCCTACTGACAGTGTTCCAGTCTGTACTAGTCAACACACGGTGTAAGAATTAACTACACCGCATTTCATTAATGTACATGGGCTGATTAATTTTAGAATTAACTCCTGGTACATTAAAGTCAACTAACTATTGTGTAACTTCAGTTACACAGTGTGTAATACTGTGTTATATGGGTAGAATCCTTGGATCCTCTAGATGAGTTCCTTGATTTTATTTTAATAAAAAAAAATCAAACATCTTAATTATATCTATGAGAAACGAATAAGGAAGAGACAAATCTCACAATTCATGTTAAAAGAAAGATTAATCTTGAATTGAAAAAAAAACTAAATTATAAATGAATAAATCACAAATGAATCTAAATAATTATAAACAATTATGTACCTAGATCTGATAACAATTATAGACTCTGATCGCATTGGAAGCATTCGATGGGTGGTGCCCAACTATAATTTTTTCATTAATCAATTATCAATCTGAGATCTATACAATGATGAATGTCATAATCCATGAAATTGAGTCAAAGAAATAGATAAAGAATAATTGCGTTGGAACCAAGAGAGAGGGATCAACACATATTGGTTATAATTAATTTAATTAGATAAATAATTGTCTCTAAGGAATTCTTTTTTCATTCATGTGTATGGAGAGAGATTTATGGTGAATCATATTTGTGTTATAGAAACCAAGTGTATATTTTCTCTAACAGTGATCCACATGGGTTCCAAGAATCTTTAGACATCGTCGATAGTGACTTCAGGTGGTAGCATGGAATATTCTTGTGCTTGCATTGTCTGCCTTGATCGCCTCGAGAATTGCTTCCAAAGCGTTCTCCTTGATCCGATGGAGGATGATTTCTCACTCTTCTTGAGAGCATTCTTGGAAAAGGGATCTCTCTAGGCTTGACAGGATTATCCTTCAATCATTGTGTTCAACCAAATCAACTAATGAGAAAATAATATAATTGGGTATTTATATTTCTAGGGTTAAAATTAAATAATTTCACAAGTGAAATTATTATTATTTAATCCTTGAAAATCCCCATGTCAAATAATATTAATAATATTATTATCTCATGAAATATTATTAAGTTTTGAATTATAATTAAATATTATTCAATTAAATAATATTCAATATTATCATTTCTCACCATACCATTAAACTCGGTCCACCATTCCTCCACAATATTTATTAGGCATTGAATAATGTCTATTTATTTTTAAAATAAATATCACTACATTATTCTCTAATAAATAAATAATATTATATTTACTAAACATCAAATAAATATTTATATGTGATCAATCATACAGGAATAAATATTAAACCACACATGGGAATAATATTTATTCAACTTGTTAAATGATATATAATAATATATTATTTAACTGAGATTCAAGATACACTTAGCATGTAACCCTCTAGGCCTCTTTCTCAGTAGCATTAGGTGAAGCAGCCTAAACTCCAAGATTAGCATATAGCAACGTGTCAAGGCACCCATGTAGAAATAAGTAAATTCTATAGAGATAAGTTACATCATATGAATTATTACCATGTAATATAATCTCTTTATCACAATATCCCAAACCGAGTAGGTTGCATGCCAGTGCCATTAACCTATATGCTCGATATCACTTTATTTGAATTTCTAGAAATAGAACTTGCCTATAGAACACCATGGAAAAATTTATTTTGGATATATAATTTCCAACAAATGGCCTGATATATTAACTTACATTAATGAACATAAGGGATAAATCCTTTCTAGAATTATTCATTAATGAAATATTACTCGTGATGCACCCAACATATACTACTTCTCCACGAACATCTATCGTTATGGTTTTTGTCAACAAATATAAGTGCACAACTCATAATAATAATTCATAAAAATCTTAAAGTCTAAGGATCAATAAACACATCCGCATATAGGAACAGATAATGACACATAGAAATGTGTATTTTCTACTGTCGGGTCCTGTTATCATAATATCCATACTAGATATTACTAAGGACGTACACCATGATAAGGTGCCTCAACGTCATATGAGTCTCCACCCCTGATATACTATATAATTTATGTCCCTCAAATGATATCATCCAGCTATATAACATATATTCAAGAATAGTGTCATAGCACTTTTGGGTTATCATCATAATGGGGAACTGCTTTGGCCTTTTATTGTGATAACTTCTCTTAAGACATTATCACATACTATGTTACATAAAATAACAATCATGATGTGATAGGGAGTTTATTAATATTCAAAACCATGGATAAAAGTTATCATAAAGTACAAATAAGGTGGTTCTATGGAACCAACTCCAATATAAGGAGCATACAATGACAATGTGTTAACGTACCAAATTTACTAAGGCTCGCTTTCAATTCATAGTTCAAGCTAGATCACTTCTATTCCTAGTCTCACTAAAGGATATCTCACTACCTTCCCAAGGGTCACTCACTAACTCTCTTTCGATGGATCATTGTTAGTGGAAAGGATCACCTTCTTCCTATTCCTTTTCTTACTACTCTGGAAAGGATTCACACACTGTTTATGGACTTGTTGGTCCCTTCATTAGAGATAATGAATGCATTCTCACCTGTAGGTAGATTCCCTTTTGTAGTTATACTTTCATCCACTTGATGAATACCACTTTACCATAGTTGTAAAGGGCAGTCCCTTTTAAACACTTTTTCAATGCTCACTGCCTTCACGAAGCTCACACATCCTTCATAAAAATGCCCAATTATTCACAAGAATATACTAACTTCATGAACCCCATAACTTTTTTGAACCTCACCTCTTTCATGAAGCTCAACCGTCCTTCATGAAGCAACCTCCTTTTTTGAATCTCAAACACTTTCGTGAATCTCACTTACCCTTCATGAAGCTCACAAATTTCGTTCAGTTTTTATAGCCTTCGATAACATTAATACATTCACGATACTTGCAACTTTTAGTCAGCTTTTATAGCTTTTGAAAACTTTCTTTCTTTTCAAAAATTTTCACAAGAACAAAAAAAATTAATAACCTTCATTAATATAGATCTTCATAATCTTCGTTAAGTCTTTCTATTCTTTTCTAAATGGGGTAGAGGTATATTTATAGTCATTTCCTACCTTCTAGAAGCTTCCATCCACATCATCACCTTTTCAAGAAGCTCAACAATTTACTTCTTAAAGCTCCATGTCTTTGTGAAGCACCATATTAATTTCCCATTTTTGAATCTTCTCGTAATTGTGGAGATCACTGTCATCCCTTCACATATTCACAATGCTCCACTTCATGCACTTCATGTAGGTTTGGAGATCAACGCTAACCCTTTGCACATTCATGATGCCCATTCAAAATGATTTACACCTTCATAAAACTTTATTTGAAAAACCTGGTATTTGAGAAAATAATACTTTTTCAATATTTTTATAATGAATTACAATAAATCCAACATCATTATGATACATAAAACCTCTAAATTTTGGAACCCAAAAAATTGGTAAATGCTAGGAAACAGTTCCACCAAGTATATAAAATTTTCAATACCACCTCTAGGGAATTCATTCTTATATCATGGATCTTTTTCAACATACCTTGTCAAAAATATCTGTAGAACTCCACAAATGACCATATAAATCCTCTTTTTCAACAAAATAATCAATCTAAAAACACTAAAATGTAAGCTAGAGGTATTTTTTCCAACAAAAATCATACATAAAAAGTATGTTTTTATGTTAATATTACTCAATATTTATCGATCTTAGAAGCCTTTTATTTCACCTATTTAGAGACATACTAAATATCCAATATTATGTATAAAAATACAAATGAATTTTTAAAATTCCTCATGAAGTAAATTACCCATGCATCAAAGATCTCACAAAATACCAGGGGTTGTAGGGGAATTTCATTCCCCTCGGAGATATTCCATGTGAATTGACTTTGTGTTCATGACTTAAAACTGATGGCAATCTCTATAAAATTTTATTTAATAAATTATAGAGTCAATGACCATTTTAGATGTATTTTGAGAGATAAAGTGGTTCCCACATAACAGAGTGTGGTAGAAATCCAAAACAAAGGTGGACTCATGGTTGGGGGAACATCGATGAGTAACCTAGTTACCATAAATTCTCTACAAGTATGGTTCATTCAAAATATATCATCATGACTCAGGCTTAATTATTTGGGATTATAAAGGAATAAAATCTTTGGGTACCCTAGATTCTACTAAAAATTTCACAATGTATGCAAACCAAGGGATAAGGTCTACTACATCACAAAATTGATCATCAAGGAATAATTATCCAACGGGAAGGTATGATTCGACGTGGTAGTCTAATGGTGGGGAAATCCTTGAAATTCGTTCAGTTTCAAAATTTTCTACTCCTCAATTATCTCAAATATTTAGGTCAAACTTCTGGAGGAGGATAATCCACCATATGAGGCGGGCATTAGCTTAAGTTTTCGAAAGGAGAAACTGAAGGGAAACATGATCATAAAACACAATGAATTTTTATCCAAGAATATATCAATGGAATTTATCCAATTCAAACATAATTGAAATAATTTATTTTTCAGTGGTCATGTAGTTTTCCTGGGCAGGGTCAAGGGTACGCGAGGTATATGCGAGGACATGAGGATCCCTCTCAAACCTTTTGTGACAAAACTTCCCCAACTTAAAATTTAGAGGAATCACACATAAGTTCAAAGGGGAGAACCCAAATTAGTGGTTGGATGATAGTAGGTGATGTGAGACTCATTTTTAATGAATTAAATTCTTCCATACATTTTTTATCAAAAATAAACTTGAAATATTTTTGAAACAATTGATACAAGGGAAGTGTGATATTACTAAATTATTTAATGAATCGGTAGTAAAAACTAGCCTGACCCAAGAAAAATCATAAATCAAGAAAAAAAATTATAAATTTAAGGGATGAAATTATTTCAATTTTTCATTTATCAAATTGAATTTTCTTACACAAAATAACATTCCTAGGAATTATCCCATGCTCTACCATGAAATGGAATTTCCCCTAATTTAATCTGAGAATTTTTTCAATTTAATGATGAAGGAAAGTTCCTAGTAGTTCTAAAAAATCATCAAATAAAGTTCGATAAACTATAAAAAATCCCTAAAAACTTCCTTACAATTCTCAAGATACCCATAAAATATACTCAATATACAACACTAAAAGTACCAGGATCATTACAAAGGTTGAATGGCATCTTCCTGAATGAAAATGTATTGAATGGATAGGTATATGATTTTTTTTCTTAATCCTCAGAGGATGTAAGGATTTCTAAATTACTTGAATATCCATCAAGTATAAAATAATGTGACTTTCCAGCCGATCGTTTTAACATGTGGTTAATGAAAGTTAGAGGGAAGTGGTTCTTTCACATGGATTGATTTAGTCAATGGTATTCAATAGAGACTCGTCGCCTATTTTTCATATTTGTTGGAACAAATTCATTCCATTCATTTAAAACTATGGTTATTACAATCTTATTAGGTGAAATTTTTACAAGGCTAACTCATATACTATCAGATATGGGATGGATGAACCTAGAAATAATTAATTTATTAACTTAAAATTTTACTATATCAAGGAGGGTGTAATTTAACGAGAATTTATCTTTCTTTACTCTTCATAAAAAATTATATGGTTTATAAAAATAGATGGGATAATTATAGTAATATCACCCAATCTCAATATTTAATTCTTTTTATACTCTCTCAAAAGGTCTAGCAATTTTTATTCCTAATCTGAAGAGAGTTTGTTGGCAATAATGATGTTAAATATTTTTATACCTTCATGATATTAATATTTTAAATTAGATAAAATTGGTTTTAATTCCAATTCATAGGGATTTTGGATTGAGAGTATGGATTTAGGGGAAGTGATTTCTATGAAATTTTTTATCTACTCAGGTTTATTCTCTACAGAAATTGAATTAATGGAAATAAGATTTGTAAAATCATTAATGATCATGGGTAACCTGAAATGAACACACTAATCAATTAAAAAAATAACACTTTTATGAACCCACACAACACTCAAGAGATTTATTATAACCCAAATCATCAAATAGTTAAGAAGAGGAAAATTAATCAGAGTATAGGTCAAGGAGAGATTGTTTTTTATTTCTATTACTAAACAGCACTTCTATTGAATTGATAAAATGAGTGGAGTTCTATTAAATAGGGTGTTTCATATCATAAATTATATTGAAACTTAACTTTTCTATACCAAAATCCAAATACATAATACCATTATGAATGTTGATGATTTTATTTTAAGTTTTATGGAAATTTGTTCCATGTATGAGGGGAGTATGTCCTTGGCTCCAGGTATCTTTCATCTCAAGGATATATTAAGTTTACAGGTAAGATGTGATTATTTATTCGCATGAGAATATGATCAATCACTCATGTTGTGTGTATTGTGATATTTTTGTAAGGTTTCATGATGATGACCATTGTTTGAAGCTCTCTAACCTACACAGATGTATACACATAGTGAGGCATCACATTAATTGAAGCCCCTAAATCAAGCATTGTAATAGAAAAGAAAGTATTATATATGGTTCAAGGTATCATAAAAGTTCCCAGATCCTTTAATTTGTAGGAATAATTGTTTTTATCAAGGATAATACATTCCATCAAAGTTTGACTCTCTTATTTCCCTTTAGTCACCGTATGTGGGTTAAAAGTTATTTACAAAATTTAGTCTAGTGAGAAATTTATTTAACTACATCCAAGAGAGGAATGTTAACTTGTGGCTTTTTAAATGTATTTATGATATATTTATCAATTTCAATATCAACATTTTTATTGGATTAAGAGATTTATTGGGGTAAGGTAAGAATAATGTATTTTTCATGGGAATCCTTAATGATAACTTTTTTTCAATTTCTGTTTTTTTTTTCTCTGCTTGAATATTTTGAGGGTAGAGAAATATAATTTCCAATAGGAGGACATGCCTATTATGTGGAACCATTGGAAGTAGAATTTTACTTTCCAGTATAAATTGTGATAACATATACATTATATTTTTCCTTGGTATTGTAAATAGGTTGGGATGGTAGTTTTTTCATAACCTTGCATCTTTATCTCACTGATGGTGTTTTCTAGTCTTCTCACTAGAGTTTATAGGTCTTGAATATCTAATTATGTGGTCTGATGGAACAGGAGGTTCTAGGATGTCATTTTATTCAATGTTTCCTTAATTATTGGCTCATTTTTTGGAAGATTATGATTTTTTAAATATGGAGAAGCATAATAAGGTTTCAAACCTTGTTCTTATTGATACCAATTCTGTTTAGGGTATCTTGAGTTTACCCCTTTTTTGTATTATGGTTATGCTTTCCACCTCAAGTTTGGATTTAAGATAAATGATTATTACTTTAATGGTGGTTCTTGTTAAAATGGTTTCATAAGAAATTATACTACACAGGAAATAGATAAATCAAAAAGTTGGGGGAACTGATTTGAAAAATTAGTGTTATCAAAAAAAATTACCACAATGTAATGGAACAGATGGAGAGTGTGAATTACCTTAATCCTAATCTGATTATCTTAAAAGATTATTAATTTATCAGTTTTATGATCTACCTTCTGATCTAGGGATTAATTTATTACCTCAATAAATCTTTGAGTGGCTATAGTTTCCCCTATAAAAAATTGTTGTGCATTTTGAGCCATGTTGGCTATTAATTCACAAGTGTTATCAGGGGTTTTAACCACTGGGGCACCATCAGTTATATTATCTATCATTCCATGATCCATGGGGACAATCCCCTCGTAATATTTTTGAATTAGAAATTTTACGCTAATTTGGTGGTGGAGTAACTTGATTTAAATCTTTTGAATCTATCTTAATATTCATGAAGGGTCTCTCCATGTGATTACCAAATTCCATAAATTTATTTTTTAATAAATTCTATTTATGAGGTAGGGAATAAATTTTATATAAAGAGTCATATAAAGTTATTATGCCCCACAATTATGGTAGGTAGATAGTATATCTATCCTTTTTCTACACCATTTAGGGATAAAGGGAAGTCCCTGAACATTATGAGGACCTCTAACACATTTTGGGATTTCATGATGAAGCACACTATATGAGACTCCTTGACATATTTTTGGGGGTCCTTGAGAGAAGGACCATGAATTTTAGGAAGGAGTTAGATGAAGCATGATCTTAGCTTAAAGTTGTTTGATTCTTTGGGATATTGGATTTATGCAACTTGGTACTCCACATCAGGGGTAGTTAGTTATTTTAAGGTTTTATAATATCCAGCCATGTTTTGGGGAAAATGTTTAGTTCACTCTTATATTATTTTATGACTACTTGTGGTTTAAAAATAGGATCATCAGTATTACTGGATTTTCCTACTTTATAAGAAATAATTTTTGAGTGTAATTACTTTTAAATTTCTAGGTCAATTTCAAGTAATTATTTTTTCTAGATCTTTTCATGAAAAAATGATTTCAAGTTTTTTTCATTTTTTCTATTTAGTAAGAATAGAAGGAAGAAATAAATCATACTTGAGAATGAAAAGGAAAATAAAAAAAAGAAAATAAGGAATAAAAAACCATTTTACTAAATAAAAGAGAAAAGAGAAGGGGGAGAGATAGACTACAAAAAACAAACAATAACAAAAAAACAAAATGGAATAAGGAAGATTGAAAGAAGTAAGAAACAAAAAAGGAAAAAAATAAATCAAAGGGAATAAATTATAGTGTCTCCCTAGTAATGGCTCCAAAATTTTATCACATTGTCAATGCATCAAATTAGATGTTTATATTTTTACTATATTGTTTTATTATAGCATGAAATCTAGGTTGTTTCTTGATAGAACCTTAGTTAATTAATTTTAGTTGTTTTTATTTTTATGAAATATAGAATTGGATAAAGAGTTTTTAGGGGGTTTATGATTTTAAAACAAAAATTGAAACTATGTTACTAAGTAAGAGAAACTAGCGGGAGAAATCGTGATCAACCTGGGTGAGTTTCCCTTGATGCTTAATCATCATCACTCTCAAGGGAAGTGGAAACAATCATTGATAGATTTATACATTCTGAAACTAGTATGTTATGTGATTTATTACTAGATTAACACCTACTATTTAATCATTCATTGACATTTATTATTGGTGACCTCTCAAAATAAATGATTTATATTGATTTAAGAACCAAACCCAATCAATTTATCATGTCAACAAGGTGATGGGATTACCAGATTTGGGTTTATGTTTTAATTTTTATCACAAAAGAATGCATATTTCTAGATTATAACTTCTTTATTTCATTTATCGATGTTTTCTATAAGCACGATCATGAAATACAAGGAGTGATAAAAGAGGAAAACACACTCAAATCATACCAGGATTCATGTTATTCATGAAATCATGATGATTCAGGTTCCTTTGATTTGTATTTTGAAATACTAGAATAAACACAAAATTAAAATTTATAAATTAAGAATAGTATACAAATAACCTGAAAATTAAATTATCTTCCAACTATTACAAAAATGTGGCTTGGATTATAGCAAATGACATCACATAGATTGATTACTAGGAGATTTAGAAGTACATTATGGGTAAGAGGATTCAAATGGATGAAGAAATCTCTCCAATTCAAATCACCCTTACCCCTAGTAATTACATGATTTCCAATGAGACATGGATTGTTTTTAGAGAGAAATTTGGAAAGTTTTATTCATTAAAATTCAATGGTATATGGGTGTAGGTGAGCTTCTCAAGATAGATTTTTTCATCCATTTGATTTGACTAGATTATTGAACAAAACACAAGAAATTGACTTGAAATTAAATGGAAATTTTTAAATTCAAGTTATCTATTAAAATATTTTTAAATCAACCCAATTAGATTCTTCAAGCCCAATTAATGGCTCAATAATTACAGGAAGGTCAAATCTATCTCACCCATAATTTCATCACATTGTGGGCATATATTTCTTAGACCTAATCATTGGTCCAGTTGGATGAATTTAATACCCATGATCGTAGAATAATAAAAAATAGAATTTTAACTTTTGGATGAGTGTATATAATGTTAAGATAAAAATAGGTAACAGCTATCAAAATAGGCCATTGTATAATTGAAACTTTATAATCATGGTTTCAACACACAAATTAAAAATATACATTGAGTGAAAGGGATTTAATAATGGGACACCAAATCCCATAAAAATGTAATGCATAAGTATAAGGGTGATAATATATGATATATCAATGTGTGGCCACAAGATCATTGAAAGGAGGCTCGTGGATCACATTAGATAAACTCGATTCCTAGTAAACTCCTTTTGCAACAGTTCAAAGCTCAATAACATCTATGTTTGATGGGTGACCCTCAAATTTATGTGAGGATTATGAAAATATAATGGAACCTATTATAAAAAGAGAAGTCAGTGATCATTACATAATATCACAATCCTATATAGTTGTCATAATTGGAATCTTTTATCATCCTTCATTGATGGGAGTAGGTGGGGTTATCACTATTGATATATTTTTTTCTAAAGGTATGGTCTCATAAACATGGATCTAAACTCCACATATGGTATTTTCCCCAATATCTATAGGATTGGACTCAAATCACTTAAGTTATGGGAGATATATGGATTCTATAATAAATAAACATAGTTATATATGCTTAAATATAAAGGATAGATTGTGAAAATTAACCATGATAAAAGATATGTTTGGAAAATAACTTTTCTCTATGCCGATATTTTAATTAAAATGGTGTAATAATAGTATATTCCATATCAAATATCAATATCATAGGAGACAAGAAATAATGGTCACCCTTTATCTCTTCCTGCATGAGTCTCTAGCCCATAGATAACTCCCCTGACTTTGGAGGACATGATCTCTCCACCACAATTGGTCTCCCAAATATAGTATACCTTGGTGATTTCATTAGAAGAAACACCATTTCCACCCTCTAGAAATTGAGATGATTTTTTTTATCAGAGTTAGTATACTATTTTGAATAAGAAAATAATAATTAATCTGTTATGAGACTTACATATTGAGATCGATAAATTCATCACACTCATCAGAAGATCAATTGACCACCCTTTCATTGATACCTTACTCCATCATTTCCATTACCCATTTTAGGGAAGGAATATGGATTTTAGTGGAATAAAAAAAATCTCCATCTCTTGGATTCACTTTCCAACCTCTGTAGGATTTGAATCATAATTGAATTATTGGGATGACCATATATCTCTAAGTTTAGGAATACACATGCCAACCTGAATAATCACCCATATATACACATCATCCGAGGTTTAATTTTCCCAAATATTTTCCACATGAGGCCATAAATAGTATAAGGACTCCTCAATCGGTTTTGAATAAGAATCTGGATCCTTTTTACTTCACTATTTTTCTTGGATTTTCTACCTCAATATAAGTCTGAATAAGAGTAACTTGAGTCTCTTCCGGCTAGTGATGACTAGATTCTATCAACTCAAATTTAGGATTTGTCGACTCTTCTTCCCTAAGTAATCATGTATCCCATGGTCAAATTTTTTTTTGAGACTCTAGTACTTCATCACTATCTATCTTTAGATTAGCACTTTTACTACACTTCTCCCATCATGGAGACTCTATAACAGTTGGTTGAGGAACACTATTCACCAATATCCCTTTAGGTTATGAATAAATCTAGTAATTTTAATATCTGTAGGTTAACTTGATAAATTCTCTTAGTGGAGGAAACTTTAACAGTATATAGGATACTTCCCGAATCATTATTACCCAGAGTTTTCATGCTTACATTAGATTTTTTCTGATCAAACATCTATTATAGGTGATAAAAATGGTTTTTGTAGGAACCAAAATTATTTCACAAACCTACAAGGAATGTGAGCCTCACAGATGACCTCATAATCTATTTGTGTTACTAATAAAAATTCTATAAAATCTATCATATATGAATTAATTTTGTGTTCATAGAGGCCAAGTCCAATAATTTTCCTAGTGGTAGGATCATCATATAGGATGAAATTTAACTCTAAAGATAAATTAAAAGTATTGAAAGTCACTTCATACAATAAATATAAATTCATAATGTTAGAGACAGCATAAATGAATGGTAGGAAACATAATTTAGGAAAGTGAATTTCACTGAGGAACATATATGTATTAAAATGTACTACTAACCATCCCCACAACACCAAAAATGTCTATAAAACATGAAAATGGGACTTTCCTATATAAAAATGCATAAATAACTGGTATATATTCACCAAAATGGGTGTTTTAGATTCTACAGACTCCCCTTTACTAACATAACCACCATAAAAAATGATCATGTCCTTATTTCACTATTTTAATCATGAACTAGAAGCATATTGGTGTTTAACCACATATCTAGAAATTCAGTCAGTCATGTCCTTATAAGGATGTCAATATTGATAATATAACATCATTATTCATATTTAACTTATTCTAGTATAGGAAAATAAATTCCCAAGATTCAACACTTTTCAATTTTGGGGTATCTTATTGGGCACTTACAGCTTAGTCATTTCCCCTAGGTATTCAATAAATTATTCATACAACTTCATAGTGAATTTTATCTCACAAGTGAGGGTCTTTCTCTATGACCTCCAAAATCATATTTAATAATTCATGCACTAAGGAATACATCTATTAATAATGTTCCCAAATTGGTTTTTGTTTTGTGAATTATTCATAAATAACCCAAATGATAATCCCCCCTGAGACTTTGTAAACATCCCATAAACTGACACATAAATCACCATGTGTCAGATGGAAAGCATTGGTCAAAGGGCCCCATCATCTCAACAAATCTAGAATGAATAAATAATATATGTAGGTTTTAGAGATTTAAAAGTCTATGTGAATTTTTAACACCTAAATATTAGATTTAAATTCAGCACATGTCTTATAAACTGGTATGCCCATATCTATTCAGGTTTATTTCATCCTCCTATACTAAAGTCACAATCCTAATTCCATCCATTTATTTTATTGGTAGTGGAATGATGAAGAATAGATGAATATAAATTTACCTCTAGATATAAATTTTGAGGTTATATTTATGTATAACCCTCACTATGGTGAATCAATCACACTAGGTGTGTTGTCCCCTTATTGAGGTAAATTCCCTTAGTAGAAATATCGGATTTAGTCACATTTGTATACTCTCTAAACTAGATGTGTGGTGTATAGTCATTTAATCTTGAGATGATCACATATATTAAAATCCCATGAGAATATTTTAAAAGAAACTCACATATGGGATACTCCCAATGATTCTTCTTAAAGTTCCTTCCAAGGCATGACTGGAAAACATGTTGGGAAAAAATCTCTCAAGGTATCATTGAAGCATTTTTTCAGGTGATTGTGTTTGATGACAAAGCGGGCCTTTGTGTTGTGTTTGTTGAAAAAGCAGACCATGATGTACAAATTTTTTGACAATGGTGGTTTACAAGGTGAGTTATTGAGTTCAAGGGATGCTGTCAACAATCCATGATTGATTGAAGAACCTCGAAAAAGGAATGTATGATCTGGAGGTGGTACAAAAAGAGCAAATACAAGGTGGCATCGTTTTCCAGTGTCTTTCAAATTTTTGGGCCTCAAAATCAACAAATGGAGAAAAGTTTTTTTGGAAAATGGATTTGTGCACTAGTGCCTTGGAGGCTTGGAAACTTTCATGCCATATGTTTTTCAAGATTGTAATATCAAAATATAGAAAAGGAAAGAGGGGTTCCCAAGTTTTATTTTGGGTCTGCAAGGTGACTAGGGCGACAGTGACTAGGGAAACAGAGGATCGGGTGGCTGGCCTTGCGTATCGGGAGGAGACTTGTACTCCGGTGCTCGGGGTGTCCAAAATTCCTATAAATAAAGGGCAATCCCTCCTCATTTTTAGAAAATCTCAACACTTAGATAAAATCAGATCTATAGTCACGCAGGTGGTTTGGTCGCGCAAGTTGTGGTTTGGTCACGAAAGTATAAAGATATTCAGAAATTTCATGCCAATATTTATTTGGGAGTAAAATGGTTTGAGTCGCATAAGCTTGAAGTTTAATAAGGGAGTGTCGCACAAGTGGTTTGGTAACACTTGTTCTCCTGGCTTAAAGAAGTGCTCTAGTTGATAGTTGCGCGCCAATATTGATTTGGGGGTAAAGGGGTGTGAGTCGCCTAAGTTTTGGGTTGAATAATAGAGTGTCGCACAAGTGTTTTGGTGAAACATATGTGTCGGACTTGGAGAAGTGTGTCAGTCATTATTGTGTTGTGCGAAAGTTGGAATATTGATCAATACATCCGGTATAAAGTGGTATTCATAAGTGGATGAAAATTGGACTTCAACAAAGCATCTGCATACATTGGAGGATGCATTCATTTGTGATAATGAAGGGACATTCAAGTTTTTAAACTATGAGTGGATACCTTCCATAATAGTGAGTAAAGAAAGAGGAAGAAGGTGATCCTTTCTACTGGTAGTGATCCAGAGAGGGAGGAACAGGGAGTGACCCTTGGGAAAGCAGTGATCTAACCCTAAACATTGTAAAGGTGGTGAAATTGGGAATAGAAGTGATCTACCCTAAACATTGTAAATTGATAGTGAGATTTAGTGGATTTAGTACAGCGGCACATTATTATTATATGCTCCTTGTATGTAGCCTAGTGAGGGTGAACTAAGTAAAAATCTCTATGTCTACCTGCTTTCTTATTTTCATTGCATTCAAAGCATCATCATTAGATAAATAAGGAAATAATAAGATCAATATTAAAACACAAGTGCAAGAAAAGTAACCCTTATAATAAAGAGATCAATATCTAGTGGAGAAGGGATAATTTTGAAAAGAATATTGATTCCCTGATTCACCCCCCCCCCCCCCTCAGTATATCTAGGCCCCTTTTGGTCCTAAAAAAACATTGTATTGGTAGTAGTATCTTTGTCTAATAATCTCAATCACTTATTCAATGATAGTAACAACCTTAGCATCTGAAATTGGAATCAAAATCTCAGTGATCATAGTTCTACAATAAAAATATGATGGATAATTAGAAATTAACTATGAATATAAGGAGAAAGTACTCAAGTTAATAAGATTACAGGCACAAACTGCTAGGAAAAAATTTGGTTAAAGAACAAATTAGCTCATCTAAGTAATTCATCCAACAAATTAAATTAAGTAGAGAACTTAACTTAAGTTATTTTCTCATATCCCTTTAACTATTCTATCACCTATATGAGTAGATCATGTAATATATTCACTTTACCTATACTCCTAACATCAATGTGCTAAATGCGGGGCAAAAACCATAGGTGATCATGTACCTTCAACTAGCATGGATCAATATGGTGCTCAGATGTCAATAAGTATTTTCCTATAAGAAAAGGTATGAATGGAGGGGTTTCCCCTATACTCTATTTATAAGTACTAAAAAATAGGTTTACATGTGATGGAAGTGCATGAAATTTACAAGGATGACATACATGTATGGTTTGCATGTAAAACTAGCATGACAGAATCTAGACTGAAGATGAAAATCATCCTATTTTTAGAAATTCATTCATGTCAGTGATAGTTTAACCTCTGTATTAAATCTTCCTTATTAAAATTGGATCTAATTCTATGGGGGTCATTTTTCAGTAATCACTTTTCATGAATAGTATTAAGATCTTGAATAATGAATACCCCAAACACATGAAGGAAAAGTCTCAGGGAAAGGTGATGTAATCTTCCCCAAAACCCATAAAGTTCACACAGGTTGACCATGTGTGATCCCCTTTCATGAACAGGTACTCTATATAGGTTTTACTTATGTGAATCACTATTGGAACACACCACCTTCTCCCAAGGTCTTAAATTTTCTTATAAATAAGACCCTTAGGCTCCTCATTTTTACTTTTTGGAAGATAAAGAGACGACATGGAGATCATTTCACCTTAGAATACTACCCAAGTATTTAAACCTCTTAGGTATCTTATTCAATCCCTAAACCTAATGAAAATAACCAAAATATAGGGTATATAAGTTCACAAAAGGTTTAAAACACCAAAAACCATTGTGAGGAATCACTTCCTTTATAGTATAAAAAACTAGGGTGAAGGACCCTGACCAAACCATACACTTATGTGCCAATATTCTTATGTAATTCATGGAGACTCCCTATATCTAGGGAATATATTCACACAATTTCTATCACTTTAAACATTCAGTATCCCTTGTATCACTTGGGAGAAACCCTATCACTTCAAACCAAGTATCACTTGCTTGAATTCCTATCACTTCACTCTTATGTTACTTGGGTGAATCCTTACTAATCAACCTAGTATTACTTGGGATAGGTCTTCTTAAATCCATTTTAATATAAAAAAACATCACCTTATACTCTTATTCCATGACATAATGAACATATTGCCTTAGATAGTAGGTTGTTCCATCACCCAAGCTTCCCATTTTCACCACTAATTATCAATGCCTCCTTTAAATCCACTATATGTATGCGATTGTGGTTTTAACACTAAAATACCCCTTTTAAACTTTTATTTATTTTATAAAAAATTTCTCCTATATACTTACACTAAAAGATATGGTCCATATGGTTCCTAAAATCCTATATTACCTTGATTATGTGGGCCCAAATCTTAAGGACATCAGTGAGAATTCCACTATCATATGAAGTAATACTTGGTTGACCCAGGTCCAAGTTTGATCATCCTTAGTGCCTGGAGGATTCCTGACTCCACTTTAGGATAGATGTATCCATAAAATTCATAATTCATACATATACCATTCAAGTCACCTACATGGGATTAGTCCTCTTGTGTAATACCTAAAATTGGCAACATCTGCACCTTCTACTTTCCAATCACACATATGTAGTAGATGTGCAAGACTCAATGGTGGAACCATTGAGTTTGACCACCATATATCCTTATATATTACACTCCTAGGGGTACTAGGTTAGATTAATGCATAAGCCCCAAAATTATATCTGGGATCCATGACATTAAAATCCATGGCACCACATCCTAGTCGTATGACAATAAACAATATGACAATATCCTCAGCATAAGTTATTAAACTAAAGCCTTACCTATGTGATGTATTCAATATTACCATCATGATGAGTGTAATATGCATCATATGATAAGTGTGAGATAATTCCCCACACTATATGGGCCTCCTCTTTAGGTTTAAATCATCATTCAATATTAATGATTCACTCTACACTATGTGATTAATATTTTATTATCTCTTGTTTCTCACACTGAGAATTAATCATATGGGTTTAGAGATATGATTTGATCATGCAATTGGTACCATTAAGAATATCCTCAATTTGGCCCTCTAGTGAGTTATAAGCCCTGAACATTATCTCAGGAAGCTTCACATGTG
Source organism: Viscum album (assembly GCA_963277665.1). Taxonomy (NCBI): domain Eukaryota; kingdom Viridiplantae; phylum Streptophyta; class Magnoliopsida; order Santalales; family Viscaceae; genus Viscum; species Viscum album. The sequence goes on from OY728125.1 coordinate 386,546,925, forward strand.
TAATCCCTACTCAAACCATTGTTGTGACATCTTTCATGACACACAAATCCCTAAATCATGATGTTAAATTTCATGTTCATTATCCTAGTCACATGATGTAAAACTAAGAAAAAACATCATTACCACATGAAGTTAAATTCCATGGATCAGTCCTATCACGTGACCTTAAATTATGTATCTAAAACTATTTGGGATTTGATTCTTGTTAAATAGGATATATAGGATTCCTCCCTGGGGATCAAAACAAATATAAAAACTATTTGGGTCCTTCCCTTTATTTTTTATATTATTATGATCCTAGAAATAAATTTCTCTTTGTATATATCCCCTAGGAAAGTATAATTATTATGACATACTATCAATGATAACATACCCACATTTGGAGGACTATATTCCCTCAAAGTCTTATCTTTACCCCACCCAAAGGTTCATATTATATTTGGGTGACCACCATAACTATACTAGAATTACATATTACTTATTTGGAATAACCTATCCTCATTGGACCATATTCCCTTAAAGTTCATCCAGAAAGGTCCACTTATATACAATTTCCACACCAACCATTACTATGAATATTTAATCTAGTTCTCCTCACTATATGATGTTAAACTACATGGACTGGTCCTTGTCACATGACCTTAAAAGGTATGAAGTTACATGATAAGTGGCACCAAACTATGTGGGATTTAGTTCCTTTCATAAGAATATGTAGGAATCCCATTTCATGGGCCTTAACCAAACACCACAAACATCTACTACCTTCCTATAAAATAATAAACTTTAGAGTGCCAAGCTATGTGTATTTAAACCATAATTATCTATATATCATAATCATTAAGTAATAATAAGATAAATATGTAGAATTTCTAATAAATATAGATGACTTCTATGATGGAGAACCTCTCATACATATAGATGTTCACATTGAGGGGATACTTCTGATATGTGTATATATTCACATCGATACATGTTAATGAACAAATTTTGACTTATGGGTAACATATTATACACTAGTATATGGTAAGGATTAAAGAAATACATATTAAATATATAATAGAGTCCCATAGTATGAAATAATCCCCCAAAAATGTGTGATGATCCTGACCTCCCACCCACTTGACTAACATGAATTCCTAAGCATCATTGGTAAGAAAACTTAGTGAACACCTTCCTTTAGAAAAAAGGTCCACATGAAACCTATTTTCATGGATGGGGGGTTCATCAGGTATTTCTTGTTCTGTGAATACACCCCATTGTAAACTGATCGAAATAATAGTATCACTATAAAAGGAGTTAGAACCAGTGTAGTTTAATGTCATTTAATGGAACACATAATACCTTATATGTTCATGTGACAATGATTGTTCCATTTATTTTAATATCATGTGGTGAGGATATATATTCTATAGGTGTCTGTAAATGGTAATTGTGGGACTTACACATGAGCAGCCCTTGCTGATTAACCTTAGAGGGAATACAGCCTGATGAGGGTGAAAACTACAGGGAATATGGTCCAAGGGAAGAAAATGTGATAAGACACTTGAAGGGAATTTATCCCTCCATAAAAGAGAAGTCTATTAGGAATATAACCCATTAATGAGAATAACCCATAAGGAATGTGACCCTAATAAATTATAATAAAGGACCTGAAGATAATATGGCCCACTGACTAAGGATGTAAATGATCCCATGAGGAATATGGCCCCAAAGGAAGGATGTTTTATATGTTGGGTTTAAACCTCTAATATACATCATAAGTATCCTATTTGAATAATAATCAAAGACCATTTTGTTTGAGAGGCATAGTTTAAGGTCTTGTGATTGGACCACATTGTGTGGTTTTATGTTATGTGATAAAGATATTTTCCATGTGGTTTTCCAATATATTTTGGGGACATTTATGTCATGAAAGGTGTGACAATTAGATAACTGGTAAATAACTTGGTGGTGTTATCTCTCATACAGGACACTATACTGAAGCCTCATCACTAGGTGTATCATCCTCATGATCACACAGTGGAGTTCTAGATGGTTTTCTATGTGGAGGCATCCTAAAATAAAACAAGATGAACCATGGTCAAAAGAGTATATCCGAGGAGATAATTCAATAAGGACATGGAAAAAACAACTCACTCCTATTATATGAATGTACCAAAAACATTTCCTACAACCAATTTCTACATGCACTAAGTTAAAGGGTAGGTGATCATATTTCTTATGTATGGATAGGTCAACAACTGCACCAACATTAGAGTCCCTAGCCCGAAAACCGAACTTTAAACACTAAAAAATATTTCCCCAAACCAATCTCACTGACTCTGGTTTTAAGGTAGAATTATAAACTATGATACCACTTTGTCACAACCTAAACTGCCATGTTCTAACCTATGATTACCCTATTCCCTCCTCCAATAATCCAGGGGCTAATGGCCAACACTGAGTAGGCATATCCCGCAAATGGGATGCATTAGCCTAATATAACTATTTACACACGCACATCATTAAACCACAAAAATGCTAAAATACAAAATAATTGAAATGACTATATGTATAAATCTAAAATCCCACAACCAAAGTACAATAGTAAACTACTAAAAGTGGAAAACGGGTCCAAATACAAGACCAACGAAAAACTACAAAGAGTCCAACCTTCTCTAAGGGTGAGGAATAATGTCAAAGGAAAGCACCCAAAAAACACCTCAGTCTGAAAAGATCAAGATACACTTCACCATATCCATGTTCTCCTGGGACACCATCAAAAGGTTCATCATCTTCATAAGATACGACATGTGCAGGAAAAACCCATATAGGGGTGAGTATAATAATACCCAGTAGGACACCCTACAAAATTAACACAAAGAATCATGTATAGTCATATCAATATAAGGATATAAAAATCATTGTATAATAAAAAACACCCAATATACTCAATAAATACACCAAACCCCTAAGCGGTCATAACCAATTGTCATCAATAGGATTCTGCTCGAAGAAACACTTATTTTGGGAGAATCTACTCTATGGTCCATGCTATTACTGGAGACACTCTTTGAAGAGTTCTAGATCATTAGGCTTAGCCCAATAAATCGCATTGGTCTAACAAGACCTTAATAATCATATAGGAGTTCATGCTCAAAACTACTAGGGGACACCATAAACCAAATCTGGATCAACCCGCTACGTAAGGGATTGTATGCAATGATACCACAAACCATACTGATATGGCTGACTAGATAGAGGATCAATGCCATTCTAAAGGATTTCATTATAATTCCACAAACCTCTCCTAGGGTGTATAGATGATAGAGTATCATAATCCAGTCTCACAGAGGGACACAAAAAGCACTATATAATACTTGACCTCTAAATGGGATCATAATCCTATGATGTGGATGCAATATCACACTATAACCTCAAGAGAATGGACCAGGGGAACACACTAAACCAATATTAGTCTGGACAAAGGAAATTAAGATCTAAAAATATTATTTAAGGGGGTACATGGAGTATACTAGTGGTAGACGCCATGTCTAGCTATCCCCAAATAATTTTGTGTGGTAACACCTCACATGTCATGTAAATATCTGAATACATGGAATGTAGGCATGGTACATGGAATACAGTGATCACCTAAAACCTACCTATGTGTCGATGTCTATGTCTTTATATTTTTGTTTGTGTCTGTGTACCATCTTGTGTCCAGGTGGTCATGTCAGTTTCCAAGTACACAGTGTGCCACTGACTTTGTACTTTTGGTCATGTCCATTTACTTCCGAAATTACACATTGATCTATCATAGAAGGGTCAAATAGTATGTGTCCATGCTATATAGTGTGTGATACTTAACTCACTATGGATCCCTAGTGCCATATAGGGGGTCCCACATGGCATGCCTCACCAGGTTACACTCTATGTAACCTGGGATTTTCCAAAACCCCTAGTTCTTCCTTCACAATGCCTATCACATCACTAGAGCCCCCAATCTCACTGAGACTTGTAGATCTGAGGTCAGCTAGCCCCTGTTATTGTTTCTAGTTGGGTTTTAGGCTCTATATCTACTTGAAAAACCATACACTCGATCCATTTGTAGTTATTCCATATTCTGCTTGAGAAAAAGGAAGAACTCCTGATTCAATATCATTATCCCTCAATTCATCCATCTTTACCATTGATTCTTGAATCACAACTTCCATTAGGTTTTGTATTTTTGGATTTGATTTGTTGTGTCAAAGAGTGTTCACACAATGATTGGATACCAGGTAAAGGTCAAACCATTTGCAAAATAAAAATACCAATGATGATCAAATTAAGAAATATAGGAGAAATCCATAAGTAATAAAATGTGATTAATGGATCTCAAACATTTTTCATTCATCCTTGATTCATTGTCATAGAAAGAGACAAACAAACAGGAATAAATCACAATGAACAAAATTTTAATTCCATCAAAATAAATTTACCAACGATGTGCATATCAATTCTGTTTCTGGAATTGATCTGAATTCTTCTAGGATTATGAAATGAGATGGAAAACATAAAAAATCATTATACCTAGAGTTTGGATTAATCTTTGATGATGAACAGTGTTGTGTTATTTTCGTTTATGAGATCCATGAACTCTGTTGGTGCAACAATCCATGATTTAGTCTAGATATATCATTTTTTTCCAAGAACTCTCTATAAAAGGCATCTAGATCTCCAGGGGTTGAGCATCCAACACTAATAAAATCATATAACCATTTACTTATATGATAATTTGTTCTCTACATGAAGATAAATAAAATAAATTTCTTTATTTCTTTATTTTATACATTTACACACATGATAAATTTTTCACAAATAGATCATGCCGACAAATACTATGTCATGCCTAGGGTAAAACTTGTGTTCTAAACACAAAAGTTCCCATTGATTTCTAATACAGGACCCCATTAGGTATTTTCTCCACTTTTTCAAGAAAACTACATGTGTGTGCTATTTAATACATTTAATATATTCCAAACATTTATTCTGAGCACACTGAGGCTCATAATCACAAACCATCTCAGTTTATGATCTCAAAAATAATCCATATAATATTTAAAAAATATGTGGAAAATATGACTCATTACACAAACTTATATCAATAAAAACACAAAGTGAATATCAATTAATTGTCCTGATGATTTATAAGCATATTACATAAATCCCTAAGATAGAAATATAATACTTGAGTAAAAGAATATAAAAAGTTGAAAATCTATATTTGAAATAGTGGTATCAAGATATACTATGATTAAGTCAAGGTTTAAGTTCCACAAATAGTTAGAATAAGAACTAGTTCCATAAGATCATGTAGAAAATCAAGTTTTAGAGACATATATTGTGTAGGGGAGATATAAAACCAAATATAAGTGGTATTATCATAACTTTGTTGGATGATAAATTATTCATTGGGAATAATGAATACTTATTTTACATGGAAGTAGTAAATATAAATAAGAAAAAATGAATTTGAATTTGAATTCAAAAAAATGTATTCCTTGTACCAAAATCAAGAATATATTTTGGTAATTTCTCTAGTTTATGTAAATCTAACTAGGTCAAAATGGGTATTCAAGGGATAGATGAACATGGATTATAAAGTGATTATCTATAAAGTAATGTTAGTTGTTGAAGTCTTAGGTTTTGTTAAAGTGTTGATTGTGTTGAAAAATTTTCACCAATAAAGATGTTGAAATCCATTTGAATTTATATTTCTATAATAACTTACCATTATTTTTATATGTAGATGTTGAATTTCAAAACCATAAACATCTAAAAAATATCTTTTAGATATAATTATATTGGTTTATAACATCAAAAGTATCTAATATAATGTTCGTGTTTCAAGGGTCAATTTATATACCAAAATCAATAATTCAACCATGGAATGATTATATTTTCATGTCTTTATAAGAGGTTGGTGATAGCACCATAGTTTTATAAATGATATATGTTGATGAGATATGAAAAATAGTTATTATCACTATAGTTAATTAAAACTTGATCAAAAATATTTCTCCAAAGATTGACTTAACATAGAAACCCAAGTTTTAGGGAACATATATCTATTGAGATTGATTTAATGGTTTCATATATGAATTCAAAGTGCATATATTGGAAAGGTATCAATAGTTCTTAATGGAACAATTGAAGAGAGAATTATTTCCAATTTCATATGGCATAAATCTCTCTAAGAAAACATGTATAAGACATAATAAGATATTAAAATGGTGAGTATAAGTCTATAATATTTAGTTATGAGATATATCACTCATTCAATATTATAAAAAAGATCTGATATTTCCAAAACATAAATTATACTAGGAAAATATCAAATAAATTCAGAAGTAATTATTGGAAAGAAACTGAAACAATTTAATAGAACTACAAGAAGTATAAGGGAACTTTACATGGTACAAAGAGAAGATGGAACACTAGTTACCATAAGGGGAAACAAAACTATTATTCCTACAGATTAATTTTATCTTTTATCATAGATAGGCTATGTTAATGGGAAATAGTAACTCATTAATAGTGGTTCAGGATGATCTCCCTCTCATAAGTGTTTATTGTGCCTGTATAAACCTTTTCACAAGATAGAGGGATATCACATGTAACAAAACTTCTCGAAGCATAGTGGGAGTTCTCAACTCATGAATTAGCTCACAGAACTAGTTGTCTTCACGAATCACAATGAGGGTGTTAAACACCATCCATGTGTTTACAAATTTCCACCATGTAGTATGTGTGTGTATATTCTTCATGAAACCAAAATGGTTTACAAGACTCCCCTTCTTCATGAATCCTAAAAGGTTCATAGAACTCTTTTCCTGTTCGCATAAAATAAACACATAGAGGTTCTATTTTTTAGAAAATAGGAGCTATTGAAATAATATGAGCGGCATCAAATCCTCTCATCTTTGTCTCTCTCCATTTTATATTAAAGGATTATAGCATTGACCTATCATTAATTGCCTTAAAATCTCAAAAAACATGCTATGTAAATCAGTTTTTTAATGAGATGAATATAAAACTTTAACACCTTCAAATCATGGGTTAAGATACACCAAAAATTATGGCATTTTTCTTATGAGATTGACATCTCATTTGCAGTGAACATATCATGTTAATTTCATCATAAACACATGTAATTCATCCTCCCAAACACTTCCAAGAAGATCGAACATGCATCATCCTTTTCAACTACATTTTCATTTAGTGGAACCATATTTAATTTTATACTTCATTCAATTTATTTTCATGTAAGTGTAACTTAATTAACTTCTGATTTCGATCATATTAGTGTTTTAATTTGAGATTCATCATCAAAGACAACCTCAGTCTGATTTATCCATCATCATGGCATGAAAAACTCTAATGTTCGGATCTCTGATCAAGGTTGTAGGTTGAAGACAATCGAATAAAATGATTATGCAGCTAAGAGAGATCACATGTGATAGACATCATTATTGGAATATCATTAATGGATGGATGAATAGTATGTGGGATCTTATGTCCCACATAGAAAGTGGCATATGTCTTCTCTGTAGTTTATCAATCAAACGGTGACCGCCACTTATTTGAGCCAGCACTAGTATCAGCACCTGGATAACACTATATAGCACACCCACACAGACCACAAGACACGCAATCCAAAGGCTTCCTATAGGCTTCTAGACCAAACCATGTGTTCCTACGGGCATGCGCATTGTAAGCATTACACATGGGCCTGTTGAGGGCTTATACATGACCCTCTATTCCTGTCACCATGTAAGGTGTCTTAAGTAGGCCTCTCATGGGAATTGTTGACCCTTAGGTCCATAGAAGCCTTGGTTGAGGCTTTAATGGATATTACATATGGTTTTCCCATTTTTTTGGTATAAGGAAATAAAAATAACTTAGTAAAATACTGAGTATATAATAGAATCCAAAAAATTCATGGTCACCACTTATTCACTTTCTAACAACCCTTCATGAAAAAATACAAGTATTTCATTGTTTAAATCAGCTCTTCCATGAATCTCATTAAATATAGAAATATTGCATGACCTCCTTCAAATCAACCATATTAATTGCTGTAAAAAAAGCGTCATCTTTAACACATTTATTTTAAAATTTTGAACCAATTCAACAATATTTATAGTAAATATGAGAATTATTCAATCATGAAATCCAATGTTATTTAATGAATCCATAACAATTATCCAAGAATCACCATGAAACTAAAAGTATTAAATATATTTTTCTTGAAATATCAAGACTTTAGGACTTCATACAATCTCTATTAAATTTGGAAATTCTTCATCATATTGAAATTAATGAATTATTCAAATTTCATTGATCACCATTATCAACTAATGAAAATCATTGGAAACAAATATAACTAATACACAAAGTGGTTTCTACAATCTCCTTCTTTTTATTTGTTGGAAATACCTTCAAATATCTTTCCAATTGAATGTGTCAATATGTGGAATCATTATATTCTCTCTCACCATAGTTTTTTTAACTTTCAATTCACTTTCCCTCCCCCTTATTAACGAAAATAAATTCATGGGAAAAAGGGTAGAATTATATACATAAGAAATGTGCCATCCATAATTTCTCATTGAGTCTACTTGATCCATGTTCAGTTTAGAAAACAAGAGGATTTGATTTGGACAAAAAAAATTCCCTTACCAACCGATCTTGATAATTATGAAATAAGAACTCATCTACCTATCTTCAAGGATTATTTACTTTCATTCCAGGTTGAAGATACTAAAATTGATATGAAGTTTTTAAGAATAATCAACCTCAAACTCTTCCACCCACTTCAACAAATAGATCAAAAACATTCATGTGTAATATGAAGGATAATTGGACTTAGGGAACATCCACATTTCGTATGCCATTGATTAATTAAATTACTTCCCATTTTTATAATGATATTTATTTGGATTAACCAAGGATGAGAGATTAATAGAGACATACCTTTTCTAATTAAATGATCTTTAAGAAATTTATAGAATAATCAGATTTGATACCAATTGAAATAAAAATTCTAGAATCTTCCTCAATTGTTTCCTCCTCAAGGTAAAAACTTCTCAACATATTTATAATAATGGATATTCAACTTTTGATTTCCCATATTATAAAACTTTTATAATTTCACCAAGGACGATATTCTTGAACACTTTTTCTTCAGGATACAAAAAATAAGAGCAATACAATATAGTATCTTCTTTATACTATCCTTACAAAATAGGAAATCACATTCTTCATATTCATCAATGATTATCCTTTTTCATATTTGTATTTGAATACCCATTGAGAAATCATTCAAGGATGGTGAATTATTAATATTTTCTATAAAGAATTAACATCACTCACCACTTCTCAGGTTATCCCCCTGAGAATATTATTCACCATTAATTACCTAAATTATAATTACAAATACAATACATGAAGATTAAATGAATAAGGTGGATCCTCCTTAATTCATCAATATGAACAAAAGGGTTGATATGGTTTTCTCAACCAAGTTACTCCATTTACTCCACTCTTAACACTTGCACATCAAATCTTTAATTATGATTTTGTCTATAGAGATCTTATTACTCCTTAAATTTCTTTGTGTCTGAATCCTCTTTTACAAGGACTTTTAAAGCACTTGTATCTCTTGGTGAAAATTTGACCTTATTAAATAATTATTATTATGGTGGAATAATTTCAAGATAATTTCTACTATAATAACCATCCATGTTTCACCTCACACAAAGATATTCTTTATCTTTATATGGAATCTTTTTTTCCTTTTTCACTAGCCTTGGCTTGTGCATCTTCCATTTTTCTCATTGTTTATTAATATTATGGACAAATAACTAATAGATCATTAGGAAATATGTCAGAAAGTTTCAATCTTTCACATGAATTCTTCTAAGTTCCATCCAACTTAGTAGTTCTTTTGGATGATGAACTTTTCTTTAACTTATTATATTTGGAATCCAAGTTATTCACAACTTTTATTATTGGAATCTTCTTGGGATAATTTGTGTTCACAAAATTTTTTTGATTCCTTCCCTAGGTAGCTTGTTCTTTTTTATCCATTTTTTGTATTCTATTTTTTCCATCAACTTTGGATACATATTAAGATGATCATGTACCAACCTCGTGATCATCACTATTTCATACATCATAGATGTAATCAATAATTACAAATCTTTATACAATATTAAAATTATTTTAGACCTATAGATGTCTCTTTTTCTTCCCTAACTTTCTCCCGCTTGAAATAAAATTACTTTGTGCTTTTATATTTTGAGGATTGTACCAAAAATTTAATGCATAATGCCTAGATTTGTTGCATCACCAACATTGACCCACAAATCTTGATTTCCTAATATCTTAAGTATTAGATTTTTGGGTCTTCTTTGTGATTTTTTATTATCTATATGAGGAAACAACTTCAACATTATTTTTTTATACACATTTTTCATGGTGGTGGAATTTTTCTCTCCTATCTTGATCCATATTTGTTCAGAATTTTTTTCCAACCTACATAGTTTGTGGAAACATATTAAGAAACATTAGTACAAGATGGTGTGGATGGTACCTATTTCTTCATAGCTGATTATGATAAATCATTGAATGAATTCATGATATTCTTATCACATGTTTGAGGTATTTCAAAATTAGAATCATACAGTAATAATTTAGTGTAAATAGAAACTATTTCATTACTTTGTAAAGTCTCAATATGTTTCCACTCAAGATTGTCCAACTGACCTTCCAATTCTAGACATTTCACATTGAGGTTTATTTTCTTATCTTCAAAGATAATCATATTCTCTCCACAATCCTTATTTATTCTTTCCACTTAATCATTCTATATATTAACTTTTTTATGAACCAAAGATCCAATTTCATTTATCTTCTTGTATAATTCTTCCAATTGTGAACACTTGACATCAATTCTATTTTCCTATTTATTTTCAAGTACATGGATATTTTCTTCTAGAGTCTTTTGGAATCACACATTTTATTCAATTTATTTGAGGTATTTTGAGAAAATTATTTCATTTTTCCTCTTTTTTACTTCAAGGGTTCCAACCTTTCTGTAGATCTTTAAAATTCTATAATTTTTATTATACGATTTTCTCAAAAACATCAGTTTCAACTTCGAGTTGGGTGATATTTCCCTACATAAATTAAAAAAATTCCACAAACAAGGGAGACTATTTCTTAAGGAGTATAACATACATGAATTATTTTAATGTTTTTTCATGTACTTTATATTCTTTCTTGGTTATGGGGATTTCCCATGCATTTTTGGAGGAACTAGTGGGTTTTCATGATTTGGGCCCAACTGTGAGCTCATTTCCAGATTTAAAAACAAATTTTGTTTCTTTTATAAATCCTTAATTTTTCAACATTTTTCATCCATTAAAATTCCTACCTGGCCTCCCCTAACCTATGAAAATAACCATATCCATTTATACCCCTTAGGAACTCATTATAATTTAGGATTTTCATGATTTAGTTAGGCATTAGGCCAACTTGTGAGCCCATTTCCTACTTTAAAAAAATATTTAATATATCATTCATTTTTTAATTTTTTTTCAGTGATTACACCTCCCACACAAACCCAAAAAACCTAGGCATGCCCCCATGTTCGTTTCTACCTCTTTGGATCTCATTTACATCAAGTATTAGGGCAAACTTTCTCGAGGTTTCTCAAATCATCTAGATTTGAGAAGGTAATTTGTTTCATCCATAAATCTTTAAATTTTAACTCTTTTCCCCTATTTCAGTACCCACTTGAACTATTAGGCCTCATTAGAGCCTCAATATAAGTTTTGGTTTCTTGGATATACAACCTTTGGTGGATTTGGGGTGATTTCTTCAAGATCTATCAAGTAAGTGGGTTTTCTTCCTTCCTCCTCTCATTTGTTTAGGGTTTCTCCAATTTGCTTAGGGTTTCTACCATTTTCTTAGGGTTTATTATATTATTCTTGAAATTAATAATTTCCATAATTTAGGGATTCAAACTTAGGGTTTAATTTTGAGTTTCTTGATCCAATATTGTGGTTTTAGGTTCATTTTCACTCCCTTGTGGTGTGACGGAGGTGCGGTTGAAGTTCTGCACAAGGATTTGAGGGTTTTGAAATATATGGTATGCGATTCCAAGTGTAAGAATTTTATAATGAGTTATATTTATGGATTTATATTTATTTTATGTTTCTATTTCATTTTTTTAGTACAAAAACTATTTTTTGTAGCATTTGTAAAGTGGTTGATTTTTAAGTGCCAATTTTGTGTGAAAATGGGTGTTTTGTTGTAAATTCCATGTTGTAATAATTGGTGTCATTTTATAATTCATAGAATGGAATTATAAAAAATATTTTAATTAAGAAAATTATGGTTTAACATTGGTATGAATTTTGTGTTAGTAGTGGATTTTTAAAAGGATTTTATGTTCAAAGTTTTGTTATAACTTGTGTAATTATTTTATGGAAATTATAAGCATTTCTTTGAGTTATAAAAATGGTGAAAAGAATGTTTCAATACTGTTTAGAGTTCATATGAACATAACTGGGGTTTTTATGTATAAATGTAATTTGGTACCATGTGGAACTTGTTTGAACAAAAATAGGGAAACTCAGGTATCTAGGTGGGTAGACGTGTACTAGCATGCTAGTGATCCGGAGGGGGTTTGTCCCTGTTTCACTTAGTAAGTTTAACATTGAAAACACTAAAAAAATTAGGATGATTATTATTTTTGGGACCAATATTTCATGTTTTATTCCCCTACTAGTGGATCCTTCATGAGAAAGAATATTTTTATGGATACTTTCACACTGAGATGCGAGGTACATGGGGCTCACAACTAACTAGTGCCTAAGGGTGTTCCTGTGTTGAGTGCTCCTTAACTATTTGAAATTTTTCTTTAGATTATGGTGTGTTTGGATGGAAAATTAAGTAGATTAAATGTTTTATTTAAATTTACCAATTCTGTAAAGTTACCCACTTTTAAAAATATTTTCATTTAAAAGATGCACCTTTAGAAATTATTACTACCATTCTTTGTTTATAACACTTGTAGGATTTTTATCTTATAATGATTATCACATGGAATATTTTGGTGGTATCTTATTGGGATTAAGATCACACCCTACTTACACATTTGGGTGTAAGTAGACTTGGATATGTTTGACAGAGGTAAGGTCAAGGCTTTTGGAGATGGTGGTTCGGGTAGCTAGTTGCTCCTGTTGTGCGGTGTTGTGGAGACGGCTCGTGGGTGATGAACCCTCATCATGTGGTAGTATTTGGGTTGTTTTTTTATACTTTTATGTATATTTGGACCTCTTGTATTATATTTATACCCATGTATTTTCTTATGAATTTTATTTGAGTCTTGTTTGGCATGAATTTTCAGATTCAGTTTATTGATAGTTTTTTGTTGTTTTTTGTATCCAAACTCAGGTAAATCATTCCCAACCTAATATTTAAGATACTCAGGAAATTGTGCCAGACCATGGGGATAGATAACACCCTTTGATACTACCATGGACCGGGTCATGTGTTGGTTTTGATGGCTACCAAGTTCAGTTCATGACAAGGAGTATTATGTTATATATCTCTAATCCAATAATTGATATCTCTCAAGAAGTTGTAGATTGATAATCATCACCACTTTTGTTACGATATATTTGGTGGAAAGCTGATACACCAGCTATTTAATTTCCAAGATCAATATGTCTTCATTTTCATAATTTCATGGAGAAATAGATATTTCCTCCTCTTTAGATAATAGGGACTTCTTCTTCAAATTTTTCTTCTCATTATTTTTCTTTTTCATCATAGTCTTGGTATATATAGATATCTGCTTAGAGATAAATTAAACTTCACCAAAACTTAACTCATTTATTGGATTGATAAAGAAAATAAAATCTTCAAAATATAATAGATTCACTATAGAGAATCTAATAGAGGTGAACCTTGGTTCTAATACCACTTGAAAAGGAAAAATTGTAATATTTCTAACACTGAGAGGTGGTGAATTGGTGTTGGGTAATTTTTAATACAATTCAACTTTTTACCTCATTACCTCTTGGACCATTTAGGATCTTGATTATCCTATTATATTTTCCCTATCATATGAAAGAATATTAAAGTAGTAAATAATAGCACATGATGTTTTTACAAGGTTTGTTACTCAATAAGAGTAGATAGTCCTTTGCATGGTCAGGAAGTAATCCTAATCATACAAACACTTAGAAAACAATCATTTAAGTGTGGTTAAAAAAAGTATGATAAACCCTTTCACTTTCAAAGCACTATAGTCAATTGACAATGGATATGTTATATCTCTAGGAAGAATTTTTATACTACCTCTGAAGATAGTATTCTACTTTTTGATCGAGTTCATTGTAACACCAATAAAGTTTTCCACCTCTTGAGACTACTATTGGATGTCATAGTACTAATTAGTTCTTACAAAAACTTCTTCTTCTTCACTTGGTTACTTGCACAACAGAAAGAAAGAAAACTTCTTCTTCTTTCTTCAAAGCATTAAATAGAAGGTTTCAATTTCTTTTTCTTTATTAGTCACAATAATATGAATGTGTTGTGGACTGATGAACTGAATTCTCCCTAACCTAAATGATAATCAGCTCATATCAACTAATCCAGTCACTTCCTCTTCTCCCTTTGATTATTGACACAAAAATATGTTCCATAGTGTATAAAAGTGTCTTGATCTCTTTAGTGAAAAATAGACTACCATGAATATTATTATCTTTATTCTTTCTAGAATCACAAAATCCTTTGTGATTATTGAAACATTGAAAGCTCATATCAGCTTAGCATCATCACAATTTACTACTCTTAATAATAATCAATTGAAAGTTAGGAAACCTCTTTTTCTTCTTTAGTATCAATGATATTAATGTTATTGTAGACTGAAATCTTGGACTTCCTTGATGCACAGTATAGACAATTGAGTCCAGTATCAAATTCCTCTTAGTGTAATTAATTGTTTGTAAACACATCTTACATTGTACTGAACATATCACATCATCTTATGAAAGTTTAAAATTTTGAATGGGTCATCAAAAACTTGTAAACCATATATAAAAACAATTTATAAATGCGCATATGGGTTTATATATATATGCATGTACTATTTACTTTATTTGTGTTTACTTCTTATTCTTCCTTCTTCATACAAGAGAATACACTATCTCATTTAATTATTCATGTGAATTTGCATTATCATATCAATTCATACATGAATGAATTGTTAACTTTCTCTTTACACACTATGTATTTTTGTGTTCACTATATTGTGTAAACTCCTCTTACTATTTTCATTATTCAAATAGTGTGTTATAATTTCACACACTCTAATTATTTTAATTCACTGCCTCATTCAAAAATAAGTGTGTACCTTCTTCCCTTTCTATAAGTATAGTGTTATTATTAATATTGTTTCAAGATGATCTCCCTATAATAATTGTTTAGCAATCTTGTATAAACCTTCACACAAGCTAGAGGCATATCATGTGGAACACATCTTTTTGAAGCATTGTTGGATTTCTCAACAAATTCACAAGATCATAGAATCATCTATCTTTGCAAAGAACGATGAGGGTGTTAAACATTAGTCACATGTCCATGGATTTCCTTCACACAGGATGTGTATGAATCTTCTTCATGGAGCTAAAATGGTTCACAGGACTCCCCTTATTCTTAAATAATCAAATTCTTGAAGAACTCTTTGCCTGATCATATAAAAGAAACATAGAGAGGCTCTATTTTCTAGAAAATTGGATCTCTTGAAATAATGTGAGCAGTAACAACTCTTCTCAGATTGGTCCATATCTATTTTATAGGTGAGGATCATAGACTTTCATCGATCATTCACCGCATTAAAATCCCATAAATCATTCCATTTAAATTAGGTATTTAATGATCCAAGTATATAAACTTTGACACCTTCAAACCACATGTTAATATACACTATAAATTATGGCGTTTTTAATTTTTGAATGGAATATACTTTATGGTTAACATATCATGTGCATAAAATAATAAACACATGCAAATAATCATCCCAAAAACTTCCTAGAATATCAAACATATGTCAGCCTTTACAACTATTTCTTCATTTGGTCGAACCATATTTAATTTTATTCTACATTCTATTTCTTTTTATGTAAGTGCAACTGCATGAATTTATCATTTCAATCATATCAGTGTTTTAATTCAAGCTTCATCATCGGAGAAAAATGCATTCTGATTTATCCATAATCATGCCATTAAAAAATACAATGTCCATATCTTTGATTAAGTCCACAAGTTTAATATGATCATTTAAAATGATCATGTATCCTAGAATGATTTCATCTGATTTCTAGTTTTATTTTCATATCATTAATGGATGGATGAATAGTATGTGGTATCATGCATCCCACATAAAAACTAGCATCCATATTTACTTTATTTTATCAATAAAGAGGTGGTCGCTGCTTGCTCAAACCAGCACCAAGGCCAGAACCTGGATAAAACTGCATAATATGCCCACACAAGCTACGACACATGTGGTCAAAATGATTCTTATGGGCTTCTGGACTAAACCATGTTCACCTATGGGCATGTGCAATGTGGGCCTTACACACGGTCCTACTGAGGCCTTATACAGGCTCCTCCACTCCTCTTCCACTATGCAAGGTGGTCAAGCTAACCTCCCAGCGGAGTGATTTACCCTTGGGTGCCACAAAAGCCTTGGTTGAGGTTGACTTGGATACTAAGTGTGGTTGGACCATTTTTTAGTATAATCCCACACACACAAAAAAAAGTAAAATACTAAGTATATAATAGAATCCAACAAATACATGGCCACCTATTCTTCACCATATAATAACTCTTCATGAAAAAATACTAATATTTCATTGTTAAAATAATCAATTGTATGACTCTAATGCAATAGAGAAATATTTCATGACCTCCTTAAAATAATCCTTCTTCATTTTTGTAAACAATTTATCATAATTGAAAATTTTATTTTAAACTTTAGAACCATTTTAAAAATCATCAGAGTTACTAGGAGAATTATTCAAGCATGAAATACAATTTCAATTAATGAATCCACAACAATTCTCCAGGCATCACAATGAAAATTAAAGTCTTCAGTAGAAGTTTCTTGAAATATCAAGACATGAGAACTTCGTCAAAGATCCATTAACTTTGGAACTTCTTCATCATATTGACATTAATAAAATATTCCTATTTCATTGATCACTATTGTCTACCAATGAGAGTCATAGATAATAAATACAACTCATACACAAAGTTGGATCTTCAATTCATGTATAGTATTTTGGTGTGTTTTATTAAGTAAAGAGTGATTTTATATTGGATGTATTTTTTTATATAGTTTAAATGCTTCATTTTAGTATATTTGGATGATTTTCAGATTCTCATAGTAAAATGAATGGATTGAGAAAGTTTTATAGAAAATTTGGATACTATACTACATGAAAGTAATAAGAACATGTTGTGTTATTTTAAAGGATAAATGACTCAACCAGCCTGAGTACACCCCCAAGTATTTACTCAAGAATAACACATTTTTTTATTTAATATACACATCATGTATTCATATTACAAAAGTGGTTTATGCAGTGTTTTCTACTACATGACATGTAAATCATTATTGCATACCTCTTAACCCCACTTACCATCTAAATACATGAAAAAATTCAATGGGTGAAAAGATTGTTCACCATCCAGTGAAGAAAGAAAGAAAAGGTCAATTGGATAGGGTACACAATGTGTACCTTTTATACATGTTGTATAATTTATTTTTTTATAAAAGAGAGGCTTGGCCTCTGATTTCTAGGTTTCTATTCTATGGGGGGTGTGCTAGTACTTTGCCATCTTCATCCTCCTCGATCGAGTACATTTTTTAATTTTTTTTCATTTATTTTATTCACTTTTCTATTCTATTGGGATTATAATGAAAATAAGGGTATGTTGTATTAAGAATTATAGTGTGTTTATTTTAGTATGATTTAAATTTTATTATTTATTTTATGTATTAAGTCCAAATCCAATGGTTGTGCCATATCACACTAAGAATGACACAATTATAGAAACCAAAGGAATTACAATGAGTGAATCCATGACCATTGGATAAGCCTATTACCACAATTTTTAGAGTTTTGATAAAAACATATTTTTAAGTGATTAATCAAAGAACCAACGGATTGATTTCTAAAATTTATGGTTATTTTTTATCAAATAAAGAAATAATAAGAAAATTGAATCCTAAGGGTAAAATAATTTCATAAGAAATTTTAAATAATAAGAAATGATTTTTATAATAAACCCAAGTTAAAATTAAAATCCAGACATGTTCTTTTATGTGTTTTATTTTCTTTTTAACTAAAAGGTTAGGGCATAGCCCTTATTATTAAGAGAAGGAAAATAAAATACAACAGGAAGGATAACAGGGTCATAAAAGTATACATTCCCTCGTACCTAAGGAGAACCAAAAAGAACTCAAAAGTCAAAGTCACATTGATAGGAAGGGTCATAGTCCTTATCCTAGTCAGACTCATAATCCAGAGGGTCATGAGACCTGGTAACCATGGTTGGATTCAAATATGAGTAATCCTTTCTTGTTCTCGCTTTTCTAGAAGGAACAGGCTGAAGTCCTTCACCATCGACAACAACATTTTTCCCTTTGGACAATACCTGACTGTAAGTTGGATTTATTGGGGAGGCATCCTCTACCTCATCCCACCTCCCCTTGATGACCTATGTTTCCTTTTCCATGTGGGTCCTTAAAATCCTCTCACCTTACTCCTCAAGAACAGGTTCCATGATTTCCTGCACCTTTTCAACAACCACTCCCGGCGTCATGTCACCTTCAACCCCAGTAGTGCACTCCTCTGTTTGATGCACTAGTTCCGCATCCTTGTCCGCTTAAGACTCATGGGAAATCTCTTGAGAAGCATCATCCGTCACCCATGATGCATTATCCTGCATTGATTGTTTCTTCACCTTCTCCCTACAATAATCTTCATGATGCCCTTTTAATGAGAAAAAACCTGTCATGGTGAAAAAAGACAAGAAATATATTTTTTAAACTTTATAGAGAATCAATAATTAGATTTTTATTCAAAGAGTCATTATTTCCACCACCTATTCCTTGGGTGGATTCCATATTAGTCATACTATCTATCCTTAAGTTAATTATCCATTTCCACATCAAATCACATTAAAAAATTTATGATTCTTGAGAATCTAGAGAAAAAATTTCAATAATTCAAGGAAATTATTTATATTGATAACCCTCTTGATTCCTCTAAATATATAGGGGAGGATAAGGAAAAGGTAAATAATAAGAAAATTCTAAAGAGTCTTAGTATTTTTATTTGGTTTTTTTGTTTTTTTAAATTTTTATATTTCATATATTTTTATTATTATTTGAACATATTATAATATAATTTTAAATATAAATTAATGAAATACATGGTTTTTATTTCTCTTGGTAGTATATTTTAAGTAAATTTATATATCATATTAAATTAAATTGATTTAAACAATCATAGATAACAAAAGTAAACAATGCCACATATGAGAAATCAATATATTTAAAAGACCCCAAGTTAAGTACCAAAGAAGAAAAGGTTTCTTAAACCAAAAAAAATTTCCTCAATCATTAAATTTTATGTTTATTAATTTTTTATATTTCCTAAAAATTAATTGAAACCTCATTCTTTCTAAGTTGTACATTGAGTACATCATTGGATTTAAGTTTGTAGTATGGGTATAGCGGGAAAACATTTGAAATTTTGTATTAAAATCATTGAAAAGAGTGAAATTTTTATTTGAATGTTATTTTTTATTTTTATAAAATATAAAAATGATGGGAATAATTTAACGCATGTCATAAGTCACAGTTCAATAAAAAATCATACATATTTTAATTTTATAAACCATCAATTGATTAAATTAGACAGATTTTGTAATTATAAGTTAATGAATTCATTTATAAAATTACTATTAATAATATGAATTACTTGAAGTAATTTTAAGGAATGATGATAGTTATTAATTTTTAATTAAACCTTGATCATGTGTCAATTTTAAATAAGAAAATTAATCAAACAAAATAAAATGTGAAATATGAACCTTGTATTGATCATAATAACTTGTAAATTTCCCCCTTCATGTCTTTATTATTAAAATTAGTGTTGGGTGGCTGATGGTGGGGATAGAGTTATTATATTGAGTTTGAATTCAAAGGATTGAATGAGAAATATTTCATCATATCTCCCATTTTATAAAATAAAAAAAAAGAGAAATATAAAAATAGTGTATACCCAGTGCTTAGTATAAATTAAAATGAAATCATTCCAAATTAATATTTGAAAATATTTTTACCAATAATTTAATTTAAAATTGGATTTAATAATTATTATCTTATAATATATATTTATTTTTATTAATTATTGTGAATATGAAGCATTTGGAAATTAATGGTTATTTTGTATCCAATTTTTTTTTTAGGGTTCCCACTAAATAGATAAAATTGGTATTTCTAGTTCATAAAGATATTTAATTGGTGTAGTATGTGATTGAGAATGTGGGATTGATAATTTCTAATTAAAAATATTTTATTTTTTTACTTAATTTTTTTTATTATTTTCATGATTGATTCTATTTTCTTTAGATGTATTAATTATTTACTGATCTTTGTTAAGATATTTTCTTGCAAATAATAAAAATATTCAATGTGGGAGAATTGGATACATATATTATGTGACCAAATTATGATATGAACATTATTTATAAATGAGTTTTATACTACCTAATTTTATGTATTTTTAATATTGTTTAGGAAAAGATAAAATTAATTAAGGAATTATATAAGTGTAGAATATTTTAAAGAAAAAAATAATAAATAATGTCATGGTGGAATATTCATCATGACATGGTTGGTTTGATCCCAATAATAATAGGACCTGAAAATGTTATCTCTTAGGTAGGGATATAACTAAAACAGCTTTTTCAAGATCTTGATTCCATGAGGTATCCATGTCATGGTGAAAGTTGAATAAGTTATTTCTAGGATATCATTTTGAGGGATGATGAAGATAAGTTAATCATTTTAAGGTTAAAAAGGCATTAATATCTCAATTTGATATTTGAAGAAAAAAATTCAATATACGGTGATAATTTCATGGTTTATAATATGGTTAAGAGATATTATTTTGAATTATAAATAGAAATTTTTTTGTTTGGGTTAGATAATGGAGTCGATAAATTTGAATATATAGATGAAATAATCATGGTGTGGTGACTATCCCTACACTGTGGTTCTCTTATTGGTATATAAATTTGTATATTACCAAAATTAAATAGAATGTTTATTAATTTAAAGTTCAATATTTTGTTTTTAGAGTATGATAACATTATTTGAATCATTTTTTAATATAATTGAAGTAAATTTTAAGTTTTATTATTTTTTAGTTGATTCTAATATTAAGTAGCTATTTTTTAAATTAATTTTTACACTTAACATGTTTTATTCACATGTGATTGATTTTTATTCAATGGTGAGTGATTAATTAATTTAATAGGTAGTAAATAAAGAGATTAATGATGAGAAAAATAACTTTATAATCAAAATTTATAATATGTTTTAATTGCTATCATCTTGAAATATAAATGTTTTATGTTTTCTATTATAGATTCTTTGATAAAAATTATTAATGTAGTTAAAAATTCAGGATAGTAGAATGAATTAAATTATAAAAAAATCTTAAAATTATATTTTTTAAAAAATATTTAAGATTAATTTTCTTTAATTAATTTTATTCTTGGGAAAAGATAATTGGATTAATTAAAGTAGTATTGATGAATATTGATCATAATGAATTTGATTACATTTTAATCTCGTAACTTGTGGAATCAATAAAATTCTTAAGAAAAATAAATTTATATATTTTTTGCAAAAAATCATCCTCTATTATTGATTTTATAATCTTTATCTTTAATATAAATTAATTTTAAATAAAAAATTAATCTTCATTATAAAATTAAATAATAACTTGGATAAAATTTTAATCAATTTAACAAATTGTGGATTGAAAATTTTGGCATTTTTATTGTGTATATATGGCTTAATCAATTTTGGAATTTTTAGAATAACTATTCTAAAATACCTTTTATATTTTAGTGTTAAGAATAGGAAATATAAAATCTAAACTTTTATATCTCTTTAGAAATAATGATATCCATAGGGTGGTCAATAAGTTTCCAAAGTTTTCAAACTCAATTTTACTAATATTTGGGTTTTGATGGACATACATGTGTTTTAAATATATTATATTCATATAAATATTAATATTGGGTATTTTTCTGATGTGTTTGATGGTTAAGGACGTCTAAATAGTTGATTTATTATTAAGAGGGGTCATATTGGTGTTTTCACTGTTATTGGTGGGGATTTTAGGACCTGAGATACTATTGGTTTTGTGAAAGTTAATGTGGATGTCATTATTTTGGATATTATCATGTTTTTATTGGGGTGGTTAGGAGATATGTTGATAATAATGTTTTGGATTCCATTCACAAAGATTTTTTACTTATTGGATCTCGGTGATTGTTGAGGCAGTTGCAGCATTATAAGGGTTCCATTTTTCAAGGGACAAGGGTTTTCATTTTTTTTATTATTAAATTCTACAAAATTTCGATGGTTTTACAATTTAACTCAAGGCTTAGTTACTTTAATTGTTTGGGCCTTTTATTTGATGATATGTGGTCTCTTGAGTCTCTATTTTATCATTATTCCTTGTCTTTTCTTTTGCAATAGGGTAATATGATTTTCCATCACTTGGATAACATTATATCTAAGGATTCGGTGTGGATTTGGAATAGTTAGTTTCCAAATTTCATTACGTACTTTGTTCTCAAAGAATTTTAATTTTAATATATTGATTATTTCCTTTCAAAAATTAGACAATACAATATCAAGTGCATCATACATTAACTTAACAATTCCTTTTATTAAAATAATTTTTATAACCATGATGGTCATTAGAATAAAAAATAGTTATTTTTAAGGGGCATGGAACGATTGATATTGTGTGGATCCTTGGTCTTTATCTATTATTTATTGATAATTACATAACTCTATCATCTTTGTTGATTATTGTTTATTATTTTTTTATTATTTATTATATATTATCTATCATTGTTATTCATTATTATTTTCTCAAATTTTTTTTGAATAATTATCTTAAATATAAGAACTTTACATTTGAAGTATATGACGTTTATGTATTGATGATTTTACTCTTGCATTCGGAGTTTTGACAACTGAAGTTACCCTTATGCATGAGGAAAATACTTTTACATATTGAGTATTTAGTAAAATAATAGAATTTACATATCTCAGTTCTAATAGATGATACATATATATATTGAAAGAAGTTACTTTTATGTATTATCAGGCGATTTTAGAGATACTTTTCCATATAAAGAATTATTAGTCACATATTAAGATTAAATTATCAATTGTATACTATGATATATAATCTAGAGTATTTAAATTTTATTATTATTCATAAAAAAATCTAGGGTGATATTTTCAATTTTAAATGATGTTATTAACACTAAAATTATAAATATTATTTTGAAGCTGGTTTTTATGATAAATAAAACCCAGAATTCCTATAAAGATATTAAAGAGTGATTGGTAAACTCTTAAGTAGTTTTTTATTCCAAGTTATACTTTTGGAAATCTAACTGGGTATTCTATAACTGATATTTTAGAAATATATTCTATAACATCTATAGAGATTTGAAGAAGAATAATATTGGAAGATATATTTATAAATAAGATATTGAGCATGAATAGAATAGATACTAAGGAATAACAATATGAACTTTATAAACAAGTTCGTGGTTGTATTACATCATAAATTCTTGTCAAATTAAAAAAAATTTATTTTCTAATAGTAGTTCTATTTGGGTTAATTGAGATCCCTAACAATAAAATAAAGTACAACGACAAATAGTTTGAAAAATTCACACAAATACCAAAAATATCTCCCTCTCTAGTCTTAACCACTATATGAACCAAAGGTGACACTATGATATTTCCAACATTAGCCTTTTAGAACAATATTGTGACATGCATAAAGATTGTATTCAATCATAAAATCTACAAAGTCTATTATCATGAGATAGTCATCAATAGAGAAGTCTTATGGCTTAAACTTCAAAAAAATTAAATATAGGCTCGAATCATATTATTTCTTTGTTTCATCATAGATTCCCGAGATCCAACTTTCTCTCTTCATTTTACTTTTCTCCATTTATGAAAATTCAAGGACTAAGTGTTGAGATTTATGAAATTCTTCTAGAGAAGCCTTTCTAAACCTTTCATAAAAACATTTCATAATTTCCAAGAATATATTAGGGAAGATTAAGTCTTTATAAGCCTAGTTTATTAATAACTTACCCCTGGGGATAATCTGTTTTTCTATAGACTCGTATAATTTTATAATTTCCACTTTTCATGGTGGCTTTAATCAATTTTTGACTCTATTAGTCTCATTCCTTTTCCCTCAATGGATTTATAAGTGTATTGGGTCATCATTAGATAGGGTAATTGGGAGTAATACTTGGGGTGTCTCACTTTATTTATAGGTGAAATAAATAACCACCCTCCCCCCCCCATGAAATAATTCTTATTTTTCCTTTTACCTAGCCTACTCTAAAGAACTTAGTATTTTTTATACCTTTGTCATATTTGGAAGAAGCATATAATTAGTCCTCATCCTCTTGTGAAGATATAGACAATACATCTAAGTCCTCTTCATTTTCTTAGATTGATTTCTAATTTAGAACCAATATATACTACAAATATCCAGTGAATATTACTTTTTAACTCCTCTTATTCTTTATATATTTAACTTCCTTTAATCTCTCATTATTCCTATTGTTCAAGTCATCCCTAAAGATTTTACCCAAGTAGTGAAATTAGTTTTTTAGTGAAATGACTTTATAAAGGCCCACTAAACCTCATTCTAGGATAGAACTTACTTCAATGTAATGTTGTGATTGATTTGATTACCATCATCTAGTCACTCCTGCTCGAGAAAATCCCCTCTCTCCCCAAACACTTAATGTTTCAGAGGATCCACCTGTTTAGAAGATCATTTAACACTGTCAATGTAATATTAATCTTCTTATACAAACCCTAGTAATCCAAGAAATGAGGCAAACTAGTGCATTATAATGGCACTAGAGAATAAAACCTTCATATTAGAAAAAATATATATATTCCTCCTGTGAGTGAGAAATGCCTTTAGGAGAACTTCCTTATAATTTAATTTTTTGTCGATTCAAATCCTTTAGATCAAGATAAGTGTCTATGATTATTATTTACTTTATAAATAACCCATAAACACTATTTCCCTAAATCTATGAAAATTTATGGGGTTACAAAGAAACATATAGAATTCATTTTGCACAAATATTAGGGAGGCTATCCACCACTTCTTCATAAACTATTCTCCTACAAACTTTATCTGAAACATTCCCTTGACAAAATAAATGAATGAAATAGCCAATATATGGTTCATATATAATAGGTTTACTAAATTTCAATTATCACAAAATTAAAATCCCTATGAAATTAGGTAGATATTTAGAGATATCAACCTTGATAAAAATCTTATATAAGATTGATTTTATACAAACATTTAAGTTACTTCTATCATAGTCTAATTTTGTGTTTTTACATTAGATTTTGTTTATATTTTTTATTATGCTGTAATTATTATTTGTTTATTTTTTTACATCACAAAATAAATCTTTGTATTGGTTATAACTCCATTTCAATACTGTGATATTTAAAAATAATAACATTAGGTTCGATAGCATATACTACACACAACACTGAGCTTAAATGACCCATGAAATAGATTATATAAATATGACCATTATATTCTATATGTTAAATTGTTGGGTATAAATAGGACTAAATAAATTAGAAAAATTATATGGTTTACACATTTATAAAATAAATTCATTGGTTATCAATTGATTATAAATAAAAATAAAAAACATTTGGAAGTCAAAGAAATGTTTTCTCGAAAAAAAAAATTTATACATGCAATGTGTTTTTATGTTAATAAATTAAATTAATAATTATTGGTAAATTATTTTAATTAAATTTATATATAATATATTCAATAAAATTTTTTATCCTTAATATAGTATTTTTTTTAATTATGGGATAAAAATAAATCTAGTTTTATGATTAAAAACTATAACTTTTCTAAAAAGCAGTTTCATCACAATTTATAAAACAGGTTCACTGGTGGGGTAGACTAAAAAGATAAGGGTTAAAATGACCTAATTTTTTTTTTAAATTTCTATTTTATGGAGATATTTAAACATTATATAATATAAAGTTCTATAATGTTTTATTTTGGATCCATTTTTTGTGAAAAACATGGGTATAATTTATTCTATTCAAAAATTCCAAGTGTGTCCTCTCCCCCACTTATAAAAGGACACTCCCTCTCCCCTCCTCTCCACACTACAAGAGACTTTTTATTTGGAAAATAAATTACCAAATACATTCCTTAAATCCTTGAAAATTAACTATAGTATTTTTTATCATAAAACCATTCTTGGAAGGATTTAGGTATTAACCTAAAGAGGTTGTCTCAAGAAGAGGTATAGTTCTTTATGATGTGTTTTAATTTTATTTCATCTTATAACTCAGTATAATATTATCACACTATGATAAAATAATAACACCATTATCTAAAATATACTTATATATTATTAAGTTAATTTAATAACTAGTATACATCTCCTCTTCCATCAAATGGGAAATGAAATTGTCGATCATGTGTACAGCGGACTACAGCCACACAAACCGATGTAATTTGTTTTCAATCACGGCCTCACATGGATAGATATAATTATGGATTTAATATTTATATATGATATTTATGAAATAATTATACTTATAGAATTATATTAAATCATATAACTTTCTACCTTCCAATCTATTGGAAAACGACAACGTCGCTCATGCATACATGTAGATTATCACCTCCATGAAGCGAAGTGATTTTTTTCATATTATTTTAACATGGATGGTAATAATGATATATTTAATGAATATATATGATATATATAGTATAATAATTATTTTGGAAATGTTAATTACTACTTACCTTTCTTTTTTTCCATCTGTTAAAAAATGGAAATAACATTCATGTGTATGTACGACATTCCATCTCCATGAATGGTGTAGTTCATTTTTATATATTACTTTTATGGATTAATATAAATACATATATAATTAATATATATTATATTTATCTAATTGTTAAAATTTTGGAGATTATTTAACCATGATCAATGTATAAGGACCAAGACTACCTAACCAAAATATACTTGAAAAACAAAGTAGTTCTCACCCAAAATAGTGATTTTAATAAAGAATTGTTAATAAACAGGTGATAAAAAGTTATAAGTAAATAATATATGGTATTATATATATGATTATGGTTCTGAAATATATTTATAATAAATATATATTTATTATACAGGAGTTTCAAACACATATGAATGAAATTGGACCTAGGTTAAGGAATTTCATCTCAATTTCCTCTCATTGAGGTATATTTTAATGTCATGCACCAAATTTATTTTATATTATGTATATACTACCCATTTTTATAAAATTTAATTATTAAGACATATTTTTCAATTTTAATTATTTCATCCAAGGTGTTTTTACATGAAAGTTACCAAGTGGTAAGGGGTTTCATATCTCAATTTCCTTTCATTGGGTTATATTACTTCTTTGTTGTATTTGAAATTATAAGATTATGTGTTTGATGAATTTTTATGGTATTATGTTTTATTTCCACTTGTTTTATGGGTATTTATATTTTATACACATAATTTATTCGTTGATTAATTCTCACTTTAATGTTATGACCACTATAAGGGTTTCTTATCTCACTTTTACTTACATGATACATATGCAATATTTACCACTTATTTCTTTTATGTGGTGTATATATTATCCCTTTGATATGTTATATCATGAATATATTTATATAAATGGTATTTTAAGTTTTATTTTAAGTTATTTCTTTCATGGGGGTTATGATTCAAAATTTAGCACAACAGTAAGGGTTTATTTCATAATCTCATCATTATTTGGGATTGTTTATGTTTATGTCTCCATTAGGATAATTATTTGATATTTATAGCTTAAAACAATATATTTTCTTATCATATTCTTATTCATTAAATTTTCAATTAATATTACCATTTTCATATATTTGGTACTTAAAATGTTTGGGTAAACGTTTTAAAGAAAAGATGACTTTATTTCTCTCTTCGGTCAAAAATCCTTTCTTTTTCATATCCATGTTTTATGAAGATATTTTCAATAATGTTATTAAAATTATAAAAATTATTTTTTAAATACATTTTACCCATGTTTTACTTTTTACAAAATGGTTTAAAATTAATATTCTTGTTGTTTTCCTAATGAGGTTCTTTTTGACCTTTTTACAATAGTGTGAAAGGAATGTTTTTTTACGGTGTGTACAGAATTTCCCGATGTCATGACCACTCATTTCATTTAAGATTCATTTAAAAGTTTCCAATTTTATTTTAAAATAAAAAAAAATCCTAATATTCTAGAAATTTTATGTTTTTAAAATTGATTTTCAAAGTGAAAAGGGTATTTTCCTTGAGAATGTTTTTAATGAAATTTGTTTGGTATTTCTATTCACTAATAATGAAAATTCTTATTTTACTTATACTCCACGAGAAATATGTTGTAATGATATCATCCTTATTTTTTCTCAAGATTTTTTATGATCAGTTTGATTGTAGATGTACTATCTTGATACTATTCTCCTTATTACTTTGGATGGTTTATGATTATGATTATTTATTAAGGTAATTATTAACATTTCATTTTCTAGTTTTTAAATATGAATGTTTAATTTGATTATATTTCACCTCTTATATGTGAATAATTCATTAAACTTAGTAAATTATGTGTGAGGCTTACTGAAGCCCCTCGATGCATCGTTAGGTCTCATGAGACAAACTAGCTCAGGTATTTAGTTGAGGCCTTAGCCGTTTATATAAGATGTCTTGGAATGAGGAATTCACAGTATGTTTATGATGTATAAAATTATGAATTCATTCATTTGATATTAGTTATTGATTTCCATGTGATTATTTTATTAGTATTTATATCTATAGATAAGTTTCAAGCTCATGTATTATTTATATGTCATTATTTTATCATCATTTATTCTTTCCATATTAGTATTCATGCTCAAGTTATTCATTAAATGGAATATGTTTTTAGATACTTACCTATACAAATTGATTATTAATTATTTATTCATGATATATTCCATTGTATTCATACTCTTACCAAGCATCTTTGATCACCCCTTTCTTATGTTTCCTTTCACCTTGATTCTGAGAGGACCAATTTGGGATATACCTTACCTGAAATAATGTTTTCATCCAAATTAAATTCCCTAACTTATACTAGTATAGTGAGCAACTATGGGGTCGGTCCCCATGGAAATATAATTGGCATTTTATATTTCTTGAATTGACGTCACTTGGTGAAGATGCTTAATTTAAACATGTTTTGTTGTTTCATTGGTACTAGCCTCAAAAGGTAACTAGTTACTAGAGATTTTCTAATTCACTGCCAATTAAACTTGAAACTGAAGATTACTTAAAACCAACTTTTAATGAATAATAATGAAAATGTTTCAGAGTTGGGAATTAGTGTGGGACATTAAAACCTTATTCCCTATTTTGTTGTATTGTTCATAATAACCCACATTTATGGGTTTCATATGTGTCGGAACTCCCTTGGTCCGGTGAGTTCCGATCAAGTCAGTAGAAATCAATTTTTTGGTCTGGAAATTTCTTTCTAATGACTCTTAGTGTAGGAACCACCCTCTAGAAATTAAAAGGATATCTAATGGTCATGGATATTCTTGTCGTAATTCTCCCAAATATCCCTGAAAACTCTATTCTTGGTCCGATATGGATGTTTCCAATGAAATAAAATATAGAAGTGTTGGGAGAATTAGGTGAGAGATCATGAACAAATTCAAGAATAGAGAAAATGGTTCTAGAGAACCCACATTTTTTTCATCCTCAACACAAGGGGGGTTAAGCTACTCCTGATTGAAAGAGTAAGAAACTTACAAAAATGAATTAGAGAATTCATTACAACATAACTGAAAGAGAAAAATTCCGAAGTACAATCATAAAAGAACAAAACAAGTTTCCCAGAAAAATTTCTCCCTCCTCCCTCTAGTGTCTCTCCATCCTCTCCCTAGTATTCTCCCTTGGTCCCCTTTACTCCTTAGGGTCTCCCAGGTCAAAAAGTGACTTTCTTGATTTTCCAAAAGAAAGCATCAAAGAAAATCTCGGGTCAAGGTGTTTTTGGAAAGTGGTAAAGCAAAAAGAAGAAAGTTGCACTGTAATGCATGGTTTGGGCACACGGTTTGGTAAACCGTGAAAGATCTAATGTCTCAAATCATTCAGCCGCATTGTTTGGGTGCACTATTTGGTAAAACGTGCACCAACCATGCGAGAGATTCTATCTTGAATCTTTGAACTGCACAATTTTCTTCTGAATGGCCCGCACGGTTTGGTAAACCGTGTGACTACCATGCGGGCCTTTCTGTCAGTGGAATCCCCTCTCGCACGGTTTTCACATGGTTTGGATAAATAGTGCGGCTATTTTGCGGGTCATCTCTGCCTTTAAAATTCCTCAATTTTATGTCCTTCATGTCAATTGGTTGATCTGAATGACTCCCTTCTAGCATAATCAGGGGAAAAAGGGTACTTACGCCTCCAATTCCCTTCTGAATCTCCAAACTTCAAAGAATCCATGCTTTATCCTTTGGTGACCAAAAAACCTATCAAGATACATTATAATTGTAAAAATCATGTAAAACCCATCCAAAAAACCATTTTATAGATATTAGACCAAATTGAAATGCCTTATGCACAGCAGTGCATCAAAATCCTCCAC
Organism: Viscum album; assembly: GCA_963277665.1. Lineage (NCBI taxonomy): Eukaryota > Viridiplantae > Streptophyta > Magnoliopsida > Santalales > Viscaceae > Viscum > Viscum album. The sequence goes on from OY728125.1 coordinate 386,578,084, forward strand.
ACTTGATTGGTTGTTTGTCCTCAAACAAAAGAATAGACAGTCATAACCAATGTGTCACCAAAGAGACAAGTAGAAATATCATAGATCATACCATTTAGGTGAATATGAATTTTGAACTAATTACCATTAAAAATTACAGAATTCATACTTCATGGATTCCCAATTCTATGAAGTTATCCAACAAAGTATACTTAATCTAAAACAGTTAACCATTCATTCATAAATCAATTTTGCTTAAAAGTGAGTTTTCCCTTCTTCATTCAAAGAGAGTGCCTACCTCCATTTTCATCTCGTTATACACTCGTATTATCTAATCCCAGGTTTCATTGTTTCTAATTGGTGGGCTATCACTTTTATAGGTCACACACCCTCATTGACTTACATTTCTTGGAACATGATGAAAGGTCATCAAAATTTTTGGGCATGCCTTTGCATATCTCAAAATATATTATTTTTCTTTGTAGTGGTGTGAGATACTAGAATCAAATTTTTTCCAATATGCTCATGTTAATACATGATTAAAATGTTTGAGCAAGTCAAGAGTTCATGAAATTAAGACCATGTAATAGCCACTAGTGTGGCAACAACAATTCCCAAAACCTCACCTCTCCTTATGCACAATTAGACTTCCATTTTAAGGGGTTTCTCAATTCGAATTACTCCATCACAAAAATCATCTTTAAACAGACTATTTTTCTAAATGATTGGATAAATTCTCCTTTTCAATTATTAAAAAGTTTATTCACATCACAAACTAGGTTCGATAATCCAGACATATGATCCATTTTCAGAGATAATTGCCAAAATTCAGTTTTAGCTAATTGGTATAAACCCATGAAATCTATAACATCCCTTTATAGGCACCTAAGAAAATATGCTACACTAATTACTTGGTCAATCAATCAATCAAAATGGGGTTCCAATTAAGGGTTCCCTCCCCCACACTTAAAACCAAACACGGTCCCATGTGAAGGTAATAATGTAGAGAAGGGTGGGCAAAGAAGCATGAAATGGTAGGACCAAAGAAAAATGGAAAAGGTTAAAAGTGAAAAGCTCCCCAAAATCATGGATGATGTGAAAATCAGGTGGTTTGCGAGATCTCGATGAATAGAAAAATGGCTGGCGTGGAATAGATGAAACGGCTGCTGGAAAAAAGAACCAAACAAGTGAAGCAGGAAAAAGCAGTACCAGCAGTAGGAAAAGAAAAGAACAACACATAAGGATACCAATGCAGGAAAAAATATCACACCATAGAAGATAGTACAAGAAAGTTAAAAGGTATAGAAAAAGAACAAAGTAAGATAACATGCAACAACATCTGGTTAGGGTGCTTAGGGATCGAAAAATAAAGCACGTGCAGTGGTGTCCTAGGTCGGATCGGCGGTAAGCGGAGGTAGGTCCACGGGATTAGTGGGAACAGAGGTAGTAGAAGGATTGACTGTCAAAGTGTCGGCTCCCAACATATAGTAAGATGGAGGTTGTTGGGGAATAGCTTCATATAAGGTGGGAGTCTGAAGATCGACCAAGTTCACGCCCTCCACCTCCATCCGCGTCCGCTCCAGCTACAAGTGGAACATCGAGTACTGGTCCTGCTGCCATTTCCAGAAGAGGTTTGTGTCAGCATAAGGGGTTACTTGTAGGTTTGGGTAGAAAGGATAGGGCGGTTATGATGGTGGTGGCCCGGATGGGTGAGAGGCGGCAACATGAAAATCATGAGGCCCCTAGGATGTAGAGTGGTGGGAAGCCGCAAGCTCAACAGGGTGCTTCACTGCAGCAGGGCCCTCGTGTAGTGGTGCATTTGGGTCGACCCCGAGAACTTCCCATAGGTAGAGTTGCACACTGTCTGGATTCATCATTCTCATTCGGCAGAGCAGAGTAATATCAAAATAGGGCGCAACTGGTAGTTCCATGAACTCTGTTGCATCATACCGAAGGTGCAGACGGTCTGCCAAAAGTGTGATAAAGGGGCCACCAAAAACATCGCTCTTTGGATTGGAGAACATCTACTACAAATACTGAGAGAATACATAGGCCAGATTTATGACATTTCCCATCACCATAGATTCAAAAATCAACAGGTCCCGTGTGCTCATTGTGCCTTGGCTATCCGATCGGGCCGTAAAACAAGTAGTAATCATCCAATGGAGGATGGAGGGACACTAGATGGAGGGTGAAGAGGAGAGCCGCACGGGTTGGAGAAGGAGGAGGAGGGGTGCCTCATATCTTGAAGAGGGGTGGAAATCCGTTTTTTTAGAAAAAATTCAGGTTTTAAGTGGTCGTACGGTTTGGGTACACGGTTTGGTAAACGTGCACCAACCGTGCGCAGGCCACTTCCTGGGGGGGTCCAAGGGGCACGGTCGGTGCATGATTTGGTGTAACGCCCCGACCCCAGTTACCCAGAGTCGGTACATTATTACATAACATTGGCATGATAAAAAGCAAATCATGTCTCGAAAGACCGATCAGTTTAGTATTATTGGAAATAAGATTCATACATAAGTTCAACTTTAAAACTATGAAAAGAAGTACAACACAAATATATTTCATTAGAAACATCCAAGCCTCCTAGATTATGCCTTCCGGTCACTCATAACTAACTTCTTCATATCCTGGGAAAATGAAACATAAGAAATTAGTGAGCTCAAATGCTCAGTAGGGTTAAGTAATACAGCGAAAAATGACATAAATATTAATCATGGTTAATAATTGAAACCACATGCCTTTACCAATAATAAACATGAATACTTTTATGGAAAGAATATGAGTTGAGTAAATAATGCCATAATAAAGCATAATAATGGGTATTCCACTAGTAAAATGACCACATGAACCATCAATATTATTTCCATAATGATAGAATGTATAATGCCGGACATTCTGAAACATTTTGTCAAGGCCTCATCCAAGACGTCTAAAAATGATTAAGGCCTTGGACAAAACCATAAATCAAATTGGGAAAGGTCCTTGGCCAATTCCACATCTAGTTGTCTCATGAGACCTACCAATGCATCGAGGAGCTATAGCGGGCTCCACCCATCCCTTAATAAGTCCAATACATTCCTCATATGAAAATTTTTAAACATATCATAGAAATTCGTATTAAAACTAGCATAAGAAATGTCAATACTTTAACCATAAATCATGAATGGTGTAAAAATAGCACATCCACAGTCAAACATATCACAAAACCTTCAATACAATATGGAAGTTTTGTATCATAATAAATCAACTCCAAATAAACTTAAATTCCATCAAAGGATGTTGACATTGATGAAATCAAAACTCTTTTTAGAGAAATATCACTTTCTACTTTGAAATCATTTAAAAGTCACATAATTATAAAATAAAACATTTACTTTGAAAATATTTTTATAATCTTGTAAGGGAAGCTTCGACGAGTTTATAATGGTAGAAAATAGCCGCACCAGCCGTATAAGTTAAAAAGAGACATTCTTACCTTAATTTTGTTGAAAAGGTTAAAAAGGACCTTGTTTGGAAAACGACGGAAAGATTACTTTATAAAAATCTTATAAAAAGTCAAACAAGGGTATAAATGACTTTAACCCATATTCTGTAAAATATTAAGAATTTTTTGAACTACATTTTTAAGAAACATGGATGTCGATGATAAAGAGGTTCCAGTAGATAATTATGTATAAACAACCTTGGATAATGAAGAGATTGTGAAATAAACACTTACCTTGTACTTTTCCTTGGTTGAGGGTAGGTTAACCTCCTATATGATGGTGAAATAATTGTTATTAAATTATACAATAATAATATACATTTATATGATATCATATATGATCTTTTAACATTTCTTTGTTAATAATATCTTAGTATTATCGTCGTTTCGGGTGTTAACTTACTCATTTTCCTTTATATATTTTGTTACATAAGACGTGTTTGTTATGGATAGGTTTTATTTTATTCATATCCAGAATGATATCAAGTCATTAAACATTATTTTTAACCATCAAACAAAAATTATTCTTGAATGGATATGATGGGGGATGAATCTCATCGCGTTCGTGGAGACGGTAGTCTGTAAGTACGCACGAGCGACAATATCATTCTTTTGATATTAAAATAATATATAATTGGATGGTATATCATATATAAAGAATCAATATCATGTTATATTTATTATTTACATGAATTAAACATCATTATTATACCCATCCAAATAATATTGTTTTGAATAACATTTACACCACAATGTGGAGACGGTAAGCCGTACGTACGAACGAATGGTGACATGTCATTCAAAGGATGGATAGAATACTGAATATTGTTGTATCATATTTATAATAACATCACAGTAAATAGAATATACTGGAGTTATTATTTTAGAATGGAAATAACAAAGAAAGAAGAATTTGAAGAAGAAAGGAACTTGAAAGAGGGTGGTGAAAACATTACCTATTCTTCGGGTTCTTCCTTTTGATTTGATCAAAAGGGCTCCTTAGGTTGGATTTTTGATCAAAACAACACCTCTAGGTTTAAGTTAGGAAAATTGAGAAAATATTTCGGTAGGTTTTGGCTGAGACAAAAGGCTTTGAAGGTATGAGAGAAGGGGGAGTGCCATTTTATAAGAGGGGTGAGGGGCACGTTAGGAAAAGATAGAAATATTATTTTATAATAAATTCATATTCGGTTTATAATGGATAAAAAGTGGATTATTTAAATTTTAAGGTGGGTATAGGTTGAAAACCACCCAACCAATAGATTTTAGACAGGTTTGGGTCACTATATTAACCTTATCTTTTAGTTTTAACTCTTAGTAAATTAGTTTCACATTTACCATGTCTCTTTGTATTTTTATATTATATAGTTAATAAACTTACTATAAACTTCCAAGAGACCCCCAAGTGGTCCATTAATGATACACCTATCATTATATAAGTCTCTTGGCCTATCCTTAGATTTTTAGGAATTGAATATAAATTAATAATATAATATTTGTTTTAAAAACTCTTTTATGTCAATTTTGACAATATTTGGTATTTGATTTTTGTGAAAATAATAACAGCATGATTACTTGAAAAAAACATAATTAAATCAATAATAATATGTCATATTAACCTATAAAATTAGTTTAATTCACAAAAAGTCTCAAATTACATTTATTTTGATATTTATAATATCAATTATTTTAATATTTAATTAATTAGGTAATTATTGCATCCCCATTGTGTCATAAATAAAATAAATTATTTAATGTCTAAAAATTATAACTAAAATACCATTATGTAGGAAACCTTTTTATATTTCTAATGAATTTTTATTATTGAATTTATATTATGTGTAACCCTATATTAAAAATGTTTTAGTTAATAAACTTTGATTTTAACTCTTTTAACTCTTCTTTGAATTAAATAATAATAAATGTCCTAATCTAATCCAAGTGGACCTAAATGATAATATTGTATTCCTAAGGTTTTTTTTGGACGATATACACTTGTCCAATAGAATTAGGACATGTGTTAGGGTAATATTAATATCATTTTTACCCTAAATTACCCTATTTAATTTTAAGTGTGGTAAATAAAAGTAAAAAGTTACTATTCACCAAAAATTATTTTTATCTTATTAAACTAAATTTTACTCCTTGATATTAATTGTGTCTCTCTAATTTTCAAAATTCTACTCACAGAAGCGGTAAAATTAAGTTTTATGTGAATTTCCAAATTCTCCTAGAAGGTGGGTAAAAGACGGTGAAAAGTTCCATAAACTTTTTATATATCTAAAATTATTCTAAACTAACTCTAATGAATTAAATTGAACTTATATAGGCATTATGTATCCATTTTGACCTTAATTAAATTTAAATAAATAATTATTTAAATAAAAATTCGATTTTAAACTATAACTCAGTGTTTTTTTTCACTATTCATCAAAAATTGAATGTTTTCAGAAAAATACCAAAAATTCACCCTAAGCTAATTTTGATATTCCAAACCCAAAAATAAAGACCATTTTGAAAGATAAAATTTATAAAATTTTACAGAGTGGGTATTACTATTCATAAAGACTAGTTTGATTGGTTGTGGTGTGTGTTAGAACCTGAGGTTGCGTACAACACATGCTACTGTATTATTTAAAGAGAAGCATACCGTGGAAGCTTGGGGTGTTACATTCTCCCCTCCTTCAAATAATTTCATCCTAAAAATTTCTAGAATACTACCGCATGAAAAGACATGGGTGGTTCTTCATCATAAGTTCCTCAGGTTCCCACGTTGCCTCTTCCATTTTATGGTTTCTCTATAGAAATTTTACCAGACGATTCGTCCGGTTTCTCAACACTTGTTCTCTTGAAAAAAGAGTCCTTACAGGCTCTTCGCAATAAGACAGATCAGGTTCCAGTTCTAATTCCTCATAGGTGAGTACATGCATTGGGTCAGGCATGTATTTTCTCAATAGTGATACGTAGAACACATCGTGAACTCTGGAGAGATTTTTCGTCATTTCCAAATGGTAAGGTACAGCCCCAATTCGTTCTAGAATTTTGAAAGGTCCGATGTACCTAGTGTTGGAACCAGGGTCTTCAAAGCATGATTTGGTGTATGTTTTGTGTTTGTTGTCAATCCTCAGTGAAAGTTCAGGGTGTGTACCAACAAAGTGATCATACCGTTCAAGCAGAAAACAGTAGTGAAGGTGGCGCTGTTTTCCAGTGTTTGCCAAATTTTTGGGCCTAAAAATCGGCCAATAAAGTAAAGTGTTTTTGGCAAAGGTACTTGCGCGCCGTGCTCTTGGAGGATAAAAGACTTGCGCGCCATATGTTTTTGAGGATCAGAACATCAAAATTTGGCTAAGGAAAGAAGGTCGCGCAAGTGTTGGTTGGGTCGCGCAAGTGAGTTGCGCGACAGAGTTTATTGAAGACAAGACTTGCGCGCCGTCGAGGGACTTGCGCACCGCCGCACAGGGGGTCCAGTTTGCCTATAAATACTGGACCACCCCTCCTCATTATGGACGGAGTTCAAGGCCGAGAGATTGTTCGAGCTCTCGTCGCGCAAGTGGTTGAGTCGCGCAGGTGGTTGTTTTGTCGCGCAAGTAGAGCTTGCGCGCCGGTGTTTGGTTGTGCGCCCAAGGTGGTTTGGAAGAGAAAGGAAGTGGACCGCGCAAGTTTGTAGCTGGGGAAGGAAGAGTCGCGCATCTGTGTTGATGACACTTGCGCGCCAGTGTGGAATTGCGCGCCGTAGTGGGACTTGCGCGACTGTCTTGGAGAAGCGCGCCTGGTTTTGCTGAAGCCCACCGGCGTGTTTGAAGCTGCAGGAAAGCCGAGAGTCTACTCGGTACATTCGAGGAAAAGTGATATTCTTCTTCTAGTGAGAATCGGACTTCAATAGAGCATCTACATACAACAAAGGATGCACTCTTTTGCAAATGAAGAAGAGACCTTCACGTCTATAAACTGAGTGGGACTTCACCAACGGCAGTGAGCCAGGGGGAGTCAACGGGAGTGACCCGAGGGACACAGTGAGCTATCCCTGAACAATTGTAAAGGCAGTGAGCCTGGGACAGAGTATCTATACCCGAACTTTTGTATCCGCATCTAGTGAAGCATAGTGGATTTAGGTACGACCGGCAACCAGTCGGCGTATGCTCCTTGGACGTAGCCCTGAGTGGTGAACCAAGTAAAAATGGTTGTGTCCTCTCTGTGCATGTGAATGTTTTCATTTTGATCATAATCATCATACAGGTTCAACAAGTTCCTACCAACGTGGGAACAAGATCCAACACATTAAAAGAAAAAGTGGTCACCCTGATTCACCCCTCCCCTCTCAGGGTGTCCCGGGGTCCTTCAAGTGGTATCAGAGGGTAAAGGTTGCTGGTGTTGAATCTCACCTTCTTCCTCATGGAAAACGCCGTCAATGTCAGGGGAGTCCCTCACTTCGAAGGAAGCAATTTCCAGATCTGGAAGAACAGAATGAGATCTCATCTAAGATCTCTTGGAATGGAAGTTCTTTTTTCTACTGTGCAAGGAATACATGTCACTGATCCAACAGGTCTGGCTATGACTGAAACAGACAGGAAACTTCTTGATGCAGATGCTAAAGCACAGAATGCTCTCACTGCAGCCCTTTCTGATCAGATTTACCTGAAGGTGATGAATTGCACCTCAGCAAAATCTATGTGGGATAAACTTGAGAATATTTATGAAGGTGATAGCAAAGTGAAGGAGGCGAAACTACAAGTGCTACACAATCAGTTTGATGATCTGAAGATGCATCCAGACGAGAATGCAGACTCTTTCTTCAATCGAATTACTGAAGTGGTTGGAGCAATTCGGGGTCTAGGCGAAGAAATCAAAGACATTGATATTGTAAAGAAAATATTAAGAAGACTTCCACCTCTGTATAATGCGAAGGTGTCAGCTCTTGAGGAAAGAGATCTTTCCAAACTTTCTCTAGATGACTTACTGAGCAGTTTGGTAGCATATGAAATGAGAGTCAAACCAGAAGATGCTACGACTCGGGTGAGCAAGGAAATGGCATTCAAGGCCATGGATAAATTGAAAATCTCAAAGGATAGTAGCGGTGATGATGACGAAGAGAAAGAAATTCTTTCTCTCATTGCAAAGAAGTTCCAGAAGGGGAAAGGGAAATTCAAAGGGAAGTTACCTCTCGCATGTTTCCGTTGTGGAAAAGTTGGGCATATTGCCTCTCAGTACTTGAAGAATATCAATGATGATGACAGTGAAGATGAAAACTTCAAGAAGCCTCAAAGAAGGTTCTTCAAAAAGGGAGACTTCAAATCTGGTAAGCAAATGCAAAGGAAGAGTTTTGTCTGTGAAGAGGAAGAAGATGACAATGAATTCTGTGATGAAGAAGAACCAGAATTCAAAACTGGGAACCATGCTTCTATGATGGCCACTGTTGAAAAGTCAGAAGATACTGATGGTGAAAAACAACTGAGAACTTGTGTAGATCCTGATGTGCAACTTAAGGATGCAGTTAGTAAGCTTAAGATTAAATGTAAGAGCTGCAATAAGTGGAAATCAATTGTAGAAGAATCAACTGAATATGTTGATCAACTTGAAGCTGAAATTGAACGACTGGAAGAATTTGTGAAGGTACAATCTAAAATAATTGAAAGCAATGATGATGCAGTTGATCTGAAGCTGAGAATTGAAGAGCAAGAAAAGGTCATCAATGAACTCACATCCAGACTGGACGAAAAATCCAAGACTGTTGAGGGTCTTGAGGAGGAAGTAGTTACTCTAAGGAGTAAAATGGAGACAGAATCAGTTCCAAAAGAATCGAGGAAGAAAATACAGGTCGGAAGATTCTCAGATGCAGAATTACTTGCAAGAGCCAAGTGTGGTTCAGATGGGGTTGGAAAAGTCTTGAGTGATCAAAGACCTGCTTGCATGGGAAAGAGTGGAATTGGCTGTGAGGCTGAGTCATCAACTGCTAGAAGTGAAAAGATCCAAAAGAAAGACAAGATGAAAGTTGAACATGATGAAATGTTACCTAGAGTGCTGAAAAAGTAACCCTCAATCCAAACTAAAAGGAGACCTGAAAATTATCCTCAAACATTCAAAAATGACAGACAGACTTACTATTCTCCCAAGGAAGAAGGTATAAGGAGAAATTCAAGTGAGAAGACATTTCCTCTCATGAAGTGTCAGTTCTGTGGCTATCTGGGCCATACCATGTCTTATTGTGAAGAGGCAAGAAGCTATCTGAATGGAGAAGATATAGATGCTCAACAAAGGAGAACAATCTCATATCCTAATTCTCATAGAAGAAATAATTTCTATGGATATTGTTTTTGTTGTTCTAACTTTGGTCATAAGGCCGTTAATTGCAGGCACATAAGAGACATAGACACCTCATACCGAAGTTCAAGACAAGTCAAGTCTCGTCAGCAAGACAGTGTTGCTCTTTTAAATAGGTTCTCACCTCTCACAGAAGACTTTGACTATGAAGAACCTGGGTATGCGGAAGAGATAGTTGAAAGGCCATCAGTCCTATATACTCAATCTAATGTCTCATGGAAGGAAAGGAAGAAGATTGAGAAATCGAACCTTGCAGAGGTAGCCCTCAAAGCTACAAAGAACAACAGTACCTGGATTCTGGATAGCGGTTGTTCATCTCATATGACGGGTAATGCCAGCCTACTAAAGAATATCATAAAGAATGTTGATGGTACAGTAAGATTTGGTAATGATGGGGCTCTGAAAATCAAAGGAAGTGGAAGTAACCAATTAGCTAATGGAGAACTAAAGAAGACTGAAGTTCTTTACGTAGATGGCCTACGCCATAATCTCCTTAGCGTGAGTCAACTCTGTGACTCAGGACTTATAGTTACTTTTAATCAGAAAGGCTGCACCATCAAGGGAAAAACTGGCAATTCACTTATGAAAGGATGCAGAACAGAAGGCAACTTGTATCAGGTTGATAGTGAAGAAAATGTATGTTACATGACTGTTGAAGAAGAAAACAATTTGTGGCATCGGAGATTGGGACACATCAATCAACAAGACATGGAGAAAATATCAAAATTGAGAATTGTCATGGACATCCCCAACTTGAAGCGTGAGCGTGAAAAATCCTGTGATGCTTGTATTCGTGGGAAGCTGGTCTGCAGTTCATATCGGCCAAAGAAGAAAAAGGCATCTCACCTTCTTGATCTGATTCATACAGATGTTTGTGGTCCAATAAATGTTGTCGGAACTCATGGAGAAAGGTACTTTGTCCTTTTCATAGATGATTACAGTCGAATGGCATGTGTGATGGTTATTCACTGGAAACGACAGGTCCTTGACTGCATGAAAACATATCGGCGAATCGCCGAGAATGATACTGGACGAACAATCAAAGTGTTGCGATCTGACAATGGAGGAGAATACACGTCCATTGAATTTGAAAATTATCTGGAGAAGCATGGGATACAACATGAGGTAGCTGCTGTGAGAACTCCACAACAAAATGGAGTTGTTGAACGAAGGAATCGACAGGTGAACAACATGGCACGAACTATGCTGATTGAGAGTCGTATTCCACGACATTACTGGAAAGAGGTTGTTCAAGCTGCAGTGTGCATTCATAATCGAACAGGACTTTATATGGGTGAGACGAAGACACCATATGAATTGTGGCATGGACGGAAGCCTTCTCTAAAATACTTTCGTGTCTTTGGAAGTAAGTGCTTCATCAGGAACAAAGAAGGAAATCAGGGGAAATATGGTGACAACGCAGATGAAGGAATCTTCCTCGGTTACTCAATGAATAGCAAAGCCTACAAATGTTTCAACAATCGTTTGGGAAGGATTGTGGAAAGCAATGATGTTAAGATAATTGAAGAGAAAACCACAAATGCTTCACGGACGTCATATGCTGATGTGATAGAAAGTCATGAAGAATGTGGACATGAAGAAACTACAAATGCAGAAATAGAGGAAGCTGTTCAAAACACTCATCAATCACATAATGATGATGACTCAGAAGAAGAATTTGAAGAAGAAACTATGGCTGAAGAGAATACTACTGAACCTCGCAGGAGAAATCGAAGGGCTGAGATTGATCCATCCAACATAATTGGAAATAGGAGTGCACCCACTCAAACCAGAAGGATGAGGAATACCACGCAATCTGCATTTCTATCAGTTTTAGAGCCATCCTCATTCGAAGAAGCTGCAAAAGATGAATCTTGGGTGAAAGCCATGAATGATGAATTAGATCAGATTGATAAGAATCAGACATGGGATCTTGTCCAGAGACCCGAAGGTCACAATGTGATTGGTACCAAATGGATCTTCAAAAATAAGTTTGATGAGCATGGAAGTGTCATCAGAAACAAGGCACGACTGGTATGTAAAGGATACTCTCAGATTGAAGGCATTGATGTTGAAGAAACCTTTGCTCCAGTGGCTAGACTGGAGTCAATCAGGCTTTTCCTTGCCATGGCACTCCAAAGAGGATATAAAGTATATCAAATGGATGTCAAGACAGCATTCTTGAATGGTGTACTCGAAGAAGAAGTCTACATTGAACAACCAGTGGGCTTTGTCTTGGGTACCGATGAAACAAAGGTCTGCAAACTAAAGAAATCTCTATATGGTTTGAAGCAGGCACCACGGGCGTGGTACTCACGGCTAGATTCATATCTCAAGAAGTTGGAATTCAAAAGAGGAGGAGTTGATCACAATCTCTATGTGAAGAATTCTCCAAAAGATCAATTCATGGTTCTTGTCTACGTTGATGATATCATATTTGGTGGCAGTAGGAAGAAATCAGTGGATGAATTTGCCAACCACATGAAATCAGAATTTGAAATGTATATGATTGGGGAGCTCACATATTTCTTGGGGCTGCAAGTGATTCAAAAGAAGGAATACACATTCATTTCTCAGGAAAAATATGCAAGAGAGCTGCTGAAGAAGTTCAATATGCAAGACTCCAAACCAATGTCAACTCCGATTGCAGTTGGAACTAAACTTGGAAAGCATGAGGATGGGAACTCTGTTGATCCCACCATGTATAGGAGGATCATTGGCAGCCTACTGTACCTAACAGCGACAAGGCCAGATATTGTCTTTGCAACATGTCTTGCGGCCCGCTTTCAGAGTAATCCAAAGGAGGAACATATGGCAGCAGTAAAAAGAATCATGAGGTACATTCAAGGTACACATAACTTCGGGTTATTTTTTGCTGCAGGCAGGGACAGTGAATTATCAGCATTTTCTGATGCTGACTGGGCTGGTGATGTCGTAGATAGAAAGTCCACTAGTGGTGGAGCTTTCTATATTGGGCAGAAATGTGTTGGCTGGTTGAGAAAGAAACAAGAAAGTACTTCTCTTAGTACTGCTGAAGCTGAATATATCTCCGCCACAAAAGCATGCACTCAACTTCTTTGGATGAAGCAGCAGCTAACAGATATTGGTGATAAGGTGCAGCAACAAATGGTGATTTATTGTGATAACAAAAGTGCAATTGATCTTACGAAGAATCCGGTTCAGCATTCTCGTACAAAACATATTGAAATACGGTATCATTTTATCAAAGAAAAGGTTGAACAAGGCGTGATTAAAATGGATCATGTTGGAACTAATGAGCAAGTGGCTGATATCCTAACCAAGCCATTGTCCGCGGCTGTGTTTGAGAAGCATCGGTTGAACCTCGGTGTTCGACCACCTCCTACTGCATAAGGAGGCTCCGAAAGTCCCCTCTCCCCGTTTGTTTTAACTGTTTTTACCTGCTTATGGCTGTGATGCAGGTTTATGGGGGAGATACTATCCAGGGGGAGTATGGCTTGAGCTGGACGTTGAACAAACTTTTCGGTCTTTGGTTTTTTTGTCAATGGGGGAGAAAGGAATAAATTCAAGGCAAGAAATTCTTCTGTGATAAGAAGTGTAAGATTGTGATGAGAAGTTTAATAAGGATATCATCGGGCGTCATGGAGAATTTCAAAACACTAAGACCCAATTCAAGCTTTCTCTCTTGTTTTCTACACCGAGCATTGCTCACGTAGACTTAGAGTGTTGGATGAGTTGATTCTTGCGTTTTGGATTTGCTCATGGTTGGAGATCTATTGAATTTATTCTGATTACCAACAAACCCAAAGGGGGAGATTGTTGGAACCAGGGTCTTCAAAGCATGATTTGGTGTATGTTTTGTGTTTGTTGTCAATCCTCAGTGAAAGTTCAGGGTGTGTACCAACAAAGTGATCATACCGTTCAAGCAGAAAACAGTAGTGAAGGTGGCGCTGTTTTCCAGTGTTTGCCAAATTTTTGGGCCTAAAAATCGGCCAATAAAGTAAAGTGTTTTTGGCAAAGGTACTTGCGCGCCGTGCTCTTGGAGGATAAAAGACTTGCACGCCATATGTTTTTGAGGATCAGAACATCAAAATTTGGCTAAGGAAAGAAGGTCGCGCAAGTGTTGGTTGGGTCGCGCAAGTGAGTTGCGCGACAGAGTTTATTGAAGACAAGACTTGCGCGCCGTCGAGGGACTTGCGCGCCGCCGCGCAGGGGGTCCAGTTTGCCTATAAATACTGGACCACCCCTCCTCATTATGGACGGAGTTCAAGGCCGAGAGATTGTTCGAGCTCTCATCGCGCAAGTGGTTGAGTCGCGCAGGTGGTTGTTTTGTCGCGCAAGTAGAGCTTGCGCGCCGGTGTTTGGCTGTGCGCCCAAGGTGGTTTGGAAGAGAAAGGAAGTGGACCGCGCAAGTTTGTAGCTGGGGAAGGAAGAGTCATGCATCTGTGTTGATGACACTTGCGCGCCAGTGTGGACTTGCGCGCCGCAGTGGGACTTGCGCGACTGTCTTGGAGAAGCGCTCCTGGTTTTGCTGAAGCCCACCGGCGTGTTTGAAGTTGCACGAAAGCCGAGAGACTACTCGGTACATTCGAGGAAAAGTGATATTCTTCTTCTGGTGAGAATCGGACTTCAATAGAGCATCTACATACAACAAAGGATGCACTCTTTTGCAAATGAAGAAGATACCTTCACGTCTATAAACTGAGTGGGACTTCACCAACGGCAGTGAGCCAGGGGGAGTCAACGGGAGTGACCCGAGGGACACAGTGAGCTATCCCTGAACAATTGTAAAGGCAGTGAGCCTGGGACAGAGTGTCTGTACCCGAACTTTTGTATCCGCATCTAGTGAAGCATAGTGGATTTAGGTACGACCGGCAACCAGTCGGCGTATGCTCCTTGGACGTAGCCCTGAGTGGTGAACCAAGTAAAAATAGCTGTGTCCTCTCTGTGCATGTGAATGTTTTCATTTTGATCATAATCATCATACAGGTTCAACAAGTTCCTACCAATGTGGGAACAAGATCCAACACATTAAAAGAAAAAGTGGTCACCCTGATTCACCCCTCCCCTCTCAGGGTGTCCCGGGGTCCTTCACCTAGGACTCAATTTACCCTTCTTACCGAAATGTATCACTTCATTCCATGAAGATACCTTTAAGAAAACATGATATCCTACGTGAAATTCCAAATACTTCCTTCAGTTATCGGCATAGCTATTCTGCCTACTTTGAGCATCTTTGATGTGGTTTTGGATTACCTTTACCTTTTCCATCATTTCCTCCACCAATTCTGGGCCTACAAGTTTTCTTTCTCCAACGTCATCCCAACAGGTTGGTGTGTGACATCTCTTTCCATATAACGCTTCATATGGTTCCATCTGAATACATGAATGGAAGCTATTATTATAAGAAACTTCTACAATAGGTAAATATTGATCCCACATACCCTAAAAGTCAAGTGAGCAAGATCTCAACTTCTAAGGTTTGAAAAGTCCATTCTGATTGTCCATCTGTTTGTGGGTGGTAGGCAGTTCTCAAACGAAGTTCAGTATCCAAGGCCTTCTGAAGACTTTTCCAAAATCTTGAGGTAAAATGGGGATCACGATCAGAAACAATCGATAGGGGTACTCCATGAAGTCTCACATATTCATTAATATATAGTCTTGCTTGGTGTTCAAGTGGTAAATCTTCCCTTATAGCAATAAAATGTGCTGACTTGGTAAGACGATCAACAATGACCCATATTGCATCGTTATTTCTAGGAGACTTTTGTAGTCCCATTATAAAGTCTGTCGTAATATTATCCCATTTCCACTCAGGTATGGAAAGAGGTTTCATGACTCCTCTAGGCTGTTGCCTTCCAACTTTCACTTATTGACAAACCATACATTTTGACACAAAATCAGAAATCTCCCTCTTTATGTTGTCCTATCAAAAATGTTCCATCAAATATCTATAAATTTTGGTGCTCCCAGGGTGTATAGAGAAATTGGAACTACGAGCATCATACAACTCTCTTTTTAGATCAGATATATTGGGAACACAAAGTCTCTTCCCAAATTTCAAAATTCCATCCTCATACACAAAGTCACTCAATCTCCCATCATTCACATCTTTAATCTTCTTTTGAAACTCTTCATCACCGGTCTGAGAAATCTTTATCCTTTCTAGTAAATATGGTTCCGCAACCATTTGAAAAAGTATTGAGGTTTCACCTTCCATGGTGATTCCCATATCCATATTTACTTGATCCATGTATATAGGATCCTTTTCAACTCTCATCTTGTTCAAAACTCCATGATCATTTCTACTCAAAGCATCTTCTACCTTATTTGCCTTCCTCAGGTGGTAGTGTATAGTAAAATCATAATCCTTGAGTAGTTCAAGCCATCTCCTTTGCCTCATGTTAAGTTCTTTCTATGAGAAAATATACTTCAAACTCTTGTTATCAGTATAAATCTCACATTTTTCCCCACAGAGATAGTGTCTTCAAATCTTCAATGCGAATATTACAGCAACTAACTCAAGATCATGAGTAGGATAGTTTTGATCATGAATTTTCAGCTGTCGTGATGCATATGCAATAACTCTATCACTCTGCATAAGGATACTACCAATTCCTTTCTTCGATGGATCACTATAAATAACAAACCTATCATTTCCCGATGGTAGAGTCAAAATAGGAGCCTTGACTAATCTTCTCTTCAGTTCTTCAGAACATTCTTCACACTCTTTTTTCCAAACAAATTTAAACCCTTTACGTGTGAGCTTCATTAATGGGTTAGCCAATCGAGAAAAGTTCTGGACGAAATGTCGATAATAACCTGCTAAGCCAATAAAATTGCATACCTCCATTATACTCGTCGTTGCTTTCCATTCTTGGATTGCTCTTGTCTTAGAAGGATCAACGGATATTCCATCCTTAGAGACAATATGGCCAAGAAAAGAAATCACCTGAATCCAGAATTCACACTTGCTAAACTTCCCATATAATTCATGTCTTCTCAGAGTCTTCAATATAATGCGGAAGTGATTTTCATGATCTTCATAGCTTTTAGATTATACGAGGATATCATCAATAAATACCACTACAAAATCATCAAGGTATTCCATGAAAACTTTATTCATTAGATCCATGAAAATAGAGGGTGCAGTAGTCAGCCCAAAAGCCATTACTGTAAACTTGTAATGCCCGTACCTGGTTCGGAATGTTGTCTTCGGAATGTCTTCCTTCTTCACACACAACTGATGGTATCCAGATCAAAGGTCAATCTTTGAAAATTATTGAGCTCCATGCAGTTGGTCAAATAAATCATTAATGTGAGGTAAGGGATACTTGTTCTTTATTGTTATAGCATTGATCTCCATGTAGTCAATGCACAACCTCATAGATCCATCTTTCTTCTTAACAAAAAGGACAGGGGATCCCCATGGATAAACACTAGGGTGAATAAATCCCTTATTACTCAATTCCTATATTTGTTTCTTTAGTTCAACTAACTCCATAGTGGCCATTATATAAGGGGTCTTCAATATGGGCCTTGAACCAGGAATTAAATCAATGGAAAACATAATTTCTCGTTCTAGAGGATGTGCAGGTAAATCTTCCGGAAACACATCTACATATTCTTTCACAATAGTTACATCCTCTATTTGAACATTCCTTTCCTCACCCACAGTCATTTCATTCTCTTCCTCCTCGATAATTGAATTTAGTTGAGCTATTGGGGGTGGATCTAGATAATAATCAAGTGGTGACGATTATTCTCTAAAGATAAGGTGTTCCTTATCATCATCATAAAAAATCATAACCTCATTCTAATTACAATAAATTTTTGCATCATGCTCTGAAAGACAATCTATACAGAGTATTATATCAAATTCAGTCATGGGTATGATGATGAGATCAGCAGATAAAGAACATTAATTTTCTATAATGGGAACGGATCCACAGAACTTTGTAGCAATGATACTTCCCTTAGGAGTTTTAACTGACAACTCCCTCGTTAAATCAAATTAAAAATATCTAATTTTCTTAGAAAACTAGGAAGATATGAAACAATGTGATGATCCAGGATCAAATAAATCATTTTCTAAACTTGAGGAAACCATTAAATTACCTTCCACCACGTCTTTTGGAGCTTCAACCTCAGTAATAGTGATTGCATAAGCTTGGCATTGGTCCCTATGCCTTTTTTATGGTAAGTTTCCCTCAGGCTTAGTACATTCATTGCATAATATCCCATATCCCTATAATTAAAGCATTGAACATTGGTAGCATCTTTATTTCCTTTACAATCACCACCTAGATGGCCTTTCTGTCCACACTTTTAGCATACTCCTTTTCCTTTTAGACAGGCACCAGGGTGCATCCTTCCGTAATTATCACAAGGTGGAAATTCAATTCTTCCCTTTTTCTATGTTTCCTTATTTCCTTTCCCAGAGTTTTTAGAAGATCTCTTCTTCTCTTGCTTTGATTTCAAGTCATAAGACTTATAGAATTCATTTTTTGTCTTGATAGCACACGAGACAATATCTTTATATGATGAGAAGGATTGTGATACCAATGCTCGATGGAGAAACGGTTTAAACCCATCAAAGAAATGATCAATCTTACTTCTTGGGTTACATTTATAATATGTATCATACCTTTCTAACCTTGTAAAGTTATCCTCATACTTTGCGACATTATCATCCTCCTTTTGTCTCAGACTCAGAAATTGTCTTTCCATATCTGATTGATGGTCACGAGGAAAGTATTTTTCTAAAAATATATCTTTTAACTCCCTCCATTCCATATTTGATACTTCATTACCTTCCTTCGTGTTTTGAATCAATGACCACCATTGATCAGCATCTCCAGTGAGGCGGTAAACTGCCATGATAACTTTTTCCCTTTCACTACTCCCCAAGGCATTGAATATTTTCTCTAAAGAATTTATCCATTGATTAGCTAATAAGGGATTTGTACTCCCATTTAATGTTAGTGGTTGTGCCTCATGAAGCGGTCTAACATTGATCTTGCACGCTGTGGATCAGGTTGCTCCATACGAGTAAGGTTATTATTCATAACCTGAGTGAGTTTTCCCAGTATGGTGATTAGATGATCAGCACCAGTTGCATCACAATATCCACTATAATTATCTTCAAAAGGAGGTAAATCCATACATAGAGTGCGTGAATTGATAAGGTTTCCATTTCTTCCACTAGGTGTCATTTCTAAACAATGGAATACACTATATTAGTTTATGAATCGTAATACATAAATCCTGACTTGTAAAACACTTAACAAAAATTGAACAGTTTATAGATATAATCCATAATCATAAAAATGTTTTCTTTGAGGAAGTATATACTCACAAACCCTTCATAATGTATTGTAAAGAAAATGATAATTATCCTAAGAATATCCCCCGGGAGTTTCATAACCAAGAGTGCAGCAAGGCTCGTTGTCATGCACCAATTCTCGCTCGAGTCTAGCTCAAAGCGGGGTTTTTGGTTTTTACCCCTAGGTACATCTGTACCAGAGCCGCCTCTACCTGCTCGTATCCATACAGGGATGTATTTCTTGGAAAACTCATAAAATTTCTACAATACCAAAATTCTAGGAATTTCTTCTATACTAATCCTCAAATTCCATCTTAGGTATATGAGCTCTAATCAGAGTTTATCTAAATCTAGCTTCCAAGATTTTTATTAAACTTCCTATGATACCAACTATAACGCCTCGACCCCAGTTACCCAGAGTGGTGCATTATTACATAACATTGGCATGATCATAAGGAAATCAAATCTCGAAAGACCGATCAGTTTTGTATTATTGGAAACAAGATTCATACATAAGTTCAACTTTACAACTTGAAAAGAAATACAAGACAAATATATTTCATTAGAAACATCCAAGCCTCCTAGATTATGCCTACTGGTCACTCATAACTAACTTCTTCATATCCTCAGAAAATGAAACATAAGAAATGAGTGAGATCAAACCCTCAGTAAGGGTAAGTAATATAGCGGAAAATGACATAAATATTAAGCATTGTAAATAATTGAAACCACATGTCTTTACCAATAATAAACATGAATACTTTTATTCAAAGAATATGAGATGAGTAAATAATGACATAATAAAACATAATCATGGGTATTCTACCAGTCAAATGACCACATGAACCATAAATATTATTTCCATAATGAGGGAATGTATAATGCCATACATTCTGAAACATTTTGTCAAGGCCTCGGCCAATAAGTCTAAAAATGATAAAGGCCTCAGCCAAAACCATAAATCAAATTGGGAAAGGGCATCGGCCAATTCCACATCTAGTTGTCTCATGAGACCTACTGATGCAACGAGGAGCTATAGCAGGCTCCACCCGTCACTTATGAAGTCCAATACATTCCTCATATGAAAAGGTTTAAACATATCATAGACATTCGTATTAAAACTAGCATATGAAATGTCAAAACTTTAACCATAAATCGTGAATGGTGTAAAAATAACACATCCACAGTTAAACATATCACAAAACCTTCAATAAAATATAGAAGTTTTGTATCATAATAAATCAACTCCAAATAAACTTAAAATCCATCAAAAGATGTTGACATAGATGAAATCAAAACTATTTTTAGAGAAATATCTCTTTCTACTTTGAAATCATTTACGAGTCACATAATTATAAAATAAAACATTTACTTTGAAAATATTCTTATAAGCTTGTAAGGGAAGCTTTGATGAGTTTATAACGGTATAAAATAGCCGCACCCACCGTATAAGTTAAAAAGAGACATTCTTACCTTAATTTTGTCGAAAAGGTTAAAAAGGACCTTGTTTGGAAAACGACGGAAAGATTCCTTTTTAAATAATATTTGTTTTAAAAACACTTTTATGTCAATTTTGAAACTATTTGGTATTTGATTTTTGTGAAACTCTTAACAGCATGATTACTTCTAAAAAACATAATTAAATAAATCATAATATGTTATATTAACTTAGAAAATTAGTGTAATTCATAAAAAGTCTCAAATTACAATTATTTTAATATTTATATTATCAATTATTTTAATATTTCATTAATTAGGTAATTACTGCATCACCATTGTGTCATGAATAAATTAAATTATTTAATGTCTAAAAATTATAAATACAATACCATTATGTAGGAAATTTTTTTATATTTCTAATTAATATTTATAATCTAATTTATCTTATGTATAACTTTATATTAAAAATGTTTTAGTTAATAAACTTTGATTTTAACTCTTTTAACTCTTCTTTGAATTAAATAATAATAAATGTCCTAATCTAATCCAAGTGGACCTAAATGATAATATTTTATTCCTAAGGTTGTTTTTGGTCAATATAAACTTATCCAATTGAATTAGGACATGTGTTAGGGGAATATTAATATCATTTTTACCCTTAATTACCCTATATACTTTTAACCGTGGTAAATAAAAGTAAAAAGTTACTATTCACCAAAAAATATTTTTATCTTATTGAACCAAAATTTATTACTTGATATTAACCTTGTCTCTATGATTTTTGAAATTCCACTCAAAGAAGCGGTAAAATTAAGTTTTATGTGAATTTGCAAATTCTCTTAGGAGGTGGGCAAAAGACGGTGAAAAGTTCCATAAACTTTTTATATATCTATAATTATTCTAAACTAACTCCAATGAATTACATTGAACTTATATAGGTATTATGTATCCGTTTTGACCTTAATTAAATTTAAATAAATAATTATTTAAATAAAAATTCGGTTTTAAACTATAACTCAGTGTTTTTTTCACTATTCATCAAAAATTGAATGTTTTCATAAAAATACCAAAAAATCAACCTAAGCTAATTTCAATATTCCAAATCCAAAACTAAAGTCCATTTTTAAAGATAAAATTTATAAAATTTCAAAAAGTGGGTATTACTATTCATAACGGCTAGTTTAATTGGTTGTGGTGTGTGTTAGAACTCGAGGTTGCGTACAACACACGCTACTATATTATTCAAAGAGAAGCGTACCGTGGAAGCTTGGGGTGTTACAGTCTCCCCTCCTTCAAATAATTTCATCCTTGAAATTTCTATAATACTACCACATGAAAAGACTTGGGCAGTTCTTCATTATAAGTTCCTCGGGTTCCCACGTTGCCTCTTCCATCTTATGGTTTCTCCATAGAACTTTTACCAGACGAGTCATCCGGTCTCTCAACACTTGTTCTCTTGTATCAAGAATCCTAACGGGCTCTTCACAATAAGACAGATCAGGTTCCAGTTCCAATTCCTCATAGGTGAGTAAATGCATTGGGTCAGGCATGTATTTTCTCAACAGTGATACGTGGAACATATAGTGAACTTTGGAGAGATTTGGCGGCATTTCCAAATGGTAAGATACAGCCCCAATTCATTCTAGAATTTCGAAAGGTCTGATGTACCTGGGACTCAATTTACCCTTCTTACCAAAACTTATAACTCCCTTCCATGGAGATACCTTCAATAAAACATGATCTCCTACCTGAAATTCCAAATCCTTCCTTCGGTTATCGACATAGCTATTCTATCTACTTTGAGCTCCTTTGATGTGGTTTTGAATTACCTTTACCTTTTCCATCACTTCCTCCACCAATTCTGGGCCTACAAGTTTTCATTCACCAACGTCATCCCAACAGGTTGGTGTGTGACATCTCTTTCCATATAATTCTTCATATGGTGCCATATGAATACATGAATAGAATCTATTATTATAGGAAAATTCTATCAGAGTTAAATATTGATCCCACATAACCTGAAAGTCAAGTGAGCAAGATCCCAACATGTCTTCTAAGGTTTGAATAGTCCTTTTTGATTGTCCATCTGTTTGAGGCTGGTAGGCAGTTCTCAAATGAAGTTCAGTATCCAAGGTCTTCTGAAGACTTTTCCAGAATCTTTAGGTAAAACAGGTATAACAATCAGAAACAATCGATAGGGGTACTCCATGTAGTCTCACAACTTCATTAATACATAGTCTTGCCAGGCATTCGAGTGGTAAATCTTCCCTTATAGCAACAAAATGTGCTGACTTGGTAAGATGATCAATAATGACCCATATTGCATTGTTCTTTCTAGGAGTCTTTGGCAGTACCATGATAAAGTCCATCGTAATATTATCCCATTTCCACTCAGGTATGGGAAGAGGTTGCATAACTCCTCCAGGCTGTTGGCTTCCATCTTTCACTTTTTGACAAAGCATACATCTTGACACGAAATCAGCAATCTCCCTCTTCATGTTGTCCCACCAAAAATGTTCCTTCAAATCTCTATACATTTTGGTTCTCCCAAGGTGTATAGAGAAATTGTAACTAGGAGCATCATCCAACAAATCTCTTTTTAGATCAGGGATATTGGGAACACAAAGTCTCTTCCCAAATTTCAAAATTCCATCTTCATACACAAAGTCACTCAATCTCCCATCATTCACAGCTTTAATCTTCTTTTGAAACTCTTCATCACCGGTCTGAGAACTCTTTATCCTTTATAGTAAAGATGGTTCGGCAACCATTTGAAAAAGTATTGAGGTTTCACCTTCCATGGTGATTCCCATATCCATCTTTACTATATTCATGTATATAAGATCCTTTTCAACTCTCATCTTGTTCAAAACTCCATGATCCTTTCTACTCAAATCATTTTCTTCCTTATTTTCCTTCCTCGGGTGGTAGTGTATAGTACAATCATAATCCCTAAGTAGTTCAAGCCATCTCCTTTTCCTCATGTTGAGTTCTTTCTGTGAGAAAATATACTTCAAACTCTTGTGATCAGTATAAATCTCACTTTTTCACCATAGAGATAGTGTCTCAAAATCTTCAATGCAAAGATTATAGCAGCTAACTCAAGATCATGAGTAGGATAGTTTTGCTCACAAATTTTTAGCTATCGTGATGGATAGGAAATAACTCTATCAGTCTGCATAAGGACACAACCAAGTCCTTTCTTCGATGCATTGCTATAAATAACAAACTCGTCATTTCCCAATGGTAGAGTCAAAATAGGAGCATTGACTAATCTTCTCTTTAGTTCTTCAAAAAATTCTTCACACACTTTTTTCCAAACAAATTTAATCCCTTTACGTGTGATCTTCTTTAATGGGTTAGCCAATCGGGTAAAGTTCTGGACGAAATGCCGAAAATAACATGCTAAGCCAATAAAACTGTGTACCTCTGTTATACTCGTCGGTGCTGGCAATTCTTGGATTTCTCTTGTCTTAGAAGGATCAATGGAAATTACATCCTTAGAGACAATATGGCCAAGAAAAAAAATCTCCTAAATCCAGAATTCACACTTTCTAAACTTCCCATATAATTCATGTCTTCTCAGAGTCTTCAATATAATGCGCAAGTGATTTTCATGATCTTCATAGATTATGGACTATAACAAGATATCATCAATAAATACCACTACAAAGTCATAAAGTTATTCCTTGAATACTTTGTACATTAGATCCATGAAAAAAGAGGGTGCATTAATCATCCCAAAAGGCATTACTGTAAACTCATAATGCCCGTACCTGGTTCGAAATGCTGTCTTCGGAATGTCTTCCTTCTTTAAACACAACTGATTATATCCAGATCAAAGGTCAATCTTTGAAAAGTATTGAGCTCCATGCAGTTGGTCAAATAAATCATCAATTCGAGGTAGGGGGTACTTGTTCTTTATTGTTATAGCATTGATCTCCCTGTAGTCAATGCACAACCTCCTAGATCCATCTTTCTTCTTAACAAAAAGGACAAGGGCACCCCATGGAGAAACACTAGGGCAAATAAATCCCTTATTACTCAATTCCTCTAGTTTTTTCTTTAGTTTAACTAACTCCAAAGTGGAAATTCTATAAGGGGTCTTTGATATGGGCCTTGAACTAGGAATTAAATCAATGGAAAACTCAATTTCTCATTCTGGAGGATGTTCAGGTAAATCTTCCAGAAACACATCTACATATTCTTTCACAATAGGTACATCCTCTATTTGAACATTCCTTTCCTCACTCACGGTCATTTCATTCTCTTCCTCTCCGATAATTGAATTTAGTTGAGCTACTGGAGGTGGATCTAGATAAGAATCAAGTGGTGATGATTCTGCTCTAAAGATAAGGTGTTCCTTATCATCATCATCAAAAATCGTAACCTCCTTCTTCTTACAATAAATTTTCACATCATGGTTTGAAATCCTATCCATACCGAGGATTATATAAAATTCAGTCATGGGTATAACGATGAGATCAGCAGATAAAGAACATTTATTTTCCCTAATGGGAATGGATCCACAGAACTTTGTAACAATGATACTTCCCTTAGGAGTTTTAACTAACAACTCCCTTGTTAAATCAAATTGGAAATATCTAATTTTCTTAGCAAACTGATAAGATATTAAGAAATGCGATGATCCAGAATCAAATAAAGCATTATCTAAACTTGAGGAAACCACTAAATTACCTGCCACCATGTCTTTTGGAGCTTCAACCTTAGCAGTAGTGATTGCATAAGATTGGCCTTGGTCCCTAGGCCTTTTTTATGGTAAGTTTCCCTAACTCTTAGTAAATTCATTTTCATAATGTCTCATCTCCCTGAAATTGTAGCATTGAACATTGGTAGCATCTTTCTTTCCTTTACAATCACCAGCTAGATGGCCTTTCTGTCCACACTTGTAGCATACTCCTTTTCCTTTTAGAGAGGCACCAGGGTGATTCCTTCCGCAATTATCACAAGGTGGAAATTCAATTCTTCCCTTCTTCCATGTTTCCTTATTTACTTTCCCAGAGTGTTCAGCAGATCTCTTCTTCTCTTACTTTGATTTAAACTCATAAGACTTAGAGAATTCTTTTTCTGTCTTGATTGCACACGAGACAATATCTTCATATGATGAGAAGGATTGTGAGACCAATACTCGACGGAGAAATGGTTTTAACCCATTAAAGAAACGATCAACATTACTTCTTGGGTTACGTATATAATCTTCAGCATACATTTCTAACCTTGTAAAGTTAGCCTCATACTTTGTGACATTCTCATCCTCCTTTTGTCTCAAACTCAGAAATTGTCTTTCCATATCCACTCGATGGTCACGAGGAAAGTATTTTTCTAAAAACAAATCTTTGATCTCCCTCCATTCCATATTTGATACTTCATTATCTTCCTTTGTGTTTTGAATCAATGAACACCGTTGATCAGCATCTCCAATGAGGTGGTAAACTGTCATGATAACTTTTTCCCTTTCACTACTCCCCAAGGCATGGAATATTTTCTCTAAAGAATTTATCCATTTCTTGGCTACTAAGGGATTTGTACTCCCATTGAATGTTGGTGGTTGTTGCCTCATGAAGTGGTCTAACATTGATCCTCCACACTGTGGATCAGGTTTCTCTATACGGGTAAGGTTATTAAGCATAACTTGAGTGAGTTATCCCAGTATGGTGATTAGCTGATCAGCACCAGTTTCATCACCAGCTCCACTATAATTATCTTGAGAAGGAGGGAAATCCCTACATGGAGTGCGTCCATTGATATGATTTCCATTTCTTCCACTAGGTGTCATTTCTAAACAATGTCATACACTATATTAGTTTATGAATTGCAATACATAAGTCCAAACTTGTAAAACACTTAACATTAATTGAACAGTTTATGGATATAATCCATAATCATAAAAATATTTTCTTTGAGGAAGTATATACTCATAAACCCTTCATAATAGTTTGTAAAGAAAATGAGAATTATCCTAATCATATCCCTCGGGAGTGTCGTAACCAAGAGTGCAGCAAGGCCCGTTGTCATGCACCAGTTCCCATTCGAGTCTAGATCAAAGCGATGTTTTTGGGTTTTACCCCTCGGTACATTTGTGCCAGAGCCACCTCTACCTACTCATATCCAGACAGGGATGTATTTCTTGGAAAAATCACAAAATTTCTACAATAGAAAAATTCTAGTAAGTTCTTCTATACTAATCCTCAAAGCCCATCTTAGGTATATGTGCTCTAATCAGAGTTTATCTAAATCTAGATTCCAATATTTGTACTAAACTTCCTCTGATACCAACTGTAACGCCCCGACCCCAGTTACCCAGAGTCAGTGCATTATTACATAACATTGTCATGATCATAAGGAAATCATGTCTCAAAATACCGATCAGTTTTGTATTATTGGAAACAAGATTCATACATAAGTTCAACTTTACAACTTGAAAACAAATACAACACAAAAATATTTCATTAGAAACATCCAAGCCTCCTAGATTATGCATGCTGGTCACTCATAACTAACTTCTTCATATCCTAGGAAAATGAAATATTAGAAAGGGGTGAGCTCAAATGCTCAGTAAGGGTAAGTAATACAGTGTAAAATGACATAAATATTAAGCATGGTAAATAATTGAAACCACATGCCTTTACCAATAATAAACATGAATACTTTTATGCCAAGAATATGAGATGAGTAAATAATTCCATAATAAAACATAATCATGGGTATTCTACTAGTCAAATGACCACATGAACCATCAATATTATTTCCATATGAGAGAATGTATAATGTCGTACATTCTGAAACATTTTTTCAATGCCTCGGCCAAGACGTCTAAAAATGATTAATGACTTGGCCAAAACCATAAATCAAATTGGGAAAGGGCCTCGGCCAATTCCACGTCTAGTTGTCTCATGAGACCTACCGATGCATCGAGGAGCTATAGCGGGCTCCACCCATCACTTACTAAGTCCAATACATTCCTCATATGAAAAGGTTTAAACATATCATAGACATTCGTATTAAAACTAGCATACGAAATGTCAATACTTTAACCATAAATCATGAATGGTGTAGAAATATCACATCCACAGTCAAACATATCACAAAACCTTCAATACAATATGGAAGTTTTGTATCATAATAAATCAACTCCAAATAAACTTAAAATCCATCAAAGGATGCTGACATAGATGAAATCAAAACTCTTTTTAGAGAAATATCTCTTTCTACTTTGAAATCATTTAAGAGTCACATAATTATAAAATAAAACATTTACTTTGAAAATATTCTTATAAGCTTGTAAGGGAAGCTTCGATGAGTTTATAACGGTAGAAAATAGTTGCTCCCTCCGTATAAGTTAAAAAGATACATTCTTACCTTAATTTTGTCAAAAAGGTTAAAAAGGACCTTGTTTGGAAAATGACAGAAGAAATCCTTTATAAACATCTTATAAAAAGTCAAACAAGGGTATAAATGACTTTAACCCATATTCTGTAAAATAGTTATAATTTTTTGAAATATATTTTTAAGAAACATGGATGTGGATGATAAAGAGGTCCCAGTAGATAATTATGTATAAACAACCTCGAATAATGAAGAGATTGTGAAATAAACCCTTACCATATACTTTTCCTTGGTTGAGGGTAGGTTAACCTCCTGTATGATGGTGAAATAATTATTATTAAATTATACAATAATCATATAGATTAAAATGATATCATATATGATATTTTAACATTTCTTTGTTGATAATATCTTATATTATCATCCTTTCGGGTGTTAACTTACTCGTTTTATTTTATATTTTTTGTTACAAAATTCATGTTTGTTATAGATAGGTTGTATCTTATTCATATCCAGAATGATATCAAGTTCATAAACATTATTTCTAACCATCAAATGAAAATTATTCTTTAATGGATACGATGGGTAATGAATCTCATCGCGTTCGTGGAGACGGTAGTCCGTACGTACGCACGAGCGACAATATCATTCTTTTGATATTAAAATAATATATAATTGGATGGAATATCATATATACAGAATAATTATAATTTTATATTTATTATTTACATGAATTACACATCATTATTATACCCATCCTAATTATAATGTTTTGAATAACAATTACACCACGACGTAGAGACGGTAAGCCATACGTACGCACGTATGGTGACATGTCATTAAAAGGATGGATAGAATACTGAATATGGTTGTACCATATTTATAATAAAATCACATTATATAGAAGATACTGGAGTTATTATTTTATAATGTAAATAACAAATAAAAAAGAAGTTTAAGAAGAAAGGAACTTGAAATATGGTGGTGAAAACATTACCTCTTCTTTGGGTTCTTCCTTTTGATTTGATCAAAAGGGATCATTAGGTTGTCTTTCTGATCAAACTAAGGCCTCTAGTTTGAATTGAGGGAATTTGATAGAATATTTTCATAGGGTTTGGTCATGCTAAAAGGCTTTGAAGGTGTGAATTTGAGATAAGGGGGAGTGCCCTTTTATAAGAGGGGTGAGGGGAACCTTAGGAAAAGCTAGAAATATTATTTTATAATAAATTCATATTCGGTTTCTAATGGCTCCAAAGTAGATTATTTAAATTTTAAGGTGGGGATTAGTTAAAAACCACCCAATAAATAGGTTTTATACAGGTTTGTGTCACTATATTAACCTTATCTTTTAGTTTTAACTCTTAGTTAATTAGTTTCACATTTACCATGTCTCTTTGTATTTTTATATTATATAGTTAATAAACTTACTATAAAATTCCAACAGACCCCCAGGTGGTCCATTAATGATACACCAATCATTATATAAGTCTCTTAGATGAACCATAGATTTTTAGGAATTGAATATCAATTAATAATATAATATTTGTTTTAAAAACTCTTTTATATAAATTTTGAAACTATTTTGTATTTGATTTTTTTGAAAATCATAAAAGCATGATTAATTCAAAAAAACATAATTAAATCAATCCTAATATGTCATATTAACCTATAAAATTCGTGTAATTCATAAAAAGTCTCAAATTACATTTATTTTGATATTTATAATATCAATTATTTTAATATTTCATTAATTAGGTAATTACTACATCACCATTGTGTCATAAATAAATTAAATTATTTAATGTATAAAAATTAGAAATAAAATACCATTATGTAGGAAATATTTTTATCTTTATAATGAATATTTATAATCAAATTTTTATTATGTATAACCCTATATTAAAAATGTTTTAGTTAATAAAATTTGATTTTAACTCTTTTAACTCTTCTTTGAATTAAATAATAATAAATGTCCTAATATAATCCAAGTGGACCTAAATGATAATATTTTATTCATGAGGTTGTTTTTGGTCGAGATACACTTTTCCAATAGAATTAGGACACGTGTTAGGGTAATATTAATATCATTTTTACCCTTAATTACCCTATTTACTTTTAACCGTGGTAAATAAAAGTAAAAAGTTATTATTCACCAAAAATTATTTTTATCTTATTGAACCACATTTTACTCCTTGATATTAACTGTGTCACTTGGATTTTCGAAATTCTACCCACAGAAGCGGTAAAATTAAGTTTTATATGAATTTCCAAATTCTCATAGGAGGTGGGTAAAAGACAGTGAAAAGTTCCATAAAATTTTTATATATCTAAAATTATTCTAAACTAACTCCAATGAATTACATTGAACTTATATAGGTATTATTTATCCATTTTTACCTTAATTAAATTTAAATAACTAATTATTTAAATAAAAATTCGGTTTTAAACTATAACTCAGTGTTTTTTTCACCATTCATCAAAAATTGAATGTTTTCAGAAAAATACGAAAAATTCACCCTAAGATAATTTCGATATTCTGAATCCAAAAATGAAGTCCATTTAGAAGATAAAATTTATAAAATTTTAAAAAGTGGGTATTACTATTCATAACGGCTAGTTTGATTGGTTGTGGTGTGTGTTAGAACTCGAGCTTGCGTACAACACACGCTAATTTATTATTCAAAGAGAAGCGTACCGTGGAAGCTTGGGGTGTTACATTTGGTCAAACCGTGATCCCACCATGCAGTTGGTTCTTTGTGAATAAATTTTTGAAAATTTCCCCTTTTCAAATGAAAACACACCCTTGTCATTAAAATCTTTGTTCCCCTTTTGATGATAAAATAAAATTGGAGATTTTCCATTGAAAGTGTAATACTCACATTAACGAAATTCCATATGATACCCTGACTTGGAGTGAGAATCCTACACTATAACACACAATAATAGAAAAATTACACAAGCATGTAGTCCCAAGCACACTCAAACAAACAAAGCATTTGAATAGAAAATTTTTCAAAATGTCGAGTTACCTACCGGGCAGTGCTAAGTTTTTAGTCTTGAGCTCGACTTACCTGGGCCTTGAGCTATCCCAATTGCATGGTGTAAAATGTTCCCACCATGTCTTCTATGATATAGTATGGTTTTAGGCACTTCCCATTAACTTTAAATGTTTTCCAATCTGTGCCTTCCACTTTCACCGCTCCATGGAGGAAAACAGTAATCACCGTGAAGGGTCCTAACCATCTGGACTTTAACTTTCCTGGGAAAAACTTTAGATGGGAGTTAAAAATTAAGAATTTATCACCTAGCTGGAAGGATTTCTGAGAGATCATGCGGTCATGGACGGCCTTTGTCTTCTCCTTATACAATTTCATATTCTTATAGGCCTCCTGCCTAATCTCATCAAGCTCTATTAATTAAATTTTTTTATTTTCCTCTACAGCCTTGAGATCATAGTTAAGGGACTTAAAAAACCAATAGACTTTATGCTCCATCTCCCTCAGTAAGTGGAAGGGTTTTCCATAGACTAATCGAAAAGGTGACATGACCAAGGGTGGCTTGAAAACTATCTGGTAGGCCCATAATGCATCATCCAATTTATTGGACCAATCCTTTCTTGATGCACCCGCCGTTTTCTCCAGTATTTGTTTCAGCTTGCGGTTTTACACCTCTACCTAACCACTAGATTGTGGGTGGTAGGGCGTCCATTGGTTGTACTTGAATCCATACTTTAAGAGTACATTTCTCATAAGTGTGTTGTCAAAATGAGTGTCGCAGTCTCTAATAAACACCCATGGGGTCCCAAACTGACTGAAAATATTTTTCTTGAGAAAACTGATGACAACCTGAGCCATACAATGAGTCATTTTCGCTGCCTCTACCCACTTGGAAACATAGTCAACACATACCAGAATGTACGTGTGCCCAAAGGATGGGGTAAATGGACCCATAAAGTCGATTCCCCATTCATCAAAAATTTCAACTTCAAGTATCGAGTGTTGCGGAATCTCAGCACGACAGCTGACATTTCCCGTCCACTAGCATTGATCACAACAGTAGAAAAAATGACGTGTGTCCTTATGCATGGTCGTCCAGAAGAAACCTCATTGTAAAACCTTGGCAACTGTTCGATCTGGCCCATTATGTCCTCCTGCTGGAGAAGAGTGATAGAATTCTAAAATACTTTGAATCTCATCCTCCCAGATGCAACAGCGAATTATGCCATTTCCGCATGAGGGGAAAAGCAGGGGGTCTTCCCAGAAATACCTCCTTACCTGTGACAAAAACCACTTACTCTGTAGAAATGAGAAGTCCGGGTGGAAAACTTATGAGAAATGTGCTCATCGAAAAAGTCTTCCTTGATCTCCCAGTCTTCTTCTCTCTATAAGTGTGGTAGCTCCATCTGGGAGAGATGATCAGCCACCACATTCTCACTGCCCTTTTAGTCTTTAATTTCCAAGTCAAACTCCTGTAGAAGGAGCACCCAACAGATGAGTCGTAGTTTGGCTTCCTACATATTCAACAAATACTTCAACACGGTATGGTCTGTGTAGACTACAACTTTGGAAAGCACCAAGTAGGAGCGGAATCTTTCAAATGCAAAAAACCATAGTTAGCATTTCCTTCTAAATGGTGGTATAATTCAGTTATGCTTAATTTAATTCTTGGATGGAATAATAGATCTGTCTAAAAATACGATCCAGCCACTATCCAAGGATTGCCCCCATAGCATAATCGCTCGCATCACACATAAGTTCAAACTACTCCTCCCAATTCAGAGCAATCATGATTGGGGCAGCGACCAATTTTCACTTCAAAATTTATAATTCTTCAATACATTTTTCATCAAACTCAAAAATTGCATCTTTTGGATAGTATATTGGTTAATGGATGAGAAATATTGGAAAAATCCCAGACAAATCTTCGATAAAAACCTGCATATCCCAAAAAACTCTAAATCGCTCGGACAGATGTGGGAATGGGACATTGTGTGATAACTTCAATTTAGGCCAGATCTACCTGAATTCCTTGCATCGAGATCCGATGACCTAGAACAATTCTGTGTTGTACCATAAAATGGCATTTCTCCTGATTCAAAACCAAATTTGTGTGCTCACATTGCTCAAGCACTAGCTCCAGATTCGTCAAACAAGTGGTAAATGACTTCCCGTATACCGATAATTCATCCATGAAGATCTCTATAATATGATCCATCATATCATGGAAGATAGCTAGCATGAACCTCTGAAAGGTGGATGGAGTGTTTCACATTCTGAATTACATGCGGCGGTAGGCGAATGTTCCATACAGATAAGTAAAGGTGCTCTTTTCTTGATCCTCAGGAGCGATAGAAATCTGGTTATATCCCAAATAACCATCTAAGAAACAATAAAATTCATGCCCTTCCAATCCTTCAAGCATATTATCCATGAATGGAAGATGGAAATGATCTTTCCTTGTGGCATCATTTAACTTCTGGTAATCAACACAAAATCTCCATCCTGTGACTGTTCGGGTTGGGATGAGCTCGTTATTTTCATTAGTCACTACTGTGGTGTTGCCCTTCTTCAACACCACCTAGAGAGGACTCACCCACAGGCTATCGTAGATGGGGTATATAATACCAGCATCAATAAATTTGATTACCTCCTTCTTGACCACTTCTTTCACGGGGGGGTTCAGTCTTCGTTGTGGTTGGCGAGATGCTTTTTCCCGTTCCTCCATAAGTACCTTGTGAGTGTAAATAGTGAGGCATATACCCTCAAGGTCAGCAACTATCCAACCAATGGCATGTTTTCACCTTCGTAGGACTTGGAAAAGAGCCTCTTCTTGATCTTTTGAGAGTGATGCATTTAGGATCACTGGCAATGTATGTGCCTCTCCCAAGTAACCATACTTCAGTGAGGAAGGGAGAGGTTTTAACTTGAGTTGGGAAGCCTTGAGAATATACGGTATGATAGTCTCAACCTCGGCTTGCTCTAACAAATCTGGAACAATTTCCCTTTTCCAGTAATGGCCACCTCTACCTTTAATAAAGCTTACTTCATCCCGATTTTCTTCAAGGTGGTCATTCTCCAGAATGAATTCTTTGCTGAAAGAATAATATTGCATATCACCTTCATCTAGGTTGAAGCACTCAACTTTTGTTGTCAAAGAAAAATAATTCTCTTTCTCCATCAACGAAACTTGTTTCACCTCTTTCAAGACATTGTAGGAAACCTTCTCATCACCAACATGGAAGATCAGCTGGCCTCAGTGCACATAAATTAACACCTTTCCAGTAGCCAGAAAGGGTCTTCCAATAATTCGGGATACCTCTTAGCCTTCTTCCATATCGAGGATAATAAAATCTACTGGTAGAATCAACTTCCCCACTTTAACCAATACGTCTTCCAACAACCCCTTGGGGTATTTAATAGAACAATCGGCTAATTGGGGTGCCACTCGGGTTGGCTTGAGATCGTTCAGCCCTAACTTCTTGAATACCCCAAAGGGCATTAGATTAACACTTGCCCCCAAATCACAAAGGGATTTACCAAACTCGCTAGGTATGATTTTACAAGGGATAGTAAAGCTTCCCGGATCTTGGAGCTTAAGAGTGAGAGTATGTTGGACAACCACCAAACATTCCTTGGTTAGAAGAATGGTGCCCAAGTCATCTATTTTCCTTTTGTTTGAAAGAATTTATTTCATGAACTTCATGTAGGTGGGAATTTCACTTAATGCCTCGGCAAAGGGGATGTTGATATGAAGTTTCCTGAAGATATCCATGAATTTGGAAAAAATTTGGTCCAGCTTACTTTGTTTCATCCTTTCTAGAAATGGAAAGGGAGGCTAATATGCTTTGATCACTTATTTACCCTTATCCTGTGGGACTTCTGGTTCTTTATCATTCTCATGTCTTGGGGAAGATTCCCCAACTGCAACTTCTCCACTTGAGGATGTGGATTGCTTTGATGTTGGGTCACCCTGACTCATAGTGACCTTTGGATTCATCTCCTTCCTGCTGCGTAGAGTAACAGCATTTGCCTCCTCCCGTGGATTTTTCATTGTGTTTCCCAGTAGTGTACTAGGCTGTCTATGGGACAGCTGATTGGAAAGCTGCCCAATCTGGTTTTCAAGGCTTTGGATTGATGCCTCCTGGTTTTGAAATCGTGTCTCAGCAGTTGTTATGAATTTGGACATTATTTCCTCCAACCTTGAGGGAGGTTCCTGGTGAGTTTGTTGGGCGACTTTTGGGGGAGGTGGTTGTCTCAATGGTTGGGAAGGATGAGGGTTTTGATACCCTTGTTGCTGATAAGTGCCCTGCTAGAATTGGTTACTCTGTTGCTGCCTTGGGTACTGATTTTGGAACTGTTGTTGCCCATAATTAGGTGGTCTTTGTGGTCGAGGCTGAGGATTTTGTTGTTGCTGCCCCCAGCCTGTATTTTTATTTTCTTTCCACCCCTGGTTCTGGTAGTGAGGGTAGCTGTTGGGTCCTCTGTTCTACACAACATAATTGACCTCACTGGTTC
The DNA here is from genome assembly GCA_963277665.1 of Viscum album. Classification (NCBI taxonomy): domain Eukaryota; kingdom Viridiplantae; phylum Streptophyta; class Magnoliopsida; order Santalales; family Viscaceae; genus Viscum; species Viscum album. The sequence continues at coordinate 386,613,473 of OY728125.1, forward strand.
AGGCTCCCACATTATCCCTTGGGCACTCGCCCATGGTATTGTTGTCACCACAATCACCGCACACTAGTGAACTGATATCTTGAACTTGAGATGAATGCTTTAGATTCAAAGCGTCAATATTCTTTGAGACGGCATCGAGTTGAGCCGTAAGCATGGTGGTGGCATCAATATTATGCATGCCCCTTTTCTGAGTACCTCTTTCAGAATGTCACTGAAATATATTGGTGAACATGTCTTCAAACAGTTCAAACAGCTCTTCAGGAGACTTTCTCATGATTGTCCCTCCAATAGCTGCATCAATCACAAACATTGTGTTATTAGTGATACCACCATAAAAAGTATGTACTTGCATCCATAATGGCAGTTCGTGGTGTGGGAACTTCCTAAGAATCTCCTTAAATCGTTCCCATGACTCATACAAAAATTCCTAGTCATGCTGCTGGAAATTATGAATTTCATTTCTTAAAGTGATAGTCTTCAAAGGAGGGAAATATTTTTGATAAAAAGGCTTGAGCCAATGCCTCCTAGGTTATAATGGATCGCTGAGGCAATCCCTTGATCCAATCCTTTGTATTGTCCCTTAATGAGAAGGGAAACAATCTAAGGCGAATGGAATCCTCTGATACACCATGGTACCAGAAAGTGTCAAAAATCTCCAAAAAGTTGGAGAGGTGAGCATTGGGGTCTTCACTCGGCAAACCACCAAATTGAACGGTATTCTGAATCAACTGCATTATTGTCGGCTTGATTTCAAAATGTTGGGCCTGCACCGATGGCCTAACTATTCTGGTGTATGCTCCCTGAATGGATGGTAGACCATATTCCATAAGAGTCTGGCACAGCGGCACCAGTTCCTGAGGTTCTTGGGGAATAAACTGTTGTTGACCTTGAGGGTAATAAGCCTGCTGGTTCTGAGGAAAAAAGGGGGGTTTCTACCGCTGAATGTATGGTCTCTACGGTGGCTACCTGAACCCCGGCACAAATTGAGCCAGTGGCCACTGTTAGTTCCTTGGAAGGTACTCTATATAAACCCCTGGTGGATTCAGATGTTTCACTTCATCGCCACCCCTTGGTGGATTCCCTTCGATAACAAATGGCTACCCAACGGCTTGGACAGCCCTTGGTTCTTCCTCCTGATGCTCCATGGGATCATCTGCGTTGTGATCACCCATAAGTGCACGACGTCTCCTAGACAACATTCTTTCAATTTTGGGTTCTATCAGTTGTAACTCTGATGACTCAGAAATCTGGGAACGAGTGACTCAGCCACTCATATACTACAGGCTTGTACACACAAACAAAACACAAAGCGTAAAAGGGAAAAAATAGTTAAAAAACAAAAATGAAATGAAGAAAAGAATTTTTAGAGAATTTTTAATTTTTATTTTCACGAAATAATCCCAATTCAATTAACAAAAACGGTCGACTATTGTTCCCTGGAAATGGCGCCAAAATTTGGCCGATTGTTTACCTGAAATATTGTTTTCATCCAAATTAAATTCCCTAACTTGTACTAGTATAGTGAGAAAGTACGGGGTCAGTCCACAGGAAAACAGAATTGGCGTTTTATGTTTCTTGAATTGATGTCACTTGGTGAAGGTTCTGAATTTAAACATGTTTGGTTGGATTATTGGTACTGGCCTCAAAAGGTAACAAGTTACTAGAGCTTTTCTAATTCACTGCCGATTAAACTTGAAACTGAAGATTACTTAAAACCAAATTTTAATGAATAATAATGAAAATGTGTCAGGGATGGGAATTCGTGTGGGACATTAAAATCTTATTCCCTATTTTTTTTTATTTTTCATAATAACCCACATTTCTAGGTTTCATATGTCTCGGAACTCCCTTGGTCTGGTGAGTTCCGATCAAGTCGGTAGAAATCAATTCCTTGGTCTGGAAATTGCTTTCTACTGACTCTTAGTGTAGGAACCACCCTTTAGAAACAACAAGGATATCCAATGGTCATGTAAATTGGTTGATCCGAATGACTCCCTTCCAGCATAATCAGGGGAAAAAGGGTCATTACGCCTCCAATTCCCTTCTGAATCTCCAAACTTCAAAGAATCCATGCTTTATCCTTTGGTGACCGAAAAACCTATCAAGATAAATTATCATTGTCAAAATCATGTAAAAAACATCCACAAAACCATTTTATAGATATTAGACCAACTGGAAATGCCTTATGCACAACAGTGCATCAATACCTAATAATGAGAGGGAGGTGAATCAGTGTTGGGGACTTTTTAAACCAATTCCAACTTTGTATCCCTATACCTCTTGACATGTTAGGATCTTGATTCTATTATTCTCTTTACCCTATCTCATGAAATAATAGAAATCAGTAAAAATATGCACACAATATTTTTACAAGGTTCACCACAAAATAAGAGCAGCTACATCCTTTCCATGTATGGGAATGACCAGTGCATGGATTCTCCACTATAATGTGATATGATATTACAGTGGAGTAGCTAGTAAAACAATCCTCTAGCTATTGTGAGTCCCTAAACTTTGGAGGGGGTGGGGAAAATCCTATTCCCTGGACTGGTGATAGCCTAGTCCAACTTGCAGCCTCTAGATGGTTCTCTATACTACCTGTGGAGAGAGTATTATTCCTTCATTAAAAGGTAGGTTCTTCTATTAATCTTATTTAGTGATCTTCAATTGATTACTCGAAAATTAGTAGGAATGAAATTGTCCACTTTATTTTCTTTATTCTCTAGTACAAGACCAACTACACTAGTTCTTCTTCTTTCTTCTTCTTATTGCAACAACTAACTGTATTAATCCTCTTCTCTCTTCTTCTCTAGTGAAAAAACCAACTGAACTAGAACTTATTCTCTCTTCTTGGATAGAATCACATACACCAATGTGATTATTCAATCACCTAGGATCAGGTCACTTGGCATCATCAGAGACAATTATTCTCTCTTGTTCATGAATGCATATGATCATGCATATGGATTTTTAGATTGAACATTTCTTCCCTTTATTTATTTTTCTTCTTTACACATGTGCACACACTTGTTTTATTATTTTATTTAATTGTATTTATGTTTTCATGTGCATGCATTCATGCATGCACTTATTTCTTCATCCTTTTGTGTGAAACCCTAATAGGTGTAGTTTTTTAAGCACATAAACACTCAACCTCTTCCTCATATTTCTTTTATTTCTTACTCTTGAACTTATTTAGGGTATTTCTTTAGGTTTATATGTGTGATTTATCAAACCCAAATGGGTAAACCCTTTGTCTTGTGAGAAATCCTTATTTAAACACTCAAAAACGGCCTCAGGCTTATTTAAAAAAACTCATGTGTGCATGCATGGGTGTTGACCTTCTCTCCTTCCTCATTAAAGAACGAACCCCTGTAAATAGTAGGGTATAAGTATGCATAAATTAGAGGGTTCTTCTTCACCTTGTGAAACTAGGGTGGCCACAGGTTAATTTCTTCACGTATAGGATGTACGGTTCTTCTTTGTGCATGAGGTGCACAGATTTACATCTTTGCAAAGCACAATGAGATACAAAGGCTAAATCACTAGCTCATGATGTCATAGCCTTCACGAAGCACAGTGAGGGTTTTACAAAACCTATCACGTGTTCGGGTGTTAGTTCATCATGAATCTATTCTAGGGAGCATAGCACCTATTGAATGCTTGCGGGGTCTCTTCTTCACGAAGCCTTGAAGACTTGTGGTGCTCTTCTTGCTCTTTGAGAAGTGATGCGTAGAGAGACCTTAGCACTCAGAAATGTGGTAGAAGCAGCATTCTTCAGGGCTCAGGCTCATCCTTTTATAGACGAGGGTAGAACCTCTTCCATGTTCAATATCTGCATGATATTCTGTTGAGATTACGGCTTTGAATGCTCGGTATATCCGGTGTTTTGAAATCTTCAAAACTATGAGTGAAGATATGTCGAGACTTGCGGTGTGTTTCCTTTTTCGAATGCGTAACTTTCTCCCTTCAAACAGATCATATTCATTTAAGATCCCCAGTATCTCATTTTAATTCCACACTCAAATCCACATGGCCTTGGAAACTCTATTTTCATTGGCCGAAGCTTATTCATTGAGATATTGCATGCATGTAAGATGACTATTTCATGCAAGATCTCGGTTCGATCAGTAGCCTTCATGGTGTCAAAATGATCCTTCTTTGATATTCAGAGGTCATCCATGGTGATCAGGATTCTTCTATGATGAGTGTAGTGTCACTGGTGGGTGGAAGTGGTGTCGAGTGGTTGAAGATGACAGATAGGGATGGATCAAATGCTACAGGAGGATTAGGAATCCCTGGTTCAAACACTCGTGGTGCAGGACAAATGAGCGGTGGTGATTAGATCACGGGATGTGGATCAGATGTGTGGTCAGGATTGCTTATATTTTTTAAGTTGTGAATAGTAACTACATTTCTTTTTACCGCATTAAAATAGAGACATGGGTTTCTCATGGTTTATCAATCAACTCATCTCAGTATTTGTTCATAATTCTCCCCCCCCCCCTCTGGTGCCACCTCACACCGGTTCTCTGCGAGCGCACTCTTAGTGCCCACTCTGCCTCCTTAGGCACACACCTAGCACCCACTATGCACACCCTGGGGGCTTATACACTACCCCCATGCACGTATTGCAGGCTGGCTCTGCCTTAGCTTCCCCATGGGCGTAGTTGACCCTCGTGGTCTCGCATGTGCCTCAGGTTAATGCTGGGTAGCTAGCTCATGGGCTGGCCCCATTTTTTAAGTAAGAAACATAAAAATACTTGGTAGAAAACTGATATGAACAAAAATTCATGGCCATAATTAAACACAAACCAACCTAATCCCTGGCCACCTTAAAGTCCAAACCTCTTCTTTAACATTGTTCTTCTCTTAATTCTCTCATCTTCTCCGGGATCTCCACTTCATGCAGAGCACATGATTCTTCTAATTTTTTCATGATCACAATTTCAATCTTCAATCATCCTAAATAGTATGATACTTAAATGTTGTAAACCATGTATCACATTTTGATACAATTTCATTGAACTTTAATATCAGTTCATCAATAATATGATATGTAACAACATGGAGAATTGCCCAAGTGTGGCATCCAATACTATGAATCCATAACAATTATCGAAGAATATTTACTTCAACCAATCTCCGTTAACTTTGGAATTCCTTATTCATTTTGACTATTATTGACACCTGTTGACAACAAATACAACTTGTACAAAAATTGGTCCCAATAATATCCCCCTATGTATTTTGTTGTCAATACCTTAAAACTTATCCTGAAATGAATATGTCAATGTCAAAATGAGAATCTTCTCTCTCCCCTTACTTCTTTCTCTCCCCTAGACTTTGATTTTACTTCTCCCCTCCCCCTTATTGACAAGAAATACAAATTTAATGGTAAAGAGGGTATTATTCCATACTTAAGAAATGTGTGATCAGTTATTTCACTCTAAATCTACTTGAGAAATGCTCAAAGTAAAAAACAAGAGGATTTGATTTAGACAACAAAGTTGTCCATTACCCACTGAATATGACACCTCATGAGATGAGAACTCATGTAATTGTCTTCAAGGGATTTCCAATTTCATTCCAAGCTTAGGATAATAAGTTTTATATGAAATAATCAACCTGAAAATCCTGTAATCTCTCCAACAAAAGGATCAAAAATATTCAAGTGCAATAGGTAGGATAAGTGGCCTTAGGGCACTTTCACACTTCTTATATCACTGATTAACTTTGTTACTCCCCCTTTATAGAATGGTCTTTATTTTGAGTAACCAAGTATGAGAGTTTTATAAATAACATACCTTTTCCAATGACATGATCTTCAGACAATCTTCAGAGTAATTTAATTTTATACCAAATGATGTTGATACTGATTGAGATAATGAATCTGGAAGCTTCTTTATGTGTCTCCCACTCAAGGGAACACTTCTCACCATTGATTCTCAGGTTCTCCCCCTGAGAGATTGCTTCACCTTTAAATCCCTGTATTATAAGATCAAATACAATACACAAATATTTAAGGGAATAAGGTGGATCCTCCTTGCTTCATCAATGTGAACAACAAGGTTGAGATGATTTTCTCAACCCAGATGCTCCATTATTCACACTTTCACAACTGATCTTCAATGGTAACTATGATTGTGTGGATCTCAGTACATCTTCCATTTCATTATGTGCGAGTATTCTTTCTTCAAGGGCTTTCAAGGCACTAGAATCTCCCGGTGCAACATTCATCTTCTTGAGGAATTCTTGTTGGACTAGGGTAAATTTAAAGCATCTTCTAATAGTGTGACCAGACTTGTTGCACCTCACACACAAAATTTCTTTGCCTTCATGTATAATCTTTCTTTTTGTTTTTAGCACTAGCCTTAGCCTGTGTATCTTCCATTTTCCTCATTCTTTTCAAATATTTTTTCAAAACCACAAATATGTCATTAGGAACTAAGGCATCGAGATTGGATCTTCTACATGGCTTTTTCTAAGTGTCATCCTTCTCAGTAGTTCTTTTGGATGCACCAACCTTCACCTTCTTGGACATAAAATCCAAGGAATTATCAGATTTTCCATTTTTTCAGCTTCTATGAGCTTCTTTTCTTATCATCTTTCGGTACCTATTGAATCAAACATGCACCATTCATGTGACCACTCCTATTGTATACATCATAGAAGTTATCTAACATTCCAAATCTATTTGCAGTATACAGATGCTTCTAGATCTGTGGATGTTTCTTCTTCTTCTCTAGATTTCTCCCCCATGATATGGGCTTTCTCTGTGTTTTTACATTTAAGGGATTGTACCAACAATCCAGTGCACAATGACTAAATCAATTACAGCACCATCATTGAACAACAAACCTTGACTTCTTTCCATCTTATTTATAAGGTTATTGAATCTTATTCTTTGTATATTGAGATTTTTGTGGGGAGATATCTTCCACACTCTTTCCCCTACTACCCTATCCATGGTGGTAGGTTTTTTCTCACTTTTCTTCATCCATAGTGGTTTGGATTATTTCTTCCAACCTACACTTTTTTTAGAATAAATTTTAGAAACATTTTTACAAGTTGGTATGGATGGAACCTTTACTTTCTTAGCTGCTTGTGATAGATCAATGATTGAAGCCATGATATTCTTATTACATGTTAGAGGTATTTTGATAGTAGAATCCTCTATTGAGCATTGATTACTTGTAGTAATTGTTTCATTCCTTTGTGGAGACTCAATATGTTTCTTCACAAGATTGGTCAAATCATCTTCCAATTCCAGATATCTCATATTGAGGATGACTTCCTAGTCTTCAATCATAGTCATATTCTCTTCACAAGCTTTCTTTAATCTTTCAAATTCATCTTCATACATACTTACTTTTTTTTATAACAAAGAGTCAAGTTATTTGATATTTTTTGAGTATTTTTCCAAATATACCTCCTTGACTTCATTGATATTTTTCAGCTCATCTTCAAGTGCATGAATATTATCTTCTAGAATCTTGTTGAATCCCTCCTTTTCTTCAACATCTTTGAGCCACTTTGAAGAACTTACTTCAAATCCCCTCTTTGTTGCTTCAAAGGATCCAACCTATCTGGAAATCTTTAAACATTCAGCAATTTTTTCTTGTAAGACTTTCTCCAAAACATCAGTTTCTTCTTCTAGCTGAGTGATATTTTCCAGCATGCATTGAAATACACCACAAACCAGGGATGCAATTTCTTCAGGAATACCATGAAGAATAATTCTTAGTCTATCAAGTGATATTTCTTGAGATGCTGTATATTTATCATCACCAGTTGTGCTATAATTTTCATCGTGAGAATAATTTCCAAATGTACTAACACATACCTCTTGATTGGTTGAGGTAGGACGGTTTTCCATCTTCTTGGTGGGAACTTGAGGCACCTTCTAATTACATTCCAAGTCTGTTGTGTCTTCAATGTCAGCCAAATATGAAGAACCATATGCTTACTATTCTTTAGATAAGAGGGACTTATTCTTCAACTTTCTCTTCTACTTCTTTTTCCTCATAATCATGGTCTTGGTAGATATAGCCTTCTTCTTAGAGATAACTTAATCTTCACTAAAATTTCACTTCATTGATAACTCTGGAAAGAAACTAAAATCTTCAAAAGAGAATAACTTCACTGTAGAGAAACTAGCAAAGGTGGACCTATCCCTCTAATACCAATTGATGAGAGGACCAGTTTGGGATATACCTAACACTGAGAGGGGGTGAATCAGTGTTGGAGAATTTTTAAACCAATTCCAACTTTTTATCTCTATACCTTTTGACCTGTTAGGATCTTGATTCTCTTATTCTCTTTTCCTTGTCGCATGAAATAATAAAAATCAGTAAAAATATGAACATGATATTTTTACAAGGTTCACCACTAAATAAGATTATATATGTCCTTACCATGATTGGGAATGACCAGTTCATGTATTCTCCACTATAATGTGATATGATATTATAGTGGAGTAGATAGGAAAACAATCCTCTAGCTAGAGTGAGTCCCTACACTTTGGAGGGGGTGGGAAACAATCCTCTTCCCTGGACTGGTGATAGCCTAGTACAACTTGCAGCCTCTAGCTGGTTCTTTATACTGCCTATGGAGACAATATTATTCCTTCTTCAAAAGGTAGGTTATTCTCTTGATCTTATTTAGTGCTCTTCTCTTGATTAATTGCAGAGCATTTGGCAAGAAATTCTACCCTTTCTTTCTCTTCTTCTCTAGTGCAATACCAACTACACTAGTTCTTCTTCTTTCTTCTTCTTAGTACAACAATTGATTGTACTAATATTCATCTCTATTCTTCTCTAGTGAAACAACCAACTATGCTAGAAATTATTCTCTCTTCTTGGATAGAATCACATACACCATTGTGATTATTCAAAAACTAAGGATCAGATCACTTTGCATCATCATATTTAATTCTTCTCTCTTCTTTATGAATGCACGTGATCATACATATGGCTTTTTAGATTGAGCCTTTCTTCCCTTTATTTCTTATTATTATTTACACACATGCACACAATTGTTTTATTCTTTTATTTAAGTTTATTTACATGTTTATGTGCATGAAATCATGCATGCGTTTACTTCTTCCTTTTGTGTGAAACCCTAATAGGTGTAGTTCTTTAAGCACACACACACACTTCCTCTTCCACCTCTTTCTTTTCTTTCTTCCTATTACACTTAGTTAGGGTATTTATTTAGTTTTATATGTGTTATTTATCAAACCTGAATGGTTGAACCCTTTTTCTTGTGCGAACTCCTTCTTCAAATAGTCAAACATGGCCTCGGGATTCTTCAAACAAAACTCATGCGTGCATGCATGTGTGTTGGCCTTCTCTAATTCTTCACCAAAGCACAAACCCCTAAAAATAGTAGGGTATAATTATGCATACCTTAGAAGGTTATTCTTCACCATGTGAAACCAGGGTGTCCATGGGTTAAGTTCTTCATACAAAGGATACATGGTTTTTCTTTGTGTATAAGGTGCACATATTTGCCTCTTTGAAAATCTCAATGAGAGATAAAGGCTCAATCACTGAATCACAATGGTCTGACCTTTGTGAATCATAGTAAGAGTTTTACAAAACCTATCATGTGTTTGGGTTCTGGTTCTTTGAGAATCTATTTGAGGGTGTGTAGCACCTGTCGAAGGCTTGCGGTATCTCTTCTTCACAAAGCCTTGAAGACTCATGGTGCTCTGCTTTCTCTTTGAGAAGTGATGCATAGAGAGAAATGATCAATTGGGAATGGAGGAGCAGCATAATTATTCTAGGCTTAGGCTCCTCCTTTTATAGGCGAGGGATTCCATGTTCAAGATCTATGTGATATACCATCGAGATCTTGGCTTTGAATGCTCAGGATATCCAATGTTTTAAAATCTTCAAACCCACAGGTGAAGATATGTCGAGACTTATGGCATGTTTCCTTATTTGAATGCGCAACCTTATCCCTTCAAATAGATCATGTTCATTCAAGATCACAAGTATCTTGTTTTAATTCCACACTCGAATCCACATGACCTTGGTAAATCCGTTTTCCTTGGTCATAGCTTCTTCATTGAGATATCACATGCATGAAAGATAAAGATTGCATGCATGATATTTGTTTGATCAATAGTCTTAATGGTGTTGAAATGATCCTTCTTTGGTAGTAATTGGTCATTCAGGGTGATCGGGATTCTTATCTGGTGAGTGTAGTGTCATCGGTGGGTGCCAGCAGAGTCGATAGGTTGAAGATGAATGTGCGGGATGGATCGAATGTCATGGGAGGATCGGATGGCCCTAGTTCAAATGCATGTGGTGTGGGATAGATGAATGGCGGTGATTAGATCATGGGATGCATATCAGAAGTACAGTCAATATTGCTTCTGTATTTTTAAGTTGTGAACAGTAACAACATTTATTTGTCCCACATCGAAACGGAGACGTGGGTTTTCCATGGTTTATCAATCAACTCATCTGAGAATTGGTTCAGAATTATCCTCTCCCCCCTCTGGTGTCTCCCCACACCAGTTCTCTACGGGCACGCTCTTTGCGCCCACTCTGCCTCCTCAGGCGTGCACCTAGCGCCCACTATGCACACCCTGGGGGATTATACATGGCCCCTATGCGCCTCTTGCGAGCTGGCTCTACCTTGGATTCCCCATGGGCACGACCGACCCTTGGGGCCCTACATGTGCCTTAGGTTGAGGCTGGGTAGCTAGCTTGTGGGCTGGCCTCATTTTTTAAGAAACATAAAAATACTTGGTATAAAACCGAGAATTCACAAAAATTCAGGGCCATCATTAAACACAAAACAACCTCATGCATAGCCACCTTAAAATACAAACCTCTTCTTTAACCTCCTTCTTCTCTTCATTTTCTCATATTCTCCATGATCTCCACTTCATTCAAAGCACATGATTCTTCTAATTTTTTTAGGATCACAATTTCAATCTTCAATCATCCTAAATAGGATACTACTTAAATGTTGTAAACCATGTATCACATTTTGATGCAAGTTTATTGAACTTTTAGATCAGTTCATCAATCATCTGATATGTAACAACATAGAGAATTTCTCAAGAATGGAATCCAATGCTATGAATCCATAACAATTCTCCAAGCATCTTTAATTCAACCAATCTCCATTCACTTTGGATTTCTTTCTTCATTTTGACCATTATTGAAACCTGTTGACAACAAATACAACTTATACACAAAGTGTTACCAACATATTCTAAGAAGTGTAGTGTGATTGATATGTAGGGATATCCTAAATGGAATAATGGTGTACTGAAAGAAAATACTATGTTATATTTTATGTTTTAAATTGTATTGTGAGATTCAAGTATGTATCTAGTTTACCCATATTACTAAACTATTTGGTCCATCGAGATGTGATTCCTTGTATCTAGTGTTAGTGTAATAAAGTAACCACTAACTCTAGGATACTAGGTTCAGGGTCTTTATAGTTGGTATTAGAGTAAGTTTAGTAGAAACCATGGGAACTAGATTTAGGAAAACATAGGTTAGAAAACATGACTCTATGACTGACTTTTAAGATACTTATAAGCATAATATAACATTCTAAAGTTTTGGTAAGATAGAGATTATGTGGAGTTCCTAGTAATGCATCCATTTTTGGATAATATGAGTGTATGTTGCTATAGAATGGTTATACCTAGGGGTAATAACTCAAAAAAGGGTGAATTTGGATTTGACTCGACTGTCAGCTGGTTGCTAACAATGGGCCTTGCGACACACCTATTTTGACACTCCTGGAGAATATTATTGGGTTGATTCACATTTTATTTATGAACCATCATGGAATATTTTAATAGATAATGATCATGGATAACCTAGGTTAAACCTAATGTGTCATATACTTAAAATAAGGTGTCATTATTTAAAATCCTATAAATGATTTTGAATACTTTTGATTATTGTTACACCCACCATGATTTTTGGTTTTAATCAATTTTTGTAACCATAAGGAATGATATTGATACTGAATGTAATGGTCAATGTGGTGATTCTAAGAAAAAAAATATGTTGATGACTGAAGTGAATTATATTGTGTTTATTCCTAATTAGTTATCATGATATATAATTAACAACATGTACCTTAACTAACTCTCAGAATCACTAAAGAAGAGAAGGATGGAGTCTACTAAGATCTTGGGTGGTGGAGACCATAGAGGAAATAAGGCTCAATTTACCTCATGTTAGAAATATGGAAAGAGGCACCTTAGATAATGTCTCAAAGGAATAATAAAATTTTTTATGTGTGTGAAAGAAAGGAATGGAGCAATGAATTGGTGAGGAAAAGTTAGGATTTCAGTGGAGAAAAATAAATTTCATCTTATAGATCCATTTATAGTTCATTGTATTAAATGTGGGGAACCTGGGAATTATCATATCCAATGCCCTCTTTTGTAGGTCAACTCCTATACCATTTAAGGACCTATGTTATTAAAATAATTAGATTAAAAGTATTTATGTATTTATGTATTGGTATTTAAAAACTATATTGTAGAATTATTTTTACCAATGGTATTTTGGATATAAGAATCATAAAACATCTAAGGATTGTGTTAATTTTGGAAGCAAGTATGTATTCATGTAATATTAACATAAGAGTTATGGATACCATCATGGGTTTATGATTTTAAGGTTGATCATAAGTTCAAACTATTTAACAACCATTATGAGGTTTTTTGTGATTGCATATTATCAAGATTAAGGATATTTTGGGAGATATTTATGGCAATGCAACCCATGGGTTTAGTATATATTTTAGTGAAAAAATTATTTTAGGAAGAATACCTTAACATTTAATAAATATGAGTTTAAATGCATTGGTAACCATTAAGTTTTATCTTATATTTTACGTTGAGGTAATTATGGTTTATTTTAATTTGGGAACACTATAGGAATTATATTAATAAATAGTTGGAAAAAGGAAAACCCATCACATCTTGGAAGGTTGTGGGGCTTGAACCTACAACCGAAGGGTGACAAGGGTGCAGTGCCTACCACTAGACTACGCAATGTCCTAGTTAGCATGACATTATTTTTAATTAAATTATTTTATGAATAAATATTAAGTTGATTATGGGAAACATGTTATAGGATCAAATATTTTCTAAATTTTATGAGTTTGATGTGATTAATGATATTTTATTAGATGTTTTATTGGGTTGAGATATAAACATTTGGTTTAATGAAAAGGGTTATTTGGAAAGAATGATATTGCAATTTTGGAAGTGTAAGATGAAGGGTATGAGATAACCTTTGAGGTAAACACATTATTTAATATTGAAGTTATTGAGGTTAATTGGTATGTAGGGTTATTTATTTATGGAATGATCTATGTTAAAATTTTGGTTTTATTGTTGAATTATATAGATTAATGCATTATATTTATCCATTTTAGATAACATTTTATAATCATTTTGATTTTAGTAAAGACTTTAGGAATATATTGTAATCCTTTATTAGATTATGTGATCCATTTCAAGTTTATTTTAGTGATTTGGGTATAAAAAATAATCTTTAATACTCATCATTTTTTGAAAAAAATGATATTGTGGTGTAAATTGATTAAAGTATGAAATTATATTTTATTATGTTCTTCATATATATGGTAAAAAATAATAAAACCTAGGAAAAGGAAATTAAAAAAATAACTTATTGCCTCCATTTTTGATGAATTGATGGCCTTTTCACACATCATCATTTTATGGTTTTATGGTTGATTACATTATCGTGATCATTCACTTTCTTCTGATCAATGATCTTTATCACTCTCCGTCATTATTTGGGTGTTTTACTTTTCTTACATGTCCATATTTTCAATTTCCACTAATTTTTTCCCACTTGTAAACCTATTTATATTTTATTCTAGATGACTATAGTACTTCCCTTTATCTCTTATCAAGAGAAAGTTTTATTAACCCATTTTATGATGTGGTATTTCAAAAAAGGTATTTTCATATGGAAAATCCTTATTTTCTGATCTCAAGTTAAAATTTATAGGATGAAATTTATTGAAGGTGAGGATAATGTAACACTTAAAATTTTTAAAATAATAACATTAGGTTTGATAGTGTATACAACACACAACACCAAGTTTAAATAAACGAAAAAATATATTATTTAAATATCACCATTATCACCTAGACATTAAATTATATGGTATGAATAGGAATAAATAAATTATAAAAATTATATGGTTTACACATGTATAAAATAAATTTATTGGTTATCAATTTATTATAAATAAAAATAAAAAACATTTGAAAGTAAAAGAAATGTTTTCCTAAAAAACTATTTTCATACACGTGATGTGTTTTTATATTAAAAAATTAAATTAATTAGTATTAGTGAATGATTTTAATGAAATTTATATATTTTATATTCAAAAAAAAAAATTATCATTCGTTTAATATTTTTTCTAAGAATGGGATAAGAATAAATCAAGTTTTATGCTTAAAACTGTAATTTTTTCTAAAAGGTAGTTTTTTCAAGTTTTATGGACATATTTTAAAATTAATTTATACCACTTTTAGAAAAATTATTTTAAAAATTGAAATTAATTTTTTAAATCATCACATCAAAATTATCTTAAATTTAATTTTTTATAATTTTCTAAAAAAATTATTTTTCAATGAATAATGAAATATTGGTTTTTATTAAAAATTTCATTTTCATTTAAAGAATTTTTGAAGTTCCATTTCATTTAAAAATTATTTAAAATGTAATATTAGTTCAATTATATTATTATTTATTTATTTTATATCATTTTAATTAATTCTATAGTTTTTTATATAAAATCTTTTTGTACCTAAGAAAAATTTTATTTGGAAAAACACTTTATTGACATGCATACAGGTTTAATTTTAATAAGTTCAACTAAATTTATGAACATAATTAATAGTAAAAAAATTAAAAATTAATTACTATGGTTAAGGTTAAAATTGGTTTAATGGGGGTTAAACTAAAATGATAAGTTTTTAAATGACCTAAAAATTATATTATTTATATTTTATATCCATATTTTAACCTTATCTCATCTAAGGTTTTTTAATGGTCCATTTTGGATCCATTTTATGTGATTAAAATGTGGTTATAATTTATTCTTTTCAAATATTCCAAGTGTGTCTTCTCCCCTACTTATAAAAGCAAACCCCCTCTCATCTCATCTCCACAATTCAAGATCCTTTTGGTTTAGACAATACCAATTTAAATACCTTAATTAAATCTAGACTCATTACCTAGAGTCACTTTTTATGATAAAACCATTCTAGGAATTCTTTAGGTATAAACCAAAAGAGGTTGTCTGAAAAAGAGGTATAGTTCTTAACTATGCGTTTTAATTTTGTTTCTTCTTATGACTTCTTAAAATATTCATAAACTATGATAAAATAGTAACACAAAAATATATGATATACTAATATGTTTTTATGTTAATTTTTTAATCTATATTCATCTCCTATTCCATAAAATGGGAAACGAAATTGTTGATCATGTGTATGGTAGACTACCACCTCGCGAACTAATGTAATCTGTTTTCCATCACCACCTCTCATGGATAGATATAATGGTGAATTTAATATTTATATATGATATTTATGAAATAATTATACTTATATATTTATAATATCACATGTAATTTATTACCTTCCAATCTATCGAAAAATAATATCAATCGTGCGTACCTATGAATTATCACCTCCACAAAGTGACGTTGTTGATTTTTCGTATTATTTCAACATGGATGGTAATAAGGGTAGATTTGATTAATATATATGATATAAATGGTATAATAATTATTTTTTAAATTTTAATTACTATTTACCTATCTTTAATTACATTTGTTAAAAAATGGAAACAGTGTTCATGCGTATGTACGGCCTACCATCTCTATGAACGGTGTAGTTCATTTTTTTATCTATCTTTTATGGATTTCTATAAATACATATATAATGAATATATATGAAATTTATATCATGATTAAAAAAATTTATGTTATGGAACCATGATCAAAGAACAAGTACCAAAACTAACGAACCCAAACTTACATGAAAATTGATGCAGTTATCACTTGGAATGGTGATTTTAATAAAGAATTGTTAATAAAAACTTGATAAAAAGTTATAATTAAATAATATATGGTATTATATATATGATTATTATTATTTAATATATATATAATATATATATTTATTATATAGGAGGTTTGAACACATACGAAGGAAATAGGACCTAAGGTAAGGGGTTTTGTCTCAATTTCCTTTCATTGAGGCATATTTTAATGTTATGTACATAATTTATTTTATATTGTGTATATAAGGTCCATTTTTCATGAAATATAATTATTACTTCATAATTCAGGAAATTTTAAATTTCAAATTTGAATTATTTCATTCATTGAGTTTTTACTTGAAAGTTACCAAGTGGTAAGGGGTTTCATAACTAAATTTATTTTCATTGGGTTATATTAATTCTTCATTATCTTTGATATTTTATGATTATATTTGTAATGAATTTTGATTATATTACTTTTTATTTAACCTTTCTATGTGTATTTATATTTGATATGCATAATCTATTCATTTATTAATTCTCACTCCAACATTATGATCATTGTAAGGGTTTCTCGTCTCACATTTACTTATGTGAGACATATGCCATACTCACCACTTATTTATTTTTTATAGTGTATATAATACCACTTTGATATGTTATATCATGAACATATTTATATTAATAGTATTTAAAGTTTCATTTGAAGTTATTTCTTTCATAGTGGGTATGATAAAAAAGTTACCACAACAATGAGGGTTTATTTCACAATATCATCATTATTTAGGATTGTTTATGTTTAAGTCTCCCTTAGGGGAATTATTTGATATTTATATATTAAAAACAATATATTTTATTCTGCTTTGGTTATTAATGAAATTTTTAAGTAATATTACCATTTTTCTCTCTTTAGTACCTAAAATGATTGAGGAAATGTTTTTAATTAAAGTTAAATTTATTTCTATCTTCGGTCTAAAATAATTTTTCTTATATATCCATGTTTTCTAAAGATATATTCAAGATGTTTTTAACATTATATAAATGATTTATTAAATAAATTTTTAAAAAAATTGACTTTTTAAAAAATGGTTTAAAAGGAATCTTCTTTTCATTTTCCTAATAAGGTGTTTTTAGAACTTTTTATAGCAATGTGAAAGGAAGATTTTTAATATAATGTATGGAATTACTAGATATCATAAACACTCGTTACTTTGAATCTTAATTTTTAAGTTTCCAAGTTTGTTTTAAAATAAGTTATGTTTCCTAATATAATAGAAATTTTTAGTTTTTAAAAGTGATTTTCAAAGTAAAAAGGGTATTTTTCTCAAGAATTTTTTTAATGAAAATTTTAGGGTATTTATATTCATAAATGAAAAACCTTATTTTAATTATGATTCTTTGGGGATATGTTGTAATTATACCATCATTATTATTTCTCTAGATGGTTTATGAATAGTTTGACTAGGGATGTACTATTTTAATACCATTCTCTATATTACTTTGGATGGTTTATGATAATGTTTATTGATTGGGGTAATTATTAAAATTCCATATCCTAGTTTTACAATATGAATGTTTATATTGATTATTTTCTCCCCTATCATATAAATAATGAATTTGATATAGTAAGTGATTGTTGGGGGTTGTTGGGTCCCCTTGATGCGTCAGTAGGTCTCATGAGAAAAACTAGCTTGAGTATTTGGTCGAGGCCTTACCCATTTATATAAATTTATTGGAATAAGGCCTTTATGATATGTTTATTATGTCTATAATTATGAATTCCCTCATTATGAGATTAGTTATTAATTTTCATATGATTATTTGATGATTTATGATATCCATGGATAATTTTCAAGATCATGTGGTTATTTATATAAAATTATTATATCATTATTTATTCCCACCATATTACTATACATTCTCAAGTTATTGATTAAATGTCATGTGTTTTTAGATACTTACCTTTCTATATTTATTATGCCTTATTTATTCATGATTTCTTCCATTGTATGCATACCCTTACTGGGCATTTAATCTCACCACTTTTTATGTTTCCTTTTCCTCATGAAGTCATGAAATGTATTATGATTTATATGTAGTGATATGTTAATGGTAATAATGGTTTACTCAAGGAAAATAATATATTGTATTTTATGTTTTCAATTATAATGTGATATTCAGTTAAGTATCTAGTTTACCAAGACTACTAAACTATTCAATCCTACATAAAGTGATTCATTGTTTCTAGTGCCAATGTAATAAAGTAACCATCAACTTTGGGCTTCTAGGGTCAGGTTTTTTATATCCATAAAAGGTATGTGTATATATCTGGGTCATGAATCACATATAAAATTTGGGTTATGTGTGATTTGTGATTCTACTATAAAAACTAGGTTGTAATTGGGTTGCAGATCCCCTTCAAAAGTAAGGTTTATTAGTGTGAAGCATACCTATTAAAAAGTATATGGGTGTAAGTATTATACATAGGATCTTTTTTATTTAAACTATTATAAAAATTTCTTTTGATAATATTTCATTTTTAATTTTTTTGGTCAATTAACCCCCTCCCTTTTGACTTTCAACCATATGTTCATCTGGGAAAATAAGTTGCTATCAAATCCATCCACTTTAAGATTTATTCTTAATTTCTTGATACATATCAATTGATATTATATCATTAGCTCTTTTAGATATAAATTTTTTTGTTAAACTTATTCTAAACTTAATAATATAAGGGAAATATCATTCTAAACGGAAATTCAAGTATCTATTGATGGATGGATTCCACAGAAGCCACACTTTTCTATCAAAATGAATTCAATTACTAGAAGGGTAGGATATAATATTATCAAAAATAATTATACATTGAACATTGGTACACAAGTATAAAACCATATAAATTACCTAATGCATAACATGAGTCTCTCACTAGTAATGATGGGGATAAGTATGTATCAAATTATAAGATAAGTAATGTTTTATATTGTGTTATTATCCAAATCGTTTTTATACATGTTTGTGTATGTAATAAGGCTCAAAATATTTGAATAATTTTACAAGTTGTGCATTATAGTACATATAAGTTGAAAATAACTAATCGTGGAATGTTGAAAGTGGAGTACCAGGACTTAAAAATGGGTGAAAAAAATACTATCAATCATATATTCCAAAGGTTCACAAGCATTTCAAATGAAATTACTACACCCGGTAAAGCATTGGATAATAATATGATGGTTGAAAGAGTTCTCATATCTATACCTACTAAGTGGCCTTCCAAGAATGTATCCATTGATAAATATAAGAGCTTCAAGTAATACACGCTTAATGAACTTATAAGTTCACTTATGTAATTCATGATGGATTTAAATAACATAGTTGAAAAATATATAACTAAAAAAAGGTACAGCATTCAAATATATTAATTAAATATTATTTAAAAAATATTATTGAAAATATTATCATAAATAAAATAAGAAATGTAATTCTAATTCTAATTATAATACATTAGGACTCACCTATTATGAGTGTATAAAGAAAGGGAACATGAAAACCAACCGCCCAAGTCTGAAGAATTAAATTAAGGACAAAAATTTCAACAAGAGAAAATATCATTGTCTACAAGATGGAGCTACAATGAATAATCTAATTGAAGTAAAGAATTTGGAATTGATAAGAAATATGTTAACTTGTACTTCATGGAAAATATGAATGAGGAAAGATGACTTGGACGAATATTGAAAGATGCATGGTATGTGGAGAGTGGATGCTCTATACATCTGACTGGAGACCCATAAAATTATATTTCTTTCAACATAATTGATGGAGGAATTGTCACTTTCAAAGATAATTCCAATGGAAAGATAAAAGCTTTTAGTGAGGTTATAAAATCAAATTATATTATTATTAGTGAATTAATATATGATTATGTATTATAACATAACTTAATAAGTGCTTCTAAATTATGTGATAATGGAATTTATGTTAAATTTTGTAATGATAAATTCCTTGTTATTAAATATGATTCCATATTTTTTTATACTAACCATAAGTAGAATATTTATTTTATTAACCTTTATGACATAACAGTGAAACATTTAAAGAATTTAAATATTGTGAAAATAGATAAAATTCTAGGACATATGAGTCATGTACATATAAACTTAAGGATGCTTTATAATATTTCAAAGAATGAAAAGGCACTACAACTACTGTAACTTATGGTGTAAGAGTTTCATGTTTTTGATCCATGCAGAAGTAAAAGTAGAAAAAGGAGTCATTTATAATTATCAAGCAAGTAAACACCATCAAAATAATTTAGCTAGTTCTTCTCAATTAATTTATACCTACTCAAACTATCAACCTTTGAGGAAATAAATTTGAGTTTATTGCTTTAGATGACTACAAAAGGTTTAATTGGGTATATTTTCAAGCTCACAAGTGTGACACGTTATCTAAGTTTTCTTCTTACTATAATTTAGTTTAGAATGAGAAATATTACCTAATTTTTTTATTAAAAGTAATCAAGGAGTGAAATTTTAGAACTTATGGTTTGAGAAATTATATGAAAATAATGATTATTATCATAAATTTTCATCCCTTAGGACTCTATAGTAAAATATATTTTTAAAAAGAAATAATATGACTCTTCAATATATGGAAAAGACCATGTCAAGTGAGTATGTGTTACCTTGAATTTTTTTAAAAATTTGTATATATAAATTGTTGTGTTTTAAATAAAATTCTCATCAAACCTATAATCAATAAGACTTCTTAAAGTGAAGGTTTATTATTTCAGATTTTTTGGATATAAAGTATTTATTCTCAACACTAAGGATATTTTGTGTAAATTTGATTCAAAATATGATAAAGTTATTTTTCTAGGATATTATCGTATAAGTAAATATTATCTAGTTTATAATAAAATGACTATACTTATTGAAGGATCATTTCCCATAAAATTTGATGAAAATGATTTGAAAGATAAGTATATTTTAGAAGATAAGATTGAATGAGGCATTAGATAATTACACTTTGTAGATCCTCTAGATAAACCTATTGAGGGAGAGAAACAACCAATTTAATAAATTATTTTTAAGACATGTTCATATCACCCTATTAAAAGAGTGATTGGTGATGTTGATTCAAGATTTCAAACTATAAGTTTAGTAAGGCATTTTTTTGAACATTCTTGTTTTATTTAACAGCTTTTTTACATGATTTCATAGAAGCATTAAAAGAACGAAACTAGGTTATGTACATGAAAGATGAACTTAATAAGTTTTTAAAGAATGAAGTTTGGGAATTTATTAAACCACATAATGATTAAAAATTAATTTGATCAGATTGTATTTTCAAGAATAAACATGATGAATCTATACTAATTATAAGGAACATGGATAGAATAGTTATTCAAGGTTATAGTCCAGAGTAAGTCATTAACTATGGAGATACTTTCACACTAGTTGCAAGATTGGAATCCATTAAAATGTTATTAGCTTATACAGTGCATCATAGTTTCAATTTATATCAAATGGATGTGAAAAGTGATTTTCTTGATGGATTTATCAAAAATAATTTCAATATAATATAGTTATAAAGTTTTTATCACAAGAAGATTATAGATCATGTGTTAAATATTTCTAAATATCTTTATGGATTGATACAAAAACCTCAAGCTTAGTATGATAGATTTTTATAGTTTCTTTTTAATAAAAACTTTGTTAAAGGCAATGTTGATCCTACTCTATTTATTAAATGGTATTCTAGGAATATTTTGATTATTCAGATTTGTGTAAATCATATTATATTTGGTTTATCTAGTGAATTTCATTGTCAGGAATTTTGAGATTTGATGACTAATGAATTTGATATGAGTATCATGGGAAAACTCAATTTCTAATTAGGATTTTAGATTTATCAATGAGATGGTTGAATTTTTCTAAATCAAATTAATTACTCCAAGGAATTATTGAAGTGGTTTAAACTCGACTCTTGTAAAATTAATAATAATCATATGATTGATTCATGTAGAATAGATAAATATTATGTTGGTAAAGGAGCTAACCGTAAAACATTTAGAGAAATAAATGGAATATTGTTATATTTAACAACTAGTAGAAAATATTTGATGTTCAACATTTTTATTTGTGTGATATTTCAGGCTAGCCTAAAGGAAATTCATTTGACTATATTAAATATAATTATTGAGCATGTAAAATGTATTATTAATCATGGCTCATTATTTCGAAGGAAGATATATTTTGATCTATAGGGTTATTTAGATTTGGAATTTGGAGAATGTGAGATAGATAGAAATAGTATTAGTGCACTGTGTCATTTTTTAGGTAAAATTTTAGTTTCAAGAAGTTTAATAGAGTAATTAAGAATATCTTTATCAAAGGATAATGTAGAGTATGTTGTAGAAAAAAGTTGTGAAAAAATATCTATATTAGGTATAAATTTTTAATTTTTTATATTCATTATGAAAGTATGTATATTATATGTGATAATCCATCAACCATATCAATTTCAAAGAATCTACTCTAGCACTCTAGAATGAAACATATTAAAGTAAGATATCATTTTATTAGATATCATGTGCTTAAAGGTGATATCATGTAACATCTTGTTACTGTTTTTAGGTATTCCTAAATCTATATTTTTAATAATTATTTGGTTGGGTTTGTTTCTTGGTTTCTTTGGGTGAAATTCTAAAAAAATTGGAAGTTTCTGGGCTAATGCGGGGTCGGCGCATGGTTTGGGAAAATCGTGTGTCCTACTAGAGAAAACCAAGAAACCGAAGACAGTGGACTTTTACATGGTTGGTACATGGTTTAAAAACCATTTTCCCTCTTAATAATAAAAATGAAACCAATTTAAAATAGGTGCATATCTTTTGTATGGTTTTTCTAAACAATGTGCCTCTACCCAAGAAACTGTGAAAATGGGTTTTTAATTAATCTGAATTTTGATTAAAATTTATTAAACCCCCCTTTCAGGTCCCAGAAGAACCGGTATGACTCATAGTCAATTTATCCCTTCCTTGGAGCCCCTAAGAAGATTTTTTTCCCCTAAGTACCCTCTTGGAAGTAGATCTAAGCTTGAGGAATGCCATTCGACCTTCTTACAGTTAGTTTCTTCTTTCCGCTCTCATTTTCCCATGATATCTATTCTTCTACCTAGGGTTTTGTGGATCCACGTATTGATTTATGGATATAATACCCTCTATTTTGGGATTATAAATCTATGTTTGATCCTTTCTTCCTAGATTATGTGATCAGCATTCTTCATTGACAAATCCCGATTAGGGTTTGGTGTTGTGAGTTCCATTAATCTCATGGTTGGTGGTTCTGTCATGATGGACAATTTATGTTAACCCTAAATTTCTTTATTTAATTTCAATTTTTAGAATTAAATGAAATTTTTTTATTTTGTTTAAATGGATTTCAATTGGTTTTTCATTGAATTGGGGGTTTTGGTTTTAAATATTGGTTTTTGGAATGATATTGGGAAAACCCCCAATTCCATTTAATTACGGTGTGTTTATCAAAATTTATGAGATTTAAATTATTTAATTTAAAATTTAGATCTTATAGAAATATTTCAATTGAATTTTTAAATTTAATTGTGGAAATGAATTTTATAGAAAATTGTGAAAACTCCCAATTCCATTGAATTTGGGGTTTATTGTGAAATTGATGGAATCTTATGAAAAAATAAATTTTTGAATTTAATTTGTGAAAGTGGATTATGGAATTGAATTGTGAATTGATTTCAAATTATTATTTTGAAAATGTATTTAAAATGGTTTAGATAGAAACTTGAGGGTTTTATCTTGGTGAAAAGGCATGTTTTGATTAAAAACCCATTTTGGTTTTTAAATGGAAATTTGAATATTTTAAATGGATAATGGGGTAAATTTTATATTAAGGTTTCTTGAAATAAATTTCCCATCATTTTTTTACCATATCACAAGAAAGACTTAGGTAGTTGGTGAGTTATTTGGACAACACTTTACACTTTACAATGTTCCAAAACATAAATGCATCATGCCGCATCCCTTAGGAGATGGTGATGAGTCCTATTTGGATTAAGTTCAAAGGGATGTATGTATATATTTCTATGTCACCATGAGTGTGGAATATCTATATCCTAGAACTATCATACCTTATTAAGAATATGACCATTGTTCCCGCTTGTTTGTATTTCAAATGGATATATGAAATTCTTATAAACTATTTTACATGCCTTATGATTTATATAAAATATTTTATATAAAAGTGATTATTTAATACATTTTTTAAAAGTTCCATTGTTTTGGAAATTTTCCATAAATTGATAAGTAAATAATTTTCTTAAATTATTTCCATCTTTTGAAATGTAAAGAATTAATTGTTTTAATTATGCTTGTGAAATTCCAAACCTATTTTTTAAAAATTAAAATCACTTTATTTGGTTAATTTAATATTAGAATATTTTATGCAATCCTTGGTGAGACCCTACTAGTATTTTTGGATCACACCCTGCATGTGGCATTGGGTGTTTGTTGATTATCTCCTACCAGTTTTTGAGTAGGGGTAAATCACCACTTAGAGGTGGTTCTAGCTATTGATCCATGGACTTAGTCAGTTGCATCCATTGGTACTTGGGTAGTTTTTCTATTTTCTAGTACTTGGTTATAGTAATTTGGGTAGTTATACCTATTTGACTTCTGGTACATTACTCCTTGTGGAGTTTCATTTTTATGCATATTGATTCGTTATATTTGTTCTATATTGTTTGTGGATAATTCATTCCCAACTTATTATTGTATGATTTTAGGTGCTATTTGTCGATACATGGGGTTCAGGAACACCCTTCAGGCTATTTCAGGGATGGATTGGTTATCAGGTTACTAGAGTACCCGAGATGATTCGTGACAAAGTGGTATCAAAGGTGAAGGTTCATGCATCTTTCCTAAAATTCAGTATGCATTTGTGAAATCTTGTTGGGGCTTAGGAGTTAGTTTCAATTGAGGGACTATCCATATATCATCATAATTAACATTAAGTTTCTAGGGGTTGTTGGGTAAATATGTCTTGAGTAATAGTTATAGTATTTCCCCTAATTTTCATTTTGATAGATTGAAATCCAAATATTTTTTGTCTATCTGTTTTGATTAATTTTCCCTTGTTGCTCTATTTGAGTGTTATCTGATATATTCATTGTTGTATGATAATTTCCTATATTATCATGCCTCTGAGAATAAATGTGAATTATATCTAGGAAGAATCCACTGGTGAACCACAGTGAGCAAATCCTCTAGTGGACCTGAATCTGGTGGAGGTGGTTGTGCATGTTGTACAAGCTCTAAGATAGGCACCACCACCAGTTCCTATTCAAACTCCTATTGTGGAACCTCAGAGGGATGTTCTCAAGATTGTTTATCAAGTGTTCCTTCACCATAATATAGTGTCATTCAAATGATCAAATTTTCCTCAAGAGGTTGAGGAGTGCTTGAGAACAATGGAGCATTTTTTTGGGGTTTTGGACACACTCGACAGAATCAAAGTAAGGTGTGCCACCTTTTTGTTGAAAGGACCAAGCAGGAGATGGTGGGAAACCATGTATACAGTTAATAATCATGGGGGATTGGAGTGTAAAGACTTAAAAGTTATTTTCACTATCCATTTCTATCCAGATCCAATGAAGTTGTCCAAGTCTATGAAGTTTTTTTAATTTGAGTTGGCTGATAGGACTGTGATAGAGTATGCAAACCATTTTGCTGATCTTGTGCATTTCACACCTGAGATAGTATCGAATGAGAAGATAAAGGATCAAAGGTTCGAGTTAGAAATTATTTAGAATATTCATTCTTAGTTTTTCTTGTTGAAACTTCCTTCTAATGCTGATTTACTGGATAGAGTGTTTATGGTCGAGATGGACCTCGCTAGAAAGTCAGTGTTATCGATAGTTTCTTTCACTCCTAATGGAAGTGTTCATTCATATAAGGGAAAGAGAAAGAGTGATGATTCTCATGGTGGTTCTTGAAATCAGCGTTATTCTAGACCTCCTATAGTGCCTAGAAGAGGTCTTTGGGTTTATAATCATTGTGTCAAGTCGGGACATTTAAAGAGGGTTTGCACTGAGGCACCCAAGGTATGTTGTTTCAGCATAAATTCAGGTCACTTAAAGAGGTTATACCATGTTTATTCCACTCCTCAGAGTGGAATGAGATCATCATAACCTTCTAAAACTACAACATAATTAGGTGCTTCACATATAAAAGGTTTCCATCCATAGGAATCTGGAACGAAGCTTCTCCATGTAGTGGAAGATTCTCTAAAGGAAGAGGATAAGGGTCCAGTGACCGTGAGAGGTACTATTATTGTAGATTCTTCATTAGGTAATTCTCTATTTTATATTGGTGCATCTCATTAATTTATTTCAATTTGTATTGTTAATCTAATTAATCTTCATATCTATATTTTATCTAGTTCAATGGATATTACTACACCCCTTGGTACGAAGAGAGAGTAGGGTCTCTATAGTCCCACTTGTGTTTTCTCTCTCTAAAATGTCTATCTTGCTTGGAGTTTTCTAGTTATTGATATGAAACCTATGGGTTTCATATTCGGAATATATTGGATCATTTCCAATAAATCCTAGATTTATTGTTATCTTCAACAGGTCTCCTTCACTACACCCAATGGTGTGCGTCAAATATTTCAAGGGGGATGGGACCCAAGGTTGAACAGAGTCAGACCATATTATCTGAAGTTGGGGAAAGTGATATATATGTTTTCTTTTGATCTAGAGAAAGAATATTTGAGTGTTGATCTCCCTCCAGCTTTCATTGAGTTTTCTAACATCTTTTCTTCTGAATTATATGGTCTTCCACTGGTAAGGGAGGAAGATTTCCCTATTGATGTAGTGTCTGGTACTCAATTAGTTTTTATTCCATCTTACCGCATGGATCCATATGAAATAAAATATATGAAGTCCCACTTGTATGGTATTCTTGAGAAAGGATTTATACACCTGAGTGTGTCACCTTGGGTGATTCTAGTTCCCTTTTCTAAGAAAGCTGATGGTTCACTCCGCCTTTGTGTTGATTATAGAAAACTCAATCGAGTTACAATAAAGTAAAAATATCTATTTCTAGGTATTGATGATCTATTTGATCAGTTAAAAGGGTTGAAGTGGTATTCAAATATTGATTTATGCTATGGTTACCATTAGTTGATGATAAAAGAATCTGACATTCATAAAACTATCTTTCGGAATAGGTACATCCATTATGAGTACCTCTTAATGCCCTTTGGTCTAATCAATACTCTTTCAGTTTTCATGTATTTAATGAACATGATTTTCCATGATTATCTGGAAACTTTTTTGGTAGTCTTTGTAGATTACATCCTTGTTTACTCTAAGTCATAATAGGATCATGTGCATCATCTGATAATAGTTTTTTGCTTATTGAGAAGTCATAAACTTTATTCCAATCTTTCAAAATGTGATTTCTATATTTGGGAAGTGAAATTATTAGGACACGTAGAGTCGGAACATGGTATTTCAGTTGATCCCAAAAAGGTGAAAGTTGTTATGACATGGGAACAACCACATAATTTTTTCAAGATCCATAGCTTCTTGGGTCTAGTTGTGTATTATATCTGATTTTTTAAGGACTTCTCAAATTTGTCTTATCCAATGACTAATATAAATCATAAGGGAGTAAAGTTTTCTTGTGATGAGAAATGTCAAAATTCTTTTGTTGAGTTGAGATATATTTTGAATATTGTGTTGGTGTTGAATCTTCTAAAGGTTGGACAGGGCTATGTGGTCTTTTGTGATGCATCGGGTTTAGGATTGGGTTGCATTATTATCCAGGGTGATCATGTAATTTCTTATGTCTCTCGTTATCTTAGGCCACACGAGAATAATTATCTGACCCATGAACTTAAACATGCAGTTGTGATGCATGCACTTAAGATTTGGTGGCATTACCATTATAGATAAATTTTTACCATGTTTTCTGACCACAAGATCTTGAGTTATATCATATCTCAAAAATATATGAATCTCCTCTAGAGTAATTGGATGTATTACCTATAGTCTTTCGATTTTTAAATCTCTTATACCCCAGGGAAAGTGAATGTCACAGTAGATTCTTTGAGCAGGAAACTTTTAACTGAGGCTGTGAAATAATCATTGAAAGAGTGGAACTTGATGTCTCTTTTTGTTTAGTTGCATATTGGAGTCTATGAATCAGGGGTTGAGGTTTCTTTGGCCAATTTTCAATTGAAATCCACTCTTCTTGAATTGATTATTTAGGAATATTAGCTTTAGTATGAGTTCCATAGTATTAGAAAGTCTCTTAATGGTAAGGAGATTGTGATTGATTGGTCGTTCTCCAAATAGGGCATTCTATTCTTTCATAAACATTTTGTAGTATCGTCTTTGGTAAGGAAAGATATGATGGGGGAATTACATTGTTCCCAATGGTTTGTAAACCCAAGAACCACAAAGATGTTCAATGACATGTGGTAGTAGTTTTGGTGTCCAAGTATAAGATATAGAATTTCTAAGTTAGTCTCTCATTGATATACATTCCAACAGGTTAAGGATGAGTACCAGAAACCTTTAGGTTTTCTTCAACCACTTTTAGTCCCTACTTGGAACTGGGATGAGATATCTATGGAATTTGTGGTTGGGATGCTACATACCTAGAGAGAGAATAATATGATATGGGTTATGATCTAAAGGATGACTAAATCAGAACACTTTATACCCATTCATGATACAACCAAAGTTTAGGAGTTAGAAAATATATATGTGAAAGAGATTGTTCATTTTCACGGAGTATCATTTGTTATAGTCTCTAATAGGGATCCTTGATTCACTTCTCATTTTTGGAGGTTCCTTCAAGAGGAACTGGGATCTCATGTCCATTTGATCATGGAATAACATTTGTAGTAGGATGTCTTAAAAGAAAGATCTATACAAATTCTTGAGGATATTCTTTGCGTTTGTGCTCTCAACTTTGGTGGAGTATGGCATGATCATTTGGGACTGGTTTAGTTTTTTATAAAAATAATTACCATTCCACAATTAGAATGGATCCTTTTTAAGCCTTGTATGGACATCATTGTAAATCTTCATTATGTGTGTTGGAGATTGGTGAAAGTTCCTTAATTGGACTGAGCCTAGTTCAAGAGATGACAGAAAATATTCAATTTAGTCATCATTGGATGTTTATTTCATAGAGATGATATAAGTCTTATGTTTATTTTCATCATAGGTTGCTGAAGTTTTTAGCTGGTGACCAGGTATTCTTGAAAGTTTCGCCCTGGTTGGGTCATCGACGGCTTGGGAAGCAAGGAAAAATTGCTGCTCATTTTGTGGGACCTTTCAAGGTTGTTGAGAAGGTGGGAAAATTTTCTTACCATTTATAACTACCACTGCAATTGATGTCGATACCTAATGTGTTCCATGTATCTTGACTATAAAAGTTTCTATCTGATCCATCTTGTGATTTGAGCTGGATTGATCTTGTGGTTGAACCTGATTTATCTGTGACTGAACGGCCAGTTAGGATAGTTGATTCTAAAACCAAGGTAATTCATAGGAGGACCGTACCTTTGGTTCCTATGTTATGGTATCACAGTTTTGATTCTCATGAGATGTGGGATAGGGAGGCATTGATGAGAGAGCAGTGGCCTCATCTTTTTGGAATAGAAACTTCTTCGTGAGATTAATGGGGACATAAAGTTCCTATGGTGGGGAGGTTGTAACATCATGTTACTATTTTTAGTTATTCCTAAATCCCTCTTTTTAATCATGCTTTGGTTGGGTTTTTTTTGGAATTTCTTCAGGTGAAATTCTGAAAGTTTTGGAAGTTTTTGGGCTAGTGCACGACTGGTGCGCAGTTTTCCCAAACCATACACCATGCTAGAGAAAACTGTGAAACCTAAGATAGTGGGATTTAGAATGGTTGGTGCACAATTTAAAAATTGTGCAGCCTATTTAAAACAGTTTAATGGCTTGCACACGATTTTTATAAACTGTTTGCCTCTGCCCAGGAAACCATGTGAATGGGTTTTTAATTAATCTCAATTTTGATTAAAATTTACCAAACCCTCATTTTAGGTTCTTGGTGGATTAGTATGACCCATAGTAAATTTCTCCCTTCTTTATATCTTCAAAGAAGATTTTTTGTCCCCTAGTCACCCTCTAAGAATCATATCGAATCTTGAGGAACTCCATTCAATCTTCTCATGGTTAGTTTCTACTTCCCAATCTCATTATATAGTGATCTCTATTCTCCTTCCTAGGGTTCCATGGATCCCCACATCGATTTATGGATACAATAACATCTTTTGGGGACTATAAAACTAGGTTTGATCCTTGTTTAATAGATTATTTGATCATAGTTCTTCGTTGAAAAATCCTGATTAGGGTTTGGCATTACAAGTTCTATTGATCCTGAGATAGGTGGTTCTGTCATGATGCCTAATTTATGTTAAACCTAAATTGATTTATTTAATTTCAATTGTTTGAATTAAATGAAATTGTTTGATTTTGATTAAATGGATTTCAATTGGTTTTTTGGAAGAAAAAAACCCCACATCCATTGAATTGGGGGGTTTGGTTTTAAAAATAGGATTTTTGCATGATATTGGGAAAACACCCAATTCCATTGAATTGGGATGTGTTTATGGAAATTTGTAAAATTTAAATTATTTAATTTAAATTGTGGATTTCATGGAAATTTTTTCAATTAAATTTTTGAATTTAATTGTGGAAATGGATTTGATAGGAAATTATGAAAAAAACTAATTCCATTGAATTGGGGGTTTATTATGAAAATGATGGAATCTTTTAGAAAATAAATTATTGAATTTAATTTTTAAAATTGGATTGTGTAATTGAATTGTGAATTAATTTCAAATTATTATTTTTAAAATGTCTTTAAAATAGTTTTTATAGAAACCATAGGGATTTATATTTCTAAAAATGCATGTTTTGATTAAAACCCTGCTTTGGGATTTAAATAGAAATTAGCATATTTGAAATGGAGAATGGAATTAATTGTATTTAATGGTTGCTTGAAATAAAATTTACATCATTGTTTTTTAATATAGAACATACAGGACTTGGGAAGTTGGTGATTTATTTGGATGGTACTTTATTCTTTACAATGTTCCAAAACATAAATGTAGTGCATCACATCTATTAGGTGATAATGATGAGTTCTCTTTGGCCTGAGTTCAACGGGATGTATGTACATATTGTCATGTCACCTTGAATGTGGAGTCATTATAGCCTAGAACTATGGTACCTTATTAGTAATATGACCATGTTGCTCGCTTGTTTGTATTTCAAATGAATATATGTCATTATTATAAACTCTTTTACATTTCTTCTGATTTATATAAAATATTTTATATAAAAATGTTTGTTTAATATATTTGGGAAAAGTTCCATTGTTTTGGAAATATTCCATCATTTGAAAAGTAAATACTTTTCTTAAATTATTTCTATATTTTGAAATGTAAAGCATTAATTGATTAAATTATTCTTATGAAATTCCAAACTTTTTTGTTTTAAATTGAAATAACTTTCTTTGGTTAATTTAATATTAGCATCTATTATGGAATCCTTGGTAAGAACTTATTGGGATTGTCAGATCACACCCTAATTATACCTTTGGGTGTTTGTAGATTATCTCCTTCCAAGTTTGAGTAGGGTTAAAGCACCACTTAGAGGTGAGTCAAGTTGTTGACCCATGGACTTGGTGAGTTGTGTCTGTTGGCACTTGGGCAGTTTTTCCTGTTTTATAGTACTTGGTTGTAGTATTTTTGGTTCTTATACCTGTTTCAATTCTGGTATATTACTCCCGATGGAGTTTCTTTTGTATTCATACTGATTATTTATCTTTCTTCTAAATTTTTTATATAAAATTCGTTCCCACATTCTTTGTGAATGATTCTAGTTACTAGTCATCGAACTGTGGGGATCAAAAACACCCTTAGGGATATTTCAGGGCCATCTTAGTTATCGGGTTACCAGGGTACCCGAGATGGATCTTGACATATCATTTTAGAGTTTTTTCTATTACTGTAAAACTACTCGTTGTATTTACAAGGCCTTTATATGATTATCATGATGTAGAGTGTCAAATTAGATATTGTTTTTATTAGAATTTCTATAGTATATTGGTAACCCTAGGTCATTTCTTGATGAAGCCTTAGTTAATTAATTTTAAAATAAGTTATAATTGAAAGAAAATTATATGGATTTTAAATGATTTGGAGTTTGGGGATGACTTTATAAATCATGTGTGTGTAAAGATTTATGAAGTTGAAAAGTAGGATTTCAAATAATTAATAAAACTATGATCATCCCGAGTAATCCCCATGATTCTTATCCATTATTAATTCAAGTGAAAAATATAAATGTTTTAATCCCTGATATTTTACATCTAAAAATATATTTTTGAGTGTTTTTTTACTTGTTTAACTCCTAGTATTTGAGAAATCACATGATATTGATCATCGATGACCGCTCAAAATCATTGAAAGTGTGTTGATGAGAGATCTAAAATCATTAAGGTTTCATATCAATAATGTGATGTGATGAACAGATTGAGATCCTTTTTCAAATTGTTACCACGACTAAAACAAGAATATTCATGGGTTATAATTTTGGATTTTATCTACCGATGCAATCTATAATATTACTCATGAAATAGAAAGGGTGAGAAAATAGGAAATTGTGCTTAAATCATCACACAATCTAGGTTATTCATGGAATCATGAGGATCTATGATTCTTTGATTTTTTTGAGTGATAACACTCACATAAACACAATTTTAAAAGAATAAATTTAAGAATAATGGAACACAAACTTGGAATTAAAACATCATTAAATGTATTATAAAAATGAAGCTTGAGATTTCATCATGGTTCCTCCTTGGGTGATCATAAGAAGTTTAGAACTCCATGGAATGGTAATGAAGAAAAGGATTAGTGGGTATATGTCCTAAATCCAACAATCCTACCCTCTAGTCAAAATACCTTGATAATGTTGGGGAAAGCTATTTTTTGAATAATGACATTCCATTTTCCACAAAATAAGTCAAGTATCTATGAGACTAGGTGGGTTGTTCATGATATACATTCTCCCTTCACTTTATCAGGATATATGACTGACTTATCCAAATTTTATTGACTTGAAATTTTTTTTGAGAGGTTCCCTTCGAGTTGGCTACCTTATGGATATAGAATCATCTCCATTGGAGTTCATAGGCATAAGATATGGTCCAAACATTGAAGGTGGTTCCAATCTATCTTGCCCAAATTTTCTTCACATTTTTTTTCACTTTTGGGCCCCTTGTGCTTGGATCCATCCTTTGGTCTGGTTGGATGAATTTAATCTTCATGATCATTGGATCCTAAAAAAATGAATTTTTACCTTTGGATAAGTGTAGTTAATGTTATGATATAAATAGTGAACTACTATCAAATTGTACCATTGTGAAATTATATATTATTAAGCATATTTTCAACATATAAATTCAAAATATACATTTAATGAAAAAGTATTTAATAATGGGATAATAAAACCTATAAATAATTTAATTCAAAAGTATAAAGTTGAAAATATATGATATATCACTACGTGATTAGATGCTATAAAGTATGAAAAAATAAAATATGATATTTAAATGATGAAATCTTGAGAAAATATCTTGTTGGAACCAAGGTTAATATTGTATTTTTTTTAATGTATATTTTGTTGGAATTGTTGAAAATATATGTCAATGGTGAGTTTTCATTAGATTTCATGCTTTATAAGGATTAATTTAAAGAAATTAGTGATGCTTATATGAGTTCTCATTGAAATTAATGTTATTTAATGTCATTATTGATAAGGTAGTAATTAAAGAAAGTGGAAATAGTCTTCAATAAAGCCTACTATGGTGTGTGAAATTCATAATCACAAAATCTGGAAGAGGTTTTTAGAAAATTTTAAAAGGTATGGAAGAAGCCTGGCTACATGTAAGGTTGAGATAAACCATGTGTAAGTTTGGGGAAAGATATTAGAAAGGTTTTGATATACTTAATTTGAAACACGTAATGTTGAAACACATGCATGTAATATTTTAGCAAGTCATCATAATATTGGTGTGTGATTTCATATGTTTAATCTGATACCACGTAATGTTTATGTGACTAGTCATAATGTTGATACAATTCATTGCAAGGTTAGTGAAAAACTTTGTAAGGTTTTTATATTCCCCCATAAGGTTGGTGTATGACTTACTGAGGTTGGTATGAGGAATTCATAAGGTTGATTCATTCCCTTGTAAGCTTGGTGAGAACTACTTATATGGTCGAGACAAGCTTTATAAGGTTTAATTATGGAATCTTAAGGTTCAGCAACACACTATTTAATGAAATATTACAACAAAATTATTTTTTAATAAATTAAATTAATTCAAGTCATATTTTTAGAGATATTACTTTAAATTCAATATCTATATTATTTTGATATTCCTAAAATATTTTATTATTTCATACGACAATTGCATGATTTTAAAATGATTAAAATATCATGATTCATCTTGTTATCATGATTTAAGTTGAAGGATTGAAACTATAAATGTTTTGGAAGCCATAAAGAAATTCATGCATGGGAATTATCACATTATGTGATACAGTCAATTGTGTTATTAATATCTATGAGATTTATGGAGATTTCAAATCCTATATATTTTTTAAGAATAAGGATTGCTCAGTATTTCCATATTTTGAAATATGTAAAATATCTCATGTTGAGATATCAGAAGTGGATGGACCAAGAGTTAAAGAAATAGATTTTCTCATATTTATATATTTTTATATAAAGATATTGTGTATCTAAATATTCAAATGAATAAAGACCTAAAATGGTAGATATTCCAATATGAGAGTTTTAATCCATATTATTTGGATTATTTTTAAGAGAGAGACTAAATATTATTTCCTGATCCATTTTCTACCATGCACACCTCATTGTGAAAATTCAGAAAGGGAATTGGTGGTTATAGAAACATGTATTTAGTTTATTTTTTAATTCACATTATATTATAAGTCATAGTTTATGATTTTTTCTTAAATTCATGACATGAAAGGAGTACTCATTTATAGATTTAGGAAAGTGAAAATATAGTGTGAGGAAATAAGATTTGACTCGGCTCTAAATAAGATATTATGGTCTATATTATGGAAATAAAATATTTTTATACCTTGCATCTTATTAAAGAGTTGTTTTGACCCAAGTATTAGAGATAAAAGAATAGGTGATTCCTTTCACCTTAAATATATAAGATATATCTTTCTCAAAATAAATAGAGGGGATATGATGAAAACATTATTCCCTTGATTCATTTATTCTCCAGAATGAGTGGGAAGAACCTCTAGGTTAGTTTAGGCCTAATTTCTAAGAATGATACTTCAAGATAAGAGGAAATTTTGAAGGAAGAAGTTGTTCACTAACACATATGGTAGTTGAAGGCATGATAGAATGTTGTATGACAGCAAAGATATTATAGTCGTTGGGCTGGAAGGAATAAGTTCACTTAATGACTAGAAGTTAAAGGAGGAGTCGTAAGTCCATCCTTATGAGTTATTAACTTCATTAAAAGATAAATAAAGAGTTTCTATAATGTTCAAATACTACCTATGAAGGAGTGGTTATAAGGAGATCAATAGAGAATCTACACATATATGAAGATGTGCTCATATATATATATATATAATTATAATGATGGAGGGATCTATATGTCCTTAAACTATATAGCCTATATCAATTCACAAAGGAGGAAGATAAATGATATTTGGGAGATAATGATCCTATCTAAAAACATTGTACAAGTATTGAGCCAAAGCATGGTGTGACCATAATCTCTTGTATCCACTAAACTGGTGAAGTAAAATATTTTGGCTCATTGGTAAATTATTTATTACATGATCCTTGTACATATCCCATTACTGAAGAACTAAGTAATATCCTTTTGTCCCTTTCATATTTACTACATCTTTCAGTTGTGGGATTCTAGTGAGGTTGTGAGTAAAATACTTCAGAGTTCAATTGAACATGGTTCCTACCTAAGTGTGTACAATATCCAAGAGATATAAATAAGTTAATTGTTCTAAAAATATTTTGATCGAATGAAACTAGAATCACCTTCCCCCTTAAGGTGCCTAAGGAGCCTAAAAAAGTGGTATCAAAGCCTAAAGGATTTTTATTTTTGTTCAAATGAAGTTATTTTTGGGGTTTTTTATATAAATTGAGTCAATTATAGAGCCATAATTTTACAATAGTGAAAAATTTCATATGTGGAAAATGAGTTCATGACATACATGGAGGTATGTATGGGACTACCCCATAAAGTTGTGTAGGAAGGAATTGTTCTATTGAGTTGAAAATGAATTATTTTTGAGACATATAAAATAAATTTATAGATTGATTCTTTGGTTAAGTAGGAATTAAAAAGTTCTTTAAAAGAATACATTTTCAATAAAGTTTATCATGGTTAGTTTTGTAGGGATATATGGAAAAACTTAGAAGAGTGTTATAGTAAAAAATCAAAGTTGATGTAATATTATAAGACCATACAAGACAAGAAGATTTAGAAAAATTTTGATGAATAATTCCTTATATCTAAAAGCAAGAAGAAGAAAGATGAGAATAAGTCCTTCCAGAAGAAAGATTATCCAACTAAGGTGTTTGATTCTAACTTTATTTATTTATCTAATTCTAACCATGTTTTATATAATGCATATAAATATATAAAATAAAATTCACCCCCATAGAAATATAGAAGCATGTATCCCAATGATAACTTGGGAACAATATTAAAATTACAATATAAATTATACTCTTGTAGCACATAAGGAGATATCCAATCCTTAAAACTGAAGTTGGGATAATGGGAAGTCATTCATAAAGTGCACTATACCATTATATAAGATCTATCCTTGTAAAATAAAAGGATAAGAAGAGAGGAGGTGGACTTGAAGTTTTATATAAAGAATATAGGATCAAAGATGAATGATCAAAGTGATTTGCTTTAAGAAATGTCATAATAAATAGGTGAGCATATGTTCATTGAAAATGAAGTAAAAGACTAAGTTATTCCTCTCAATACATAGCTTGAAGAGAGGAGAAAATCTATAGTTGAAGATTCCACAAGAATAAAGGAGATAGATTCTCAATTAAATAAGAAATATGAGAATGTCAAGGAACTTTAAACAAAGCTCAGTTCCTCCAAGGGAAAAGAGGCGATAGAGAAACCCTCTATTGAATCCCCAATAAATGGAGTAGGTAATGACTAAAATTTGGAATCCTTAATAAGAAATACGGATATGAATTTTTTAATATAATGAAATATTCAATGATAACCTATAAGAAAATATCCATAGAGGAGGCTAGATCTGAAATTTTACTATTTTAGAAGAATTGGGCATATTATGATCTCATGTTTAGAATCCAAAAGGCCTTCTTATGAAATAAATCATGTTGTGCTACTATATAAACTAAGAATAAACTACATGAGGTATGAATTATATGGGAGATGTTTTGTTTTTTCTAATCTTGGTCATTTGGAAATACATTATAGCATGAATATAGTAGGAAAATTCATAATTAGAACCTCTAATCCTATGTCAATCACCCAATATAATGTTCTTGCAGTATCCCTCCTAAAAAGAAATAAAATAGATCTAAAAATAAAGGATGGAAGATACCCTATATATGATAAAGAATTGAAAGAAGGATCCACTAAGGAAGAATAAGTTCAAAGTTTCACTCATGACAATCAAAAAAAGAAACATGTATAATGGTAACACAAAAACCACTATAAGGTAGGGAATGAAGACAGATGTAAGTGTCCTCTAATGTAGGTAAAAGTATGATGGAGGAATCAATGGTAAGGTATCAAAATAAAAAAATATGTATAAGTGTAATTTATCTCACAATGAAGGTGAAGCCTAGGAAAAGATATAAGGAATGTGAGGAAATCATCTAAGATGAGGATTTTATAATTTGAATCACCTAAAGGAGAGCCACATGAAAGTAATTGAAGAATATCGTCATTGAGGTTATTCTAGAAAAATATATATTTATTAGTTACTGGAATTCCTTTTCCTAAATATAATAAAAGGAAAGGGAAAGTGTAAAGATAAAGGGTTGGTTCATCATGACTAGCCTCATTCATCAACTTGAAGAAATCTAGTATACCCCTCTCCCAATGTATTTAAATATTTAAAACTATTTATAAAGAAGTAAATAATTTAAGAGGGGTATATTATTCATGGGCTGGTTATAAAAATAAATAATAGTTGTGGAATTTGAAATTAGATATGTTGAAGCTTGAAATAGATGTATGTAACAATTAGAGTTAGAGGTATTTCAAGTCCCATTTGGTATCAAGAATATGAAATAGTAACAAGACCAAACCTTAATCAAATAGATGTGTTAATAAAATAGTTTGATTCTCATAACTACATTTAAAAATATCATTTTTAAATAAAGGGTTTTTTTATAAATCTAGAATTTCTAAATAAGAGCCTAAATTGTGATAAGAAAATTTGAAAATTTATACTTGAGATAACCAATGGTATCAAACTGAATATGATTTGTTATAATTGATATAATTTCACTAATTCAGTGGTAGTATTCCACTAAAATATAAGAATATATTTGGATAATACTTATCTAAATCAAGTGGTGATCAAGGTAGATATTATGAAAAAAAAATTGTAACAGTATATTTCATGTTATGGAGTTAGTGGAAACAGCCTACTAAAAGAGGTGGACATATTGAAGTAATAGAGTGATAAGCCTTATTTTTTTCTATTTATTTTATTAAAAATGGTATTAATTGTTCATGTATATAGGATACGAAAAGATATTGAGTTTTAGGTGTTATTCCCAACAAGTTAAATCCCCAAACTGAATAATACTTTCCAAAAATATGATATTGCAATTTAGGGGGGTTATAGAGAACGGTTAAAGGTTATTAAGCCTTGTCAAGAAGAAAAATAACCATGTGAATCATGGAATAACTTTTAATTAAAGTTTTATCACTATTTAATTAGTAATAAGTGGTATTAAATGATCTATAACAAGTGTTATATTTATCACACTCAATATTTTCCTAATTATCTATTAATGGTATGGTGTGAGGATATGAAGATATCATGGGTAGAGTTTTTAATAAAGAAACTATAAGGTTTTTAGAAATAAGTGTTTCAATATGAAATTAGTGAGTGACATAGATATCTTTTATGATTTTAATAAAAAATATTGTTTCTTGTATTGATCTTAGGCTTGGTTGCCTTATAGTATTTGTTTACAACTCAAATTCTAAGTGGTAAATTCAATTACAAGGATTATTTGAGTATATGTAGTTAAATTTGAGAAATTGGTTCAAAAATTGTCTAGATGGAGTTTTCTATAATTGGAAAATACAACCAAAAAATTTTAAAAGTTGTTAAGAATATCAAAATTGTGTGAATTTATAATGAAAAGGGGGAAGTGAAAACCAAGAACAAGGTTTCCACAATCTAAAATGGGGAGAATAGATTTTTATCTCAAATCAAAGCGAGAATTGGAACGAAATTCCCATGTAACTTGGAGCTAATTGATAATAAACAACTGGTTGGATCCAAAGTATAAATTGAGATTATTGGAAAAGGAGGATATGTCAAGATGATGGATTTTTTCACCATAAAATTTAGAAACCAACATAAATAAAGAATATATAAGAGACAAGATAGTCAAAACACCCTCTATAATTCTATTTACTAAGGGGGTAAAGTCTGATGTGTAAATACTCTTATATTCTAATAACAAACTGGTGGAAAATAAGTTAAAGATGTCTTCCCATGAAATTCAAGAACAATGGGGGAGAAAAAAAAAATTGATTTAAATGTGAATTGAATTGACACTTTGTATTTCATAGGCCATAATGGGGAAAGATACGTCACTGTAAATCCATATATGTTTGCTTTTGATAATGAGGAGAAGGTATTCACATAAAATCATTGGATTTAGTGAAGTTTATTTATTTAGATTCAAGGACATTTTTTCAACAAAATATAATGGGGGTTGTTTACACCCCAGGGGTTAATGTTGGATTTGTTTATAAAATATATTTTTTGGAATTTTTGGAAATATATATAAAGGTTTATTTGGAACCAAATTCCATTCTTGATAAGGAAAATGTTAAAAAAAGTGATGATGCTTGAAGGATTTAACATTTAACTTCATGATTCATAAGAAATTTGTTTAAGAAAGTGGATGTAATCCTTAATACAACCTATTGTGGTGTGTGAAATTCATATCATAAAGGATATAATTGGTCTAAGTAAATATATAAAATCCATGGAAGAATTTTGGATATGTGTAAGGTTGAGATTTACCATGTGTAATATTGGTACAGTCTGTTTATAAGGTTGGGACAGACTTGGTATAAAATGCATAAAGTAGAGATAGCTACACATTTGGTTTGTGTGATTCATCATAAGGTTGGTGTGTGATTTCATAATTTTGTCATTTGACCTTATAAGGATGATGTCATCATAAGGTTGATATGAGTTTTTATAAGGTTGGTGCAGAACTTTGTAAGGTTGGAATAGGTTATCATAAGGTTGTTGTATGACTTCATAATGTTGGTACGAGTCATCGTAAGGTTGGTGTGTGACTTCATAATTTTGGTATGAGAACTTCATAAATTTGATGCAGTCCCCTGTAAGTTTGGTGTGAAATAAACATAATGTTGAGATAAACCTCATAATCTTGAAGTAGGGCATCATATGGTTCAGTGCTAGACCACTTCATTCAAGATTATTGCATAACTATTTTGGAATAAATACAGGGAATTCAAGCCATGTTTTTTGGGATATTATTCTAAATTCAAGATCTATATTATTTGCAATATTAATAAAAAACTAATTATCTTATATGATGATTGTATGGTTTTAAAATGATTCAAATATCGTGATTTAGTCTCTTATCATGATTAAATTTTAAGGATATAATATTTAAATGTTGTGGAATTCATAAAGTAGTGCATGCATGGGAGTATCATGTCACATAATATAGTCAAACCCATTATTAATATATATGATATTTTTGGAGATTTTGAAGGATATAAAGATTTTAAGGAGTATTTTAGGGTATTTCCATATTTCAAAATATAGAATATGAGTTTCTTAGGTTTCTATATTTTTATAGAAAAATATCTCATGCGTAAATATTCAAATGAAGAAGGATTGAGAAAAGTGTAGATTTAAATGTTAGAGGTTCAAGCCACATTATTTTGATTATTTCTAAAAGAGATACTAAGGATGATTTCATGATCTAGTTTTGGCCAGGCACACCTCATTAAGAAAAATTAAATAGGTGATGTGGAGGATGAAACAGTGTGTATTTGGTGTATTTTTTAAAACACGTTATAGAAAAAGTTTTTAGTTTTTCATTCTGGCTAAAATTAAAGTCATAAAAGGAGTATTTGTTTCCAAATTCAGTAAAACTAAAATATGGTGTGAGTAATGAGGAGTTGACTCAAATTTAAATAGATGATTATGAAGGATATGATGGAAATAAAATATTTACTTATCTTGAATATTTTCAATGATTTTTTCTTCCCAAGTATTGGATAGAGAAGAGGAGTTGATATATTTATCCTTAAATATAGAAGATATATATTTCTCTAAATCAAGAGAGGGGAGAAAACAAAAAATTTATTCCCTTGACACATCTATTCATCAATGTAGATAAAAACTCACACATTATTGATAACTTTATTTTCAAGAAGAAGGTGAAGTTGATTTAAGAGTGATTCTTTAAGGAATAAGTTTTTCACTATCACATATAGTAGTTAAAGGTTGAATAGATTGTTGTGTCACAGCAAAGGTATTCCTATCACTGCACTGGAAGGAATAATTACACTGTTGTGACTGGTAGTTGAAGGAGGAATAACATTTTCATCCCTCTGGGGTATTATCTTTATTTGGAGATAAAAGAGATATAGTATTAGTGATGGAGTTCTCAAACTACTTATAAAGGAACATCTATAAGGATATCAATAGAGAATCTATACATGTATAAAGATACACTCAATTACATAGATTTTGTTGGTGGTGGAGGGACTTGTGTGTCCTTTAATTGTGGAGTAACCTTCCTTAGAGCAGTGCATAAAGTAGGAGGAAAGCCAGTGAGCATTGAGCAATAGTGATCCAACCTAAAAACTTTGTACAAGTAGTAAAACTAGGTTCAGAGTGACCATGACCTCTTATATCCACCAAACTAGTGAGGTAGGGGATTTTGGTGCATCGGTACATCGCAGATTGTATACACCTTGGATATATCCCAATGATGGTGAACCAAGTAAAATCCTTATATCCCTTGCGTATTTAGATTACTATTTTCACTTGTGTAATTTCAATAAGTTTGTGAGTAAAATACTTAAGTGATCAGTTGAACATAATTCATAATTAAGTGGGGACAAAATCTAAGAGAGATTAATAAGTTAATTGGTTCAAAAAAATTAAATAAATTGTTCCACAATCCCCCCCCCCCCTCTCAGGGTTCTTTAAGGACCTAACATGTCTCAACTTTTTTAGTCTTTAATTATTTTCATTTATTTTATAATTCATTGAATATTATTAATCAGTTTCATGGATCCTTGTAGAATTTGATTTTATACAAGAGGAATTTGTAGGTTGAATATTCATTTTTATATTCTTTCAAGATTAAGAAGATTGGATGAAATGGAGTATTTTACTATTTTATTATTATTGTTTATTGTCATATTATCTAAATTATGGGGATATTTTTATTATTTATACCCCTATTTTTTCTTCATTTACTATTGTTTTTACATGAACTACTATTTTTCCTTTTTGAAATTACAAAAAGGGAGAGATAAAGTATTTTTAGTTTAAAGGGGGAGAAATCATGTTTAGTTTAAGGGTGGGATATTTGTTTAGAGGAGAATAATTTAATCCTTTATTATTTATTTTTGTTTAGGAGAGTATGTATGGGTTCCGTAATTATCAAAAAGGTAGAGAATGTTGATTAGTTTCTTACACTTTATTTAAAATGTTTTGATAAT
The DNA here is from genome assembly GCA_963277665.1 of Viscum album. Lineage (NCBI taxonomy): Eukaryota > Viridiplantae > Streptophyta > Magnoliopsida > Santalales > Viscaceae > Viscum > Viscum album. The sequence goes on from OY728125.1 coordinate 386,656,706, forward strand.
TACATAACTCTCTCATCTTTGTTGATTATTTTGTATTATTTATTCAATATTATTATCTATTATCCATTTTCATTATTCATTATTATTTTCTCACGTTTTGTGTTGAATAATTATACTAAGTACAAGACTTTTACGTATGAAGGATATGGCCTTTACCTATAGAAGATGTTATTCTTACATTCTGAATTCTAGAAAAAGAAATTTTCCTCACACATGAGGAGAATACTTTTTAATGTTGAGTATTTAGTAAAGGGATCTCCTTTACTCATCTCTATGCTTTTATATATTAATTCCATAACTTGATTTTTAACCTTTTACGGTGAGTTTTTGCAACACATTACCATCCCTAAAAGTCATTTTTCATGGGAATGTGTCACAAAAAAAACCCATCGCAAAAAATGGCATTGCAAATATGAGTATTAATGATGATCCATTGAAAAAAAATATTATTTACAATGGGTCATTATTTCCATCATAAATAATTATTCAAAATAATTTAAAAACTAATTGTGACAGATCCTAAATATGTCACAATTATTTTAATATTAAAAAAATAAAAAAAAATAAAATATATATATATATATATATATATCTATATATATATATATAAACCATGCATGTAATAATTATACCTTTTCATACATAATATTTCTATCAAACCAACATACATGATAGTCACTATAAGAAATGGGAACTAGCTGGTGTCAGGGGGATCACCCGAAGGGTCAGGGGGAATTCATGTCAACACCACATACAAGTAATTGCATGTACTTTAATATCCACTCATCTCTCTAATGATGCTACTCACACTCCTCTCATTCTCTCTTCATGTGTTGTATAATCTCATCTAAAGCTTATATCCTCTCTTCATACTATGTAGCGAATGATTAAGACTCTACAAGAGTTCCCTTTGAGTTGGCCAATGACATCATGAAAGCACCATAATGACTAGTAAGTGTCAATCATGAACCAATATTGGTCACCCGAACTTTCTCAACGCCATGCATGGTCACCCTATATCTAAGTCCCCTCATCAAAACCTAACTCACACATGGAATCTGCTTCGGTCTCGGCTTGACTCTCTCATGAATGGGAATTCACAATCTCATACATTTCCTTCAAATATAATTGTAAATTAAAATAATAACAAAATTCATTAAAGTGAAATTTTAAAAAATACTAACCACAATATGGAATTATCTGTCATCGATAAGTTGTCTCGTACTAGGATTCATCTACATATTATTATAAACTTCAAACTATGTAATAAAGGGGTCGTTATATACCAATATAATATAAAAAACATTTTATATTTAAAGTATATATACATTAATAAATAATGTTACTTACCATATGTCATCAATGTATACCAAATATATGAATGACATCCCTATGTGTGACCTCCAGCCTCCCCCAGTTCTTTCAGCCAGATGATGACCTCCTCTTAAAAGTTTCTCTTATACAATAGAAGAACAATCCATCTCATGCCTGGAATGAGATATAATCAGGTCTATGAGAGAATCAAGACTGGTCAAAATTGTAATGGAAGCTCTATCTATGGATATATTTCTTTGGTTGTGTAAAAACTAACTAAAACATTCATGTATATGAATATTTTATGACTCCTAGATAGGCGCTCTCATGCTATCATCAATTGGAGACCATAAATTTTAAAATATAATTAAATAAAACATGTTTCTAATTGAATAAATTTAAAATAAAATATTTTATTTATTAATATATAATACAGTGATCAAACATAATATGTCGAATATCAATGGGAACCTTATCCCATGGCACCCATGGAATTGAAAAATAATTTCATAGAATTGCACCAGCCTACCCAATAGCTAAATGAGAAAAATAATGAAAATAAAAACAAATAATCAAAATATTATAACCAAAATTGATTCAAAATATGACACAAAATAAATAACTTAAATAATTGAACATGCCTCTAAAAACGTTTATTAAAATCAAGAGATGGACATATTTCAAGAATAGGGTATGGAATTATCAATCTATAAAGTTACCACCCCCTCCTAATAGTAAGTGTGATGATATCATCCTAGAGGTCAGATGAATGGTCATCAAGCTCATCATTGGGAAGATAAACACTAGTGAGGGAATGAAATGGATCATTGGGATCATCTATGGCCATTTGAAATAAATAATATTACATTTAAATAATTTTTAATACATATATAAAATATAAAAAACTAATAAATACCAAAATATAATGCAGTATTCATCATCTTCATCCTTATGTTCCTTGATGATAATATCTTCATCTTCCTCTTTGACATTTTCAACTACCATAAAACTTTCATTTTCATCATCCTTTATTACATCATTAACATTATCAATATCATCGGCCATTAAGTAAGGGGTTTCATCATTGATATTTATATCTCATTCACTAAGATATTTAGTTAGTGATGTTTCTTGAAAATTTTCAATAATTTTCACTTACATAAAACCATTTTCATTTTCAAGAAACTTATTATAATGAGATGCCATTTTTTATAACTCTATCGCCCATTTAAATCTTTCAAAACAGCATAAAAATTTTCATAATAAACTTTATGTGCTTGATGTTCTTACATAAATGGTTCACTTATGGCAAGAAGACTTTTATATTTTGTTTTAGTGAATTCATTTTATGGACGAACACACAACCATAGATTATTATAAAACCAATGATATTTAAACATTGTTACATAATTTTCTCTTAGATAACATAACCCACTTATTTCATCAGAATTGTACCAGCCCTCCACATTTAGCTTCATATGGAAAATGTAATATTAAATGTTCCATTGAGTCAAAGAAGGTTAATGGGAATATTTTATCTAATTTACATAAAATTAAAATAATATCTTTTTAAAAATATTCAGTGCATTATAATCTGATGTTACCATATAAATATCTTGAAAAAAATATGATATTTTGATCAACGTGACCCAGATTAAAGAATTCAAAAATCTCTCTAAGACCAACATGCGGTGGTGTTTCCGTTATGATAAGGGAGGCATGACTTTTTAACCTCGTAATATATCCATTTCTGATGCAATAATACAAATTAGAATCATAACCATCAGGTAACCTCAAATCTCTAAACCATTTATAGAATAATAAATGAATTTCTTTAGAAAGTGTATAAGTTGCTTTTAGCTTCATTAAATTATGTGATCTTTCATTTTCAAAAAATTCAAGTTTAGTACACCTACAAAGTTGGTAAGGATCTAACCATGCTTTTAGATTGCCTTTGGAATTAATAGGTGTCTAATATGGTATAAAACATGTTACCAAAAAATTATTCTCAATATGCATTACATCTAACATGTATTGAACCAACAAATCAGACAAACGTGTAAGGTCCCAAAAAATATTTTTCTTTATCCAATTATGATATCTCCCAAAACCATATATTTTTTGTTCGTTTATAATTGGAACAAAAGTAATAGTATGTAATGAAGAGATGATATATTTTACCTGAATACCTGAGAGCACTACTGGAGGTTTATCTCTTTCAATTATACCTTTTGTAAAATTATTTATATTACTTAGAAAAGGGTGATCCACAGAATGAAATCTCTAATAACAGTTAAAATAATTAGTATTTCTTCCATTGACAAGCATAAATTCTATGTTGTCATCCATTTAGTACAGACAAGATTTTAGACCATGTGTACTCTATCCAGATAACATACCATACATAGAAAATCATTGATTTTACACATTAATGCAACTTTCAATGTAAAATTATGATCTAAAACTATATCATATATAATTACACCATCATTACATAATGAAATTAACACAATAATCAGTGGCTACAAATAAACATTGATATTCTTCTTTGGATATCCTAGAATTAATAAAATAATATATATATATATATATATCCCTTATCAGTATCTAAATAGGTATTTTTTAAAAATTGTGAAATTAGGCTAGCAAGAATATTGATTTTTGTAAGCACCAAATAGACAAAACTATTATTAAAAAGACTCAAATGTGCGTTTTGAGGTTCTGAAATAAAATAAGGATGCACTTGATCAAATTGTTTCCATGAATCAACATTATGTGGATTATTTAATCTAATTTTATTTATTTAATATCATCGATGTAGCTATGTTGCAAGACATAAATAAACACCGTAAATGGGGTGTAATTAGAAAATACCTCAACTATTTCATAGTAAATCTAGACTTTCTTAATTGTGCCTCTTTATACCTTGATTATCCACATGTTGAAAAATTAACTAATTATTCATAATTGATATAATATAACATGACATAATTTTAAAATGCATGGGTCTTCTAATAACTAAGACCAAAATTATGGAAAAATCTTAATTTTATAGAAACTTGCATGTGATATATTTCTATTAGTAAACAATGATTTAACCAAATAAAATAATTGATCAAAACAACTATTTTATATTCCAAAATATGATTTAATAGCCATGAATTTTGAAACAAATTCAACTTTTTTATCCTTTATCCCATATATAAGGCCTCCTTAGCAAATTTCAATAAATTGTAAAATTGAGATGGTTATTATTCAAGATTTGGAATATTGTTCTAATTTGTTGTTTCCTAAATAGATGTTGAAATGATGGATTTGGAACCAATAAAATGTATTTTCTACTGAATTTTTTTCACCATGTAAATACCAAAAAAATATAATCTTTTGTAAGAACCCGGTTCTGATTTTTAAGGTACAGGTTTCTTCTTTTCTCCTTTCCTTAAGTGTTTTTAAGAAAATATGGAAAAAGTGAGAAAATCCTAAATTTTGGCACTACATGCCCTGTACTTTTCCACACATTGTGTACTTTTGGCCGTGTTGAATGGGTACACGGAGCATGTAGCCATGTCGGCGATGAAGGGTGTAGGAACCGACTACACACCGTGTAGTGGTCCTTTACACGCCGTGTAGTCAGTCGGCAAGCCAAAACAGTAAGGCAGTGGAGCAGCCGCCAACTGGGTGATAGTACATGCTGTGTAGTCAGGAGTACATGTTGTGTACTCATGTCGAAGGATGAACAGTGAGGCGGTGCCGTCAGAGGAACAGTTAAATGAAGGAAGTACACACTATGTACTTGGAAGTACATGTCGTGTAATCTGTTTTTTTTTTTTTTGCTTAAAATGGGCAGTAGCCTCCCCTGTTCACAGGGAAGGCTTAGAACCGGAGGAAGGAGTGGGAGGGGATGGTCGAACCTTTGAAGATCTTCTGAGTGTTCGTCTGGAATCCGTTTCCGCCTCGGACAATCACATTGGAACCGCACAGGTAATCCCTACGCTCTCCTTAAGTCGTTCTTACCAATTCTTCCCCTAACGGAAGTTATTTACATTTTAGCGGGTTTAATTCTTCGTCATATCTACGTCGTTCTTGGGCATTTCTGGAATCGACGTTCGGGTATAGCGCTCGTTGGCGTATAAGGTAGGTGGCTTGGTGTTTATTTTTCCAACTGTCATGCGTTTATGCGTGTTTTTGAGCTACGAACCCATATTTGGGGTGTCGTGTGGCTGAGGTCGTGGCTATATTGAATACCTAGAATTGTATAGGTAATATATTAAATTGTGAAAATGCTGTTTGGGATCATTGCTTGGATCTGGAACCACCCCGGGGGTGTGTTCCACTATTTAGCTGTTTGGCCAGGATACCTGAGGGTATGCCTTTAAAGTAGTAATTGTAGAATTGCCTCAAGAGGAATTGCTTGTTTAATACTTGTTTATATGTTGGGCATGGCCCGATCACTTATGTCTGAGGGCGGTGTTTTACTATAGCCTGAGGGCGTGACTGTATTAGCCTGAGGGCAGCGTTCTATTTTGCCTGAGGGAAACCTTTCATGCCTGAGGGATTGACTTCTATGCCTGAGGGTGACACTTCGTATGCCTGAGGGTGAGATTCTGATATGCCTGAGGGCAATGCCTGAGGGCGAGATTCTGTATAGCCTGAGGGCAAGGTTCTAGTTTTCCTGAGGGCTTGGTGTCATTGAGCACAGAATGTTACTAAATTGAATGGTTAAATAAATAATTAAAATGGAAATATAACTGGTTATGAGTACTACTTAGTTTATTGGATTTACTACTGCACACTGTTGTTGCATGTCTACACACAGTTGAGCACGGGCCTTTGGTGTGTGCCTACTGGGAATTTATTTCTCACACCCTATTTGGGCCATTCTTTTTGTCCCAAACAGATTACGTTGTTGCAGGTTTAGATGAGGGAAAGGGTCCCTATACAGGTACTTGATTGTTGCTGAGGAGTAGGGGAGCATGGGACCGGGCTTAGGCTCATGATGCTACCGGCTGTTTCGTTTTGTTTTGTTGTACTCTGCAGTTGTATTGTATTAATTGTGTAACATGTTCTGGCTATTTTCCTAGAATTGTGTCTTGTTGTATCATTATTTATGTATTGGTTGGTTATATCTACTGTAGTTGTTTCTTTCAATTGTGCATGGTTTACCGCTTCTGATTTTTTTGTATGTTTTATTCTTTCCGCTGCACTACACTTTGATAAATGAGGGCATGGTTTCCCCACTATCAGACCTGGGCCCTCACTGCTAGTCGGCAGCCTCTGGCGTTTAGGGAAATGCGCTTGAGGTCACGTGGCGAACTGGGTTCGGGGCACTCGTTGAGTGGTACCCGGAACCGGGACGTTACAAAGTGGTATCAGATGGAGTTCTTTTTTTTGACTTACTATTTGGAGTCGTAGTCAGGGATAGGATGAATGGTAGTTGGTAATAAGTTGTGCCCGAGAGTAGCTAACCCCTGTACAGGGAAAAGCCAATTTACATCGTATTGCAATTTTATTTATTTTTCAATTTACAGTTGACTTGATTTCACCATTGGGTGACGCACTTGTGATTATGCAGTTATAATTTATCTATGGGTTCTATTTAGTTACAACCCAATGAGATGAGGGTAAGCCATCTCATGCATCATTTAAGCACATGCTAGAAATCACTTGCTATGCATAGTTCCATGCCATGTAGGTGCATTAGAAATTGCATGTTGTTGTGATAGTTGTTGTGCAAGTAAAGCATGATGTTGTGATAGCTGCTTGATAAATACCTACTTTGTGATAGGGTATTTTCTTGTGTGATCCGGTTTAGAAAATAAACACCATACTTTGGTTTTTGGGGATTATGGGCCCCCATTGATCAGAATTTGGTGGATTATTAACTTTTTATTTTTGTTATAACACAAATAAGATGTCAAACTTTGATTCGTGGGGAGTATGGGACCTCATGGATTGGAATTTGACACTTCGGTGTTGTTTTTCAGTGTTTTCTGGGTTCCGGAGAAGTTTCTGAGGCATACTATCTGAAAACCCAGTATACACGCCGTGTAGTACTTTTCACATGTCGTGTGTGTTCTTCTGTTCGGGAATAAAAATGAACTTTTTGAGTACACTCCGTGTAGTCTCTTCCCGTGTCACAAACCATGTGGGCGGCAACACGGGGAAGGGAAGAGCTTAGGGCGAACACGCCGTGTAGTGTAGACCCGGAGTCCGGCCGTGTAACTAACAACACGGGTTGGTGAACTTCTGCACAGAACATGTCGTGTCAATGATGAACACGCCATGTGGTGTGACCTGGGGACTCGGCCGTGTAACTGACAACACGGGTTGGTGTCACCTCTCCTTGAACACGTTGTGTACCTCTGGTACACGCCGTGTAGTCTCATCCGAGGACAGACTGTGTGGAGTTAGCCGTGTGACTGGGAAACGGGGTTGTCGAAACACCATGTGCGGGTGTAACACATCGTGTAGTGTCAAGCCGAGTAGTCGTCCGTGTCACAGACGACACGGGCAGTTGGAAATAACACCATACACACCGTGTATATGATATACACACCGTGTAGTTTTTGTTCAACGAAATCCGCGTGGCTTAGCCGTGCAGAAGGACCCGGGCAGGTGAAGGGAAGTCAAGTACACGTCGTGTAGTCAAAATACATGTCGTGTAGTCTTGTTTTGCAAATCTTGAAATGCCTTGTTCCTCTTGTTCCCTTTGTGGTTCCTTCGCTTTCAGTTTTGATAAATCTTAATCTAAGGCGTACTTTTGACCTTGTAGTGTCATGCCACCTAGATGGCCACGCGTTGTTTGCAAGGAGAGCGGTGATGAGTATACTCCAGAAATGGTGGGCCATGGGCTCCCAGTGGATCCTCCAGCAGAGCCAGATGTGGTGCCCTCTATTATACCGGACACAGGCGCAGAGGCACAGTTCCGTGAAGGCTTCATGGGGTTCATGCAGACCTTTCAGGGAGCACCGCAGACTGCCACATCTATGGCTGAGCTGACTCGTATCTTCCAGCAGCAGCATCCGCCTACATTTTCAGAGGATGGCAGACCACAGGCTACGGAGTCTTGGTTGGGGTCGATGCAGACTATTTTCGAGCATCTTAAGACGCCTCTAGGGTGGAGGGTCAAGATCGTGACTTACATGCTGCGTGATTCCGCCAAGAGGTGGTGGGAGGTTACCACCCAGTTAGAGCATCACAGAGACATGGCGTGGGAGGATTTTCAGGCAGTCTTCTATGAATTATTTTTCCCAGAGACGTTGAGGGTAGATAGAGCGTGAGAGTTCATGAATCTACAGCAGGGTGCTATGTCGGTGATGGACTATTCTTCTCATTTCACCGCGCTTCAGCGCTTCGCACCCATGCTGGTGGGTGATGATACGTTGAGAGCCATACGTTTTGAGGATGGTCTTCGTTATGACATCCGAGCACTAGTGAATGTTTTCAGGTTACCTTCAGTACACGCTATTGTGAACCAGGTGCTGATTTCAGAGAGGAACCTGCAGTAAGCCAGTGGTGTGGGCCAGGGTGTTTCAGCACCAGTTACTGGTACTATTTCTACTGGCAAGAGGAAGAGACAGATGGATTTCTCTCAGGGTGGCGGTACCAGCCAGGCAATTTCTTCGAGTGGCCCGATCAGGTGCTACCAGTGTGGTAGAGAGGGGAACAAGAGACCACAGTGTCCACGAGACCCAGTGGAGTGCCGAGCTTGCGGCAAGATAGGTCATCTATAGTTCTTTTGCAGGGCGTTTCAACCAGTGGCTAGTGAGAGGGGTTCTGTGTAGACTCCGCATGTGGGAGCAGGACTAGTGGCTTCTTACCAATCAGGGAACTGGAATACGTCAGGGCGTGCAGGCAGAGATGGTGGTCGTGGCCATGGTAGCCAGACACCAGGATCTCAGAGGTAGCAGGGCGGGACATCTCAGGGTAGCCAGGCTATGTCGCAGGGCCACCACACTGGGCAGGCATATACAGTGCAACAGACCCAGCAGGAGCAGGATCTCGGACCTTCTACAGTCATAGGTACTATTCTAGTAGCTTATGTCTTATCTTCAGTATTTTTCGATACGGGTGCTACACATAGTTTTATATCTGGGCCCGTTTTGGAGAGCCTTGGGCTCTGTGTTTCTACTTTCTATGATATCATGACACTAGACACTCCGTTGGGGACTAGAATGGCTAGTGTGCGTCGGTGTAAGGAGTGACCCCTTGAGTTTGGTGGGTGTCACTTTCTTTGGGACCTCTATGTCCTAAAGATGATAGCTTATGATGTCATTCTCGAGATGGATTGGTTGGTTCCCTTTCGAGCCTTTGTGGACTGTTATCATTGCAGGGTGTGTTTCACATCACTAGAGGGCAGAGAGTTTCTATACAAGGGCGAATGGAATGTTTAGGTGAGTCGAGCTGGACCGGAGCATCATGGGTGAGGAGGAGTCACAGCCCAGATTGCGAGTTTATATCTGGATGATCAGGGGACTTGTCAAACGGATTTCCCTCTAATGGTTGATCGTTTCATGGATGTCTTCCCGAACGACTTTTCAGGTCTTCCTCCGGAGCGTTAGGTGGATTTCTCTATTGATCTTGTGCCAGGAGCAGCACCGGTGTCCATTCCTTCTTATAGGATTGCTACACCTGAGTTTCAGGAGATCAAGAGGCAGTTAGAGGACTTACAGGCAAAGGGTTTCATCTGACCCATTACTTATCCTTGGGGTTCGCCGGTTCTCTTTGCGAAGAAGGCAGACGGTACCCTCAGACTCTGTGTGGATTATCGGAAGCTGAACCAGTTGACAGTTAAGAACCGATATCCCTTGCCGAGGATTGATGATTTTTTGATCAACTTCGTGGATCACAAGTGTTCTCAAAGATTGAATTGAGATCAGTATATCATCAACTGTACGTTAGACCATCAGATATACCTCTCACAACTTTCAGAAGCAGGTATGGTCTATACGAGTATACGGTTATGCCATTCGGACTCACGAACGCGCCAGCAGTTTTCATGGATTTGATGAATCGTGTGTTCTATCCTTATATGGACTCTTTTGTGGTAGTATTCGTGGATGATATCTTGGTGTACTCTCACACTCGACACGACCATGCCACCCATCTTGAGATCATATTGAGTACATTGAGAGAGCATCAGCTATATGCTAAGCTCTCAAAGTGCCACTTTTGGATGGACCAGATTCACTTCTTGGGTTATATCATCTCAGAGGTATGAGTTTTCGTGGACCCAGAGAAGGTGAGAGCAGTAGTTTCCTAGGAGCAGCCTAAGAACGTGTTTGAGATACAAAGTTTCTTAGGGCTGGATGGTTACTACAGACATTTCATCCAGAACTTCTCCTACTTAGCAGCGTCGTTGATGGGTTTGACTAAGAAGGGTGTGAATTTCGTTTGGATAGAAGCCTGTGAGACAGCCTTTCAGGACCTAAAAGGAATGTTGACATCAGCACCGATCCTGATACTCCTAGAGTAGGGGAAGATCTATACAGTTTACTGTGACGCATCAGGGATTGGGCTGGGAGCAGTGTTGATGCAGGATGATCGAGTTGTTGTGTACGGGTCTTGGCAGTTGAGGCCACATGAGAGGAATTACCCGACGCATGATCTCAAGTTAGCTGCAGTTGTGCATGCGTTGCACTGCTGGAGACATTATCTATTGGGAGAGCATTTTGTGGTTTTCACCGACCACAAAATCCTCAAGTATATATTTACTCAGTGTGACCTGAATCTGAGGCAGAGGAGGTGGGTCGAGTATCTACAGTCCTTCGATTTTGAGCTTGTCTATACACCTGGTAAAGGTAATGCAGTAGCTGATGCACTAAGCAAGAAGACTCAGATACATGCTGTGTAGGAGACCTGTGGTGATTGGAAGCTTATGGCCTTGTTCTCTGAGATGCATTTGGAGGTGCATGACAGTTAGGGGCAGACTTATCTTTCCTCTTTAGCTGTGACTTCTACCCTCTTGGATAGAGTGAGGATGAGATAGCTATCTAATTCAGAGGGCCTAGTTCTACGGGATTCGGTGGCAAGTGAGGACCCTCCTCTTGGGTGTACAATAGGCGATGATGAGGTTTTTAGTTTCCATGGATGAGTGTGGGTTCCAGGGGATATACATGAGGAGATGATGCGGAAGTTTTATGCTTCAGCTTGGGCAGTTCATCCCGGAGTTACCAAGATGTACCGAGACTTGAGACGTCAGTACTGGTGGCCGGGCATGAAGAGAGATGTAGCTGGTTTTGTTACAAGGTGTTCCACCTGTCAGCAGGTGAAGGCGGAATATCAGAGGCCAACCAGACTGTTGCGGTAATTACCCATCCCGGAGTGGAAATTGAATGATGTCGTGATGGATTTCGTGACGGGGTTGCTGAGGTCACCTCGAGGCAATGATTCCATGTGGGTTGTTGTGGATAAACTCACGAAGGTAGCTCACTTTTTTCCGATCAAGGAGACCTTCGGTATTGACAAGCTTGGAAGGTTGTATATCCGAGATATCGTATGTCTTCATGGGGTTACTCGTTCTATTGTTTCAGATAGGGACGCCCATTTTACGTCTCGTTTCTAGCAGAGTTTTCAGAGGGCACTGGGTACACAGGTGCTTCTGAGCACAGCTTACCATCCTCAGACTGATGGTCAGTCAGAGCGTACGATATAGGTGCTAGAGTACATACTGCGAGCATGTGTCCTAGACTTTGGGGGCTCTTGGGAGAAGCACATACCCCTAGTCGAGTTTGCCTACAATAACAGTTTTTAGGTGACTATCGAGATGGCACCTTACGAGGCTTTATATGGTAGGCCATGATGATCATCCTTGTGATGGTTAGAGGTAGGTGAGGCAGCTTTACTGGGACCACGTCTCGTGTAGGAGACTTATGAACAGGTCCAGTTGATTCAGAAGCGGATGGCTACCGCGTAGTCTCGTCAGAAGTCTTATGCTGATCGCCATAGACGACCTTTGGAGTTTGTGGTCAGGGATCAGGTTTTCTTGCGTGTTTCGCCAAGTATGGGACAAAAGCGGATCAAGAGATAGTTTAAACTTTCACCGAGGTATGTGGGGCCATTTGATATTCTGGAGAGAGTTGGGCCAGTTTCTTAGCGGTTGTAGTTACCTCAGAGGTACCAGGCCATGCACGACGTCTTCCATGTATCTCATTTGTGCTGCTATCATTCAGACCCGTCTCACACCTTTCAGCCAGAGGAGGTTGAGCTTCAGGTAGATGCGTCCTTTGAGGATCATCCGATACATATCGTTGATAGGAGCATGAAGGTTCTCCGAGGCTGGTCAGTTCCTCTCGTACGGGTGCTATGGAAGCATGGCCGAGTGTGGGATGAAACCTGGGAGTGGGAGACCGACGTACGTGCTCAATGGACAGAGTTATTCTCAGTTATATCTTCGCCACCCTTGGAAGGGAAATTCAGGGACGAATTGCATTAAGGGGGGAAGTTTGTAAGAACCCGGTTCTGATTTTGGAGGTACGGGTTTCTTATTTTCTCCTTTCCTTAAGTGTTTTTAAGAAAATATGGAAAATGGGGAAAATTCCTAAATTTTGGCACTACACGCCATGTACTTTTCCACACGCCATGTACTTTTGGCTGTGTGGAATGGGTACACAGAGCGTGTATCCATGTCAGTGAAGAAGGGTGTAGGAACCGACTACACGCCGTGTAATGGTACTTTACACGCCATGTAGTCAGTCGGAAGGCCAAAACAGTTTGGCGGTGGAGCAGCCTCCAGTTGGGCAATAGTACACGCCGTGTAGTCGGGAGTACATGTCGTGTACTCATGTTGATGGATAAACAGTGAGGTGGTGCTGCCAGAGGAATAGTTAAATGAAGGAAGTACATGTCATGTACTTTGAAGTACACGTCGTGTACTTTGTTTTTTTCACTTAAAATGGGCAGTAGCCTCCCCTGTTCATAGGGAAGGTTTAGAACCGGAGGAAGGAGTAGGATGGGACGGCCGAACCTTTGAAGATCCGCCGAGTGTTCATCTGGAATCTGTTTCCACCTCGGATGATCTCGTTGGAACCGCACGGGTAAGCCCTCCGATCTCCTTAAGTTTTTTTACCAATTCTTCCCCTAAAGGAAGTTATTTACGTTTGAGAGGGTTTAATTCTTCATCATATCTACTTCGTTCTTGGGCGTTTCTAGAACTGACATTCGTGTATAGCGCTCATTGGTGTATAAGGTAGGTGTCTTGGTGTTTATTTTTTTCAACTGTCGTGCATTTCTGTGTGTTTTTGAGCTACGAACCCATATTTGGGGTGTCGTGTGGCTGAGGCCATGGCTATATTGAATACCTATAATTGTATAGGTAATTTATGAAATTGTGAAAATGCTGGTTGGGATCATTGCTTGGATCCGGAACCACCCCGGGAGTGTGTTCCACTGTTTAGCCATTTGGCCAGGATACCCGAGGGTATGCCTTTAAAGTAGTAATTATAGAATTTCCTTGAGAGGAATTGCTTCTTTACTGCTTGTTTATATGTTGGGAATGGCCCGATCACTTATTCCTGAGGGTGGTGTTTTAATATATCCTGAGGGCGTGACAGTATTAGCCTGAGGGCAGCGTTCTATTTCGCCTGAGGGAAACCTTTCGTGCCTGAGGGCTTGACTTCTGTGCCTAAGGGCGACACTTCGTATGCCTGAGGGCGAGATTCTGATATGCCTTAGTTTATTGCATTTACTACTACACATTTTTTTTGCATGTCTACACACAGTTGAGCACGGGCCTTCGGTGGGTGTAATAATGGGTTATGTATCCCGAACTTAGTGTATAATTCCTCTATATAAATAAAATTATTATTCCATTATTTATATTTTAAGAATAATTTTGCTCAATAAAATTGAGATGGAATTTGATAAATTGATCTTTCAGTCAGAAATTATATTATCCAGAAAATAAATAATTATTATAATAAACTAATATATTATGAATAATTTTTATTTTAATGAAATATTATAATTAAACACTCTTATTTAAATTTAAATGATAAAATAATTTTATTTATTTCAAGTGTCAGAAATGTTACTATGCATTTTACAATGCATTTTCTATCTGCTATTATTTTGAATAAATAAATATTTGTATATTTAAAATTTAAATTTCTCAAACTTATAGAATTATTATGATAAAATAATCATCATTTTTGAAATCATAATTCCAAAATTACGTTATGGTGAATTTATGATAATTTTTTAAAATATTTTGTTTTTTAGTGAATAGTAAAAATACAATTTTGAGTTTTCGGTAAGTTTAATGACTTCATAATGATATCATAATGATGTAATAACTGGTTAACCATAATCCAGGACTCAAAAAAAATATTTTATTAATACCAAATATTATAACGGATTTTAATCAATTTTAAAAGAAATATAATTTACTTTCGAAATTCTAAAATGGAAACTTTATCTTTAAAAATGTTATTTTGTGAAAACTTTAATCTTTATTTCTAAAATAAGTAATATAAAATTATTTTCAACTATTTTGGATTAAAATAAGATAAAATATCTCCTAAGTTTCCAATACCATGGGCGAGCCCATGATTTTGAATTTACCTCTAGCAAGGTGTCTAAGGAAATTAATAAAAAATCCTATTATTTTGTTATAAATACCCAATCATTTATCCATTATATTTAATTAACAATTAATCCTACATGAATCTATGATATTTTTACCTTCCATTAAGTCCTCCCAAGGTGTCATAAATCCCCCAAGGTCCCAATATTTGATTCTTAGGAGTTACTCTTCAAGGTAAGGGAAATCTCAACTTCTCTTTTCCTTTCAAGTTCTCTTTTTATGTGGTATGTCTTTTAAATTTACAAACTATGTTCTTATATATATTTTATTATATCCCTTTAATATATTAAGATTATTTTATGAATGTTAGACCTATTTCCTCTCTCTATTTACCATTTTCTAAAACCATTTTTCATACTCGTTATGCTGCCGAATTTTCTTCTCAAAATTTCTCTCTTTTTCTCAAGAAATTATATTTTTTTTTGAATACTTAAACCACTTTCTTTTCTAGTTTTATTAACCTATATATTAAAATGATTTTTTTTTTGTATTAACATACCTTAAACCTTAATTCCTTTTTCATGGGTTAATAATGACATAAATATCTTGTCTTTGAACATTTATCTTTAAAAAACCATGATTTTGATATGAAACTCGTTTCTTTTATTCTCCACGAGTTATTTATGAAATGTTTTATTATGATATATTTTTCTCACATTAATTAATAAATATTAATTTTTGTCCCTAATAGTGTTCCAATTCATTGGGTAAATAATTTAATCTCTAGATATGACATGTTTTACAATACCTTGGTGAATAACCTTGGTAATTTTCATGAAACCCCTATGACAAACCTTAGTGATATGCTTATGAATGTCTAAAATAAATGTTATATCCAAATTTACAAGATATTATTCATGTTATTTTATTTATTATATGCCTCATGTTCACTTTTTCATTCCATATTGATATTCCTGATGTTCTTATTGATTTTTCCTCAAGATCACATGTAAATTGTTTCTCTTATTTTTCCTTACTGGGACTTATGCTCACCCTTTCCTTTGATGTATGTCCCCAAGTTATTAGATGCAGTGATTTTACTTTGGATGAACCTATGATGAATAATTTCATGTGTATTAGAATAATTTTTTAATTTTTCATGTATTATGTACCTTTTTCCAATAAACTAAACTTTAAAGATCCTTTGTTTTGTATAATGTAATGAAAAGTTTATGCAATAAAAATAAGGGATTCCATATTTGATATCAAAAGAAGGTTTATTTATTTGTGTAAATTATGATTTGAAAACTTTAGCAATAACCTTAGGTTTAAGTTAAAATATAGTAAAATATACTAGTATTCTGGTGAAATATTAAGTAAATGGTTTCCGAGCAAAGAAATCCATATCTAGATACGAACAAATGGACATGGTTCTGACATAGATGTACCTAGGGGTAACAAATTAGAAAAGGTGCATCAGCCTAACTCGGCATAACCTGGTACACAATAATGATCCTTACTACGCACCTGGTTTGACACTAACAAGGGATATATTTGGTTAATTACAATATTTTTATAAACCATTACGAAGGATTTATAGAAAATGTAATTATTATCAAAGAATAAAATATTTAAGCATGATTTTTTAATTCATGAAATTAATTTAGAATTATAAGATTATTAAATTAAACACATTTCTCACTAATGTTTTCTTCTTTTGGGAATGGAGGGAAACATGAGAAACTGCATAAATAGTGAGCGCAATAGACCAGGAACTGACGACCTTTCGATGGAAGTCATAATGGAAAACTTCATGAGAATGATGACTCAAATAACCCAAGTTATAAGAAATAACTTGAATCAAGTTGAGTGACCAGATTCTCCTTGAAGAGAACAAATTTTTGTTGATTCCTTTATGTGTCAATAACCACTTTCTTTTAGTGGATCTACTGACCCATTGATTGTTGAAAAATGGATAATCTCTATAGAAAAGATCTTTTATGTACTTCATTGTTCATATCAAGATAAAGTAACTCCAGCTGTGTAATTCTTAGAGGGAGAAGTTGATAAGTGGTGGACACCAGTTAAAAACACAAATCCTAGAGGGGAGATTGATACAATAGAGTGACATGAATTTAGGGGAATATTTTTCAAAAAATATTTCCCCCATTATATGATAATGAAAATGGAGAAGGAATTTCTAAATATGAAGCAAAAGGATAATGAATTTGTGGGAACCTATGAGATGAACTTCACAATACTTTCCCATTATACCTCTAGCTTTGTCATGGTTCCTAACAAAAATGTCATTAGATTAGTTAGTGGACTAAGACCCCATCTATAGAATAATATATCCAATCAAGACTATTATAGCTATGAGTAGATAGTGAGAAGTGATATGAAGGTTTAACTGGAATTTTGTGAGATGAAGTGGTCTCACAAATTGAATGAAAAGAAGAGATATTTGGAGGCAAACTTGGGGAGGAACTTTGATCATGGAAGAGGGGGAAAGCAAGTGAAACTTTCCACATGAAATAAATGTGGGAAGAATAATTCAAGGAACTACCTTCTTAGGAGCATTAAATGTTACAAGTGTGGAAGAGATGTCCATATTTCTCAGAACTATTATAGTGAGGTGAAGCCTCAAATTCTTAACACCAATGACAAAGGTAAGATGGTTCAGTCCCTACCTGAATTCCAATGCTTCAAGTGTGGAAATCTTGGTAACTTCTCCAATCACTATCCAAAAATGAAGTTAATGGAGGAGAATCACCATCAACCTCAGCATAGGACAAGGGATAAAGGTCATGATTTTTTATCATGACAGTTGAAGTTGAATCTCCAAATGATGTGGTGGAAGGTACTCTCTTTGTTCTCTCAAAGTTAGTAATTACTTTGCTTGATTTTGGTTTTATGCATTCCTTTATTTCCTTTAAGTTTTCAATGAATATAGAATCAATCTTTGAACTGTTATAAGTAGATTTATCTATCAAAACTCCTGGAGGATTATCCAAGCATCAATAGTGTATAGAAACTCTAGTATTCACTTTATTGAGCATAATCTCATCACAAATCTAATAGTCATTACCATGTTTTAATTATACATTATACTAGGGATGGACTAGATCTCAAAGTATAATGTTAAGATCAACTACAGAAGAAATTAAATCTCAGTAGTCTTGAATGGAAAACTAAAAGTTTTTTTCAAAGGAGAGATATCATGACATGATCTTTGTCTAAAATCACCTCTTGTAGCCTTCTTTATGGATATGATCAGTGAATATGAATAAATAAATTAAAGAATATGAATAGAAATTGTCCCCATCATTCAAGAATATATTTACGTATTTCCTAAAGAGTTACCTGGACCTCCCCCATAAATAGAGGTAAATTTCTCCATTAAACTCATGCATAGATCCAAGATGATATCAAAGACTTTTTATAAAATGGAAAATGTGAAGTTGGAGGAATTAAAGAAACAAATCCAACATCTTTTGGAGAAGGGTTTTATCTAGCCAAGTGTGTCTCCTTTAGGATCACCTATTCTCTTTGTGAATAAGAATGATAAATCAATACAACTATGAATTAATTATAGAGAACTTAATGGGATCACAGTGAAGAACAAGTACCATATTCCAAGGATTTATGATTTATTTGACCAGCTTCGTGGGGATCAATTCTTCTCCAAGATTGATCTTTGATCCAATTATCATCAATTGAGGGTGAAGAAAGAAGATATTACAAATACTAACTTCCAATCAATATATGGGCATTATGAGTTTTTTTATTCCCTTCATCTTGACTAATGATCCTACTATTTTTATGGATTTGATGAATAAATTATTTAAAGACTACCTTGATAACTTTGTGGTAGTTCTTATTAATGATATTATAATATATTCTAAAGTTTTCAAGGAGAATGAGGATTATATAATGGTTATATTGTGAACTATGAGGAAGGAGAGTCTATTTGTAAAGTTCAACAAATGTGAATTTTGGTTACAAAAAGTTACTTTCTGGGGGAACATTGTAACCAATGAAGGGATCTCAGTTGGCCCTACCAAGAAAAAGGTTATGGAAGAGTGGCCTCATCCTACAATAGTAACTAAGATTCATAGTTTCCTTGGTTTAGTGGGATATTATAGGAGGTTTATGAAAACATTTTCACAGCTTTCAAATCCACTAAAAAATCTAAATCTAAAAGGGGTTAACTTCATCTAGACAAAGGAGTGTAAAGAAAGTTTCCAAGAGCTGAAGAAGAGATTGATTATAGCACATGTGTTGACTCTACCCTCTATCGAAGAAGGATTTTTTATTTTTAGTGATACATATTTGAAAGGTATTTAGGTAATCCTCCTGAAAAAAGTCATGGTTATTTCTTATGCATCTTGACAGTTTAAACCTCATGAGCAGAATTATCCTACGCATGACCTGGAGATTGTTGTGGTTGTTTTTTCTCTAAAGATATAGAGAAACTATCTTTATGGAGAGAAATGTGATATATACACAAACCACCAAAGTTTGAAGTATATTTTCACACAAAAATAATTGAACATGAGATAGAGGATATGGTTAGAACTTATTAAAGACTATGATTGTTCAGTTCATTATCATCTCAGAATAGAAAAAAAGTCATTGATGCATTAAGTAGGAAATACCATGTTGTTTTGGATATGATAAGTATTCAAAGAGATCCTTTGATCATAGACATAATAAAACCGGACATGGTATTTTAAGGGAAGGTACATAATCAACCCTATACCAAATGATTTCTCAACCATAATTACTAGATAATATTAAGAAACCTAAAAGATATGATCCTTTGTTGGAAAAGAAGATAGAGACTATGAAGGATGGGAAGTTTCCTATGTTCAATATTGATCAATAAGGTGTACTGAAATTTCGTACAATACTATGTATTCCATCTATTATAGAAATAAAGAAAGAACTGATGGGTGAATCTCATAGCTTTAGTTTCTCTATACATCCTTGAATCACTAAAATGTATAAGGACCTTCGTGATCATTATTGGTGGGATAACATGAAAAGGGAGATTGTTGACTACACTATAAGGTACCTGGTGTGTTTGTAATTTAAGTCAGAGTGATAACTTTCTAAATGGGTATTAAAACCACTACCCATACCATTATGTAAGTGGAACAATATCACTATGGACTTTGTCACTGGTCTCCTGAGAACATCCAAAGGAAACAATGCGATATGGGTTATAGTAGATCATCTCACTATAAAAAATTGGTTCTTCTTTGAGGTATGTATTCCTTGTTTTCTGTCAATTCTCAGTTTAATTTCTTAAATATGGCCTAATATGAATTCATTTTGATTTCATAGAGATCTCGGAGTTGTATAGGGCTGGTCTGGAGCCCAAAATCCAAGTTTTTGGTGAAAAGAGGAGGTCACACGGTTAGTGAAAATCATGTGGGTTGGGCCACAAAGTTGTGTGGTCAGGTCTGCAATTTTTGTAAAAATTGGAAGTAACTCTTCACACAATTAGTAAACTATGTGGGTAAACCATGCACTATTCCACAAGGCTACATGAATTTGTGCACAGTCAGCACACGGTTTTTCAAACTATGCGCCTAAACCGTGCAACCCAAGCAGTTTTTGAATTTTTATAATTTTTAATTAAATTAAAAATATATTAAAATCCTAAATACCTATTCTTTTCTCCCACATAGAAAAAGAGAATTATAGAAGATATATTTTGAGGCTAAAGTAGTATTTGAGGTATTTTCTCCATCTGAACTCTGATTCAAGCATGGTTTGTCTCATCAGATCTGTAACGGTAAGGGATTAATTCTTTTTTAATCTTATTTTGTTCTTCTCTCTATCAGTTGTGCTATCTGGATTTGGGCTCATATGGCCTAATTTCTCATTCTTTGTTTTTTATTCAAATTTCTTTCAATATTGGATAAATCAGGGTTTGATACTGGATGAGTTGTATAGAACAAACCAAAGGTAGGTTGTCTCATGCCTTTCATTAATAGTCAGGCTGTATATAAATATCATCATGCCACGTGCCCAATTTTTAGGTGTCACCTAATTAGAAATTTAACTCTATAATTACTATACATGTTATATGTAATTAAATAGGCTTGTTAATGCTTGTTATAGGTTTTATACCCTGAATCTAAATCACCCCCTAAGTGTTGATTTAAAGGGACTATTTGATGTCTTGACCCTTGGATGCTTATGAGGCATGCATTTTTTCCCTTGTATAGGATGTCACGTGTGAATTGATATGTAAAACAAATTGATTAATTGTTTTATGAATTGAATTGTAAATGAAATGAGTTAAAGGAATGGGATGGATAACTTGAACCATTTTCCTTAATATGTCATTTATTGATTAAGCTTTTCTGTCTTTGTTTATCCTTTCCATGTGATTAAATAGAGGTTATGCCATGAATTGGTTTACTTTGATTGAATTTCCTTAAATTTTGTTTTTACCATGTGAGATAAATGATAATTAAGCCATGTAATAGATTGTTATGCATGTGATTCTTGTTATATTGAAAATTACCACATGAGTAATTGGAAATTCCAAGCCTTATGAGGTTTTCTAATGACTTATAACACCTCTTGAGGTGTGATTGATATTGAATGCTCTTAGTTTTGATTTTGGAATGTTAAATTAAATGTTTAAATGGAATTGGATTTATGAATTTATTAATAGCCATGGGTAAATCATGGATTCAATTGAAGGATGTCATGGACGAACTCATTGGACTAGTGAAATAAATGACTTGGGTGAATCATGGATCTAATTGAAGTATTCCATGGATAGACTCAATGGCCTGAACCCAATTATTCCTTGGGTGAATCATGGATCTAGTTGAAGGATTACATTGATGGACTCAATAATCTGAACCTTGATTTATATGCCTAGTGAATCATGGATCCAAATGAATGATTCCATGGATGGACTCATTGAGGCTTGATTTATATGTTGAGTGAATCATGGATCCAAATGAAGGATGTAATGGAAGGACTCAAAAAGGGAATTGGCTATTTATTCCATGGGTAATACTTGGGCTCCCTATAGGATAGCCGAGGAAAAACTCGATTGGCAGGACTCTATACCTCACCTAGAGAGATACCAGGTTCCTGAGAGGTTCGCTGGGACAGGATTGTAGGGTATTGGTGGATATCATACCTAGGAAATACTTGAATTCCAAGTTAGTAATGTCAAGTATAGAAACATTTTGATATCATACCTGGAGTGATACTTGAATTCTATGTTAGGAATGTCATGGATGGGCTCAGGTTCCAAATTGATTTAATAATAAAAGACTATATAAACCGTCTTCCAAGTCAAAGCACAAGCTTGGATTCAGGATCAACTCATATATTTATAGATGGCATGTTTTGGCATATGTTTTTACTATTGACTATATGGGGGATGTTGGGCTTGAGCTAGATATTGAGACATATAAATTCAATGATATTGAAATGTTAAATGAAACTAATTAAATGAGATGGATATTTACTTTTGAGTACCTCTTTGTTTATTATTATACTGCCTGCACACTTGTTATATATATTCAATGACTGATTAGCACAAAACTTGGGTTGCTGCCTATTGGGATTATATATCTCACCCTATTTGGTTCACCCTTTTAGACCCAAACTGATTATATGATTGCAGACGTCAATAAGGGAAATCTCCCTAATATAGGTACTTGATATGATGCTTAGGTGAAGGAGATCATGGGACTAAGATGAGGCTTGTGATGCTACTGGGATTCTTTTGTCCTTTTTTACTTTCAGTAATTTTATTGTATATGACTGATGTGTACCTATTTTGGTTGTTTTAATAGAAACATGTGACAGGTATAATCATCTTTTTTATCATATAACTTCTGGATTTGATTATACTATTATTCTTCCACTTTTTATTTTTATTTTTGTATGGTTTACTGCCTAAACTATTGAACTATTATTGTTTTTTCATTATATTACACTCTGCTAATGAGGGCATAGTGTCCCCACTAACATACCTAGGATATCACTAATGGTTGGAAATCTTTTTCATTTGTAGAGATGCACTTGAGGCCATATAGCCAACTAGGCTCGGAGCACTATTGAGTGGCATTTGGGTATGGGACGTTATAAAGTGGTATCAGAGGAGGTTATTTTTTGTTTTTCTTTACTATTTGGTGACAACAGAAATGGATAAGAATGAATAGGAATTTGATAATGAATTATGCTCGAGCATAGCTAACCTGCATACAAGAAAAAACCAAATTGTCTTGAATTGAATTGCTGTTTTTTGGATTTTGACTATTGCATTTGATTTGATACCATCGTTGGGTGATGCGCTTGATTTTTTATATTATTATTGATATGATTATGGGTTCTATTTTGGTTGTGACCCAATGATATGAGGTTATGTCATCTCATGCATCATATTAGATACTTTCTAGAAATCAAATGCCATGCATTTTTCATGCCATTTAGGGAGCATTACTATTGCATTCTATTGTGAATATTTCATGATAGATATGATTGTTGTTTTTATAGGTATATTGGGATGTGTTGTGGTATGGATTGGATGGATGTCAAGCTCTGGTACTTGGGGAGTATGGGCCCTCATGGATCTGAATTTTTTGAACCGTGGTTTAACCTTCTAAATTGAATTATGATATACATGTTAATAATCAAGAATTCAAATAGAAAATGAGAATGAATATGTGAACTCAATTGAAAATTAATTCAAGTAAAGTGAAATGTATAATTGAGTTATTTTTAGCATAGATATTGATCAAACCCGACCTTATTAGTGGGATTATGGTAGTGTCTCTCACTTATATCTGATTTGTACATCGCCCGGACCTGACTCATAGAGCAGGTATAGGGGTGTGTTCTTATAGAGGAAGGTTTTTACCTATCCTGCTTTTATATCTATGATTTTAAGCTACAAACATTGATAATGATCTTGTACTAAGGTATGTGTTTGGAATTATAGATTCATTCCACCATGACAACCACTAGTGGTATTTCAAGAGGGTGTTGATGATCATACTCCAAAGGTGGTAAGTCATAGGCTACGATTGGATCCTCCATCTTTGCTAGCTATGGCACAAGTTGTTATACCAGACATAGGTTTTGAGACATAGTTCTATGATGGGTTCTTGTGATTTATACATATCATTCAGGGATCACTACAACCTACCCCAACTATGGTGGAGTTGATGCGTGAGTTTCAGCAGTAGCATCCGCCCACGTTTTCGGGGGATGATAGACCACAAGATGCAGAGTCTTGGATAGAGGCCATGCTATATATCTTTGAACACTTACATGCACCCTAAGAGAAGGGTAAATCTTTCTACGTACATGTTGTGTGATTCTGCCAAGATATTGTGGGATGTTATCACTCAGACTGATTATCATCAATTTAACACCCCAAGCTTTCATGATACGCTTCTCTTTCAATAATGCAATAGCTTGCATTGTACGCAAGTTTGAGATTCTAACATACCGCGACCAATCAAAGTAGCAGTTATAAATACTAATACCACTTTTTGAAATTATATAAATTTTATATTTCAAAATGGACTTCATTTTTGTATTCGGAATATTGAAATTATCCTAAGTTGAATTTTTTGTAATTTTCTGAGAACTTCCAATTTTCTATGAATAGAGAAAATACTTAAAAACAATTTTTTTAATCAAAATAATTTATAGTGATATATTATACTATTGGGTGGTTTTAAAGTATATTTAGAATATATTTTTACCATTTTATCCAATGTTGGTCATTAGAATTAATTTCACTTTGAAATTGGATATAAACAATTGTCAATCTTTTGATATATATTGTTTCTTAAAACACGCTATTTGTTGTGACAGCGGGAATTAATTATAAAATTAATTAATGAAACTTATATGTTTGGAATTTTTTAAAATAGACATCATTTTTGAATTTGGAATATCAATTATATCTTAGGGTGAAATTTTGGGATTGTTCTGAAAAACTTCAATTTTTGAGGAATAGTGAAACCACTAAGTGGTAGTTAAAAACTGATTTTTTCGTTTAAATGAAACATTGCCACTTCTGTGATTTGATTTTCAAAAATCTGACATACATGGTTGTCATTATGAAGTAAAATGTGGTTCAATAGGATTAAAATAATTTTTGTGAATAGTGACTTTTAAGTTTAATTAATCACGATTAAAGGTAATTAGTGAAATTTAAGGTAAAACTGATATTATAAAAATATGAAAATACCCTTAAACTTGTCCTACCCCTATTGGATGAGTCATGGCCGAACAAGAAAATCCATGAGTCAACTTGGGGACCCCATGGAGCCACTTTGGTAGGAAAATGACATTAAAAACTTTTTATTTAATGTTAAAATAAAAATGTCACAAACATGAGTTTTTTTACTAAAACAATTTTTAAATGGGGTTATACAAGTCATATTTTTTACTATAAATATTCATTAGAAATATAAAAAGATTTCCTACATCATGATAATTTTTTTATAATTTTTAGACATTAAATAAATTAAATTATTTATGACACCATGATGATGCAGCGATTACCTCATTAATTAATGATTTAAATAAAATAAAAAGATAATGTAAAATCTAAGACTTACACTTGTCAAAAACTTATTGGATGAGTATATTTCGAACCCTTATCACCTTATCCTCTAAATATATAAGTTTGGGACCTTTAAAATCCGAAACTCATTATATAATAAAGTAACATTTCATGACTTTCCAAGAGTGCCTCTCCTCTCCTCTTATAAAAGGCCCCCACCAATACCACCTTATTCACACCTTCAAGCCATTTGGCTCAGCCAAACTCGGCCCAAATACTCTCTCAACTTCCCTCTCTTACTCCTAGAAGCCTCACTTTGGGCAGAATTCTTCCCAAGGAAGCCTTTGGCTCAAATCAAAAAGAGTTACCCGATTTTAAGGTAATGTCTTCTCTTATGTTATTTTGTTTTATTTCGCTTCTCCAACCCCTTAAACTCTTTTTATTCATTTATTTTGTAAAAAAAACCAGTATCCTCAATATAATTGGATGTTTTTATGAGAATTATTTTATTTACACTTACACACACCTTCGTCTAATGGCTAAAGAACATACTGTTTCTATGGGTGGCGAATTATTGCCTCACGAAACGATGATTGTTCAATCTTCTTTTAACACCTCTCATGGTGGCCATTATGATGAAACTATTTTCATATATGATATATATTATGTTTTTTTTTACTTAATCTTCTGTATTTTTCATTTATTTCATACCTTTATGGTTTCCATTATGGGTAAACGCAATATTTTCATTTTAGGAAGTGTGGACTACCGCCCCCTCAAAGTGATTTGAATCGTTAATGCCATATGTGGGATGTATAAAGTATGGGGTAAATGATATTATATATGATATTATACTTTAATTATAATATAACTTTATATCATTGTGATTTCATTCCATTAAAAATGAAATAGAAATGAAAGTAGCGTTCATGCGTACGTACGGCTTACCGTCTCCATGAACGGTGCATTTCATTTATTACCTCTAAATGTTACGTAATATTATGAATGAATGTATATACTGGATATATATGATATATATGATATCTACATCATGAATATAATTCTGGAGATAATGGATATTCTACCACATAAACAACTTGTAATTATAAGAAGTTTATTTTTGACTCAAGTACCAAAGATCGACAAAATGACCGTTATTAACTTAAATAATTACATAATGTTCATAACATGCTAATAAGTGATATAAAAGGAATAATGAACATTAAAAAGGTTCTTAAGAAAATATAAATTAACTCTATTTTATTATTCAGTAGATTAAAGAACGATCGAGTCAAGTCGGACACGAGGTAAGGGAGCTTCTTAACCCAATTTCCATTCTTTGGGTTAATCTCCTACTTTCAAATTATTTCTTGAAATTATTATGTAATATCTGGTATTTATACTTTCTTTATGTGTAAATATAGTTAATACACATAATAGATCTATTTTATTTAAAAATTTATCTTTTTAAGGGACTTCATCTCAATCTCCTTTCATTGAGGCATATTTTGTTTTATACACAACTTTCTTTTATACGGTGTATAAACGCCTTTGACTTTTATGCTTATTCAAAAGGAATCTTTTTTTATACGAAGCATTTTACTAAATGACAAAAGGAATGTTTTTTTTTTGTCGTACGTATGCAGCGACAATGACTTCCCCACCGCCGTGACCATTATTTGAGTTTCGGCTTCCTCTACAAGCCATACCTTTTTTTAAAATGAAAAATAAATACCATGTTTTACTTTCTTTTATTTTGGTATTGAAAATGGTTTTGAAAGTGTTTTTATTATATCAATGTGTTGTATTGATATCTTGTGATTGAAATGTGGAAATGTTATTTTTCCTTTATGCATGTTTTATGTGATACGATTATGTTATGGTTTATGATATGTTTAAACCTATTCATATGAGGAATGTATTGGACTTAATAAGTGACGGGTGGAGCCCGCTATAGATCCTCAATGCATCGGTAGGTCTCATGAGAAAAAATAGTGTCTTGGCATGCGGCCTTGACAAAATCTTATTAGTATTCTTGGCACGAGGCCTTGGCTACGTGGTTATGATAGTCTGGCATTATGCATTCCATCATTATGAAAGTGGTTATTGATATTGCATGTGATTATTCGACCAGTAGAATATCCATGTGAATAAGTAAATGGCATTATTTCATTTTACTTTTGCCATTTTATGCTGAAGTTCAAGTTTAAAAGGCTTTTGTTTTAGTTATACATTACCTTAAATGTTTATGTTTATTTATGAAATCTTATGCTATATTTTTATCCTTACTGAGCATCGGAGCTCACCCCTTTAAATGTTTTAATTTTTCCAGGATGTGAAGAAGTATTTTATGAATGACCTGCAGGGATAGTTGGAAGGGGATATGAGTGTGGACTATGGAGACCATGTTATTGTAGTTTTTCACTTTATGATATAATGTAACGTTTATGAATGTATCTAGTGTTTCCAAGGCTACTAAACTAATCGGTCTTTCAAGACGTGATCTTTTGTGATCATGCCAATGTTACGCAATAATGCACTGACTCTAGGTAACTCGGGTTGGGGCGTTACAGTTGGTATCAGAGGCAGTTTAGTACTAACCTTGGAAGATAGATTTAGATAAACTCTAATTAATGAACATAGCCCAAAGATAGACTTTGAGGATTAGTATAGAAGAACTTCCTAGAATTTTGAGATTTTGTGAGTTTTCTGAGCAATACATCCCTATCTGGATACGAGCAGGTAGAGGTGGTTCTGGCACAGATGTACCTAGGGGTAAAACCTGAAAACACCGTTTTGAGCTAGACTCGAACGGGAACTGGTGCATGACAACGGGCCTTGCTGCACTCTTGGTTACGACACTCCCAGGGGATATGCTTAGGATGATTCTCGTTTTCTTTACAAATCATTATGAAGGGTTTATGAGTATATACTCCCTCAAAGAAAACATTTCCTTTTATTAATATAGATTATATCCCTAAACAGTTCAATTTATGTTAAGTGTTTTACAAGTACGGAATTATGTATTTTTATTCATAAACTAATCTAGTTTATGCCATTGTTTAGAAATGGTGCCTAGTGGAAGGAATGGAAACCGTATCAATGCATGCACTCCATGTAGGGATTTCTCTCCTACTCAAGATAATTATAATGGAGCTGGTGATACAACTGGTGCTGATCAGCTTATCACCATACTGGGACAACTCACTCAGGCTATGAATAACAACCTTACTCGTATGGATCACCCTGATCCGCAACGTGGAGGATCAATGTGAGATTGATTTATGAGGCAACAACCACCAACATTCAATGGAATTACAAATCCCTTAGTAGCTGAGCAATGGATAAATTCCTTAGATAAAATATTCATGCCTTGGGGAGTAGTGAAAGGGAAAAGGTTATCATGGCATTTTACCGCCTCACTGGAGATGCTGATCAATGGTGGTCATTGATTCAAAATACAAAGGAATATGAAGAAGTATCATGTATGGAATGGAGAGAGTTCAAAGATCTTTTTTTGAAAAATACTTTCCTCGTGACCATCGAGCAGATATGGAAAGGCAATTTCTGAG
The DNA here is from genome assembly GCA_963277665.1 of Viscum album. Lineage (NCBI taxonomy): Eukaryota > Viridiplantae > Streptophyta > Magnoliopsida > Santalales > Viscaceae > Viscum > Viscum album. The sequence continues at coordinate 386,685,681 of OY728125.1, forward strand.
TCTGAGACAAAAGGAGGATGAGAATGTCGCAAAGTATGAGGATAACTTTACAAGGTTAGCGAGGCATGCTCCAGATTATATATGTAACCCAAGAAGTAAGATCGATCATTTCTTTGATGGGTTAAAACCGTTTCTCCGTCGAGCACTAGTATCACAATCTTTCTCAACATACGAAGATATAGTCGCGTGTTCTATCAAGACAGAAAAGGAATTCTCTAAGTATTATGACAACAAAGTAAAGCAAGAGAAGAAGAGAATGGTGGAATAAGAGACAGATAAATGGAAAAAGGGAAAGAAGGATTTTCCATTATGTGATAATGTTGGGAAGAATCACCTCGGTGCTTGCCTAAAAGGAATGGGATTTTGTTATAAATGTGGAGAAAAAGGTCACTAGGCTCGTGATTGCAAGGGAAAGAAAGATGATATCAATGTTGAATGCTATAATTGTAGGGAAATGGGGCATTATGCAAATGAATGTCCTAAGCATCAGGGAAACTTACCTCAGAAAAGGCCAAGGGATGAAGGACAATCTTATGTTGTTACTACAGTTGAAGTGGAATAATTAATGTATTGGTGCTTTTGGACTCAAGGATTATATTCTAGTTATAAGAATAATGTGATATATATAAGGATTTTACTACAGTACGTGTTGTTTTCATTAAGTTTTTAATATGATGAAGGTAATCATATTTTTAGTATGTGACAATAAGAGAAACTTTACTTTGTTTTGGGAATCTAATGTTACAATTGATTTTGGAATTTAAGGACCTTTTAGAGAAAATCTGGATGAAGGTATTTTGGATAACTATAAAGGTTGGAATGGATTAAGTTGAACTTTGGATAGTATTGTCTAAGGTTAAAACATTTATGAAGATTATTTTTGGAATATTATAATACTATAGTTTTAGGAAAAGGACAACCTACAGGTTGGGGGATAACCCGTCGCGTCGGACAAAGATGTAGGAATCGAACCCACAACCATAGTGCAATAGGCCTTTATTACCTACCACTAGCCTACAGGAAGTCCCTGGTTATTATAAATAGTTTTCCTAATCTAAATGTTATGTGGTAATATTTGGAACCTTATACAATTAGGATAAATAGAATATTTTTGAGTTCTGTTACCATTTGGAGTGAAAGATGGGTTTGTGGTAAAAATTTATTAAAGAATGAAAGTATACATGACAAGTAAGTATATTTCATTACGTTCTTAGTAAATCTCTTAAATAAATTCCTCAACTTTATGAAAGGTAACTTAAAACAAAAACGTTGTCGGTTAACTTTTCTAACTGGGGATTCAATGACCGTTTAACCAATCACAAGTTTGTGATTCTCTTGTGGTTAACTTTCTCCTAATCCTATTTTCTACAACTCTCCATCAGACCTTGATGGTTTTTTTCTCCTCCATATCCATATTTTCATATAATTCAAGTATGGGCTATCTCGGGTGACCTTTGTACTTCTCTTTCTTTCTTTTAATGTTATATTTTTATTAACCCTATTTCCGATGTGGGTTTTCCACAAAGGTATTTTATATTTTCAACCTTTTATTTTCGAAGAACATTTTCAAATTGCGAGGACGCAATTTATTGAAGGAGGGGAGAATGTAACACCCCAAGCTTTCACAATACGCTTCTCTTTCAATAATGCAATAGCTTGCATTGTACGCAAGTTCGAGATTCTAACATACTGCGACCAATCAAAGTAGGAATTATGAATAGTAATACCACTTTTTGAAATTATATAAATTTTATATTTCAAAATGGACTTCATTTTTGTATTTGTAATATCAAAATTATCCTAAGTTGAATTTTTTTTAATTTTTTGAGTACTTCCAATTTTCTATGAATAGAGAAAATACTTAAAAACAACTTTTTTAATCAAAATAATTTATAGTGATAAATTATACTATTGAGTGGTTTTAAAGTAAAATTAGAATATATTTTTACCATTTTATCCAATTTTGGTCATTATAATTAATTTCACTTTGAAATTGGACATAAACAATTGTCAATCTTTTGATATATATTGTTTCTTAAAACACGCTATTTGTTGTGACAGCGGGAATTAATTATAAAATTAATTAATGAAACTTATATGTTTGGAATTTTTTAAAATAGACATAATTTTTGAATTCGGAATATCAATTATAGCTTAGGGTGAAATTTTGGGATTGTTCTGAAAAACTTCAATTTTTGATGAATAGTGAAACCACTAAGTGGTAGTTAAAAAACTGATTTTTTTCGTTTAAATGAAACATTGCCACTTCTATGATTTGATTTTAAAAAATCCGACATAAATGGTTGTCATTAGGAAGTAAAATGTGGTTCAATAGGATTAAAATAATTTTTGGTGAATAGTAACTTTTAAGTTTAATTAATCGCGATTAAAGATAATTAGTGAAATTTAAGGTAAAAATGATATTATAAAAATATGAAAATACCCTTAAACTTGTCCTACCCCTATTGGATATGTCATGGCCGACCAAGACAATCCATGGGTCAACTTGGGGACCCCATGGAGCCACTTTGGTAGGAAAATGACATTAAAAACTTTTTATTTAATGTTAAAATAAAAATGTCACAAACATGAGTTGTTTTACTAAAAAAAAATTAAATGGGGTTATACAAGTCATATTTTTTACTATAAATATTCATTATAAATCTAAAAATATTTCCTACATCATGATAATTTTTTTATAATTTTTAGACATTAAATAAATTAAATTATTTATGACACCATGATGATGCAGCGATTACCTCATTAATTAACGATTTAAATAAAATAAAAAGATAATGTAAAATCTAAGACTTAAACTTGTCAAAAACCTATTGGATGGGTATCTTCAGAACCCTTATCACCTTATACTCTAAATATATAAGTTTTGGACCTTTAAAATCCGAAACTCATTATATAATAAAGTAACATTTCATGACTTTCCAAGAGTGTCCCTCCTCTCCTCTTATAAAAGGCCCCCACCACTACCACCTTATTCACACCTTCAAGCCATTTGGCTCGGCCAAACTCTACCCAAATACTCTCTCAACATTCCTCTCTTACTCCTAGAAGCCTCACTTTGGGCATAAGTCTTCCCAAGGAAGCCTTTGGATCAAATCAAAAAGAGTTACTCGATTTTAAGGTAATGTCTTCTCTTATGTTATTTTGTTTTATTTCGCTTCTCCAACCCCTTAAACTCTTTTTATTACTTTATTTTTTAAACAACACCATTATCCTCAATATACTTGTATGTTTTTATGAGAATGATTTTATTTACACTTACACACACCTTCGTCTAATGGCTAAAGAACATATTGTTTCTGTGGGTGGCGAATTACTGCCTCACGAAACGATGATTGTTCAATCTTCTTTTAACACCTCTCATGGTGGACATTATGATGACACTATTTTTATATATGATATATATTATGTTTTTGTTTTAATTAATCTTCTGTATTTTTTATTTATTGCATACCTTTATGGTTTCCATTATGGGTAAACGCGATATTTTCATTTTAGGAAGTGCAGACTACCGCCCCCTCAAAGTGATTTGAATCGTTAATGCCATATGTGGGATGTATAAAGTATGGGGTAAATGATATTATATATGATATTATACTGGAATTATAATATACCTTTATATCATTGTGATTTCATTCCATTAAAAATGAAATATAAATGAAAGTAGCGTTCATGCGTACGTACGGCTTACCGTCTCCACGAACGGTGCATTTCATTTCTTACCTCTAAATGTTATGTAATATTTTGAATGAATGTATATACTAGATATATATGATATATATGATATCTACATCATGAATATAATTCTGGAGATAATGGATATTCTACCACATAAACAACTTGTGATTATAAGAAGTTTATTTTTGACTCAAGTACCAAAGATCGACAAAATGACCGTTATTAACTTAAATAATTACATAATGTTCATAACATGGTAATAAGTGATATAAAAGGAATAATGAACATGAAAAAGGTTCTTAAGAAAATATAAATTAACTCTGTTTTATTATTCAGGAGATTAAGGAACGATCGAGTCAAGTCGGACACGAGGTAAGGGAGCTTCTTAACCCAGTTTCCATTCTTTGGGTTAATCTCCAACTTTCAAATTATGTCATGATATTATTATGTAATATCTGTTATTTATACTTTCTTTATGTTTAAATATAGTTAATACACATAATAGATCTATTTTATTTAAAAAATTATCTTTTTAAGGGGCTTCATCTCAATCTCCATTCATTGAGGCATATTTTGTTTTATACACAACTTTCTTTTATACAGTGTATAAACCCCTTTGACTTTTTTGATTATTCAAAAGGAATCCTTTTTTATATGAATCATTTTACTAAACGACAAAAGGAATATTTTTTTTGTCGTACGTATGCAGCGACAATGACTTCTCCGCCGCCGTGACCATTATTTGAGTTTCAGCTTCCTCTACAAGCCATACCTTTTTTTTAAATGAAAAATAAATACCTTGTTTTACTTTTCTTTTATTTTGGTATTGAAAATGGTTTTGAAAGTGTTTTTATTATATCAATGTGTTGTATTGATATATTTTGATTGAAATGTGGAAATGTTATGTTTCCTTTATGCATGTTTTATGTGATACGATTATGTTATGGTTTATGATATGTTTAAACCTATTCATATAAGGAATGCATTGGAATTAATAAGTGACGGGTGGAAACCACTATAGCTCCTCGATGCATCGGTAGGTCTCATGAGACAAACTAGTGTCTTGGCACGAGTCCTTGACAAAATCTTATTTGTAGTCTTGGCACGAGGCCTTGGCTATGTGGTTATGATAGTTTGGAATTATGCATTCCATCATTATGAAAGTGGTTATTGATATTGCATATGATTATTCGACCAGTAGAATATCCATGTGAATAAGTAAATGGCATTATTTTATTTTACTTTTTCCATTTTATGCTGAAGTTCAAGTTTAAAAGGTTTTTGATTTAGTTATACATTGCCTTAAATTTTTATGTTTATTTATGAAAGATTCCGCTATATTGTTATCCTTACTGAGCATCTGAGCTCACCACTTTCAATGTTTTAATTTTTCCAGGATGTGAAGAATTATTTTATGAATGACCTGCAGGGATAGTTGTAAGGGGATATGAGTGTGGACTATGGAGACCATGTTATTGTAGTTTTTCACTTTATGATATAATGTAACGTTTATGAATGTATCTAGTGTTTCCAAGGATACTAAACTAATCGGTCTTTCGAGACGTGATCTTCTGTGATCATGCCAATGTTACGCAATAATGCACCGACTCTGGGTAACTGGGGTTGGGGTGTTACAATCAAGATATGGGCTAAGGGTATTTTCATACAACCTTCAATAATTATTTCTATCCTGAGACTTTGAGGGATGATATATCCCAGGAGTTCTTCCATTTTTAGTAAGGATCACTATCAGTTATGGATAATGTAGCCCATTTTAAGATCTATAGTGCTTCACACCTATTCTGATGGGTGACGATCTATCTAGAGCTAGACAGTTCGAGGATGGTCTCACGTATGAAATCCAATTATAGGTGAATGTCTTTTTCCTAGCTACCATTTCTAGAATAGTGAATCAGGTGTTGATCATAGATCATAACCTAAGAGAGGTTGGGGGTGTGATCCAAGGTGGTTCGACATCTCGATCTGGTACTGCTTCGACTGGTAGTAGGAAGTGTCATCTGGAGCTTCCATTTGGTGATATTAGTAGTCATACCGCACCTTCAGGTAGCCAAGTGATGTGCTACTAGTGTGGTTGGCTGGGACATATGAGGCCATAATGTCCAAGGGACCCAGTTGATTGATGAGATTGTGAAAATATGGGCTATATATAGTGATTATGAATAATGTTTCTACCAGAACCTAGTGAGATAGGGTCTACACCAACTCCACATTCAGGATCAGGGTCAACAGCTTCTCATTAGGAAGGGTTCAGGGGTACAGCTAGTTGAAGAGGCTATGGTGGCAGTCTCGGTCATGGTAGCCAGACCCCAGGTTCGTAGATACAGTAGGGTGGATCATCTCGGGGTATCCAGGAAGTGTCACAAGGCTGCGGTATAGACCAGGCATATGCAGTGCAATAGAACCATCTGGTGTAGGATCTAGGACCTTCTACTGTCAAAGGTGCTATTCTAGTATCCTTCGTTTTAGCTTCTTCACTTTTTGATACAGGGGCTTCACATAGTTTTATATATGTTCTTGTTATATAGATCCTTAGGCACTATGCTTATACTTATTATGGAGTTATGATGCTAGACACTCCATTAGGGATCAGGATGGAAGGTGTACGTTAGTGCAGGGAGTACCCCCTTGAGTTTGGTGGGTGTCACTTCATATGGGACCTCTACGTAATCAAGATTACAGGATTTTATATCATTATTGGGATGTAATGGTTGGAAACCCATTCATTATTTCATTGACTACTATCGCTAAAGGGTGATCTTTAAATCACTATGGAGAAAACAATACATTCACAAAGGTGAATGGGATTTCCAGGAGAGTCAAACTGGACCCGAGAATTGTGGTTTGGGTGGGATGACATCCCAGATTGTAAGTTTATATTTAGATGATTAAGGGACACATCAGACTGATTTACCTCTAGTGGTTGATCGTTTTAGGGATGTCTTCTCAGAATACTTCTCTAGATTACCTCCAATGAGAGAGTTAGAGTTATCTATTCAGCTAGTTCCAAGATTTTCACCGGTATCTATTCCTCCTTACAAGATGTTTATGATAGAGTTGAAAGATCTCAAAAGGTAGATAGAGGATTTAGAAGAAATGGGTTTCATCTGAATTAGTACTTCTTTGTGGGGTTCACCGATCCTTTTTTTGAAAAAGGTGGATGGTACCCTCAGGCTATATGTGGATTATCAAAAGTTGAACTAGTTGACAGTTAAGAACAAGTATCTTATGTCATGGATAGATGATCTCTTCAACCAGCTCCGAGGAGATCAGGTCTTATCAAAGATTGATTTGATATATGGTTATAATAAAGTGTGTGTTAGACCATCACACATACCTCACACAGCCTTAAAGAGTAGGTATGATCTGTATGAGTATTTGGTTATGTCGTTCAGTCTTATGAACTCTCCAATGGTCTTCACAGCACTAATGAATTGAGTGTTCTATCCATTCCTTGATTTGATTTTGGTGGTTTTTGTAGATTATATCTTAGTGTATTCTCATAATCGACATAACTATTCCACTCATCTTGATATCATTTTGAATACACTGAGAGAGCATCATTTATATGATAAGATCACAAAGTGCCACTTCTGGATGGATTATATTCACTTTTTGGTCACATTATCTCAGAGAAAGGAGTATCAGTTGACCCAGATAAGGTGAGAGATATAGTTTCTTGGGAGAATCCCAAGAATTTCTTTAAGGTACAAAGTTTATTAGGGTTGTTTGGTTACTGTAGGTGTTTCATATAGGACTTCTCATGCTTATTATTTTTGCTGATGGGATTGAATAATAAGGGTGTGAAGTATTTATGGTCAAATTCCTGTGAGACTACCTTTTAGGAGATGAAAGGGACATTGACTTCAGCGTCGATACTAATTTTTCCAAATCTAGAGAGGAGTTACACTATGTACTATGATTCATTGGGTATCGAGCTGGGAGCAGTTCTTATATAGGGGGTTGAGTCATTGCATATGGGTCTCGGTAGTTGATACCACACGAGAGTAATTACCTGATGCATGATCTCAAGTTAGCTATAGTTGTTCATACATTCTGCTATTAGAGACATTACTTACTAGGAGAGTATTTTGTGGTGTACATGAACTACAAAAGGATCAATTATATATTTACACAGCGTGATCTGAATATGAAGCAGTGAAGTTGGGTTGAATACCTTTAGTCTTTCGACTTTGATCTTGCCAACAAACCAGGTAAAGGAAATGTAGTGGTTGATGCATTGATAAGGAGGACTCAGACACAGGTATTTCAACAGGCTAGTAGAAAGTGGTAGCTTATGGATTTGTTCTTTGAGATGCACTTGGAGGTGCACGATAGTCAAGGGAAGACTTTACTTTCATATTTAGTTGTTACCTCTACCCTGTTAAAAAGAGTGAGGATGAGTTAGCTATCAGACTTAGAAGGACTAGTTCTACGAGATAGTGTGGAAGGTGAGGACCCTCCTCCTAAATGGATTATAGGTGATGATGAGATCCTGCGAGTACATAGTTGTGTATGGGTTTCAACGAACTTTCATGAGGAGATGATGTAGGGTTTTCATGCTTCATCTTGGGAAGTGCACCCAGGTTTCACCAAGATGTATCAATATTTACATCATCAGTATTGGTGGCCAGTTATGAAAAGAGATGTATCTGGTTTTTTCATGAGGTGTTCCACCTATCAGTAGGTGAAGGTGAAACACCAACCACCATCCAAACTTTTACAGCAGCTACCCGTTCTCAAGTAAAAGTGAAATTATGTTACAATAGATTTTGTGACTGTTTTACTGATATCGCCATGAGGTAATGATGTAGTATGTGATATTGTTGGTAGGCTCAAAAAGGTCACCCATTCCCTACCTATCAAGGATACCTTTTTAGTTGATGGGTTTCGGAGGTTGTATATACATGAGATAGTATGACTCCATAGGGTCCCACATTCTATCGTTTCAGATATGGATGATTGGTTTACTTCATGATTTTGTAAAGGGTTAAAGAGGGTACATGGTACTCAGGTGATTTTGAGCATGGCATACCACCACCAAACAGATGGCCAGTCAGAGCGCACAATTCAGGTGCTTGAGGACATGTTGCGGGCATGCATCCTAGACTTTCGGGGTTCTTGGGAGAGGTATATACCCTTGGTTGAATTTTCCTATAATAATAGCTTTTAGAGTTCTATTCAGATCACCCCATATGAGGATTTGTATGGTAAGTCATGTCGATCACCCCTGTGTTGGCTGGAGGTAGGATAGGCAGCTATGTTGGGACCTCTTCTTATTCAAGAGACCACAAAACAGGTGTAGTTAATTCATAAGTGGATGGCTACTGCATAGTCTTGTCATAAATTTTATGTCGATCACCGTAGATGAACTCTTGAGTTTGAGGTTGGGGATAGGGTTTTCCTAGATGTTTCACCAAGGTTGGGACACAAGAGGATCAGGAGACAGGGTAATCTTTTACTGATGTACGTTTGACCATTTGAGATTTTAGAGAGAGTCGGGCCGGTATCCTATCAGTTATAGTTACCTCAAAGGTACTGAGCCATGCACAACATCTTCCATGTTTCTCAGCTTCAATGTTACTATTCAAAACCATCTCATTATTTTCATCCCAAGGATGTTGATTTATAGTTAGATGAATCCTTTTAGGAGAATCGTATAAGAATTGTAGATCACAACATGAAGATTCTCCAAGGATGGTTCATTCCTTTAGTACGAGTGTTATGGTATCATGACTGAGTACAGGATGAGACCTGGGAGTAGGAGTCTGATGTTTGATTGTAGTGGCTGAAGTTATTCTCAGATCATCCATCACCACCCTTAGAAGGGAAAATCAGGGATGAATTGCTTTAAGGGGAGAAGTTTGTAAGAACCTGGTTCTTCTTTGAGGTACAGATTCCTTATTTTCCATCAATTCTCAGTTTAATTACTTAAATATGGCCTAATACAAATGCTTGTTGAGTTCATAGAGGGTTTGGGGGTGTCTGGGTCTGTTCTGAAGCCCAGAACCCAAGTTTTTTTTTGAAAATAGGAGGTTGTGTGGTTAGTGAAAATCGTGCAGGTTGGGTCGTGCAGCCGGGTCTACAATGTTTTCATAAATTGGCAGTGGATCTTCGCACAATTTTCACAAAGTTAATAAAATTTATGGGTAAATCGTACGCTATTCCCCAAGGCTACAGGAAGTCATGCACGGTCAGCACATGGTTTGCCAAACTGTGTGCCTAAACCATGCGACCCAGGAAGTTTTGAATTTTTTATAATTTTTATTTAAATTAAAAAAATATTAAAACCTTGAATACCTATTATTTTCTCCCACATCGCAAATTATAATTGGAGAATATCTCATTTGAGACTAAAGTATGATTTTATATATTGTCTTCATCTAAAATCTGATTCAAGTGTGGTTTGTCCAATTGTATCTGTAATGGTAAGGCATTAATTTCTTTTTAATCTTATGTCATTATTTTGTCTATCAGCTACACTATTTAGATTTAGGCTCATATGCCCTAATTTATCATTCTTCATCTATTCTTCATATTTCTTCCAATTTAGGTTGAATTAGGAGCTGATACTGGATGAGATATCTAGCACGGACCTAAGGTAGGTTGTCTCATGCCTTTCGTTAATAGTTGGTTTGTTTATATATACCGTCATTTTGCATGCACAATTTTTAGGCATAGCCTAATTGGAAATTAAACCTATTATTGCTAAAATTGTTCTAGGTAATTAAATAGGCTTTTTAATACTTATTATAGGTTCTATAACTTGAATCTAAATCACCCCTTGGGTGTTGATTTAAAGGGACCATTTGATAGCTTAACCCTTATATGCCTTTGAGGCATGCCTTTTTCTCCTTGTATGGGATGTCATGTGTGAATTGATATGTAAATAAAATTGATTAATTAGTTTATTAATTGAATTGTAAATGAAATGAGTTAAATTCATGGGATGGATGAATTGAACCCTTATCCTTAATATTTCATTGCTTGATTAAGCTTGTTTTCCTTTGTTTAGCCTTGATTATGTGAGTAAATAGAGGTTATGTTGTGAATTGGTTTACTTGGATTGAATTACCTTAAATGTTGTTTTTTCCATATCAGATAAATGATAACTAATCCATGTAATAGATTGTTATACATGTGATGCTTGTTATATTGAAAATGATCATGTGAGTAATTGGAAAGGCCAAGCCTTCTGAGGTTAGCCAATGACTTGGAGCACCTATTGAGGTATGATTGATTGTAAATGCTCTTGGTTTTGACCTTGGCATGTTAAATGAAATGATTAAATGTAATTGTATTGATAAAATGCTTAATATCCATAATTGAATCATGGATACAATTTAAGGATGCCTTGGAAGGACTCATTGGACTAGTGAAATGAATGCCTTGGGTGAATCATGGATCCAATTGAAGGATTCCATGGATGGAATCAATAGATAGAACCTATTTATGACTTGGGTGAATCATGGATCTAGTTGAAGGATGTCATGGATGAACTCAGTGGATTGAACATTGATTTATATACCAAGTGAATCGTGGATCCAAATGAAGTATGTCATGGATGAACTCATTGAGTCTTGATTTGTATGCTAAGTGAATCATGGATCCAAATGAAGGATGTCATAGATGGACTCAGAAAGGGAATTGACTATTTATGCCATGGGTGACACTCAGGATCCCTATAGGACCACTGAGGATAAACTCAATTAGAAGGAGTTTATACCTCACCTAGAGCGATATTGGGTTCCTGAGAGGTTTGTTGGGATGGTCGTGTAGGGTGTTGGTGAATATCATACCTGGGTGATACTTGAATTTCAACTTAGGAATGTCAAGGACAGGTAGAGTTTGATATCATACTTAGAGCGATACCTGAATTCCAACTTAGGAATGTTAGGGGTGGGCATAGGTTACAAATTTATTTTAACAATAAAATACTATATGAATTGTCTTCCAAGACAAATCACAAGCTTGGATTCTGACTCGACTCATATCTTTATAGATGGAATGTTTTGGCATCTGTTTGTTCTATTGAATATATGGGGTATTTTGGGATTGATCCGAATCTTGAGACATATAAATTCAATGAGATTGAATTGTTAAATGAAACTGATTAAATGAGATGGATGTTCACTATTGAGTACTTACTCTTTTGTTGTTATATTGCTTTCAAAATTGTTATATATATTCACTAACTGATTAGGCCAAATCTTGGGTGGTTGCCTACAGAGATTATATATCACACCTTGTTTGGGTCACCCTTTTGGACCCAAATAGATTATATGATTTCAAGTGTCGATAAGGGTAAGATCCTTAATACAGGTACTTGATATGCTTCTTAGGAGTAGGAGAGCATGGGACCAAGCTGAGAGTTGTGATGCTACTAGGATTATTTTTTACTTTTTTATTTTTGGGAATTATATTTTATATGACTTTTTTATACCAGTTTTGGATGTTTTAATAGAAACATGTGACATGTATCATCATCTTGTTTATGATATGACTTCTGGATTTGATTATACTATCAGTCTTCTGCTGTTTATTTCTTTTGCATGGTTTACTGCTTCCGCTATTGAACTATTGTTGTACTTTTGATGTTTTTCACTCTACTAATAAGGGCATAGTCTTCCCATTGACACATTTAGGCCCTCACTTCTAGTCGGTAGCCTCTAGCGTTTGGGGAGATGTGCTTGAGGCCATATAGCCAATCAGGCTCAAAGCACTATTGAGTGGCATCTGAGTCTAGGATGTTACACTCCCCAAGACTACCCATTTCATCACTATTTGGGAAGATTTATCTCTTGACCAACTTGATCAGATATATGTGAAGAAAGTGGTAAGGTTTCATGGGGTACCACTCTCTATTGTATTTGATTGTGATCTAAGTTTCACATAAACTTTTTGGAGAGTTCTTCAACATTCACTAATCACTGAATTGAATTTCAATACGGCCTATCACCCCTAAATCAATGGCCAATCTGAAAGAAATATTCAGACACTGGAGGACATGCTGAGAACATGCTCAATGGAATTTAAAGGTGGATGGGATCAACATATCTCATTAGTTGAGTTCTCATAAAATAATAGCTTCAATTCGAGTATTAAAATGGAAACCTATGAAGCTCTATATGGGAAGTGATGTAGAACTCAAACTTTTTGGGATGAATCTGGTTAGAGAAAGTTTTTTGGGTCTGATCTTATGCAAGAGATGATAGAAAGGGTTCATACCATCCAACAGTGCATAAAGGATGCTCAGAGTTGGAAGAAGATCTATATTGATGATTGTTGAAGGGACTTGGAGTTTGGTGTGGGAGATAAATTTTTCATTTGAATATAACCCTAGAAGAGATTCATGTGGTTTGGAAAGAAATTGAATCTTATCCCCAGGTACATTGTCCCCTATGAAATCATTGATCGCATAGTAGCAGTGGCCTATCAGGTAGCACTTACACCAAACCTAGCTCAAGTTCATGATGTTTTCCACGTATCTCGCTTAAGTAAGTACATACCTGACCCTTCACATGCACTGAATTTGGAGGTGGTACAACTGGAACATGACCTCTCTTATGAGGATCATCCATAGGAGATCTTGGATCATAGAGACAAGGTTTTATGCAATAAGACTACCCACATCGTCAAAGTGTTGTAGAGGAACCAAAAATATGAAGAATCGATGTGGGAACCAAAGGAAACAATGAGTTATAAGTACCCACACCTTTTCTCAACTGAGATAACGAGTGGAAATTTCAGGGATGAAATTTCTGAAGGGGGGAGGAATGTAACAACCTGAACTTTTTTTAATAAATTTTGTTTCCTAAAAATGTGTGTTATGTTATATTATTCACAAAAAAACAATGTCTTTTTTTTAATTAAGTGAATATAAAGGGAAATGTGACCATTTGTTTTCGACTATTATATAACCATTGGTCAATTATGACCATTTGAAATTATATACTCTTGATAATAATTTTAACATTATAATTAGTGTTTATAAGTAACATTTTGACAAAGAAAAATTGTTACAGAAAAAAAGAGTTGATGGCCTCAACCAGTAGAGTCATTCCATTAGAAGACCATCTATTCAAACTTGGGAGGGAGTTATCATCAATGGGGTTCACCCTTGACCAAGCCCAAGACAATATTCAACAAGTGAAACTTGAATGAAATCACCTACATGATAATTTCAAGTTAGTGGAGATTACCACTCGGTCGATGTTAGCCGAGGCACCCCATAAAAGTATTATCATCGCACACCTTAATCTTAGGGAATAAGCGGGTGTAATAAGGGGTTATGTGTCTTGAAATTATTTAGTAATTACTTTTTATAAATAAAATTTTTATTCCTTCATTTCCATTTTAAGAATAATTTTGCTTAATAAAATTGAGATGGAATTTGATAAATTGATCTTTCGATCAGAAATTATACTTTCCATAAAAGAAATAATTATTATAATAAACTAATATATTATTAATAATGTTTATTTTAATAAAATTGTATGATTAAAACACTCTTATTTAAATTTAAATGATAAAATAATTTTATTTTTTTCAAGTGTCGTAAATTTTACTATGCATTTTCTATCCGCTATTATTTTTAATAAATAAGGATTTTTATATTTAAAAGTTAAATTTCTCATACTTAGAGAATTATTATAATAAAATGAACATCATTTTTGAAATCAACATTTCAAAATCAGGTTAGGATGAATTTATGAAAATTTTCTAAAATATTTTGTTTTTTGGTGAATAGTAAAAATACAGTTTTGAGTTTTCGGTAAGTTTAATGAATTCATAATTATGTCATTGTAATAATTATTTAATCATAATACATGACTCAAAAAATTATTTTATTAATATCAACTATTATAATATATTTTAATCAATTTTAAAAAAATATAATTTACTTTTTAAATTCTAAAATGGAAACTTTAACTTTAAAAATGTTATTTTTTGAAAACTTTAATTTCCCTTGACAAAATAAGTAATAAAAAATTACAATCAACTCTTTTGGATTAAAATAATATAAAATTTCTCTCAAGTTTCCAATACCATGGGAAAATACCATGGGCAATCCCATGGTTTTTCATTTACCACTACCTAAGTGTCCAAGAAAATTAATAAACAAATCCTCCTCTTTTGCTATAAATACCCACTCATATCTCCATTATCTTTCATTCCCAATTCATTGTACATTAATATATGATAGTTTTACCTCCCAATTATTCTTCCCAAGGAGTCCTCCCAAGGTTTTCTCAATCCCCCAAGGTCTCAATCTTTAAGTTTTAGGAGTTACTCTTCAAGATAAGGGAAATATCAACTTCTCTTTTCCTTTTAAGTTCTCTTTTTATGTGGTATGTATTTCAAATTTCTAAACTATATTATTAGTTCTATTTTATTCTATCCCTTTACTATATTAAGAGTCTTTTATTAATGTTATAACATTTTCCCCTCTCTTTTTACCATTTTCTAAAACCATGTTTCATACTTGTTATGCTTCTGGATTTTCATCTCAAAATTTCTCTCTTCTTCTCAAGAAATTTTCTTATTTTCTTTTTTGAATACCCAAACCTATTTGGTTTTTAGGTTTATTTACCTATATTTAAAAATGATATTTTTTATTCTAGGATTAACATACATGAAACCCACCTTCCTTTTTTTGGGTTAATAATGACATAAAGATCTTGTCTTTAAGCACGTTTCTTTAAAAAACCATGTTTTTTATATGAAACTCATTTCTTTTATTCTCCATGGGTTATTTATGAAATTATTTATTATTATATATGTGGCTCACATTAATTAATACATATTAATGGTTTTCCCTGATATCACTCTAATTCATTGGGTGTAGAATTTAATCTCTAGAGATAACATGTTTTATGATACCTTGGTGAATAAACTTGGTAATTTTTATGACACCTCAGTGACAAACCTTAGTGATGTGCTTATGAATGTATAAAAAAAATATTTTAGATGCATTTACAAGAAATTATTCATGTTATTTTATTTATTATATGCCTCATGTTCTCCTTTTCATTCCATAGTGATATTCCTCATGTTCTTATTGATTTTTCCTCAAGATCACATGTAAATTGTTTCTCTTATTTTCCCTTATTGGGACTTATTCTCGCTCATTCCTTTGATGTATGTATCCAGGTTATGGGATGTAGTAATTTCACTTAGGATGAACCTATGATTAATCCTTTCAATAATATTAGAATAATGTTTTTATTTTTTATGTATTATATACATTTTTCCAAGAAACTAAACTTTAAAAGATCCTTTGTTTTGTACAATGTAATGAAAATTCCATGTAATAAAAAGGAGGGATTCCATATTTGTTGCTAGAATCTGCACCAAGGTGGATCTATCGAAGCCAATGTCATCTGATAACTATATTAAAAATGGATATTATAGTTTTTGGTATAAGATTATTTATGAAAATTTCTCATACTATTGTATGCATTACTTTAAATTGGGTCACTCATATGAGATTTGTTGTAATATGAGACAACATGATCTCTCTAAGGGTCTTCACCCACTAGGTAAAAGTATAATTAAGTGTAAAAAAGGAAGAAACATATTTTGGTCCCTCAAAGTTCTAGGTTCTCCAAGTCTTCATCTCTGATAATGTTTCCCCAACCACACAGCCTAAAGGACCTGCTGGTTATGATGCCTTCGTGGAGGTTGTTCACACTTCAACTAGTCAGAAGAGTAATGAAGTCTCTATGAGACTTTAACATGAACCTGGGATGATTAACTCTACCATGGGTGATAATACTTCTGTACAAAGTCGTAAAGATGAATCCAGTAATGGCCAGGTTGAATCTGTTCAATCTAACGAAGACAATCAAGATGCAAAAGGCCAAGTACACCAAATTTATAATGATTTTATGCACTCAGGTTCTAGAAAATGTAAGAATACAATTGTTGAACTAGATGGATTCATCACTTCACATCCTATAAATACTCAAAAGCATGTCGATTTCTCTAAATGGAAAAGAAAAATTTTCACCAGATCCTCAAGAATTCTCTTAGAGAAAGCCTACTTCCCTTCCCAATATAAAGGGAATATAAAGGAAGAAATTAGTAAGCTCGATCCAATGAAATAATCTAATGTCATCATCACACCTATTGTGGCTAAGTCAGAATCATATACTAATCCCAACAAAGATAAATATGAAGACATTGATCCCAATTGAAAGGATGCCCGTTAGATCAGGGATGACATGGGGGAGGAATTAGATTTTTGGGTTTATGAGTAAGACATAATTGTTTCAAATAAATATTCTAGTAGAGAAATAACTATGGGGGATATCTCAAAATTGTAGAATGTATGTTTTATAAGATAGTAGAGGATTTTGAGCATAATTCTAACTTTAATTTCATGGAAATTTTGTGGTAATGACTTTCTAAAAGACTCATTTATTTGGATGTCTCTATTAATGCATCAAATATTGGCATGGTTTGGGTGCATGGGCCTCCCTCTAGTTATGATTTCATTCTTTGATCTCCTTAATGGAGTTTATGGAATGGATGTAAGTTTTTGTAAAATTTGATTTATTTTTTAATGATATTCCAATAATTTCTTGGATTTGGAAAGTGTCAAAAATATTTTCTCTCATGGATGACTGTGTTCTGGTAGCCATGAATTTTGGTGATATTGTGGAATAATCAAGAAAATTTTATGATTCTTGTAGGTTTTACATGTAATTTTTGTTCGTGATGGAATTCAATGATACAACAACTCTTTTGACTACTTAGGAGATCATGATCCTTCTAAATTTTTCAAATGAGATTGTGTTGTGTATGCAATGCTCAATTAGTAAGGGAGATCTTTAGAGACTGTTTCACTTTCCTTATTATGCTTGGCCTAATTTTTTTCTCTTTTTTTCCATAGTAATTGGCTTCATCATTTTGAATAATGGTTCAACGATGTGGTTTTTTTCTTGGTTTCTTGAGTTGAGGATTATGGAAGATAGTAAAGGTTAGAATATGCACCTCATCATTTTCCATTGTTATGATGCTTGGAGGACTAGATAATCATGCTCATGTGGAATATGGAGTCTAAAGGGAGTGGTTTCTTTCAATATATATGAGGGAAGTTCTATTTCACTCCTAGTTTTGGGGATTTTCAATTTGGCAGTGTATTTTTTGTGTTGATGTTTTCTAGGTGCTATTATGAGATCATTTGATTATGATACTTCTAATTAGGGTGATTTTTTTTTAATGTGGTATAAGTATGGGGACTTATATTGAATATGATTGTTTAAAGTTGATGGTAGTGTTATCATTTTATAGTGGTTTCATATTATACTTAACATATCGGGTCTAAACTCATGAGGATAAAGCATTTTTAATAATTCCATTTGAAGTCCAACACTTTGAGTTGTTGTATTTGTTTGAGGATAGTGGCTAGGAAGGTCTTATACTAGGAAGGAGTTCATGTTGTAGTTATTGAATACTTTTACTAGATGACTTAGAGTTTTTTCCATTTACTTATTGTATAAGTGTTCACTTAATCTCTTGTTGGTGTAATCCCATTACACCTAGTGTAACCATTGAACCTTCTATGCTGTTTAATAAATTTTAGGGAACATGGTCTTTCAACTCCAATCCATTCTAATAATTTTTTTTATTTGTTTTATTTTTTTACAAGTTATTACAAATTATCATAATTTTTACTAATATTTACAAATTATTAATAATATTTAATAATTATCACTAGCATTTAGTAATTATTACTTAAATTGACTATTTTTTTATTAATTGTTATAATTTATTTAATAATTTCTAATAATTTTTTAAATCATTACAAAAAAATTGCTAATTATTGTGATTTTTTAATAATTATTGGTATTTTTATATATATTTTTTCAATTTATTACAAATTATCATAATTTAATAATATTTTCAAATTATTACTAATATTTATTAAGTATTTCTGGAATTTACTAATTATTACTAATATTGACTGCTTATTTATTAATTATTACAGATTATTTAATAATTATTACTAATATTTTTAAATATTAATAATTTTTTACACTTTATTGTGAATTTTTAATAATTTTTAGTATTATTTATATTTTTTTACATGTTATTATATAATTTTTACTAATTACTACTAATATTGATAGTTTATTACTAATTATTACAATTATTTATTTTGTAAAACTAATTATTTATTAATTATAACTAAATTTTTAAAAAATGATACTAATTTTTAATAATTATTAGTATTTCATATATTTTTTACAATTTAATAAAAAATATCATAATTTAATAATATTTACAAATTACTACTAATATTTAATAATTAATACTAACATTTACTAATTATTACTAATATTGACTAATTATTTATTAATTATTACAAAATATTTAATTATTGTTAATAATTTTTTAAATTATTGCTACATTTTTACTAATTATTGTGAACTTTTAATAATTTTTAGTATTTTTTATATTCTTTTACAAGTTATTACAAATATTTTACTAATTATTGATAATATTTATTACTTATAGCTGATTTTTTAATAAATATTACTCATTTTTAATAAATATTAGTATTTCACATATATTTTTACAATTTATTGCAAATTATCATAATTTACTAATATTTACAAAGTATTACTAATATTTACTAATTAATACTAACATTTACTAATTATTACTAATATTGTCTAATTATTTATTAATTATTACAAATTATTTAATGATTATTACTGAAAAAATTAAGTATTACTACATTTTTACTAATTATTATGAATTTTTAATAATTTTTAGTATTTTTTATAATTTTTTATAGGTTATTACAAAAAAAATTACTAATTATTAACAATATTTATTAATTTTTACTAATTAAGTAGTACTAATTATTTATTAATTATAACTTTTTTTAATTAATATTACTTATTTTTAATAGTTATTAGAATTTTATATATATTGTTACAATTTATTACAAATTATCAAAATTTACTAATATTTACTACTATTATTAACTAATTATTTATTAATTAATAATTAGTATTAATTTTTTAATTGTTACTACATTTTTTACTAAATATTGTGAATTTTTAATAACCGTTAGCATTATTTATATTTTTTTCAAAGTTATTGAAAACATTTTACTAATTATTAATAATAGTTATTAATTTTTACTAATTAAGTAATGTTGATTGATTATTAATTATAACTAAGTTTTTAATAAATATTAGTTATTTTTAATAGTTATTAGTATTTTATATATATTTTTACACTTTATTACAAATTATCATAATTTACTAATATTTACTAATTATTACTAATATTGACTGCACATGAGCCTTAGCCCAGTTGGTGAGGACTCCTTAAGTGCATCCAAGCGACCTGGGGATCAAATCCAGACGAAGGCTAATTCCCGGTATTGTAGTAGTACTATAGCAGGTACTATAGTAGGATTATAGTAGGTACTGTGCAGTACTGTAGTGGGAACTGTAACAGGTACTATTTGGCATTATAACAGCTGGGAATATTCCCCTGTTTGGGCATTTGGGCCACCAATTTGATCCCTGAGTCCTTTAAGGCCTTCGGGTCACCCAGGCCTTAAGGTCAGTAAGGCCTTCGGGCCACCTCAAGGCCTTCGGGCCACCTTAAGTGCAGATGAAAACTAGACAACCTACAAGGAACAAGCTTCAGAAGGAGGATGAGCAATGATCTTTCTTCACGATGAAGATGATGGGGGAGAGCAGCTCCAAGTAGTTAGTTTGGGTTATATGTAATGTTTGAAGCCTATGGGCAATGAATTCCTCTAAGGCCTACGGGCCATGTCATACTTACGCCTACGGGCCTTGTAAGGGTTCCACCTCACCCCTTGAAATGTGGATTATCAAAAATCAATAAAAAATGAAGGCCTTCGGGCCATTGGAGAGAGAGAGACTAATATTGACTAGTTATTTATTAATTATTAAAAATAATTAAATAATTAATACTATTTTTTAAAATTATTACTACGTTTTTACTAGTAACTGCTTTTGAATTATATAATCATAAATTGAAAAATCATTCATAACCCAAAACACACCCAAGATCAATTCTACTATCTCTATTTTTGCCATGTAAATCTTTTGAAATATATCTAGTAATATTTTTGGAGTTAGGCGCTATGACGGTGTGAAATTCTGAGGCCTAGTGAGCTCAGAATTGATATTTGAAAAATATTAAATATATTAATATCATGTGTGACCATTTTTCCTAAAAAAGTGGATTAACACCTAAACAAAGTCTTGGATCAGAAATTTGAGATCACCATTGAGTTTAGAATGCGATCGTTACCCTAGACATGATATAATCTTTCTTGGCACCAAACATTTGTAAAAAAGTTGTCGCAAGTGTAAATAATAAATAAATTAAGTAATTTTATTTAAAGTGACGCAGTAACCTAATCTTCTTTTATTTAAGCACGCTTATGACCAATTCTCATAATTAGTCACGTAACCCTGAGAATTGAGAGAGAGCATTGGAGGAAGGCTTGGAGATCGACGACGACGGATCAAGGATCGTTCACACAAATGGAAATCGAACATCTTGAAAATTACATGGATTCATTCTTCTTCAATAATTGATCCATATCAAGGTAAATACATTGTTTTATGTGGATTTATCTCTGTTTTCTTATCCTATGATGAACATGAATCAATCAACTAATAGGTTGATTCATGGATCGATCATATTGCGGGTATGAGGTTATTATGTTGGGAAGTTGAGGGTTTCTTTTGTTGTATAATTTGTATCTCTTCATTCATCATTCTAACAGTAATGAATTGTGGTTGATATAAACATTGGTCGAGGTATGTTCTTCATGTTTGTGTTTCATTCATTTCTTCCCCCGTCCTTTATTCATTCATTACCGACATTCTTTTTTGTCGTTAATTCAAAAAATACTCGGTAATCAATTGGTGTGCACCCGTTTCTTGGCTCAATGGATTGCTACTATGGATCCGGGTTCAGATTAACGGTGAGATCAAGCTACGACGGTGGATCGGGACCAGATTAGAGTTCTTTGTGTGGGTTTTAACGTGCGACGATGGGAGACATGATGATTGGTTTTTCATGTGAATCAGATGGTCAGGTTTCAACGAGTGGTGACAGTAAGGCTCACTCAGACCAGATCCTTGTTTACCAATGTGATTCACAACTGGATCATAGTTTAAAGGAGTAGATGACAATGCATGAAGTAGATCTGTTGTTTCTAGACAATATCAAAATACACGGCGTGTAATCCAGGAATACATTCCTTGTGGGGACCTGGGTCCAGTGCTAAGGTTTCTAGGGAGAAGAAAAATATAACATGTCATGTGACACGTATCACATGTTGTGTGACCCTTACCTGGAGGTTTGGCATGTATCTCAAGGATACAAAGGCATGGACACAGTCAGGTACACGACATGGCCAAAGTACACGGGCTAAGTCATGTACTCAAACATGGCCTGGTACACAGAAATAACCAGGTACATGAACACGCCTAGGTGTACATGGTCACGGACATGGTCATGGGTCATGATACATAGGTAGACTCGATGTCGAAGGGACACGTCGTGTACTTCCATTACACATCGTGTACTCCTTCAAAGATGACTTAGAGACCTTGTTCCACTCAGTGTGGACTAGTTTCCTTAATGGTGTGTTCCCTCAATCCATCCTTATGAGGGTATAGTATAATATTGCATCCTGAATAAATGATTGTGATCCTCTATAAGGGATTAGTTTCAAATAGAGTTATAGGAATCTATCTTAGAGGTCGGGATGAGATCCTCTATCATCTTTTTCCCTGAGTGGGGTTCTTAGAATTGTAATGACCAACTATACATGATTGTTGATCCCCTACTTAGCGTGTTAATCCATATTTGGTTAGTCAGTATTACCCCATGAACCTGGGTGTGATCCCCATCTATGTATCAATCTCTTCAGACTTCCTGTGTGTACTTCCTTATTGTGAGACATGCCGAGTACGACATCTCTGATGGACACTATTAGTATTATCATACTCACGAAGTGAGTTCTCCTGGGTGAGTGTGGTTGCAAACTGAAGCATAATATTAGGTTGTAAATGCTATTGTGACCTTAACTTGAGACATAGTGTCGACTATGAGTATATCTGGATGCTTTATTGTATGTCACATATTATGATCGACATATCCTGTGATGAGTTGACTACTCTTTATGTTTTATGATTAGTGATTTTGGGGTGTACTGTTGGGTATTACTATACTCACCCCTACATGGGCTCTGTTCGCACGTGTCGTGTCTTATGCAGACATCCAGTCATTCGATGAGGTACTTGGTGGACCAGGAGTAGACAAAGCTTAGATTTGGTCTAGATAGACCATGGTTCATACCATGAGTCGCATTTGACTGTAGTCCCCTCTTAATATCATGTTGGATTTCTTTATAGTTTTTGATGGGCTTGTATTTGACCCTTATTTCTTCCTATAATTTTTACTATACTATGATTGAGAGATTTATATGTATGCATATATTTGGTATCAGTTTCATTTTACATTTCATCATTACATGGGCTTGGAGATTTGTGTGTGTGTGTGCAGATACTATAGGTTAAGACCTATCATGTGAGTGTTATGTCTACTTAGCAAGGGTCGCCAACCTCGGGCCTATTGGAGGCAGACATGGGACAGTCACATGTAAGAGTTGGTGTCCTAGAACCAACCTGTTGTACTTTTATTGCATGAATATATAATATATTTAAATATTAAACATATTATTACACATTATTAATTATTCTGCATGACTGTAGTGTAATAATGTTTTGGAGTATTTGTCGCATTGATAAGGTAGCAATAGTTCCCCACTATGATGAGAACCTTGAAGTGCTATGACAATATTCTTAAATATAGTTATGCGGTTGGATGACATACTATAATGGGAGACATAGTATATATACTGTCAGGTGTGAGTACTCGTAAGTATATGAGACTTCCTCTCATGAATTTCGTACTTGGTAATCTTCAAAATGGGAGATTATGATAATAGACCTGCCCATAAGAATTCCTCATGTTTTGGTGTCATATAATGTTCATATCTGTGAGAATGTGTAATGATCATTAGGTTTTAATATTATCATTAATACATGTCATGACTCATGCACTTTGATTTACTGATAAAAACCATCATGCAGATAGTTTGCGGGAAGTAGGGTATGCTGGGTGTGTCGCGAGTGGCGTCTTATTAATGAATAAGTCGAGGAAGGATTTGTACCTTCCATTTATGGAAGTTTATATCTCATCCCTTTGATTGAAATATAACCGCCACGCAAAATTCCATGGATATGGTGTAATGACAAGTTTATTTTAGGTATCCAAAGAAAGACATATCAAGCATAAAGATTGATGACACTATTATGAAACCTGCTTGATGAGATATTGAGACAAAGAGATTATATTACACAATGAGCGTTCGTATGTGGATGTCGTAGTTGCGACTTTAAGTTCTTTCTCTTGGGTGCCTTGACTTGTTGCTAGACATTACTCTTGGACTTTAGGCAAGCCCGCCTAATGCCAATAAGAAATAATCCTAGAGGGTCACACACTAAGTGTTTCTAGTGGTCTCGGTTAAATTCTATTTGAATTTAATTAATAAATATTATTCTCAAGATAGTGGAATAATTTTATTAAAGTTAAAATAATTGCATAAATTAAATAAATATTTATTCACCGGATTGTGGGTAAAATATATTTATTTATTTTTATTGAACATTTAATAAATATTTATTTACTAGTTTGTAAATAAAATATTTATTTAAGAGAATAAATTATTTATTTATTTATTTAGGTGTTCAATAAATGGAAGTGGAGTTTGAGTGGACCAAGGCTGGTCCGGTAGTAAAATAATTACTTACAAGATGGTAAATAATTATTTAACTAGTTGACACAGATTAAAATAATAATAACGCTACTATTATTTTGTGATGTAGAATTGTATTTATAATTCTGTTTTGTGCAGGTTGGTGAATCATAAATAATGACGTGGTATTATTATTAAAATCATGGGTTTTTTATAAGGTTATGAATGTATTTAATTTATGTTATCCAATTAAATATTTTAACTGAAGCCCAATGTTGATAAATAGACATGTATGTTTATTATGCCATGTACCGAACTGCACGCCCATTAAATTGAGAATTGTTGAGTTAAACGATTTATCTCTCAAATCATATGTCCACCCCTCTCAAGAATGAGAGATGTTCTTCAAGACCGAATAAAAAGTGATCAAGAATGACTGACACACGATACTTGCTTCACTGCGTTAGCACCCAGAGAATGAGTGGTGTCGATCAGAGGCCATCAGAGCACATGTGGATCATTGCTAAATGGATTCTGGTTTGGATCTTTACAATCACAACAAGACAATCCAAAAGGGTCATTCCAGACGATCAACATCATCAACGAATAGAGTACCAAAGATCCAGGTATTCTTTTCTTTATGAAATTAATTAAATTAATTATAAATATGATGTGAAAGATCCTCTCTAAAGGTTTCGTGCCTCTTACTCATATATCTAAATCTTTGATTCTATTCTGTGGAGACTGGCGTTCATCGTCATATTGATCCCGGAATAATCATTGATCATGGTAAAAATTAAAGTTGGGTTTTGTCCCAACCACGCTTCTGATGTGCCAGGAACCTGCAAGTGGTATCAGAGCGGTTACATCATAGTTTATAATTATTTAAATAATTTGTTGATGATTTGTGGTTTAATAATTTAGTTTTTCAATTCAAGTTAATCATTCTGAAAATCCAAATTTTGAGATTTGTTCCTCCTCTTTTGTTTCTCGTTCACCTTACAGAAATGAAATTTTCTTTTAATTTTGATTAAAATAAAATAGAGGATCTCATCCAAAGGTACCAAAGGTTCTTGTTCGTACAACACCAAAATACACAGCATGTAGTTGGATTCACACATCATGTATCAAGGTTCAATGCATCATGAATGGTCTTCCAAACCAAGTTGTGTCATTGGATTTTGTCTAAGTCTTGAAGACTATGTGTGTTAACAAGGAACAGGTGGCACACGGTTTCCAGATTACACGTCGCGTGGCCCACTAGACATGGCATGTGGTCCTTTCAGGTTAGGGTTGGACTGTGTACCTCGTACACAGCTTTCCTGGCTAGAGACCGTGTAACACGAATACTGCACAGCATGTATCCCACTGGACACACCATGTACTCTGAGGATTTCTGAAGTACATATACACGTTGTATCCTCGGGCACATACTTCAGATGGATAGTGAATGCTAGTACATGATGTATAGTAGGAACTACATGTTGTGTACTCATCCAAATTATGTTGATTTATTAAAATTTATTATTATATTATAAAAACTCTTGAGATGTGTACCATGGTGCAGGTGTAAAGCTAGCTCACAACACGTGATAGGTGTTTTATGTGTGTGTGTGTGTGTTTAATTTAACATCTACATAATGTTTATTCCTACTCATTGGGTAGTTATAAACGGGAATTCACCAGGTTTCCTTCAAGGTATAAGTTACTTAAAAAGATAGTTTTAAATTAATTTATTTGTTTAAAATTATGATGGATGAGAATCTTAAGGAAATTTAGAAAAAGGGTTTAAGACAAAAGGATTGATTAATTAAAGATGATAATTAATTTATTCGAGCGTGATTTATCTTAAACAAGAACGATTAAAGAATTGAATACTGGTTTTATTAAATTCATAACTCATTGCATGTATGTGGGTGATCATGAGTTAGACTAAGACCTTTGTATGTGATTGGTTTCCTTTTAATTTATTTATTAAATTAATTGTTGTTATGCGATCCATATCTCCTCATTAATATGTAGGGACTGTGTGCCCATGGTTTCTTTTATGAAAACCCTCCTTTTTAACCCTCACCTGCATATGAGTTTAAAAGCATATGTAATGGATGGAACTCCCAAGCTAGCGAAGACGGTTCAAGCTGGGTCTGAGAGGAAACCAATCCCAGGAGATACAGAGGTGGACGGGTGGAAATCTGTAAACACAAACCCAAAAGGTTCAAGGTGTTTCTTCCCTAGGTTAAGGTTAGTTTATCAACTGCTAGATAAACTAACCATTAGAAAATATCATGATAACTCCCTTTGATTTATTTTATTTCTGTCAGTTGCATGGTTTATCATTATGGATGTGTTGTCGTGATCACATAATTAATAAATTAAACAATCATGCAATATGGAACTAAAATAAATCGGGATTATGCATAAATATTATCAAGATGTGGTTAATAATTAAAGTAATTTCCACTTAATATTAACAAGAATGTGATAATGATAATAATAAATTCACGCATAAGAGATAAAATCCCTTAAATAAAATATTAAGTCATACCAATCCTTTCGTTACTTGATTAAGGGAAAAACTCAATAAAACTATGTGTTTGACCGACCCTTGTTGGGACACTTAATTTTATAAAGGAAGCCCTTATAAAAGTTTTCGGGTTTACTTAACCATATTACATCAAGAGGTGTATCCATTTCTAGACTTGGTGCAATATTGGAGGCAAGAGTTGAGGAAATCCAAAGTTAGGATTTTATGATTGGGGAGTCCACTCAACAGATCAAGGAGCTGCAAGCCCGTGGTTGGCAAAGACCTACCTACCTAAATACCTTCAAATAGCTTGACCAACCCTTTTTGGGATTGTGCGAAGGGGAATATGGATCCTTTCCACAAGAATGTCATGGCAACTGGATATTCTGAGTTCAATGGTGAGGGCCATTGGGACTTGATAAAATAGTGGGAGACTTAATAAAATCAATTTATTATTTATCATAAAATGTAGTCAAGAAATTACTAATTATCTACTCTTTTAATTGTAGAATAAAATTACAAACTCTTCAACCACACTATCCCTATGATCAATTATGGATAAAGACAACATCCTCACCTGTAGTAAATTCTAGGAATGGTTTATATGCCTTCGTGTTATTTTATGCCATGAACAGAAGTCTTATGTGCTGGAGTCAGTATTACCTGATCTACCTTCCCAAGAGGCATGTGACAAATAGTTCTTAGTCTATAAGAAACATATGAACGAAGTGGTCAACATTCAATGTTTGATGCTATCATCAATGTCTAGTGAGCTCATGAAGTCTCGTGAAAACATGGATGCCTATTGCATGCTCGAGAACCTTTGTGGTCTTTACCAGGAGAGAATAAGACAAGAACATTTTGTGATCTCCAAGGCACTCTTTCAAAGTAAGATTATAGAAGGTGCCCCAGTTGGGTCTCACATAGTCAATATCATTGGCTACATTGAGCGCTTGGAGGTTCTAGGGTTTAAATTGCCCGAAAAACTGGGCACTGATCTCATTCTTGCATCACTCCCTCATAGCTTCTCCAGTTTTGTTGTTAATTTCAATATAAACAACATTAAGAAGTCTCTATCTAATATTCTTATACTCAGTCACCAAGTGGAAAAATATATGTTGCGCAAAAATCCTTATGTCCTTATGGTGAATAATAGGAAATGGAAGGCGAAGAGATTTAATCCAAAAGCTTCTTCACACCCTTCCAAGAAAAGGAAGATCAAAGGGGAGGTAAGGGAATAGGAAGTTGTTTGTTTCACATGTGGCAAGAAGGGCCACTAGAAAAAGAACTTCACCCATCCTAAGAAGCAATGGGAAGCTTCAGGTGCATTTGTTATCGAATATAATCTATTTGTTTCTACAAATTGGGCATTAGATACAACTATGGTGCTCACATATGTATCCAAATATAGGAACCAAGTAGATTCAGGAAGATTTACTGAGGAGAGGTAGATCTACGAGTAGCCAACGAATCCAGACTCATTGTTGTAGCTGTTGGGGACTACCACCTCATGTTGCCAACTGGGGTGATATTGGTGTTAAAGGGTTGTTATTATGTGACATATGTTACTAAAAACATTATTTTTGTATCCAGATTAGATACATATGGATTTTTTTTCAAGTTTAGAAATGAATGTTGCTTCTTTTAAAAAGATAGCATTTTTTGGTAGGGAACATTTATACAATGGTCTTTACATGTTGGATTACACAAACCAAGTAATGGAAATCGATAACAAAGATACTTTACATGACTCATACCACACCCAACTTTGGCATCACTAGCTAGGTCATGTAAATGAGAAATTCTTGACAAAGTTACATCAAGATGGATATTTAGATTCTTTCGAACTAAAACTACTTGGCATATGTCATGCATGTTTACAAGGCAAAATGACCAAATCCCCATTTAATAGGAAAGGTGAAAGGGCTAAAGAGCTTCTTGAATTGGTTCATACTGATGTGAGTGGACCATTTCCAGTTGAAGCAAGAAGGGGGTACTCATACTTAATAACTTTTACTGATGATCTTAGTAGATATAGATATATCTACTTAATAGGGTATAAGTCGGATTCTTTTGATAAGTTCAAAAAATACAAGAATGAATTAGATAACCATCTTGATAAGAAGATTAAGAAACTCTACTCAGACCAAGGTGGAGAATATCTTAATCAAGACTTCATTGATTACTTATGGGAGTTTGGGATCCTATCCCAACTCACTCCTCTTTACATGCCCCAGTAGAATAGTGTGAGAGAAAGGAGGAATCGTACCTTTTTTGACATGGTGAGATCAATGATGAGTCATGCGATTCTTCTATTATACTTTTGGGGATATGTGTTATAAACAGCAGCACACATACTAAACCAAGTATCATATAAATTGATAAATGGTATTCTATATGAATTCTGGAGTGTAAATAAAGCCATGTTATTGAATTTACATGTGTGTGGAAGCGATGCGTTTATTAAGGCCACTTCAGGTGACAAACTTACACCCCGAGGAACAAAGTGTACCTTTATAGGATACCCCTAGGAAACAAGGGGATATTACCTATACAACCCCTCAGAAAAAAAGGTTATAATGGAAAGACACGCCATATTCCTTGAGAGGGAGCACATATCCAAAAGAGATAGTGGGAGCGAGATAGACTTTAATAAAGTCGAGGCTCAAGGTACACGAGAGTTGGAACAGTAACAGGTTCCACAAAGCCTCGTGGAAGAAAGAACTATTCCAGAGACACAAGAACTGTGTAGGAGTACAAGAGAGGTTAGAGAACTAGAACAGTACAGTTTTCTAGTTACCAAGTATGGTGACTCATTATTAGTTGATAATAATGATCCTTTAACCTACAAGGAAGCAGTAAGTGGCACGGATATTTCCAAGTGGAAAGAAGCCATGAATTCTGAAATGAATTCCATGTACCAAAACCAAGTCTGGATTTTGGTAGATCCTATAGTTGATGTAAAGCTTGTTGGTTTCAAATGGGTATTCAAGAAGAAACTGGACATGGAAGGACAAGTCAGTACCTATAAGGCAAGATTGGTTGCAAAAGGGTTCAAGAAGCGTCAAGGCATTGAATATGACGAAACCTTTTCACCAGTTGCAATGCTGAAATCCATTAGAATTCTATTGGTCATTTTCATTTACCATGACTATGAGATTTGGAAAATGGATGTCAAAAAGAGCCTTAATTAATGGGAACCTTCAGGAAGATGTCTACATGACACACACCTGAAGGGTTTATGACTCCAAAGGATGCCAATAAGGTATGCAAGTTACAGAAATCCATTTTTGGATTAAAGCAAGCATCCAGGTCATGGAACATTTGTTTTGATGAAGCCATAATGAAATTTGGTTTTATCAAGAACGAATGTGAGCCTTGTGTATACAAATGGTTTAGTGGGAGTATAGTTGTTTTTCTAATAGCATATATTGATGACATATTACTTATTGGAAATGAGATACCAGTCTTATAGTTTGTTAAGGAATGGTTGAATCAATGATTCTCCATGAAGGACTTGGGTGAGGCAATATATATTATTGGGATCACGATCCACCATGGTAGATCCAAGAGATTTTTGGGCCTAAGTCAAAGTACATACATTGATAAGATACCGAATAGATTCAGTATGGAACAATCCAGGAGGGGATTGTTTCTATTATCACATAGCATTCATCTTTCCAAGAAAATGTATCCTCATACACATGAGGAAAGAAAGATAATGGCAAGGAATCCATACGCATCAGTTATTGGGTCAGTCATGTATGTCATTCTATGTACTAGGCTGGATGTCGCCTATGCATTGAGTGTTGTAGGCAGATATCAAGCTGACCTAGGTGACTTCCATTGGATGGAATTCAAGACTATACTAAAGTATTTAAGGCATACTAAGGATATGTTCTTGGTTTATGGAGGAGATGATGAACTAGTCATCAAAGGATATGTAGATGTTAGTTTCCAAACTGATCAAGATGACATGAAGTCGCAAATGGGGTACATATTCACTTTAAATAGAGGTGTAGTGAGCTGGAAGTGCTCAAAGCAGAGTGTGGTCTCAGATTTTACAGGAGAGTCCAAGTATATTGCAGCTTCTAAGGCAGCTAAAGAAGTAGTTTGGATGCGAAGCTTCATCCAGGTGATGGATGTGATACCTAGCAGTAAAGATCGCATCACACCATACTGTGATAATACTGCAGTGGTGGCTCTTGCAAAAGAGCCAAGCTCACATCAGCTGACGAAGCACATACTTTGGAAGTATTATATCTTGAGGGATTTTTCTCAGATAGGTGAAGTTGCAATGAGCAGTATTTCCACAGAAGACAATGTGGCTGACCCCTTGACTAAAGCCTTGACTCAGCAGAAACATGATCATCATGTGAGGTCTAGCTGACTGAAAGTCTTAGACAGTTGGCGCTAGTCCAAGTGGGAGTTTCTAGAGTTGGTGTCCTAGAACCAACTGGTTGTACTTTTATTACATGAATATTTAATATATTTAAATATTAAACATCTTATTACATATTGTTCATTGTTCTACATGACTAGTGTAATAATGTCCTGAAGTATTTGTCGCATTGACAAGGTCATAGCAGTTCCCCATTATGATGAGAACCTTGAAGTGCTATGACAATATTCTTAAATATAGTTCTGTGGTTGGATAACATACTATAATGGGACACATAGTATACTGACCGTCAGGTGCGAGTACTCATAAGCAGATGAGACTTCCTCTCATGAATTTTGTACTTGGTAATATCCAAGGTGGGAGATTATGAGAACAGACCCGCCAGTAGGAATTCCGCATGTTTTGGTGTCATCGAATATTCCTATCTACGATCTTGTGTAATGATTATTAGACTTTAAGATTATCATTAATATGTGTCATGACTCACGCACTTTGATTTACTAATGAAAATTGTCACGTAGACAGTTGGTGGGAAGTAGGGTATGTTGGGTGTATCAAGAGTGGCATCTTATTAATGGATAAGTTGAGGAAGGATTTGTCCCTTCCATTTATGGAAGTTGATGTATCGACCCTTTGATTGAAATAGAACCATCGTGTGAAATTCTATGGCCATGGTGTAACGACGAGTTTATTTTAGGTAGTCAAAGAATGACGTATCAAGCACAAAGGTTGATGAAACTATTATGAAACATGTTTGATGAGATATTGAGACAAAGGGATTATATTACACAGTGAGCGTTCATATGTGGATGTCATAGTTGTGACTTGAAGTTCTTTCTCCTGGGTGCCTTGACCCATTGCTAGACAGTACACTTGGACTTTAGGCAAACCCACCTAATGCCAATGAGAACGAATCCTAGAGGGTCACAGACTAAGTGTTTCTAGTGGTCTCGGTTAAATTCTATTTGAATTTAATTAATAAATTTTATTCTTAAGACAGTGGAATAATTTTATTCAAGTTAAAATGATTGCATAAATTAAATAAATATTTATTTACTGGATTGTGGGTAAAATATATTTATTTATTTGTATTGAACATTTAATAAATATTTATTTACTAGTTTGTAAATAAAATATTTATTTAAGAGAATAATTTATTTATTGATTTATTCGGGTGTTCAATAAATAGAAGTGGAGTTCAAGCGGACAAAGGATGGTCTGGTAGTAAAATAATTATTTGTAAGACGGTAAATAATTATTTAACTAGTTGACACAAATTAAAATAATAATAACGTTGCTATTATTTTGTGATGTGGAATTTTATTTATAATTTTGTTTTGTACAAGTTGTTGCGCCATAAATAATGATGTGGTGTTATTATTAAAATCATGAGTTTTCTCTAAGGTTATGAATGTATTTAATTGATGTTATGAAATTAAATATTGTAATTGAATCCCCATGTCGATAAATATACATGTACACCTATTGTGTCATGTACCGAACTACACGCCTGGTAAATTGAAAATTGTTTTGTTGAATGATTTCTCTCTCAAATCCTCTTCTCTCCCCTCTCAAGAACGTGAGACGTTCTTCAAGATTGAAGAACAAGCAATCAAGAACGACCAACACAAGACACTCACTTCGCCGCACTAGCACCCAGAGAACGAGTGGTGTTGATCGGAGGTCATCGGAGCACGTGTGGATCACCGCTAGAGGGATTCTTGTTTGTATCCTCACAAGTGCAAAAAGACAATTCAAAAAGGTCATTCTGGATGATCAACATCATCAACGAATAGAGTACCGAAGATCCAGGTATTTTTTTCTTTATGAAATTAATTAAATTAATTATAAACATGATGTGCAAGATCCTCTCTAAAGGTTTCAGGCCTCTTCCTTCTTTATCTAAATATTTGATTCTATTCCGTGGAGACTAGCATTCATCATCGTATTGATCTCGGAATAATCATTGATCATGGTAAAAATTAAAGTTGGGTTTTGTCCCAACCACACTTCTGTTGTGCTCGGAACCTACATCACACTCGACTTATCACTGGTCAGGCGGACCCTGGTGGGTCGGGTCATGACAATGCAATAATAATATGAGGCTCAAACAAAATGTGTATTTTATGCTAACAAATCATTTTAAACAAATTCCAAACAATTGTTTAATTTTAATGCAATCTTGAAAAACATGGAAAATGCTAGTCAAGACAGCTTTAAAACCATGTTTTGATTGAAAATATATATTAAACTCAAAAGAAACAAAGACAAACACCCAAATATGAAAAATATCTTAAATCTAAAGGTTAAACGTTAGAAAAACTACCTCAAATCAAGTGGAATCGACCTGTGGGGAGTCGGTATGCGTCTTATTTGATGATGGGTAACCAAACTGAGAATAATAAACATGTAGGAACCCTTAATACCGAATAAACCTTAAAAAATGGGTAAATCTTTTGACATAAGGTTTGACCAAACCAATTATAGTGAGAGGGGAGGGTGGATCATAAAAAAGAATGGATGAGAGAAGAAAAGTATGTGTCAGGGGGATTTAAACCTCAATCGCCAAAAAATTGTGTGTGCTTGGAGGAAGATGGCAGAGGAGTGTGCAACGAAGTAGGTGCATGATGGGGGAAGGGGGAGAAAGAAGGGGGGGAAGGGTTTTCCAATTTTTTATTAAAGGTTTTTATGACAGGGTAATAGCGACGAACTATCAATCACTAAAAGTATGTCGGTGGATCCTTTTTGCGATGGACTATGTTATCCATCGCTAATAACCTTCCTGCCATGACTAATAGCGACGAGATCCATATTTGTCACTATTACTCGTCATAACAAATATTTCTTGCGATGGATAACACCATTCGTCATAAAAAATTAAGTTTTTTGGTTATTTGCAACATAGGCTAGTCTGTCGGTGATGTTAACTTTTCTAGTAGTGTTCTATGTATTCAGAAGAGTTACTTTTGTGTATTTTCATAGTTGTTTAGATATTGCTTTTTCATATGAAGAATTATCAGTAGCTACTTACGATTAAATTATCAATTGCATGCTATGATAGATAATTTTTAGAATTTAAATCATATTATTCTTCATGAAAAATCTGGAATGACATTTTCATATTTAAGTGAAGATTCTTAAGAGACATTGGTTAACTTTAAAGTAGTTTGTTATTCCGAGGTATGATTGGCGGCTTTTGATTAACCCGAACTCTCTTTGTGCTTGCATTCTCTAAGCCAAATACTTTCCCCACTCTGACTTTTGTGGTTTGGCCTTATAAGCCCTTTCCCTAGTTTCCTTTGGAGATGTCTTTGGGTTTTTGGTGCTCTACTTCGATCCAAGATCAGTTGGAGGATTAGTAACAGGTCTTCTGTTAAAATTTGGAAAGATCTCTAGCTAATTGACGGTGACAACCTTATGGGAACTTCTATTGCGGCCTCTGGTTTCAAAGATGCTACGATTGACTTCCTCTTCAATGATAGTGGCGATGGCTAGTGTGCTGAAAAGCTGGGAAAATGGTTTAATGATATGGACAAAAACCTCATTTTGAGCATTCCCTGTTTGAAGGATATGGGGCATGACAACTTTTTTTGGTGCATGGAAAACTCAGTTGTTTATTTTGTTAGGTATGGCTACGTCTTGGCTTGTGGCTTACAGAACACGGGGGGGAGCTTCTCTGGAAACCCTTGTGGTGCTTGGCGGTCCCTCCCAAATTCAGATCCTTCTGACGGCAGGTATGTAACGGGATTCTCTCATCCATGTAGTTCCTCTCTCAGTGTCATGTAGTGGATGATCCCTCTTTCTCTCTATATATGGGCGCGCCAGAATCTCCTATGCATGATGTCATTCATTACCCGGGTGCCAGGGCTATTTGGAAATCTTCGAACACAAATGAAGATCAGTTCATTTTTATGGCCTCTGATCTATTTGCTTTGCTTATGGCTTGGTCTTCCTCCCTCCCCATGAAGATGGTGAAGTCGCTTTGCACTATTGTTTGGATCATCTAGGGTGAGAATAAATGATTTGGTTTTCAATCAGATTTGAAGACCTACCTCTTTCTGGGTTGGATGGGCAAAGCCTTGGCTAGATACTTGGACTCACAAGGATGCTCAATCTATTTTCTCCTTTTCCCATCCTTTTGTTTGCTTGCGGAACCCCCCCTGTGGGTAGTCTTAAAATCAACATGGATGCCTCCCTCCCTGGGAACGACACTATTGGCATGGGTGCTCTGGTTCGTGATGCGTTTGGACTTATTGTTGCGGCTAGGCATGCTTCGCATAAAGCTCTCTGGGACCCTCTGACTGCCGAAGCACGTGCAATATTCATCGGTGTGGTTTTTGTCATGGAGAGAGGCTGGAAGTCCATCGTCGTTGAATCGAACTGCCTCATGGTTATCAACGCTCTTCACACAACGGATATGGGTTTCCAATCTTTCAGCCCTCTGGTTCTGAAGATTCGGTCTTTGCTCCACCACTTTGTGACTTGTTCTTTCTCCTTTGTCAAAAAAGAAGGGAATAAAGCAATTCACTTTTTGGCGACTTGAGGTCTCTCTGATGTTTCTCATACTTGGTTGCAAGATTTTCCTTTTTTGATGTTTTCTCTTGTACTCTCGGGCTTTTGTCCCTTGAATTAAATTTCTCTCCTTTGTCAAGAAAAAAAGAAGAATATTTGAAGATGTCTATAAATAAGAGATTGAGAAAGATCATAACTGATATTGAACAACAATGATATAGACTTCGCAAACACGATCACAATGGTCCTACTACTGCAATTCTTGAGAAAGCTTCATCATGTCGGGATTTATCATTCAATGTGATCGAGCGGCTACAAGCATTCAAGCTATATCTATCACAATTTGGTTTTGTGTTGTTGCATTATATTTTCTTCATCTTTTCAATTATGGTGTAATTGTTATTGGTTTATACTTTTCTCTCACGAAAGTAAGTTTTGTATTGATTTTACCTTCATAAAAGGCACTTGTTTGTAATCGGGTTGTGACTCCCCCATAAAAGTCAGATTGTGTGTCAGTCGTGCTTCCACTATAAATGATAAGGTGTAATTGGGTTACTACTCCCCTTCAAAAGTAAGATTGATTACTGTGTATCACAACTCTTAAAGAGTAGAGGGTCGTGAATAGTTTATATAAGATTTTTGTGATCTGAACCATAATAAAAATTGTATATATCACAATTTGGTTTTGTGTTGTTGCATTATATTTTCTTCATATTTTCAATTATGGTGTAATTGTTATTGGTTTATACTTTTCTCTCACGAAAGTAAGTTCTGTATTGGTTTTACCTTCATAAAAGGCACGTGTTTGTAATTGGGTTGTGACTCCCCTATAAAAGTCAGATTGTGTGTCGGTTGTGCTTCCACTATAAATGATAAGGTGTAATTGGGTTACGACTCCCCTTCAAAAGTCAAATTGATGAGTCCTTATCATAACTCTTAATGAGTAGAGGGTCGTGAATAGTTGATATATGATTTTTGTGATCTGAACCATAATAAAAATTGTTTGTGCTCTCATTTACTTTCAACATTTTGTTTTGATTTTTATTTCAGTTAATTCGTCCCTCATCTAGAGTATTGGGTATCTATTCATCAGGGACTATCAATTGAAACCAAAATAACATGAAATTTAAATTTACATTTTTCATTAGAACGGTTGTTTATGAGAAATGTGTTTAACTTGGATTCTAGAAATAGGAATGACAACGAGAATCCATTAAGTAGGTACTCTACACTACTTGTCTCGGTTAAATAGGGTTTTTATAGTGCTTAATCGAGATTTTATAAGGTTGGTACAGTGAATTCAAAACTTGATTAATATTCAAA
Source organism: Viscum album (assembly GCA_963277665.1). Lineage (NCBI taxonomy): Eukaryota > Viridiplantae > Streptophyta > Magnoliopsida > Santalales > Viscaceae > Viscum > Viscum album. The sequence goes on from OY728125.1 coordinate 386,722,995, forward strand.
CGGGATTAGAGTGGTAGTTTTATGATCCCATAAATCCAAATCCGATTAAATTTATTAACTATGTATTTTTAAATAATAGCTAAATTATAAAACATATTTATTCATTCTGATTTCAATTCATATTAAATTTATAAAATGTTTTTATATATAAATCCAATTAAATTAATTGTCATTAGTTCATTAACTGCATATTTTTAAACGATAATAAAAACTTATAAACGGATATTTAAATGAATTATGATAGTTAAATGGACATTTTAAAATATAATAAGATAGAGGTAATGAATTTAAAAAATAAATAGATGAATTATAAACAGGTTTGGATTTAAAAAAATATATATATATTTAAAATATGCCATGTCCAAATAGTCATTCTATAATATCAAGGGGGCGGTGATTAAACGTGATGGGAGGAGGCTCCCGCGGGGTTGAACGAACTCAAAAAGAGCAACGCGGAATTGGAAAGGCAAGCCGGGTCGGGCAGAAAGTGACAGCCACGTGGTGGGCGGGCCCCCACAATAGCCGCCTCCGGATCGCGACTGACGGTCGAAGCCGGGGCCCCGAGGAATATACCCGTTTTAGCCCATCAAATCAGCGACTTCGGGCCCATTGGGGGTCCGATTCTAGGCTGGGGCGGTTATTACGGGGGCCCATCATGGGGGGGTCGGGGCACCACGCCAAGCGAGAGCCATTCCGCGTTCCATCGCGTCATTCGCGTGCTTTACCAATAGTTTCCACCTAGTTGTTCAAATTCAGTTAAATCGATTACAAATTGATTTTAATTTCACTTAAATTATTATATGCACAAATACCCGACCCGATTATATCTGGTGAGGGTCTTGGATAATCGGGTTTTTATAAAATTATGCAATTAAATTTAAACCAATAACAAATTGAATTAACTAGCGCCCTTTTCAAAAATTATGTCCAACGCCATACAAATTAACAGGCGAAGAACAATAATTCATTCTATCTCACCTCTAATAATGTGAAGCTTTATCAGATTAAAAATAAAATAAAAAATCCAAAAAATATTTGTTATTAGAAAAAAAAAACAAATGTAAAAGAATCGACAATAAAGGTATATATATATATATATATATATAAACAGTAAAACACCAGTTTAAAAAAATGATGATAAAATGCATGTTTCATAAAAAAGCAATAAACAACACTAAGCATAAATATAACACATTTTATTTTAAAACTAATAAAAATACAAAACATATTTCATGCATTAGTTTATATACAAAGTTTCATGCCCCTTGCAGGCGGTTGCGATGGCAAGGGGTTAGGGGTTTGGAGCGGCGGTCGCAGGGTCAAGAGTCCTCGGGCCACATCTTTTTAGTGTGCGTGGAACCACCCTTGACGGGTGTAATAAAATATTTACATAAAAAAATTATAAAAAAATATAGGAGCCATCTTAATGTAAAAAAAAACATGCAACTGTCGCAATGATAAAAAAAAGTGTATCGATACAAAGAAAACCATAAAGTTAATGGTGTACGAAAAATCATAAATGAGCATATCCATATTTTTTCCTACATTTTATGTTATAATATTTTTTTCATTAAGTAGTTTATTTTTTTATTGTATTTTATAACAATATTCAATTGGATTAACATCATTCTTTGTTAAAAAAATTTCATTTATCTATCAAATACAAATTATACCATATTAAAAGGGCGGCCAAATACAAATTATTCACACAAATGTACAAATAGAGTTTTGAGCACGAGGTTTTTATTTGTGCTAAAAATGTACTGATGGTGCAAGTACATTCAAAATCTGGTTGCTTTTATCATCGTCGGATAAAGTGTTCATAAAAGCATCATTTATCATCGGCAGATTTTTTAAACTAGGTTTTTAATTATTTTTTTTACAAAACAGGATAGAGTTGGGAGTATTTTCAAAAAAGGGTCTGGAGAAGCGTGAACCACGTTCACACTTCTCCCCTCGCTAGGAAGCGTGAACGGGGTTCACGCTTCCTGTGCGAATTTTCTGAAGGAAAAGTGAACCTCATTCATCGTTCCTTCAGAATTTTTAAAATTGAAAATATTACTATATATAAATAGATATCTAAGTAAAAATTAAAAAATATTAACAAAAGGAAATAAAAATTAATTAAAAAGTAATACATACTAATTAAATAAAAATAAATATTAATTAAAAATTCGTTAATATTATAAAATATCAATAAAAATTAATTAATATTAAAAATATTAATAAACATTAAATACATATTCATAAATATTGACAATACAAATAAATATTAATAAATATTGATTAAATATTAATGAATATAAACAATTGTAAATAAATATTAATAAATATAAATAAATAGTAAAAAATGGTAAAAAAATATTAATAAATATTAACTAATTTGTCACGACCCGTCCGTCAGGGCTCGTGTCGCGACTACCCCAAGCCTGCCTCCCAAAGGTCAGAGGCTGACACTAGCGCCAAAGACAATAACCTGCAAGTGAGAGACATTTGTCGAGTACCTGTACACATGCACACTCACAACTCCAACCCACAAAGCTGAAAGGGAAAACATGTATGCCACTAAAACAACCATTGAGAGTATAAAGTACAAGGTGAAAGTAAAGGGGACATAACACAAGCCCAACAAAGACAAGCTGAAAACAAGTACAAAAGCCTCAAAAAAGTCCATCTGCGGAAAACCCTACCTGAAGGGTCGGTGAAGAGTATTTGTCAAAAGTTGTAGAAGTACGTCTCACCTGTCTAACCTCACTAGGCGCCGCTTGGTCCTGGGCCACCAAAGTTTCCGTCAAGACGTCGCACGTCTGCACAAGACATGACACGTGCAGGCGGAGCCCATGCAGAGGTGAGTAACCAATATTGAGAAGAGACCCCAAACCACAAAGAAAAACCACAAAGGAAAAGATACACACGAAGCAAATGACAGCTCACACTGGTACAACCTAAAGCATAGAAAGCACGTTCATTAGTCGTAAAACTGAACATTTTGTACTGTTGAGGGACTCATCTTTGATGAGTCACTGAGGTCTGTCGGGCCATTGAGGTCTGCTCGTTTGTCGGGCCACTGAGATCCGCACGACTATTCGTCGGCCGGGCCACTGAGGTTTGAACAACTATTCGTCTGATTCCAGAAGAATTTACTCCTCAAGTCATCGGTCATAACTCAACCTCCATGTAAACTCACTTGGAGTATATCGAAAGGACCGCTCCGTCGTGAGGGTCCCAACGCCGCAAACGGTTCGTCAATCAGACGTACGATTTGCGGGTTATGACTATTTCACTGAAAAGGGGCCAGTTGGGTTTGGGACCGGCCCGAACCGATCCAGATCCGACCCGACCCGTTGGGCTGCCTCCTCTTGCCCAACCCACTGTGAGCGGGCCGACCTGCTCCAACCGAGATGCGGCAACGAGCCACCTCTTCTGAACACCCCACGGGTCGCCGCGGGGTCTGCCACCTACGCCGTCCTGCTGGAACGCGACCCTCCAGCCGCGGGACGCCGTGCGGCTGTTGGGTCTGCATGCGCCCCCGCCGCCGGCCAGCTTTACTGCATGTGGCTTCTGCTACGGGCCCCCTTCTCATTGTCGCACCGCACCGCCTCCGAACAGTCGCGGCCTGTTGGCCGCGACCTCCTCCACTGGTGTCGTGGCCCCGCATCGCCGCGAACCACTAGCTGCGACCTCCTCCACTGCGGCGTGCTGCCGACCTTTGAGTTGGCGGCCCCATGTCGCCGCGACCTCCTGCTGCGGCATCTGTCTGCTGCCACCGTGATCCGCCACCATGTTGCAATCATTGAGTTGTTGCGGCAACGAAGATTGAAGAAACAAATAGTGGGGGGGGGAGGCTTACATGAACACCCTAGGTGGACGGATCATGCCTTGTTCGTGTTGGTTTTGATCCGTCCACGTAAGAATTTAATGGCGGCTAAATGAAGATTTAAATCAAATCACAGGTTCAACATGGTTCCATTTTCCCAATGTTTTACCCCAAAATCAAACCCATCCCGCAAGAACAACGACCCGCATATCAACCTGTTAGTGGGTTGATCTGCATTCATTGTTTAGGAAGAAAGAACGAGGAAATCTAATTCACAAAGAGCAAACCCCTACCTGAAGTTGGATCGTTCGTTGACGATGATTGGTGCCGTTGCATTCGTAGTTCCACGATCTGTCATTGGCGGCCGTTCGTCGATCGTCGTTCACCAACGCCAAAGCTCCAACCATTCATAGTGATTCTCCAACATGCCAACGATCAGCGCTTGGTCAACCCATTAAAGATAGAAAAACACATTTCTATGACGTTGTGTTGCAGCGTCGTTACGCTGTTTCATTTAAGAAAAAACGTTTTGGTTACGCCCGGGTGACAATGATGTTATGTTGCAACGATTTTGAAATTCAAATAAAATAAACTTTAAGGTTTATTTTATTTTCCTTAAGAAAAATCTTTTTTTTTATTTTTCTTTAAAAGCCAAAACCTAACTTTTTTCCTCGACTCGCGTCGGTCGAGGTTAAGTCCATTCTTAGGTAAAGTCGTCGTTCCGGACGCAATCATGCCTTCAGATTTTTAATCCGGGCACCCGTTTAGAAGTTTCCAAAACCGCTTACATGTGTTATTTTAAATGAAAAATGGGGGTACTGAGCACGAATCTAAGCCTCCCGCTCCCAAGTGCTCTCCTGGAGATTCCCGTACTGCCATCGAACGCGCACCATAGGAATCAACCGTCCATGAAGGATTCACTCCTGTCGATCCTGAATCTCTACCAGGAACTCTGCAAACGTTGCCCCATCGTCGATGTCCAACTCGCCTCAGTCAATGACGTGCGACAAATCATGGACATACTTCCTCAGATGTGAGATGTGGAAGACATTATGCACCCGATGCATCTGTGGGGGGAGAGCTAAGCGGTATGCCACCTCGCCAACTCTGCTCAGAATCTGAAAAGGGTTGATGAATCTCGGAGATAATTTTCAGCCTCGGTGAAATCTTCGCAATCCCCATCGAGGTGAGATCCGAAGGAACACATGGTCTCCCTCCTCCAACTCCTAGGGCATTCGTCTCCTATCAGTATAAGATTTATGTCGGCTCTGTATAGTCCTCATCCGCTCCTGGATGACCCGCACCTTCTCGGTGGTAGCCCATACCAACTCTGGACCCATGAGTGCTGACTCTCCTGGGTCTGTCCAGTATAACGGTGATCTGCATGGTTTACCATAAAGCGTCTCGAACAGTGCCAAACCAATGGTGGAGTGGTAGATGTTGTTGTACGCAAACTCCACCAGTGGTAGGTGATCCTCCCAACCGCGACCGAAGTCCAAGATGCAAGCACGAATCACGTCCTTTAAAACCTGGATGGTCCTCTCCGTCTGACCATCTGTCTGGGGGTGGAAAACCATATTCAAACAAAGTTGAGTCCCAAAAGCCTCTTACAATCCCTTTCACAACCGGGATGTAAAGCGTGTGTCTCGATCTGAGACTATCATCGATGGGACTCCGCGGAGTTGAACTATCTCCTGCACGTAGAGGCGTCCCAAGCCCTCTATTGAACCCTACTCCTGGATGGGTAGGAAGTGAACCGACTTAGTGAGTCGATCAACGATCACCCAGATGACATTGTTCCCCCTAGATGTGCGAGGTAAACCCGTCACGAAGTCCAGAGAGATACCATCCCACTTCCACTCCAGCACCTCAAGTGGCTGAGTCAAGCCTGCTGGAACCTGATGCTCAGCCTTCACTTGCTGACAAGTGAGGCACCGAGAAACGAACTCCGCCACTGCCTTCTTCATCCCCGACCACCAGTACTATCGTCTGAGATCTTGGTACATCATTGTCACTCCTGGGTGTACCGCCAAAGGGGAGGTGTAGAACTCCCTTAGAACATCCTCACGTGACGCCACTTGTACAATAGTGCGCCCTCTGAAAAGGATGGCGTGCTCCCCGCCTATCAAAAATTCGTTAGGAACTTGTCTTGAAGATAAATGAGCACGTTGGGCCTCGCAGTCAACATCCACAAGTTGTGCCTCCCTAACTCGCTGTAAGAGTGGGGTAGTGACAACCATTGACTGTAAATAAGCCGCTCTATCACCATCCACAAAGGATATTTGCATCGCAGCTAAATTCTCCGACGCCTCACTCAACAACTGCAAACCGGATCTCCTACTGAGCGCATTCGCCACCACCTTCCCTTTCCTAAGAGTATAGACTATCTCTAAGTCATAGTCCTGAAGGAACTCTAGACACCACCACTGCCTCAACTTTAGGTCCTTCTAGGAGAAGATATGCCTGAGACTTTTGTGATCGGAGTAGACGGTAAACCACTCACCCATTAAGTAGTGCCGCCACATTTTCAAATCAAAGACCATTGTTTCTAGCACCAGGTCGTGTTTCGCGTAGTTCTGCTCGTGCTGCCTCAACTATTGTGAACCGTAGGTGATCACTGATTTCCCTTGCATCAAGACACAACCCATTCTGGTCCTTGATGCATCATAGAAAACTACACACCCAATGCCCTCCTCTGGTATTCTCAAGACGGGGGCACTCGTCAGTCTCTGCTTCAGCTCCTGAAAACTCTACTGGCATCTCTTTGAACACACGAAGGGTTGTCCCTTCCATGTCAAAGCTGATAAGGGTGATGCTACCCTAGAAAAGTCAGTCACAAACCTTCAGTAGTATCCATCCAAACCCAAGAAGCTCTGCACCTCAATCACGCTCTTAGGTGGCTCCCAAGCAAGCATCACGTCTATCTTTGCTGGAACCACTGCAACTCTAGCCTCTGATATAACATGTCCTAGAAAGTGGAGTTCCCGAATCCAAAACTGACACTTTGAGAACTTCCCATAAAGCTGGTTCTCTCAGAGTGTATCCGGGACTATCCATAGGTGTGTCGCGTGCTCCCCCTCGGACGCTGAGTACACCGGGATGTCATCAATAAAGACCATGACAAAATGGTCGAGGTAAGGCTAGAAGATCCTATTCATGAGTCCCATGAACACTGGTGGGGCATTGTTCACTCCGAAAGGCATCACCAAGAACTCATAGTGGCCATACCGACATCTAAAGGTTGTCTTTGGTACATCCTCATCCCATACACGAAGCTGATGATAGCCTGATGGGAGATCTATTTTCGAGAACCATCTCACTCCCTTCAGCTGATCAAAGAGGTCATCAATCCTCGATAGTGGATACTTTCACCTAGTTCAGGCGCCGAATGTCCACGCACAACCTCAAACTCCTGTCGACCTTCTTGGAAAACAATACTGGGGCTGCCCACGGTGAAACACCAATCCTCATGAATCCCTTCTCCTGTAAGTTCTTGAGCTACACTCTCAACTCACGAAACTCTGTGGGATCCATCCGATATGCTGGTGTGGATATCAGTGTCATCCTGGGGTACAAATCAATGTAGAAGCCTACCTCTTTGCGAGGAGGTAATCCCGAAACATCTACTAGAAAGACGTCTTCATACTCATCCAACACTATAGGAAAGTGATGACTCTTCTCGTCCACTGCACTATGGGTGAGGCTAGCCAACTGGTAAGTGACTAGCTGCAACCTCCTCTGAGAAAGTCTGTCCTATGCCGCAAGCACTCCCTTCTCGCCAGTGAAGGAAAACCTGGTCCCATCTCTATGGATACACTACACTCTACATCTAAAGCTGTCGATCTGAGCATGAATTGTGGATAACCAATCCATACCCAGGATGACGTCGTAAGGCCTTGACGCCGCTACTAGGAGATCTCAACTGAAACTTTCACCTCCCAGAGTAAGCTCACACTTCCAACACTAGTGTTTGATCATTGAATCCCTTCCCATAGGAGTCTCCAATCGTAAGGGTCGAGCCAACGACTCCACCGAAATCTCCAAGCTCCAAACAAGGTATCTATAAAGGAAAGAGTGACTAACACTTGTGTCTATAAGAACTAAAACTAAGATGAAGAAGACACAGATCATACCTATAATTATCTCTAGAGCACCGTGGTTATAGGCCTCCATCACCTGTAGCTGGCGTTACCCCTATCACCAGCTCTCGGAGCCCGTGGTGGACCACCTGGGGATAGTGGTGGTAGCACATCAAACCTCCGCCCATCGTCTACTGCTCTACTAGTTACCCTACCACATCCTCCGTCCTGCAGACCGCCTCTCTCAAACCTCTACCTCTGCATCGGCAGTCCCTCAACTGTATCTCGATTTTCAAAGTGGCGAGTCAGGCAATTGCGATCCATGCACCCCTTCCCGCCACATGAGTAGCACATAATACCCCTCAGACAACTCCCTATGCCCTAGGGGTCTTGTACAGCTGATCCTACATCCTAGGGTCGCCCCCCAAAACACCTGGCTTTCATGGGCCCCTGTGTCTGCTGCCTGCTACCCACAGCTGAAGACTCTACCGCCCAGGGTCTACTGGTAGCTCATGTTACTGGAACCTGCTCTGCTAAGAAGCTCTCCACGAGTAGGGATCTCTCCAGCACCCCAACTTGAGTAGAAATTCTAAGTGATACCATGGACACACTGATCTCCTGGCATAGTCCTTACTCAAAATCTTGAGCCCTAAGAACGGGACTCGCACCATGTTTGTGGAGTAGCGAGAAAGCTTGGTGAATCTCACCGAGTACTCCTCCACTATCATGCCACCCTACTGTAGGTGCAAAAAATCTTGTATGCACGCTGAGCGTAACGTCACTGGAAAGAACTACTCTCTGAAGAGGTACTCAAAGTCTATCCAGGTGAGGGTCACCTCATCGTACGTCTGGATCGTCAAACTCCACCATCTTCCCGCTGATCCATGAAGAAGGATGGCAGCTAAGATCACCATCTAGTCGAGAGGCATACTCACTAGTCAGAAGACTCACATAACTGCCTCGAGCCAATCCTCTACCACCTGGGGGTCAGTCTCACCCCTAAACCTGGGAAGTCTTTACCTTTGGAACTCATTTAAGGCACTAAGCCTATGTGTGTCCTCTACCTGTTGCGCCGGTAGCAACTGCTGACAAACGAGTGGTGGCAACGTTGGTGCATCTCCCAACGGGGCCATCTCCAATACCGGTCCTTGTACTGATGCCTCATCATTGGGCGTACCATCCTTATAGTCATGAACTGGAATCCTCATTAGATGTCTACATGGAGACATCCTGAAATAGATCAAGATAAACCATGATCAATAGGTTATACCTGGTGAACTGACTCAAGGGCACGAGGAAACACACAAAATCCTATATGATGCATGCAACCAGTGGTTTCATGTACTGAGTCAAAAAAAAGAATCCAGGATCCTGATGTATGGATACATCGGCCACCGCACCAATACTAGACTCTTCGAGCCTGAAATTTGAACTCGAAACATTCAACACTATTACCCCAAAACAAAAAAAACCACAGACTCTCGGTCTTTAAGCATCCCCTAGGGCCCATGCCACGACTACTCCAAGCCTGCCTCCCAAAGGTCAGGGGCTGGAGACTAGCACCAAAGGAAATAAACTGCAAGCGGGATGCATTTTCCGAGTACCTATACACACGCACACTCACAAACCCAACCCACAAAGCTGAAAGGGAAAACATGTATGCCACTAAGACAACCACAGAGAGTATAAAGTACAAAATGAAATTAAAGGGGAAAAAATACAAGCCCAACACAGACAAGATGAAAATAGAAAAGTAAAAAGGCCTCTAAAAAGTCTATCTGTAGAAAACCCTACCTGAAGGGTAGGTGAAGAGTAGCTTCTGGAAGCTGTAGAAGTACGCCTCACTTATCTAACCTCACTGGGCGCCGCCTAGTTCTGGGCCACCAAGGTCTCTGTCAAGATGTCGCTTGTTTGTAAAAGACACAACACGTGCAGGTGGAGACCATGTAGGGGTGAGTAACATAATACGCAGTAGGGACCCCAAACCACAAAGAAAGACCACAAAGGAAAAGATATACACGTAGCAAATGATAGCTCACACATGTACAACCTAAAGCATAGAAAGAAAGTTCATCAGTCGTAAAGCTAAACATTTTGTACTGCTGAGGGACTCATCCCTGATGAGTTAATGAGGTTTGTAGGGTCATTTTGGTCCACTAGTTTGTTGGGACACTGAGGTCTGCTCATCTGTTCATCTTTCGGGCCATTGAGGTCCGCATGGTTACTCGTCTGCCAGGCCATTAAGGTTCGCACGACTATTCATCTACCGGGCCACTAAGGTCCGCAAGGCTATCCATCTGTCAGGACACTAAGGTCAGCACAACTATTCATCTGTTAGGACACTAAGGCCCGCACGACTATTTGTCTATTGGGTCACTGAGGTCCGTACGACTATTTGTCTTCCGGGCCAATGAGGTCTGCACGACTATTCGTTTGATTATGGGAGAATCGACTCCTCAAGTCAACAATTATAAATCAACCTCCACATAAACTCACTTGGATTATATCGAAAGTACTGCTCTTCCACGTGGGTCCCAAATCCACAAACGGTTTGTCAATCAGACGTACGTTTTGCGAGTTATGACTGTTTTATTAAAAAGGGGCCGGTTGGGTCTAGGTCTGATCTAACCTGACCCTGTAGGTTCCAGGCGCAGCGAAAGCATGGTTGGGACGACACCCAAATTTAATTTTTACCATGATCAATGATTATTCTAGGATTAATACAACGGTGAATGCCAGTATTCATGGAATATAATCAAAGATTTAGATAAAAAAGGTGCCAGATCCAAGAGAGAAAGAATCTTGCACATCATGTTTATAATTAATCTAATTAATTTTATAAAGAAAAGAATACTTGGATATTTAATAATTTCTTAGTTGATGATGTTCACCATCCAGAATGACCCTTCTATGTTGTCTCGTTGCGATTGTGAGGATTCAAACCAAAATCCCTCTAGCGGTGATCCACACGTGCTCCGATGACCTCCGATCGACACCACTAATTCTCTGGGTACTAGTGCAGCAAAGCGAGTGTCTTGTGTCAGACATTCTTGATCGCCTATTCTTCAGTATTGAAGAATGTCTCCCATTCTTGAGAGGGGATAGGAGAGGATTCGAGGGAGAAATTATTTTGGCTCAACAATTCTCAATCCACCGGTAATTCCATACTTGGCACAATAGACGTACCTGTCTATTTATCAACATGGGGCTTCAGTTACAATATTTAATTGCATAAAAATAATTAAATACATTCATAACCTTAGAGAAAACCTATGATCTTAATAATAATATCACGTCATTATTTATGGTGCACCAACTTGCACAAAACAGAATTAAAATTTAAAATTCCATGTCACAAAATAATGAAAGTGTTATTATTATTTTAAATTGTGCCAACTAGTTAAATAATTATTTACCATCTTGCAAATAATTATTTTACTACTGGACTGGCCTTGGTCTGCTCGAACTCCTCTTCCATTTATTGAGCACCTAAATAAATAAATAAATAATTTATTCTCTTAAATAAATATTTCATTTAAAAACTAATAAATAAATATTTATTAAATGTTAAATAAAATAAATAAATAAATTTTAATCACAATATGGTGAATAAATATTTATTTAATTTATGTGATCATTTTAACCTGAATAGAATTATTCCACGGTCTTGAGAATAATATTTATTCCATTAATTAAATTCAAATAGAATTTAATCAAGACCACAAGAAACACTTAGTGTGTGACCCTCTAGGATTCTTTCTCATTGGAATTAGGCGGGATTGCCTAAAATCCAAGAGTACTATCTAGAAACGGGTCAAGGCACCCAAGAGAAAGAACTTAAAGTCACAATGACAACATCCACATACGAACACTCACTGTGTAATATAATCCTTTTGTCTCAATATCTAATCAAGAAGGTTTCATGATAGTGTCATCAACCTATATGCTTGATACGTCATTCTTTGACTACCTGAAATAAACCTATCATTACGCCATGGCCATAGAATTTCACGTGACAGTTCTATTTCAATCAAAGGGATAAGATACCAAATTCCATAAATAGAAGGGAAAAATCCTTCATCGAATTATCTATTAATAACATTCCACTCGTGAGGCACCCGATGTACCCTACTTCCCACCAACATATGGTGTGACAGTTTTTGTCAGTAAATCAAAGTGCACGAGTCATGACACGTATTAATGATAATCTTAAAGTCTAAGAACCATTACATACACTCGTAGATAGAAATATATGATGATACCAAAACATGTGGAATTCCTACTGGCAGGTCTATTATCATAATCTTCCATCTTAGAGATTACCAAATGCGAACTTCATGAGAGGAAGTCTCATATGCTTATGAGTACTCGCACTTAACAGTATGTATACTATGTGTCCCATCATAGTATGTCATCCAAACACAAAACTATACTTAAGAATAATGTTATAGCATTTCAAGGTTCTCATCATAGCAGAGAACTACCACGACCTTATCAACGCAACAAATACTCTAGGACATTATTACATCATAGTCATGAAGAACAATGAACAATATGTAATAAGATGTTTAATATTTAAATAAAATAATATCCATGTAATTAAAGTACAAACAGTTGGTTCTAGGATACTAACTCTAATAGGCCCGGGGTCTACCGACCCGAATCTGACCTGGCCCAGACCGGCCTGCTGGGTCACCCGCCTCCTTCTGCTCGGCCCGCTGTGAGCGGGCCGACCTGCCTTATCCAAGATACGGTGGCGAGTCGTGTCTCCCGAACACTCCATGGGTCACCGCAGGGTCCGCCATCACCGCGATCCAGCTGGACCGTGACCCTCCAGCCGCGTGATGTGACACAATTTCCATGTGACATGCCACGACTTCCACGTTCTCATGGGCCACCGCCCGCAGCTTCCGCTGCGGGCCCCCTTCTCGCTGTCGTAGTGCGCTGCCCACACGATGCCTCTGCACTGCCGCGACCTCCTCCAAATGACATAGAGCCCAGCCGACGCCATGGTCCCGCACCGCCGCAATCTCCTCCGCTGCGGTGTGCATTGCCTTTCGCATGTGGCCGCTGCTGCATGCCATAACCACCTTCGTCGTCGACCTTCTAGCTAGAGGCCTTATGTCACCGCGACCTCCTGCCATGGTATTCGTCCGCTGCCGCCACGATCTGCCACCATGTTGCGATCATTGAGTTGTTGCGGCGATGAAGATCAGAGAAACAAAGAATGGGGGGTGGGGGGGCTTACATGAACACCCAAGGTGGATGGATCACGCCTTGTTCGTGTCAGACATGATCCGTCCACGTAAGAATTTAAGGGTGACTAAATGAAGATTTAAATCAAATCATAGGTTCATCATGGTTCCATTTTCCTAATGTTTTACCCCAAAATCAAACCCATACCATAAGAACAACGACCCGTATATCAACTTGTTAGTGGGTTGATCCGTGTTCGCTGTTTAGGAAGAAAGAACGAGGAAATCTAATTCACAAAGAGAAAACCCCTACCTGAAGTTGGATAGTTCGTTGGTGATGATCGGTATCGCTGCGTTCGTCGTTCCACGATCCGTCATTGGTGGCCGATCATCAATCGTCCTTCGCCATCGCCAAAGCTCCAACAGTTCAGAGTGATTCTCCAATGTGCCAATGATCGATGCTTGGTCAACCCATTAAAGATAGAAAACACATTTCTGTTACGTTGTGTTGTAGCGTCGTTACACTGTTTCATTTATGAATCAACGTTTCAGTTGTGCCCGGGTAGCAATGTCGTTATGTTGCAACGATTTTGAAATTCAAATAAAATAAACTTTTAGGTTCATTTTATTTTCCTTAAGAAAAATATTTTGTTTTATTTTTCTTAAAAAGTCCAAAAACTAACTTTTTACCTCGACCCGCGTTGGCCGAGGTTAAATCCATTATTAGTTAAAGTCGTCATTCCGGATGCAACGATGCCCTCATATTTTTAATCGAGGCACCTATTTAGAAGTTGCTAAAACCGCTCATGTGTGCAATTTTAAATGAACTTAAAAAAAGTTCAAACACTTATTCTGGGCTCATCGGGCCTCAGAATCAAGTGTTGTCTAAGCGTCTGGTCTCAAAATAATCCCATATAATTAAAAAAAATTACATGGAATTTCCGAGACATTACATAATTATTCACAAATATTAATTAAATATTAATAAATATTCAAAAATATTCAAAAATACTAAAAAAATATTAATAAATTCAATAAATATTAACAAATATTAACAAATATTAAATAAATATCCATAAATATTAATTAAATATTAATCAAATATTAATTAAATAATCATGAAAAGTAATAAAATTTTATTCATATTCATAAATACTCATAAATATCAATAAATATAAATAAATATAAATAAATATAAATAAATATAAATAAATATAAATAAATATAAATAAATATTAATTAAATAATAAAAAATATAAATTAAATACAAAAAAATATTAATAAATAGCAACAAAATATATTTCAACATTTATAAGTATTTATAAATATTAATTAAAAATTAATAAACATAAAATCAATATAATTAAATATTCATGAATATTAATAAATATCAATTAAATATTAATAAATATTTAATAAATATTCATAAACTTTAATAATTTTTTCAACAAGTTGAGTGTCAAGCCCTCTTTTATTAGGAGTATATAAATATTAATTAAATATTAATGAAAATTAGTAAATATTAATTAAATATTAATAAATGTTAAATAAATGTTAATAAATGTTAATAATTATTAACAATTGTTAATAAATAATATTTATCCATTAAATAATTATTCATAAATTTTATTAATATAATTAAATATTAATATTTATGAATATTTATTAACATGTAGTAACATTTAATAACATTTATTAATATTTATGAATATTAATTAATATTTTGTCATATTTAATGTTATTTATTTAATATTCATGAATATTTATTTAATACTTATTTATTATTTATTAATATTTATTTAAATTTATTAATATTTAGTTAATATTTATTAATATTTAGTTAATAAGTATTAATATTAATTTATAAGCCTAAATATTTAATTATTATTTATTAATATTTTTTTTTAAAATTTATTAATTTTTAATTAAAATTTAAAAATATTTAAAAATATTAAAAATCATTTCATTATTATTTATTAATATTTTCTAGTATTTTATTTATATTTAAGAATATTTAATTAAAATGTATTAATAATTATTATTTTTATTGACATTTATTAGAATTTATTAATATTTGATTAATATTTATCAGTATTTATGATTTTTAAATAATTTTTATTAATTTTTTTGTGAATATTTGACTAATATTTTAATTAATATTTATATATATTTATTTAATATTTATTAAGATTTATTAAGATTTATTGGTATTTATTAATATTTTTTATTATTTTTGAATATTTATGAATATTTATTAATGTTTAATTAATATTTGTGAATAATTAATTAATATTAATTAATATTTTATTACTATTTTTTACTATTTTTTTATATTTATTAATATTTATTTACATTTGTTTATATTCATTAATATTTATTAATATTTAATCAATATTTAGGAATATTTATTTAATATTTAATCAATATATATTAATATTTATTGTTATTATCAATATTTTTGAATATTTATTTAATGTATATTAATATTTTTTAATATTTATAAATATTTAACTAATTTTTATTAATATTTTATAAATATTAATGAATTTTTAATTAATATTTATTTTTATTTAATTAGTATTTATTACTTTTTTATTACTTTTTATTAATATTTATTTTAATTTTTAGTTAGATATATATATATATATATATATATATATCTATATATATAGTAATATTTATAATTTAAAAAATTCTAGAGGAAGAGTGAACGGGGTTCGCTCTTCCTTCAAAAAATTCGCATAGGAAGTGCGAATCTTGTTCACGCTTCCTCGCGAGGGGAGAAGTGTGAATGGGGTTCACGCTTCTCAAGACCCCGTTTTGAAAATACCCCCAACCCTATCACGTTTTGTATAAAAACAAACAAAATTAAAAACCTTGTTTAAAAAATTTGCCTTTATCATTGCTAATAATAAAAAAAATTTGTCATCATTTTTTTACCACTCACAAATGCTATCTTTATTGGCGCTAACAACATTTTTTTTAAATAATTTTCATTTAACTGTCAAATGAAAATTATACTATATTAAAAGGTATATAAATAAAAATTATTCACCCACAAACATACAAATAGAGTTTTGAACACGATATCCCACAGATCGAGCTTTTATCTGCGCTAAAAAATGCATTGATGTTCTAAACATCTTTAAAATCCAGTCGCTTTAATCAGTGCTAGAGAAAGCGTAGATAAATACACCTTTTATCAACGCTAAAAAAACACTGATAATATGTGGTTTTTATCAACGCTAAAAAAAGAATTAATAAATCTGGCCTTTTATCAGTTCTTTTTTTAGCATAGATAAAGGTACTCTCTCGGTGCTTTTAGCTAGCGCTGATAATAATATCCCCTTTATCAATGATTTTTTAACACTGATAAAGGACAACGCTAAATAAACACAATTATGTAGTAATGTCTCTCATATGTTAGCCAAGATTATAACCAATTGTAATAGTCTAGGTATTCAAGTGAGGTAATCGAATCTAAGTTCAGTCTGATCATGTGTAATTGGGCACGTTTGTGACGTCAGAGGGGTCTATTCACTACTGCTGATAAGACTTTTATCAGTGTGTAAAACATTTTTATCAACTCTTTAAAAGCACTGATGATGCGATCACAGTTGTTAACTTTCAACTTTTATTAGTACTAAAAAACATGCTGATAAACACATTTGTTATCCATGCTAGTTTTAGCATTGATAAAAGCTATGTCAACTGCTGCGATATGACCCTACATGAATAGTACATTGTAATAGTCAATATCAGTCCAAAAGCAACATTTATATTGCAACAATTCAAATATTTTTATATAATAAACAATATATTTACATTGTAACATTTAAATACAAAATAAATCTACATTAAAAAATTCCAATACACTACAATCACATTTAATATGTAAAATTATGTATAAACAATTACAATTTCTAAACAAATCAAAAAAATTAACCCGACTCATAGGAGATCATCTCTATGGATCAACCCAACCCCATAGAAACGAAGAGTGTACTTGAAATAAATAATAAGGTTTATTTTAGTAATATTAAATAAATAAATAAATAAAAACTAAATTATACAATAATTAATAAATAGAATATAAATAAAATTCATAACATAGTATATAAATAAAATATATTATGAAACATCATAACAATACGAGCATGTTTATTTTGTTTTGAGCGTGTGACACACATTTTGAACAAAAATATGCCATTTTTAAACAGAAAACATTCACTTTTGGTCATACTAGACACACTGTGTGTTAGATTGATATGAGGTTAATTCCTATATGTCTCAAATGAATCCTGAGTTGTTGTCCTAAAGTATCATGAAAATTCAATATATTTTTCTCTGTTTTGAGTATGTGATGTGTGTTTTGAAATGAAATATCACTTTTAAACTATAAAAACATACACTTAGTCACACCAGACACATCATGCGTCAGATCAATGTGCGGTTATTTTCTACACATCATAAATAAATTGTCAATTGTTTTCCTAAAGCATCAAAAAAATTCAAGTGTGTTTGCTCGATTTTGAGTATGTACTGTGCATTTTGAATTGGAATGTCACTTTTAAACTAAACACACACACTTTAAGTTATACCGACCACACCATTTATTAGAATGAAGTTAGATTAATTCATATAGGTCACAAATGAATTAAAGAATGATATCCTAAAATATCATGAAATTTCAAGCACGATTTCTCAGTTTTGAGTATGCAACATGCATTTTGAACAAAAAAGTAACTTTTAAACTAAAAACATGCACTTTCAGTCATACAGGACACATTGTGTGTTAGAATTATGTGTGGTTAATTCCTACATGTTACAAATGGACCGCAGATCATTTTCCTAAAGTATCATGAAAACTTGAGTGTGTTTTCTCAGTTTTGAGCATGTGACATGTCGTTTGAACTTAAATGGCACTTTTAAATGAAAACATTCACTTTCAGTCACATCAGCCACACTGAGTGTTGGATCGGTATGAGGTTAATTCCTACATGTCACAAATTATTTATGAATTGTTATCCTAAATTATCACAATAATTCAAATGCCTTTTCTTAGTTTTGAATATGTGGCACATGTTTTGAATTGAAATGTCACTTTTAAATTGAAAACATTCAATTTAAGTTATACTGGGCACACAGTGTGTCAGATTGATATGCAATCTACATGTCAAAAATGAATCACAAATCAATTTCCTAAAGTATCATGATAATTCGAGCATGTTTACTCGGTTTTTGAGTATATGATGCATGTTTTGAACTTAAATTTCACTTTTTAATTGAAAACACGTGCTTTTAGTCATACTAAACATATCGTGTGTTGAATTTACATGAGATTAATTCTTATAGATGAAAAATGAATCACATATCTTTTTCCTAAAGTATCATGATAATTCATGCATTGTTGCTCGATTTTGAGTATGTGATGTGTGTTTTGAATAAAAATATCACTTTTAAACTAAACACACACACTTTCCATCAGCCAAACTATGCGTCAGATCAAATTATAGTTAATTCATACAGTTCACAAATGAATCATGGATTATTTTCCTAAATCATCAAAACAATTCAAGAAAAGTTTCTTGGTTTTCACTATATGATGCATGCCGTGAACTAAAATTTTAGTTTTAAATAGAAAACACACATCACATGGAAATAAAATAAAAAATTTGAAGATAAATATATTTTCAATAATGAATATAAAGACATACAAATCTGAATAACTTTATCAACTTGTCTAGTGTCTATATAAATATAATATAAAAATTTGAAAAAAACACATCATTAAAATAATAATAATAACAACACACCAATAATTATATTTTTTTATTAACATACCTAATATATACATTTACAGCTATAATGAATTGTATTTTATCTGGTTTTATATTTATAAATGAATTGGGAAAATTTCAAGACTAGGCACGGAGATGGCGTGAGATTCCAAGGCCTGGTGTGCCCGAAATGATAAGGTAAAAATGTTAAGTTTTTAATAAAGCACACAGATGATTTTTCTTTAAAATAGGAATAACTTTTGAATGAGTTCCCAAATCAGAAATCTGAGGGCACCATTGAGATCAGACCAGTGGATTTACCCTACACGTGACTTAACTTTACTCAGGGAAAGTATTCAATGGAAAAACCCGAAAATGGAATAACCGTTAATAAAATAATTAAATAAAATTATTTTATTTTTAAAATTCTAATATATTATAAACAGTAACTTAGATTGGAAATCCTAGATCACTTTTGAGTTTGTAAGGGGGTATTTTCCTTAGGTGAGGTCTAACATCGACCTGTGTGAGTCGACTGTGAAAGTTTGAAATTGGACGTAACCATCATTAAAATATTTTTAATAATTTTTTTATTTGATGCTTCGTTGGTTTATTTTAATTAAAACCTTTTTCAGAAATCTAGGGTTATCGGTATAATCCTAAATTTTCCCTGAGGCAGAGAGAAGAAGACTCTCCCAACGTTTTGGCAAATCAAGATCGAAAATCTAATCGGAGCATGGCGGATCGACGAAAGCCAGTGGATCGAGGATTGGCGATGACAAAAAACACCGTTCTATGTCAATGACTGATCCAACCTCTAGGTAGGGTGGAAATCTATTTGTAATTTATTATCCCTTCTTAGATTCATATGACGAATGCGGACCAACCCACAAATATGTTGATTCGCAGTTTGATTGTTTTTGCGGGACAGATTTTATTACGGAGATTAAAGGGATGATAAATATTTGTGAATATCAGTTGATTATTCTTTGTTAAATCTTATAATATGAAAGGATCAAGGCCAACATGAACAAGGCCAAGATCCATCCATTTAATCATTCATGTGCTTTGTATCTTTCCTCCAATCTCCTGCGTTCCTCGTTCCTCGTCCTTCGTGAAATACGATTGGAGGATCGTTGCACCTTCGATCCGTGGCACAACAATCCAAGATTGGGGATTCAACACTAAAACAACATTACAATGATGTAATGAAGAAGGTGAGGAGAAAATAACCTAAGGAACCAGATCTGGTTAGAGGGCATGATGAACAACAAGACCACTGGCGGGGCAGCCGATGGCGAAGGCAGCACCGACCCGGTAGGGGCGGCCAAGCCAGGTTGGGTGTGGCAGCAATGAGCCGGTGATGGTGGCAGCTAGGTCATGGGCTGACCTAGAAAACCGAGCCACTATGGAATCCTAACGACCCATCAGTTCAGCTCAGACTAATCGGGTTGGGTTGGCCAGACCAGGGCAGGTCAGACCTAGACCAGACCAGACCCTTTTTACTAAATTGGCCATATCTTTCAAACTGTGTGTCTGTTTAACAATACATTTTCAGCATTGGGACCCTTGAAACGAGATATTCCTTTTGAGATACTCTAAGTGAGTTTTTTTTGTATAAGTTGATATATAACCTAATTTCTTGAGGAGTAGGTTCTCTCAAAACAAGCGCGCTATGAGCAGAATCCTATGGTTGGCTGTGACTATGTGATCTTGGTGACTATGTGACTTGGGGGATTCATGAACCATAAATACTCTATGTACCACCGAATCTCCATGTTCCATCGATGATCCATGAACCATCGATGCTCCGTGCGCCATCAACACTCTTGGCACTATCAATGCTCCGTGCACCATCGACGCTCCATGAATCATCGTCGCTGCATGAATTATTGACACTTCTTGTTTCATATAGATTGGGAGATCTGTGGACTGCAACTAATAATACCTATCTTTGTTCTTTATACTTATACCTATGTGAGATTACCGTATTGACTATACTTCATGTGTTTCCGTTGTGTTGTACTTCATGTATTTACTTTGTGGTGTACTTCATGTATTTCTTAGTGGTGTTAGCTTTTTGGTTTCAGGGTCCCTACTGAGTATTGTTTTACTCACCCCTATATGATATTTTCCCGCACATGTCGTGACTTGTGAAGATGATCGATGCTTTAACAGAGACCTTGGTAGACTGGGGCTAGGTGGTGCTTAGAGAGAGGACCAAAAGAAAAGGTGTGATTTAGTGAATTTAGACAACTGTTTCTATACCTAACATTCAGGTAAGGTTTTCTGTGGATGAATTTCAGGAGCTTGTACTTTTACTTTTGGTCACGATTGTATTCTGGCCCTCTTTAATTTCAGTTTTGTATTTTCGTACTCTGTTGTTAGTATCTTAGATGTATGCATGCTTGTTTACTTAGTGATTTTAGTTCAACATTTTAGGATTGGATACATGTGTGTGTGAACAAGTACTTAGGAAAATGTCTCCCATTTGTGGGATATGCCTACACGGTGCTAGTTACTAGCCCCTAGTCTATTGGAGGTAGGCTTGGGGTAGTCACAGTATGGGCCCTTAGGGAAGGGTCATAACAGATTGGTATCAGAGCTGGTCAGTTCTACCTAACGAACTAAGAGTCTGTAAGATTGTTTTGGGGAAACAATGTTGAGTGTTTCGAGTTTATATTTTAGGCCAAGGAATCCTGTATCAGTGTGGTGGCTGGTGTATCCATACACCAGGACTTTGAATTATGATTTTTAACTCGGTACATGAAAACACTAATTGTAGGGACAAAAAATGGTATATACATCATATAGGATTGAGTGTATTCTCACGTCCTTCTTGAGTCAATGTCAGCTCACTAGTTATACTCTATTGACTGTGGTATGTCTTGATTTATTTCAGGATGACTCCATGCAGACAACCAACCAGGATTCCAATGCCTGATCACGAGGATGATTCGCCTAGTGACGAGGCATTGGTACAGGGACCAGTACCATAGATAACACTCTCGAGAGGTGTACTAGTGATACCACCACCCGAAGAGTAGCTGTTACTACCAGTGCTACTGTTAGAGGATGCACACAGGCTGAGTGCGTTTCATGAGTTCCAGAGGCAGTGACCTCCCAGGTTCATGGGTGAGCTAGAACCCCTGGCAACTGAGGATTGGTTGGAGGTGGTTATGTGTGTCTTCTACCTAGTGAGGAAACCTCTCGACCAGATGTAAGTACTAGTTGTGAGTCTTTTACAGGGATAAGTGGGGAGATGGTGGAGCTTAGTGATCCATACACATGAGGAGATGACCCTCACTTGGACATAATTTGAGTGTCTCTTCAGGGAGGAGTTCTTTATAGGGATATTATGATCTATGCATATACAGGAGCTAATACATCTGTAGTAGGGAATTCAGATAGTAGTGGAGTACTTGGTGAGATTTACGGACCTTTCTCGCTACTCCACGAATATGGTATGGGACTTGTTCTCCAGGTTCCAAACCTTAGAGAAGGGGCTACGTTGGGAAATTAGGGAGTCCATGATATATCTTATAATTCCTACATATACTAGGGAACTGGAGTGAGCTATACTAGTGGAGAGATTTCTAGCAGATAAGACACTAGTAGTAGGAGCTACCACCGAGTGTCAAGTAGATGAATCTTCGATAGTAGGTAGCAGATAGCTGATGTAGGGATCCAAGCTGATCATATAGTTTAAAGGATGACCCCAGGACACGAGGTTAGTGTGCGAGGCTCTTGGGGTAGAGCGAGTCAGCTGAAGGATAGGCTGTGCTACTCATGAAGTGGTCTGAACGGCTCTCCATATGGATAATCAACATACAGTCGAGGGATTTCCAAGGAAGTGGCGAAGACAGGAACAAGGTTGTCCGCCAGGCGGTTGATGTGGTATAGGAGTTGGTAGATAGTAGGAGGTGGGTGGAGGTTCGAGGTACCACCACCACCCCTCCTAGGTGGTCCACCATGAGCTTAGGGAGCTGGTGGACAAGGATGAGGCCAGCTTTAGGCGATGAAGGCTTATGACCCCAGTTCTCTAAATATTATTATAGGTACAATCTATGTATTTTCCACCCTAGCTGTAGTTTTGATAGACACATTTTATAGTCACTCTTTACCATAACCCTTGTTCAAGACTCAAATATTCCAGTAGAACTATTGTATCGATCCTTACACTTAGAGACTCTTATGGGGGGAGATTTGATGATCACACACTAGTGCCGACAGTGTGCCCTTACCCTAGGAGGTAAGAGTTTTGGTTGGTATCTCTTGGTGGAAGCATCAAGGCCTTACAACGTCATTCTCAGTATGGAGTGGTTATCCATAGTTCATTCCCAGATTGAATATTTTAGGTGTAGAGTGCGGTGTGTCCACAGAGATGGGACCGAGTTTTCTTTTTTTTGGTGAAAAGGAAACCCAGGCTGCATAGAATGGACTCACACATAGGAGGGTGCAGCCAATCACACACCAGTTGGATAGCATGATCCTCTGTGTAGTGGATGTGAAGAGTCCTCTATTTCCTACAATGGTGGATGAGTATGAAGATGTCTTTCCTGAGAATTTCTCTAGATGACCTCCCCACAGAGAGGTTGAATTTTTCATTGATCTATACCCTAGGAAGACACCAATATCTACACCTACATATCAGATGGATACCATGGAGATTTTTGAGCTGAGGGTATATTTGGAAGACTTGCAGAGGAAATGATTTATACGAACAAATGTTTCACCTTGGGTAGCCCCAATTTTGTTTGTAAAGAAGGAAGATGAGAGATTGAGGTTATGTGTGGGCTTCTGGCACCTAAATCAGGTGACCATGAATAATAAGTATCCACTACTAAATATTTATGACCTCTTTGATCAGCTGAAGAGAAAAAGATGGTTCTTGAAGATATACCTCAGATCTGGCTATCATCAGCTTCATGTACATGACGAGGATGCAACGAAGACAACCTTTAGATGTCGGTACAACCACTATGAGTACCTAGTGATTCCATTTTTCATAACGAAAACCCTAGTAGTGTTCATGGGACTCATGAATAAGATCTTTTAGCCTTACTTAGATCAGTTCATCGTGGTCTTCATTGATGGTATCCTAGTGTACTCAACATTCGAGGAGGAGCACTCAATACACTTGAGGATGGTCCTAGACACACTCTGAGAGCACCATATTTATATAGAGTTCTCAAAGTGTTAATTCCAGATTCAGGAGGTCCACTTTCTGGGATATGTCATTTTATAGGTTGGAGTTGCAGTAGATCTGATGAAGATTGATGTAGTGCTTTCTTGGAAGCCACCCAAGAGTGTTACCGAGGTTCAGAGTTTCCTAGGTTTGGATAGGTACTATTTAAGGGTTTTACCAAAATTTTCTAGGGTAGAAACACCCTTTATGACCTTGACATGGAAAGGGTTTCCTTTTGTGTGGACAGAGAAGTACCAGAAGTGCTTTCAAGAGTTGAGGCAGAGATTGACAAGTACTACCATCTCGAGATTACCAAAGAAGGGTGTTGAGTACATAGTGTTCTGTGATGCATCAAGGACAGGTATTGGTTGTTTCCTGATGAAGGGGAAAGCGGTGATTGCCTATGGTTTGTTCTAGTTGAGGTAGCATGAGCAGAACTATGAAACCCATGATCTTGAGCTAGCAGTGGTAGTCTTCACATTGAATATGTGACAACACTACCTGATGTGAGAGCGGTTTATCGTATACTCTGACCACAAGAGTTTCAAGTATATCTTCTATTAGAAGGATCTGAACTTGAGACATAGATGATGGATAAAGTTCCTCTAGGACTATGAATTTGAGATTATCTATACTCTTGAGAAGGGGAACGTAGTGGAAGATAGTCTCAATTGAAGATCTAGCTTGTAGTTGTTGGGTGAGGCATCAAAGCAGTTGGATGAGTTACAAATATCATTTGTGGATAGAGATGGAGAAAATTACCTCCAGTTGATTTTTGTCACCCCTCCAATCTTATAATGAGTTAGGGAGGCACAACTCATAGACACTGATTGTGAGAATTTACGTGCTCAGATGTCCATAGGGCATGACCTTGATGGATATTCGAAAGGTGGGGAGCACATCATTCTCTTTAGAGGATGTATAGTAGTACTAGTGACATTGAAAGAGGAGGTCTTGAGTGAGTTTCATACTTCCCCTTTGGTGATACATACAGGAGTGGAAAATATGTATCTAGACCTCTGATGTTATTTTTGGTGGATGGGGATGAAGAATGCGGTGGTAAATTTTGTTTCTCGATGCCTCACTTGCTATCAAGTGAAGGCTGAGCACCAGGTTCCAGCAGGTTTGAACCAACCACTAGAGGTTCTAAAGTGGAAGTGGGATGAGATATCAATGGAATTCGTGATAGGTTTACCATAAAAATCTAGGTGATATGATACTATTTGGGTGATCGTTGACCGACTCACCAAGTCATCCCACTTCCTACTGATCTGTGAGCATAGCTCAGTAGAGATCTTGAGATGCCTCTACATACAGAAGATAGTTTAAATCCACAGAGTCCCATCAATGATAGTCTCAGATCATGCTTCTCTCTTTACATATCAGTTTTGGAAGGGATTTCAGGAGGTGTTTGGGACCCATCTATGCTTGAGCACAACATTTCATTCCCAGACGGATGGACAGATAGATAGGACTATCCATGTTCTTGAGGACATTCTATGGGATACCAATGAGAAGGTTCAGATCATCCAGGAGTAGATGAGGACTGCAAAAATCTAGAAAAATTCATATGCTGACAGGAGATAGAGGCCACTGGAGTTTGAGGAGGGAGACCATGTGTTCCTTCAGGTCTCACCTCGATGAAGATTGCAGATATTTGGCTAGGGCGGCAAGTTATCTCTGAGATACATCAGCCCTTTTTATATTCTGAGTAGATTTAGAGAGATGGTGTATCACATAGATCTACCGCCATAGTTGAACCAGGTGCGTGATGTCTTCCACATGTCGTAGATGAGTAGGAACATGCATGATCAATTGCACATCATCAACTGGGGTGAGATGGACATTGATGATGGGTGAATTTTTTGAAGTAACCAGTGGAGATCGATGATTGAAATGAGTGGATCCTTCATGGTTAGTCAATTTTTCTGGTGCACATTCAGTGGTAGTACAAGAATCTCTGAGAGAGCACTTGGGAGTAGGAGGCACAGATTCATGCTCAATACCCTAACCTTTTTGAGTAGCTTTTGTTTTGGCTTTCGGGGATGTAAACCCCTAAGGCGGGGAGAATGTAATGACTCAAATTTTCTCCAATTTTATTTTTATAAATTACTTTGGAAAATTTCAAGGCCAGGCACTAAGACGATATGAGATTCCAAGGCCCAGTGTTCCCAGAATGATACGGTGATTTTTTTTAAGTTTTTAATAAAGAGCGTGAGCCATTTTTGTTTGAAATAGGAATAACTTTTTAATGGGTCTACGGATCAGAAATATGAGGGAACCGTTGATCTCAGTACAGTGGGCACGACTTAACTTTTGTCAGTGCAGATCTTTAGTGGAAAAACCTAAAAAGGGCATAACCATAAATAAAATCATTAAATAAAATTATTTTATTTTTGAAATCCTAATAACTCATAAACAATAACTTGTATTGGAAATATGATACCACCCTTGAGTTCTTAATGGGGTGTTTTCTTTTGGTGAGGCCTAATATCAACCTACGCGGGTCGACTGTGAAAGTTAGAAATTGGACGTAATCGTCATTAAAATATTTTTAATAAAAATATTTTATTTGACGATGCATTGGTTTATTTTAATTAATTTTTTTTAGAAATCGAGGGTTATCTCCATGACCCTGGATTTTACCTGAGGTATAGAGAAGAAGGCTGTCCCAACATTTTGGAAAATCAAGATCGGAAATCTGATCAGAGCACGACATATCGACAAATACTGGTGGATCAAGGATCTATGATGACACAAAACTCCATTATTTGTCACCAACTGATCCAACCTTGAGGTAGGGTGTCAATATCTTTGTTATTTATTGTCCCTTATTAGATTCATATGACAAACATGGACCAACCCATGAACAGGTTGATCCGCGGTTCGATCGTTCCTGCAGGATGGATTTTATTATGAGGATTAAAGGGATGATAAATCTTTGTGAATATTGGTTGATTGTTCTTTGTTAAACCTTATAACATGAATGGATCAATGATGACACGAAAAATACCAAGATCCATCCATTTGGGCATTCATTTTCTTTGTCACTTTTTTCTAATCTCTTGTGTTCCTCCTTCCTCATTCTTCATGAAATACGATCGGAGGATCGTTGCGCTTTCAATCTGTGGCGCAACGATCCAAGACTTGGGATTCGAAACTAAAATGACATCACAATTATGCGATGACAAAGGTGAGGCATGAATCACCAGAGGAACCAAATCCGGATAGAGGGTGTGATGAATAGTAAGGCCACCGGTAGGGCGATTGACGGTGGAGGCAGCACTAGCCCGATAGGGTGGCCAGCAACAAAAACGAGATGCAGTCCAGAAGGGGCCGCGTCAGAGGAGGCCCGTAGCGTCAGAGGTCATGGGTTGCGACCAGGGGTCATGGCGGTGATAGTTGGGATGTAGCCTGGAGCCGTGTCGGATAAAGAACCCCACAGTCGCCCGACCACAGGACCAAGCATATGAGGTGGTACGACCGTATGAAACACGGTCTGGCACCATGTTGATCAGGGGAGTCAGTTTTCCACACGGTCAGACAACCACATAGACCAGAGGGACACATTCAGGGTGGGCCGCATCCGGTAGAGCAAAGCTAGCCCATGCAATGCAGGATGTGTGGGTTTGGGCTGATCTATACCAACTAGGTCTGGTCGGGTCGGCTAAACTAGGTCAGGTCAGTTAAATCGGGTTGGGTCAGACCCCGAACCTGACCCTTTTTACTAAATTAACTATATCATTCATACCATGTGTATGTTTGATGATTTGTTTTTATTTTTAGGACCCTTGTGATGAGATGTTCCTTTTGAGATACCCTAAGTGAGTTTTTATATAAGTTGGCATATAACCCAATGGCTTGAGGATTAGGTTCTCCCAGAACAAGAACGCTATGAGAAGAATCCTGTGGCTAGCTATGACTATGTGATCTTGGTGACTATGTGACTTGGGGATGCATTGAATATTGACACTCCATGTTAAATCAATGCTCCATGCACCATCGACGCTCCATGGGCCATCGACACTCCATGCGCCATCGATGCTCCGTGCGCCATCAACGCTCTGTGCACCATCGAGGCACCGTGCGCCATCGATGCCCCAAGCGCCATCACCGCTCCGAGATCCATCAATTCTCTATGTGCCATTGAAACTCTGTGCACCATTAATGATCCCTATTCTATTGAAACTATGTGCACCATCAATGCTCCCTGCTCTATTGATGTTCTGTGCACCATTGATGCTCCGTGTGCCATCGATGCTCCATGCGTAGTCGACACTTCTAGTGTTATAGAGATTGAGAGATTTGTGGACTATAACTGATAATCCCTCTCTTTGTGCTTTAGAATTATAACTGTGAGATCTAACCATATTGACTATACTCCATGTTTTTCCTTTGTGGTGCAATTCACGTGTTTCCTTTGTGGTGTACTTCATGCATTTCTTAGTGGTGTTACCTTTGTGCTTTTGGATTCCCTATTGAGTATTATTTTACTCACCCCTGAACAGGCTTTTCCCGCACATGTCATATCTTGTGAAGATGATTGAAGTTTTGATGAAGTCCTTGGTGGAATGGGGATGGGTGGTTCTTAAAGAGAGGCCTGACAGATGAGGTGTGATTCAGTGACTTCAGATAGCTGTTTCTATACCTACCCTTAAGGTAGGGTTTTCTACGAATGAATTTTAGGAGATTGTACTTTTCCTATTATTTGGGCTTGTATTCTATCCCTATTTACTTTCAGTTTTGTACTTTTATACTATTTTGTTGGTATCTTAGAGGTATTCATTCTTGTTTACTTAGTGATTTCAGTTCAGCATTTTGGGCTTGGAGACGTGCACGTGTGTACAAGTACTTAGGAAGGTGCCTCATATTTATGGGATATTCCTACTCAGTACTAGTCACTATCCCTTGGCCTATTAGAGGTGGGATAGGGAAGTCACAACATGGGCCCTAGGGTATGGTTCATTACAGTATTAGAGTCTCCAAACCAATCATGGTAGAATGAGAATGTCAATAACAATCTAATGGTTTTTATAAACTATAATCACCACACCAAGTATCTTTAGTTCATTAATGCATGAACATATCTCCTTTTCATATTATTTTTCATTTATGATAGTAATTAATATGACAAAGTGACATGTTCATACAAACACAAACTCAAGTCTCTTTGTGTTGTGGTTACACTTGATAAAAAATACTAGCTTGTTATTGCCAATGTCCCACCTACATAATTGGTGTACCCTTTTTTATTCAACACCATTATTTTAATTTTTCAATGCATTCAATATTATGAGTCATATAAAAATATTATAATTGCATGGAATTAAAATAAATATCACTAATAATGATAGGAAACCACCTCTTTATGATGTTTACAAACACTCCGACACAATGTAAGCTTCCCACTCATTCCAAAAAAATATATTTCCTATTTTTAATATGTGAATTTTCAATAGTCCTGATAGTAATGAGAAAATATTGATAACCAAAAATTTTATAAATAATTTAACTGAATTTCTAATTTCCTTCAGAGATATCTTTTAAGGACGTTAGTTTGTGGATAGGATATGACATCCTTCATAAATTTACAAATGTAATAACTATTGGAGTTGGTTCCCTAGAACAAATTGAATTTGTACCTTTGATTAAAATAATGTTAATAAATATCTTATCACATGATGATTATTCTTCTATGTGACATTAATGTGATAATGTCCTTAGAGTATTTGTTTTTTTGAAAGGTTATAGCAGTTCCCTGCTATAATGATAACCTATAGATGCTACAATAATATTCTTAAACACATGTCCTATGGTCTAGATAATATATGTCCAATTATACACAAATGATGTTTAACTATTAGGTTTTGGAGGCTTATAAGACATTGAGACTTCTTTTGATGAAGTTCACACTTGGTAATCTCTAAGAGAGGAGGTTATGAGGACCTAATCACTAATAAGAATCATATATGTTATATGTGTCATTGAATATTCCTATATGTGGATGTGTTTATTGGTCCCTAGACTAGATATTATTATTAATATATATCATGAATCATGCACTTTAATGCATGGATGAAAACCACGATGATATATTGCAAGAGTATGAGTTTTCCTGAACTATTCCTTTATAATTTCCTGGGTGTCGAGGGAGTCTAGAGATGTTTTCTGGTAGTTTTAAGGGTTAGGTAAGGTTATGTTATTTTAAAATCTGGTTTTAAAGTAATTCTACATTTTTTATTTTTTCTTAATTTTTGGCTAAGTTTAGGACGACCCTTACATATCAACACAGTTATGGAAAAAACCCTTTACGTATTTAATTTACCACAAAATGTCCCTTATATATTGATCCCGCCTCTTATAAAATATCCTTACATATTGATAAGTTTTCCAAAATTTAAAATGTAAAAGTAATATTTTCATATGTAAAAGTAACTTTAAAGATAACCTTAAATAAATTAACAAAATCCAGAAGTGTCCCTATAATTCATAAAAGTAAAATTCTGGAAGATAAGATTCATTTATAAATACATAAGAGTCACCCCCATTAGTATATTTTAATACATAAGAGTCATTTTTTGAAGCATAATAGTCACCCCTTTACTAAATTCTTGAGCGTGAGATTCTTTTTTCCCATACATAAAAGTAAATTATCAATGTGTAAGAGTTATCCCTTAGAGAAAATCCCCAAATTTCCTATTTCATCCAGAATCATATTTTATGATAGAAAATTTCATTTTAACTCATAAAACCCTTAAAAGCCTATAATCCTATATTTTTACATAAATCATATTTTAAAACTAATAATGGAATTATAAATCGAAAACCCTTAAGAATCAATAATCTTAAAACATAAATGAATTCCTTCACCCTATAAGATTTAAGTGGTGAATTTAGGGAGATTAAATACCGTGATGTGATGTTTTAAATGGATATTAGAGGGTTGAATTGAATTTTAAAAATATAAAATACCTAGGATAATCACAACCCAATTCATGCATCTGGTTTTTTAAATTTGATTTGGCCATCCTCTATTTTAGATAATTTTTCTTATTTCAAACCTTGGATGGAAAGAGATGAATCCTTGAAGGTTTGTGAGTTTCTCCCCAAATTAGTTATTGGATTTTGTGAACATCCACCCCCTTTATGTTCTTGCATAGTGAATTGCCGAATCTTTGCATTGAGTCACGAGATTCAAGATTTCTCTTATTTATTTGTGTAAATTGTGGAAATTCCATGATACTAATTTCAATGGGTAAATAATATGAATAAATATAAGAAATATAATAACCATAATGATAAAATTTAAAGGGGAAAAAGTGTATCACATTTGATCTATATATTACTATGTTATTTTACGTGATAAAAGGTTATAAATGTTGTTGTTTTGAATTTTATTTACTGCGATGTGTTCTTATTTTCTATTGCTACTGTGAGTTTTATTTATGATTCTAAATATTATTTATTTACTATGAATAACTATTTAAATACACTCTCATAAATGGATAAGTATTTAAAACTAGTAATTAAATGTCTATGTGTGAAATTGGAAAAGAAGGAATTATGTTTATATTAGACATGAATGAATTTTATGGGAAGTATAATTAAAAAGTAACCCTCTGTTATGTTATGCTACTAATTTTGATGTGGTTCAATGTTCTTGTTGTGTTTCAATTATTTTCATTTGTGTGGATGTGGTTTTTATTTTTTTTGGATAGTTTGGGAATTAGAATGGGTTATATGATGGGTGTAGTGACTTTTTGTTCATGGTGGGCATGGGAGAGAAGTGGTAGTGGTGGCCATTAGCATGAGTTGTGGGCCAGTTGTATGGTAATTGTCTGGTTTATGGGACTTGTGATATAGTTTCCTAATTATATGGAATTTTATTGGAAAATAAATAATATGGTAATGGGTATGGTTTGTAATTAAATGACCAATGGATATTAATAAATTTTTAATGTTTGAAAAGTATGGGTAAAGTATGAAATGAATGTGAGTGGTAGCTAAAGAATGGGTTGTCTTTAAATTTATCCAATGAACGAAATAATCAATGTAATATGGCTAGTAAAATGGAAAATCTATAAATGAGTAACTATATGACTAAATTGATAGTTTTAAACATTTTTGTATCTATTTTGTGCGGGAAAGTGGGTTGATTTGTGTTTTATAGGTGGAAATGTTTTCCAGTGAACGATTATGATGATGTATAGGTGAATATGAGTGTTGGTAGTTTTGTTTTTGTTTATACCTTCAGGTTGGAATTTCATGTTACTATTATATGTTGTATTTTCCTTATGATTTTATATCCACCCCACCTAATTTAGATAACCTTTTTGATGCAAATATTTTTTGGGTTCTGGGTGTTTCACCCAAACATATAGGTCGGTGAGGGAATAAATGGTTGAATAATACTTCTTCAACACTCTCCCTTCTAGGTAATTATGGCCAGTGATGGTTCAAATCAGGTGTAAGAATACAAGTTTTAATGGTTTAAATTTTTAGTATATGACATACTGATTAATTTGGCTATGTGACTGAGATGGTGATATATGGTGGGGGTTGTGCATAGTATGAGGAGGTAATAAGGTTGATATCCTTCATGGTCATGATAATCTAATATAATGGTAATTTAAGATGTATTTGAAATATGGTACATTGTGGTGGATATGTGATGATGGTGATATGACTGTGGTATGTGGTATGGTTGTGTGTAAGATATGATGTGCTTCAGTATGACCACAGAAGGGATTTGAAGCACCGAGATATATTTTATTGGGGTGTGAGAGTGAAAAACTAGTGGATAAGTGGTTAAGGGGCACCACCATGATATATTATTTCATTACTATTATAGCACCCCTAACCTTTTACATATAACATTACATGATTTTAAGCCTAATTATATATCAGAGTACAAGCCAAGGATCGTAAAGTTTAGTGTCTTAGAAGAATAGGTACATAATAAAACATTATAAAAAAACAACTTTTATTTAATCTCCATAATGAGCTTCTATCTTCCATTGTTATCATAAATATTCATAGTATACCCTAGGGAACACATGAATAAAGGTATGATCTAAGTATCCCAGTAAGATAACAACCATAAGAATAGAGCATTAGCACATGGGATAGCAGGTATGACACGATGATATATAAAAGGCATGTAATATATGGAATCATAAGATATAAAAATGTAATAATATAAACATGGAGTCATAGTAATGTGGAATAAATATAAAACATGAATTTATCATGAGTCAAGGCTAACAACCAAGACCGCTGTACATGGTAGCATAATCCAAGGCTAAATGCCAAGAGCGTCACACATGGTAGCACAAGCCAAGGCTAACCGCCAAGACCGTCGCACATAACGTCTCATGAGACTTAATTTTACCCAATGCATTAGAGTGCTATCTGGGTGCACCCATCTTAACTTTTCATGAATATGTTTCCACATAAATAATCATATATAATCAATCTTACATAAACATAAGGGTTACCCATGGAAAGAATTGGGAACCACAATCATGTTATAAAGCATAACAAATGGTCGTATCATAAAAGTTTCCATGAAAGAAATGAACTAAAATATACACGGACATTCATAATTGAAAATAGTCTTTTATCATGGTAGGTTATGTCAAGTAGAAGTGATAACATGTAATAAAATTATTTAATAAATTTTAGCATTAAAACATTTTTGTGTGGTTTTAAGGAAAATACTATCGAGAATTTAAAATAGAAAAGGAAAAAATACTTTATATAAAACCAAAAGTGAACCAAGAAGGTTTTCATAATAAAAAAACTGATTTTATAAATTCAATGGTGTATTAAAACAGAAGATAGAGGGAACTTGAAATAAGGTAAGAATTCGGGAAGTTCCCTCAAAACAGTTTTGCTTATTGGGTAATATTGAGGAGGGAATCACTTAAAAGAATGTATATCCCCAAAAGAGAATGAGGGATGGATCTTGAAACATGAGTTTTGAGAATATACACAGAATGTATAGGTTGTACATAAAAATAAAAGAAAAATTCATTTGGGTAAAAATAATTATAGATCAAGTTGAAGGAATAAAGGTGGTTCGGGTAGAACCCATTACGGATTATCAGCATGGTATCAAGTGTACTTAATAGAGATTAATGAGCGATAAAGGGAGTTTATCATCACTTATACATCATGAGGGAAGTATGGAGGAGGTTTGAAATTCCATCATTAGGGATTACATATAAAAGGTCATAACATGGAGGACATTCTTGAATAAAAGTGAATTAGAGAGGATCCCTTACCTTAAGTCCGATGGTGTTTTCCACTTGATATTAATGACCTGAATAATAAAATTATGTTCATTAATTAGTAATTAAAGAACTTATTCTATATTTAAATGATTTAGTATAACCTTTTTAAGTTCATTCACAACCTTTTTGATTGGTTATGAGGTTCAATTTCATTATTTGGGTCTGTTTGTTTCCTTGGTTTTAATGATCAGTTCACTTATTTTCATGAACGAAGAATCATGTAACATGAGGATGGTTTTCCCGAATTGGAGTTATATTTTATTATTGAACATCTATAATTTTACATGGGTGTAAATTTAATTTGGTTACTTGTAGTGAAGTTTAATCATTATATAAAACATTAATGATTAACGCTTGAATTAATTTGGAAATTTTTCTCATAATTAACTTGTTTTGTATTATTATTTTATATCATGTGTGAAAAACGATTCAAGAACAACATATAAGATAAAATACATATTTAATAGTCTGGTTCAACCATAAAAATGGTTTAATGTCCAAAATTGAATATGGTAATATAAATTGAATACCCATCATCCTTGAATGTGGAAAATTAACACATCTCGGATGGTGTCTTTACTACTAGTATAAAAGAAGAGTAAAGGAGATATGATAATAAATTATTGCATTATCATAACAACATTACAGTACATGTAAGGTAATGGATTTTTCATAACATTTGTATTAGGATAGGTAAGTATAGAAAAGAAAACAAGGTAACATGTAAAGAAAATGAAAGAAAAGAAAAGAGGAATTTACCTCTTGATTCAATCTTCCTTGAGAGCCTCTAAAAGGGAGAGGATTTGGTCTTTTGAGGAGAAAAAAGGATAATGGACGTGGGGGAGGATCTTGGGGAGAGATTTGGGTAGAATTTAGATAAGGCACAAGGATCGATAGGAGTAATTCATGCATGTGAGTTTGAGATAATGGCTTTACATCATCTATACATTAGTTGATGACATCATAATTCATGTATTTATTATTTATTGTAAATTATTGTATTTTACTATTAACAAAAAATTCAATTATTTTAGAAAAAATCCAAAAAATTCACCCTAACCATTTTTCAATACATAGAATACAAAAATGAAACCCATTTTTCAAAAATAATTTTCTAAATATGATTAATTTAATTTTTAATTAAAATCACAATTTACTTGAAAAATACATATTTTAAAACTATGACTGATTTTATAATGCTTTCAAAAAAATTACATAAGATCTTATAAAATTATCTTAAAACTAGAAGACATAAATTTTTTAATTTATTAACACTTTTTAGAAAAATACATTTTCTTTTAAATTAATTAATTAATTGTAATTAATTATTTATGACTCATAAGAATACCAATTTTTTTTCTTATGATCATATTATCACTTATAAGATACCTAAATTTTATTTATAAATTCATGGACAAGGTTATTATTCTTTTGGATGATTTACTACTCGTAAGGGTCATATTCCTATTCATAAGGGTAAGTTACTATTCATAAGGGCAGACTACTATTCACCAAAAATTAAGTTTTTATTATCAGACTCCAAACATCTTACCGATCACAACTGTGTATATCAGATTTTTGAAATTAAAATCACAGAGGTGGAAAAATTATTTTTGATGGTCACATAATACTTAATAGTTCATTGTGTTGTGATTTCATGTGATTATATGACATAATTATATGAAGGCAATTTCCATTGGTAAAACATTGGGTCATTACATTATTTCACCCTTATGAAATTTCACCCTCAAAATTTCGTTTTATATTCTAAGCCATAAACAGGTGCGGGTACTTTTTCTTTATTGCCTCCTTCAGTTCCCATGTTGCCTCTTCGTACTTATGGTTCCACCACAATACTTTGACCAGGTGAGTAGTCTTGTTATGTATAACTTTATCTCTATGATCCAAGATCTTCACTAGATACTCCTCCCAAGAAAGATCATCCTCCAACTATACCACCTCTAAAGAGAGTACATGTGAAGGGTATGGTATGTACTTCCTTAAGAGTGATACATGAAAGACATCATATACTTTGGACATGGCAGGTGGAAGTTCCATTCGATAGGCCACATCCTCGACAAAATCAATAATATCTAAGGGGCCAATGTACCTGGGACTTAACTTTTCTTCCCAAACCTCATGACCTTCTTCTATGGAGATATGCGTAGAAATAACATGTCTTTGAATTTGAACTCAAGGTCTCATCGACGATTGTCTACATAACTCTTTTGTTGAATTTGGGATGCCTTGATGTGTCATTGAATGGTTTTCACCGTCTCCACCATTTCTTTAACCATTTTAGGTCTTATAATCTTACATTCACTAACTTCATCCCAACACACTGGTGTTCTGCACCTTTTCCTAAAGAGGGCTTTGTATGGTTCCATTATGACGCTTGAGTGGAAACTATTGTTGTAGAAGAATTAAAATAGTGGAAGATATTAGTCCCATCCTACTTTTAAGTCCATAGAACATGCTCTCAACATATCTTCTAGTTTCTAAATAGTTCACTCAGATTGGCCATCAGTTTGATGATTATAGGCCATACTGAAGTTTAATTTAGTGCTTAGATCATGTTGGAGACTTCTCCAGAACTTTGAGGTGAATCTCAGATATCGATCAAATACAATAGATAGTGTTACTCCACGAATGCTTACCACTTCTTTGATATATATCCATGAAATTTGATCCAATGAGAATTCCTCTCAAATCATGATAAAGTGAGCTGTCTTTGTAAGACGATCCACAATGACCCATATAGCATTGTTTCCTCTGGATGTCCTTGGAAATCCTGTGACAAAGTCCATGGTGATGTTCTCCCACTTCCATGTTGGTATGGGTAGTGGTTTAATCATCCCCTTAGACTTCTATCTTTCAGCCTTAACCTTTTGACATACCAGGCACTTTGATGTATACTCCACAATCTCTTTTTTCATATTGTCCCACCAAAAGTTCTCTCGAAGTTCTTGATACATCTTCATTATCCTTGGGTGAATAGAGAAGGTTGAGCTATGTGCATCATTCAAAAACATATTCTTTATCTCTGGATCGGATGGTAGACATAATCATGTCCTAAATCTTGCAACTCCTTCCTCATCAATCATGAACTCATAGGGTTTCCCATTTTTAATAGCTTCCACCATTTTATGAATTTCTACATCTTTTCTTTGAGCATCCTTTATTTTCTCCACGAGGGATGGTTGAGAAATCATTTGAGAAAGGATTTATGATTTTCCTCCCATAATGATTCCCATGTCCATCCTCTACAAATCTAAGAACATTATATCCTTTTCAATTCTAATCATTGATAAAGATTCATGATCCTTTCTACTTAGATCATCTGCCACCTTGTTTGCTTTACTGAGATGGTAGTGGATTTAGCAGTCATAATCCTTGATGAGATCTATCCATCATTGATAGAGCATATTAAGCTAATTTTATGTGAATATATATTTGAGATTCTTGTGATTAGTATATATCTCACACTTCTCCCCATAGAGATAATGCCGCTAGATTTTCAACATAAATATCACAACAGCCAACTCCAGATCATGCGTAGGATAGTTTTGATCATGAATTTTCAGCTGCCTTGAGGCATAGGATATAAATTTATCATTTTTCATCAGTACATAGGATAATACCTTCTTTGTAGCATCACTGTACACCACAAAGAGTTCTCCACTTATTGGGAGTGTGAGTACTGGCACAATGATTAGCTTCTTCTTCAACTACTTAAAGCAGTCTTCACATTCTTGAGTCCAAACAAACTTTACACCCTTCCACGTCATATTGGTCATTGGGTTTGAAAATCATGAGAAGTTCTTCACAAATCCTTGATAATACCCGGCTAGACCCAGAAATCTACGGATCTCCGCTACAAATGTTAGCCTAGGCCACTCTTCAATCACCGTTTTCTTGGAAGGGTCCATAGATATCCCTTTACTAGTGATAAAATTCCCCAATAATGATACTTCCTCTATCCAAAAATCACATTTACTATACTTTTCATATAGATTCTCCCTTTGAAAAGTCTTTAACACAATATTCAAATGCTCCTCATGTTACTCCTTGCTCTTGGAGTATATCAAAATATCATCGATAAAGACTACCACAAATTTGTCAAGGTAATATTTAAATACTCTATTCATTAAATATATGAAAATTTATGGAGTATTTGTGAGTCTAAAGGGAATAAATATGAACTCATAGTGTCCATAAATCATTCAAAAGGTAGTCTTGGGAATATCTTCCTTCCTCACCTTTAATTAGTGATATCCTGAACAAAGGTCCACCTTAGAGAAATAACTGGCCTGACAAAGCTGATCAAACAAGTCATCTATCTGTGGTAGGGGATAATTTTTCTTTATCATGATTTTATTGAGATCATGATAATAAATGCAGAGGCACATTCATCCATCCTTCTTCTTGATGAAGAGGACTGGCGTACCCCATGGTGAAGCACTTAGGTGTATAAAACCCTTCTCCAAATTCTCCTGTAACTGCTTCTTCAGCTCTTCCAGCTCTACGGTGTCTATTCTATAAGATTTCTTTGATATAGGCAGAGATTTAGGAATAATTTCAATTGAGAAATCTACCTCTCGATCCCAAGGAAGACCAGGAAACTCTTTAGGGAATACATCAGTGTAATGCCTCATGATGGGCATGTCTTCAAGCATGATCCTCTCCTTTGTCTCAATCATTTGATATAGATATGCTTGCTCATATGGTAAAAATATCCACACTTTAGATTATTATTCTAAAGGAGATTCATCTTCCTAATTACACTTGAAAATAATTGGAGGATTCTTTGAGATGTGAAGAGTGATCTCCCTTTCCTGACAGGTGATGTTGATTTTGTATAAAGATAGCCAATCCATGCCCAAGACAGTGTCAAACTCCACTAAAGGAAGTATGAAGAGATTTTCTGGGAGGTTCAGTCCACAAACGTTAATCAGGGAGGAGTTATAAACTATGGATGCAATAATTTCCCCATTCGATGTTCTCACATATAACTTATCCTCTAGATTTTGTGGTGGTGTTTGAATAGTTCTACTAAACTTGTAAGATACGAAAGAATGCGTAGAACTGGAATCATACAGTACGTTCTCTATTCTTGAATGAATAACTAGTGTACCTGTCACCACATCATTTTCCAGCTCCACCTCAGTAGTAGTGATAACAGAATCCCTTCATTGTTTCCTTAGAGGTTATTGTTGATTTCCTCTGATAACCCTCAGATTAAGAAAATTGTTCTCATAATGACAATTATCCTTGAAGTTGTAGCACTGTAATACATGATGATTGTTGATCTAAACCTTCCTTTATTCTTCCACATTAGTGGGATTCTTCATATCCCATCGGCATTTTTTATCCAGATGCCCCGACTTTCCACATTTGAAGCAATTCTTGGTTCCCTTTAGATAGTTCCCAAGATGCTTCTTCCCACATTTTTTATACATGGGATGATCGAGCTTCTTTCCATCATGGAATTTATTTGTGAGCCCACCCACATTAGATTTTATTATCCTCTTCTTGTCACTAGACCCACGATACCACTGAGAGTCTCTGATATTCATTTAAACCTTAAGGGAATAACAGACAATCTCCTCATAGCTGTCGAAGTATCGAATCACCAATGATTTTCGTAGACTCGACTTTAGTCCACTAAAGAAGAAATCCACCTTGCTTTTGGTGTTCATGAAAAAGCAATAAGCGTACCTTGCAAGCCTTGTAAATTTTTCTTCATACACCCCAATTAAATAATCTTACTTTTGATTGAGTCCAAGGAACTCTCTTTCCATCTTGAGATGAAGGGTTCAGGGAAAATATTTATTGAAAAACATTCTCTTGAATTCCTCCCAATCCATGGAATCAATTTCCTACTGGGGCTTTGTATTCTTGATCAGTGTCCACCATTGATCAACTTCCCCATCAAAACGATAGACCGCCAGTACGAATTTCTATTCTTCTGAGTACTGGAGGAAATATAATATCTTTTCAATGGAGTTAATCCACTATTACGCAAGGAGGGTTTCAAAAGATACACTAAACATGGGAGGCCTTTTCTGTATGAAGGATTCAATAGAAACATTCTCTTTCCTTATAGTATGAGGGTGTTCCACATGATTCAAGTTATTATTCATAACTTGATCTAGCTGAGCAAGTACTATCATGAAGTTTTGAGCACCCATTCCCATAATATCAAGCATATCATTAGGGAAATATTCACATTCCCTATCACATTGATTGTTGGAACATGTTCTTATATTTCTCGCCATTTACTAAGAAAAATAACATACAATTAGAGGGCTTGAATACTTAGCTATTGAGAATAAAAAGGAAAATTTGAACATAAAAGGATAAACTTGTAAAAGAGAAGTATATCCTAACTTGTGATTCCCTATGTTTCAATATAGTTTATCCTTGATCTATTTCTTAACTTATATTCTTATGGGATTTTTTATTCCCTTAATAATGGTTTGTACTAATCTCACGAATTTACCAAAGAATATCCCCTGAGAGTGTCAAACCAAGAGTGAAACAAGGCCCATTGTCGTGCACCAATTCCTCCGAGAGTGTCAAACCAAGAGTGAAACAAGGCCCGTTGTCGTGCACCAATTCATATTTGAGTCCATCTCAAAGTATTGTTTTAGGGTTTTACCCCTATATACCTCTATTCTAGATTCACCTCTACCTATTTATATCCAGACAGGGATGTATTTTATTGATAAACTACTTACTCTATACTTACCAAAATTTAGCGGTGTTTTCTTATACTTAGTATCATCCTTAAGGTTCTTACTAATATGCGCTATTCTTAATCTCCAAAATAACCAGACCATCCTTTGATACAAACTATAAATACCCTAACCTTTTACATATAACATTACATGCTTTTAAGTATAATTATACATCAAAATACAAGCCAAGGATTGTAAAGTCTAGTGTCTAGGAAGACTAGGTACATAATAAAACATTATAAAAAAAAATAAATTTTATTTAATTTCCATAATGAGATTTTATCTTACATTGTTCTCATACATCTTCATAGGATATCTTGGGGAACACATGAATAAAGGGATGAAATAAATAGTATAGTAAGGGAATAACTATAAGAACAGAGCATTATCACATGGGATAGTAGGCATGAAATAATGATATATAAAAGGCATGTAATATATGGAATAATAACATATAAACATGGAATAATATAAACATGGAGTCATAGTAATGTTTAAGAAACATAAAACACAACTTTAGAAGGATTTAAGGCACATAGTAACACAAGCCAATGCTAACTTCCAAGACCGTCTCACATGGTAGCACAAGCCAAGGCTAACCACAAAGACAATCACACATAGCATCTCATGAGACTCAACTTTACCCAATTCATTGGAGTGATATCTAGGCTCACCCATATTAACTTTTCATGAATATGTTTCCACATAAAGAATCATACATAATCATTCTTACATAAACATAAGGGTTTCCCATGGAAATAATTGGGTACCACCATCATGTCATAAAGAATAACAAATGGTCATATAATAAAAGTGTACATGAAAGAAAGGAACTAAAATATACATGTAAATTCATAAGGTAAAATAGTCATGTATCATGGTAGGTTATTTCAAGTAGAAGTTACAACATGTTAGAAAAGTATTTAAGAAATTTTAGCATTAAAACATTTTTGTACGGTTTTAAGAAAAATACTATGGATCCTTTAAAATATAAAAGGGAAAAATACTTTATATAAAAATAGAAGTGAAAAAATAATATTTTAATAACAAAAAGACTGATTTTATAAAGACAATGGTGGATTAAAATAGAAGATAGAGTGCACTTGAAATCAGATAAGAATTCGGGAAGTTCCCTCAAAATAGGTTTGCTAATCGGGTAGTATTGATGAGGGAATCACTTAAAATAATGTATATACTTAAACGAGAATGAGGGATGGATATTATTATATGATTTCGGAGCATATAAACAGTATGTATAAGTTTTACATAAAAATAAAATACAACTTCATTTGGGAAAACAGAATGATAGAGTAACCCAAAGGAATAAATGTAGTTCGGGTAGAATCTATTACGGATTATCCGCATGGTATTAGGTGTACTTAATAGGTATTAATGGGACATAAAGAGGATTTATCATCACTTATATATCACGAGGGAAGTATGGGGGAGGTGATAAACCCCATAATTAGGTATTACACATAAAAGGGCATAACATGGAGGACATTCTTGAATAAAAGATAATTAGAGAGGATCCCTTACCTTAAGTATGATGGTGTTCTCCACTTGATATTAATGACCTGAATAATCAAATTAGGTTCATTAATTAGTAATTATATAACCTATTCTATATGTAAATAATTTATTATAACCTTTTTAAGTTTATTCATAACCTTTTTGATTGGTCATGAGGTTTAATTTCATTGTTTGTGCCCATTTGTTTCCTTGGTTTTAATGATCGGTTCACTTATTTTCATGAACATAGAATCATGTAACATGGGGATAATTGTACAGAATTGAATTTATATTTTATTACTGAACATACATAAGTTTACATGGTTTTTAATTTAATTTGGTGACTTGGAGTGAAGTTGAATCATTATATAAAACATTAATGATTAACGCTTGAATTAATTTGGCGATTTTTCTCATAATTAACTTTTTTTGTATTAATATTTTACATCATGTGTAAAAAAGGATTCAAAAACAAAAAATAAGATAAAATAAATATTTAATAGTCTGGTTCAACCATAAAAATGGTTTCATGTCTAGAATTGAATATGGTAATAGAAATTTAATACCCATCATCCTTGAATGTGGTAAATTAACACTTCTCGGATGGTGCATTTTCTAGTACAAAAGAAGTGTAAAGGAGAGATGATAATAAATTATTACATTATCATAACAAAATTATAGTATGTAATGACCTGAATTCGGATACCCTCAACTGGTACCCCATTCCCGGTTCACCACATGACCTGAAGCGCATTTCCCCAAATGCCAGAGGCTGCCGACTAGCAGCGAGGTCCTTGGTAAGTTATTGGGGAAACTATGCCCTCATTTGGTAAGGTATACAAGGTAGAAGAAAAAGAGTCAATAGCGGAAGCAGAAAACAACATAAAAAAACTGAAACTAAATAGTGGAAGCAATGTATAATATAATAATGATGCAGCATGGTACATGTATCTAAGGAAAGAAGAAAACACAACAACATGCTGAAATACAACTGAGAACAAAGCACTAAAAGTAAATAGCAACTCCAGCAGCATCGCAAGCCTAAGCTCGGTCCTATGCTCTCCAGCTCCAACCAACAATCATGTACTTAAAGTAGAAGGGACACAATACCTATACACACCTGCAACCATATAACCTGTTTGGGCTGAAAAGTAGGACCCAAACAGGGTGTGAGACTAATCCCAGTAGGCAATCACCACAAGATTTGTGCCCTACTGTCAGTGAGCAATATAGAAAAAGTAAAGGAAATAAATGCAGTAGAGAAATACGAGTACTCTAAAGTAAACAATCCTACCAATCTCTATTCACATTTATTTATTAATTTAATTCACTCATTAAATTATCAACCAAGGAATCTAGCAAACAACTCTATATTCTCAAGGAATAGTAAGCAACATAACAGGTATCTCAGCAGACTACCTAACAGTAAGCAGTAAAAACTCAAGATTGTTCTTTGTCATGGTGGACTCATCACAACCAACCAAACAATAATCATGGTGACTCTCTGGGTGGCTCACACTAGCAGACCCCTCAAGTCAAGTAAACATACAAAGGCACAGACACTCTGGGAAGCTCTCACCGTCAATTCCCCTACAGTCTTGTAACGATAACTATAGACTCTCTCAGGAAGAACTTACATCTAATTCCCCCTATAGTCTTGATACGCAACTAAGGACACTCTAAGGAAGCAAAAAGTACCATTCCCGTAGGTCCTGCGAATGATACTAATTTATAACAGACTCTCTAGGGAAGCCCTTAATCTTCAATTCCCTCTTTAGTCTACCACACCAGGTTCCCACAGCCCTGAGTAGTGTAGTCGTGCATAATCGACTGTTAGCAGCCCAAATTAAGCTTAACAAAATACTTGGCTAATAGCTACAATGCATCAAAAGCATATAAACAGCAGGCAATACATGCAATCAACTATGTCAAGGCAAGAAAACAATGCAACAAGGTATGCCTCACAGGCAACCTAAGCCAAACGGCGATAAACAACCAAAACAAGGGAAACAACCATGGGGTGATCCTTAAACATGATAACAAGAAATTATCAATCATCTAATAACCTCAAGTATACATGCAATCTAAGGTAGATAACAATACATGATCAAAATCCTAACTCGAGATACCCGATACATGGGTATCCGACACTTTTGCACCAAAAACTCAAAGACATTCAACGTAGGAAAAAAAACCACCTAACTTGATCCTAGGAGATCGATATACTTGA
Source organism: Viscum album (assembly GCA_963277665.1). Lineage (NCBI taxonomy): Eukaryota > Viridiplantae > Streptophyta > Magnoliopsida > Santalales > Viscaceae > Viscum > Viscum album. Next base: position 386,767,831 of record OY728125.1, read on the forward strand.
AACTAAACCTATGAATCAGCCTAGAATGGAGAAGATCTTCAAAAATGTCTAAAACGTTCAACCTCAGATAACTATCACAAGAGAGGTAATCAGGAAACGTGGCCAAAGAAGAACCAAGAACTCACCACTGCGATTCTATTGCAACCGACGACATTCAATTCGGATAACCGGTGACAGAATGGTGGCTCGGAGAATATTCGGCCTCATCGGACACTCTGGACGTAATTAGGCGGAGAAGAAGATGCAAATCGGTTTAAGACGCGACCCCGGTCCGATTAATGAAATAAAAAGAAAAGTACACGGCGTGTACTTCATTAGTACACGGTGTGTACTCGCTCTTTCCATACACCGCATTAAGCGGCCTCCACATCACCGCTACACACCGTGTGTGTGGCCCGGACACGGCCAGCACATGGCCTCGCATGAGAGAAAAGTACACGACGTTTACTCATAAAGTACACGACGTTTACTTATAAAATTTCTATATTTTATTCTTTTTCTCAAAAATGACCAGAAATGGAAAAACATACCTAAAACGAAGATCCGGGTTCTTACAAACTTCCCCCCTTAAAGAAATTCATCCCTAAATTTCCCTAACTTGGTGGAGAAGAAGAAACCTCGAACAACTCTGGCCACTGTGATCGCATATCGGCCTCCCTCTCCCATGTCTCGTCTTGTACACGGCCGTGCTTCCATAGTACCCATACCAGAGGAACAGACCGGCCACAAAGTATCTTTGCACTACGATCAACAATCCTGATAGTATGCTCCTCGAACAATGCATCCTGCTCCAGCTCAACCTCCTTAGGTTGAAAAACACGGGATGGGTCTGAGAAATAGCAACTAAGATGAGAAACATGGAAGACGTCATGCATAGTCTGATACCTCTAAGGCAACTGCAACCTATAAGAAACCAGCCCGACTCTCTCCATAACCTCAAATGGCCTGATGTATCTCAGTGAAAGCTTACCCTGTCTCCTGATTCTCTTGTGTCCCATCCTCGGGGTAACACGTAGGAAAACCTGATCCCTGACCTTAAACTCCAAATGTTATCTCCGCTGATCAACATAAGATTTCTACCGAGACTGTGAAGTATCCATCCTTTTTCAAATCAACTCCACCTGCTCTGTGGTCTCCTAAACAAGATGAGGTCCCAACATAGCTACCTCTCCTGTCTCCAGCCAACACAAGGGTGATCGACACGACCTACCATACAAAGCCTCGTAAGGTTCCATCTGAATAGTTTCTTGAAAACTATTATTATAGGAAAACTCCACTAGAGGTATATGTCTCTCCCAAGAACCTAAAAAATCAAGGACACATGCTTGTAGCATGTCCTCTAGCACCTGAATCATATGCTCTGACTGGCCATCTGTCTGGGGATGGTAAGCTATACTCAGAAGTACCTGTGTACCCAAATCCCTCTATTTCCCTTTATAGAAATGCGATGTGAAGTGGGAATCCCTATCTGAAATGATAGTACTCAGAACCCCATGCAAGCATACAATCTCACAGATGTACAACCGTCCAAGCTCATCAACACTGAAGGTCTCCTTAATCGGCAAGAAGTGAGAAAACTTTGTGAGTCTGTCAATGACAACCCATACCGTGTCATTCCCTCAAGGCGATCTCGGTAAACCTGTCACGAAGTCCATCGCAATATCATTCCACTTCCACTCAGGAATGGGTAGCTGCTGTAAAAGCCCTGTCGGTCGCTGGTGCTCTGCCTTCACCTGCTGATAGGTGGAACATCTCATGACAAAACCAGCAACATCTCTCTTCATACCTGGCCACCAATACTGGCGGTGTAGATCACGATACATCTTGATGACGCCAGGATGAACTGCCCAGACTGAGGAATGAAATTCTCACATCATCTCCTCACGTATATCTGCTAGCACCCATACACGTCCCTAGAAACCCAAGATCTCATCCTTGCCTATGGTCAATCCGGGAAGAGGGTCCTCTCCTGAAACGCTTTCCCATAGGACTAGGCCTTTAGAATCTGATAACTTCCTCATTCGAACTCAGTCGAGAAGTGTAGAGGTAACAACTATAGAAGATAGGAAAGTATGCCCCTGTCTATTGTGCACCTCCAAATTCATCTCAAAGAACAGATCCATAAGCTGCCACTCACTGCTGGCCTCCTGAACTGCCTGTATCTGAGTCCTCTTGCTCACTGCATCAGCCACTGCATTTCCTTTCCCAGGCGTATAGGCAAGCTCGAAATCGAAAGACTGCAGGTACTCAACCCACCTCCACTGTCTCAGATTCAAGTCACGCTGTGTGAAGATGTACTTGAGGATCTTGTGGTCAGTATACACCACAAAATGCTCTCCCAGAATATAATGTCTCCCACAACTCAAATCATGAAAAACTGCAGCCAAATCCAGCTCGTGCGTAGGATAGTTCCTCTCATGTGGCCTCAACTGTCGAGATCCTTATGAAACAACATGATCCTCCTACATAAGCACTGCTCCAAGCCCGATTCCAGATGCATCATAGAAAACTGTATAACTCTTGCCAGGCTCCAGAAAAACTAGAATCGGTGCTGAAGTCAATCTCCCTTTCAGCTCCTGGAAGGCTGAATCGCAGGCTTCTGGCAAAAAATACTTCACCCCTTTCTTAGTCAAGCCCATCAATGGCGCTGCTAGGCATGAGGAGTCCTATATAAACCACCTATAGTAACCAGCCATCCCTAAGAAACTTTGTAACTCAAAAACGTTCTTCGGATGCTCCCAGGTGACTACTGCTCTCACCTTCTCTGGGTCTACTGATACTCCTATCTCTGAGATGACATGACCTAGGAAGTGAATCTCATCCATCCGAAAGTGGTACTTTGAGAGCTTATCATATAACTGATGCTCCCTCAGTGTACTCAAAATGATCACAGGATGGGTAGCATGGTCGTGTCGAGTGTGAGATTACACCAAGATGTCGTCCACGAAAACCACCACGAAGGAATCCAAGTACGGATGAAAACTCTGTTCATCAGCGCCATGAAAACTGCTGGTGCATTCGTGAGACCGAACATTATAAACAAATACTCATACAGACCATACATACTCCAGAAGGCTGTAAGAGGTATATCAGATGGTCTGACACGCAACTGATGGTAGCCGGATCTGAATTCGATCTTCGAGAACACTCTAGATCCTCTAAGATGATCAAAGAGATCATCTATCCATGGCAATGGATATCAGTTCTTGACCGTCAACTAGTTCAACTTCTAATAATCCACAAAAATCCTAAGGGTGGAAGCTGCCTTCTTCACAAATAGGACAAAAAAACCCCAAGGAGAAGTACTAGGTCGGATGAAACCCCTTGTATGCAACTCCTCTAACTACTTATTGAGCTCCTAAAACTTAGGTGTAGCCATCCTATAATGAGGAATGGACACTAGTGCTGCTCCTGAAACAAGATCAATAGAGAAGTCTACCTCTCTCTCTGGAGGAAAACCTGAAAAGTCTTCGGGAAAGACATATAGAAAGAGATCAACCACCGGAGGAAAATTTACCTGAGAAGTCCCATGGTCATCCAGATATAAGCTAGAAATCTGGGCCATAACACAACCCAACCCATGATGCTCTGGTCCATCTCTGCTCGCCTGGACATCCCATTCGCCCTTGTGAAGAAAAGATCTGCCCTATGGTGATGTGAAACTCACCCTGTGACGAAGGCCTCGAATGGAACTAACCAGTCCATCCCAAGAATGACATCATAGCCTACCATCTCCAAAACATAGAGACTCCATGAAAAACGACACCCACCAACCTCGAGGGGGCAGTCTAAGCACTGACGCACGCTAGTAGTTCTAATTCCAAAGGGAGTGTCTAGCATCATCATATCCTCAGAAGTATAAACAGTAAGTCTAAGGCTTTCCATAGTATGAACAAAAATAAATCTATGAGAAGATCCTGTATCAAAAAGTGCAGAGGATAAAACTGAGGCTACTAAAATCGTACCTCGAACTGTAGAAGTTCTATGATCCTGCTCCTGATGAATCTTCTCTACAACAAAAGTCTGGCCTGTACCGCGGCCCTGCGTAGCAGCTTGAGATCCCTGTACTTCGCCTCCATGATCCTGTCCATTGTGTCCACAACCTCTACCCTGGTCTGAATTACCTAAATAACTCCAGCCCCCAGTCTACTGCAGAACTGGTAATCCTGCTCCTGTACGCAGAGTCGGAATTGATCCTCCTTAACTAGCTGCTGGCAGAAGAACCTTGCAGCAGCACTGCATATGACCCATCTTGCCGCAAGATCGGCACTCCACTGGGTCCCTCGGGCACTGGGGCTTCTTATTACCACTTCTTCCACACTGATAATATAGCATCCTGCCTTTTTGTACCATAAACTTTCATTACATTATACAATACCGAGGATCTTTTAGGTTTAATGTCTTGGAAACCAGGAAATTAAAACATGAAAACATAAAACATTCTTCCTAAACACTTGAAAGGATTCTCCTTATGTTCATCCTAGGTTCATTACTGCATCTCATAACCTGGGGACATACATCAAAAGAAAGGGTGAGCAGAAGGTCCAGTAAGGGAAACAAGGGAAACATTTAACATGTGAACTTGAGATACATCAACAATGTCATGAAAAAGAACTTTAAGGCATGAGAAAGAAATCATGAGGCATATCATAATAAAAATAATGTATTTCATAACTTGAAGATGTGGCTACAACATTTAACGTTGAAAATCATTTCCGTTTCACCAAGGTCCATCCCCAAGGTGTCATTAAAAATTACCAAGGTTATTCACCAAAGCATCGTTAAAAATGGTCATCTCTAGAGATTAAGTCTTTACCCAATGCCTTGGAGCGCTATCAGGGTGAACCCTTAAATTTGTCTTTATTATCATGTGAGACAAATATATCATCATCAATCATTTCATAAACAAACCATATATAATAAAAGAAATGGGTTTCATTTCATAATCATAACGTTTTAAAAACTACTTTAAAGACATGATCTTTATGTCACTTTAAACCCATGGAAAGGGAAAGCGGGTCTCATGTATGTAAATCCCAGAATTTAAAATAGAAAATTTTGGTATATATGTGAATACCCCTTTAGAAGAAATATCTTTATGTATTCACTTAATAAAATAAATGATTTTGAGAATAAGAGAGAGACATTTTGAGACGGAAATTCTACGGCATAACGGCTATGTTACGAGGTTATAGAAAACATTGAAAAGAGAGGGGACATGGGTAAAACACTCATAAATCATCCATAAAACAGTAGGGGAACAGAATAAAAAGGATTTAAGAATATGGTAATGAAATTTTAAAGATATACCATATGAAGTGAAGAACATGAAAGGAAGACAAAAATAAGATTTCTCTTATGAAAATTCGGCAGCATAACGGCGTCACTTAAACTTCAAAAAAAGAATTGACGAGATCAAATAGGGTCTCTAATCATATAAACATAAAAGATAAGTATTATATATATAGATATCATAACCCAACATAATAATAAGTAACTTGAAAGACTTGACATGAAAGTAGAACTTTGAAAAATGAGAAAGGTGAACGAATCCCTTAAAAATTTGGCAGCCTAACGGCGTCACCCAAACTTCAAAAAAAAAATGAATTGATGAGATAAAATAGGGTATCTTATAATATGAACATAAAAGATAAGTATGATAGATATAGAGATCATACCTCAACATAATAAAAAGGAACTTGAAAGACTTGACATGAAAGTAGAACTTTGAAAAATGAGAAAGGTGAATGAATCCCTTAAAAATTCGGCAGCCTAACGACGTCACTTAAACTTTATTAAAATGAATTGATGAGAGAAAGAGGGGGTCTCTCATCACATGAACATGAAAAGTGCAGTAAGAGGAATATAAAAGAACATCCTCTAACATAAGATCGTGGAGCATAAAAGAAATGACATAAAAGAGATTACTTGAAAAGAAAGAGAGAGGTAGGATCCCTTACCTTAAACGTAACTCTTAAAACTCGAAGGTTGGGACCTTAAGGGCTTGGGGGTACCTTGGGAGGACTCTTTGGGAGATAATGATACCAGAGCTTCGTTTGGGGAGAGTTGGGAGTGAAAACTAAAAGAGGGAAGGGTGGGTATTTATAGGGAAAGTGAGGGGACAAGGCATTAATGGCCAAGGGACACCTCATTGGTGGTTTTGGAAAAACCATGGGCTTGCCCATGGTATTTGCCCATGGTATTGGACACTTGGGACACCTAATACCTTATCTTACTATTCATAAGTCGACCATATTGATTACATAATTAACACATCATTTAATGATGTCATTAAACACCCGTAACTTAAAAACTGTATTTTCACTATTCATCGAAAATTCAACTCTCAGAAAAATACCAAAATTTCACCTTAACCAAATATCGATGCTTTGACTTCAAAAAAGAACTCCATTTTATAAAAATAATTTTCTAAATATTTTTAATTTAATTTTTAAATAAATACACTATTCACCGAAAATTCATTTTTTTTCAGAAAATTCTCCAAAAATTACCTTAGCATAATATCGATGTTCTGAATTCAAAAATAAAGTCCATTTTATAAAAATATTTTTTTAAATATTTTTAATTTAATTTTTAATTAAAAAACACTATTCACCTGAAAAAACTAATACTTGACTAATAATTTATGAAACCGTAATTTAGCCATTTTATTGAATCACATTACTTAATCAAGGTGCCTAGATTATATTAATAATTTCTTTAAGTGAGATTACTAATCCATTTGGTCACATTACTAATCCTAAGCATAAAATCACTATTCCTAATTTACTATTCATCAAAAATTAAGTTGATCTCATTAGACTCTAAATTTCATACTGAACATAATTGTAGAAGACCATTTTTTGAAAATCATTACACATTTTTAATTATTTAAGGTTTAAATAAACATTTTTAAAATATCCTTTCTCTAAAATTCATCAAAAATATGCATACTATATTTATCCGGACATTTGAAAATTCATAAACTTCATCATAAGAAGAAATCACAATTTTTATTTAAAACAAAGGATTACACAAGGCAATTACGGTCTCCTTACATAGCCCCTTATAACCCCAGCATAGGACCTAAGTGTAAGGTGTGCTAAGGTGAGAGAATCTGAGGGCGGCTCAACTAACATTGCACGAGTAGTAATTTATATAAGTTTGAACTTCTCATGAAGGCGATTCCATTCTAGCTTCACATGATGAAGTTCAGCTTGGGTTTGGTCCAGAGCAAAGCCCAGTGGTGCTACCTCCTTCCCAAGTTCCATTAGATGGGCTTCAATTGGCCCGAGACTACTGTATGAGGCCATCAAATATTCTTTCTATATTAATTAACCAAGATCACTTGTATTTAGAGACAATAATCGAAATGTTTAGTTTCCAGCGGTCATATAACAGTCAAAACCCAATGGTCTCATTTTAATTATACTCATGTTATCAAATGAAACAGTTTTGTTGAGTATAAAAATAAAATAACACACAAAATTAGGAAACAAGATTTATTCAAAATTTCGGGTCGTCACAGATAACACACCACTTAGTTGCTAGAGGGAAGATCCCATCTACCAGAAGGAATACCTCACTTCCTCGAGTCACCTCATGTAGACTCTTGGTAGTGCTTCCTGCTGTCTGTCTGGAGAGAATCAGCCCTGGATGCTGAACCACCCTGGTCCACAGTTCCAGCCTCCCTCAGGTTTATCTCCATAATAAGCGCCTGGTTGACTATCAGAGTGATAGAAGTCAACTAAAAGACGTTCAACTGTGACCTGATATCCAGTCTGAGGTCTTCCTCAAACTTCCTTTCCAAAAACAGCTCGTCATTCCCTAGAATGGGAGTGAAATGCTGTAACTCTGTAAAGCAGGAGGAATACTCCATAACTGTGAGAGTACCCTGCTGCAGGTTCCTCAACTCTCTGGCTCTGTCAGACCTCAGCGTCGCCAGGTAGAAGTAGTCGTAGAACGTACACTGAAACTCATCCCAAGCCATAGCCTGTTGGCGCCCTGTCTGCGAAACCACATCCCACCATCTCTTGGAGGAATCACATAGCATATAAGTCTCAAGATTCACTCTCCTCTCCAGAGGTGTCTTCAGATGCTCGAAGAAGGACAACATGGCTTCTAGCCATGACTCCACAGCCTGTGTTCCTCCATCCCCTGTGAACATGGGAGGGTTCTACTACTGAAAAACCCGTGTTAGCTCTTCCATAGATGGGGTAGGATGCTGAGCTCCTTGGAAGGTCTGCATGAATCTCATGAAGCCCTCTCTGAACTAAGCGTCAACACCAGTGTCTGGAATCACTACAGTTGCCATGTCCGGAATGATAGGCGAAACTACTGGTAGTCCCTGATCTGCCATATCAGGCGTACGATCACTGCCTGGTTCCTGACATGCAACAGGAGGACGTCTTGGTTCCATAGCTCAGAAAGTTCAAAAGCACACATTCATTAACAATGAACTTAGATGAAACTTAAGAGATCAAAATAGAATAGTAGAGAAAAACTTTAAAATTTGGGAAAACATGACTACACGGCCTGTAGTACTACTACATGGCATTTTTCTTAAAAGTTTACCCTGGGTGTGTACATTGGCCATACATGGCTATGTAAACCACCCAGCTACACGGCGTGTTCTTAAACTATACACAGTGTACTAACCCTTTTCCTCCCTGCCCGTTCACTTCTACACGGTTGGGAACACAGACTGTCCCAGCAGGAAACTACACGGCATGTCCTTAGGATCTCTCCCCTGTCCGTGTCATTAGTCACACGGACTGGTACACAGACCACTAATACACTGCATGTCAAATGAGACACGACATGTACTTGACATTCCTTACCTGGACCGTTTTTTTAGTGACATGGCCTGACACATGGTCGACACTACACGACGTGTTCCATACGGACACGACGTGTACGCGGAAGGATAAAACCAACTCGTGTTGTTGGCTACACAGCTAGCTACATGGTCAACTATACAGGGCGTGTTCCCAAGGGACACGACGTGCACTTGAAGAAAACCCCGACCCATGTTGTTCGTGACACGACCATATAACTATTCCAGACTACACAACGTGCTAAGCTGGTACACGGTGTGTTCCTACAGGAAACTTTACAACCCCGTGTCTCTGCCCAACACAGTCAGGGACATGGCTAAAAACTACACGGAATGTATTCATAAAGTACACGCCGTGTATTCTAGGTTTTTTTCAAAAGGTAGCCTCAGAACTGAACCAGAGCCCAGAAAACACAGAAAACAAGTGTTATGGTTCCAAATTCTGATCCGTGGGGGCCCATACTGTTGTACCTCTCGTACCCCTCGTGGTTTAATTTTCATGATCACAATCACTCTCTTATTTATCTAATCTTGTTTTAAGTGTTTTTGTTGATAGGCAAAAGGTTGCCAAGGAATTGGGCCAAGAAGGACTGAAAGTGGACTGATTTTCAGTCCACCGGCCAACCGGTGGATGACCACCGGCCAGCCGATGGAGCCTGGGAAGAAGGCATCCCCTCTGTCCAGACCACCGGCCAACCGGTGTCCCATCACCGGCCAGCCGGTGGAACCCAGACAGAAGGGACAGCTACTGTCTCCTCACCGGCCAACCGGTGGCCTCCTCACCGGCCAGCCGGTGGAGCCTGGGCAGAAGGCCCCTCCCTTTTCCAAAGCACCGGCCAACCGGTGGCCAACCACCGGTCAGCCGGTGGAGCCAGTCAAACTAGCCATTGGGCTTTGACCAGACTTGTCCACTTGACTCCCAACGGCTCCGAAGGCCTCTCCAATGGCTCCGAAGACCCCCAAAGTCCATTTGAGGGTTCCCCCTCTATAAATAAAGGACTAGGAAGCCCCGGAAACGTACGGAAGCCCACGGGAACATTTTTCATCATTTGGAAAACCTCCGGCGCTTTCCTTCAAGGATCCCCAATTGCTCCAACCCATTTCTACATCCAAGGAGCACCACCATAGAAGCTTGGGATCACTCTTCATCAACTCCAATCTATCCATTGGCGCCCAAGACTTCTCTACATTATGGTTTTTCTTGTTTTAATTATTTTGAGCATCAATTTGGGTTTGTGCCTACAAACCCCTCTTTCTCTCATCTTCCTTTCATTTGGGTTTTCACACCACCTTCAAGGTGTGAAGAGGTTAGTCAAGCCTTCCCTTTAAAAGGCTTGAGTCATAGGTGAGCTAGCCTTCACCTGTAAGAAGGCTAGTGGGTTCTTGCTCAACCATTAAAAGCAAGTGGGTTCTTGCTCAACCATTAAAAGCAAGCTGTAATAGGTTCTAGACTACCTTAAAGTCTAGTGGATTTCTTGCTAAAACCATTAAAAAGAAAGCAGTAGTAAATCTCTCAACGGTTGAGTTGGGAGCGGAGACGTAGGCTTTGGTTTAAGCCAAACTCCGTTATCAAGTTTTGTGTCTTGCCTCTTTTCTTTCCGCTGCACTTTGATAATTGTTTTAAATTGTTAATTATTTTTTAAAAGGCAATTCACCCCCCCTCTTGCCATAACTCTCCGCCCAACAATTGGTATCAAAGGAAAATTTGAGTAATACCTTCACCGGTTTCAAATTCAAGATCCATTGTGATGGCTTCATCTTCTTTCGCCCCCGAAGGATATTCTTTGGGTCGTGCTCCATTCTTTGATGGAACCGACTATACTTATTGGAAAACCCGCATGACCACTTTTCTTAGAAGTATAGGTTATCCTATTTATAAAATTTTCATGCATGGTTATTCTCTTTCTTCTCCCGATGAATCCAAATGGACTCAAGCCGATATTAAAAATTTCGAGCTTGATGGCAAAGCCATGAATGCTCTTCATTGCGGCCTTGATCGTAATGAATTCAATCGAGTTTCCACATGCACCTCATCACATGAAATCTGGAAACTTTTGGAGGTTACCCATGAGGGGACCAACAAATTTAAGGATACTCGATTGGATATGTATCGTCAAGACTTTGAAAGTTTCACCATGCATCCATCTGAAAATATTACTGAAATGTTTACTCGTTTTACTGACGTTTTCAATGGAAAAAATCTCTTGGAGATAATGTGTCTGCAAAAACGATGGTCAAGAAGATCCTTTGGATCCTACCAAGCTCATGGGAACCGAAAGTCACGGCAATCCAAGAAGCAAAAGACATCAAGAATATGCCGGTCGAAGAGCTCATCGGATCCCTAATGACCTACGAGATCACCATGAGGAGGCAAGCTGAAAAGGAAGGCAAACCGATCAAAGTTCCAAAGAACATCGCCTTCAAAGTTCAAAAAGAAGAAAGCTCCTCCTCCTCATCGTCTTCCTCTTCAAGCGGCGATTCAGAAATGGAGAATCTTGCCCGCAAAATGCACAAATTCATGAAGAAGCACAAGAAGAAGAAATCCCGCAAGGCTCAACCCAACGAAAAATCCGAGCCCGAGCTAACATGTTACGGGTGTGGCAAGAAAGGCCATTACAAGCCCGATTGTCCACTCAACAAGAAAAAGGCCAAGCAAAAGGAAAAGAAGAAGGCATTCAAGGCCACATGGAGTGATAGCTCCACATCCTCCTCCTCCTCCTCCTCAAGTGACAACGGTAAAAAATGCCTAATGGCATTTCATGAGGTATCCTCTTCAGACTCCTCATCCTCTAGTTCTTCAAATTATTTCAATCATTTATCTTATGAGGATCTCCAACATGCTAGAGATCAATTGGAGGAAGGTTTTCACGAACTTTCTTCCAAATTTGTTGCTTTAAAAAAGAATTTCAAAAAACTTTCTTCTGAAAAGGAACAACTTCTCAAAGAAAAGGAGGAGTTGTCCCTCAAGGTCCAAAACCTTCCCGATGTTGATTCTATGGAATCAACAATCAAGGATTTAAAGGAATCCCTTTCCAAGTTCACCCAAGGTGAACAAAATTTGACCAAATTTCTAGGTTCCCAATGCGTATCTAGAACCACCCAAGGGCTTGGCTATTCCAAGCAAGCTTCCTCTTCCCATGCTCCAACTATTTTTGTAAGGGGGAGCTCCCAATATAAATTTTTCAACTATTGTAAAAAATCTGGGCACTTAATTTATGAGTGTGATTGCAAAAATGCCTGGTATGGAAGGCCCAAAACCATTTCCTTTAATGATGAAGTTCATAGGAGAAGACCCGCCACTAGACAAGTATGGATTGAAAAATCCCTTTTAGCAAGTCTCACCAGACCAAAATTTGTCTCGGTTCTAAAATCATCTCCCTGGTGATTTGTTGTTTTTATTTAGGGGGAGTTAGGATTGTTTAAGCCTTTTTTCTTTCAATTCAAAACTTTCAATTCAAAACTTTCAATTCAAAACTTTCAATTCAAAACTTTCAATTCAAATTTCAAAAATTTCAATTGGTTTAAAAAACTCTATCTTGTTTTTCAACCTTTCCCTCAATCAAGTTTTATGCCCCGTGCTATTTTGATAATCCCAAAGGGGGAGAAATTCTTGGTTGATTGGGGGACAAATCTTTCTCTCATGCTTTGATTTACTTTTCAATTTGTCCTTTAAAGCATGCCTTTCATTTCAGTCTTTTACATTGCTTGTTTTGGTGATTGTGATCATCAAAATAGGGGGAGATTGTTGTACCTCTCGTACCCCTCATTGTTTAATTTTCATGATCACAATCACTCTCTTATTTATCTAATCTTGTTTTAAGTGTTTTTGTTGATAGGAAAAAGGTTGCCAAGGAATTGGGCCAAGAAGGACTGAAAGTGGACTGATTTTCAGTCCACCGGCCAACCAGTGGATGACCACCGGCCAGCCGATGGAGCCTGGGCAGAAGGCATCCCCTCTGTCCAGACCACCAGCCAACCGGTGTCCCATCACCGGCCAGCCGGTGGAACCCAGACAGAAGGGACAACTACTGTCTCCTCACCGGCCAACCGGTGGCCTCCTCACCGGCCAGCCGGTGGAGCCTGGGCAGAAGTCCCCTCCCTTTTCCAAAGCACCGGCCAACCGGTGGCCAAACACCGGTCAGCCGGTGGAGCCAGTCAAACTAGCCGTTGGTCATTGACCAGACTTGTCCACTTGACTCCCAACGGCTCCGAAGGCCTCTCCAACGGCTCCGAAGACCCCCAAAGGCCATTTGAGGGTTCCCCCTCTATAAATAAAGGACTAGGAAGCCCCGGAAACGTACGGAAGCCCACGGGAACATTTTTCATTATTTGGCAAACCTCCGGCGCATTCCTTCAAGGATCCCCAATTGCTCCAACCCATTTCCACATCCAAGGAGCACCACCATAGAAGCTTGGGAGCGCTCTTCATCAACTCCAATCTATCCATTAGCACCCAAGACTTCTCTACATTACGGTTTTTCTTGTTTTAATTATTTTGAGCATCAATTTGGGTTTGTGCCTACAAACCCCTCTTTCTCTCATCTTCCTTTCATTTGGGTTTTCACACCACCTTCAAGGTGTGAAGAGGTTAGTCAAGCCTTCCCTTTAAAAGACTTGAGTCATAGGTGAGCTAGCCTTCACCTGTAAGAAGGCTAGTGGGTTCTTGCTCAACCATTAAAAGCAAGTGGGTTCTTGCTCAACCATTAAAAGCAAGCTGTAATAGGTTCTAGACTACCTTAAAGTCTAGTGGGTTTCTTGCTAAAACCATTAAAAAGCAAGCGGTAGTAAATCTCTCAATGGTTGAGTTGGGAGCGGAGATGTAGGCTTTGGTTTAAGCCGAACTCCGTTATCAAGTTTTGTGTCTTGCCTCTTTTCTTTCCGCTGCACTTTGATAATTGTTTTAAATTGTTAATTATTTTTTAAAAGGAAATTCTCCCCCCCTCTTGCCATCACTCTCCACCCAACACATACTCCCCGCAAATCAAATCTTGGCATCATAACAATTGATATAACAAGTACAAAGTATAACAACTCACGATCCACCAAATTTCGATCCTCGAGGTCCCATAACACCTCTAAGACCAAAGTTTGGCGTCCATGATAAATAATCTCTAAAAAAACAATACCCTATCAACATAGAAGGTATTCTATCACAACAGCTATCGCACATCGTGCATCTTCTATAAAAAATTCTATCACAACAACATGCAAATTATAATGAAATCTAGATGGAATGAAAAAATGAATGACATGTGATTTTCTAACAAGTGCCTATATGATGCATGAGATGGCATACCCTCATCTCATCTGGTTGCAAACAAATAGAACCACAATCATACAAACAGTAATAAAACAAAACAAGTGCACCACCCAATGGTGAAATCAATTAAATTGTAACATTTTCAAAAACTCAAAAATTGCAATATTTGGGGTAATCTGGATTTTTCCTTGTACACGGGTTCTAGAACACCTGGGCACAGCTATTTACCATTTAACTATTCCTTTTTATCCCTGTCTAATGTCGCTAAACAGTAAGTCAATAGAAAAGGAAATAAACTGCTCTGATACCACTTTGTAACGACCTGAATCCGGAGCCCCTCAATTGGTTCCCCGTGCCCGGTTTTCCACATGACCTCAAGTGAATTTCCCTAAATGCCAGAGGCTTCTGACTGGCAGTGAGGGCCTTGGTAAGTTATTGGGGAAACTATGCCCTCATTTGGTAAGGTATACAAGGTACAGGAAAAATAATCAATAGCGGAAGCAGTAAAAAACATACAACAACTGAAACTAAACAGCGGAAGCAATGTATAATATAATAATGATGCAGCATGGTACATGTATCTAAGGAAAGCAGAAAACACAACAACATGCTGAAATACAATTGAGAACAAGGCACTAAAAGTAAACAGTAACTCCAGCAGCATCGCAAGACTAAGCTCGGTCCTATGATCTCCAGCTCCAACCAACAATCATGTAGCTGAAGTAGAAGGGCCACAATCCCTATTCACACCTGCAACCATATAACCTGTTTGGGCCGAAAAGAAGGACCCAAATAGGGTGTGAGACTAATCCCAGTAGGCAATCACCACAAGATCTGTGCCCTACTGTTAGTGAGAAATATAGCAAAAGTAAAGGAAATAAATGCAGCAGAGAAACAAGAGTACTATAAAGTAAACAATCCTACCAATCTCCATTCACATTTATTTATTAATTTAATCCACTTATTAAATTATCAACCAAGGAATCTAGCAAACAACTCTATATTCTCAAGGCATAGCGAGGAATGCAACAAGTATCTCAACAGACTACCTAACAGCAAGTAGTATAAACTCAAGATTGTTCTTTGGCATGGTGGACTCATCACAACCAACCAAAAAATAATCATGGTGACTCTCTGGGTGGCCCACACTAGCAGACCCCTCTATTCAAGTTAACATACAAAGGCACAGACACTCTAGGAAGCTCTCACCATCAATTCCCCTGCGGTCTTGCAATGATAACTAGAGAATCTCTGAGGAAGCACTTATGTCTAATTCCCCCTATAGTCTCGATAGATAACTAATGACACTCTAAGGAAGCACAAAGTCCCATTCCCGTAGGTCTTGTGAACGATACTAATTTATAACAGACTCTCTAGGGATTCCCTTAATCATCAATTCCCTCTTTAGTCTACCACACCAGGTTCCCACAACCCTGAGTAGTGTAGTCATGCGTAATCGACTGTTAGCATCCCAAATTAAGCTCAACAGACTACTTTTCTAATAGATACAATGCATAAAAATCATATAAATAGTAGGCAATACATGCAATCAACTATGTCAAGGCAAGCAAACAATGCAACAAGGTCTTCCTCAAAGGTAATCTAAGCCAAACGGTGATAAACAGCCAAAACAAGGGAAACACCCATGGGGTGATCCTTAAACATGATAACAAGCAATTATTAATCATCCAATAACCTCAAGAATACATGCAATCTAAGGCAGATAACAACACATGATCAAAACCCTAACCCGAGATACCCGATACATGGGTATCCGACACTTTTGCACCAAAAACTCAAAGAAATTAAAAGTAGGGAAAAAAACCACCTACCTCGATCCTAAGATATCGATATACTTGAACCTCAGCCTATGAATCAGTCTAGAATGGATAAGATCTGCAAAAACATCTAAAACTTTCAACCTCAGATAACTCTCACAAGAGAAGGAATCAGGAAACATGGACAAAGAAGAACCAAGAACTCACCGCTGGGATTCTATTGAAACCGAAGACATTCAATTCAGATAACCTATGATGGAACAGTGGCTCGGAGAAGATTAGGCCTCCTCGGACACTCTGTATGTAATTAGGCAGAGAAGAAGATGAAAATCGGTTTAAGACGTGACCCCGGTCCGATTAACGAAATAAAAAGAAAAGTACACGGTGTGTACTTCATGAGTACATGGCGTGTACTCACCCTTTCCATACACTGCATTAAGCGGCCTTTGCATCACTGCTACACACTGTGTGTGTGTCCTGGACACAGACAACACACGACCTCGCGCGGGAGAAAAGTACACGACATGTACTCATAAAGTACCTGGTGTGTACTTAGAAAATTTCCAGATTTTCTTCTTTTTCTCAAAAACGACCAGAAACGGAAAAACATACTTGAAATGAAGATCCGAGTTCTTACATAGTACATTCAAGGTAATGAAGTTTTCATAACATTTGGAATAGGATAGGCAAGGATAGAAAAGAAAACAAAGGAACATGTAAAGAAAATGAAAGAAAAGAAAAGAGGAATTTACCTCTGGATTCAATCTTCTTTGAGATCCTCTTAAGGGGAGAGGATTTGGAATTTTGAGGAGAGAAAAGACTGATGGAAGTGGGGGAGGATCTTGGGGAGATATTTGGTCAGAATTTATAGAAGGAACAAGGCTTGAGAGG
The DNA here is from genome assembly GCA_963277665.1 of Viscum album. Classification (NCBI taxonomy): domain Eukaryota; kingdom Viridiplantae; phylum Streptophyta; class Magnoliopsida; order Santalales; family Viscaceae; genus Viscum; species Viscum album. The sequence continues at coordinate 386,784,596 of OY728125.1, forward strand.
AGTGAAGAGAAGAGGGGAGTGTGGGTGGTTTTTATAGTGGGGGGGAGGAGGGTTTTTTTAATATTTAGTTCATTAGTTTATTAATTTCCCTGAAGACCAGAAATAGCGATGATTACATGACCAAAAATAGTAATATGTGTATGTGATTTTGAGATAATGGCCTTACACTAGCCATACATCAACTGATGACATCATAATTCACGTATTTATCATTTATCACAAATTATCATATTTACTATTCACCAAAAATTCAAGTATTGCAGAAAAAATCACAAAAATTAACCCTAACCATTTTTAGATGTGTAGAATAAAAACATTGAAATCCATTTTTCAAAAATAATTTTCTAAATATGATCATTTTAATTTTTAATTAAAATCATAATTTACTTGAAAAACATAGATTTTAAAACTATGACTAATTTTATAATGCTTTCAAAAAATTACATAAGGTCTTATAAAATTATCTTAAAACCAAAAGACATAAAATTGTTAATTTATGAAAACTTTTTAGGAAAATAAATTTTCTTTTAAATTAATTAATTAATTATAATTAATTATTTATGACTCACAAGAATACCAATACTTTTGTTATGGTTATATTATTACTTATAAAATGCCTAATTTTTATTTATACATTCATGGGTGAGGTTACTATTATTTTGGATGATTTAATATTCATAACGGTCATATTACTATTCATAAGGGTAGGTTACTATTCACCAAAAAATAAGTTTTTATTATTGGACTCCAAATATCTTATTGATCACAAACGTGTATGTCGGATTTTCGAAATTCAAATCACAGAGGTGACAAAATTATGTTTAATGGTCATATAGTACTTAGTAGTTCATTGTGTTGTTATTTCATATGATTATATGACATAATTATACGAAGGTAATTTACATTGGTAAAACATTGGGTTGTTACAACTATGTTATTATACATGGATGTGATATTGGGTGAGTGATCCATGGTGAGGTTGGCTGGTGTTGACCTGATATAAGTGTGAGTTGGTTGTATGATTTATTCACTAAGGTATTAGTATGCTTCTTCAATTTTTTCATGAGAGATATTGAGTATGATTATAATTATTATACATTTATTCTCACCCATATATATATATATAAATCTATTTCATAGGTTTCTAAAGGGTATTTGGTAATTGTGCTAGTCATTATTATCTTAGAGCTTGGGGATTGCTACCAAAGTTAATTCTATAGAAGTTTTCTTTTGAATTTTATTTTGGAGGCACTATTTTTGTATTAAAGTACATGAATTATGGATATTTTTATTCATTTATAACATGTATTATATTTTTGGTTGTTTTTATATGATCCTAGTATTTATGAGGGTAATGCCTCCCATTTATTTGTTTTATACCCTAGATGTTTGTCACTAACTCGTAGCTTATTTGAGGTGGGCTTCATGGGTCACCCTCATCTTCACTGAATGCCTAGGAGGTATTTCCAATAGTGGATGGTCATGAAAAAGTGGTATCAAATCTATGGATGAGAGTTAGGATGAATACTGAAGTTAGTCACTGGTGATGATTTCAAGGGATTGGCAGGGAAAAAATATTATTCAAACCTAGTGTTTGAAGTACTAAGGGATACTGACTATGTCACAAGAAATTAGGTCCCTCTATGATCTAATGCAAGGAACTTAAACTTACTGAACACCCTATATGAGATAATAATAATTTCAAGGTAGATTCCTAGGATAGGTATATTCATCATAATTTTTTTCACTTGTGTTTGTATCAAAGTGATTTTTTGGAAGTTAAAATGAATCCAATTAAATGAATCTTAATTAATTACATTCTATTGGGATCATGAATTTCTCTTTATATTTGTAGAGATGGATCCTATTCGCTGTCCATGTGTAGACTAATCTAGTGAGGTGTGATATGATGATCTAGTTTACTATAAGATGGTTGACCTGATTGAGGAGAAAAAGTCTTGGAGGAGGATGTCATGTGAGTTTTAATACCAGGGATTAGAAAGGTATGAGGGGAACATTTCTGATTTAAAGATATAGAATTGGTTGGAGGAGATCGAGATCATCTTCAATTTTATCCATTCCAAGGCTGAGTATTGGGTTCAATTAGCTATTAATTAGATGACATGGGTTTTGTGCCAGTGGTGGATCATGCTTCTTGGAGAGTGTGAGGAGAATGATATCTAATGGAACGATTTGTCAAGGGAGTTTTATGTATAATTCCTCTTAACTGTGATGAAATAAGGTAATAGGTAGAAGATTCACACCCATTAATATGGGAACCTAAGTGTATGGGATCTTGGGATCATATTCAAAGACCTTCTTTTATTCTCTCTAAATATTTTCACTGATGAGGAGGATAGAGAAGGAAGTTTAGAAGAGGTGTTACATCCATCTATCAGGTATATGGTTACCTGATTCACATTACATATATATCTTGAATTGCATGATAAAACTGGGGTGATCAATAGGATGCATGCATAGTTTGTATCATCTTAGGAGGGGATCCATCGGGGCTTCCTATGGAACATAACTATAGATGGAGGATCTCAAATGTCATGAAAATCGATGTTTAAACTAATAAGGAGTCAGTCTCAATAGTCTTTCTCACTCTTCTCTAAAATTTTCAATTCCAATTCATCTATAGGGATCTATGTTCCTGTGTTTTTTATAGAGTTCATGGTCATTTGTGATTCTAGTTCCCAACCATCTTTGGGGACTAGTGAGGTGTAAGTGATTAGTTTCTATTTTATCCTTAATAATGGTTGTCTCAGAGGTTATATCAACAACAAGGATAATGAGATTATTTAATGAGGGGACATAGATTTGGTAGAGGGTAGCCTTGTGATATTACCTTCCCTTAGAGACATAAGTATAAGCGCATATATTTAGGTGGTTGTTAGTAAGGCCAATGAGGCATAGGAAATGGGCATGACTAGTTGCATGATATGAAGATTCTAGTTTCAAATGGGATAGATATTGTCTAGGGTACTATTTTTTTATCATCCACCCTTATCCTTACCTTATTTGATTATGTAATATCACATTACTTCATTACACCCACCTTGGTCTGTGCATTTGGAATCAGGGTTGAGAGGATTCCAATTCCCCTAGTGTTCCCTATACTAATTGGAGGCCAATCATGTTTTTTTATATGTGTAGCGATTTTGAGAAAATGATGGGGAAACATCAGTGGTTGGAGGATTTCTTATTACTTTAGACATGAACATAAAATTTCATCCTTGGAATGGATTGATTGTATTTCATGTTCACACGCATCAATTGTTTTTGAAGGAGAGTTTTATTCCATGACATGGAAGGCCATCATATGGTGTCTGTTGTTGAGTGAGATCATTAGGTGAGCCAAAGAAATATGAATATGTTATTATCTTAGCCAATAACGTTGTCATTGGATTTAGTAGAGGCACAATTTGTGTAGTTCCCTAGAGTTTTAAGGATTTTCTATATGATTTTCTTGAAGAGGTTGTGATACTGCTCCCACAACATTAGATCTAGTTTGGGATAGAGTTACATCCTAGTGCCTTGTTGATCTCTATATCTCCTAATTGGATAAAACCTTTTGAGAAGTGGGAGTTGATATTTTAGATTGATGAATTTATGTAAACGAGTTTCATTTGATGAAATGTGTCTCTATAGGGTGCTCTAGTGTTGTTCTCCAAGAAGGATAATGATGGTCTGAGGTTATGCATAGACTATTACTGGTTAAATTATGTGACAATCAAGAACCGTTATCCCCTTATTAGGATATATTTTTTGTTCAATAAATTATGGGATCTAGTTGGTTTTCAAAGATTGATATATGGTATGGATATCATTATATTTGAGTAAAGGATGAGGATATCATGAAGACTGATTTCATCCATTGTTATGGGAACTTTGAGTCCATGGTTATGATATTCGGTGTCACTAACACCCTATTTATTTTTACAAGTATCAAAAACTCCATATTCCATGAGTTCCTAGATCTATTCATGGTAGTGTTCATTGATGAAATTCTCATATAATGGAAGTTGGGGGAACATCCCAAGTATCTTAGGGTTCTTTTTAAAGTCATTTGGAATTATCATATCTATGGTAAGTTGTCCAAGTACATTTTTTAGATATGTGGAGTGCATTCTATGGGGCATGTGATATCTTAGTAGTGAGTAACCATCGATCCATTGAAGATTGAGGTCATTGTTTCTTAGGCAGTTCCTAAGAATGTTGTAGTGGTTTGTAGTTTCCATTGTATCATGAGATATTATCAGTGTTTTGTGTCTAATTTATCTTAAAATTAGGCCTCATTGGAATCCTTGTTTATTAAAGACCAAGATTTCATATATAATGATCACTAATAGGCATCATTCAACTACCTAAAGGGTAAGTTAATAAATGATCTCATTCTTTGGTTTCCACACAAGGGAATGATGTTTTATATTTTATATGATACCTATTAGCTTGGTTTGGATTTCATCCTATGGGTCTAGGAAGTTACATCCCCAAAATTATAACTATGCCACTGAACCTCGAGTTAGTGGTAGTGGTGTTTTCTAAAAATATATGGAAACATTTTCTCATCGGTGAAGTATTTGTGGTCTTCATAGATCATAATAGGTTGATATATATATATTCTCTCATCAAGATTTAAATCTACATTAGCGAAATTTGATGAAGTTCCTATAATATAATGACTTTGAGATCTTCTACAATCTAGGGGATGATAATTTCATTACTGATGCAATGATTAGAAATTCATGAGGGGATGATGTTTGAGATTTTGGGAATAATTGAAGAGTTATGGACGTTTTTTCAACAATTTATTTTGATGTAGAGGTGACTAGTGGTGGATTTTTCTTTTACCAAATGACAGTGCAGTCTTACTTGGCGTACTAGGTGTAGGAGTCTTAGTGGATATACTTAAAGGTAAAGGTGATGCATGATCACATATTCCTTGGCGATTCTCTTGAGAGGTGCTTATTGAATGATTGGAATCAGATGTTGTTCTGAAGGAGGCTATTTGTTCCATTTGATATGCGAGGGGTGGTTCTCGAGGAGTTTCATAGCTCACCTTTAGAAGTAAATTATATCTATGATGTATAATAATTTGAGGGATCAATTTTGGTGGCTAGTTATGAATTGGTTTGTGTAGGAGTTTGTGCTATTTTGTTTAGTCTAGAAGTAGGTGAAGGCCAAGAATTATATTTCTGGTGGTTTATTACAACCATTGGATATTACTAAGTAAAATTTAGAGTATATTTTAATGGATTTCATCACCATTTTACCTATAGTTCAATGAGGATGTGATGTTATTTAGGTGATCTTGGATCAATTAACGAAGTCACCTCATTTCTTAGAAATTAGGGAATCGAGTGCTATGAAAGTATTGGAAAGGTGGTATGTGGATGAGGTAGGGAGGCTCCATGGGGGACCAAGGACCATAATCTCTAACCAAGATCCTCATTTTACCTCATGAGTTTGGGAAGGCCTTTTGTGTGTTTTTTTCTTTTAGTTAATCCTTAAAATTACCTTCCATCCTCATATGAATGATTAGATAGAGCAGACCATTCAGACACTAGAGGATATGTTGAGAGACTATGTTTTTTGGATTTTGGTGGATCATGGGTGAAACAATTTACCTTGGTTGATTTTTCCTATAATAATATCTATCACTATTCTATTATCATGATTCCATTTTGAGGCGTTGTATGAGCAACCTTTTAGATCTCCATTGTGCTGAATTGGGGTTAGGGAGTCAACAGTCCTTGGACAAAATGTGGTGTAAAGAATGACCAAGGATGTATAGATGATTCAAGAGTATACGAAGGTGGAATAGGTTCATTAGAAGTTTTTTAATGATTATAGAAGGATAAATCTAGAATTTGAGGTTTTATATCATGTATTCTTGCGACTTTATCCTCTTTATGGATAACAAAGGTTTGGTTGGGAGAGTAAGATTTATGTCAGTTTTATTAGTCCTTTTGAGGTGTTGGGCCATGTTAGTGAGGTGGAATATTAGTTAGAACTTATCCCATAATTAGGTTGGATCCACGATGTCTTCTACATTTCTATGTTTTATAAATATCTTCCTGATGTATCCCATGTAATTAATTAGTGATATTTGGATATAAAGTATGAAACAATTTTTGTGGGGTGACCGGTTGTGATTCTAGATAATTAAGAGAAAGTGTTGTGTAGGCCATTTATTCCCTTATTTTTCATTTTATGGAAGCATGATGGTTTAGAGGAATGTACATGGGAATGTGAATCACATATGTGTGCTTAGTATCCTAAAATATTTTGATCTTTTTTTTACTTTTATCATGAGATGATTGATTTAATACTAATTTTTAGAATATTTTTTTCTATATTGTATTAAGATTAAGTAACAAAGTTGTCTCCATTTTAGAGGTATTCATAAGGTGTGTTAGGTTATTGGTTTCTATTTTCTTATGGTTTGGTTTTTATTCTAGAGGATGAGAATAATTTGAGAGGTATCTAAAACAAGATCTCAATTTTTCCGAAACCCTTAATTTATCATTTCTAGAGTGTTGAGGGAGTCTGAGGATTTTTTAGTAGCTTCAAAGGTTGGGGAAGGTTATGTTATTTTCAAATTACTTTTTAAAGTAATTCTAATTTTTTTGAGTTTTGTTTAAATTTTGGCGAAGTCTAGGATGACCCTCACATATTTCCTTGGTTAGAGAAATAATCCTTACATATTGAATTTACCATGAAATAACCCTTACATATTGACCCTAACTCTTAGAAAAGGCCCTTACGTATTGATCAGTTTTCTAGAATTTCAAACATAGAAGTAAATTTTTTCACATGTAAAATTAATATTTTCATAAATAAAAGTAACTTTAAAGACAACCTTAGTGAAATTAGAAAAGTCTATAATTCTCTCCATAATACATAAAATTAAAATATTAGAATGTAAGAGTAATTTTTAAATATGTAAGAGTCATACATTTTACTAGATTTCAATATATAAGATTCATTTATTATAGTATAATAGTCATCCATTTACTAAATTCTCAAATGTAAGAGTCGTTTTACCTATATGTAAAAGTAAAATATCAATGTGTAAGAGTCACCCCTTATCAAAAATCCCCATTTTTCCTATATTGGATAGAATTTCATTCTACGATTGAAAATTCCATTTTTAATCCTAAAACTGTTAAAAATATATGAATTCTACCCCTTTACCTAAATTGTATTTTATGATTGATAATGAAATTATTAATTTTAAAAACCTTAAAAATCAGTAATTTTTAAATGTAAATAAATTCCTTTTTCCTAGAAGATTCAAGCCGTGATTTTAGAGACATTAAATGTTATAATATGATGATAATTATCATGATAGATTTAAATGGAAATTAGAGGGTTTTCTGAGATTTTAAAAAGGGGAAACACCTAGGAGAATAATTGTTCAATTCATGAATCTTGATTTTTAAATTTTAGGTGTCCATCCTCTATTTTAGATCCATCTTATTCTTTTGAACCCCGGGTAGCCGGATACATGTCCTTGGAGGTCTGTGAGTTTCTCCCCAGTATGTTCTTTAATTTTATAAACATCCTTCTATCTTCTTATTACTATACAAAAGATTGTTAAAGCATCATATTGAGGTAGGGGATTCAAGATTTCTCTTATTTATTTGTGTAAATTATAGAATTATAATATGATTGATTTCACTAGGTGAAGGGTATGAATCAAACTAAGAAAAGATAATTATTGGAATGATGAAATTGAAAGAAAATAAAGTGCATGGAATATGATTAATATATTTATATGTTATTTCATGTGATAAATGGGTATAAATGTTTCTTCTATGAATTTTATATGCCACTATGAATTTTTATTTTCTATTGTGAATTACCTTGATGCCGTGAGTTTTATTGTTACAGCTAAATATGTTTTAGTTGTTGTGAATAACTGTTGAAATCAACTCTCATAAAAGGATAAATATTTAAAGGTGATAATGGAATAGTTGTATAGGAAATTAGAAAAGCAGGAATGATGTTTATGATGTCCATGGATGAATTATATGGGAACTATGATTGAAATTTAACCCCTTGTTGAGTTATGTTATAGTTCACTATTGTTATTGTGATGTTATTATTGTGATTTGCGTGGATGTGGTTCAGAATTTTTGTGGACTATAATTGCAGTGGAATGAGATGTATGGAAGGTGCAAGGATATTTTTTTCATAGTATACATGATAGTGATGTGGTCATTAATATGGTAGTGGAGGACAGTAGCACAAGTTATGGAGTCATTTTATGGTAATTAGTTGGTTGATGGGAGTTTTAATATTTTTTTCCTAAATATATAATTTCGTTGGAAATAAATAATATGGCAATGGGTATAGGTAGGAATTAAATGAGCAGTGAATGATGAGTCAAAATGATAAATTTCAAAACTTTGTTTTTAAAATAAAAATACACTTCCTTAAAATTTTATACTTTCTAAACTTTTATACTTCCTAAGTTCTTAGAATGTTTTTTAGGAAAATTGTTTTACCACACATAGAAAAACCTTTCCATCATACAAAGTTTTTCTTAATTCAGATGAACTTTTACTATGTAAATTGGATGCATGATTAAAAAATTCACTAGACATAGATTTATAAAATTTTAATTGGAAAATTATAACAAATTATATCACACGAAGTTATACCAAGACTACTAGAAAAACATCATTAGACAGAGGCAGACATGCTTTCCGAAAGAAATTATATAAAATATACCAGATGAATAAGTTTCATTCCATCGGAGGAACATTTATTATTCTACTATATGGAATTCATATACACTGTAGTAGTATAGATTATTATGATAATAATATGAATATACTGTACTTAACCCTTTTAGTGAAAGGAATTTATCAAATATCATCGCAACCACCGCAGAGATATGAAAAATATGACCATTGGGAATTGTCTTATAAATATAAGCCACATACAATGAGGAGGAATCTTTTTCAATTATAAGACTTAAATATCTTTCCAATTCAAGCTATTTAAAGTTATCGTGAAGAGTTTTTAATATCTTGTTAAATTGAGAGTGCTTCATTATAATCTTTAGAGAGACTTTTTCTTAAGGCATCCATGTGAGATTTTTTTTGTAAATTCATTAAAAAGTTTTGATTTTTTAATATTTTTTATTTTATCTAGTGTGATCAAGGGCTTATGAGTTTTAGAAATATAGAGGTTACCAATCTTATTGATCAAGGGTTCCCGAGGCTAGGGAAACATAAGTACGTCTGATCTTAATATCGATGGATTCCTTGGTTAAGGAAGACAAACCTTTATAGCTTGGTTAAAACCATGGATACTTAAATTTAGGGATATTGAATTCCTTAACACTTATGGTTAAAGTGTAGATCTTTGTTATAAAGTTTTTGTAGGTTTTCCTCAATCACTTTATAAGTTTCTATTTTCACTGTACATGATATAAGGAAAGTTTATATTGTTTTTTATAAACTTTTTTTTAACTTTGATTATAAAGTATATTGGTATGTTTCTATGTACAATTAATTTTTTAAACAGGATAGTGAAAATTATAAGTTTTATTTTATAAACTAAAATTCACCCCCACTTATAATAAAACTATATATTTTGATCCTAAATTTGGTATCGATGGAGGTTTATACTTTTTATAAACTATTAAACTAATTTGTATTTGTAGAAAATAATATACTTATTTTTATGATGGAAGATTTTTACATTGGGACATTAGAAAATCTCAAAATTATGAATACTAGAGAGATAATATAAAGACTTTTTTTATCAACATTAGAGTTTGTAATTTTGTTATATTAATCATTAATTATCAAATTCCTAATAAAGAAGTTACAACTTTCACTAGACAATCAAAGTTGTAATATCAACTTAACTACCTAGTTATAAATATTCTACTTTGTTATATGACCATAAATATCTACAACCAAATTTATTTTTGTGAAAATATAAACAATATATTAAATAAAATTTAATATAATCACTTTGGGAATACCAAAGTTTTTGAAACTTGAAGAATTATTCTTAGAAAGGATTAGAGTTTTTTAATTTTTACCTGGAGAATCTATTATTAAAATGCATCAAATATTTATGATGACTATTAATAGTCATAAATCTCTTGGAAATAAATACTTAAATGAAAATTTCTTTGAGAAGATTATTGATATCATGCCTAATGGTGGGAATAAAAAAGAACAACTCATAATGATATGAAGCATATAATTAAGTTGAGATTAGATGATATTATTGGAACTCTTATGAAGTATGGTAAAATATTGAAAATAGGTACTGAAAAAGCTAAGAAGAGTAATGGTTTATCTTTTTATTCAATCTCTAAAATAGTTAAAAAATCTTGATTACTTAAAAAAGTTAAAAAGTCATTGAAGAATAAGAAAGTTAAAGTTGATACAGAAATCAGTTCTTCAAAACATAGTGAGAATAAACTTGATAATATTGCTAAAAGGATGAACATAATAGTTGTATAAAAGGATTTCCATTAAAATTATAATAATAATACTAAAGAAAGAAGTGATATGAAGGATTATTATAAGATGTTTTTAATGAATATAAGAAGCCTGATTATATTAGACCTGACTGTCTTAGATTCAAGAAAAAGGATAAGAAAGATAGAAGTTTAAGAAAGTTCTACAAGAAAAAAAATAAGAAAAGTATAAAAGTTTATGATACTTTGAGTGAAAGTGGTGGATATATTTATTATGAAATATCTTCAGATAATAGTAGTGAAGATAAAAAAAATAATGGTTTTTATACTAAAATTCAGAAGATCAATCGATGCTAGATTGATAAGATATCTTCTGAATCCTTAACCATTTTAACTTTAAATGGAAATTATCCTAATTATAATGATAAATATAATAATTCTTCTTAAGAATAAAAACATTTTATATCCGATGATAAAGATTCATTTCCAAGTTTTGATAAAATCTGTAGATATGTTACTTTGGGAGAAAAAAATAGTAAAGTTTCTAAAAAAATATGAAAATGATAAGTTAGAACTTTCCAAAGAAAATTCAAGGATTTAAAAAATTTCCATATAGATTTAAAATATTACTAAAGAATTAGATAAGAAATATAGTTCTACTTTATTTGATAAAAATAGGAATTTAGTTGTGTGAATAAATTATTAAATTTTTAGTTGAAAAAATTAATATCAAATTTTACTTCTAGGATTGAAATTTTTTATAACATGTATAGATAGTTTAAACCTATTATAAATACTTCTGTAATTGGTTTTACAAACTCAAAATCACATTTTCCAAAAAATTACTGTATTCCTAAAAGTGCGATCTTTTATACAAAACATCAGAGTGGTGGAAACTAGAATAAAAAATGTTCTTTGAATAAATTTTAATCTTTTGGATTTCACAAAAATTACATTTCTAAATAATTGATAGCTATAAAACATAGGATAGCTGTACATATATGGATTCATAAAGTTTTATTTTCTAATAATTTCATACCCAATAAAGTATGGGTTCTAAAATACTAACTTTTATATTTTTAAGGAAATAAAAATAGTATAAAAAATAATAATAATTTTTACATGAATAGTTTATGTTCTAGGAACATGATTGGAAAAAAGAAATTATTTTAGAATATTATTAATATTAAAGTTTAAAAATTCACTTTTAGTGATAATGATCAATGAGATATATACGATATTAGTGATATTGTTCTTTTTGGAAAATCCTTAATTTCAAATGTTTTATTTTTTGCAGGACTTAAGAACAATATAATTAGAATAAGTCAATTATGTGATAAATTATACCTTATGAACTTCAGGAACGACAAATATAATATTCAAAGTTTAGAAGGTAAATTTATTCTTTCTATCGATAGGAATGAGAATGTTTATACACTAAACTTAGAATAGCTTATAAGCCAAGATCTAACTTAGATTAGTGAAATGAAAGACCAATATTGGTTGTAGAATATAATTTTAGGACAATGTAATGTTATAAATTTAGATAAAATTTTTAAGAAAGGACTAGTTATATATTTACCAGATCTAAGGTTTAATTTTTATAAACTTTATAATCCTTGTCAACTTAGAAAGCAACATAAGTCAGGTTTTTAGTCTATTAGTGAAGTTTCAAATTATGATGCTTTATAGTCAGTGCACATTGATTTATCTATTCCAATGAAAACTAAAATTATTGGTGTAAAATACTATGTATATGTCTTATTTTATGACTATATAAGATATACATGGGTCTATTTTTTAGTGAAAAATTCTAAGGCCCTTTTCTATTTTAAAAATTTTATATCCTGTGTTAAAAATGAGAAAAGTATAACTTTTTAAACTATTTATAGTGACCATGGTAGAGAATTTTTAAATTCTCATTTTGAAACTTTATATAGTAAAAAGGTATTATACATAACTTCTCAACTCCTAGAACACCTTAGAAAAATGGTGTAGTTGAACGAAGAAACATAGTTCTTTAGAAGATTAAAAGAACCGCATTGAGTGAATACTCAATTACCAAATTTTTTTAGGTTGAAGAAGTTAGTAATTATTGTTATATTATAAATCTAGTTTTACTTAGAACTTTTATTAATAAAACTCTTTATGAGTTGTGAAATGGAAGAAAGCCAAAAATTTATCACTTCAGAGTTTTTGGATGTATAGTATTCCTTCTAAATACAAAATAAAATTTATATAAATTTGTTCTAAAATATAATGAATGAATTTTTATTAGCTATTCTAAAATTAGTAAGGATTATAAAGTTTTTAATAAAAATACAAGTACTTTTGAAGAAATAGTTCATGTTAAATTTTATGAAAGTGATCCTTTTGTTTTTAAATTACCTAAAACTACATTTTCAAATGATATTTTAAAAACTAGTTTTCAACCCATGTTGTAAAATACTTCACATGAAAGATAACTGAAGGAACTATTTCTAAAGTTATACCTCCTAAATAAATTCAACCTGTTGTTGAAGAACTATATTTTACAAACCCAATAAATTAGATAATCCTTTGGAATAATATCACTAATAATATCATTAGTGATGTAGATCAACTGGTCAAAACTAGAATGTCCTTAAGGAATGAATGTGAACATTGTGAATTTTTATCACAATTTGAACCTAAGACTCCAGATGGGTATTTATGTGATGAATATTGGATAAAATCAATACAGGATGAACTTAATTAATTTGAGAGGAATCAAGTTTAGAAACTTGTTGAAGATCCTAAATATTTTCCTGTAATTGGTATAAAATGGATATTTCAAAAAAAAGTTATCAAAATGGAATAATTATTAGAAATAAGGAAAGGATTGTTGATAAAGTTTATAAAAATAAATAAGGAATAAAATATGAATAAACTTTTGATCCAGTAGATATACTTAAAGTTATTTGTATACTTCTATCCTATGCAACATTCTTAAATTTTACTATTTATCAAATGGATGTAAAATATGATTTTCTTAACAGATATTTATAGGAGGATATTTATATAGAATAACAATATAGTTTTGGAAACAAAAAAACCCCAAAATATTTTAGACTCATTAAGGAACTCTATAAAATTAAACAATCCCTAAGATATTGGTATGATAAACTTAATGAATTTTTGTTACAAAACAATTTTATTAAGGGACCTACAGATCCAAATCCTTTATTATTTTTTAATGATTCCATCATTGTTCAAATTTATGTCAATGATATCATATTTGGTTCAACTCAAAAATAAATTTTATATTACTTTGTGGATATTATGAAATATAAGTTTAAAATGAGCATAATGGGTGAACTTAATTTTTTATTAGGTTATCGAATTTAAAAAAAACTAGAATGAAATTTTATGTCTCAAAAAAATTATATAAAATATCTACTTAAAAAATTTGGATAAGAAAATATTAAAAGTATTAGTACTTATATAAAAACCTCAAAAAATTTAGATCTTGAGGAATCTAGGAAACAAGTTTATCAAAATAATTTGAGGAATACCCTATAGTTTACTATACCCAACATCTAGTCAGTCAAACTTAATATTTTCTGTATGCTTATGTGTGATATTTCAGGATAATCCAAAACAGTCCCATTTAAAAGTTATAGAATGAATTTTTCATTACCTTAAACATACTATAGATCTAGGAATATTTTATTCCAATAGAAATGATTTTAATTAAAAATATTTTTCAGATGCTAACTTCAGTGTATGTAAAATGGATAGAAAAATTACATCTAGAACTTTTCATTTCTAAAGAGAATCTTTAGTTGATTTGTCTTATAAGAAACAACACTCAGTATCACTTTCCATTACTGAAGCTGAATATGTGGCAAATGGAAGTTGTTGTTCTCAAGTATTGTGGATGTAACACACACTCACAGATTTTGGCACGAGTTTTAGTGAAACTCCTATTTTGTGTGATAACACAAGTACCATAACATTAAGTAAAAATCTAGTACATCACTCCTGAGATAATAAAATAGATATAAGATACCATTTAATTTAATATCAGGGACAAAAAAAAGATATCATTTTACAATTAATCATAATGAAAGAACAACTTGATGATATTTTTACAAAACTTCTAAATTCTGATAGATTTGAATATATTAAAAAAAATCTTGGAATGGTCAAAATAAAATGATCATTTATCTACTTTTTTTTACCTATATCCCTAGAGTAAAAAATCTTTGAAAAAGGTGGAGGAATTTTTTACTATGTTTTGAATAAATTTCATTTTCTTAAAATTGTTATTTTTCCTTGAATTTTTTGAAAAAAATTTTTTCCTTGAATTTTTTTCAGAAAAATATTTTTCCTTGAATTTTTTTTTTCAGACAAAAAATTTTCCTTGAAAATGTTTTAGAAAATTTTCCCTTTAAAATTTTCAACAAAACATATTTTTTTTAAAAATTATTTCAAACAAATTATTTTGAAAACAACCAATCTAAAAAAAATTCATAAATAAAGTTAATAAATTTTTCTCTATGTGGTAATTTTCAATCATCAATTATAATTTTCTATATATATTGTTATAACTTATTTATATACTATTTTTTTATAATTTTTTCCCATTCTAAAAACTTTAAGAGTTCAAATAATTATAAATATTTCAAAGAAACTTTGTAAACATTTGATTCTTATAAGGGTTTCAATATAATCCATTTGATCTAAGGAAGATGAAACGTCTATCACTTTAAGCTTATATAAAGGATATGTGGGTTAGCACTCCTCTACTACCGACTATTTTCTGAGAAAAAATATCACCACCTTTACTTTCATTCACCCAATCTTTTTAAATTTCATCCATTGATATCAAGGTTTGTCCAATAAGAAAGAATGGATTTATCAAGTGATTTATATAATATAATAGTATTTGAATAAAGGATAATTGAGAAAAAGTGGCATGATAAGTATAAATCTTTTATTAAGTCAGTTATTACTTTTCAAGGATGGGAAACTATATGTGTTGTGAAAGATTTTTTTTATTTTCACTATCCTTAGATAGTTAGAGTATTTATACATCTAATAAATTAAGTGAATTTGAAGGTTTAAAGATTGTAACCTTGACACTATTTATAAAATCATATAATTTGAACATCCAATAAGTTTCTGATTTGGTTAAGATAGATTTTTAAAGTGAAGAAACTTTAGTAACTCATAAATTTCTAGAGAAGCTAGATTGTTTTGAAAAGTACCATTTAGAAACTTCACTTTTTTTTTCTTTATATAAAAATGTTAGGAAAGTTTCCCACTTATCTCCTGATACTAAAATAACTATATTATGGGTGAAAAACTTCCTTATACTAAGGAAAATATTCAAAGATACACTCAAAGTACAAGATATCTATGTTTTGTATTTCCTTTGAAACATGATAAATTTCAATCTTTTTAAGTTTTTATTTTATTTCATAGAGGTAGTGAAAGTAGGTACTATAAAGTTCAATATTATTCTTTTTCCAAGTTTCATAAATATGTTTTTAGTGAACTTTATGAAAGTTTAGAAAATCAAGAATAAAGGAACTCTAGTGAGAGATAAAGCTTATTTTATTGAAGAAGAAACAATAAACAATATGAGGTGTGTTTATTATTCAAATCTAAAGTATTTTATTAAGAAATTAGAAAAAATGTGTTAGTTTCAAAAGTTTAAAAACTTAATGGAAAAGTGGGAAGAAGAAAAACTACTAAAAAATATCATCCTTTGATAAAGAAGATACAAAAGACCATCTCTAAAGAGTCTTTTATTGCATTTATTAAAACTAAAGAAGAAAATAAAAGTGATGATCTATGTGTTGGTTTGGATAAGGCCAAGTATCTATCTCCAATTGATAGTATTTATAAAATCCTTATAGAATAATAAAGGAAGATAAATAATGATGAGAAGGAAGTAAAAGAAAAGATGGACAAGAATTTCTTAAAGGGGGTTGAAAAATTCATTCAAGAGTTGAAGTTTCAAAAAAATCATTTCCTCCTCCATCCTTTCTATATTTATTTGTTCCATCGATATAAGTCTCAATTGTACCATAGTTAGTTATAGAGAATAAAGGAAAGGAAGTTTTGATAGAAAAATATCAATATGAGGATATTCAACCTGTAGTTTAACAATATATTGAAAAATAAAAAGAAAAAACCGATGAAACCTCCAATCCTAAATAAATTATTACAAGGAAGATAAAATTGAAGAAAAAGTATGGAGTTGTTGAGGAATTAAAAAAGAATATGGATATTGAGGAATGTTCATCTGAAACCTTAACTTCCTTATAGGTTAAGTCTGTGAAAGACATTTCTCTTAGTAATTTGAATGACGATGAATCTTCAAAAGATAAAGAAAAAAAATCCAAATATCAATCATCTAATAATACTCCATACAATGAAAATAATGATATTATAAATATTTTTGAATCTCAAAATGATAAAAGAAGATAATATTTACAAACTTCAAGGATATAAATTCCTTTACTTCCATAAGTATCAAGTGATTCCACATATTAGACATATACTATAAGATTTAATATAATGCAAATGAAAATAATATACTTTAATGAAGTAATTAAAAGGATTACAGATTATCTACACTTATTTCTAGATATACAAGCTCGATGAAAAAATATCTAAGAAAAAATGGATATTTTTGAAAAATAAATTTCTTTAATACAAGTTGAAAAGAAAGTGATCCAAAATTAACTTGATCTCAAATATTCTAAAGGAAAATAAAATGTAGAATTCAAGAAAATAAAATATGTTATCAGGTGGATAAAAAAAGGATATTTAAAGTTTTTTGCGGAACAAATACAAGGAATAAAAACAATAACAAAACTAGTATCCAAGTTTTCTAGAATAATAAATTTTGAAGTTTGTGAAAGTATAACGGAAATTGATAATATCAGATCAATTTCAATGAACCAATGTGATGAAATTCAAAGATAATAAAAGAGGATATAAGTTTTGGTGTAAGAAGTTACAAAACTAAAGGAAATAATTGTTGACTTAGAAAAGAATAAAAATGGGAGGAAGAAGGTTCAAGTCCTGAAAAAAAGTGGAAAAGTTGAAGTTCATTATTTATGAGTTTGATAAATACTAGGAATATGTGATAAAGTTGAAAATTATTATCAAGAAACTTTTGAAGAAAGAATGATTTTTTTTTCTGAACTGTTGAAGGTATTTGTCACAATTAAACATAAATACTTTTGGATGATTTTTTAGATGGATAATTATTCCATATATTTATTGTACGGATTTTTTACTATTTATTTGGATGAATATATTTCTTATACTTAGAGATTAATATATTCCTTATATATTTTTTGGATTCTTAATTATATAGATTGTTTCATATTTTTTTCCTAACATTTTAAGAACACTTTCTACCTCCTACGAATCTTTTTGAAAGTCACAACAGGGGAGAAAGAGTTGAAATTTTAAGAGAAAGGATATAAATATTTGGAAGAAAAGGTCTTTTTGAGAAAGTGTCTAAAATTTCTAAAAAATGGGGTGAAATTAAGATAAATGGGAGAATATATAAGGCTAGGGTAGTAAGTCTTTTTAAAAAATTTAAATGTTTTCTTTAAAGTTGTGTTTTTTAATTTTCAAAAAATGAGATATTTTTGAGTTTAAAGGATAAATTTAAACACTTTTTATACTTATTTTAAAAATCACAATACACTTCCTTAAAATTTTATACTTTTCAAACTTTTATACTTCCCAAGTTATTAGAATGTTTTAATTAGAATTTTTTTACTGAACATAGAAAAACCATTCCCTCAGATGAAGTTTTACTTAAATAAAAAAAATGTATTTTGTACACCAGATGGATGACTAAAAAATTCATCAAACACAGATTTATAAAATTAAAACTGTCAAAAGTATATCAAAGTTCATCAGATGAAGTTATACCAATACTACTAGAAAAACTTCATTAGGTGGAGGTGGAAATGATTTATGGAAAAACTTATTTAAAATCCAATGGATGGAGAGTATTCATTCCACCAGATGGTAATTTTTATTCTATTATAAAAAATTCATATACAATATAGCGATGTAGATTATTATGAGCATCAGATGATGACACCGTGTTGAACCCTTTTAATGAAGAAGGGATTTTTTTGATGTCATTGCTACCATATCCGAGGAATGAAAAATATGAATTTTAAGAATTTTCTTATAAATATAAGTTATATACAAGGAGGAGGAAATTTGTTCAAGTACAATACTTAAATATTTTTGGAGCTCAATATCTATAAAGTTTCTATGAAGAGTTTTTAACATATTATTACATTGAGAGTGCTTAATTATAATCCTTATAGTCATTTTCTTAAGGAATCAGTGTGAGGATTTTTTGTAAATTCCATAAGAAGTTTTGATTTTATAAATTTTTTTATTCAATCTAGTTTTATTGAGGGATTTTGAGGTTTAGAAAGATAGTGGTTATATAATCAAGTGTTCCTACGTCTAGGGAAACAAAAGTACATCCGATCCTAGTATCAAGGGATTCCTTAGTCAAGTAAGATAGACCTTCATGATTTGTTAAAATCCATGGATAACTAAATTTAGGGTTATAAAATTAATTTACACTTATGTTTAATGTGTGTATATTTGTTATAAAGTTTTTGTAAGTTTTCTTTACTCACTATAATTTTTTTATTACTTGTTTTTACAACTTTCTATTTTCACTATACATGATATAATAAAAGTTTATATTTTTTATATATAAAATTTTATAAAATTTTATAAAATTTAATTATAAATTATATTGTTACATTTATATTTATGATTACTTTATTAAATATGATAGTGAAAATTATAAGTTTTATTTTATAAACTATAATTCACCTCCCCTATTGTAGTAAAAATATACTCTTTCGATCCTACAATGACCATTAATAAATTGTTTATGAATGAAAACATGAGTAAAGGGTAAAATTAATGAGGGTAGTATATAAAGAATGATTTGTCATTAAATATGACTAATGAACTATATAATGAATATAACATTCTTAGTTTAATGTGAGTAACTATATGATTAAATGGGGATTTATGAACATTATTGTGGTTTTTCTTTGTGGGAAAGTGGCTAGTTTGTGATGTAGATGTGGTGACAGTTTCTAGTAAATGGTAGTGATGATGTGGAGGAGATTATAGGTGTTGGTAGTGTTTTTTGGTTTGTAAATTCAGGTTGTGAATGTGTGTGAATATTATATATTGTATTTTTCTTGGGATTTTATATAAATCCTACCCTAGTTGAATGATATTACTGATGCCCAAATGTTTTGGGTTACATATATTTTATCCAAACATTCAGGTTAGTGAGAGAATGGATATTTAACTACTCTATATTCCCTGATCTACCTTCTAGGAGTAACACAAGATTTTATGGCTCAAAGTAGGTATAATCGTATAGGCTATAAAAATTAAAGTTTTAGTATACGATACTGGTTTATTTGGTTATGTGATTAAGATAATGATATATGGTGGGGGTCGTGCATGGTAGGAGGAGGGAATAAGGTGGATGCCCTATATGTTCATGATACCCTATTGTAATGGGATTGTGATATGTAGTTGGAATATGGTATTTTGTGGTGAATATGTGATGATGCTAATATGGATGTGGTATGTGGTATCGTTTTGATATGATATATAATGTGTTGCAGCATGACAACAGAAGGGATTGAGAGTATTGGTACCTTTATTGTTGGGATGTGAGAGAGAAAAAACCATGTGGAAGTGTTTATAGGGTACCTTAATGACATATCCTTTCCCTATTATTTTATTATTCTTGGATGTGATATCAGGTGAGTGATCCTTGGTGAGGTTGGGTGGTAGTTGGCTTGATATAGGTGTGAGTTTCTTCTGCTATTTATTCACTGAAGCATTGGTATGCTTGTTCTACATTTTCATGTGAGGTATTGAGGAGGATCCTGCTGAGCATATTTGTATTCTCACCTCTATATATATATAACTATATTAAAAAGTTTTCCAAAGAGGATTTAGTGAGTAATATGGACATTACTATCATGGAATTTGGGGATTGATGTTGATGTTTCTTCCATAAGATTTTTCTTTTGGAATTTTATTCTAAAGGCTTTATTTTTGTATTATATTACATGAATTATGGGAAATTTGTATTCATTAATAATATGGATTTTCTTTGTGGTTCTCTTTATGAGATCCCAGGATTTATGAGGGTATTTCCTCTCATTTACTTGTTTTATAACCTTATTGCTAGTCTCCAAATCATGTCCTATTGGAGGTTGGTTTTAGGGGTTACCCTCATCTTCAATATAGGTCCAAGAGGGGTTTCTAGTGGGGGTGGGTCATAAAAAATATTCTCACAACAAGGTATCATACATTAGGTGCATCATAAGTGATATGATATTAATTGAATAAGTTAAAAAAGGATTTTTCCCTTTTGAGTTAATGTAAGAAGATATATTTGGCCCTTTGATTGAGATGGAATTGTATAATTAAATCTATTTCCTTGTTAGTTCATTGACATGTTCACTTTGGAAATTAAAATAAAGATAAATCAAGCATGTTGAATGATGATGAAAGTATACAACCTCTTCGACGAGATATCAGGATAAAGGGATTATATTACACAATAGCATTTATAGGAAGGTTATTGTCATTATGATATCAACTTATTTCTATATATGTGTTACTAAATATTGATCATAGAATTTAGTTAAGTTCACCTAATTCCACTAAGAAAGTGACATATACAGTTACAGAATAAGTGTATCTAGAATATCATTAAATTTTATTGAATTTATTATTAAGAATAAATATTATTCTCGAAATGAGGAATAATAATTATTTGAGTATAATTTATCGCATAAATTTGATCACCATATACTAAAGTTTAGAATATGTGAGTTTAATATTAAAATAAATATTTATTTTTAAGTTTAGTGGTAAGAACCCTGTAATCCTACATGAAAAAATGGGGGTTCAAAATCCATTGGGCACAGGTTACTGTAGCAGGACTGCAGGGCACTGTATCAGCGGTGGTACTGTAGATCGGCGGGTACTATAGTGGCGGCAGGGCACTGTAGCAATGGCGGTACTGTGCTAGAACTGTAGCAGTAAGGTTACTATTCACAGAATGGCAATTGGGCTAAAAAATTGGGCCTACGGGCTATGTAAGGGGCTAAAATCTCACTGGGCCTTTGGGCTATGTAATGAGTCTCCCTCTACCCAGTTAAAAGAGGTCTTTGATTTTCTTTAATAATAAAATGAGGCTTCAACCCCAAACTTTTTTAATAAATAAATATACATTAACCAATTTAGTGAATAAATTAATATAAGTATTTATTTAGTTACATGAATATTAAAATAAATATTTATTCATGAGTTTAGTGAATATAATTTTTATTTATTTATTTAACGAATAATATTTTATTATTTAAATATTTTTTTATTCATGGTTTGATAAATACTAAGGAGGATTGACGAGATGAGTTTAAGGGCCTATTAGATATGATATATTTTATTTAATATCATTTAAATAATATTTGGTTTATTTATTTGACAAATGATATTTAAATATGTGAATGTAAAGAAATATAATAATAATAATATTATTATTACACATTAGGAATATATTAGAGAGAATATTTGATAAAGGTCCTTAACACAATCATAAAATATTTAACCCTAACTACACATTTCACTTTATATCATTTTTCGAGCATAAGAGTAATTGTGCACAATAGATAGACTCAAGAAATTCTCTTAATCACTAGAGTGAAAATAATTTTACCTCTCCATCAAGAATAAATAGAGAACAAGAGAGTCACTTGATGTGATCAACAATGAATGGCGCAAGGCACTAAGTTCCCCTATCTAGCACTTGGAATACCTAGATCATTGTTAAAGGATTCATGGAACATGTGTTGATACAACTAGATGAATTATAGTCTAGATTCTCAATCGTAATAATGATACAATAAGGGAAAAATGGATTGATCAATAATGAATAATTATTGTATTTGAGGTAATTCCGGTTTTAAATTTAATTATAAATTAAATATAAAACCTCCTCTATAGAAGAATACATGGTTGTTTCATCATGTTCTTCAGATATTATCCATTGAAACTATAATAAACCATTATTGGTAATTAGACCAATGCTTCCTCTATTCCCCATAACCTTCAAGTGGTGTCATAATAGTCACATTATAATTAATAATTATTTATTATTTTTGATCAGTTCGGTATTTTTAATCTTAGTATTCATTTTTTGTTTTCATTATTTAATCCAAATTTTAATATAAAATGATCATTTAGTTTTATATGACTAAGAACAAGCCAATAACAGATAAAGAATTCTTGAATATCCCATCTGGAGGTGCCAATGTTTCTCACTACATAACACAAATACACAATATGCAACGGTAAATTACACATAATGTATCCATGTTCAACCACAGAAAGTGTGATTTGTGACAATAAAAACACATCATGTGTGGGTATGTACGTGGCATCATTACACACTGTGTATTGATTTCCATCCATCATGTGGCTTGACCAAGAGTATACAACATATAGCTGGTGTACATGTAATGAACCAACCCGATTTGACCTAAAAAATTACTCGACCTAGTCCACCACTAGTAATGAAGGTCATTTTCAATCTCCACAGGCTTACAACTAGTGATTTAGAATCCAATAATTCACCTTTGGAATTATTTCACCCTCAAACCAGAGTAAAAGACTATAATTCACTGTAATATAAACAACCCATAATTATTTGATTTATAAAAAGGTTATAATTTCTCACATTTACAATTTCTTTTATGTTTATAGTTTTATAGGATTAGTAAAACCATTACATTAAATATCTAACACTAACGCACATTTTCTATTTTTTCCACAAAAATAGGATTCTTAAGATCAAAGTCCCATTTCATTCATGAAACACTTATTTTGTTTATGCCAAATTTCTTTTATTTAGTGTTAAACTTCATAATAGTTCTTACTAAACATTTTTCCCTAGGAAAAATATTTAAAATATAGGATTATAAAAAAATATCATTAAGGGATATAAAAATAAAGGAACCCTATTAGTCCAGTTAAAATCATGAAAACCGATTACAATGTTAATTTTTTTACAATAAAACTTTGAGCATATAAACAAAACATGTCCACTTGAGAAAATAAATTTTTTCTCAAATAAAACCTATTAAACCCATTATAAATCATATGATAACCATGAAATAATCATGAAAAAATTTCTTTGAAAAAAATATTTCACCTTTAAAAGTTCATAAACTTTCTATAGTTTATGAAATCAAAATATTTCCATAAAAACCCTTTGCAAGATTAAAATAGGTATATTGAATCATCATATTAATAACCCATTTTAACTAATTTTTAACCCACGTAAAAAATAACTGAGGGCTATTTAATTCCATATGATTAACCTACCTGGTTATCTCCCACATTTTTTACCGTAGAAGACTAATCAGTACTCAATGCATTAGAGAGCTATATCGAGCTCACCCATCGTCATGAGCTATATCAAGCTCACCAATCATCATATATAAATATTAAGTACCATATCCTGAATAATTTTTTTAAAATTTTATTTTTTCAATATAAAACCATTTAAAACCCCATTTGAACCCAACATAAAAGTACTTTTCATTTTTTTATAAAAATGCAGAGAAATATCCCTTTTCTTTAAAAAAATATTTAAAGTGAAAATAAAAAAAAATGGAATTGAATTTACTTTATAAAACCATGAATACATGAATTATAATATTTATAATGAATAAAGGATATTATGGTGGAAAATTAGACTCATGTTTTATATGTTAAAAACATTCTTTTTTCACTTTGGTAAAAAGAGTTAAAAGTGATCTGTATAGAAAAAATTAAAAAGATTCCCTTTTAAACCTTTATAAAGAAAGTTAAAAGTAGTTAAAATTTACCTTTAACAATATTTCAAGCATAAATAAGAACATTCTTATAAAAATTTAGAGGAACACGGGTATTAAGTAAAAATATTTGAAAGGAATACTTTAAAATAAGGTTTTAAATAAAAATCCCTTTCCACTTTAGTAACTTTTGAATCAAATGGAAAACGAATAAGAGATATTGAAAATGATTATTAAATTAATTAATTTTTATTAAATTCTTGATAAAATTCATCTATAAGGTAGTTTACACACCATGTGAAAGAAAACATATGGTGAAAATGGCATAAGTATCAAAGAAAGAAAATTGAGACAAGAAATCCTATACCTCAAGTTCTGAATCATTACATATGTTTTATAACCATTGAATAATAAAATTAAATTAGTTTTATAAATTTTTAAGAACTTTTTTAATTTTAATCCCATTAAAATTATTCCTTTTATTTTATTTATTACTATGAATTATTGAGTTACTAAATCAGTTAAGTTTACGTCAGACGTTTTGAGGACGTTTGGTTCATATTCCCAAAACAACTTCAGTAGGTTGACCATGGATAAACGAGTCATGTTTAAATCATAACAAAAATAATAACAACTAAATAATTATCATTTTTGTAAATTAATTAAAATTTTATAACCATCTATGAAAGATAGACGTGAAAAATGAATCACATCGCTTCGTGATGGTGGTAATCAACACGTACGCACAAACGACGTTATCATTTTACAAAAAATAGAAGGGTAAGAAGGTAATTAATATATTATATTTTTATAATAATTATTATATAAATAATATATTATATATTTAAAAAATCCATAATAATAACCATCCTTATGAGGCAGTGATGGAAAACAAAACACATCGCTTTGTGGAGGTAGTAGTCCACACATACACATGAGTGATGTTTTCATTTTCCATAGGTTAGAGAAGGAGAAGAAAAAAGGTTTTTACATAAAAATAATAAAATTTAAGTATATATAATATTCTTATGTTATTATATCATATTGTTTATAGAATATTTTAATAAGGTGGAAGAAGAAATAAATATGAAATCACTCAATTAAGAGTTAAACCTCTTCATTGGAAAACCTCTTTGGCTTACATTTTAAGCCTTATAGGTTAGTCTTTTAGTGAAAAAGTAACCTCTAGGACATGGGGAAAAATATTGGGAATGTTTTTTGGTAGGTTTTTGTCAATATAAATGGATTAATAAGCTCGATGAAGAGAGGATATGAGGTGCCATTTTATAAGTGAGGTGGGTGGAAATCTTGTAATTACATGAAATATTAATATATAATATGTGTCTAAATCATTTAAAATGGATAAAAAGTACAATATATTATAATATAAGGAGTATAATCTCTAATTTTTTTTTTAAAAAAATGGATATGTTTATGTTTCATTTTGAACCTTATCTCTTAGTTTAACCCCTTCATTAACCATTTTAACCTTAACCGAGGTAACATATTTTTAAGTCTCAAAGGGTCATGAAAGTAGTTTTAGAAATTTCAAGTGTAAAATAGATGGAATATTACCGATATCCTAGAAAATTTCCCATAAAATTGAGTTATTATATAATTTTTAGGATTTATAATGATTTAAAAATATTTTTCAAACATTAAATACCATTTAAGGTAATTTTCAGGACTATTCACAAAATTTAACTTTAAACATATCAATAAAATAATGAAATTATAATATAAAATATTTTAAAATAAATTATAAATTATTATTATCCCATAAATTTATTTAAAACCATAATTTGTTTCAAAACATATCACTTTTAATGTTTTTAAAATAATTTACTTTTTTTTTCTACTGTTTTCACAAGTGCTACATCGACATTGTATAAGTGTTTAAGGTAATTATACCAGCCCTAAAAATAAAAAATAAATTAATATAATTAATATAGTTTATTATTAATCAAATTTATCTTTCATATTCATTCACATATCATTTTTATCTATATCCATATCATGAGAACATAATAAGAGAAAGAGACAATGACACTTTGTAATTACTCTTAACTTAAAATAATATAAAGTTTGTACTCAAAGGAAAGTGAAAAAAGACATATTTTTGAATTTATGATAGATATGGTCAAATTAAACTCATTTAATTAAATAAATTAAAGTTTTGGATTGATTTTGAGACCTTATCCCATAATTTTAACCAAATTTAACCCATTTTACCCTTCATTGTGATGATAAACTTTTTCCATAGTTACTATTCATTATAAATAAAAATGGAAGGAACCCTATTAACTAATTTGAAACTAATAATTACAAATATTAAATCTATTTCTCAAGATTATAATTGTACAATTGGTAAAAATTAACTTTAATATATGTGCATGAAACACAATGAAAAATAGTTTTTAGAAAAATACTCATTTTAAGTATAAAATTGTTTTTTTACCAAAATCATTTATAATATTAATTACTATGAAATTTATTGTATTATGTTTAATAAAATTAAACTTATTTGACTTTAAAATAAATCCAAAACCAAATGGGATGTTGAATTACTTTGATAAAAAGAAAAGAAATGATAATTTTTTCAAAAATTGATATTTTCACTATTCACCCCAAAACAAAGATTTTTAGAAAAAAAAACAAAAAATTATCTTAATATTATTTATAAATCATAATTTAAAAAATAATTTCCATTTTATCAAATAAAATTTCTAAAATTGGTAGAAATTAATCATAATTCGGCACACAAAATGCATCAAAAAACATTTTTGAAGAAAATTTATTTTTGAAGTATAAAATGAATTTACATTCATTACTAATCTTTTAACCACTATTAGATGGATATTAATATATTTTATTAAATATATGATCTTTATATTTGTTGGTACTATTATATTTTTTTCCAATAATATAAGTGTGTTTTGATTTCAATATGTGTAGAGATGATATGAATAAGATAATGAAGAAGATGCTCGAGCAAGATAGGTAAATGCCATACCCATAAAATATGGAGTTTTGAGAATAAAATTCCAAATATGGGAAATTGGAAAGGGAAAATTACATGGTGGTCCACATGGTTAGATTCTATATCACCCATGTAACATGGTTCAACCCAATATGGGTGCAATGGTGGCCATGGTTCGAGGAAGAAGAACTTTATAGAAGACTTTTGTTTGCAAAGGAAAACATGGCTAGTCCCATGCTGTAGAGGTGGGTGTGGTGATTGATATGTCTCATTGTGCAACATGTGTAAGTCTAAAATGATTATAGTGATGATTATGGTGCGATGGATGACTGCCTATGGAAAACATGAAATAAGAGAGGACCACACCGTAGTGTTTGGCATGTTGAGGCCAACATGACCAAAGGTTTTTTCACTATGATACTGTGAAGGGTGTTTTTGTAGGAAAAAATAGTTTTAGTTGTGACAACCCGACCCAAAATCCACTAAATAGTTCCCAAAGATGGTGGGTCACATAGCCTCAAGCCTGCCTCCTCGTATGCTAAAGGATTCCAACTAGCAGCGAGATTCTATGGTGGAACAGTGGGGAGATTATACCCTCATGATTAGAGTGTAACAGAATAGTATAATCAGAATAAACAATAAAGTAATAATATGAAATAACTAAACAGTTGAAGAATAAATATTTATCATATAAATAACCATGTAATCTCATCCAATAGTGTCATATACAAATGATGATCATGAAATTATATAAAATATATAGCTAATACATGTAAATAAGAATCTAGTACAATACATGTATCAAATTAAAAAAAATAAAAAAAGAAACTATCCCCAAATAGCATCATGATCCATAACCCGATCCTATTCTCCCCTACTCCTATAAAAAAATCAATCAAGCATCACCAAGCAGGTGCTTTCCCCTATCCCTACCTACATTTATGAAGTCTTTCTAGCTACCCAATGATGACCCGAACCTGGTGTGAGATAACACTTAGTAGGCCCCAACCAATGGTGTCTATAACAAGTCCAGTCTATGGATATAAGATGATGTAGTGTATAAATATAACATGAGTTCAAGTAATAACAATAGAAGCAATACTGTCCAGTCCATAAAGACTCACTGGGATCAAGTAACTAAATCAAAAGGGCTAATTGTAAAGCATGCCAAGAAACATTAATGACATATTCCATGTAAGCATGTGTTAGGCCTACATGGTCCAGGGTCCAATCAGTAGAAATGTCCAAGTAAACCGATTAAGATAAGTAAATCAAGAAAAAAAGATCCAATGAGTAGATAATGTCAAAGGAATCCTAATGGGTCAGATCCAAGGAGTATAAATGTCCATGTCATTCTAGTGGGATAGACCTAAGGAGTATAAATGTCCAAGGAATCCTAGTAAGTTGATTAAACTGGATCTAAGGAGTAAAAATGTACAAGGATTCCAAATAAGCTAAGTGTACTGGATCCAAGGAGCATAAATGTCCAAGGAATCCAAATAAGTCATTAGATACAAGGAGTAGAAATGTCCAAGGAATCCTAATATGTCATCACATCCACAGAGTAGAAATGTCCAAATAATCCTAGAAAATAAAGTAAATCCAGTAATTGGATTCAAGGAGTACAAATGTACCTAGCATCCATGTAAGATAATTAAATAGGATCCAAGGAGTAGAAATGTTCAAGGCATCCTAATAAGTCATCATATCCAAGGATTAGAAATTTTTAAGTCATCCTAATATGCTATGTAAATCAGATCCATAGAGTAGAAATGTCCATGGCATCTAAGTGGGTCATCGGTGCCATACCGTGAACCCTACATTATCATCATAACCAAATCATTCACCATTTCATTAACCATACATTTAATCAATTCATTAATAACTTTATAATCATATAGAATCAAAGGGATTAATCATTTCATACCTTTCATATAAAAATGAAAAGGTTCTATAAGGTGCTTACAATCTTTTACAATGCATTACATAATCACATTTAATTACCCAAAAGAATAGCTAACTCAACTCACCCCATGGGTAACATAATCATGGAAAAAGGTAAGAAACTACCCCATGGGTAGTTCAGGTTAAGGTCAACAACCTACACCCTTACATAAAGGTGTCATGGAATGTCTTAAATATTAATTTATCAATCAAATAAAGGGTTTAATAATTTAGGAAGCATCTCCTAGAAATTACGGCATGTGATACAATGAAAAAATCTATAAATAACTAGACTTAGGAAAATTGTATAGAACTCCTACCTTATGCCAATAAAATAACACTCAACCAATATCATCCTTTGATTTGGTCTAGATCAGAAGAAAATGTAAGAACAAATGAAACCTTGGAAATAGGTCATATGAGCTCACACTAAAATAACATCATTGATATGAATACAAATTAACAAAGGATCCTAAGGAACTAAGAACTCATCGGTGGTTATCCAATGAGATGAAGAACTCTCGATTTAGACATCAGGCGGAGGAATTATCACAAATACTAGGTTAGAATTAAATGAGAGCTTCAACAAGAGGGAGAGGGCATGAATACTATAAGAAATAAAAAATAAATTAGGTGGGTTAACTCTTAAATTAATCAAGGGAAAAATGGTCATTTCCCCTTAAAAAATGGACTGCATAGTTGTCCAAACCATGCATCCATCTCTGCCTCAAGACCCCCTCTCATGGTCATGGTGCGTGGTTAGAAAAATAGTGCATTGACCATAAATTTTACCTCTTTTACAAAACCTACATCACACACATGGGTGTGCGGATTAGGTCTCACAATTAGGGTAAACCGAGCACCCTCTAATGTGCTCTGAAATACCCCCATATAGTTTACTCTAAATGTATGGACTAGACTGTGTAATTTTTAATAACCATGTGGATCATCTGTTTTCTATAAAAAGTGAGGATCCGAGCTTCGAACAAGCCCTAAACAACCTCATTTCCTCTATGGACTCACTAGGTATTTATATTTGGTCAAAACCAAGGAATTAAACTTAAAATAAAAAGGTTTTATACCACATAGAAAACTCAGGATCCTTTAATCTTCCCCCATTAAATAAATTCATCCATGAATTTACCTTCCAAGGGTGGTAAATCATTATTTGAGAATAAATATAGCCACTTGGAATGTATGTTGTCCTCTCACTCCTAAGTCATGTTCTGCACATGGCTATGCTGCCATAACACCCATACCAGAGAAACTGAACAGCCTTAGAGAACCTTCATGCCTCGATAAAAAATATAGATAAGTTTCTCCTCAAAGGACACATCTACCTCTAACTCAACCTCCTTAGGCTGAGGAATATGCAATAAATCAGAATGATATTAGAGAAGTTGAGATATGCAGAAGACCTTATGCATGGCCCGATATCACTGAGGTATCTTCAAATGATAGGATACCATACCAACTCTCTATATAATCTATAAGGTCCCAATGTAATGAGGTGATAGATTCCCTTATTTCTAAATTTGTCTATTCCCCAGTCTAGGTGAAAATAAAAAGAAATAGTGACCCCCACCTCAAACTCCATTGGTCAACGATGACAATCGATGTATGATTTATGTCTAGACTAAGCTGTATCTATCCACTTCCTAATAAGCCAAACCTACTCTAAAGTCTCATGAATGAGACAGGTATGTCATAGTGCTACCTCTACTACCTCTAACTAGCATAGGGATGAATGAAACATGATACCATATAGGGCCTCATAAGGATCCATATGCATGGTTACATAAAATATGTTATTATAAGTGAACTCAGTGATAGGTAAGTGTTTCTACAAAGAATATATGAAATCAAGGAAACATGCTTGGAGAATTTACTCCAAAAACTATACCATACACTCTAACTGAACATCAGTATGTAGGTCATAGGTTGTACTCAATAGTACCTATGAACCCATTTCCCTCTACAACACCTTCCAAAACCATGATTTGAAATGAGCGTCTCTATAGAATATGATAGAATATGTAACCCCATGAAGGTGTATGATATCATGAATTTAGAGCCTCCCATGCCCATCCACTGAAAGAGTCTCCAAAATAGGTAGAAAATAGTAAAACTTTTTCAATATTTCTATGATAATTCATATTGAATATCTTCCTCGAGGCGATCTAGGTAGTCCCATCATGAAATCCATGATTATTTCATCCCATTTCCACTCAGGAATGGACAATGAATACAAGAGACCCTCTGATCACTAATGTACTACCTTCACTTATTGATAGGTGGTACACAAAGTAACAAACCTAGCTATCTCTCTTTTCATCCCCGACCACTATTATTGATGGTGCAAGTCACAATGCATCTTGGTAAGACTGGGATACACAAGCCATATAGAGGAATGAGACTATTATATCAAATCCTCCTAAATATCTATAGGTACCCATATACATCCTTGGATTTTTAATATCTCATCCTCATTAATAATCCAACCAGGAGGTGGATCATCACCTGAAATTCTCTCCTATAGGACCAATCTCACAAAATCTGATATCTGCCTCATCTTCACTCTCTTTATTAGTAAATAGGTAACTGACAATGTTGAAAGTAAATATTTTCCATTAAAGTATTGAACCTCTACATGCATCTCATAAAATTGGGCTATAAGCTACCACTCACTACTTGCCTCTTGAACCGCCTATTTCTAAGTCCTCCTACTCAAAGCATTGGAAACTACATTGCATTTTTCGAATTTATAGGAAATATATAAGTCAAAATACTATAGGTAGTCAATCCGAATTCATTTATTAATATTCTAATCATGCTATGTAAATATTTACTTGAGGATTTTGTGGTCCGTATACAACACAAAATGCTCTCCCAGTATATAATGCCTCCAACAATATAAGGAATTAACAACAACAACTAACTCGAGATCATTTGTTGGGTAGTTATTCTCATGCAGTGTCAATTTATGAGATCCGTACACCATGAATCACTCCTATCAAATCAGAACTGCACCTAGAATAAAACCTGATGCATCATAGTAGACTATATAGCTTTTGAATGGCTCTGTAAGAATCATGATCGATGCTGAAGTTAGTCTCCCTTTCATCTCCTAAAATGCTATCTTGTAGGATTCAAACTATAAGAACTTCAAACCCTTCTTAGTCAAGCCTGTAATAGGTACTTCTAGGTGTGATAAGTAATTAATGAAGCACCTATAATAACCATATAGTCCTAGGAAAATATGTATACCAAATATGTTCTTGGGATTCTCCCAAGAAACTGTAACTCTCACATTATCTAGGTCAACTGATACTCTTGTTTCTAAGATAATATAACCCATGAAGTGAATCTTATCCATCCAAAAAGTGACACTTTGTGATATTATCATATAAATGATTCTCTCTTAATGTATTTAATATGATATCAATATGTTTTTATAATAATTCCATGTGTCAGAATACACCAAGATATCATCCATGAATACCACCAAAACGAATCCATATATGGATGGAAAACCCAATTCATCAGCACCATGAAAACTACTTTTTTGATGGTATAACATGAACTTGATGATAACCCACTCTCAGATAAATATTCAAGAACACCTGAACTCCACATATTTGGTTGAAGAGATCATCTATCCAAGGCAAAGGACACCTATTCTTAACTGTAAAGTGGTTTAATTTCTAGTAATCCACACATAAATGAAGGTTTCCATCCACCTTGTTATCAAAAAGGACCATCGAACCCCATGGAGAAGTATTGGGTCATATAAATCCATTTTCCTACAATTCCTATAGCTACCTCTTGAGATCCCATAACTCAGTAGTAGATATCCTATAAGGAGTATTGGATACAGGTGTATATCTAGGTACTAGTTTGATGAAAAAATATACCCATATCTTAGGAGGTATCTCTTAAAAGTAATACAAGAAAACATCCCTAAAATGACCAACTGCTAGAGGGAAGTCCATTTTATGTGTTCCCTGATCATCCAGATATAAGATATAAATCAGGTCTATAATCCCACCCATCCCATGATGCTCGGTTCCATCTTGACTCTCCTAGAAATACCATTCACCCTTGTGGATACAAACCCCATACTCTAGTGTTGTGAAATTCACCCTTTGATGATAGAAATCAACATAAACATGAAAGGTAACCAACTATTCCATCCTGAGAATGATATAAAATGATGTCATCATGAGGATGAATAGATCCCTTACAAAGTGACACCCACTTATCTCAAGGGGAATTCCCTACACTGGCGTACACTCTATGATCATATCCTCAACAGAGTATCAAGTTTCATCATGCCATATGAAAACTAAACATCAAACCTAAGGCTCTCCACAATAGGCACAAATATGAAAGAGTGAGAAGAACATGTATAAAAAAGACTAATACTAACATATAGGCTACCGGAATAGTACCTTTCAATCTAGAAGATCCAACACTCTGCTCCTCGGGTATAAATTTCATTGCATACATCTAGCCTAATTAAAAACCCTAAGATATTGCACGGATACCCTTAATAGGTTCACTCTGCTGCTGTTGAAAATATAGTCTTTGATTGCTTTGGCCACAACCACCACCTTGGCCTTATCATCCAGTTTCACTCCATCTCCCTTCCTGATGAGAAGATGCTAACCCCACTTATAAATGCAGAGTCAATGTGAGCCCTCTCTCACTGGATGCTAGAGGAAAGGTCTTACAAGACTTTTTTATATAGCCCATCCCACCAAAATATTGACACTCAACTAGGTTTCTTCATATTGGATCCTCATGTTTTCCAACCTCTTACACTAGTAACAAAACACAGAACTACTATCACTCACTCTGGATGGTATTACCCTCATAAGATACCTTAAAATGCCTCTTCCTTCTATTCGACATTGGACCATTGGGTTGAAATGCTGAACTACCCTGCTCTATTCCCTTAGCTCCCCTCAGGTTACACTCAGTAATCAGTACCCAATTCACTATTTCAGATACGATATCAAGTTGAAATATGTTCACTAATGATCAAATTTCATACATGAGACCATCCTAAAATTTCCTAGATTTTGATAACTCATCACCCAATAGAATTGGTGATAAATTCTGAAGCTATGTGAAATGGGAAGAATAGTCCATGATTGACAATGTTCCTTGTTCTATATGTATAAATTTTTGGGCTCTATCAACCATCAACATCTCAGGATATACATAATCATAGAATGCCATATAAAAATCCCTCTATGACATATCTCGATGGTGATCCATCTAAGTAATTACATCCCACCATCTCTTGGAAGAATCTTGAAGCATATACATATAAATTTTTACTCTCCTCTTAGGAGGTGTCTTAGGATTCTTGAAAATCGATAGCATGGCCTCTAGCCATGACTTTGTATCATATGGATCACCATTCCCTGAAAAAATGGGTGGATTCCACTATTGAATCTCACGCGTTAACTCTTCCATAATTAGGGTAGGTTGTGGGGCTCCCTAAATGGTCTGCATAAAGCACATGAAACCCTCATGAAACCAGGCATCAACACCCACATCATGTATAACAGGTTCCATAAGTGAAACTATGGGTGGTTGTACGGGTGGCCTAGGGCCCACTAATTCTAGGGAATGGTTATCACCACCATCCTAGAAGATAACTAGAGGACTTCATAGTGGGATATCTATGAAAATTCCAAACACACATCTCATACAAGATTTGGTAATAACAAGATCACAAATATATGAATAGGATAGGTACAAGACTTCCTATTTACAAGACACACCCCTCTTCTTGCTCCTAAATCCAGGTTGGGGTGACATATAGGTAATAAAGAAAAGCTAGAGATATTTCTTACTTCCCAATACTGAGGTCATGTTAGGGTCATGTTCTCTTCTATAATACAAATCTACCGGTATACAGAGTTTCATTTGAAATTTATAGAAGAAAATAACCTTTAAATTACAATTTCAATCCCCATTTAATAGTGACCATTAATTACATAATTTGGTTACATTTAAATTCATTCTCATTTATATATCATTTATATTTAAAATTTTGAACTATATGGATGGCCGATTCTAATTTATAAGGTCCCATACATCTTATAAATTAAAGTGTGGCATCTATTTAATCCCTACCGGTGATTTATCAAGTCCCGACATGAAATGTTAGCTTAATTTCATGGACATAGAAATAAAGGAACCAAACATGCTACAAGAAATGCATATGGTAAGTAAAAATGGCACGAAATAATTCATGAAATATAAATCCTGAAGTTCTATTGTTGATTAATGATATAATACTTACTTTCCATATATGAAAAAGGGTAAAAATATGTAATATAAAGGATAAATAAACATCAATTACGTCAACCAACTGTGAAGTAAAATCGAATATGATAGGAATAAACCAGAATATCATATCCCATCCCAAGAAATTTGGCCTTTTCCTATACATGGGTTAGCTACTCTGAGGAAAAACTCATTACCAAATCCCAAAACATCCTATTCCTCCTTTATACCATCTTAAAATAGTAAGTCAGGGAAAATAAATCTCTGATACCACTTTGTGATATACTGAATTGGAATCCACTAAAAAGTACCCCAAGATGGTGGGTCACATGGCCTCAAGCATGTCTCCCCATACACCAGAGGCTACCGACTAGCAGTGAAGGTCTATAGTGGAATAGTAGCGAGACTATACCCTCATGATCAGAGTGTAGCATAGTGGGATAATCATAAAAAAGAATATAAAAATAATATTTAATAACCAAGCAACTAAATAATAAACATCCATCATATAAATAACCAAGCAATCTCATACAACAGTGTCATATACAAATAATGATCATAGAATTCTATACAAAATAAAAATAATACATGGAAATATGCATCTAGTACAATACATGTATTAATGTAAAAAAATACAAAAAAGGAACTATCCCCATATAGCATCATGATCTACATTCTGGTTTTATGATCCCCTATTCCTATGAAAAAATCAACTAAGAATCAATAAGAATGCACTTTATCCTGTCCCTACCTATATCCATGTAGTATTTTCAGGTACCCAATGGTGGATCGAATAGGTTATGAGATAACACTCTGTAGGGAACCACCAATAGTGTCTATAACAAGTCCAATCTATGCATATAAGCTGAAGTAGTATACAAATATAATAGGAGTACATGTAATAACAATAGAAGAAATACTGTACAGTCTATCAAGACTCACTATGATTGGAAAACTAAATAATAATGGATAACTATAAAGCATGTCAAGCAACATCAACAACCTATGTCGTGTAATCATGTATCATGCCTACATGGTCTAGGGTCCAAGGAGTAGAAATATCCAAGGTAACCAAGTAAGCTAAATAAATCAAGTAAAAAGTATCCAAGGAGTATAAATGTACAAGGCATCCTAATGGGTCAGATCTAAGGAGTATAAATTTCCAAGGAATCCTAGTGGGTTAGATCCAAGGAGTAGAAATGTCCAAGGAATCCTAGTAAGCTAATTAAACTAAATCCAAGGAGTATAAATGTATAAAGAATAAAATAAGATAATTGAAGTAAATCCAAGGAGTAGAAATGTCCAACACATCCTAATAAGTCATAGAATCTAATGAGTACAAATTTAAAAGGTATCCTAATAATATGTCAGATATAAGGAGTAAAAATTTCCAAGGCATCATAGCAAATCAAGTAAATCCAATAATCAAATCAAAAGAGTAGAAATGTCCCTAACATCTAGGTAAACTAATTAAATAGGATCTGAGGAGTATAAATTTATAATACATCCTAATAATTTGTCAGATCCAAGGAGTATAAATGTACAAGGAATCCTAATATGCTAAGTAAATTAGATCCATAGAGTAGAAATGTACAAATCTAAGCGGGTCATTGGTTCCATATCACATACCCTACTTTATAATCACAACCAAATCATTCACTATTTCATTAACCATTCATTTAATCATTTCATTATTACCTTCATAATTATACACAATAAAAGGGATTAACCATTTCATACCTTTTGTCTATAAGTGAAAAGGTGCTATATGGTTCTTAAAACCTTTAACAAATCATTTCACTATCAAATTTAATTCCCCAAAATAATAGCTAATCCAAGTCAACCCAAGGGTGACATAATCATAAACAAAGGGAAGAAACCCTTGGGAAATTCAGGTTGAGGTCAAAAACCTCTAAACTTACATAAAGGTGTCATGGAATTTCTTAAACATGAATTTATTAATTAAATCAAGGGTTAATTAATTTAGGAAGCATCTCCAGGAAAGTATGGAATTCACCACAACACAAACAAGCTATAAACTACTATAATTTTAGGAAAAATGTATAAACCAAACACCTTATTCCTGTATAATAACACTCAACCATTCCCAAACTCTGGTCCAGATATTAAGAAAATGGAATAATGGATGAATACCTTAGAAATAGGGTATATGAGCTCGCACCAAAAATAGAATCATCGATAGAAAGATAAATGAAAAAAGGATCCTAAGGAGTGAAGAACTCACTATTGGATATGAAATGAGATGAATGACTCTTAAATCAGATGTCAGATAAAGGAATTATCACAAATCATAGGTTAAGATCGAATGAGAGCTTCAATGAGAGGGAGAGGGTATAGATTCTAGAGGAAATAATAAACAATGTAGGTGGGTTAACTCTTAAATGAATTATGTTAGAAATGGTAATTTCCCCTTAAAAACTAGGTCATATGGTTTGGCTACATGGTTGGCCAAACCATGCACCAACTATGAACCCAACTCTGCCTCAGGACCCCCATCACATGGTCATGGTGCACGATTAGACAAACCATGTACCGATCATGCATTTTATCTCTATTAAAAAACCAAAAAATCATGCACAAGCATGCATCATGGGTTGTATGGTCAAGGAAAATTGTGTGCCCTATGCTATTATAAAAAACACTCTACATGATTTACTCTAATCATGTAGACTAGTATGAATAGTTTCTACTAACCATTTGGTCCAACTATTTTCTCCAAAAAATGAGGTTCTAGGATATGAAAAATCCCTAAACACACTCATTTCGTTCATATCCTGTAATGACCCATGCTTTTTACCTAGATGAAAATTAAAATGAATTTGAATTTTTCATTTACTAGATGGTCCGTTTTACAAACCGAGCATCAGAATGTAATTATGAGAGTTGTATCACTTCAATGTGTTTTTTTGGACTTGGTTGAAGGAAAAATGTGTTTCTCAAATGTCTTTTTGAGTTTCGAGAGCACCAGATTTCGAAAAAAAATATTTTGAGGGTTTTAAAGAGGTGCACAATTTTTCTAAAACTGTACAGAACTCTATTGAAAAACCTGCGCCCATTTTCAGGGGAACAAAAGGTGTCTCATAGGCTATGAATGGTTTACCAAACCATATGGATATCCCACATTGTTAGTGGAAAATGGGAAGTACTTCAACACTATTCAACATATGGTTGACACATGGTTTTTCAAACCATGCGGTCAGCCCATGTGAGGTGTTCTAGGTGCCCAATGGAGGGCACATAGTTTTCCAAACTATGCGACCCAAACTGCGTGCAATGTCATTGCTTTTAAAAATTAAATTAATTAAATAAAAATTTAAATAATATAAAAACTAACCTCAATAACTCCTTCCTCCCCCCTCACTCATGCGACATACCCCTCTCCTTCCTCTCTAGGTGCATGATTCACCCCCTCCCTAATTCCTCCTTGGATCACTAATTTCCACTAAATTTCCATCTGATTCTCCATTGATATATTGAGGTAAGATCACTTGATCCCCCTCTTATATTTGGTTGGGGTTTTCCCCTATCCACGTTTCTATATTCCATTCTGGACAAAACCCTATGTCAAGGGTTAATCTATTTTTGGTTTTGTTCTATTGTTAGGGTGTGCAGTGTATCTCTCAGGACTCCTTTGGGTGTGTTTTGGCATCCACTGCCAAAGGATAAGTGTATTGGTTCATTTTAGATTACCTTAGATGCTTTAGGTAAGGTTTTACTTCCACTTCATTGTTTATCCTAATTATATTTTGGATCCTTTAGTGGTTTTGAGGGCCTAGTTAATTTTTTAGTGAGTCTTGGTTGTCCTTGAGGTGGGTTCAGGTTTCCGTTGTCAAAGGCGAATTACTACTTATTCATAGGTATTCATATATATATGTAAGTTCCCTCGTTACATGTATATCCACCCAGGGTAGTGAATATATATACTAGTCAAGGTGTTCTTATGTATAATATGAAAAATGCACATGTGTGTAAGTGTTAACGGGTATATGCATATATGAGCATGTATGTAAGGATAACCTTGCACATATTTATAACCATGTAAATATGTGCATAGGGGATAGGTGTCCTTATGTATATGTGAAGGTTCATATTCTTGGAGGTGGGAAGAAGCAGGTTCGAGTGGTCATTGATGAAAGCGTCAAGTGCTGAAGTGTTTTTCTTGGTGCTATTCCCTTTGAGGTAGGGTCCCTATCCATTCCCTATTTAATTTTAAGAATGCTTTAGTTGCCTACTTAATGCACCTTGATTACTTCCATCGATCCTTATGAATTTATTCACTTTTTGGGTAGTTTATTCTAAATTTATTCCATTGATAAATTAATTTGTGATCATTGAATGAAATTATTAACTATTCTAAATGATTTTTTTGATAAAAAGTACTGTTTTCATAATAAAACCGCTCAAATGAGGTGCATTGTCTTCTAAACCAAAAAGTTGTGACAGTGATTTATATCCTTCTTATTTATGGTTTGATTTATCCATATGAGTTTATGTTGAATATTGGTTGGTGGAAAGTTAGTATTTGGCCCCTTTGATATCCTTAAATGGACTAGGCCTTCCCCCCATAAATTTTTAATAAACCAAAGTACTTTTAAGTAATTTTCATGATATGTAAATTGAATAGCTTATGGATTTATGATGTGTATTTGATAACATGAATTTATATATAGACACTTTCCTTATGATGTGATTTGGCTACTTGGTTCTCTTGATACGGTCCGAGAGAGAACATGGGTTCTGTATTAAGGACTCACGGATGGACTCATTGTACTCAGTGGGTTACGACCCAACACACTGGGAGTGATGCTTTGGATTTCCAGGCGAGGGATGACTGGATAGTTTCTTATACTCATGAGTAATACTAGTTACCTATGGGAGAAACCATGGATGGTCCCATTTTAAATATAGGTATTCCATTCCATGGGTGATACTCATTCCCCTATGTGAGATACCTGGGACGGGCTCAGAGTTTACCATGATTTTAGTGATATAAGGTACTCCGTATGGGTTACCTTGGGCGGACTCTATGGTATTGGGTTATTGGATATTCCTATTGTGATACTTGGGATTCTGTTTTGATCTCCTTGGATGAGAACATTACTCCACCAATGGATACTATGTATTTATTTTTTAGCTTGTGCAATGAAATGTTTTTTGAAGGATTATGATTAATTATATATATGTCTTTCCTTGTGATATGTCTTGTTGACATGGTTCACTTGATATGGGCTGGTAGAGAACATGGGTTCTATATTAAAGACTCATGGATGGACTCACCATGCTTGGTGAGTTATGACCCGACGCATCGGGAGCGATGCTTTATATTTCTAGGGAAGGGATTCCTGGGTAGTTTCTTATACTCTTGAGAGATACTAGTTACCTAGGGGATAATCCGTGGATGTACCCATTGTCAAGGTTTCTATGCCATGCCATGGGTGATACTCGGTCCCCTATGTGAGATACTTGGGACGGACTCAGAGTCACCATGCCTCTAGTGATACAAGGTACTCTGTATGGATCACCTTGGATGAACTAAGTGGTATTGGGTTATATTGGATAATCCTATAGCGATACTTGGGATTTTGTTTAGATCACCTTGGATAGGCTCGAGAATCCATGACTGAATTTGATGGATTGATTTATTGATTATATGTTTACATAATATGCATTCTTTATTATTATTATTATTAATATTAATATTAATATTAATATTATTATATTTCTTATGCACATTGGATTCTTCTTCTTGGTTTACTAACACACTTGAATGATGACTTGTGACTTGGACCCCAAGCTAAAGCACAAGATTAGGGGTGTACCTCTTCTTGGTTTTCCTTATTTACTTTGGACCTTGTATTCACATTCTGGATTGCATAGGTACCATATTAATACTTAGGGCTTAGGTCGAAGTAGGTGATAAGGGACAAGTGTCTGTTTGGGAACCTAGACTAAGTTGTTATTATTATTTTTACTTCTCTGTATTGATACATATTAGTACACTACTTATTTGTTTATTGCATGAGATGGATTATCCTAGACACTGTGGGTTCTGAATAAATAAGATTTCTATCTCACACCCTGCTTAGGTTCCATTTGTAACCTGAGTATATCTTCTTTCTCACAAGTCTTTGGATTCATTACTTGTGATAAGATGTGTACATGGGAGTTAGGGAGCATGAGACTGGGCTTGTGCTCAGTATTCTCATGGAGTTGACCATTAGGTTTTTATTTTATTTTTTTATATTGTATTGCTTTTAACTTTTAGTAACACCTACAATTACATGTATCATTATAGGCAATTGGCGTTGGTGATTTCACTTTTATTCAGCTATTATATTATTATTCCACTAT
This sequence comes from Viscum album, assembly GCA_963277665.1. Taxonomy (NCBI): domain Eukaryota; kingdom Viridiplantae; phylum Streptophyta; class Magnoliopsida; order Santalales; family Viscaceae; genus Viscum; species Viscum album. The sequence goes on from OY728125.1 coordinate 386,826,564, forward strand.
TGTTCTTTATTTATTATTACTATTTCACATACTATTTTTTGTTTTAATATTATTATATCGGTGTGAGACTCTGATCTAGATGGTATATACTCCCCACCATACAATCAATAGACCCTCACTACTAGTCGGAAACCTTTGGCATATGGGGAGGTGCGCTTAAGGCCATGTGGCGACCAGTCCGGCTACCGGTTTAGTGGTCAGTCGGGTCAGGATGTTACAAAGTAGTATTAGAGGTCAGTCGGGTCAGGATGTTACAAAGTGGTAATAGAGGTTAATTTTTTTCCTTTGTATTACTGTTTGGTATCATAGACTGGAGACTAGGAATTTTTTGGTGCTTGGTAAGTATCCATTCTTGGGACTAATCACCACATGTATGGGAAATGACCTTGTAGCCAGGGCTGTGATTGTTGTTCATGCTATTTGTTATTATAGTTGATATGATTTCACCTCAAGTGAATGGTGTACTTTCCACTGCTTATTGATTTATGAGATTATATCCTTTTATTCCCTTGTCCTGGTATGTCAAGGATGAAACATATCATGCATCATAGGAACATAGAAGTTCTACATGGCATGCATATTCCATGCCATGTAGTTGTATATGTAAGTTGTTTTCTGATTTGGATTTCGTACCTTGAGTGATATACCTTGTTTTTATTTTCATTATCATGCCTTTACTATTTATAATAAACGATTCTATGTTTATAGAATGTTTATCCATGTTTACTACCTATGATAACATGCTTCATGATGTTAATTTATAAATGGTTTCATGGGCTAAATATATGGGTTGCGAATAAATGGGAACCAGTTTTCGATTGTAATGTGTGTGGGCACCTTATAACCGAGAAATGGTAACCTGTATATTCAAACCATATTGAGCATAATATATATATACATTTTAAGGTTGTTGTTAAAATATAATTTCTACTAAAATTCTAATGTTAAGTGTTTTGGTTTAAATTAATGGGAGCTGATTTTGAATTTATGAAGTGTATGAGAACTTCATGAATTGGGAAATGGAAACCCATATTAAATGTGTGATAACCTATCCCCTGGGGTCCGTGTCATGACTACTCCAAGTCCGCTTTCCATAGGCTAGGGGTTGGTGACTAGAATCATAAAGGCTTATCCTAAAAATGGGAAGGCATTACCTCAAAACCTACACACACACATAGATAGGGCTCACTATGCACAAGCAAAACACAACGGATGTATAAAGGTACAACCACAACTAAAAACCACCAATGAGTGTAAAATTAGTTACTAAAAGTAAAGGGGCCAGTATACAAGCCCAACTAGAAAGAAGGTACAATAAAAAGGGAAAATAGCTTCTGAGATAGTTCGCCAAGGATCCTACCTGAAGGGTAGGTACAAATCGTCTCTAGGGCTCTCCACACCAACCGGTCACCTCCATACACCGTCTAGTCCTAGCTCCCAAGTCTCGGTAAAAGATGCCCCTCGTTTTCACCAGACACAACAAGGTGTGGGCGAAGCCCATGCAGGGGTGAGTATAACAATACCTAGTAGGGACCCCAAGACTCGCAAAGGACTATCAGAATTCCACAAAGGAAAGACCACAAAGCATGATTTTAATCACAAAGTACAAATTAAAAGACTCAGATCAAACCAGGTATATAACTTAAAGAACATGAATAATATTTATTAGTGATAAGGATAAATCAACATTATTCCATTGAGAAGTTCCACTGCTAAACCATGAATAAGTCATTCCAAATCTAATCCACACAGGTTCGTAAGTCACCGATCCACGACGGGCCGCTCTAAGGCTGGTCCTCGTCAGGTCACGCTACTGCTGATCCACGCAAGATCATAAGTCGTTGATCCACATAGGGTTGTAATCCATCGATCCGCATATGTTTGTAAGTTTCTGATCCACGATGGGATTCTCTAAGGCTGGTACTCATCGGGTCGCACTACTACTGATCCACACAGGGTCGTAAGTTGTCGATCCACACAGGGTTGTAAGCCATCGATCCACACAGGATCGTAAGTCACTGATCCATGACAGGACTCTCTAAAGTTGGTCCTCATTGGGTCATGCTACTGCTGATCCACATAATGTCGTAAGTTGCTGATGTTGATCTACAAAAGAGTTTCTCTTCACTAGACAACCAGCCACAAGATTCCCGCACTAGGTGAACTTGAGTCTAGAAGGACCCACTTCTCAATCCATTGGTCTTACTTCAACTACTAATAAGACCCACAAAGAAGTAACCAAAGAACACCCATGTCATAAGGGTTCCAACACAATAGACAATACATTAATCGGACGCTCGATCTATAAGTTATAGGTATTTTAGTGCCTGGGGCCTGGTTGGATTCGAGTCTGATCCAACTTGGTCTTATTCCAACTTTCTCCAAAACCAAAGTAGAGTATCTCAAAAGGACCGACTCACACTAAGGGTTCCATCACCATAGTCGGTTCATCAAATGGACATCTGATTTAGGAGATAATCCACTTTAAGAGAAACTGGGCTAAAAAGGGTTCAGGTTTGGTCCGACTCGATCGGACTGACCCAAACCGATCTACTAGGCCCGAACCAAACTGGATGGGCTCGGCCTGGTCCAGCTAGGCCCAGTTCGACCTACTGGGCTGTGGGCTTGGCTCGGCCCACCTGGCTAAATCCAGCCCACTGGGCCGTTGGACCAGCCCAGCCCGCTAGCTGGGTGCGGGCCACCAGCTGGGCACATGGGTTTGCTCCTGAACAGACTAAATCTGTTTGGGTTCCAAAATCAGTGGCGCCAGTTGGTGCTTCTCCACTTGACCAGTCCACGTGGACCATTCAACAGCGGGACCTGCAGGGACGGGTCCACCCTCTACCGCGGCTCAGAGCCACGACCCTCCTCTGGGGCGCGCCACCAACATCAACGCAGCCAGCATAGGTCGGCCACCCAACTATCCACTGTGGTGCCTTCGGGCACCGCCATCTCTTTGCAACTGGCGAGAGTCAGTCACCGCCTCTTCCGATCGCCAGTGCCACTGCACCGGTGGAGATTCCACGGGCCTTCGGTGAAGCTCTTAAGGTTCGTTTTCTTTTCCGACTATGCCTATGGGCCTCCTGGGATGTCGCCTACACTGCGTGGACCTCGATTTAGCCTTTCCGCCTTGTTTCTTGGTTTCCCATGAAGAACGCAAGCAAACCAAGAATGACAGAGGGTCCTGACCTTGTTTGGTTCGACCTGCACTCTCCGCATTAACGTTATAACAAGGGGAGAGTTCAAAAATCCTCAAGAGAAGATGAATTCATAAAACTATTAGAAATAAATCAAGACAAACCCCTACCTGGAACTTGTTGGAAGATGCTACAGATGAGGAAGAAGGGTTCACATTTGAAGATGTTTGTCGGCATTCATTTGTTCCTTGTTCTTCATTGAAATAGGTTTCCTCTAGTGTTTTATCAGAGCTTCCTCACATCGATCCCCAAAACCCGTGCCATAGGTTTGTTTAAATAGAAGAAAAGAAACCACCCACTTTGCGTTTTATTAAAGAGGTTCATTAAAGAACCTCAATTAATGTTCCATTAATTCAACAAACATCATGGTTACACAACCCAAGGTCGTGTCATTAAATGACCCCCATTCAAGCCTTATATTACATAGCGATCCTGCCATCCACCGCTCAACGTTGACAAGAGAATAAAATAACTCATGGAGTTATTTTTTTTTGTAAAGTCCAAAAAATTAACGTTTTCATTTGACCCTTTCCGATCGAAGTTAAGCTTCACCTAGTTGAATCCTAGCATTGTTAATTCAACGATGCCCTTGGATTTTTAATCCAAGCACCAGTTGAAAAGATAGAAATCACCGCTCGCACGTTTACTGAATGTACCATAAAAAAGTTCAAAAATTATTAACAGTCACCCTCGAACCATGACGATCGAGTTTAGGCTCCACCCAAAGAAAAGCTACCCTCATGAGATCAACAGTAATCTCCGATTTCCAATCCAAGTTACCCTTTAGGAGTTATAAGGATTTGAAAATAAAATAATTGTTACTTAATTATTTTATTTACGACCAAAAATTAACTTCCATTATTGGACCGCGTCGGCCAATGTTATGATCTGCCTAAGGAAAGCATACCATCACGAGCTCAGCTTTGGTCTTGGATTTTTAATCCGAGTCACCGTTTATGAGTTATAAGCATTTGAAAAATAAAATAAAATAATTTTATTATTTTATTTATGGTTATACCATTTTAGGGTTTTCTCACTAGAGGCCTGCGTCGACTAAACTTAAAATCTGCCTAGGGTAAACCGACTATCCTGAATGCAATGGTGCCCTCAGATTTTTGATCCAGGAACCCGCTTAAGAGTTATTCCACTTTTTTAGGAAAACTTCTCACACACGCTATTTAAAGCTCAACATTTTTTGACGGATCATTCAGGGAACTCCGGGCCTCGGAATCACATGCCATCTATTTTTGTAGTCTCGTAATAATTCTATATAATTAAAAACAATATATGGAATTTTCAGGTCTTTACATTCTCCCCACCTTAGGTATTTACGTCCCCAAAATCCAAAACAAAGGCAAATCGAACAAGTGGGGTATTGCACATGAATCCAAGCCTCCCGCTCCCATGTGCTCTCCTGGAGGTTCCCGTACTACCACCAAACTTGCACTAGAGGAATCGACTGTCCATGGAGGACCTGCTCCTATCGATCCTCAATCTCTACTTGGAACTTTAAAAAAGTTTCCCTATCATCAATGTCCATCTCGCCTCAGTAAATGACATACGATGGGTCATGCACGTATCTCCTCAGCTGTGACACATGAACAAAATTATACACTCGGTGTATCTATGGGGGAAGAGATAGGCGGTACACTACCTCGCCAACTCTGCTAAGGAACTGAAAAGGTCTGATGGAACTTAGAGATAGCTTGCCGCTCAAGCCAAATATCCGTAATCCTCTTTGGGGTGAGACCCATAGAAATACATGGACTCCCCCCCTCAAAACTCCAAGAGTCTCTATCTCCTATCAGAAAAAGAATTCTGCCTGCTCTGTGCAGTCATCATCTGCTCCTGGATGATCCGTACCTTCTCATTGGCAGCCAGTACAAACTCTGGACCCATGAGTACTGACTCCCCTGGGTCTGTCCAGCATAGAGGTGATCTGCATGGCCGCTTGTACAAGGCCTACAACGGTGCCATGACAACAGTGGCGTGATATCTATTAATTTAATCAAACTCTACTAGTAGTAGGTGGTCCTTACAACTATGTCCAACATACAGGACACAAGCACAAAGAATGTCCTCCAAGATCTGTATGGTCTGCTTTGTCTGACCACCTGTCTGGGGGAAAAGCTGTGCTCAAGCATGATGGAACCCGATGCTCTGCTTTCACTTGCTGACAAGTGAGGCATCATGAAACAAACTCTACCACTGCTTTCTTCCTCCCTGGGAACCATTATTGACATCAGAGGTCCTAGTACATCTTCGTCACACCAAGATGTACCACCAAAGTGGATGAATGTAATTCCCTCAACACCTTCTCTCGTAACGTCACTGGTACCATGGTTCATCATTTGAAAAGGGTGACATGCTCCCCACCTATCAAAAATTCATCAGTAGCCTGTCCTGAGGATATCTGATCATGTCGGGTATCGCAGTCAATATCCACAAGATGTGCCTCCCTAAATCACTGAAGGATTGAGGGAGTTATAATCATATACTGGAGGAAAGATACTCCATTATCATCCATGAAGGATATTAGCATCGCGACTAGATACTCCATTGCCTCACTCAACAGATATAAACTAGACCTCCCGCTGAGCGCGTCTACCACCACATCCCCCTTCCCAGGAGTATATACCACCTCAAGGTCATAGTCCCGGAGGAACTCCAACCATAATCACTGTCTCAACTACTGAAAATCCTACAAGAACCTTTCCTTTTATGCAAAAGGATAACCCCTTTAACTGATTGATGTTCCCATCAATCATTTGGTAGTAGGTACTTTCTCTCCTCGACCACTTGGTTAAGGTGATGGTAGTCAACACATAACCTCAAACACTGGGTCTTACTACGTCCTTCCTCTTCGATTCCTCCACCTATGACCTCTACTTGTGAAGCTCTACGAAAGACCTATGATATACTAAAGCTGATATCGGTGCCATCTCGGAGTGTAGAAAGATACATAAGTCCCTCCCCCTATAGGGAGGAAATCCTGGAAACATCTTTTGAAAGGATGTTACCAAACTCCACCACTACCATTGGGAACTGAAAACTCAAAACATCCGCTACCATGAGGGTAAGGATGGCCAACTCAAGAGTGATCAGCCGGACCCTTCTATGCATGGGTTTATCCCGTGCTACCTGGGTTTCCTTTTTTTTCACCAACCAAGGAAAACCCCATTCCAAAGTTGTGGACATACCACATCCTTTTTTCTTAAAACAGTCAATCTGAGCATGAACTATGGATGACCATTCCATACCCAGACTAACGTCATAAGGCATTGACTCCACCACTAAGAGGTTCCAATTGAAACTCTCACCTCAAGGGTCAGATCACATCGTCATCGTAAGTGTGATTATTTAGTCTCCTCCCATAGGTATCTCCAAATGAAAGGGTTAAGTCTATCACGACCCGTCCTCGAGACCCATGCCGTGACTACCCCAAGCCCGCCTTCCATAGGCCAGGGGATGGCGACTAGAACCAAAGGCGTAAATTCTGATATCAGGGAAGGCATTGCCTTTAAGTAAGAAAACAAACACCACAGAGTATGCAATCAGAAGTAAACACTAAGTAAACTGAGTACAAAGGTAACTGCTGGAAAGTAAATGGGCCAGAATGCAAACCCAACTGAAAGTAAAGAAAAACTAAAAAGAGAGTATAGTGGCAGAAAAGTAAAGCAGCAACACCGATCCGTCCTCTAGAAATCCCACCTGAAGGGTGGGTACAGATAGTCTCCTCTGCTCCTTGGCTCCATCCGTCCGCTCTGTGTACGTCCCGTCCAGTAATCCACCTCCAGGTACCATCCAGCTCCATGAGCTCCTACCTCGATCAGCACTGTCCGTCGTCTGAATCCAACACAACGTAGTGCGGGCATAGCCCGTGCAGGGGTGAGTATACGCTACTCAGTAGGGACACAGAGACCCCCGAAGGTCTCCCAGAATCCACGAAGGATAAACCACGAAGAAAGTTACAATCACGAAGTAACAACCAACCCTACCTAGGTATATGCCCATACATATACCTAAGTCATCAATTCCAGTTCGGGTCCAACATCCGAGCCCAAGTTTGATCTAGTCCACACAGGATAGTACAACCCAATCCACACAGGAAAACACAACCCAATCCACACAGGAAAGCAAGTCAATCATATCGAAGATATTGATTGAAATTCAAGACTCAACTCACACATGTATACTCTTCGTAAGGCGATAGAGATGATCATATGTAGCCACTGATTCATCTAATCTCTCGGCCCACATAGGATACAAGACCAGCTAAGCTATCAGACCCACAAAGGATACAAGATCAGCTACTCTGCCAGACCCACGTAGGATACAAGTACAGAGTTGAATAATTCTGGACCAACATTGGATACAAGAACAGTAGTCAAGTACTGCCGGACCCACATAGGATAAAAGAACAGTATTCATCACCGTCGAACCCATGGAGGATTCCAGTACGGTCGTCGTCGCTGTCGAACCCACGGAGGATCCCAGTACAGTCGTCATCGTCATCGCAGTCGCAGGAAACTCTAGGGTTCCCGCACACAGCATGCTAAATTCCGGGAGGGTCCGCTCCACGAGCCAAGGGAGTCGATACATCAATTGACACAATGTCCGGAGTTGATGTATCCCAAAGTTCATTCTCGTCAAAAGGAACTCAACATGACAGACGGCACGTCAATCGGACGCCCGATCTGAGAGTTATTGCCCTTTTCGTCCTAGGGGACCGGTTGGTTTTTAAGTCAAAACCAACTTGACCATACTCCAACTGCGTCCAAACCTTGAGCGGAGTAATCCAAAAGAACCATCTCAGTAAGAGAAAACCAACAAAGTCGACGACACGTCAATCGGACGTCCGAAGCTCAAGTTATAAGCGTTTCCGCTCAGAGGGCCCGGTTGGTTTCGTGTTCAAACCAACCCGGCTGTACCCAAAGTTCTCCGAAACCTTGATTGTAATATTCTGAAATGACATACTCGATCCAAGGATCGATACGCAATTGACAATGCGTCGATCGGAGGTCCGTAGCCCAAGTTATTAGCATTTGAACAGATCTGTCTGGAAACAGGGGGTTTGGGCTCGGTCCGACCAGGCCCAATACCCCCCTAGGTCGGCCAAACCGGGTCGACCTGACCATGGTCCGGGTCCGGACTGGCCCGGCGCGGGCGGCGCAGCCCGGCGCGGGCATTCGGGCCCAGTGCGGGCCACGGCTCGGATCGAGGCCGAGCTGGACGCGGAAGGGGGGGGGGGGGGGGGGCGCTGCCCCCCTCGTTTTGAAACGACGGCCCCCACGTGGAGGGGGGGGGCTGCCCCTCTCTGCCGCCGGGGGTTACAAACCCCGGAATTCCGAATGGCCGACCGTGTTGACCGGTCGGTGTGCCGCCGCAGGACCCTCGCGGGTCCCGCCTTCTTTGAGCGTCGGTGGCGGGTGGATCCGGCCGCCCTCCTCTGCACCGCCGCGACCTTAGGCCGCAACCCTTGTCCGAACGGCGCGGTGCGACAGCGCTGCGCCCCTCCATGATGATCCGGCGCGGCGTGACGACGCCGTGCCCCTCCGCCGCGGCCCGACTCCGGCCGCGGCCTCTTTCGGCCTCAACGGCGCCGTGCGATGGCACCGCGCTCTTTCGCCACGGTTTTCCTCATTCCCGCGCAGTGCGACGACACCGCATCGCCTCCGTTTCAACCCACAACGAAATACAACAACAAAGGGGATGAGGGTCAGCCGTGTTTGTGTGGTTCGGCCTGATCCTGTTAATTCGATAACAAGCGGGTAATATTTAACGATGAACTCCAAAAAAAATCATGAACGTAAAACAATCCCCTACCTTGAAGAAGTTGTCGAACAAAGATCGTCGCAGGAAACGACGTCGTGAGGTGAAGCTCCGTATATGTTGACGGAGAACGTCCGAGGAGGAGCGGTGTCTCCCTTCCTTTTATGTGAGAATAAGATCGAAAGATGGCACGTCATCGTTTTTCAGGAAAGGCATCACACACCGGCTGCAGAGATGAGAAGGGACGACACGTCGATCTCTCCTTGCGGTGACGACGTTTTTCGTCGAAGTTTTGGCGTTCTTCGCGAAGAAGATAAAGTTCTTCAAGGAAAAAACAGAAGAGCTCTCCCCTTTTCTTTGCACAACTAAAACCAAAACTTCAATAAAATAAGGCTTTGCCCTATTTTATTCACTTATGCCAACATTTTCAAAATTCAAAACATCTAATTAAATTAATTAAAGAGTTTCAATTAATTGAATAAAGATGTGTTGGCATTCAATTAATAAGAGAAGAGGGAAGGTCATAAATTAAAAGGGGGGTTGCCAACATTATGAGGGTTAGAGGAAATTGAAGGGGTGGGGCTCATGTGGGCCCCACCTCACTAATATCCTAACAAGAGGAGTTAGGATATTCCCTCACATGGAAGTTAAACCACATAGAAAAATAAAGTTGTGACACAACTTTATTCACTTAACACTTAAACCACATTTTTAAACATCTCTTCCCGAGCAAACACAACTCTAGAAAAGGTATTCTTAAGCAAATACCGGCACTGTGGTTTCATCGGTGCCCTCAGATTTCGATTCTGAGCACCGGTTCAAAAGTTATAAAAACCCGCTCATTCGTTCACTGAACGTACCCGAGCTAAACTTCGGAAAATGATTCCGGGAACACGAGGCCTCATAATCAGGTGCTGTCAGAAGCTGCGTACTCGTAAAATCTCAAAGAATTTAAGATAAAATTTCCCTTGAAATTTACGGGTCTTTACATTACTCCCACCTCAGGGATTTACGTCCCCGTAAAGATACATCACAAACTAGGGAAACAAATGATGGTAATGTGCATGCATCTGAGTCCCCCCGCTCCCAAGTGCTCTCCTGGAGGTTCTCGTGCTTCCACCTAATGCGTACTAGTGGAATCAACTGCCCATGTAGGACCCGCTCCTGTCGATCCTTGATCTCCACCGGGACCTCCGCAAAAGTTGCCCCCTCATTGATGTCCATCTCCCCATGGTTGATGATATGCATCGGGTCGTGCACGTATCTCCTCAGATGAGATACGTGGAAGACGTCGTGCACCTGGTGAAACTGAGGTGGTAGATCCAGGCGATAAGCCACCTTTCCTATCCTGTTGAGAACCTAGAATGGTCCGATTAAGCACAGAGATAACTTGCCGCCCCAGCTAAATCTCTGTAATCCACGCTGAGGTGAGACCCGTAAGAAAACATGGTCTCCATCCTCGAACTCCAGTGGTCTCCGCCTCCTGTCAGCATAAAACTTCTGTCGGCTCTGAGATATCCTCATCTGCTCCTAAATGACCTAGATCTTCTCTGTCGTGGCCTGGACCATCTCTAGTCCCACAAGTGCTGACTTCCCAGGGTCTGTCCAGCACAAAGGTGATCTGAAAGGTCGTCCGTAAAATTCCTCGTATGGTGCCATACCGATGGTGGAGTGGTAGCTGTTGTTGTATGAAAACTCCACCAAGGGTAGGTGATCCTCCCAACTATGACCAAAGTCGAGGACACATGCACGGAGCATGTCCTCAAGGGTCTGAATGGTCCTCTCTGTCTGACCATCCGTCTGAGGGTGAAAGGCGGTGCTCATGCGTAGCTGCGTCCCGAATGCCTCCTGCAACCCCTTCCAAAGCTGGGAAGTAAATAGAGCATCTCGATCAGAGACGATAGATAATGGCACACCATGAAGTCGTACGATCTCTTGAATGTAGAGGCATCCCAAGCTCTCCACCGAGCCCTGCTCTCTGATAGGTAAGAAGTGATCCGACTTGGTGAGTCGGTCTACAATCACCCAAATAGAGTTGTGTCCTCTGGAAGTACGTGGAAGCCCAGTCATGAAATCGATAGATATCCCGTCCCACTTCCACTCCGGGATCTCCAAGGTATGTACCAAGCCTGCTGGTACCTGGTGCTCCACCTTCACCTGCTGGAAGGTGAGGCATCGAGAAATGAACTTTTATACAACCTTCTTCATACCTAGCCACCAGTGCTGTCATCTGAGATCTTGGTACATCTTCGCCACTCCTAGATGTACCGATAAAGGGTAAGTGTGAAACTCTCTCAGCACCTCCTCCTGTAATGAAGCTGGTACCATGGTACGTCCTCTGAAAAGGACGACGTGCTCTCCTCCTACAGAGAATCCATCAGGTGCCTATCCTGTGGAAATTTGTGCACGCCGCGTCTCACAGTCAACGTCCCCACGCTGTGCCTCTCTGAACCTCTGAAGAAGTGGAGGTGTGACTGTGAGCGACTGTAGAAAGGCTTCCCCATCTCTATCCATGAAGGATATCTGCAATGCGGCTAACTGCTCTGTCCCCTCTCCAAGAAGATGAATGCCCGTCCTCCTGCTGAGAGCATCAACTACTACGTTCCCCTTCCCAGGAGTATAGACTATCTCAAAGTCATAGTCCTGGAGGATCTTGATCCATCATCACTATCTTAGGTTTAGGTCCTTCTGCGAGAAGATTTACCTGAGACTCTGGTGGTCAGATTAGACTGTAAAGCGCTCACCCATCAGATAGAACTGCCACATATTCAAGGCGAAGACCACTACTGCTAACTCCAGGTCATGGGTAGCATAGTTCTTCTCATGATACCTCAATTTTCGTGATCCATATACGATCAATGCCCGCTACTACATCAGGAAACACCCGAGTCCGGTCCCTGATGCATCGCAGTAGACTATGTACCCTACTCCCTCCTCCGGTAGCCTCAAGATGGGTGCACTGGTCAATCTCTGTCTCAGCTCTTGGAGGCTCTGCTGACATCTATCTGACCATACGAAGGGTCTCACCTTCTTCGTTAAAGCTGAAATTGGTGCTTTAACTCTGAAGAAGTCTGGCACAAATCTCCGATAGTACCCAGCTAGACCTAAGAAACTCCGCACCTCCGTCACGCTCCTGGGTGGCTCCCAAGCTAGCACTGCCTCGATATTCGCAGGGTCCACCACAAATCCCGCCTTAGAGATGACATGTCCCAAGAAGTGGACCTCACATATCTAGAATTGATACTTCGAGATCTTACCATAAATCTGGTTCTCTCAGAGTGTGTCCAGTACAACCCACAAGTGGTAGGCATGCTCCTCCTCAGTAGTCGAGTATATCAAAATGTTGTCGATGAAGACTACGACAAATCGATCGAGGTAAGGCTGGAAGATCCTATTCATGATACTCATGAACACTGTTGGAGCATTAGTTATGCCGAAAGGCATAACCAAGAACTCATAGTGGCCATACCGACATCTGAAGGCCGTCTTCTGCACATCCTCGTCTCGAACTCTGAGCTGATGATAGCCTCACCTGAGGTCTATCTTTGAGAACCAACGCGCTCCCTTGAGTTGATCGAAGAGGTCATCAATCATCAGAAGCAGATACTTTTTCTTCACAGTCACCTGGTTTAGGCGACAGTAATCGACAGACAGTCGCAAGCTCCCGTCCGCCTTCTTGGCGAACAAAATCGGGGAAGCCCAGGGTGAAACATTGGGTCGAATGAATCCCTTTCCCTGCAAGTCCTCCAACTGTACCCATAGCTCTCGAAGCTCAGCGGGAGCCATCCGATATGCTGGAGTAGATATCAGGGATGTCCCGGGGTACTGGTCAATATAGAAGTCTACCTCTCTGCGAGGAGGTAGTCCTGGAACGTCTTCAGAAAAAAATACGCATACTGATCCACCAATACAGGAAAACTCGGACTCCGCACGTCAATTTCTCCTAGGATGAGGCTAGCCAACTGATGAGTGATCGGCTGTCCTCTCCTCTACGTGAGTCCATCCTGCACTGAAAAGGATCCCTTCTCGCTGGTGAAGGTGAACCTGCTCCCATCGGTGCAGACACACTGCACCTTGTGCCTAATACAGTCTATCTGATCATGAACTGTAGATAACCAATCAATGCCCAAGATGACGCCGTAAGGCCTCGACGCCGCTACAAGAAGATCCCAGCCGAATATCTCACCTCCTAGAGTAAGATCACATTGCCGGCACTAGTGCATAATCATCGAGACTGCTCCCGTAGGAGTCTCTAGCCGTAAGGATCGAGCCAACGGCTCCGTTGGAATCTCCGAGATCCGAAAAAGGGCAGCAGAAATGAAATAATGACTCGCTCTTGTGTCTATAAGTACTGCAGAAAGGGTGTATTAGACACAGATAGTACCTAGAATCATCTTAGGTGCGCCGTGGTCATAGGCCTCCGCTGCCTGAAGCTGAGCCTGCCTCTGTCCGCCAGCTCCCTGTGGTCGGGGTGGACCTCCTAGTGGTGGTGGTGGTAGAGCCTCAAAGTGTCGCCCACCACCTGCTGTTCGGCCAGCACCTCTGCCTCATCCGCCTGCTCCCTACAGACTACCACGGTCGAACCTCTACCTCTGCCTGGGTGGTCTCTCAACCGTCTTCTGCTCCTCTGCATGGCGGGTCGGGCAGTCACGAGCTATGTGGCCCTGCCCACCGCATGCATTTCACTCTCTGCTCCTCGTAAGACTGGCTCTGCGCCGTGTGACCCGTACCTCTGAGCCAGTGTCCTGAGGTCGTCCTCCTGATGGTCTGGTCCGCTTGGACCCATGTGACATCCATCGATTTCCAACTATAGAAGAATCAGCTACATGCCACCCTACGGCAGGTCTCGCTACTGGTGTAGGCTCAGAAAGAAAGCTCTCTACGAGAAGGGATCACTCTAGTACTCCTTCCTGCGTCAGAATGCTAAGGGAGATCATCGATGCCCTGATATCATGCCTCAGTCCCTGCTCGAAGGTCCGAGCCCGGAAGAATGGGTCCCGTACCATGTCCGTTGAATAACACAAGAGATCGGTAAATCTCTCCAAGTACTGGGCTACCGTCATGCTGCCATGCCGCAGTTATAGTATCTCTTGAATGCACACCGCACGGAGGGTGGATGGTACAAAATCCGAGTGGAAGAGGCTCTTGAAGTCTGAACAAAGAAGAGATGCCTCGCCGTGCACCTCGAGCATCAGGCTCCACCATCTACTTGATGCCACGTGCAGGAGAATCGTTGTAAGGATCACCATGAGGTCAGCTGGTGTCCCCACTAACCTGAAAACTCGAACAACAGCCTCCAACCAATCCTCGGCTGCCTGAGGGTTTGTATCCCCGTGGCACCTGGGCGGTCTTTGATGCTGAAACTCATGCAGTGCACTAAGGTGACATGCACTCTCAGCGGCTGAGGCTGGTGGCATAGGTGGCTCGATAGGTAGAGGTACCGCCAGTCCCTCCACTGTAATAGGGCCCTGCACTGAGGTCTCGTCACTCGGTGGGCTGTCGTCTCGCACAAAGCTCAGAACCCTAGCTGGATGTTGTCGTGGGGCCATCCTTAAAAGAGACAGGTGCGCCACGGTCAATACAATATACCTGGTGAGCTGACACAAATTAATCACAAAGAAAACTTTGAAACACACATGCAATCAATGTTTTCATGTACTGAGTTGGAAATCAGAAGTCAGGGTCCTGGTGTATGGATACGTCGGCCGCCACACCAACACTGGACTCCCTGGACTGATAACCATACTCAATACCCTTAACATTATTGTTTCACATAGAAGAAAGATCAAAGTCCTGAGTTCTGCGGTAGAACCAAACTCCTCAGATACCAATTTGTAATGACCCATCCTCGGGACCCATGCCGTGACTACCCGAAGCCCGCCTTCCATAGGCCAGGGGCTGGTGACTATCACCAAAGGCGTAAATCCCGATATCAGGGGAGACATTTCCTTTAAGTAAGAAAACAAACACCACAGAGTATGCAAGCAGAAGTAAACACTAAGTAAACTGAGTACAAAGGTAAGTGCTAGAAAGTAAATGGGCCAGAATACAAACCCAACTGAAAGTAAAGTACAACGAAAAAGAGAGTACAACGACAGAAAAGTAAAGCCGCAACACCGATCCATCCTCTGGAAATCCCACCTGAAGGGTGGGTACATATAGTATCCTCTGCTCCTCGGATCCAGCCATCCGCTCCATGTACGTCCCATCCAGTGATCCACCTCCAGGTACCATCCAGCTCCACAAGCTCCTACCTCGATCAGCGCTGTCCGTCGTCTGCATCCAACACAACGTAGTGCGGGCATAGCCCATGCAGGGGTGAGTATACACTACTCAGTAGGGACCCCGAGACCCTCGAAGGTCTCCCAGAATCCACAAAGGATAAACCACGAATAAATTTACAATCACGAAGTAACAACCAGCCCTACCTAGGTATATTCCCATACATATACCTAATTCATCAATTCTAGTTCGACTCCAACATCCGAGCCCAAGTTCGATTTAGTCCACACAGGATAGTACAACCCAATCCACACAGGAAAACACAACCCAATCCACACAGGGAAGAAAGTTAATCATATCGAAGATATTGATTGAAAGTCAAGACTCAGCTCACACAGGTATACTCTTCGTAAGGCGATAGAGATGATCAGATGTAGCCACTAATTCATCTAAGCTATCAGACCCACATAGTATACAAGACCAGCTAAGCTGTCAGACCCACAAAGGATACAAGACCAGATACTCTGCCGGACCCACGTAGGATACAAGTACAGAGTCGAATACTGCTGGACCCACATAGGATACAAGAATAGTAGTCAAGTAGTTCCAGACCCACATAGGATACAAGAACAGTAGTCATCACCGTCGAACCCACGGAGGATTACAGTACGGTCGTCGTCGTTGCGGAACCCACGGAGGATCCCAGTATAGTCATCATCGTCGTCGCAGTCGCAACCAGCTCTAGGGTTCCCGCACACAACATGCCAGATTCCGGGAGGGTCCGCTCCACGAGCCAAGGGGGTCGATACACCAACTGACATGAAGTCTGGAGTTGATGTATCCCAAAGTTCCATCTCATCAAAAGGAACTCAATGTGACAGACAACGCGTCAATCGGATGCCCGGTCTGAGAGTTATTGGATTTTTCGTCCGAGGGGCCCGGTTGGTTTTTAAGTCACAACCAACCCGACCGTACACCAACTGCATCCAAACCTCGAGCGTAGTAATCCAAAATAACCATCTCACTAAGATGAAACCAACAAAGTCGACGGCACGTCAATCGGACGTCCGGAGCTCAAGTTATAAGCGTTTCCACTCCGAGGGATAGATTGGTTTCGTGTTCGAACCAACTCGGACGTACCCAAAGTTCTTCTAAACCTTGAGTGTAATATACCGAAATGACTGCCTCTATCCAAGGATCGCTACTCAACTGACGGTGCATCGATCAGAGGTCCTTAGCCCAAGTTATGGATGTTTGAACAAATCTGTCCGGAAACATGGGGTTTGGGCCCGGTCCAACCCAGACCAATACCCCCCTGGGTCGGCCGACCGGGTCCGACCCGTTAGGGCGCGTCCCGGCCCGGAGCGGGTGGTCCGGCCCGATGCGGGCGGTCCGGCCCAACGCGGGCTGCAGCTCGGCTCGAGGCCGAGATGGATGCAGAAGGGGGGGTGCGCTACCCCCTTGTTTTGAAACAGCGACCCCCATGTGGAGGCGGGCCCACCCCTGTCTGCTGCCGGTGGTTAGAACCCCCCAAACTTCTGAAGGGCCAGCCGTGCTGGTTGGCCAGTGTGCCGCCGCGGGACCCCCGCGGGTCCCGCCTTCCTGGAGCACCATCGGCCGGCGGATCCAGCCGCCCTCCTCTACACCGCCGCAACCCTTGTCTGACTGGCGCGACGCAACGGCGCCACGCCCCTCCGCTGTGGCCTGCCATGGCCGTAACCTTCCATGATGCTCCATCGTGGCGCGACGACGCCACACCCCTCCGCCGCGGCCCGACTCTGGCCGCAACCTCTTTCTGCCTCAACAGCGCGGCGCGACGGCGCCGTGCTCTTTCGCCGTGGTTTTCCACGTTCCCGCGCGGTGCGACGGCGCCGTGTCGCCTCCGTTCCAATCCACAACGAAATACAACAACAAAGGGGAGGAGGGTCGACCATGTTTGTGCGGTTCGGCCTCCTCCCGTTAATTCAATAACAAGCGGCTAATATTTAACGATGAACGCCAAAAATAATCATGAACGTAAAACAATCCCCTACCTTGAAGAAGTTGTTGAATAAAGATCGTCGCGGGAAACAGTGTCGCGAGGTGAAGCTCTATATATGTTAATGCAGAACGTCCGAGGAGGAGCGATGTCTCCATTCATTTGACATGGGAAGAAGATAGAAATATGGAACATCGTCATTCTTTGGGAAAGGCATCACGCACCGGGTGCAGAGAGGAGAAGGGACGGCCCGTCGATCTCTCATTGCGGTGACGTCGTTCTTCATCGAAGTCTTGGCGTTCTTTGCGAAGAAGTTGAAGTTCTTCAGGGAAAACACATAGGAGCTCTCCCCTTTTCTTCACACAGCTAAAACCTAAACTCCAATAAAATAAGGCTTTGCCTTATTTTATTCACTTATGCCAACATTTTCAAAATTAAAAACATCTAATTTAATTAATTAAAGAGTTTAAATTAATTGAATAAAGATGTGTTGGAATTTAATTAATAAGAGAAGAGGGAAGGTCATAAATTAAAAGGGGGGTTGCCAACATTATGAGGGTTAGAGGAAATTGAAGGGGTGGGGCTCTTGTGGGCCCCACCTCAGTAATATCCTAATAAGAGGAGTTAGGATATTCCCTCACATGGAAGTTAAACCACACAGGAAAATAAAGTTGTGACACAACTTTATTCACTTAACACTTAAACCACATTTTTAAACATCTCTTCCCGAGTAAATGCAACTCTATAAAAGGTCTTCCTAAGAAAATACGGGCACTGCAGTTTCATCGGTGCCCTCAGATTTCGATTTTGAGTACCGATTCAAAAGTTAGAAAAACCCGCTCGTTCGTTCACTGAATGTACCCGAGCTAAACTTCGGAAAAAGATTCCGAGCACACCGGGCCTCAGAATCAGGTTCCGTCAGAAACTGCATACTCGTAAAATCCCAAAGAATTTAAGAAAAAAATTTCCTTGAAATTTACGAGTCTTTACAAAGTCAATGGTTCTAGAAACTCTAGGTCCTAAAAAAGATTTGTGACAAGGAGAAATGATTATCACCTATGTATATTAATATACTAGCTAGTAGTAGACACAAAATGTACCTATAATATTTCCTAGAGCCCTTGGGTCATACTTATTGACCACATAAAGCTACTCCCTTTCCCTATCCTTCAGCTCCCTGAGCCTAGTGGGGGCCACATTGGGGTGGTGGTTGTAACATGTCTTAAATGTATACCACCTCTTGATTCTCTCCTAGCACCTCTTCCACATCTGCTAGCCTGCAGATTCACCTATACCTATCACTTACTCTTCTCGAAACATCTTACACATCCAAGTCTTTGAGACTAACTTCAGTTCTCTGTTTTCCCACTGCTAACATTCACTAGCTATATCTGCTCATCCAAAGAACTTTCAACCACAAAGGTTCTCTCTAGTACCCTAACATAAGTAGAAATGCACAGAGGAATAGTGATGGCTTGGATGTCCCTAAACACATCTTTCTCGGAGGTCCGAGACCTGAAGCTATGTTCGTATCGTATTCATAGAGTACCTAGAATGGTCGGTATGCCTCAATTAATACCCAGTTATCAACATGTCATCTTGATGAAGCTGTAAAATCTCTTTAGGGCACATAAACCTTAGATTTTTTATGTCAATATACCCCCTTCTCTAAGAAATATTCTCAAGATATATCCAAAAAAAAGTCACCTCATTGTAAGATAGGGGTAATATAAACCCTAAAATAACCCTGCTGAGCCATGTAGAATGATCAGTGCCAAGACCACCATCTAATCTAATGGTGCCCTAGATTGATGGATACTCGGTCACCACCTGAAACCATTCCTTAGACACCTGTGAGTTGGGCTTGCCTTGGAACCTGAGGGATATCTGTTACTAAAACTCATGTAAGGTACTGAGCCTATATGTGTCCTCTATTAGTATCCCTAGTAGTAACTACTAACCAATAGATGATGGTATCGCTGGGACACCACCCGAAGGTACCATCTCGAGCAAAAATATTTGTACTGAAGCTTCATCACTGTATGGAACATCCTCATGGTCACACATTGGAATCCTGGTTGGGAGTCTATGCATTGGAATCTTGAAAGAGTATCAAGATGAACCACAGTCATTAAGTTATACCTAGTGAGATTACTTAAAATAGATCAAGAGAAAAACATTTTCAAAACACATGCAACTAGTGTTTTCGTTTACCAAGTCGAAAAACAGAATTTAGGGTCCTGGTGTATAGATACGTCAGCTTCTGCACCAACACCAGACTCCCTAGACTGAAATCAAAACTCAAGACACTCTACACTATTTCCCCCATTGAAAATACAGACTCTTAGTTCTTCTGGTAGAACCAACCACCTCTGATACCACTTTGTTATGACCCATCCCCCTGGTCCCCTACCATGACTACCCCAAGACTTCCTTCCATAGACCAAGGGTTGTAGACTATCACCAATAAGGCTTATACCTAAAATGGGAAGACATTGCCTCAAAACCTCTACACACACAGACAGGGCACACTGCACACAAGTAAAACACAACGGATGAAGAAACGTACAACCACTACTAAAAACCACCACTGAGTGTCAAAGTAGATACTGAAAGTAAACGACCATATATAAGGCCAATCGAAAATAAGGTAAAAAAAGGGAAAACAGCTCCTGAGATCGTCCACCAAGGATCCTACCGGAAGGGTAGGTACAACTCATCTCTATGGCTCTCTATGCCAACCGGCCCCCTCCGTACACTGTCTAGTCCAGGATCCAAAGTCTCGGTCAAAGCTGCCCATCGTCTACACCAGAAACAACAATGTGTAGGAAAAGCTCATTTAGGGGTGAGTATAAAAATACCCAGTAGGGACCCTAATACCCCTGAAGGCCTCTCAGAATTCCACAAGGGAAAGACCACAAAGCATGATTTCAATCACAAAGTACAAATTAAAAGAATCATCTCAAAACAGGTATATAACTTAAAGAAAAAGAATGATATTGATTAGTCATAAAGATAAATAAAAATTATTCCATTGATAAGTTCCACTCATAAACCATGAAGAAGTTGTTCCAAAGATGATCCACACAGGGTCATAAGTCACCGATCCACACAGGGTCGTAAGTCATTGATCCATGATGGTATGCTCTAAGGCTGGCCCTCATTGGGCCGCACTACTGTTGATCCATAAAGGGTTTTAAGTCATCGATACACACAGGGTCATAAGATGTCGATCCACATAGGGTCATAAGTCGTTGATCCACGACGGGCCTCTCTAAGGCTGGTCCTCATCGGGTCATGCAACTGATGATCCACATAGGGTCATAAGTCGTCGATCCACACAGCGTCGTAAGCCGTCGATCCACATTGGGTCATAAGTCGTTGATCCATGACGGGCTGATCTAAGGCTGGTCCTCGTCAGTTCATGCTACTGCTGATCCACACAGGGTCGAAAGTCGCCAATGCCGATCCACAAAGTGGTTTCTCTTCACTAGATATCCAACCATATGATTCCTAAACTAGGTGCGCTTGAGTATGTGAGGATCTGCTCCTCAAGCCATCGGTTATAACTCCACCACTATGAAGTCCCAAAAAGAAGTAACTCGAAGAAATGCCATGTCATAAGGGTTCCAACGCAATAGATGTCGCATTAATCAGATGCCTGATCTGTAAGTTATAGGCATTTTAGTTCCAGGTCCCCGATTAGATTCGAGTTCGATCTAACCCATCCATACTAAAACTTTATCAAAAACCCAAGTGGATTATCTCAAAAGTACCACCTCTTCCTAAGGGTTTCAAATCCACAGATGGTTCGTTAAACATACATCCGATTTAGGAGATAAGCCACTTTAATAGAAATTGGGCTGAAAATGGTCTGGTTCTAGTCTGATCCAGTCGAACAGACCCGCACTTGTCTACTGGGCCTGGCCAGAACTAGTTAGGATCAGCCCTTTCTGGTTAGGCATGGTCCATCCTACTAGGCTGTGGGCTCAGCACGGCCCACTGGGCCGCCGGACCAGCCCAGCCCGCCAGCCGGGCGCGGCCCGCCATCCGGTTGTGGGGGTCCACTCCCCTCCAAAACGGACTAAGTTTGTTTTGGTTCCACCACCAGCAGTTCTAGTTGGTGCCACTCCACCTGACTAGTCTACATAGAAAGATCAACAGTGGGACCTGCGGGCACGGGTCTGCCCTCCGCCTCGGCTCGGAGCCGCAGCCCTCCACCGCGGCACACTGCCGCCATCAGCGTGGCCTACGTCAGCTGTCCACCCCCTATCCTCCACAAAACCTTTGGGCGCCACCATCTTCTCACAACTGGTGAGATACGGCCGCCGCCTCCTCCAGTCATAAATGCCACCACACTAGCGGAGCTTCCGCGGGCCTTTGGTGAAGCTCCAGAGGTCCGTTTTATTTTCCAACTGTGCCTACAGGCCTCCCAGGATATCGCCTACACTACAAAGTCCTCGGTTTAGCCTTTTCACCCAATTGATCAGTCTCCCATGAATAATGCAACCAAACCAAGAATGATATAGGGTCCATGCCTTGTTCGGGTCGGCCCACTCAGTCCGCATTAGCGTTATTACAAGGGGAGAGTTCAAACATCATTAAGAGAAGATGAATTCATAAAACTCTTAGAAATAAATCAAAACAAAACCCTACCTAGAACTTGTTGGAAGACGTTTTGGATGAAGAATAAGGGCCCACGTTCGAATATTTTCATCGGCGTTCATTCGTTTCTCTTCTTCATTGGAGTAGGTTTCCACCGAAATTTCATCAGAGATTCCTCACGTTGATCCCCAAAACCCATTTCATAGGTTTGTTTAAATAGAAAAGGAACCTCCCATGTTGCATTTTATTAATGCAACTCATTAATGAACTTAAATTAATGTTACATTAATTCAATGAATGTCATGGTTATGCAACCCAAGGTTTGTATCATTAAATGACTCTCATTAAAGCTTGACGTTACACTGCTATCCCACCATCCCCCTCTCAACGGTGAGAAGAGAATAAAATAACTCATGGAGTTATTTTATTATTTTTTATTTGTAAAGTCCAAAAATTAACTTTTTCATCCAACTTTTTATACTCGAAGTTAATACTTGCCTAAGAGAATCTTGGTGTTGCGAATTCAATAATTCCTTCAAAATTTTAATCCGACCACTGGTTCAAAATATAGAAATCGCTGCGCGCACATTTACTGAGTGTAACTTAAAAAAGTTCAAAAATTATTAACAATCACCCTCGACCTGTGCCAGTCGAGGTTATGCTCCGAATAAAGGAAACATTCCCTCATGAGCTCAAGGATACTCTTTGATTTACAATATGAGTTACCATTTGGGAGTTATAAGGATTTGACAATAAAATAATTGTTACTTAATTATTTTATTTATGGCCAAAAACTATCTTCCACTGTTGGCCCGTGCTGACCAATGTTAGGATCTGACTAATGAAATCATACCCTCACTAGCATAGTGGTGGTCTCAGATTATTGATCTGAGTCACCATTTACGACTTATAATAATTTGAAAAATAAAATAATTTTATTGAATAATTTTATTTACGGTTTTTCCATTTTCAGTTTTTCTCACTAGAGGCCTACGCCGACTAAACTTAAGCCATGCCTAGTGTAAACCCAACATCTTGAATGCAATGATGCCCTCAGATTTCTGATTTGGGAACTCACTTAAGAGTTATTCTACCTTTTCTAGAAAACTGCTCAAGCATACTATTTAAATATTAACATTTTTCGACAGATCATTCAAGGCACTCTGGGCCTCGTAATTACATGCCATCAATTTTTATAGTCTCATAATTATTCCATATAATTAAAAAAAATTTATACAGAATTTACGAGTATTTAAAAAATGTAATGAAATGATGTATCTTGAAATGGCTATAAATTTAAGGTTATGATTAATATATGATCTAAAATGAGAATGGTTGACTATTAAATTCACAAATGGGCCCAATTTGGTCAGTTGGGGCATTTTTCTTATGAGATGACTCAGATGGGTGTTTTCAAACTTTAAAAACTAAGAAACTTCTATTGGGTTGCATTTTGATGAACCCAAGTTGGTTTGTGGGACCCTTTTATATTTAATTATCTATTAAAAAGAATTTAATTGATAAATTTATTAATTATGATGGTTTGTTATCAAATATTAATGTTTAAAAAGTAATTTTTATGAGTTTTTCTATTTTGCCTTATGTCATCAATTGAAAAATGTACCAAGTGATTTTTTTTATAATTAGTACTTGAGGTTCTGATTGAAATATTTTAAATTATTAAATATTAAATTTGAATCAATGTAATGGCCTTAAAATGTAACCTTAGATGTTTTCCTTCATTTAAAACCTCATGTGAGGGTAGATTAGAATTTTCTTTGAGTTTCCTTGAAATAGAACCATATGCATTTTCCGCTAGCTTTATCCTTTTAAAAAAAATCCTTAGATAGTTGGCTCTTGGTCTAGTGAATCTTCTGTTGATGTGACCTAGTGTTAGGGTCGATGTTCTTTATTTCATAAATGGATAGCCCATGGTAGGTATCACCCTTGATATTAAATTACTTTCTAAATCCCATGATCTTTCTAATGCTTGGTGTTGTTCAGGTGTCACTATCCCTAGAAGAACTCTTTGTTATTAAATTATACCCTTGTTTGGATGGGTGGTCATGTTTTATTGGCCTTTTTTATGGGAATGAGAATAGATTAATGCTCAGTTTCAATAGGTTAGACATTCCTAGTTCATGTTTGTCCATTTTTTATGTCTCTTGAACCTCACTTCTTCTTTTGTGATGAAATACTTGGTATGTTATCATCAATGTTAATGGTCATATGGGGTAATGCGACTCTGGGTTAAATATCTTATATATATCACTTGATACTTGGATACATAGGGAGGAAAACCTATGGATAGTATTGAAGGTATGTTGTCTTGATTTTGAAACCTTAGGGTAGTATGTGTTCACATATGCAGTACACATCAAGTTGTTAAATGATATAATAAACCAGTTGAGTTTGGTAGAATCATTAAGCCTTGTGCTATTGAGTGTGGTATTAGGATATCTCTACAGTAGAGTGACTTGGATTTTAAGGGAGTCAATTTCATCCATATACTCAATATTACTTCCAAGAGAATTGAGAGTTTTGACACACTGGTTAGGTTAATTTTGGACTTCATGACCAAGTGTTATGACATATGTGAGCATGGATTGAAGGAGCCTCACACGTGCATCTAAGATGAATTTGATCTAGCACACTTATGAGAACCTGGTCTATGTATTATTTTGATGGATAGCACACTTCTAAGGCGGGGATAATTGTGTCAAATCTGGTAAGTGATCCCTTCCAAGTAGAAGGATCACAACCAAGGAGGAACATTTGGAAATGGTTGGATCTGGCGTGAATTCCATTGAGGATTCTAAGTCTTGAATCATGTCAGTGTTTACTTGGAAACATCACTCTGATGTGATTGGACGAGTATAAACCCTTGAGAAACACCATTATTCTTGAATGGACTTCGATGAAAAAACATGAATGATCACAAGATGACTTAGTTAATAAAGGTATCATGGTTTAATGAATGGTGGTGCATCAATAGGTGAAGTTGAGTTTCTTTCAAAGGAAGTTAACCAGTAGTGGTTCGAATATTCTTCTTCTTGGTAATATAATACACCTCTTAGTGTACTCTGTTTTAGCAATGAGCATGTACCCTATCTTGACCTCATCCTTGAAGCACTAATAGAGTGCCAGTCTTTTACCACAATAATTATTTAAAGGATATTGGGCTTGTTTGGGTGGTATTTATTAGTGTTTTATGTTTAATGGATGGTTCTATTAGAGGATTGGTTAGTATTGAGTGGACTTAGGTTCTTGTGTAGGAATTCCTTGATTGAACTCTTGGACACCAACCATTCTCCTTTTATTTTACCACCAGACAGGTACCGATCTAGGCTTAGTTAATGATCTGAAGTGGACATCTTGGCCTTGTACCAATGCCTCACTTGTAAACATGGAGTGTGGAATACCTCAGGTTAGTTCCTTTGATTCAAGTTTGATGAATTCAAGTTTTCCCTAGACTAGATACCAGGCTCATAGATAATGATTAAAAAGGGATGGAAAATCCAACGAGCTAGATCTAGATTTCACCCTTCTTCATGATGTGGCATGATAGTTTAATAGTCAGGTGATGGTTTGACCAAGTAACATCATTGGAAGTTGGATATGAGCTTTGGTGAACATTTCCGTGCTAAACACTTGATGTTTTGGAAGAAGGATTCCTATTTTAGTTGGAAGGGCACTGACCATCTAAGCTGGGCGTCCTGAGAATGGTCAGCCAGAGGTGGCTTGACTTTTTATTTCCCTTGTTCTATGTATGTGGTTGGTGAAGAACCATTTTAAAGCTTGTATTTGGGTGAAGACAAGTGTGGTCTATGTTGGATTGGGCCTTTCATGAAAATTAAACTCGACTGATCTAAGTGAGGTCGGTGGGTAATCGACCATTTGAACATTTCAAAATTACATCAAGAGTGTCACTAGAATGCCTAGAGGTGCACTTTGTATGAAATTACAATGTTGGAGGTACCGTGTCTGGGAATTGGCCCCTTTTTAATGTTAAAATCTAATGTGGGGACCACCGTTGGCTAGATGATTAAATAGACGATGAAGTGATCATGTCTCTAGATTAACGAGATCAGTTAAGTACTACTTCAATGGATTAGTCAGAAAACAAGAAATGGATTGAGTTTTAATGGATTAAGTACTATATGGTTAAGTAGTGTTTTGAGGTGTGCTGGGTATTTGGAAACGAAACATGACTATTTGAATGGGACTTCATGACCCCTATACGTTGGGTGATATTTTTTTCATTCCCGAAGGCTTCTCGTGGGTGAGAAGTTCTATGGTGGGTAGGTTGTAATGACCCGTGCTTTTGAACTGGATGAAAATGCAAAGGAATTTGAATTCTTCATTTACTAGATGTGCCATTTTACAAACTGAGATTCAAAACATAATTTTGAGAGTTATAACACTTAAATGTGTTGTTTTTGGACTTGGGTGAAGGACCAAGGGGTTTCCCAGATGTCTTGTTGAGTTTTAGGAGCACCAGACCCCAGAAAACAAGTTTTTGATGGTCTGACAGAGGTGTATGGTTTGTCTAAAACCATGCGTCCCCCTATAGAAAAATGTGTAGCCTTTTTCAGGGGAACATAATGTGTCACATGGTCTCTGCACAATTTACCACACTATGAACCTAGCCCACACAGTTAGCAGAAAATGGGCAATACCTCAACACTATTCACCACATAGTTAGTGCATGTTTTTTCAAACCGTGTGGCCAGCCCTTGCAGGGTGCTCTAGGTGACTAGTGGAGGGCACACAGTTTTCCAAACTGTACAGCCTAAACCATGCACAATTTATTTTATTTTAAAAATTAAATTAATTAAATAAAAATTAAAATAAGATAAAAACTAACTCCATTCAATCCTCTCCCCATTCACTTGCATGGAATACCTCTACCCTTCCTCTCCATGTGTGTGACTCCCCCCTCCTTGGCTCCTCCTTGGATCACCGATTTCCACTGGATTTCCACCCAATTCTTGCTTGATGTCTCAAGGTAAGATCCCTTTATCCATTATCATTCCTTTGGTTGGTTTTTTTCCTCTCTTCATTGCTCGGTTCCATTCCAACCAAAACCCTAGGTCAAGGGTTAATCCATTTTTTGTTTTCATCCATTGTTAGGGTATGCAATGCATCTCTTGGGACTCCTTCAGGTGTGTTTTAGCATCCTCCACTAAATGTGAAGTGGATTGGTTCATTTCGGATTACCATTTCCACTTGAGGTAAGGTTTTACTTATGATTCCTTGTCTAGACTAATTATATTTGGGGTACTTTATTGGTTTTGAGTCCCTAGTTTTTTTGTAGCGAGTCTTGGTCATCCTTGAGGCGGTTTCAGGTTGACGTTGTCAGGTGACTTACCATATATACATTTTTAGGCATATATATTTGTAAGTTCCCTGTTTTATGTATATTTACCCATCATAGTGAATATATATATGGGTCTTGCTGTGATTACATATAATATGAAAAATTCATATGTACATGAGTGTTAATGGGTATATGCATATATGAGCATGTAGGTAAGGATCCCCTTTCACATATTTATGGCCATGCGAATATATTCATAGGGTATTGGTGTCATTTTGTATATGTGAAGGTGCCAATGCTCGGAGGTGGGAAGTAGAAACTTTGAGTGGTCACCGATGAAAGTGTCAAGCACCGAAGTGCTTGGCTTGGTACACTTCCATTTGAGGTAGGACCCCTATCCTTTTCCCCTTTAAATTTAAGAGGGATTTTGTTTCCTTATTAATGCACCTTGATTACTTCCATTGAGCCTTGTGAATTTGTTCTCTTTTTGGATAGTTTATTCTAAAATTATTCCTTTGATAAATTAACTTGTGATCATTGAATGAAATAATTAACTATGTTAAATTATTTGTTTGATAAACAAAGTCATGTTTTTATAATAAAACCCCTCGAATAAAGTGCTCCTTATAAACCAAAAAGTAGCAATAGTGATTGATAACCTACTTAGTCATGGTTTGAGTTCTCCATATGATTTTGTGTTGGATCATGGTTATTGTAAAGTTAGTATTTATCCCCTTTTATATCCTTATATAGACTAGGAATTCCCCCCATAAATGTTTAATAAACCAATGGACATTTTATGTACTTGGCATGTTTTGTAAATTGAATATCTTGTGGATTTATGATGCTTATTTGATAGCATGAATTTATATATGTATGATTGCATTATGATGTGATTTGGATACTTGGTTATATAGACATGGGTTTAGAGAGAACACGAGTTCCATATTAAGGACTCATGGATGTACTCATTGTGCTCACTGTGTTACGAACCGACATGTTGAGAGCGATGCTTTGGCTTTCCAGGTGAGGGTTGCCCGAGTGATTTCTTATAATCCTACGTGATACCGACTCCCTAGTGAAGAAACCATGGATGGACCCATTGGAAAGATGGCGACACCATGCCATGGGTGATACTCAGTTCCCTATATGAGATATCTGGGATAGACTCAGAGTTTACCATGCCTCGAGTGATATAAGGGACACTGTATAGGTCACCTTGGATGAACTTGATAGTATTGGGTTATTGGATGTTCCTGTTGCAATACTTGGGATTCTGTTTAGATCATCTTGGATGGCACAAGACTCAAACAATGGATTTGACATATTTCTTGTTTATCTTGTGTAATCAAATTTTTATTTGAAGGCTTATAATTAATTATATATATTTCTTGCCTTGTGATATGACTTGTTGATATGGTTAACTTTATATGGTCTATGAGATAACATGGGATCCGTATTAAGGACTCATGGATGGACTCACCGTGCTCGATGGGTTACAATCCGATGTGTTGAGAATGTTGATTTGGATTGATAGGTGAGGGATTACCAGACAGTTTCTTATACTTCTGAGTGATATTGGTTCCCTTGGGGAGCAACCATAGACAGACCCATTGGAAAGATTGATATGCCATTCCATGGGTGATACTTGGTACCCTATGTAAGATACCTGGGACAGACTCCAATTCACCATGCCTCAAGTAATATAAGGGACTCCATATGGATCTCCTTGGACAAACTCAAATGTATTGGGTTATATCATATGTTACCAGACCGATACTTAGGATTCTATTTAGATCACCTTGGATGAGTTCAGGACTCCACCACTGGATTTTATGTGTTGATTGATTTATTGTGTGTTTACATAAGATGCGTTATTTAATTTTATTATGAGCTTGCTTATGCATGTGAGTTTCTTTTCCTTGGTTTACTATAACACTTGAATGATGACTTGTAACTTATAACTCAAACCAAAGAACAAGATTAGGGGTGTACCTCTTCTTGGTTTTCCTTATTTATTTTTACCCTTGTATACACATTATGGATTTCATTGGTACCCTATTCATAATTACGACTTAGAATAAATTAGGTGATATGGGACAAGTGTCCATTTGGGAACCCGATCTAGGCTGTTATTATTTAATTTGTTCACTGTTATGCATTGATAAATATTGGAACACTTATTATTTGTTTATTGCATGAGATGGATTATCCTACACACCATGGGTGTTGTAATATTGTGATTTATAACTCACACCCTTATCAAGATCCGTTTGGTACTCGAGTAGATCTTCTTGCTTGCAGGTCTTTAGATTCATTACTTGTGCTGTTCTGTGTACATGAGAGCTAGGGAGCATAGGACTGGGATCATGCTCAGGATGCTCATGCAGTTGAATGTTTGGTTTTTATTTTCTTTTTTTATATTCTACTTCTTTTACCTTGTAGTAACACCTAAGATTACATGCATAATTATATGGAATTGGCATTGGCCATTTATTTTTTATTTAGCTATTATATTATTCTTTTGTTGTTTTTATTTCTTTATTATTACTGATTCCTCTACTATTTTTTGTTTTAATATTATTATAACATTGTTAGACTCTGATCTGGAGGGTATAGTCTCCCCAAAGTACCATCAATAGAACCTCACTTCTAGTTTGTAGACTCTATCATATGGGAAGGCATGCTTAAGGCCATGTGGAGATCAGTTCGGCTACTGGTTTAGTGGTCAGTCAGGTTGGGATGTTATATAGACTTAATAGGAATTTATATTAGGTAAAAACCAAGGAATTAAACCATAAATAAAAAGGTTCTGTACATTATAGATTACTTGTGATCTTACAGTAGTGATGACCATGGTGTGATGGAGGAGTGACCAACAAAACTAGGATCATGAGAGGACCACACTGCGTTTTTTGGTGTGTTGATGCCAATATGGACAAGTTTTTTCACCATGGAATGTTAAAGGGTGTATCAACAAGTGATTCATAAAAATCGAGAGAACTCATTATGATGATGATTTTAAAAATCATTAATGGTTCCATAATCATAGGCTTTAGTTTCATTCTATGATTATATCATGATTTTAAGGTGATTTTAGTGATCCAAATGGAAAAATAATTAGTGAATTAATTGATGTTGTAAAATAAATATATTTTTTTCCATGAAGTAGTTATAATGACTATGGATATATAGAAAACCATGGAGGAAGTTCAAGAGAATTTTGGAAAGTTTTCATAGCCCATAAATATGATAAAAAGTGGAAATTTAATTTCCAAAAATATTACAATCTTTTTATAGGGATTGGGAAATATGAGAAGTTAGTAGGAGAACTCTCAAAGAATTTAGAAGAGATAGGATATGAGCATAATGATGTGAATGTAAGGGATATAATATGCATGAGAAAGAAGTGAGTCCTAATACTCTCTATATTAAAGTGAGAAAGTGATAAGACCTATATCCTCAAGAATTTGGTTGAAGTTTCAAGACCTGAAGGTGCACATCATAGATTATTGAATATATTGAAGGAGTATAAGTACAAATCCCTTGATCCATATAATTATGAAGGAGGACCATAATAAATAGGTTCTTATATCACTAAGTGTTTGTAATAGGTATTTATTTTTTGGATCATATTTGTAAATGACTTGTATCATATAATGGACTATATAAGTGGAGGAACATAATAGACTCTATTTTTATGTCATTTTTAGAATAATTGAGCATCCATGTTGGGGAGACTAACCAACATGTAAAGGAGTAATCATGGGTAGAAAAACCTTATAAATAGCATGTGTCATGATATTTATTTTATCATTATATATAAGGCAAGGTTGAGAGATTATTTTTAGTGGATAGAGAACCATAACTGGTTTAAGTGGTTTAGTTTAAAGGAGAGTAACTCATAAAAGAAAAAGGATCATGGATTTAACCCCTTATCAATGATCCGGTCAGATATTAATAAGATGTATTAGTGAGAGGTTACCTATAAAGATCCTAGAAGCATATAAAATCAAAATTTTATGAAAAATATATGACTTTATACCTTTGATGGTACAAACTACCATAGTTGGAGGAATAAGATGCCAACTTACCTCATTTCACTTGGCCTTGAGGTTAGAGATGCTACTAAAGTGGAATTTCAACCCATTCCCAAAAATTATCATATTAAAAATATAGATAAAATGAATTTTTAGATAGATATATATTTTTTATTTATTTTGATGTCTTTATCAGAGAAGGTTTACACCAAGGTAATGGGTCTTGAAACTTAAAAAGATATATGATACAACATTAGAAACAACTATAAAGGAAACATAAAAGTAAAGATAGCCAAGATAAAATTTTGAAGGAGTATATTTTAGGATATTAATATGGCTAATGATGAATATATTGATATCTATTTTACATAGGTAAATAAAATACTCAGAAATATTCATGGATTTGGTGATAAACTTAAAGTCTCTACAATTGTAAATAAAATTATAAGGAACTTTCCAGATTTATTATATCCCAAAGTATTAACTTTGGAATATTGAGAAGACCTTTCACTGGATGAACTTCACAACATTATTATTGTATATGAAATAAGGAAGACATCATATTTCAAAAAGTAATAAAAATTTGAGATAAAATTTAACACTATTAGGAATAAAAAAGGTAAATTGAATGAATATTTCAATGATTCAGATGCCTAATAATACCAAGATCTCAATTATATTGTTTCTCTATTATCAATGTGATTTTTTAGGGAAAATATAAGGGAAATGGTATGTAATTTCTTAGATGTTTTAGTTTCAATGATATCAGTCATATTACATTTTTTCCCAAATAAGTAGGCTCAGGAGTCTAAATCAGATGAGGAATAAGAAATTCCTCAATGTAATAAAGGAGATAAGAATAAAAATAAATACAACACCAAAAGAAGATTATTTTTTAGAAAACTTTATGACTCATCTATTGAGTTTGGAAAAGAAATATTTTGATTCATCAAGCAATGAAGATGATGGTTAAGGGTAAAGAAAGCTAATTCAAATAGTAAATACGTTTAATAGAATAAGTAATACCAAAAAACTATCGAGGATAATGAAAATAGAATGGGTTTTGATAATGAAATTAATGAATAGACCAGGTTGAGTGGAATTTCTCAGCCTATGTTTTACCTCGTAGGTATAAAGTGGTACCTCCTTTTTCCCTTAATATTTTATAGATTCTATGAAAACCTGTAGGTAATTTAAGGATAAGTGTGAGGATGTCACATATGGATATAGAAGAGGATGATTTTTTATAGAGTACCTCTCTATGATGGAGAGGATAGAAGAGCATCCCTTGAGGGGGGTCTATTTTCATTTTTTTTGTTAAAACTGAAATTTATGGAAAGCTTGGAGAAATATGGAAATGTGGTATAAAAATTACACTTCCACTCTATTTTTATGAATATATTAAATATATTTATCAAGGGGGAGTTTTTGTTTCCCAAAATGTGAAAGAAAGGGTAAGCTATATCTTATACACATTAACTATTTTGATGGTGTGTTGAGATTTATATTAGAGACTCATGTTAAATTTATTTAAAGTAACCCCAATGTTGTGAAATATCAAATTTTGTGATCATGTAATCACATGATGAAAATTTATAGATATATTAGATAGCCCTAGTTATATATCTCTTATTTTACATACTGAGTTACCTCATATAAACCGAGAGTGGATCAGTCAGTGAATCTTTTCCATGGATCATGTGATATCACCCCTCTCCTTAAAGTGAAATATATTAGGAGAATATGGTTGTGAGAAGATGAGATGATAAGAACCCATTCTTTGAATTTTTCATTCAGTTTTCAATAAAGGGGTAAAGTTAAGAAAAAAATAATTCACATATTTACTTGTTGAGTATTTTGATGGTTAATGGTTTTGTAAAAGATGATTGTGTTGAAAATAAAATACAGGGGGGGGGAGATTATTGGGACTATGGGATTTTATTTTATTTTTTGTCAATAAGAGAAGAGTGTTTTGATGTCAATATGTGTTTAGATGAGGTGAATAAGATAATGATGAATATTATTGAGCAAGGTAAGTGTATGCTATGACCATAGTATAGGGAATGCTAAGAAGAAAATGCCTAAAATAGAAAATTATAAAGGGACCATGCTATGGTGGTCCTTATGGTGGCATTAAAAATCATCTGTTTATCATGGTTCAACCCAAAATGGGTGTAATGGTGGATATGGTTCGGGGAATAAGAACTACATTGAATACTTGTGATTTAAAAGACCAACACAACCAATACCATACTTTAGATGTGGGAGTAGTTATCAATATATCTCCCTATATAACGTAGGTAAGACCAAAAACACTATAGTAATGATCATGGTTGTTGGCACCAAAAATATTGGACGCAAAGGGAAGAAGGAGAAGAAGCCCGCGCGCTGCCTCGTGAAGCCCAGACGCGGAGCCCCCATGAGAAACGCGGCCGGCGCGAAGCCCCAGAAGTAGTACCGCTCTGCGAATGACCTGACGTTCGCGAGCCCTCCGTGAAGCCCCAGAGGTGGTAACCATCCGCGAACGCTCTGACGTTCGCGAGCCCGCCGCGAAGCCCCAGAGACGGTAACCCTCCATGAACGCCCTGATGTTCACGAGCCCGCCGCGAATCCCCATAGGCAGTAACCCTCTACGAACGTCCTGACATTCGTGAGCCCGCCACGAAGCCCCAGAAGTGGTACAGCTCCGCGAATGCCCTGACGTTCGTGAGCCCACCGCGCAACAGAGGAGGCGGTAACCCTCTGCGAACTCGGTTGACATTCGTGACCCACCGCGAAGCAACCACTGCCCCATCACGCCGTACGAGCTATGCTTCACGGTGCCCCTTGCCTATAAATACCGGGCTCCCCTTGAGCCCAATGGACGGACAATCCGACCTTTCATCTTCTCATCTCCCAAATCGCGAAGCATCCTTCGCCCCGGGAATCATGAGATCCGCGAGGTATTTTTGCTTCGCAAGCGGCCTTCGCCTTCTCTCGTTTTGATCCCCTCTTCCTAGAGGGATACCCTTCGAAAAGCCTATGGGAGTTCGCGAAGGAAGGGGATTCCCAAGGGAACCCAGGCAGTCGCGGAGCGTTTATGCTTCACGAACCACCCATCTTGTACAAGTGATCCACATGCCAAGGCAGGGTCGTTGTACTTTGCGAAGCACACTCCTTCACAGCACCTTGCTTCGCGAGGCACCCCTGCTTCGTGAGGCAGTGCTCCGTGAACAGTATTCAACTTGGCGAAGCACCTCCCATTCACACCCCTGCCCCATGCTAAGGCCAAGGCATTATAATTCATGAAGCACACCCCTCTGCTTGGAAATTCTTCTTCCCATGCGACCCTCTAGG
Source organism: Viscum album (assembly GCA_963277665.1). NCBI lineage: Eukaryota > Viridiplantae > Streptophyta > Magnoliopsida > Santalales > Viscaceae > Viscum > Viscum album. The sequence continues at coordinate 386,861,034 of OY728125.1, forward strand.
TTTGAACGATGTGATTTCAAAGTCCCATGGACAACACCACCCGTATCATTGCTTCTCCTAATGATTCTTCACATAGGCATGCTAACAGATATTGCTTCTTCGCATAGCCACGCTAACGTGGACCCCTCGATGGTTTTCTCTGCGACCCCTCTTTAGCACGGCTTTGCTGGTACCTTCCCTTCCCCAAGGGGCAGAGGGTACTGGTTATGTAAGTACTAGGGGTATGGAGTAGACCCACTTCGTTCGAGCTGCAGGACGTTAAAATACCAAGCACCTCATCCTCAACACATGACGTTAAACTATGATCCGACCCCGTGCTTCACATGCAGGGTCCCCCCATCTCGGACATTCTTTATGCCGGTAATCTCCACGATAATTTAATCTTACTCACATGGAATGAGATCCTCCCTTTTGGAGTGGTGTTTGTCCACGAGGGAAGGGCAACCACCTTGGTATAAACCCCCAAGTCTCTCTTTCGGAAGGTTGCACGCATGCACCTCCGTACTTCCCCACTGCCAAGGCCAGTGGAGGGCGCGATAGGGAACGAGGCACCTTCCATCTTTGGTCCCAAATCCTTCTCTTACTGTGCTTTGCCGCACCCTAGGCCTCCATCCTGGAGTAAGTCCCAGCACCATGGGCCACCTAACGCGTAATCCCCTATTTGTTTCCCTTGGAAGCATCCTTCGCGACGTGATCGTCAGGTCCCTGCAACCTCTTGTTTCTCACACCGAACATGACTCACGTGAGCTTAGAGTGAGCGCTGAACCTGACCCCCACCTTAAGAGAACTACGGGGACTTTGATCCATGTTAAGGCATGGTACATAGGAAGCCTCCATGAGGTTCAATCCCACCACTCGGTCATTTCTTCATGTCTAGTTCCACCCCTATCCAGCATGACGTTAAACTGCACACCGAAACTATATGGTCTTTGATCCGTGCTAAGGCATGGTACGTAAGAAGCCTCCATGAGGTTCAAGCCCACCGCCCGTCGTTTATTCACGTCAGGGTTCACTCTCATCCTGCACGACGTTAAACTACATTTCAGCCCAGCGGTAAGCCGTTGTGACCATCCTAAACTACAAGGACTTTGATCCATGCTAAGGCGTGGTATGTAGGAAGCCTCCACGAGGTTCAAACCCACCACCAGTAGACCCCCCCCCGGGATCACTTTCACGTCGATTTGCCGACAAAACCCAACCTGAACTATGTGGTCTTTGATCCATGTTAAGGCGTGGTACGTAGGAAGCCTCCATGAGGATCAAATCCATCACCCAGTCATTCCAACCTCATTCACGTCGGTTCACCAACACCTGGGCAGCCTAGTGTGTAAGTACTACACCATCTAGACCAAGGTCTCCTTTTTTTTCACATCGGTTCACTGACACCCACCATTTTCACCTGAACTATGTGGTCTTTGATCCGTGCTAAGGCGTGGTACATAGGAAGCCTCCATGAGGTTCAAGTCCATCACCCGGTCGTTCTGAACTAATTCACGTCGGTTCACCTCCGTCCCGCATAACGTTAAACTATATTCCACATCTCATTTGAACTATGAGGATTTTGATCCATGTCAAGGCATGGTACGTAGGAAGCCTCCCTGAGGTTCAAGCCCAAAAATCATTGGCCCAGGCCGAATCTTTGTTGGTGTGCCAAGTCCCCCCACATTTTCTCCTGAACTACGTGGTCATTGATCCGTGTCAAGACATGGTACATAGGAAGCCTTCTTGAGGATCAAGACCACCATCCATCGGACCAAGGTCCACCTTCACCTTGGTTCGTTGAAGACACCCATTGGACCAAGGTCCACCTTTATGTCGATTTACCAGAACCACCCCAAACTATGTGGACTTTGATTCCCTGCCACGGGGATACATAGAAGGTCTCTTCGAGGCTTAAGCCCAATTTCACTATCATCCTTGAGATGGTCCCATTTCATCCCTATCCACTTCATTCATCCATCCATAATCCATCCTGATTCTCACCCAGGACGACACATCCTGGTGAGATCATGCCATTCCACTCCCCTCCACTGTATCTGTGAAACCGCCCATGGGATGACCCCAACATCGGTATCCCCTCAAGGGGGGGGGGGATTCTTCAATATGATCCACTCCAGCTAGTGTTCTGATCAGGCCAATCTGTCCTCGTTGGATGTTAAACTTGCGGCATACCCCGTGTTAAACATGGGAAGCTGAGGAAAACCTCAGATACATGCCTATGGAATATGATTCCCCACACTCAATGTTGGATGCCTCGGGCCTCCACGCCCTCGAGAAGCCCTATAATAAGGGAAAAAAGACAGACACACCAATTCCCCAGTGTTCAGACATGTCAATGATGACTCAACGTGACTACTCCCCCAATTGAAGGTTGCTTCCCTGACCAGACCCTTTGGAATGTCCTGATAGAAGCAGTGTAATTAACCGACATCCATGAAAATATGGCACTGGGAAGATTTTCATGAACAATGTATTAAATCTATGAGGGATACCCGGACTAGGCGACGAGCTCCGAGGAGGAATCCATGGAAGGAAGAACTGACATACCATCATCACAGTTTCGATCAAGGAGTAGAAATCCCTGAATAAGGAGCGCATGCCACCCACCTTTGGAAAGCGGGAATGCGGGGAAACAAGAAAGCCGCGCCTGTTGCGCCCATGCAGACGGACGCGCCTGCCCCAACAAAGGCATCAGAAACAGAAATGGTGAACCTGATGTGAAATTCTTCTCCTCAATGTGGAGATTAGTAGCGCTCGAGACATCAGTAGATTGACGTATTATTGGATCCAGATATCCGGTACCGGGCCCCACTAAGCAAATAGTAGGCATGGGGTAAAACTCACCAGAAGTTGGGGTAGTAGAACGTGGGGCATTCCGTTCTGCAACATTGTCAGCGTGGATCCCTCTTACCGGACACGGAATGACGCTGGGGCACTGGTTGTCAAATTTTTTCCTCGCAGTGCTAACGAGTTAACCTCCCTACTTCCCAGGAACCGGGTTGCTTCTATGGAGACACGATCACTGCCTGCTCGCCTACGCAGGGGCAGGGGAAATACCAGTGCAGCTGCTCTGCGTGGCTCCAGTTCTGTCACAACGGCCTCTACATCCGTGAATGCGGGATGCCCACACCCCCTTTCTCCGTTAGAGATTATCCAACGCAGGGTGATCAACGACCTTGTACGTAGGTATGAGGAGGAAGGGGTCATCCCAAATAGGGATATGGCCCACCTGGACCTAGTGGCGTCCAGGCCCCGCCGTCAACGCTGCCCTCAATGGCCGCGCAGGGAGCCCCTGCTCCCCACCCCAATGTTCAATCGTTTCGGGAGCCTGTCACCGGAACGCCTCGAGGACTCCTCTCCTTACGCTGACGAGACAGGTGATGTCCAGCTCAGTCCGGTCAGAGTCCCAATCCAAGGAATCCAGGCAAGGGCCCCCAGCCGGCCACGTCAACACCGCAGTCCATCTTTGACAGAGGAGTAGGTAGGCTATACCCCTGCACCACCTGCACCAGCTCATCTGACCCAACGCCGGCGTCGGGCCCGAGCTGAGGATTCCCGTCAAGGGGAGTCGACGTCAACAACTACTGTGGCCCGAGTCACCGCCGATGTGCATCATGGAGTCCCTACATACACTGAGCAGGGGCACTCCTTCACCCGACCAGGATCGAGGCCCCAACCGCCCCATGGGTAGGCAGGGTTGACTCTCTGGGTCGCAGGCCTGACTGGTGATCACCGCGAACCAATTCGCAGTGATATCTCCCCGCACAGAGGGCCTCCCCGTACCACCATTCCACAGAGCATGGGACCTCCCCGCTTCGAAGCTCGTCATGGAGGCATGCCTCGTGCTACCCCCATTTCGAGTGAAGACCTGCCTCGCGGTAGTGACGCTTGGCGCGGAAGTCTCTCCCGCGCCCAACACACTGGGTATGGAGTTCCTCCTCTTACCCCCGACCGTCGATGTGAAGGTATTTCCCATCCGGTCCCTATCCACCATGGGGATCCTCCCTAAGTCCTCTCTGCAACTGGTGAATGTTCTTCTCACCCCGGCAACCCGAGGGGTGAAGTTCAACCTCGCTCCACCTGCACCAAACATGGAGGTCCTCCCCATGCTCTTGCTGGTTCCAATAGAGGTTCCACCCGCATGGGTTCTGTCCATGGAGGTAATCCCCATGTACCCTTTGACATTTTCCCTGGAGCCCCTCTCACCCCAGCTGTCTCAAGCAGAAGTCCTATCCACCACGGTGCCAACGCCGCTCTGAGACTACATGTCGAGAATCAGCCTTGTCCCGAAGAGCCATCTAGGGGTAGGAGAGCGGGTCGTCATCGCCATAAGAAGAGTCCTGGGAAGGCTCAGGTGGAGGTCAAACCAGCCCGCTTCTCTGATTCTGAAGTGGAATGCGACTAGGCAATGGAACCTTCTCCCTGTTCCTCTGCATCAAGGACTAGGGCTGGAACAAGGTGCGTCAGTATCATTCTCCCAGAATGCGAAGTCCACCAGATTCCCGCCTATCTCCGCAAGTACATCCAGGAGGAGGAAATTGTGGAAATCCTACAGGTTTCGACCGTGCAAGTACCCCCGTCGTCACCAGAAGCGTCCTCTACCTCTAGTAGAGATCACAGAGAGCTATTTTGGAGACCAACGACGGTAGAGAAATGGCGTGACCCATCGCCGGTGACCGTAGTTCCTATGCCCGAAGATGTGGCCATTAGCCCATCGTATCGTGATATTGTGGTCAGGTCACCTCACTCTTCAGAGGATGGCCCAAAATTCGACTGCCAGTCAGCTCGTTCGCCATATTCTCCGCCGCCCAGTTTATTGTCCCAGCGGTCCGATTCAGTATCGCTACCAGTCCATCAGCCGCCCCCGATTGAAGAATGGGGAAATACGGGGCCAGACCTTGAATCCGAGCCCAGGAGCTTCTAGAACATTCTTGCAGTGGAGCACTTCCTGGAGAAGTTCTGGCCAGTGGCAGCATCGAACTTTTGTGCGCCGGAATGCCCAGCCCTGGAGGAAGTAGAGTGCTTTCGCCAAACCCTATGGGCGACACACTTTTTTCTTCTCTATCAGTGAGTGAGGTACCCTAGGAGCCAAGTGCACTTCGAAGAAATCGGCGATCAATGCTGTCTGGTCGATTTGGCTTCACTCCCTGTGGCCCAGCGCCCCAAATCACCAGGTCGCCAGAGCGCCCTTCAACAAAAATGCATTCAGAGTTTCAAATTACTGCACAAAATCATTAGGGAAGCTACCCCCATGAGCAAATCCCTGGTTGGGGAAAGTATGCCGCACTCCTCTTCAGTACTATCCAGCAGCATCCCGATTCATTATGCGACATTGAGGACATCCCTCCAAGAGGGGTTGCGGTCCACATGGTTGACGTAGTGGACAAGGAGGAATATCTGGAGTTTCTTGACTAAGACTTACCCCCTAAGGGTGTACCACCACTGCTGGACCCGTCAGGGAGGATTACCCGCCAGTAGAGGAACATTCTAGGCCTCCCCATACCCACCGAGTCGCTGGTACTCAGTCGGATGGCCGATAAGGGTAAGGAGCACGTAGGAACTGTCAAGCACTCCGACCCGTCAACCTCAGTGAAGAAGACGGACGAAGACCCTGAAAAGGCCACATTGTGCCAGCATCTCGATGAGCAGAAGAGGCTGGTCGATGAACTTATGGCCGAGCACGCTGCAGAGCGGAGACCTGACTATGGTAATCCCAAGCCGGGGCAGCAGGGGCAGGAACAATTCCCCTCGACGAGATGCCTCCGGGAAACCTTTATCATGATACTCCTACAGATAGGGTAGAAGCTGGTATCACTGCAAGAGGTGCAATGCGTCTCACCAAACCCTCCCGAGCGACGAGGCAATCTGAGGAATCTAGCCAGGGTTCCCCCAGCCGCCCCACAAGCCGTTCCGCCAGTTGCTCCACGAGCTGCTGAAGCCATCTACCGTGTCGAAGAACCTGGCAACGCACTTATGATTAGGGACCCTCTTCAAGACAGGGACCCCCACCCGGATGATCTTATAGCGGCACTCATCGCCCGCCTCAAGGCGTTGGAAACGCGACAGGTGGCAGTCCCACCAGATGGAAAACCATATCCCGCATGGGTGGATGATATGCCTGCACCTCTGGGTTTTGGGAACCCCACTTTCTCACCCTTCAATGGGACAGGGGACCCGTCGCAGCACTTGGCCCACTTTTCTTCCAAGTGTGGCCCCATGCTGGGGACCCCGACCCAGCAAGAAGCTGCCAAGCTCTGATGTTTCGTGCACACATTGGAGGGCCCTGTATTCGTCTGGTACAGCTAGCTCCCTCTCAGATCGGTGACCGGCTGGGAGGATCTCCGCCGGTAGTTCCTATATGAGTTCATCTCCACCACGTGAAAGAACAACATCACATACCTCTTAAAGTGAAAACAAAGGCCTGATGAGCGAGTCACGAACTTCATCACCCGGTGGAAGGGGCTCACATACTCCCTCGACATGCCACTGACTCAGGAGAAATTACTGACGATGTGTGTAGGGAACGTTAAAATAGAGCTGGTTCCTTCCCTGATCACCCAGAACTACCCTGGAGGGTTCCGGGATTTCTCAGATAAAGCTCAGCACCTTGAGGAAGCGCTACAATAGACTAGTCAGTCACGTCTTCTGCCCCCTGTGATCCCTGCCAGGAGGGCTTCTAGAGCCGAACCCACCACGGTGGCCCAAATAGAATCCCCTAGACAGCTAGAATTACTACCAGCGGCACTGGCCCCGCAACCCCGTAGAGGTCCTCCACCTCAAGCGCACGCTCCTGGCCAGCAACGACCGCCTCAGAATCGACAGGTTCCCCCGCGCAATGTTCCACCACCACCTAGGTGGGACAACCAGGTACCACCTCCGCGGCAGGCCCCTCCGACCCCTCGTCAGGACCAGGCTCCCAGGCCCCCCTATCCGGAAAGAAGGCAACAAACTTACTTATTCAATGAGAATCAGGTACCTGTCTACTTCCGAAGTGCTGTAGAGCAAGGGATTGTGCGCTTACCCAAGTGCAGAAGGCCGATAGAGGCAAATATCACCGATCTCCTCAACTACAGCCCCTATCACCGGATTCTGGGGCACACCCTCAAGAAGTGCTATGTGTTTAAAGACTGGATTCAAGACCAGGTCGACAACAACATAGTCCGGTTGGGCCCGAACCCGACACAATTAGCGGGTGTTTTCGTAGGGTCAGAGGTCGGTAGCGACAACGAAGTTGAGTGGCAGTAGGTTCCCAGCCATGGGTCCCAGAAATACGACGACTGGATGGCTCGAAAAACTGTCGCACGTGCCCATGGTATCATTAGGGCATGCCTGAAATAGTCGGAGCCTTCAGAGGAAGCAGCCGATACCTCTGCATCGTCATCACAGTCGACCTTTTCCCAAAAGGGGAAGTAGCAACAACGCAAGAAGAAGCAACGTGCTCCGCTACTGCCGTCATCATCCCACACTCTTGGCAACTTTATGGCCCCTGAAATAGGGATACCTCCCAGAATCCGCCCAGTGGTGAATGATTCATCAAGTGACAACCAGGGGTAAGCTTCAGTTAATACTGTGGAGCTGGTAAAGCCCTATATGATTCCCGATGAGGGGGAACGCCAGGAGAACCTCCCCAACGTCCGCAGCCGACGTCAACGTCAGCGGAACCGCAACCATGCAGGTCGTCGAGGCATGTCAGTGGGCTCTTTCAGTCAGGACGTACATGCTACTGAAACCAGAAAGTAGGATCAACACAGAGCTCTGCACGCGCAGCCTCATCTGATGCCCTCAGATCTACCTCCACCGCCGTTCGTGCTACTAGATCAGGCATAGCTACCTCGTCCATATCGCGACCAGTATTACCCGGCTACAGGCCAATCTCCATTGTCCGGTCCTAATCCCGCGGCTACTCTCAAAGCCTCAACTAGTAGGCAGCGGGATGTACCTAGTACTAGCCATCCGCCGGTTCAACCGGCAGGACCCGCTATGCCTCCAACTGTAGAGCAACCTCCTATAGGCAGAAGCTCACGTCTGGCACAAAATTATGATGTCCTGAAGCACTTACACAACATTCTAGCAAGTCTTTCTATCCTTGAGGCTCTTCGCCTATCATCTAAAATGCGCGAAGCACTTACCGAGGCCCTAAGGAGCCCCCTCCAATTTGAGACGGAGGTAGCAGCTGTAGAAGCCTCCCACACTGAGGTAATTGAGAATTCCGAATACCAGGCAGTTATCTCGTTCTTCGGTGAAGATGAAGACCCTCCCATACATGGGCACATTCTCCCACTGTACATCACTGGTCAGTTCAACGGCATGGAAGTCCGCTGCTGTCTCGTTGAAACGGGTTCTGGGATCAACCTAATCCAGACCCAGACACTATGGAAGCTGGGTTTGTCAGAGGATGATCTAACTCCCATTGACCTCAGAATTTAGGGATACGACAGGACTGAGCAATCCCCAATTGAAAATATCCTCTTGAAGACCCAGTTCAGTGGCCTAATTTCCAGCACCAAGTTCATGGTTGTCTCCCTGGACACCGCCTACAACGCATTGATGGGAAGGCCATGGCTCCATCTGCACGTAGCGGTCCCTTTGTCGTATCACCAATTCCTCAAATACTCCCTCAATGGTCGAGTAGGCGTGCTACAAGGAGATGCGTCTCCTTTCGCCTCTTGTGAAGCCCGCTATCTAGAGGCCAACTATTACAAGAGAAAAGATAAGAAAATCCTAGCAAGTGAAGATGAACCCGCCCCAGTCACAAGTGATCCCTGGGCAGGCCTGGATGACGCCTACATCTTCCTGATCCATCGATTGGAGGCCATGACCCCCGACATGGGGCAATGTTTTTTTGTCTCAGGAAAGATGGGAAGGCATGTTCCCATGTCCAAGTGATGGCGGAAAAGCACCTCGTACTCCTACACCAACCAGGATCAAGTGATCCCAGAACCTCCTACCCCTATGCGGTATCGGAATGTCAGGATTATGGCAATGACAGTATGTTATATGTGTCTCTTCTGCCGGGATGTAATCAACTGACTCAGACTGACGTGTCACCACTACTTTGATGTCATCAAACGTGGACCCTTAGGCTGAAGGCCAGATGGGATAGGATCGACTGTCTTCATTGATATGGTCTCAGTGACACATGGGTCTCCTGATATAATGACCACTGCTTCCCAGGCCAACACCAGCTGCCCGTTAGGGTTTGATAGCTCAGAAGCAGCTCCCCCTGTGGGAAATCCCTCCACAGGCGGAGAGGAAGATCTGGAGGATGATACCCCTACCTTTGAATAAGGAGTCTCTACCACGGTCGATGAACTGGTACAGGTGAACCTTGGTAGCGAGTCAGATCTGAGACCCAAATTGATTAGTGCAACGATGTCCCCCGAGGAGCAGCAACAGTACTTAGACTTTCTCAAGTAGCACCGTGACGTGTTTTCCTGGAGTTATGGTGAGATTCCAGGGCTAGATCCTCAGGTATCCGTTCACCGCCTTGGTCTCCCAACAAATCATCGTGGATTCAAGCAGCCTCCCAGAAAGATGCACCCTTCTCACGGTGCCATGGTTGAGGTCGAGGTTGATAAGCTTATCAAATCCAGCTTCGTCAAGCAAGTCCAGTACCCTAAGTGGCTTGCCAACATTGTGCCAGTCATGAAGAAGAACGAGGAGATCAGAGTCTACATCGACTTCCACGATCTCAATTGCCACTGCCCAAAGGATGATTTTCCCCTTCCGGTGACTGAGTTATTGATTGATTCCATGACCAGGTTCCAAGCCGTCTCTTTCATGGATGGGTATTCCGGGTACAACCAGATCCGGATGGCCCCCAAGGACGAGGAGTCCACTACCTTTAGGGCTCCCCAAGGTACCTTTTGTTACCATGTTATGCCCTTCGGCCTGAAAAATGCATGTCCCACTTATCAGCGGGCCATGCATCGCATATTCAAGCCGATTCTCGGGATGCTAGTGGAATGCTACGTGGATGATCTAGTGGTCAAATCTCGCTAGAGCTAGGACCATCTCAAAGACCTTGAGAAAGCGTTCAGTTTCCTCCATTCCCGCCACTTTAAGATGAACCCGTTAAAGTGTGCCTTTGGGGTCACCTTCGGGAAATTTCTTGGCTTTGTTGTTAGATACTGGGGCATTGAGATCAACCCAGAGAAGATCAAGGTCATCAGCCAAATGCCTCCCCCGAGAAATATTCGAGAGCTCCGAGGTCTCCAAGGACACTTAGCCTATATACACTAATTCATTGTGAACCTAGCTAGAAAGTGTAATCCCTTTTCCCAGCTCATGAAGAAAGGCACCACCTATGAATGGTATGAAGAGTGTCAGACCTCCTTCGAGGAAATCAAGAAGTATCTGCTTCAACCTCCGTTTTTGATGCCACCTGTCCCCGAAAAGCCGCTGGTCCTTTACATGACCACCCTGGAACAGTACCTCAGCGCTCTTCTTTCCCAGAAGAACAATGAGGGGACAAAGAACAACCTTTACTGTCTCAGCCTCATGCTTCTTGATACGAATATCAGATACCCCCTATCGAAAAGAGCTGCCTTGTGCTCGTGTTTTCCATACAGAAGTTGCGGAATTACCTGCAGCACCATGAGGTACAGTTGGTTTCCTGGGTAGACCCACTGAAGTACATCCTGAACCGCCCCATGTTGAATGGTCGACTAGTGCGGTGGGTGGTGATCCTCCAGCAGTTCGACATCAGGTTCGTGCCTCAGTAGGCCATCAAGGGACATGAATTGGCACACTTCTTAGCTGCTCATCCAACCTCCGCAGATCAATCCCTGGACCTGGATTTTCCTGATGATGCGATCCTCTCATTCGATCATGCCGTCTCATGTTGGAAAATGCACTTCGACGGTGCCTCCCAGAGCCCCACCGGTAGGAGCCTCAATGATCCTAAGCTCAATAGAGTGGGTATGGGTATCATCTTCATCACCCCAGCACAAGCCGTCTTGCCACACTCATTCCTGTTGTCAGAAGGCTACACCAACAACGAGGAAAAGTACCAGGCTCTCATCACCGGCCTCGAGTTGGCCCTTGAGATCGATGTTCCCCATATATATGTGAAAGGGGATTCCGAGATGGTCATCAAGCAGGTCAATGGTGACTATTTCGTCAGGAAACCAGAGTTTGTTCCATTGATGGAGTGCACCCTCCGTCTAATGGCCCAGTTCTCTTCTCGACCAGAGGTTACCCATGTCCCTCGGTCACATAACGGTCGAGAAGATGCTTTGGCTGGCTTAGTCGTGTCACTCGTAGAACTTGAGCAAGATGATTTGATCATACATGTGGCACACCGGAGAGTCATTGCACCCGTCACCCCATAGGACAACGACGACCTGCGGGTAAGTCATCTTACCACTGGACCTTCTACGTCAGGGGTCCCAGGTTTGTCAGACACAGTGGTTGAGGCCACTCCTGACTGGAGAGCACCTTTTTTGAGTATCTCCAAAACGGTTGCCTCCCGGACAATCAGGCCGAGCGTGAGCAAATCCGACGCCGTGTACTACAATTTACCCTCCAAAGTGGTCCCAATCTTGAGAGGATTCTCTATAAGCGGATCTTAGATGGTGTTCTCCTCCGTTTCATTCAAGGGGATGAGGTTTCTCAGGTCATACAAGAGGTTCACGCTGGTTCCTACGGTGCCCACCAGGCTGGGCCCAAGCTGTCCCATCAGATCCGGTGGTTGGGGTACTTCTAGCCCTATATGATCCATGGTTATATTGATTTTTCCAAGAGATTCCATGCGTGCCAAGTTCACGCTAACTTCCTGCATCGGCCACCCGATCCTCTCCACTCCACCAAGTACTCTTGGCCATTTGCGGTGAGGGGACTCGATGTCGTGGGACCATATCCACCAACGACAGCTCGCCAGTGTAGGTTCATTCTAACTGATACAGATTTTTTCTCCAAGTGGGAAGAGGTAGTTCCACTCAAAGTGGTTAAGGCCCGTTCCATCATTGACTTTGTGAGCTCCAATATCATCCACCGGTTTGGAGTTCCTCACGCTGTCCTCACCGATAACGGCACCAACTTCCGAGCGTCCGAGCTGAAGAAATTGTATGCCAAGTACAATATCCGTTCGAACCATACCTCTCATTACCATGCACAGGAAAATGGACAAATCAAGGCATTCAAAAAAACCCTCTATAACATTCTGCAGAAGATGGTTGGTCAGAACAAGAAAAGTTGTCCGGGCAAGCTCCCCAACGCCCTATGGGCTTATCGGATGATGACTCGCAATTCCACCCAGGTGACCCTATATTCCCTGGTGTATGGGGATGAGGCCGTCTTACCCATAGAGATCCAGCTGCCATCATTACGCACTACAGTCTACAACCAGAAGGCGCCAGATAAGGTAGTTGAAATCCGTCTAGCTGAATTGGAAGCAATGGATGAGAACAGCCTTCATGCTCTTCACAATCTGGAAAGGCATCAGAACAAGGTATCCAGAGCCTTCAACAAGAAGGTTCACCTTTTCCCTTTTCTGCAGGGATACCAAGTGTTGGCCCTTCAAGCGCCAATGATTCCTGGTAGGAAAATTCCCAAGATAGAGCCCAAATGGGAAAGACCATACATCATCCATAATTTTACCCCAATGGATCATACTCCTTGGTGACCATAGATGGTGAGCGCATAACTCCTCCCACCAACGCCAAATTCCTCAATCAGTACTTTGCTTGAGCCCCATGGTCCTACGTGACCTTAAACTGTACGGTCCCGCATGACCCTAAAATGCACGTTATGGTCCCGCATGACCCTAAACTGCACCACCGTCCTGCATGACATTGAAACTGCGATATCGTCCCGCAAGACGGTAAACTTCAAAATAGTTCGAGCTCTATGACCTTAAACTAAGATATCCCCCCGTCCTTAATGCAAGACATTAAACTGAAAACTAGTCAGGCCTTCCTGACCGATGCTTAACCTTAGGCCCCTTGGCCTTTTTGGGCCCGCGACCCTCGTCCTTACTGCAAGTAGTTAAACTGCAAGTCGGTCAGGCCTCCCAGACCGAGGCCCAACCTCAGGCCCCTTGGCCTTCCCCGACTCAGACTCTCTTGTGGGATTGTACGGTGTGGCATAGGATTATGTCCTCATTCGCGTTGGGTTACTTGCTGTATTGTACATATCCCTAGATGAGATGTGTCCCTCGTCCCGCATGACGTTAAACTGCATCTCGTCCAGCACGACATTAAACTGCACATCAAGAACTACGTATGGCTTGATTCCCATGCTAATGAGATACGTAGGAATGCTCAGACGCTTCGTCTTGAGCCCAGCCCCAAGCTCTTCTCTTTCAATATCCCCCCTGGGTATAGTTTCCTCGGAGGATCCTTGCATGACGAGGATTAGGCTTCCTTAGCCCCGCTCATACAAGGATTATAAGGGTCGCACTATGTTCCCACTCCCATTCTTCTATCCTCCCACATCCTCACTACATGACGTTAAACTGCATGGCCTTCAAGAACTACGTATGACTTGATTCCCATCCTAATGGGATACGTAGGAACGCCCGGAAATTTTGTCTGTTGGCCCAGCCCAAAAGCCAAAATCTTTCACTCGGGTCAAGAAATATGGCAGGGTGCACACTTTTGCCCTGACTCACGTCGAGCAAGCCTCGACCTGATTGCACATCCCCCTGGAGATGTTTTCCACTTTCGTGGATGGGTACAACTATGCTTCACCCACTCCTTGAATAGTATTCCATCACTTTCCTCACCCGGAGGAACCCCCAAGAACGGCCTGGATACCACACCCAAGGGCTCTCCTACCGATATGGGCCAACGCCCCCGAGGGATTCCGAGCAACAAGCCGATACAAGTCCCGCGTTGCGAATTTGGTCAATGGTCGACACTCATTTGTTGCTCCCATATCAGGTCACCATAGGGACGTTGTGTTTCGAACATGGTCAAAAGTGTCCTGGATATTCAGGTCCACCCTGAGATGTCCCAAACATCGAGTACAGTGATTCGTTCTACCCCATCCTGAAGCGACAAACTTCCCTCTGGGTGGTGCCAGCGGTCGGGCCCATGGCCCTGATTCTCTTATAAGGGATATAAGGAGTGGTGTAGGATTATGTCCTCATTCATGCCAGGTTACTTGACATGCCGTACACATCCCCGTATGAGATAAAATTATCTCTTTCCCCATCCTCATTGCAAGACGTTAAAATGCAAACTGGTCAGGCCTTTTTGACCGATGCTTAACCTCAGCCCCCTTGTCCTTTTCGGGCCCACGACCCCCGTCCTCACTGAAAGATGTTAAAATGAAAGTTAGTCAGCCGTCCTAACAAATACCAGCCTCAGGCCTCCCTTACCGAGGCCTAGCCTCAGGCCACTTGGCCTTTTGAGGCCCTAGCCCAAATTCTTACCCGGAGTGTATGGTGTGATGAGGGATTATGTCCACATCCACGTTGGGTTGTTCACAATACCATACACCTCCAGGGAATCCTATTCCCCGACCCTCGTCCTCACTGCAGGACGTTAAACTGCGAGTAGGCCAGGCCTTCCTGACCAAAACCTAACTATTAGGCCCATTGGCCTCTTCGGTCCCCCTGGCCCAGGTTCTTTCCTACGGGACTGTGCGGAGTGGTGCAGGATTATTTCCTCATTACTTGCTACACTGCACACTCCCTCGATAGGGTATCCTTCCCCTAGGCATCTTCTAGAACTACGTGTGGCTTGATTCCCATTCTTATGGGATACATAGGATCACCTGAATGTCTAAGATTCGGGTCCAGCCCCCACCTCTAGAAAATCTTCATCCCACCTTGGCCCCTTGGCCTACCCTTCCTCCATAAGGGGAGTATGTGGCGTGGTATGGGATTACATCCTCATTCACGTCAGTATTGTAATGACCATTCCTTGTGCCTCTCCCTCCCGAGCTGTTTCTTCGACCCTTTTCGGTGGTTCACCAATGCGCCTAAAGGTACTCTAGTTTATTACCTGGAATGTCGGACTTTACTCAGACACGTCCATACCCACTTTTTAGGCTTTATGTATCCCTCCATCAAGGCTTCCATCACCTTTCACACCCGGAGGGACCCCCAAGAATGGCCTGGATACCACGCCCAAGGTCTCTCCTACCATTACGGGCCAACTCCCCCGAGGGTTTCAGACAAAAAATCGATAAAAATCCCATGTTGCGAATATGGTCAGCGGTCGATGCTCGTTTGTTGTTCCCACCTCAGGCTAACGCGATATGGAGGCTGTTTTTCCGCCACGGTTAACAGATATCCTCCATCACCACACCAACCCCATTAAGTACAAAATGTCGGTTAAACGATTAACATTCTTCTCCATTCTTATCATGTCCAATTAGAGTTTCGAAACTCTTGAAAATATTCCTCAGTGCACATCTGTGCATTAGGGGAAAAAAGCCACGTCATAAGCATCTTTCGGGGCCCTTCACCGACTTCCCCTCAATGGATGTTTCGGGTATTGCGATAGGTATCTTCCCCCCCTTGTTTCCCACACCGAGTTTAACTCACGTGGGCTTAGGGATCGGGTTGAGGTCTACGTTCAATTGGAAAGTTGTCGTCCACCCATGGTCTGAGCTCTAAGACCATAAACTAAGATCTCTTCAGAACTATGTTTCGCTTGAGTCCCATCCTCATGGGATACGTATGACCGCACAAACATCTTCGGGTCCGGCTTATTTGGGGGATAAACTCTTCCCCATCACCTCTCACCCCTTGGCCTAAGGTACCTCTCTCGGGACTGTGTACGGTATAATGTAGGATTACGTCCTCATTCACGTCGGTTATTCCACACAACACTGTACACATTCCCCATCTAGAACCATCTCTGCTACGTCTGCATCACATGATGTTAAAATGTATTCTTGGTCCTATCACACGACCCTAAATTGTGACATTATCGTCCTGGCCGCATGATGGAAAACGACACTACATTGTGATGAACTTGTTGTAGAGAACATCACGTTGGGTATTGGTCACGTGCCATGCCATTTGTCAATGCCTACCACAACTTGATTCTTGTGGAAACACCAGGGATTGAGACCCTAGGCCTGTTTCTTCACAAAAAAAAAACACTCACCTTAAAGGACAAACAAGATTTATTAAATTTTGCTTCTTTTGGTGCAAGGGCCACGCCCACACTTCCCTTTTTCCCGGGCACTAGTATCTTACCATGTCACCCTTCAGAACTACGTATGGCTTGATTCCCATCCCCATGGGATACGTAGGAGCACCCGGGCACTTCCCCGCAGGCCCAACCTAACTTTCACGTTCGGTCCCTTGACTCGAGCACTCCCCAGAGAGCGCATGGTAAGTAGGGCTTCTGTCCTCATTCACATTGGGTTTTGTAACCTCCTTACCATGTGTCCTCTACTCTCCTTACTCCTACATGGTCCGATCTCTAAGACCTTAAACTAAGACCCTTTCAAGAACTATGTGCAGCTTGATCCCCATCCCCATGGGGTACGTAGGAACGCCTTTGCACTTTGCTTCAGGCCCAGATCAACTTTAGATTTTGGTCCCTTGACCTAAAAACTCTCTCAAGGGAGCTTGTGCACTGTGGTATGGGATTATGTCCTCGTTCATGTCGGGTTTCTCACCGCACCGTACACACCCACGGTTCCCATCCACGTCGGGTTTTCGTAAATACCCATCATGTGCCTCCTGTGCTTTCTCCCACTCATGGTCTAAATTCTACGACCCTAAACTAAGATCTCCATATGGGAAAGGACTCTTATCCCTCTATATAATAAGCCTCATTGTCGTATTCAGATGTGTTTTTAAAAAGATCCCGAAGTGTGGGATTTTCATGGGGACATTCCCCTCATCCCATGACCAAGCTTCGTGCGCTCGCTGTTTGGATCCCCACCCTCTTCCACATCCAAAAGGAACCTCGGGCGACATGGATTCTAGGCTTAAGGGATCTCCATGAATGATGGACCTAAGGGCCCTCCAATCATTTCGGGACAACGTCCCTACGGATCTCTGACAACATTTGTGACATGGTCCCGTGTTTCGAACATGGTCAACGGTCAACCCTCATTTGTCTGTCCCCATTCTATGCTAATGCGATATGGATGCTGCATTTCCGCCATGATTAACAGTTATCCTATATCGTCACACTTACGTCATTGTGATCCAAACCTCGAGTGTCATGATTCACGCATTTCCACGTCCTCATGTTCAAGTGGAATTCCAACACACTCGACTCTGTCTCTTCACACATCTAGGTGCACCACATGGTCGTGTTAGTATCATGGTGCCAATATTCACCAGGAGTCCCTTCACCCTAACCTTCCCCTTCCTATGTCGGGAAAGCCCCACCACTACTTCTTGTTTCCCACACCAAGCATGACTCACGTGGGCTTAGTAATTTTGGCAGGATGTATACCAACATGGCCAGGCTTCTTGTCAACCTCTCAGAACTACATGTGGATTGATTCCCATCCTCATGGGATACGTTGGGACACCCTGGTATTTTGCCTAGGGTCCAGCCCATAGGAATCATTAATCATGTTCTTCCCCTTTCTGACCCCTTGGTCGGACCCCTCGTAGAGGACCATGTAACTATGAATCTGCCCTGAACAAGTTCAGGATGCCCCAATATTCCATTGGGAAGCGACAGATCCCCTCTCCAAAGAGGCCCTGTCCCGAAGAAGGAATGATCCATGATCAAACTGATGCACCCATCTGGTGTGCTCCCACCACGGTGGTGTAATTACATGAGTGTTGGATTCTGTTCGGACAAACCATCACTCCATATTCCATGATTTGCGTGCCCCTTATTCGAACTCTCATCCCCTTTCATGTATGAAGGGACTGCCTAACGACCTGGTCTCATGCCGCATCGGCTCACCTACCGTCCTAGGCCAACGCCCCAGAAGGATCTTGACAACATTTGTGACATGGTCCCGTGTTTCGAACATGGTCAACGGTCAACCCTCATTTGTCTGTCCCCATTTTAGGCTAATGCGATATGGATGCTCTGTTTCCACCACGGTTAATGATTATCCTTTATTGTCACGCCATCCCCACAGTGTTTCGAATCTTGGGTATCATGATTCACACTTCCCATTTCCATCTGTTCGGACTGATTTTAGCACCCATGGTGTCGCACCGTTTTTGCATAAGAGCATGTTGAAGAAATGGTAATTCAGTTGTTTTGAGAACTTCCTTCTCCTGCCAGGTCTCTCCTGTGTTCCAGAAATCCATACTGGTTATCCAAACCCTGGATGCCCGAATCTTGGTTTTCACTGCTATGTTGGGTGGGATGGTGAGGCAACTATCTCTTATTTCTCACATCAGGCCTGACCGACGTGAGCTAAGGGAATTGTCGTCAGACGTCCTGCAGACATTGTAAGGATGTAATGAACTGATGAAAATGGTGGAAATCGTGCATGCTACAACATTCAAAGAAAGAAGAAAGTCGAAGCACGATAGTACCATTAAAATGTTTGTAATTGTTACATTACCCAGGGGTCGACTCCCCCCATGTACGGATTGACCCCGTCAAAGGAGCATTGCAGCTCTACCACCCTTCGACTAGTGGCATCCAGGAATTGCTGCCGCTGACTCAGCTCCTGCTCCTCTTCAGCAGCGGCGGGGCACAGTTCGTCAGCCTTGGCCCTGGCCATCTCTATACCGGCCTGAATGGAAACCATCTCTTCAGAAGCCTTCCTCATATGCTCTTCTGCCACTGCCAGCTGGGCCTTCAACCGCGAGATCAGCTCATATTGTGTATTAAGAGAGGCCGAATGCTCGTACTCCTAGATCTGCAGCTGCTGGACCTCTCTTTCAGCCTCCTGGATATTCTTGATGTTTGTCTCTTTCCTCCGCCGCCATCCCACACTGAGCCCATGATCATACTACCGAATCTTCTCAGCCATGAGATCTCGGATGAGCGCATGAGGATGTTGGGAATCCACTCCCCCAGCACATAGTTCGCACAACCACGAGCGAAGTCTTTCCATCTCATCCATCCATTGCACTTGGGGGCTGTCATTGATGAAGCGTGTGATTAACTTCCATGATCGGCGGCGGACAATGCTGCTGTCTTGTTCATCGGAGGCCGTTTCATCCCATTCCGCGCGATTGGCAGGCTTGTATGCAAGATACGCTTACAGCAAATCCTCAGCAGGATCTGCATCTGGTATTGAATCCGGTGCGACCTCTAGCACTGGAGCAGGCGTGATGAGACTTGGGTCAGCCGGTTGATCCTCTTCACCAAACTCCACTTCGATAACCTCGAGCATGACACTGTTGGTGGTCTCGCTGACGGTAGGGAGTGCTGCAGCTCAGGTAGGTGGGGGGACTATCTCCACCATCACCAGCATTCCCATAGGAGGGATGCCACCATACATCCTGACCAACCTTGCCGCAGCGGCCCATGCCAGTCGAATAACTGTATGACAGAGAAGGGCGTAGACCTTAGTTAGCGCGATCTACATACGACATCAATGAATCAATTGGGGAGAACTTACGGAGATCAAACTACTGGTGTTTCTCTGGAGTCGATGCTGACGCGACCCCAAGGCGTGACCCTCCATATACTGTTGGAAGGTCCATATATTCTGGAGGAGCCACCTCGGGTTCTCTGGCCCTGCCAGACATAGAACTGGATGCAGCCATAGGCGCGGGTTCTGAAGGTCCTGCGTCATCACCCGCCAAAGGGCGAGAGCGAGGTCTGCGTACAAGTTCCTCCTGCACGGTTCAGATGTTTGTGAGAGGTCTACAATGACATAAGAGAAGACCCAGAGGAAAGATATTTGGAATGATACCTCAAGAACCTCCACAAAATTGTCAGAATCCAAGTCTTGGTCTCCGACTTCGCCCTCCTCCAACGGGCTCCCTCCGCTAGCCTCATACCTCCAGGAGGATTCCTCCAATTCTTCCGGCAGGGGGATGCGCTCCCTCACATCGGTGGCTAATAGCTGTGGGGGAACCGTCTAATCTAGCAGTACCCTCACCTGGTCTGTCATTGGGCGTGGGACACCACTGGAGTGAACGTAGTCCTCCAGCTCATCGAAGTATTGCTCCACCTCCACCGGAGACGCCGTGAAACCTGCCCGGACTTGGCCTATGCCCGGTAACTCCATCCTGAGACGATTCAAGTGTGCCCACATCTCGGGTGGGCTGAGGAATTGCCGGTTGACATCCCAAATGTCCCAGACCTCAGAAAAAACGGCATCCTTTGGCATGTCAATGTGGTGCATTCGCTTCCCCGGAGCCTAAGTGGATATCCTACGAAATCCCCTCAGCGGCCGCCCCTCAGGATGGCTCTGCTCTTCCGGGACCACCGGGTCCACTACCAACGCTACTGCCACACCCTCAGCCGGTGCAGGTATCACTTCCATGACAGCCCCGCCACCACGAGAGGCTCTCACTGACCTCCGACCCCGACCTAAGGATAGGGGAGGCCCACCATCACTAGCCCGAATGAGTGGCTGCCTCAGCATCTCCCCCGGATAAGCGGCCTCCCAGATGATGGCGTACTCCTTCACCAATCCGAAAGCGAAAGTGGATGGAGGCAATGCAATTCGCATCTTCCCGTCTTCCCGTGTGAACATGAGCCACAACTTTCTCATCACACATGGGTGTTCCTCATGAAGCACCTCCCAATAGACCTGCATGGTCAATCATTGTAGGCACCAGAACTTCCTCGCAAATCGATGCGGGGTGTACGGTTCGCAGAGCGGCTCATGTTCCACCCGTTCCAGCAAGACTCCACCTCGAAAGGCTAGAAGATAAGCCTGGTGCTCTTCCGTTCCCTACCCTTCGTCAATGAGTACCCCCATCAGCAATGGAAACAAGAGGAAGTTAAACTCATCCGCCTTCCACACCTGGTTCAGCACCAGCGGTATGGTCAATTTGACCAGGAAGCTCCCGGCTGCGTTTAGAATGGAGGGGCGGAAGTTTGATCTTGGTGGCGAGATAGGGTTTGGATATTCATAAACCCCCCTTATGTGCGCTACGATCCACCCATACATAAGGTGTAAGGGCCTGCATATCCTCGATGGCTTCTTGCCCTCGCTAACGTGCCACAACATCCTGTACAGCTTGGCGAGCATCGGAATCCCCAGATTGACCCGCCTTCCCATGGCCAACATGGATGCCATGATGAACAAGCTGGGCCACACCCCCATGTTGGTATCCCTCACTGGTAGGATCCAACCACAGATAAGGGCCGCGATGAACGCTGCCAGCCTGACTATCGGCTGCTGTTCAGTGCTGACACTGAAACCCCAAGTCTTCCATTGGCTGTCCTCCAAGAGCCGCCAATACGAGTGCTCCTTGCCACGTTGAACCTCCTTCCGAAAAGTTCAAGGCCTCGGAGGGAACTATCGATTCTCTGGGAAGTTTAGGAACCGCTCGAACCACTTCTTAAAGTGGACATCTATCACCGCCTCCTTGTCCTCTCTAGGGACTAGTGCTATCAGTGTCAATGCCAGTCGCGACATCTACTCTGGATCCTCCCACGCGCTCATGATGGGGAGGAACTCATTATACATGGCCCCCAAGATCGAGACCCCTGAAATCTGATGGACATCCCACATGCTGATGCCCACATCCCCATGGTTCAGGTGAAAAGTATTGGTCCTAGACGACCATCTGCTCAGCAGCTCTGGCATCAGTTGTTTCGGCTGGTGAAT
This sequence comes from Viscum album, assembly GCA_963277665.1. Classification (NCBI taxonomy): domain Eukaryota; kingdom Viridiplantae; phylum Streptophyta; class Magnoliopsida; order Santalales; family Viscaceae; genus Viscum; species Viscum album. The sequence continues at coordinate 386,882,667 of OY728125.1, forward strand.
GTGGAACTGGGAGGCCCATTCCGCCTCATACAATCCCACCCTCCTCAGCTATCCCCCAAACTCCTCGCATGAGGATCCTACCCAGTAGGCCGATGCCCAGTCGTTGGTGAAGTTGCCGCCCTGGCGCAGGTCCCACTCATTGGACCACCCCTTCTTCGAATCCTGCAAAGCCGCCTTTAGTATGGTGGGGTACGGAGGAGGGGATGTGTCCGATTGTAGTGGATTCTCGTCAATATTATTCACATGGTTGGATAGGCAGTTGGTAGTGACAGGTGTGAAGTCCTCTCGCGCATGACCATCGGCCGCCCTAAATCACTGGCGTTGACATGGCGTGCTCCTGAACCAGCAAGCTGGTTCGTCCCTACTCGCCTCAGGAATGAAGACATCATCCCTCAGCCCGAGACCAAACAAGGGAAGCTTCTTGAACTGCAGATAGTTCTTCTGACACTCTGATATTAGTTCTATCAAAGAAGTATGGTCTGAGTGAATTCGGACAATCTCTCCAAGGCCCAGACAGTTGTCCATCTCATCCCTTCGGGTGGCGTCTACAAGCACCCCCAACACAGCTTCTTGATGGGCCATTTCGGTTTCGGAACACGAACAAATTTTTGGGTCGGGTCGCAAAGGTTGCTCGCGAAGATCGCTCACGAAGCTCGAGAGCAAAGCAAAAGACGCAGACCCTGGACTTGGATAGCAAACAGAAGTTCTCTTGGCGCAGTCGTGGAATCAGAGACTCGCGGTTCTCCCCAATGCTCGATTCTCAGAGAGCAGATGCAGAGTACGCGGAGCTTCGCGAAGTCGAGAGAGAAAAAGGAAAAAAGTCGCGAGAGGAAAAAAGAGAGTTCATCCCCCCTATTTATAGGCGGTGACCCCGGAGCATCGCGGCACATCCCGCCCGCGTGGAGCATCGCGACGCGTCCGGACCGCGTGGCCAATGTCCGCCCCGCGTGCCCTCTTCGCGAGGACGCATCACGAAGTGCTGATAATTTTGGCGATTTTCCCTCAGGTTTAGAGCCTTGGCCCCTCCGTGGCTCCAAGAATGAGGAGGGGCATTTGATGGTGCCAAAAATATTGCACGCAAAGGTAAGAAGAAGAAGAAGCCCATGCACTGCCTCGCGAAGCCCCGATGCGGATCCCCCATGAGCAACGCGGCCGGTGCGAATACCTAGAGGTGGTACCGCTCTGCAAACACCCTGACGTTCGCGAGACCGCCGCGAATCCCCAGATGCGGTAACCCTCTACGAACACCCTGACGTTCGCGAGCCCACCGCGAAGCCCTAGAGGCGGTAACCCTCCGCGAACGCCCTGACGTTTGCAATTCCACCGCGAAGCCCCAAAGGAGGTAACCCTCCGCGAATGCCCTGTCGTTCGCGAGTCCGCCACGAAGCCCCAGAGGTGGTAACCCTCCATGAACGCCCTGCCGTTTGCGAGCCCACTGTGAAGCCCCATAGGTGGTACCGCTCTGCGAACGCCCTGACGTTCGCGATCCCGCTGCGTATCAGAGGAGGCGGTAACCCTCTACGAACTCTGTTGATGTTCACGACCCACCGCAAAGCAACCACTGCCCCTTCGCACCACGCGAGATCTGCCTCGCGGCGCCCCTTGACTATAAATACCGGGCTCCCCTTGAGCCCAACGGACGGACAATCCGACCTTTCGACTTCTCAACTCCCAAATCGCGAAGCATCCTTCGCCCTGGTAATCATGAGCTCTGCGAGGTATTTTTGCTTCGCGAGCGGACTTCGCCTTGTCTCGTTTTGAGCCCCTCTTCCGAGAGAGATGCCCTTCATGAAGCCTAAGGGCGTTCGCGATGGAAGGGGATTCCCAAGGGAACCCGGGCAGCCGCGGAGCGTTTATGCTTTTCAAACCACCCATCCTGTACAAGTGATCCACATGCCAAGGTAGGGTCGCTGTACTCCGCGAATCACACTGCTTCACAGCACCTTGCTTCGCGAGGCACCCCTGCTTCATGAGGCAGTGCTCCGCGAACACTATTCCACTTCGCGAAGCACCTCCCATTCACACCCATACCCCATGCTAAGGCCAAGGCATTCCACTTCGCAAAGCACACCCCTCTGCTTGGAAATTCCTCTTCCCTTGCGACCATCCAGGTTTGCACGATGTGATTTCAAAGTCCCATGGACAACACCACCCGTAGCGTTGATTCGCCTAATGCTTCTTCGCATAGGCACGCTAACTACTATTGCTTCTTCGCATAGCCACGCTAACGTGGACCCCTCGATGGTTCGCTCTGCGACCCCTCTTTACCACGGCTTTGCTGGTACCTTCCCTTCCCCAAGGGGCAGAGGGTACCGGTTATGTAAGTCCTAGGGGTACAGAGTAGACCCACTTAGTCCGAGACGCAGGACGTTAAACTGCCAAGCACCTCGTCCTCAACACATGACGTTAAACTGTGATCCGACCCCGTGCTTCGCATGCAGGGTCCCCCCGTCTCGGACATTATTTATGCCGCTCTTCTCCACGGGAATTGAATCTTCCTCAAATGGAATGAGATCCTCCCTTTTGGAGTGGCGTTTGTCCACGGGGGAAGGTCAAACACCTTGGTATAATCCCCCAAGCCTCTCTTGTGGAAGGTTGCACCCATGCACCTCCGTACTTCCCCACTGCCAAGGCTAGTGGAGGGCGCGATGGGGAACGAGGCACCTTCCATCTTTGGTCCCAAATCCCTCTCCTCCTGCGCTTCGCCGCACCCTGGGCCTCCATCCTGGAGTAAGTCCCAACACCATGGGCCGCCTAACGCGTAATACACTCTTTGTTTCCCACAGACGCATCCTTCATGATGTGATCGTCATGTCCCTGCAACCTCTTGTTTCTCACACCGAGCATGACTCACGTGAGCTTAGAGTGAGCGCCGACCCTGATGCCCACCTTAAGTGAACTACGGGGACTTTGATCCATGTTGAGGCATGGTACGTAGGAAGCCTCCACGAGTTTCAAGCCCACCACTCGGTCGTTTCTTCATGTCGAGTTCCACCCCTGTCCAGCATGACGTTAAAATGCACACTGGAACTACGTGGTCTTTGATCCATGCTAAGGCATGGTATATAGGAAGCCTCCATGAGGTTCAAGCCCACCGCCCGTCATTTATTCACGTCAGGGTTCACTTTCATCCCGCACGACGTTAAACTACATTTCGGCCCAGCGGTAAGCCATTGTGACCATCCCGAACTATGAGGACTTCGATCCATGATAAGGCGTGGTACGTAGGAAGCCTCCACGAGGTTCAAAACAACCACCAGTAGACCCCCCTGGGTTCACTTTAACGTTGATTTGCCGAAAAAACCCATCCTAAACTATGTGGTCTTTGATCCATGTTAAGGAGTGGTACGTAGGAAACCTCTATTAGGATCAAGTCCATCACCCGGTCGTTCCGACCTCATTCACGTCGGTTCACCAACACCTGGGCAGCCTAGTGTGTAAGATCCACACCATCTAGACCAAGGTCTCCTTTCTTTCATGTCGGTTCGCCGACACCCACCATTTTCACCTGAACTACATGGTCTTTGATCCGTGCTAAGGTGTGGTACTTTGGAAGCCTCCATGAGGTTCAAGTCCATCACCCGGTCGTTCCGACCTCATTCACGTTGGTTCACCTATATCCCGCATGATGTTAAACTGTATTCCACATCTCATTTGAACTAAGAGGACTTTGATCCATGTCAAGGAATGGTATGTAGGAATCCTCCCTGAGGTTCAAGCTCAACAATCATTAGACCAGGCTGACTCTTTGTCGGTGTGCCAATCCCCCCCCCATTTTCACCTGAACTACATGGTATTTGATCCTTGTAAAGACATGGTACGTAGGAAGACTTCCTGAGGCTCAAGCCCACCATCCATCGGACTAAGGTCCACCTTCACGTCGGTTCGCTGACGACACCCATCGGACCAAGGTCCACCTTCATGTCGATTTACCGGCACCACCCCGAACTATGCGGACTTTGATTCCTTGCCACGGGGATACATAGGAGGTCTCTTTGAGGTTTAATCCCAATTTCACTATAGTCCTTACGATGGTCCCATTTCATCCCCCCTCCACTTCATCCATCCATCCATAATCCATCCTGATTTTCACCCGGGCCGACACATCCCGGTGAGATCATGCCATTCCACTCCCCTCCACAGTATCTGTGAAACCGCCCATGGTATGACCCCGGCATCGGCATCCCCTCAAGGGGGGGGGGGATTCTTCAATCTGATCCACTACAGCTAGTGTTCTGATCGGGTCGATCCGTCCCCGCTGGACGTTAAACTTGCGGCATACTCCGTGTTAAACATGGGAAGCTGAGGAAAACCTCAGATACATGCCTATGACATATGATTCCCTGCACTCGATGTGGGATGCCTTGGGCCTCCACGCCCTCGAGGAGCCCTATAATAAGGGACAAAAGACAGACACACCAATTCCCCAGTGCTCAGACACATCAATGATGAATCGACGTGACTACTCCCCCAACTGAAGGTTTGTGCCCTGACCAGACCCTTTGGAATGTCCTAACAGGAGCAGTGTAATTAACCGGGGTCCATGAAAAGATGGAACTGGGAAGAGTGTCAGGAACAACGTATTAAATCTATGAGGGAGATCCAGACTAGGTGATGATCTTCAAGGAGGAATCTATGTAAGGAAGAACCGACATCCCATCATCCCAGTTTCAATCAAGGAGTAGACGTCCCTGAATAAGGAGCGTATGCCGCCCGCCTTTGAAAAGCGGGAATGAGGGGCAACAAGAAAGCCGCGCATGTCGCGCCCAAGTGGACGGACGCACGCGCCCCGGCGAAAGCGTCGGAAACAATGGTATTATGGAGGAGTGATTTTCCAAAATAGGAAACATGAGGGGACCACACCATAGTGTTTAGTGTGTCGAGCCCAGTATGAACAAAGTTTTTTCACCATTCCATGGTGAAGGGTGTATCAGTGGGCCAAGAAGGATATGAGGATGATCATGACATGATGGAGGAGTGACAATGAAAATATAAAACATTATAGGACCACTCCATAATATTTAGTGTGCTTAGGATAGCATGACTAAGGGTTTTTCACCATGTTTTGGTGAAGGGTGTTTTAGCAGAAAACATGTAAAAATCCAGTGAAATCATTATAATGACGATTCAATAGATCTTGTATGCTTCCATAATCAAAGGATTTAGTTTTATTTTGTGATTTTAACATTATTATAAGGTTATTTCAATGATCCAAATGGTTAATTAATTAGTGAATTAATGCACACTGCCAAATAAGGATGGTTTGACCACAAAACAGTTATGTTGAATGTGGTTTTGGAGAAAATCATAGAGAAAGTTTGTGAGGAGTTATGGGAGGTTTTCATAGGCTATAAGGATATTAAAAATTGGTATTTTAATTTCTAAGGATCTCCTAATCTATTTAGGGGGATTGAAATATAGTATAATTTAGGCAAGGAACTCTCAAATAATTGAGAAAAGAGAAGAGAGGGGAATATTACTATGTATGTGAGGAAAATAATATATATAAGGAATAAGTGAGGATTGATAATCTATATCCAGGTGAGAATAAAAAAATTATCAAAAATATTGTTTAAGTTTCAATAATAGTAGGCACATATCATAGACTATTAAAGATCTTAAAGGAGAAGGACACATGAAGATCCCTTGATCCATCTGTTCATAGAGGAGGACCATCATCAAGAGGTATAGATATCACCTGGTGATTGTAAGAGGAATTTATTTATTGGATCATATTTTTAAAATAGTGGAATCCTCTAGTGGACTCTGGAAGTGGTGAGAACACAGTGTAATCTATGTTCTAAGGCATTTTTAGAATAATAGACAATCCATGATGGGGGACTAAACATTATGGAAATGAGTAGGAATGGGTAGTTGAGCCTTGTAAATAATAGACAATCCATGATGGGATCACTGATTCACACCCCTATCAATTATCCAATCATATCCTTACAATATTTCATCATAATCATTCATTTATAAGGATTAAATTAATTTATTTTGATAAAAATACATTGCGCACATAAATCATTTTTATGAAAAATATCTCTTTTAACCTTAAATGATTTTATTTGGAATTTATTTCTTATTTTCTAGTCATCAATCAATAAATTTTTACTAAGAAATTTTTTTCTACATATATATCATAACAAGGTTACTCTTTTTGATACTCTCCAATCTAATGGATAGGTTATAATGGTTATATTTTAATAATTATATTTTAATAATATATCACTGTTCATTTTAAGTTTTGTGTTTTGTATACCAAACCCCATTGAACATAATATTATTTAAATAAAATACATTCTAAAATAGTGGGGTGTTATATTCTACCCCCTTAAAAAATTGTAACTTCACAATTTTATTTTATTTCAAATAAAATGGGTTTAAAACATTTTCAAAATCAATTCCAAGGAGTGAAATAAAATAAAAAATAAGTGGAAAAAATATTCTTTCAATACACATTGATAAATTTATTTTTTAAAATAACTTTAATAATTATATTAAGACTAAGAAACTTATCATTGTTAAATATTTCATAAACCATGTATTTACCATTACGAGACTCATACTTGTGAAAGAGTTTCCATAAGATTACCTTTATAGTTGAGTGATAAAGCTCAATAGATTTATCTTCCTCTTGCTTGAGTTGAAGTATTATTTTAACATCAAAATAAAGAATGTGATAAAATATAAAAAATTTATTTATTTTTATTATGTAATAAAACTTTCATCCTTTGTTTGTGCTTTGTTTAGTTTCCACTTCTATCTCATTTCTCACTCCAAGCAATGAATATTAAAGATGATTTTTTCATACCTCAAGCACTAAAATAAAATTATAACAGATCATAAGATCTATAAATAGATAACTAGTTATTCCTACCATCTCTAGACATGAACCAAAATAATTTTTTTTAGCATAAGGTAATATAATATCCAATATGAATAAATACTCTATTAATCTCCGAAGCCTCAAGAAATAACACCCAAAGTTTAACTTAAATCATTGTATAAATAAATATCTTTAAAAATCTTCAAAATATTCTAGAAGAAAATTGAAACCTAATAATTAAAATGATTTTATCACATATTATTTCAAGATAAACTTAACAATTGTCTCTAAATAACATTAATTACTTAAAAATCCACTTACACAAAATGTATATTCCCAAATAAAATATTCTCTAAAATATGATAATCTTTCCCATAAATAACCTGAATCACTAAAAATCCACAATAAAATAATATATATTTCCAAAATATAATTAAAAAATTATTAATCAAATAAAATTAATATTTTAATTTATCATAATCAAACAATGTTCGTAAAATATTGAAATTCTTCAAAAATAACTTTAATAACTTATTCATTGATTCACTTTTCAATCCCTTGGTTATATTTATGATAAAACCTATATTCCAAAAATGTAAAACTATTTTTTCCTAATTAACCACAATTACCTCAACTTTAAAAATCATATTAAACATAAATATGATCAATAAATTTCAACTTATGTCTACAAAATATAAAATAATTCTTCCTTAAATAACCTTTTCACTAAAACACATACAAAACCAAAAGGTTTTATTCCCATAAATGTCACCCAATGTATTCTTAATCATATTAAACTCCTATAATATAAAAATTTAAAATGGGTATCTATTTCTTTAAACTTATGATCAATCTTAGACTTATTAACCCATAATGGTATCTAGAATTCTTAAAATATCCTCATCCAAATCATCATAACCTTTGAAGCTATCTAAGCCCTTGCTCAAATAATAATTATAACATCTTGTAATATAAAAAACCTTTGATTACATGATTTTTAATAAGGGATGCAATTTATTACATTTATAAGAACTTTTAGGTTTATAGTTTTAGATAATTAGTAAAAACATTAAATCTAAAAGGGAACACTAACACATAGTTTATTTTTTCCAAAAAAAGATATCTTAAGTTCACATTCTAATTTCATTCATGAAACTTTTGATTATTTCAAGGATAATTTCATTTATTTGGCCATATAATTCATAATAGTTACTAATCATACTTAGAACCTATGAATTTTTTTAAAACATTGAATAGAAAACAAATCTCAATAAGGGATATAAAAATAAAATAATTCTGTTATTCCAATTAAAAACATGAAAACCCATAATAATTTTTACCTTTTTCATAAGAAAACTTGAAACACATAAATAAAACATATCCAAATGAGAAACTAAAACTTTTATTAAAGAAAACATTTGAAAAAAATTATAAAGTGTCAGAAAACCATGAAATCATCATGAAAAAATTTCTTTAAAAAACAAACCTTTCACTTTTAAAAGTTCACAAACTTTCCTTACCTTATGAAATCAACTGATTTATATAAAAACCCTTTTCAAGTATAAAATAGTTTTCTTGGATCATTATATTCATAACCCATGTTCACTCATTTTTAACCTATATAAAAAATAACAGAGGCCTAGTTAATTCCATAGGAGTAACCTACCTGGTTATCTCCCTCATTTTCACCTTCAAAGACTAATCATTATCCAATGAATTAGAGAGCTATATCTGGATCACCCATCTTTATGTTCTATATCAGCCTCACACATTATCATATATAATTATCAAGTAATGTATCATGATTTTTTAACATTTTTTTTTCATCATAAAATCCTTGAAAAAATAATTTAAACCCAATAACAAAGCAATTTATATTTTCACATAAAAATTATGATAAATATCCCTTTTATTTTGTAAAATATTTAAAAATAAATTCCATAAAAAATGAAAATTTAATTTAGTTTGGGAAACCATGAAAAAATTAAGAGCAATATTTATAATGAATAAAGGACATGATGATAATAAATTCCACTCATACTGTATATGTTAAAAAAATATTCTTTTTTCACTTTTGTAAAAAGAGTGAAAAGTAACCCATATGGCAAATATTAAAGATATTACTTCTTAAAACATTATAAAGAAATTTAAAAGTAGTTTAAAGTTACGTTTAACGATATTTGAAGAATAAATAATTACATTCTTGAAAAAATTTTATAAGAACATGAGCATAGAAGAAAAATATTTTAAAGGAATACTTTAAAACATGGTTTTAAGGAAACATACCTTACCACTTTGGTAGCTTCTGAATAAAAAGGAAAATGAATATGAAAAATTGAAAATTATCTATAAACCACCTTAATTTCTGTAAATTCTTGATAAAATACATCCATAATTTTTTTATACACTACAAAAAATAAAACATATGGTGAAAATAACATAATTCTCGAAGAATGTAAATTAAGATAAGAAATACCTTACCTCGAGTTCCGAATCATTTCATACATTCTATAACTTAGGAATTATAAAATTATATTAGTTTTATAATTTATTAAGTTTTTTTTTCATTTTAATTACATTATCATTATTACTTTTATTTCATTTATTACCATGACTTATTTAGTCACTAAATTACTTATGTTTACATCAGATGTTTTGAGGATGTTTGTTTCATATCACAAAAACAAATTTGGTAGGCTAACCATAGTAAAAGGGGTCATGGTTCTATCATCTCCATAATATTAATCATGAAATTATTTTCATATTTATATATTAAATAAAATTTTATAACCATCCATGAAATAAATACATGAAAAACATATCACATCGCTTCATGGAGGTGGTATTCCTCACGTATGCATGAGCGATGTTATCATTTTGCAATGGATGGAAGGGTAATATGGTAAGTAATATATTATATTTCCAGAATAATAATTATGTAATAAATATCTTACATATTAATTAAATAAATCATAATAACCATCCTTATGAGGTAGTGATGAAAAAGAAAACACATCGCTTCATGGAGGTGGTAGTTAACACATACATACACGAGATATTTTAATTTAATATAAGATAGAGAGGGATATAAAAAGGGATGTAACTTCAAAATAATAAAATTTCAGTATATTTAATATATTGATGTTATTATACCATTATGTTTGTATAATATTTTAAGGACGTGGAAGAAGAAATAAACATGGAAACACTCAGTTAAGAGTTTAACTTTTTGTTGGAAAAACTTCTCTGGATTACTCCTTAAGATTTATAGGTTGGTATTTTGGTGAGATAAAAATATCTATGATGAAAAGTGAAAGGGGTTTAAGGTATTTCTTCAGGTATTGGTTGAGATAAATAACTCAATAATTGTGAGTAATATAGGACATGAGGTTCCCTTTTATAAGTGAGATGAGTGACAATCTTGTAAATACATGAAATATTAATATATAATATGTTTTTAACTCTTTTAAAATGGAATAAAAGTGATATATGTTCTAATATAGTGATTATAAGTCTGAAATTAATTCAAAAAATAAAATTTATACAAGTTCAGGTGGAATTTAGAATCATATCTCTTAATTTAACCCCCTGATTAACCATTTTAACCTTGGTTGTGGTAACAAGTTGTTTAGTCTGTAAGGGTCATGAAAGTTATTTTAAAAATTCCAAGTGGAACATAAATTTAACATTCATGATAGAATCTAAAATATACCATAAAATTTATATATTTTATTATTTTTTAATGATTTTATTTTTTAAACATTAAATACCATTTAAGGTCATTTTTAGGAGTACTCATAAAATTTGACTTTAAAAATATAAATACAATAAAGAAATTAGAATATAAACCATTTAATCATCACATATACATTATAATTAGATAATAAATTCATTTAACACCATAATTATTCCAAAAAAGTTTACTTTTATTTTTTTTAAAATAATTTACTTACTTTTTATACTACTTTCACAAGCGCTACATCGACGCCACATAAGCGTTCAAGGTAATTATTCCATCACTAAAAATTAAAAATAAATTAATATAATTATTATATTTTATTATTAATCAAAATTATAATCTATATTCATTCATATAGACTTTTATCTATATCCATATCTTGAAAACATAATAAGTGAGAGAGAGAGAGAGTGAAACTTTGTAATTACTATTAACATAAAATAATATAAAGGTTGAAATAAAAAGAAAGTGGCACAAAAATGTAATATTTTTTAATTCAGTATGGTTATGTTAGAAATAAATACATAAAATTAAATAAAGGAAAGGGTTGGATTCATGATACCTTATCTCATTGTTTTAACCCCATTTAATCCATTTTACCATTTACTGTGATGATAAAATTTTTCCATGGTTATTATTCATTATGAATAAAAATGGAAGGAAACTTATTAAATAATTTGAACCAATTTATTACAAATATGAAATTAAATTTTCAATATTCAATTTGTAGAATTGTAAAAAAATAATTTTAATATAAGTTTGGGAAACACAACTAAAAAAAATACCAAAATCATGTATAATATTGATTCCTATGGAATTAATTGGATTATTTTTAATAAAATGAAAGTTAGTTGACTTTGAAACAAATAAAAAAACAAATAGAACATTAAAATTAATTTTATTAAAATTAAATAAATGATAGTTTCTACAAAATCAGTGTTTTTTACTATTTATCCAAAAAATCAACATTTTCAGAAAAATCCCAAATCTTTATCTTAAGATTATTTTGACATGATGATTTAAAAAATTAATTAAATTTTATCAAATAAAATTTTTAAAATTGGAAAAAATTAATTATAATATCTATGCAAAAAAGTCAATAAAAACCATTTTGAAGAAAATGTATTTTTGAAGTAAAAAATGAATTTAAACTCATTCCTTATCTAGTAACCACTATTTGATGAATGTTAATTCATTTTATTAATTATATGATATATAAATTTCATTAAAACTATCCATACATAGTGATTAACTTGATTTATTTTGATAAAAATACATTGCACACATAAATTAGTTTTATGAAAAATATCACATTTAATCTTATATGATTTTATTTAGAATAGATTTATTTTTTCTTAAGAACTAATAAATGAATTTTTATTAAGGAAAACATTTATAAATATATTTAATAATGAAATTACTCTTATTCATACCCTCCAATCCAATTAATAGGTTATAACAATTATATTTTAATAACAACATTTTAATACTATGACATAGTTTTTTTTATGTATGGTGTTGCATCTACCACATGCCATTGAATATAATATTATTCAAATGAAATAAATTATAAAATATTGAGGTGTTATAAACTCAAAAAATCATTTTTGCTGAAAATTCATTATGGATTGTCTATATATTGGATCTCTATGCAAAACCAGGTAATCATAAATAAAATAAATGGTTGAAACAAATTATTTATAACCAATGAAATTTATATAATCTATTCTCATCAAAATAAAACATCATGAACAATAAACATACAACAAGGACTAAAAACCAAATACAAGATACAAATAAAATAATTGTGGTCTTGTTAAATGAATTTTTTTACCCAAAATAAAATTAACACCTGAATCAAACCACATGAACACCTATATGTAACCCATGGTTTCTCTCCACATACCATCTCACCCATTGGCTAGAGAATGCGATAACCAGTATAAATGGGATCTGAAACCTATATAGAACACGTTTTTCCTATAGGAACACACATAATTTTTCATATAGTGTGTGAGCTAACATGTACAATAATATCTCAACATAAATCTATGAATTTTTTTTACAATGAAATGATTCATAAAAGTTAGTTTGAAATACAATAGAAAAATAGGGTTTTTCATTTTAATAAAGAAGTAGGGAAATTAAATAGCCTTCTCTCACTTTAAAGAATGAAATTTCCTTTTTTAAAAGCAAAATCAAGTGGAATATATACTTATTAGTAAAATTATTTTAAACAAAAATGATGGCCTTTGATTTAAAACAAAATGAGATGAATCTATTTCCCCTCATTTCCATCATTTGAAAATACCCCATATGAAATCAACCATTTTACTTTCCATTTAAAAATGATTCTCAAAAATCTCCTTTAAACCCATTTTAGAGACCAAGACAACCATAAAGAATAAGTGTATAAAATAAGAAGTAACCACTATATCAAAGAAAGATCAACAAGATAAGTAATGATAAATCACACAATACCATAAGAAAAACATGTAAAAAGGGATGAATATGAAGAGGTAATCATCTACATCAACCACTGATCAAGTAAAATATGTCTTGGAAATATCCCTTAGTCCTAAAGTGAGATGACCCTAATGATAATATAGCATAAGATCAACTTTTTGACTATGTAGAATCCTAAAAAAATACACAATCCACCCAACCCTCCCACACTAGCCTCATATGTGGCACCCTCTCTAGACCTAATGCATAACACAAGTAGAGGTAAACCAGACCATGTGTGATCTAAACTAGTGTAACATGAATAAAGGTATACCACTTAATCACCCAGGTCCCCATGACCAAATAGACACGGATTTAAGAAAAAAATTAAATGAAATACATCACATGAATCATAATACTAAACAATAAATCCCATATTTCTTCAAAAAATTCACATGAAACAACCCCTTTTACTTTATATAATCATCATATAATAAATGTACAACCCCTAAGGTAGATAAAAAGAACAAGGGAAATAAATTATAGTCTCATAATCATAAATCCATTCATTTTTTAAATTTCCAAATAGGATTTTAAGGAAATCCAACTTAGGATTCTAATTTGTTTACATTTCTTGTAAATTTTGTTTTCAAAACTCTATTATAAACCATTTAGAAACACACCCCCATTTTAAAAATCATCCTTTAAAATAAGGTTTCATTTATTTAAAAACAAATTCATGGTCTAAGCCCAACAATTACCATCCAAACCATTTTAAATATCCTCAAATTTTTTTTAATAAAAACTTGGCACATGAAAACATTAAATTTGAAAGTGATACTTGAATTTCATAAGGAAAACCTTTTAAACTAATCTAAAAATTCATGAAAACCATTTTTTAAATCCATAATAAACATAATACATGGGTATAATTTCATAAAAAATAAATTTATAAACCTCAAGCACTTAAAAAATTTCTAAATAAAGAAATAACATAGAAACAATTACCTAATCCATGTGGAATGGAGTTGCAATGTCTTTCCTTGCACAATGAACACCAAAAATGAGCAATGAACCATCCCCAATGGAACCTAAAAAATAAAAATTATAAGTTAGTACTAACCTAAACCTTATGTATTTACTTAAAAGTAAATTATGGTTCTTGGGTAAAATATAAACCTAGGAGAAATTGAAAATGGAATGAAGGAGGAAAGAAATAAGGTAAACAAGGGGGATTTACCTTGAAAACCACTCAATATTTGAAGAAATATGGCCAAAATAGGAAGAGGATTATCTACTCTAGAGATCTATAAGCATCATATAAAACCAAATGGGAGAGGGAAGGGGATAAAAACATTAAAAATAAATAGGGGAACCACGGTAAATTCATATTTTAAGTGAATTTAGTAAGAACACATTGTTTGGACATACAATTTTCCAAAACTATGTGCCAACCATGCAAGAGCCACTGAATATCACACTAAACCCTGCATGGTTTGGGATGCATAGTTTTATTTAACTATTTGTTGACCATTTGGCCCCCCCACACAAAAAACAAGCCACAAAATTACCTAGATAACACCACATGAATTGAAAAAGTTTACACCAACCATGAAAAACCATTCTAATAAGAAATTCAATCACTTTCGTATGATTAATCTCATAGTTTCTCCTAACTATGAATAAGTTTCGTTCCAACATTCCAAGAACAAAATAACTCACATGGTTTCCTCAAGATTTCACATGGATTATACGCAACTGTGTGATACTTTTGTAGAAAAAACATGCACTAAAAAATGAACTAGAATATCCCTAGCATATGAATTCACACAAGGTTTCCCTAACCTCATGCATACAAACCATGAAAGATAAGAAAAAAAATTAAAAACTAAAAATTCCAGCCCAAAAATCTCAAAATTTAAAATAATACCATAATTAAATAATATTTAAAAAGTTAATGAAAACATGGTGTTAAAATTATCCCCATCAGGGAACTTTTTGACCCTAGATTTTCCTTAATAAATGTAAAAGGTAATAAAGAACTAAAACCTCCACACCTTAGAGTAAGATGTGTGTGGGACATGGAATAATTAAGGATGGTACGGTGGGAAAATCACACCGAAAAACCCATAAAAAACCTAAAATTATGAAACCCCAAAACTCAAACATCTTCAAGTTTCTCTAATCACAGACCAAACCACAACCAGTGAACTGTGATCCCTACAAGAAAGGAGATCTATCACCGGTCTCTCCACCATTTAGAATTCATATAAAAGAGTGTAATGAAGGGGAAACACCATAAAAATATACTAATACCAAAGACCAATAACTAATTTACTAAACACCGAAGAAGATGAAATCTACCACTAACCACAAGAGAGAATATAAAAAGGAACCAATCAAAACCAAAGAGAAAAAAACCAAGATTCCACACAAATGATCCCATAAAAGATATAAATGTTTCCATCTACTAGAATATCTCTAACCAAAACTAAAAAAGTAAAAACCCCAACAAGACACAGCAAGAAACAACATGGGATTCTACCTTTAGGAATAATATTGTATCAACTGAGCATAAACACAACCAATAAATGACTAACACCCCAAAATAAATGACCAAAGAGGAACCCAAAGAAGATATCCAATAAGAATTTCCTCAATAGATTTAATAAAACTCTTTAACCTGATCCTAATCTAAAAAAGGGAAACCACCAAAATAGACCACCACAAATAGATACACATATCAAGCCAAATGACACCAAATGCTTATTCCAAAAATTTATCTTTTAAAACCTATGAATGTGACCCAAATGTACAGAACACTTACATGTCCTTATATATTTCTAAAAATAGGGATTAGAGTGACCCAAAGCTCCAAAATGAAATCACATGAGAGGTATATTCATATCTAAAGGTACAACATGGACAGTATATGATTTAACCACACAAAATTTCACTTTTAATTTGGGCTCACCTAGCTTCATATCCACAATCAATGGGTTAAATTCAATCACATTAGGTAGAAATAAGTTGTCACCCATCATCAGTTTCCTAGACTAACTAGCTTGTACCTACATGGACCTCTTATAAATCTCTTTAAAAGATGGAAGGATAGATTCAAACACATATAATATGTGGTCCGAGTGAATAACTACACTAAATAAACAAGATTTCATCAAGTCATCTGTGACTAGATTAGGATAAAAAATACCAACTTCAAAAAAACGATTGATAATCATCATTATACTTGACCCTCTTAATTTATTTATAAACCTATTGAGGAGACATTTCTAAATAACACAAGACTTAAAAATCATTAATTATGCTTCAAAATTTAAACAAAAAGCTTTCATTATAAACTAAGGGAAAAATAAAAAAACATAAATCCAAAAAAGTAAGACACATCATTCACACATCATAAAAACTACCATTATCTTAAACCAATCACATCAAATAGAAGTTTTAAATATCCTTTTACCAAGGTATTACCATAGAAAACAATGAACTTTTCTTCTTTTAAAATCAACAAACCTTGGTAAAATAATTCATTCCGTTTTAAAGTTCATTAAATCATTTGTATAACATTTTTAAAATTTAAAATCATTACCAAAATCAAAGTGATCATTTTTAAAGCATTTACTTTAAAGACCACTTTTATTTTTTTTCCAAATACCATTAAAAATGAACCACTTTTGGAAATAAATCATATGAGAAAAGGAATTCCTTTCAGTAATTTAACAAAAATTGGTTTTAAAATATAATATTTTTTTAAATTCTACCTTACCACCCAAAACACACCTTTAAAAAATGTATCTAAAAAATATAACATAATATATCAATCTGAATGCAGTTCAAAAACATTACAACATTGTGAAACCCCTTTTTAATTCATCTACAATAAGTAAGAACAACTTTAGAATAAATACATAATCAAATGAAGTTAAAAAAACTCAAGAGGGATGTAGAGATGTGTATGGTTTTGCTACAGATTTTGGTTGATCTTGTGACAACCATGAAACAGGCTCTGTGAAGTCCTCATAACTATTCTATATGGGATCCATATGGTTTACCAAACCATGCGAGCTAACCATACAACTTTAGTTCTTTGTAAAATTTCACCTCAAAATAAAAATAACCACCAAAATCACTTATATAAATCATAGGGGATTAAGATATCATATTCCCACATCAAAAAATATTAGAATTAGTCAAGAAAGAAGTAAAAATATTAGACTCAAGTCCTAACTTCCCAATGAAACTTGAGGATATAAACAAGAAAGAGCTTTCTAGACTCTCCCTGAACCTACCTATCAAGTCTCAAAAATCATTATCTTCATAATACCATACTCAAAAAATAACAAGTTAGATTTTTAAGAATCCATGCCTTTAAAAAATATAGGA
This sequence comes from Viscum album, assembly GCA_963277665.1. Classification (NCBI taxonomy): domain Eukaryota; kingdom Viridiplantae; phylum Streptophyta; class Magnoliopsida; order Santalales; family Viscaceae; genus Viscum; species Viscum album. Next base: position 386,900,084 of record OY728125.1, read on the forward strand.
TTTGATATCATTTAAAATGAACCAACCTAGGATGACCTGACACGTCACCTGACCGGGTCTTCCACTAGGCCTGATGGGAATATCTAATCCCCATGGGCAAGAAATTAGTTCCCAGTCATCATGTAATTCACATTATGAATGGATTCAATCTTAAATCAGAGTAAAATACAAAAAATTGGTTTTACTGAAAATCTGACATGGATCATCCATATTTTAGATATCCATGCCAATATAGGTAAGTAAAGATAAAATAAATGACAGCATACCATGATTAATAACCATTGATTATGATTCAACCCATTAACATTAATATAAAACATCATCCATAATAAGCATACAATAGAGAATAGTAAGAAAATACTATATACCAATAAAATAAATTTCATCCTGGGTGATATAATAACCCAACCCAAAATAAAAGCAACACCCAAACCAAAGCACCAAAATATATCCATTAAACTCATGATTTATATACACATACCAACTCAACCATTAGACAAAGGAAGTGATAAACAATATGAATGGTATATAGAACCTATATAAAATAAGAGTTTCTTACACACACATGAGTGTGTATATAGGGTGTGATATAACAGACCCAATAGGATCACAATACAGAGTCTATACAATTACTCAATATGAAACAAATCATAAAATCTAGTTTGAAATACAATATAAAAATAAGGGTTTTAACTTTAATAAGGATAAAATGAAATCAAACTGTATTTTCTCATTTAAAATAATGAAAATTTTCTTTTTTTAAAACAAAATCAAGTGGAATATCTACTTAATAGTAAAATTATTTAAAACTAAAATAAGGTCCATTTATTTAAAACAAAAAAGATAAATACATTTCCCCTCATTTCTATAATTTCATAAAATCCCATGTGAAACCAATTATTTGACTTTCTATTTAAAAATGATTCTCCAAAATCAACTTTAAAACCATTTTTTGAACCAAACAAACCATAAAGAATAAGGGCATAATAGATGTAAGAATCAATATACTAGATAAATATCAGCAAGATAAGAAATGATAAATCATGTGGTGCTACAACTAAAACAAGTACAAGTGGATACATAAGTATAGGGAATCCTTTACATCAACCACAAATCAAGGAAAATGTGTCATGGGAAACTCCCTAGGTCCTAAATCTGGATGAACATAATGATACTATAACATGATACAAATTTCTGGCCTATTTTGTGTCCTAAAAAAAATACAAAATCTACTCAACTATCTCATATTGGCCTTATCGGGGAATCCCCCTCTAGCCCTACTAAATAACATAACTAGAAGGACACTAGAACATGTGTGATATGAACTATTTTAGTATGAATCAATGTTACCCACTTAGTTAGCTAGTTTCCAATGACCAAATAAATATATAGGTGATCAAAGAATAAAACATTAGAAATGACATACATCATAAACATAAACAATATCTCACATCACATTTAACTCCCTCACACAAAATAAACCCTTTCACATTATATAATCATTACATAATAAATGAAAAACCCTAATAAGGATAATAAGACCAAGGTGTATCGATAAGGGTCTTATAAACATTGATCCATCCATTTTATATAGTTCAAAATATTCCTTTAAATAAATCTGACTTGGGATGCCAATTCCTTTCCATTTCTTATAAATACCACTTTCAAAACCCCTTTAGAATCCATTTAATGAAACATACTCTTTTTAAAAACCATCATTTAAAATAAATTTTAATTTATTTAAAAACCAAAATAGGACCTATGCCCTACAATTATGATCTAAACCATTTTAAGTAGACTTAAAGGAATTTATACAAAAACCTTACATGATAAAAAATTAAATTTCAAAGATAAGATTAAATTTCATAAGGAAAACCTTTTATTCCAAGCTTAAAATTCACAAAACCAATTTATAAATCCATTATAAACATCTTAAATGTGTATAGTTTCATAAAAATTAAATTTATAAAACTCAATCACTTCAAGAATTTAATAATAAAGGAATAACATTAAAACCCTTACCTCAATCCAAGAGGAATGAAGTTGAAACTTATTTCCTTCTAAGGTGAACACCCAATCAAGAAAGGAACCACCCCAACAGACTCTAAAAAACAAAAACCTTTAGTGATAACTAAATCGAACCTTACATATCCCTTAAAAAATGAATTAGGGTTCTTGAGGAAAATAGAAACCTAGGAGAAATAGAAGGGGGAAAGAAGAAGGAAAGAAAAAACAAAAAGAGGTGAGATTTACCTTGAAAACCACTCGAAATCCAAAGAAAGAGGGATAAAATTGAAGGAGAAATGAGCTCTCCCCTAGATCCCCAAGCATAGAAAAAACCAAATAAGAGAGTTAAGGGGCAGAAAACCATTACAAATCATGTAGGGAACCATGGTAAATTATTATTTTATGTGAATTTAGGAAGATCACTTGGTTTTGATGCACGATTTTCCAAATTTTACACCAACCGTACATGATCCATTGACTAACACACCAAAACCTATATGGTTTGGGTTGCACATTTTCCACAAAGTGGATCACCCACACACACAAACCAAGTTACATGGTTATCTATAAGATTATTTATGGTTTGAAAAACCATACACCAACCACATAAAATCACTATGATATGAAATTTTAGCAGTGTAGTATGGTCACTTTCTTTGTTCCTCCTAACTGTGTGCAATTCATGTGCTAACATTCCATGAAAAAAACGACTCGCATTGTTTACTCAGGATTTAAATTGGTTTAGAGACAACTTTACACCATCCATGTAGATGGATCACATGATGAAAAAATGAATTTGAATAACCCTTTCATATGACTTCACTCATGGTCTCCCCTACCTCATTCATATTAATCATGAAAGAGAAAAGACATCAAAATTTTAAATTTCATCCCAAAACTCATAAAATTTAAAATAGGAATATAATTAAATAATATTTTAAAAAAATGACATAAGGGTGTTATAGTACATGTTGTGTAACCCCACATGACACTGAATAAACATAAATCATGTAGACATGTGGTCAATGTACACATTACATGGAATGTAGAAAGTTGTACCTATTGTGTAACACACAACAAACCATACATGGCACTTGATAAGATTCTAGGTGTGTCATGTGGGTGTCCATAAATGGACTAAATGATGTGTATCCGAATGTACTCATCATATAACACATGCCAAATCAAGAAAGGTACATACCAATACAAGCATGTTATGTGAGTCAACAAATATAATGAAATCACAACATAAACTACATAGTATGCATCTATTTATACATGTCATGTGATAGTTGTTAATCCGTACCAAGTACATGTCAGGAAATTTTCGGTGGGTTGTGTGGAAATAAATTCTTAATAATTATAATTCGTTTAATTATGTAACTAATTGATGTGAAGGGTTGTCTTACATGATGTATACTTTACACACTTTGATAGTTGTACATGGTGCATATATTTATGGCATGTCATGATGTCATACACACCACACTGACTACATGACTTGAATCATGAAACTACACACTATGTACATTGTGACATGCTGTGTGGGAATAAATTCTATATAAGTGCACTATATGCAGAAAATACTATACATAGTGTAATTATCATGAAATATCGAGTGAAAAAACAAATGGTGTAAGATTTAAATTCTAGAAATGGATTTAATTAGACGTATAAGGGCAAACATTGGGTCAAATCTAGTACATGTCATTTATATAATAAATTTAATAAATTAATTTGGTTATAACTTATAAAGTACACATCATGTAACCTCAATAGTACGTTCCATGTACTAATTAATTTTAAATTAAAATTAGATTTATTTTTTTTAGGATGGGAATATCAAGGAATGTTTGAACATATTATTAATATAAAATAATTAATTAATTAAATAGTATATTAATTTACAAATTTTAGTAAATTTATTTTAATAAGATTGAATTGAAATAAATGTTAGTAAGTGTAAATACATAGTCTTTACATTTTTTGATTGATCATAAGATTAATTGACTTTTTTATGTGTTGGGTTTACTTAATTTGATTATTTATTACATGAGTTATTTTTGATAAATTTATTAATAAATTAAATATGGTGATTTGTGTATCACCCCTTCAACCTTTATTATGTACAAGTATACATGGCCATGGTTTATTTTATATAACCCTAAAACCCTAGTAACCATCAAATTTTAATGAGTAATCATTTTTAAAGGATGAATCTCTTAATGTGAGGAAAAGGTTCATGACTTGATCTGGGATAAAAATAACCAAGGACATACATAGGTTAATGGTAGAATACTGTAACTTGATCAAGCAATTGGATCAAGAAGTTTTTCCCCTAGAATCAAGGTTGGTTTATCTCCACTCGATAAACCAACCAGTAGATAAAAATATCATGATTATATTAATTATTTATTTTATTTATCAATTGGTTATTTATTTGTTTATCTGATGTATGGTTTATTAGTTGATTAAATGTGACCACATAAAGTAAGTAAGTTAACAAGGAAGACAATATGAAATAAAATAAATGAGTTATGAGTAAATTATTTTATTGTACATGATTAATTGATTATGTAAAATCCATATAATATTAATAATCATGTGAGGAATAAAATAAAAAATATTTTTTCATAAGTTGAATGAAAATCCATTAAATAAAATATTAATTATTATATCATCTTCTATAACCTGATTTGAATGAAACCATAGATCAAAGTATTGGTATGGACCTCTTCATAATACTTCCATTTATCAGGGATTTCTAATGAGAGTGTTGGGATGACTTAACCAAGTTATTATCAATATTATTTTCCCCCAAAATAATTGGTGTTACCTCAAATGAAGCTTTGAGGAAATCATAGTTTAGGATTTTAAGATTAGGGAGTCCAATCAATAGATTTAGGAGCTTCAAATTAATGTATTTAGAAAGTATATCCTACATATATACCTTCAAATATTTTGGTAAGGAATCAATTTTGGTTAATTTAAGGGGAATATATATCCATGCCACTATAATATCTAAGGGACAAGATATTAAAAATGCATGAGTGAGGGCTAGTCAGATTGGATAAAATAGCAGGAAACTAATAAATTTAATTTATTACATCACAAACACTAATAAAGATAAATTAATAAATTTTTTTTATTGATTATATAATTTTTTTATTGATTATATAAAATGGAAAGAAAAACTATGAAAACATTTCTACCATTCTTGGTAAAAGAAAATTTCCTCACCGACATAAATTTCCAAGAGTTGTATAGTTTTTTGAATACTAGACTATTTCATAAAATTTATATTATGTTCTGTAGTCCCCTATTAGTAATGTAACTCCCCAACCCTAGAATCCAGGAGCCGGTGTATTATTTTAATACATTGGCATGATTACAAGGAATCAAGTCCCGAAGTACTGATCAATTTAGTTGTCTTTGAAACAAGATACATACATAAGTTCAACACTACAACTTGAAAAGAAAAACGACACTAATTTATTCCATTAGAAAAATTCAAGATTCCATGATTATTCCTGAAAGTCACTCATAACTAACTTCTTCATATCCTGGGAAAATGAAACATGAGAAAGGGGTGAGCTCAAACGCTTAGTATGAGTAATCAATACAATGTAAGATAACATAAACATTAGGCATGGTGAATAATTGAAAACACATGACTTTAAAAATAATAAACATGAACACTTTATGGTAGGAATTTGAACTGAGTAAATAATGACATAATAAAACATATTCATGGGTATTATACTAGTCGAATAAACACATTAAATATCAACATCTAATCTCATAATTATGGAATACATAATGCTGGACATCATAACCACATAGTCAAGGCCTTGTGTCAAGACTACAAATAATATTTTGTCAAGGCCTTGTGCCAAGACACTTGTTTGTCTCATGAGACCTAATGATGCATCAAGGAGATATAGCAGGCTCCACCCATCACTTACTAAGTCCAATGAATTCATTATATGAAAAGTTTGAAACATAACATAAATATTCGTATTAAAACTAGCATACAAAATGTAAATAATTTATCCACAAACCATAAATGGTATAAAAATAGCACATCCACAGTCAAACATAACTCATTAAATACAATATGGAAGATTTTATTGTAATAGATTAACCTCAATCGAGAATAATGAAGTATATTGACATAGATGAAAATAATCATAAAAAATATTTGAGAGAAATATCCCCCTTTTTCTTAAAAACATTTAAAAGTCTCACTATTTATCAAGCAGCCATTTAAAATATATTTTTGAATAAAAGTGTCCCATACCACTTTGAAACTTTTAAAAGGAATTTTAATTTTAAAACATTAATTTCTATATAAATAAATCCTTAAAACAATTTTTTTAAAACATGGTCATCAATGAGAAATATTTAGAATAATAAATCTTTAAAACATTTAAAATGATATTTTAGTTAGAGTTCCTAACCGAAAGATAGACACATGAATACAAATAATTGAGGTAATAAAAAATTTATAATATCATGAGAATAAAGGGATTCATGATATACTATGTCAAAGTAAATTATATACACCATATAAAAGTGAATTGGTGTATAACAACAAAGAAGTCTCAATGGAATGTAAATTGAGATGAAATATCTTATAAAGATCGTATCTTTAGGTTAAGGATAAATCAATGACATAATTATGTGTGAAAAATATAAGTACACTCAATATGATTGGATATTCAGTTTAAATCAATCAGATGACATTCAAACATATTATTGTAAAAACAACACCAATGAATTGGATGTTTAACTCAATAAATGGAGATTGAGTTAAAATTACTCTTATCAAGTTCATATCGATGACTTGAGAATTTATCAGTGGAGTGATTATTTGTATCAAAAGTATATCCATAGAAAGGGGAGTGGAAATTACTACACATTTAATAAATAGTGATTCCACACATAATCATGGAGTAAAATAATCAATGAAGTATGCGTAAATCCCAATGAGTGGAAATTGAAATATGAAATTCCCTTATCGATTTGGAAACTTATGAAAAATACAACCCCTGAAAGAAGGATCATACAATGAAGATGTAAATACCCATAAATTAAAGTATATTACACCAAGAATACAATCAAGGACGGTAAATACACCACACATATGGAAATAGTGGCCAATATAGCATGAATCTCACGGGAATAAAAAGTGAGATGAAAAACCCTTACTTCATTGTAATCAATCGAGTCATATGACCAAAAGTTAATAACATCCAAATGAATCACAGAATACCATGAATATAAAGATAATAAAGATAATATATATCAAATGGTAGTACAAAATACACCACATCCAATAAATAAGTGGCGAACAATGGAAATCTCACAGAATTAAAAGTGAGATAAGAAACCCCTTACCTCATGTCCGACTTGTCTTGTATGTTCCTTATTCTTCCTGAATAATAAACATAAGTTAATTTCTACTTGATTAAGAATTTTTTTTCAAGTTTATTATTCTTTTTATATCATGTATTACTATGCTATAATAATTAGTTAATTATTTGAGTTCAATTGGATATTTTATCAATGTTCCGAACTTGAGTAAAAACTGAACTTGTTAGGATTACAATTTTTCCATGTGGTCAAAAGTTCATTATCTCCAGAATGATATAAATGATTTATATAGCATAAATATATATATTATATCCTATACATATATATCTATTTATAACATTACATAACATTTGGAGATAATAAATGAAATGTACCGTTCATGGAGACGGTAAGCCGTACGTACACATGAACGCTACTTTCATTTCTATTTTATATTTTAATGGAATTAAAACATAATGATAAATAGGTATATTATAATTCCAGTATAAAATCATATATAATATCATTAATTCCATCCTTTATAATTCCCACATAAGTCATTACCGAGTCATATCATTTTGAGGGGGCGGTAGTTCGCACTTCCACAAATGAAATTATCGCGTTTTACCCATAATGGAAACCATAAAATAATGATATAAATGGAAAATACAGAAGCATAAATAAAGCATAAGAATAATATATATATATATATCATATATAAATACATTTCCATATTAATGTCCACCATGATATGAGGTAAGAGATAATCGAACAATCATCCTTTCGCGAGGCGTTAGTTTACCATCCATAGAAATAGTATGTTTTTCACCCATTAGATGGAGGTTCGTGTAAGTTTAGTTCTAATCCTTCTCATAAAAAATCCTAGTATATTGAGGATACTGGTGTTTTTATAAAATAAAGTAATAAAAAGTGTTTATGGGGTTGTATAAGTAAAACAAAACAAAATAAAACAAAAGAATTTAAGAGAAAGCGTTACCTTTAATTTGGGTAACTTCCTTTGGTTTGAACAAAAAGGACTTCTTGAAGTGCCTTCTGCCTAAGGTAATGTAACACCCTGAGATTTTATAAGATATATTATTTTTAATATATTTTTTTGTATGCTACACTAAGATTATCTTGTGCTATACGCAACGCCGTATTAGTTTGCAGTATACACAACAATATTCTTGGCTTGTGTTACACACAATTTCAAGTTCTTTTGGTAGAAATTATTTTACACAATATTGAGTATATATTTTGATCACTGTATAACTGAACTATATTTTGAGTATGTTATATTAAAATCCAAAGGAAGCTTTCCCTACATGCAACCCTGACTTGTCTTGCATTACACGCAAGAGCGACCTTCCTCAATAGCTTGCGTTGTACGTAATACCGAGTTTCACTAAATAATGATATATTATTATAATATTATGAAATATCCGTTATGAATAGTATTAACTTTATTTTTAATTTTATAACATTATAATTCATATTACACATTTTCTAGAATGAGATATTAAAACAAAATCAATTTTTCGATAAAAGAAGTATTTTTTCAAAAAATGCAGTTTTACCGCCTTTTGACGGCGCACCCATTTCAAATATAATTTTTTTGACAAGTTTATAAGTTCAATTTTAAAAAATAAACTTCTTATTTTGAATAATGATATAAAAATTTACATTTGATAAATTTTTGGTACTTTCTGATAACTTTCATATTTTGATGAATAGTAAAAATACGCTAAATTTTAATGAAAAACAACTTTTTTCATCAAGATAATTATATGGTTAAATTATAATATTTAATGGTTTTAAAGTATAAATTGAATATATTTTTACCATTTAATATAATTCAAGTAATTTTCATTAATTTTACATTGAATTCATAGGTAAAAATATTTCAATCTTTGACAATGTTTTAACTTTTAAAACCCGTTTTCTTTACAAAGAGATTAATTTAAAATTAATTACTGCAACTTCTGTGTTTTTAATTTTGAAAAATTGATTCAATATTTGAATTTAGTGGGTCCAAATTTTGTTAATATGTTACTTTTATTTTTTTGATATTATGAATAGTAACTATGGTAATTTTTATTTACTACAGTTAAAGGTAAATCGGGTAATTAAAGGTAAAAATAAGATTATAAAATTACCCTAACACCTGAAAAAATTCTATTGGATGAATAAAAGTCAAACCATATCACCTAAGGGTCCTAATAGATTAATTTCATGGACTTTTGACCATGAAAATTATATAATTATTATTAAAACCAAAGAAAGTGACAACATGTCACTCTCTTATATCTTATAAGTGTAATAATTTTAATTTATTGATAAACTTCCTAAACCTTCAAACATGAATAGTCTAAAAAAATCTAATAAAATTATCTAAATCATGTGAATTTATTTAAAATTTTTATGGATTAAATAATTATCATTAATTATGACACAATAGTGATGTTGAAATTATTTTATTGATTGAAATATCAATTAAATGGTTATAAAAATTTTAAAATAAATATTATATGAACTATTTAATGTTATCCACAAATTTTCTAGATAAATATTACTTATTATGAATATCTTAAATCTTTTAGTTTGAGCATATCTTCTGTGTGTATTTTATTTAAATTGAAATAAATAAATAGTTTCAAAATCGACACTATTGTTATTTTATAAAAATAACATATTATAAAATTGTTTAAAAAGCAAAAAAATATTTAAAAATTATAAATTGAAATTTATATGGTCTACAATGCCAATTATAGACAATTTACAACACACAAGTAATTATTTATAAGAATTTATAATTTATAATATTATTACCACAAATAAAATTAAATAGATTAAATAAGGATAAATCAAGTTGATAAGGTTTAAAATAATTTCCCAACATGTCTAAATTTTATTGGTTGATGAGATTACAACCCTATATAATCTAATATTCGGATTTGAGTCATTTTTGGAGGTTTTTAAGTGGGTTTTTAATTTATTATAAATTAAGATTTCTTATGTTTCCAAAGGTTCCCCTCTCCTCCCTTTAAAAGGGGATCTCATCCCTCTCCTCCTCACACCATTTTGAGCCTTCAATCAAGATCAAAACCTGAAAATTTCTCTTCTAAACTTCCTTAGAAACATACTATAGGTCCTGGTCTTCTTAAAAGACCAACTTTAGTGCCCTAAGAGTAGGTTTAGAAGAGGCGCGTCGAAGAAGAGGTAATATCCTTTACCGATTCTTTCAAATTCATTTCTTCTTCTAATTCCTCTTATTTTATTGTTTATAATAAAGTAATAACATAAATATTACTCATATACTGATATTTTATTATAAATTTGAAACAACCCTATTTCACCTTCTATCCATCCTATGAAAAACGAAATCACCGCACGTGCGTACGTACGAAATACCATCTCCACGCCGTGGTGTAATCTGTTTTCCACCACCACCTTACTTGGATGGGTATAATGGTGTAAAGAATAACTATATATGATTATTATAAAATGATAGTAATTCTGAGATATTGTATCATCCTCTCCAATATCATTCAATAATTATGGGAACGATATCATCGCTTGTGTGTACGTACGGATTATCGTCTCCAAAACGTGATGAGATTCATTCTCCATGTTAACCATTCAAGAATGATTATAAAGTATATATATAATAAATAATCATGAAATATATGACATAATAATGCTAATGGATTTATTTATAGATATATATATGTCATCTACTTACTTCCATTCAATTCAATAAGGAAATTAAAACAACATTCATGCTTACGTACAGTCTACCGTCTCCATGAACGGTGTATTTCATTTCATTTATCTATATATTATATATATATATATACTGAATATATATGATATATAAATAATTTTTTTAAATTTTGGAAGTAATTAAATTATGATATAAGTAATAAAAATATCAATAACAACAAGTCCAAACACGTACGATAAATGAAACAATTTTACCCAAAACACAGCTTTAACATGGAATTGACAAATGAATGGGTAATATAAAGTCATAAGTGAATCATATATGATATCATAAATATTATGATTCTATTACAAGTTAATAATATGTTTAAACCCACTATACAGGAGTCTCGTATACATACGGAAGAAATTGGACATAAGGTAAGGGAAAATTTTGCAATCTCATTGTTATCCGGGATTGCTTATACGTAAGTATTTACTAGGGTTATATTTTTCATCCATGTCCATAAAAATGTTTTAATAAAGTGTTTAATATTATTCCATGTATGTTTAAAGTCATTTTTATCCCTTTTTTACTTTTACTTTGGGTTATCGAAGGAATCTTTCTTTTGTTTACCATATGAGGTACTTTTTGAATTTTTTGGTAAAAGTTCGAGGAGAATGTTTTTTTAACTTATACGGAATGAATGGATTTTTACAGTTTTATATAGACTTTTATTCATAAAGATTACTCTACAATATTTCCTGATTATTTTCAATAAAATCATTTTCTTTTAAAATTTTGTGGCATTTTGTGAAAAGAAAATGATTTTGAAGAAGAAATGATATTTTCCTCAAGAATTCATTTCAAGTGTTTTTTCAAAACTATTTTCCATCTAAGATGAAATTATTTAGAATGTTTATGTTTCAATTATAATGTCTCTATTATTTACATGGTTTGATTTTTATTATGATGAAATGATATCCATCTGTTTTATATGGATTATGTCACGATGAGCTGATGTTTATAAAAGACATTTTATTCATTGGGTTGTGATGAATGATTTATTTTTATTTTGTGGAACACGAAAGAATGATTTCATTATGAGATGGGTATGACCTATATCTCCCTGCATTGAATTGGGTAATGATTTATATCTCATGAGATAGACCTGGCTGAAATGAAAAGTGAATCCGGTCCAGTAATACAGGGCTGGAACGACAAGTAAACATGGTTCAGTAATGGTCTTTGTTCATTATAATGGTCTTGGAAGCATTGCCTTGGCTACTATGGAAATCAGAACATGTTCTTAATGGTTTCCACAATTACATGTTTTATTCCCATGCTATTTTATCATGGTTAATGTTCCTTTATGATCTATGCCTTATGAACTACCAATATCTATGTCATTACTCATGATTTTGATGTTTTATGTTCATGTTCTTACGTTCAAATGTTTAGGGATTATTTTATGTTCTCTATGTTTACCCTTACTAAGCATTTGAGCTCACCCTTTTTATTTTTTCTTTTCACCAGGATATAGAGAAAGGTTTTAGTTAAGAAAACCAAAGGGGAAGATCTTTATGGGAGATGTTGAAGATCTTTCACCATGATTAGAAGATTATGTTCTGAGTTTCCAAAGACACTAAACTAATACGGTCTTTGGGTGTCTGTTTTTGTCATGTATTAAGTATTCAACAAAAGTAATGTAATGTATACGTACATCAAACTTTAGGTATCTATAGTTAAGTCTTCTATAAGGAAGAGGGGGATCTTGAGAGATTATTTTGGCAGGGTTTGGATGATCCAAGGGGCTTTAGAGGTGTGTGGAATGGGATAGAAGTGGTGTCCTTTTATAAGGGGGAGGAGGGGCACTTTAGGAAAGTGTGAAAATATTATTTTATTATATAGTGATATTCGGTTTCTAAAGGTCCAAAACTAATTAAAGTCTAAGATAAGATGACTCATGGTAGAAATAAAATCATCCAATAAGAATTGGACAGATTTTGGATATTATTTTAATATTAATAATCTTATTTATTTAAATCATTTATTAATGAGGTAAATACTACATCATTATTGTGTCATAAATAATTTAATTTACTTGATGTCTAAAAATTATAAAAAAATACCATAATGTATTAAATCTTTTTAGATTTCCAATGAATATTTATAATTGAAAATATGACTTATATAACCCCATGTAAAAATTGATATACTAAAATATATTTCTTAATGTCATTTTTGTCTTTACTTTAAGTTAATTAAAATAAAGTGTCATTATCAATCTTAAGTGGATAAATGGGGTCCCAAAATCGATGCAAGGATGCCCATGGTCGGCCATGACTCATACAATATGTTCAGGACAAGTGTTAAGGTAATTTTGTATTATTATAAATTTTTTTACCTTGAATTACCCTATTTATCTTTAACTGCGGTAAATAAAAGTCAAAAGTTACTATTCACCAAAAATTATTTTCATCTTATTCAACCAAATTTTACTTAATAATAACAACCATGTATGTCAGATTTTCGAAATTCAATTCACTGAAGTGTTAAAATTTCATTTAAATGAAAAAGTCAGTTTTTAACTACTACTAAGTGCTTTTACTATTCATCAAAATTGATGTTTTTTAAAAAAATACTAAAAATTCAGCCTAAGCTATATTTGGTATTCCGAATTCAAAAATGATGTATATTTTACCAAATTCAAAACATATAAGTTTCATTAACTAATTTAAAATTAATTGCTGCTGTAAAAACAAATAGCGTGTTTGTAAGAAACAATAACTATCCAAAAATTGACACTTATTTATGTATAATTTCAAAGTAAAATTAATTCCAATGACAAAAATTGGATTAAATGGTAAAAATATAATCTAAATATACTTCAAAATCATTCAAATGTATAACTGAAAAATATAAATTATTTTGACTAAAAAAGTTGTTTTCAATTAAAATTTAGTATTTTTCACTATTCACCCACATATGAAAGTTATTAGAAATACACAAAAAATTTATCAAAACGAAATTTTTATGTCCCGATTCTAAATAAGAATTTTATTTTGTAAAATTGAATATATAAAAGTGTCAAATATTGGATTTTAAAAGGGTTCTCCATTAAAAGGTGGTAAAATTGATTTTTTTTGAAAAATACATTTTTTATCTGAATAATTGAATTTGTTCTTATAATATGTCTAAGAAACACATAATACATAAGTTAAAATTATATGGAGTATATAAAATTCAAAATCCAGTTAACACTATTCATAACCTCTTTTGAACGACTAGTTTGGTATGTCGTGGTGCGCTTGAAGCTGGTGTTGCGTGTAGCACAAGCTATTGAATTTAAAGAAAATTACTTACTATGAAATCTTGGGGTGTTAAATTCTCCCCTCATTCAATAAATTTTTTCCTCACAATTTTAAATTTTTCTTTGAAAATAAAAGGTTAAAAATAGAAAAATACCTTTGTGTAAAACCCACATCGGAGGAAAAATTTAAATATATATAGAGAGTGATTGAGGTCATCAATCACAACCAAGTATAAAATTGAGGGCCTCAAATCCATCAATCTATGATGATTTAAAATATAATCGGTTGAACAAAACATAAAGCATTTGGTTAACAAATTTTTGGTTTTAAGATCCCTTTCCTAATGTTTAATAATTAATTTATTTATAGAATAAGAAAACAAAAATATAATTGACAAGTAGAGTTTCATCCTTTGACTAATTCTTACCACAAACTCATCTTTCACTCCAAATGATGAGTATTAAAGATGACTTGGTCACACCTAAAGCGCTAGAATAAACTTATAGAGAATCACATTATCTAAAAAGTATAAACTATATATTTCCATTGTCATTAAACATTAACCCATACCAAAATGCTTAGTATATGATCATATGATCCCCAAAAAGGATAATCCTTTATAGAAATAAATATTACTCTTAATCTCCAAAATTTAAATAAAAAATACCCAAAGTTTAACAAATACCCTTCAATGAAAAATTGCCCTTAAAGTCCATGAATATAATCCTAACTAAGATTGAAACCCAAAATTCAGAAGAATTTGATTACATAGTCTTCCACGTTAAATTGTATCTCCAAATAACATCAGCTACTCTTAAATTCACATACTTAAAAGTAATTAACCTAATCACATATTCTCTATGATAGGTTAATCATTTCCATAAATAACCCAAATCACTAAAAATCCAAAATAAAAACATTGAAAAATATCCACCATTACTCCTCAAATGAAATCCCATAGTATTCTATTTTCTTTAGGCATATAGTGTTTCCAACAGAGCGAACGTCTTCCAAAATAACATTTATCACTTAATCACCAAATCATTTTCCTAAAATAAGGATATCCATTTGATAATAAATAATGTCCCAAATCAACTTAATAAAATAATTTAACAAAAAAGAATTAATTAAACTAACCTTAGACTTCACATAGTCCAGTGGTAGGTGATAAATCTCAATCGCACTCTGGTTGTGGTTTTGATTCCCACAACTTTGTCTGACGTGAAGGGTTGTCACACGGTCTGTATGCTGTCATTTTTAAAAAACTATATTTTATTACATTACCAAAAAGAGATAAATTCCTTAACATAACCGTAACATAATTTAACTATAAATTTTATCTCATACCACGCATTTTAATCCCAAAATTTAATAACTTGTAGTTGCCTCAAATTCAAGGATCTTATAAAACCAAATGGTTATTTATAACTATATCCACAATAGAAAAGACAATTCTACCTCAAATATCATTTTCATATGATAAATTGTAGGGTTACACATACAGGAGAAAATTCATCCAATGTAATCTCATCAACAAAGAGCACTAATACCTTTAAACATTTTTCCATCCATTTATTTGCACATAGGTTCTTCCTTGACCAAGAGGTTATCCTATAGAATAGGGAATTGACTTGTGTGATGCCAATGTCCCTTAAATTTAAGATAAATGACCATAATTGGATTCTTAGGATCATTTTTATTTTCTTTCATATTACTCTTTATTTTTCCTCGGAAATTCTTTACTTTATTACCTTTCTTCCCATACATAAATCATTTATTTGTTCCATTGAGAAACTTTCTTGGGTGTATCCTTCCACATTTCTGGACAGATGGAAATTGAGATTTCTTCTCTCCATAGTCTCCACAGCTGGATCTCTTACCATTCATCGCCTTTCTCTTCTTTGTTGAGTCCGGGAGTTGGTTAATATATATTTTGTTGATCATATTTTTGGAAAACTGAATCGGCATGAAGACAATATCTTTTATGCCTATCAAACTTCCATTTCATTTCTCATTGCCACCACTATTTCCACCTTGTACATCATGTTCAATGTTACTATGAATTCCTTAAAATCCATCCATTAACTAAAACCAGAAAGCATTGTGTGAGTAAGAATATGCATAAAATTATTTAGAAAATATCATCACACCTTATTTTCAATCTAAAACACACTATGATTAACCAAGGTTATTTATTCTCATCATAAATTAATATCCTTCAAATCAGTTTTTAATGAAAATGTGAATTATCCTAAGCATATCCCCCGAGAGTGTTGTAACCAAGAGTGTAGCAAGACCCGTTTTCGTGCACCAGTTCCCGTTCAAGTCTAGCTTAAAGTGGTGTTTTCGGGTTTTACCCCTAGGTACATATGTTCCAGATCCATCTCTACCTACTCGTATCTAGACAGGTATGTATTTCTTTTAAAACCCACAAAATATTTACATTACCAAAAAATTTGGATGTTCTTCTATACTAATCCTCAAATTCTATCTTAGGGTAATGTTCTCTAATCAGAGTTTTTCTAAATAAAGTTTACTAGGTCTGTAGTATATTTCCTCTGATACCAATTGTAATGCCCTGACCTCAGAATCCAGGAGTCGGTGCATTATTTTAATACATTTTCATGATTACAAGGAGTCAAGTCCCAAAGGACCGATCAGTTTAGTAGTATTGGAAACAAGATACATACATAAGTTCAACACTGGAACTTGAAAGAAAAAACAACACTAATTTATTCCATTTGAAACATCCAAGATTCCAAGATTATTCCTGAAAGTCACTAATAACTAAATTATTCATATCTCGGGAAAATGAAACATGAGAAAGGGGTGAGCTCAAACGCTCAGTAAGAGTAAACAATACAACGAAAGATAACATAAACATTTGGCATGGTGAATAATTGAAAACACAAGACTTTAAAAATAATAAACAAGAAAACTTTATGGTAGGAATAGGAGATGAGTAAATAATTCCATAATAAAACATAGTCATGGGTATTCTACTAGTCTAATAACCACATGAAATATCAATGTCTAATCTCATAATGATGGAATGTATAATTCCAAACATCATAACCACATAGTCTAGGCCTTGTGCCAAGACTACAAATAACTTTTTTTCAAGGCCTTATGCCAAGACACTAGTTTGTCTCATGAGACCTACCAATGTATCAAGGAGCTATAGCGGGCTCCACCCGTCACTTACTAAGTCCAATGCATTCCTCATATGAAAATTTTGAAATATAACATAAACATTCGTATTAAAACTAGCATACGAAATGTCAATACTTTATCCACATACCATA
Organism: Viscum album; assembly: GCA_963277665.1. NCBI lineage: Eukaryota > Viridiplantae > Streptophyta > Magnoliopsida > Santalales > Viscaceae > Viscum > Viscum album. The sequence goes on from OY728125.1 coordinate 386,917,768, forward strand.
AATGGTATAAAAATAGCACATCCACAGTCAAACATAAGTCATTAAATAAAATATGGAAGATTTAATGGTAACAGATTAACCTCAATCAAGAATAATAAAGGATATTGACATAGATGAAAATAATCATCAAAACTATTTGAGATAAATATCCCCCTTTTTCTTGAAAACATTTAAGAGTCTCACTATTTATCAAGCAGCCTTTTAAAATAGATTTTTGAATCAAAGTGTCCCAAACCACTTTGAAAATGTTGAATTGAATTTTAATTTTAAAACATTAATGTCCATATAAATAAATCTTTAAAATCGTTTTTTAATACATGGACATCAATGAGAAAGATTTAGAATAATAAATCATTAAAACATTTAAAATGATATTTTAGTTAGAGTTCCTAACCAAAAGAGAGACACTTGAATACAAATAATTGAGGTAATCACAACATTATAATATCATGAGAATAAAGGTATTCATGATAATCTATGTCAAAGTACATTATATACACATATTAAAGTGAATTAGTGTATAACAACAAAGAAGTCTCTATGGAATGTAAATTGAGATGAAATCTCTTATAAAGACCATATCATTAGGTTATAGATAAATCAACAACATAATTATGTGTGAAAAATATAAATACCCTAAATATGAATAGATATTCATTTTAAATAAATCATAGGACATTCACACATATTCTTTTAAAAACAACACCAATGAATTTAATGTTTAACTCAATAAATGGAGATTGAGTTAAAATTACTCTTATCAAGTCCATATCGATGACTTGAGAATTTATAAATGGAGTGATTATGTGTATAAAAATTATATCCATATATATGGGAGTGGAAATTACTACACAAATAATAAATTGTGTTTCCACACATAATCATGGAGTAAAATAATCAATTAAGTATGCATAAAGCCCAATGAGTGGAAATTGGAATTTGAAATTCCCTTACCGATTTGGTAAATTATGGAAAATACAACCCATGAATTATCATAAAATTAAGATGTAAATACCCATAAATTAAAGTATATCACACCAATAATACAATCATGGAAAGTACATACACCACCCACAAGGAAATAGTGGCCAATATAGCATTAATCTCACGGGAATAAAAAGTGAGATGAAAAACCCTTAATTTGTTGTAATCAATAGAGTCTTATGACCACAAGTTAATGACAAAAAATGAATCACATAATACCATGAATATAAATATAATCATGATAATATATATCAAATGTAAGTACACAATACACCACATCCAATAAATAAGTGGTGAACAATGGAAATCTCACAAAATTAAAAGTGAGATAAGAAACCCCTTACCTCAAGTCTGACTTGTCTTGTATGTTCCTTGTTCTTCCTGAATAATAAACTTAATTTAATTTCTACTTGGTTAAGAAAATTTTGTCAATTTTATTATTCCTTTTATATCACTTATTATCTTTCTATAACAATTAATTAATTATTTGAGTTCATATTGGATATTTTATCGATTTTTGGAACTTGAGTCAAAATGAACTTGTTATAATTACAATTTTTCCATGTGGACAAAAGTTCATTATCTCCAGAATGAAATAAATGATTTAGATATCATATATATATTATATATTCTGTATATATATATATCTATTTATAACATTACATAACATTTGGAGATAAGAAATGAAATGTACCGTTCATGGAGACGGTAAGCCGTACATACGCATGAACGCTACTTTGATTTCTATTTTGTATTTTAATGGAATTAAAACATAATGATACATAGGTATATTATAATTCCAGTATAATATAATATATAGTATCCTTAATTCCATCCTTTATACGTCCCAAATAAGGCATTAACGATTCATATCATTTTGAGGGGGTAGTAGTCCGCACTTCCTCAAATGAAATTATCGCGTTTTACCCATAATAGAAACCATAAAATAATGATATAAATGGAAAATAAAGAATCATAAAGAAAACATAAACATAATATATATATCATATTTAAATATAGATCCATATTAATGTCCACCATGAGAGGAGGTAGGAGATAATCGAACAATCATTGTTTCGTGAGGCGTTAGTTTTCCATCCACAGAAACAATATGTTTTTCACCCATTAGATGGAGGTGGGTGTAAGTGTAGTTATAATACTTCTCATAAAAACCTCCTAGTATATTGAGGATACTGGTGTTGTTATAAAATAAAGTAATAAAAAGTGTTTAGGGGGTTGGAGAAGTAAAATAATAAAAAAATAAAACAAAAGAATTTAAGAGAAAACGTTACCTTTAATTTGAGTAACTTCCTTTGGTTTGAACCAAAATGACTTCTGGAAGTGCCTTCTGCCTAAGTTAAAGCTTCTAGGAGTAAGAGGGGGACCTTGAGAGATTATTTTGGCAGGGTTTGGATGATACAAGGGGCTTGATAGGTGTCTAGAATGAGATAGAAGTGGTGTCCTTTTATAAGGGGGAGGAGGGTCTCTTTAGGAAAGTGTAAAAATATTATTTTATTATATAGTGATATTCATTTTATAAAGGTCCAAAACTAATTAAAGTTCAATATAAGATGACTCATGGTAGAAATAATATCATCCAATAATAATTGGAGAGGTTTTGTATTTTATTTTAATATTAATAATCTTATTTATTTAAATCATTTATTAATGTGGTAAATACTACATCATTATTGTGTCATAAATAATTTAATTTATTTGATGTCTAAAAATTATAAAAAAATCCGATAATGTATGAAATATTTTTAACTTTAAAATATATATTTATAGTCGAAAATATGACTTATATAACCCCTTGTAAAAATTGATATACTAAAAGATATTTGTTAATGTCATTTTTGTCTTTACTTTAAGTTAATAAAAATAAAGTGTCATTATCACTCTTAAGTGGATCCATGGGGTCCCAAAATAAACCCAAGGATTCCCATTGTCTACCATTGCTCATAAAATAAGGTTAGGAAAAGTGTTAAGGTAATTTTTATTATTATAATATTTGTTTACCTTGAATTACCCTATTTATCTTTAACCGCGGTAAATAAAAGTCAAAATTTACTATTCAACAAAAAATATTTTCATATTATTGAACCAAATTTTACTTACTAATAACAACCATTTATGTAGGATTTTCTAAATTCAATTCACAGAAGTGCTAAAATTTCATTTAAATGAAAAAGTCAGTTTTTTAACTACTACTAAGTGGTTTTACTATTCATCAAAATTGAAGTTTTTCAGAAAAATACTAAATATTCAGCCTAATATATATTTGATATTCCAAATTCAAAAATGATATCTATTTTACCAAATTAAAAACATATAAGTTTCATTAATTAATTTTAAATTAATTCCCATTGTCAAAACAAATAGCGTGTTTTTTAAGAAACAATAACTATCAAAATATTGACATTTGTTTATGTATAATTTCAAAGTAAAATTTATTCCAATGACCAACACTGGATTAAATGGTAAAAATATAATCTAACTATACTTAAAAATCATTCAAATGTATAATTGAACACTATAAATTATTTTGATTAAAAAAATTGTTTTCAATTAAAATTTAGTATTTTTCACTATTCACCCAAATATGAAAGTTATTAGAAATACACCAAATATTTATCAAAACTAAATTTTTATATCCCGATTCTAAATAAGAATTATATTTTGTCAAATTGAATATATAAAAGTGTAAAATATTGGATTTAAAAAGGGTTTTACATTAAAAGGTGTTAAATTGATTTTTTTTTGAAAAATACATTTTTTACCTGAAAAATTGAATTTGTTATTATAATATGTCTAAGAAACACATAATACATAAGTTAAAATTATATGGAGTATATAAAATTTAAAATCTAGTTAACACTATTCATAACATCTTTTGAACGGATAGTTTGGTATGTCGTGGTGCACTCGAACCTGGTGTTGCATAAAGCACAAGCTATTGAATTTAAAGAAAATAACTTAATATGAAATCTTGGGGTGTTAAAATTAATGAGCCACCACCTTAGTGAGTGAGAGAGTGTGAAAAAGATTCCTATAAGAGAGAAATGGAGGATTATTCAAATATTTATTGCAATATGTTTTCAACCATGTCCAGAGAGATGAAGATACAACATAAAGACATGGATGGATACACCATGATAACTCATCTCCAAAAACATGAAAAGGAGGAAGAGTGGATAACAATAAATGAGATTTTCACTATATTGAATAAGTTTGAACTGTAAAATTCTCACCTAACTAGTGATCTCACCTTTAATATATTGAATTATATTTATCTATTAACATTGTTGGGATTATATATAGATAAAAAATTATCCATTAATCTTGTAATATCATCCTTACCTCAAAGATTATATGTATTCATCAAGAATTATAGGATGAAGAGGATATAGAAGCTGCTCCGAAATATTTTAACCATGCTTCACAAAGATGAATGGGATTGGTGGGACCATGGTACCTTACCCCTTATGGTGAGTGAAGTCACTGAAAAGGTTGAAAAGACAATGAAAAGTTTAGAGTAAATGGTTTTTCCACAATGTTTATCAAAAAGGAAAATAATTTAGAGGAATTTTAAAAAATATATTACTATCTGCTTTACATGTGGCAAGAATGGTAATTGGTAGAGAAACAATAATGAGTTAAAGAAGAAGAAATAAGTATATTTTACTTTAGGAATGTTTGTCCTTGTATGTAATATTTTTGTTCTACTACTTGGATATTAAATAAAATGTGTAATTGACACACACACACTCACACACACACACAGATATATATATATATATATATATTAAAATATAGGAACCAATAAAGTTTATAAATATTACATGTAGTAAATTAGACTCTTTAAGTTGTTGAAGGAGGGTGATTCCTAAGTCAAATAAGAGAAGGTCACAAATTTACATTGTGAAGTGGATTGATTCTTATAAAACTATTGTTTTTTATTGAGTGTTACTAAAGCATTTATATTAGTGTCTAGTTCAAGACATAACGAGAAATTTTTTCATGTTTAAAATGAATATTTTTAGGTATATCATAGTAAATTAATAGTTTTGTTATACTTGAATCACATATTTCCAATATCGAAAAATTAATTATAAATATAAAAATATAAGAATTATAACCAGTTGTGGAAATATAATTCTTGGTCAAGTAAAACTAAAAGTAATTTTATAGGATATACCTAATAGGGTGTTATATAATTTTTGGAGGTAAAAATATTAGATATTTTGACTTTCTCAATTCTAATTTTTAATCCAAATAAAACTTTAGAGATAAAGTAGAATCCATACATATTTTATAAATAGTTCAGAAAGATCCATGTGAACTATTACAAGGAGAAGTAAGTGGTAAATCTAGTTACTTCATGAGATTCCTTTAATATATTTTTAGAATATAAAGTGAAGTAATTAATATACTTTATGGATAATATAAGATCCTCTATGTGGGTTAGATGAATAATATCTTATAAAATAGTTTATTGATCAATTAAATATATAGTAGAGCTAAACCTAAAATCACATTAAATTTTACACATCCTAGTTATGATGGTTATACAAGGTGGATTAATTATAAGTATTATAATTATTGAAGGTATTCTATAATTCCTTCCAAGACATATTTCACAAATATAGTTTTAACACATAACCAAATGATAACTATATTTACTATTGGATATCATATAAATTTCAATATGATAAAAATCTATTATGTCATAGCTTCATATGTTTTGATGTGAACCGTTTGTTAAGGATTATTTTACCAGTAAAATTAAATCAAGAAAAAACTAAGTGTATCTCAATTAATTATCCTAAATGATACTTAGGATATAAAAATCCCTAATATAGAATGGTATTAGTCACATGATTAACTATTTTCTATAAGAGGGAAGCAATTTTCTTTTGCGATAGTGGGAGAAAGCTAAGATTCAATGAAGTCAAGGCTCCAAGTTCACAAATTTGGAATAAGAACACTAAAATTCACAAGTCTTAGTGGGAGGAATTTCTCTAGAGACACATATTTGTTAGGAAATTTAAAACCAAATAGGTGGTTTTATATTCACTAATATTGGTGATATATTATTCAATAAGAATAATGAATCCTGTAAAGAAGTACTAAATAAAAATAATCTAAGATTGGAAAGTTGATATGAATTCAGAAATGGATCCCATATACCAAAATCCAATTCTATATTTTAGTGTTTTTCCCAGTTGATATAAAGATTTTGGTCGGTATTCATGACATGGATGGTATATTTCATACCTATAAGCCATGGTTGGTTATTTATGGTTTCCAGTAGTGTCTATACATAGTCTATGATGGAACCTTTTCACTATTTGTCTTAATAAAATACATTATAATTCTATATGCCATAACAAACTTCTATGATCATGTAATTTGGAAAATAGATTTCCAAACCATCTTCTTAAATAGATACCATGTGGAAGATGTCTATATGACACAACCAGAATGGTTGGTGACACCAAATAAATCCAATAAGATATACAAGTTTTATAGGTACATTTATGAATTTATGTAACCATTATGATCATAGAATACTCATTTAAATGAATCCAAAAGTTATTTTGGTTTTATTAAGAATGAACATGATCTATGTGTCTACAAGTGGTTAGTGGGAGAAATATAGTTTTTCAAGTTAGTTATGATGATAAAATATATAGAACAAATGTTAAATCTTATAGTTAAGATCAATATGAAATGATTTCTCCAAGAATGACAAAAAGTATCAACCTAAGTTCTAGGGAAAAAGATAAACAAATATATATTTATAGGAATTCTAGGATCAAGTCATAGTATATACAATGTCAAGTTATTAAAGAATACAATATGGAATAATTGAAGGAGACAATTGTTTCCTATATAATATGGTATAAATTATCCATGTGATGATGTGTTAAGGCATAGTAGAGGATTATTATGATGAATTGAATTACAAACACTTAAGTTCTTGGAATCTGTCTCATATTATATGATGTATGATGAGATTTTATATTTATTATGAATAAATCAAACTGTGAAAATATCAAATATATTATTGGAGAACTATATTTAGTAGTAATAATAATAGTCTAACAATATTTGAGAAAGCTAAAAAGATAATCTAGTGATACTTGGATAGTGGGAATGCTAGTTTTAAAGGGTATACAAAACTAATTTTCCTAAAAATCAATTTGATCTCATTTATAATAGTAAGGATAATTAAATAAGAAAGACATTCTTATTAAATATATTGGTATCTATATCTACATATAGTTATGTAACGTCCTCGGTCCGGGTACCACACAACGGGAGCCCAGAGCCCGGTTCGCCACATGACCTCGAGCGCATTTCCCCAAACGCCAGAGGCTACCGACTAGCAGCAAGGGCCCAGGTCTGATAGTGGGGAAACTATGCCCTCATTTGTCAAAGTGTAGTGTAGCGGAATGAAAATAAAACATACAAAAACAACAGAAGTAGTAAACCATACACAACTTAAATAAACAACAGAAGTGGATATAACCATTAGTATATAAAACATGATGCTACATGTCTCAAGTTATAAGAAAACAACCAGAACATGTTATACATCAATACAGTACAACAAAATGCAGAGTACAACAAAACAAAAAAAAAACAAAAAAAAAACTGGCAGCGGCATCGCGAGCCTAGGCTCGGTCCCATGCCCTCCTACTCCTCAGCAGCAGTCAAGTACCTGTATAGGGACTCTTTCCCCTATCCATACCTGCAGAAACGTAATCTTTTTGGGCCGAAAAGTATGGCCCAAACAGGGTGTGAGAAATATATCTCAATAGGCACCCACCAAAGGCCCGTGCCCAACTGCGTGTAAACATGCAACAATAATGTGTAGTAGTAAAATTCAATAAGGTAAGCAGTACTCAAAAGTAACTAACTACCAGTTATATTTCCATTTTATTATTCATTTAATCATTTAAGAAAAACACCATAGTGAATTTATAAGTAAGCAGTCAGCATCCTCAGACAACCAAAATCTCACCCTCAGGTAAAATAGTAAACCACGCCCTCAGGCTTACCCTCAGGCTATATAGAATCCAACTAGCAGGTATTACCCTCAGGCGTAACAGAAATTGCCCTCAGGTGTAGGAAGTGTCTCCCTCAGGCACAGAAGTCAAGCCCTCAGGCACGAAAGGTTGCCCTCAGGCGAAATAACTATAGCTCTCAGGCTAAATAGTGCAGTGCCCACAGGCTAATCACATCAACGCCCTCAGGCTAAATAGGTAACCGGGTCGTGCCCAACATGTCAAAAGCAGTAAACAAGAAATTCCTCTCAAGGAAATTGTACGATTACTACTTTAAAGGCATACCCTCAGGTATCCTGGCCAAACGGCTAAATAGTGAAACACACCCCTGGGGTGGTTCCGGATCCAAGAAACGATCCCAAACAGCATTTTATTATCACAATTTAATCACCTATGCATTTATAGGCATTAAATATAGCAACGGTCTTAGCCACACGACACCCTAACAAGGGTTTGTGGCATGAAAATGAACAAAAACGCACGACAGTTGGAAATTTACACCAAGCCACCTACCTTATACGCCAACGAATGTTATACACGAACGCCGAATCCCGAAACGCCCAAGAACGATGTAGATCTGACGAAGAACAAAACCCATTCAAATGTAAATAACTTTCCCTCGGGAAAGAATTGGTAAGAATGGTACCAGGAGAGGATAGGTCTTACCCGTGCGGTTCCAACGAGATCGTCTGAAGCCGAATCGGATTCCAGACGAACACTCGGTGGATCTTCAAATTTCCGACCGTCCTCCTTGGCTCCAAAACGGCTCAAATTCCTCCTCTACCAAATGAGGAGGCTACTAACTGCTTTAAGACGAAAAAACAAAGTACACGACGTGTACTTCTGAGTACACGGTGTGTACTTCTTTCATTTAACTATTCCTATGGCGGCACCGCCACACTGTTCATCCGTCGACATGAGTACACGACATGTACTCCCAAGTACACGGTGTGTACTGTCACCCAGCTGGCGGATGCTCCACCGCCTTACTGTTTAGGCCTGCCGACTGACTACACAGCATATAAAGTACCACTACACGGCATGTAGTCAGTTCCCTACCCCTCTTCGCCGACAAGGCTACCCGCCCCGTGTACCCATTCCACATGGCCAAAAGTACACGACGTGTGGAAAAGTACACGGTGTGTAGTTCCAAAATTTAGAATTTTCCTCCATTTTCCATATTTTCTCAAAAACATTTAAGGAAAAGGAAAAAGAAGAAGTCCGTACCTCAAAAATAAGAACCGGGTTCTTACAAACTCCCTCCCTTATAGCAATTCTTCCCCGAATTTCCCTTCCAAGGGTGGCGAAGAATAAGCTCAGAACAGTTCTGGCCACTGAGCACTTACGTCGGCCTCCCGCTCTCAGGTCTCGTCCTGCACTCGGCCATGCTGCCATAGCACCCGTATGAGAGGAACTGACCGGCCTCGGAGAACCTTCGTGCTCCTGTCAACGATACAAATCGGATGCTCCTCAAAGGACGCACCGACCTCTAGCTCAACCTCCTCATGCTGAAAAACATGAGACGATTCTGAATGATAGCGGCACAACTGAGACACGTGGAAGATGTCGTACATGGATCGATATCGCTGCGGTAACTGCAACTGATAAGCAACTATCCTGGCTCTCTCTAGAATCTAGAATGGCCCCACATACCTCGGTGAAAGCTTACCCTGTCTCCTGATCTGTTTGTGTCCCATCCATGGTGAAATACGCAAGAAAACCTGATCCCTGACCACGAAATCCAAAGGTCTTCTACGGCAATCAACATAAGATTTATGACGAGACTGCGCGGTAGCCATCCGCTTTCGAATCAACTGAACCTACTCAAATGTGTCCTACACGAGCTGTGGCCCCAGTAAAGCTTCCTCACCCGCCTCTAACCAGCACAAAGGTGAACAGAATGACCTACCATATAAAGCCTCGTATGTTGCCATCTCAATAGTTTCCTGAAAACTATTGTTATAGGCGAACTCGACTAAGGGTATATGCCTCTCCCAAGAGCCCCCAAAGTCTAGGACGCATGCACGCAGCATGTCCTCAAGCACCTGTATCGTACGTTCTAACTGGCCATCGGTCTTAGGGTGGTATGCTGTGCTCAGAAGCACCTATGTACCCAGTGCCCTCTGAAAACTATGCTAGAAACGAGACGTAAAGTGGGCGTACCTATCAGAAACGATAGAACGAGGGACCCCAAGAAGACATATGATCTGTCAGATATACAGACTTCCGAGCTCGTCTTCCCCGAAGGTCTCCTTGATTGGAAAAAAGTAAGCTGCCTTCGTGAGTCTGTCCACAACAACGCACACGGCGTCATTGCCACGAGGTGACCTCAGCAATCCCGTCACGAAATCCATCGCGACATCATCCCATTTCCACTCTGGAATGGGTAACTGCTGTAACAGCCCAGCTGGTCTATGATGCTCTGCCTTTACCTGCTGACTGGTGGAACATCTCATAACAAAACCAGCTATTTCTCTCTTCATACTCGGCCACCAGTACTGACTCCTCAAGTCACATTACATCTTGTTAACCCCGGGATGAACTGCCCAAGCTGAAGCATGAAACTCCTGCATCATCTCCATGCATATATCCCCTGGAACCCATACGCGTCCATGGAAATGCAGAACCACATCATCACCTATCGTCCACCCAGGAGAAGGGTCCCCACTTGCCACTGACTCCCATAGAACTAGGCCTTCTAAATCCGATAGCTGTCTCATCCTCACTCTGTCCAGGAGGGTAGAAGTCACAGCTAAGGAGGAAACATAAGTCTGCCTCTGACTGTTGTGTACCTCCAGATGTATCTCAGAGAACAAGGCCATGAGCTCCCACTCACCACTGGCCTCCTGCACCGCCTGTATCTGAGTCTTCCTGCTCAATGCATCAGCTACTGCATTACCCATACCAGGTGTATAGGAAAGATCAAAATCGAAGGACTATAAGTACTCGACCCATATCCTCTGCCTCAGGTTCAGGTAATGCTGATTAAAGATATACTTGAGGCTTCTGTGGTCGATGAAAACCACAAAATGCTCTCCCAATAGATAATGTATCCAACAGCGCAACACATGCACAACTGTAGCCAACTCGAGATCATGCGTCGGGTAATTATGCTCATGTGGCCTCAACTGCCGAGACCCGTACGCAACAAATCGGTCACCCTTCATCAAAACTACTCCCAGCCCAATCCCTGATGCATCATAGTAAACTGTATAGCTCTTCCCCTGCTCTGGGAGTATCAGGACCGGTGCTAATGTCAACCTTCCCGTTAGGTCCTGAAAATCTGTCTCGTAAGCTTCTGAGCAAACAAACTTCACACCCTTCTTAGTTAGACCTGTCAACGGTGCTTCTAAGCGGGAGAAGTCCTATATGAAGCATCTGTAATAACTATCCAACCCTAAGAAACTCCATATTTCATACATGTTCTTAGGTTTCTCCTAGGAAACTACTGCTCTTACCTTCTCCGGGTCCACTGCAACTGCTGCCTCTGAGATGATATGACCTAGGAAGTGAATCTGGTCCATCCAAAAGTGGCACTTTGAGAGAATAGAATATAGATGATTCTCTCTCAGTGTACTCAATACAACCTCAAGATGGGTGTCATGGTCGTGTCGAGTGTGAGAGTACACCAAGACGTCATCCAAAAATACAACCACAAAAGAATCAAGATACGGATGAAACACACGATTCATCAGAGCCATGAAAACCGACGAGGCATTCGTGAGTCCGAACAACATAACCAAGTACTCGTACAGACCATATCTACTTCGAAAAGCTGTAAGCGGTATATCTGATGGTCTCACGCGCAACTAATGATATCCAGATCTCAATTTAATCTTCGAGAACACTCGGGCTCCAAGAAGCTGATCAAAAAGATCATCAATCCTAGGAAAGGGATATCGGTTCTTAACCGTCAACTGGTTCATATTTCGATAATCCATGAAAAGTCTTAGGGTACCATCCGCCTTCTTTGCAAAAAGGACCAGAGAACCCCAAGGAGAAGTACTGGGTCAGATAAATCCCTTTTCCTGTAACTCCTCTAACTACCTCTTGATCTTCTACAACTCAGGTTTAGCAATCCTATAAGGAGGAATGGACACCGGTGCTGCTTCTGGCATAAGCTCGATAGAGAAATCCACCTCTCGCACTGGAGGTAGACCTGAAAAGTCGTCCGGGAAGACATCCATGAAATGATCAAAAACTGGAGGGAAATTCGTCTAACAAGTCCCCTAATCATCCAGATATAAGCTCGCTATCTGGGCTGTGACTCCACCTCTCCCATGATGCTCTAGTCCAGCTCGACTCACCTGAACATCCCACTCGCCCTTGTATAGAAACTCTCCGCCCTCTGGTGACGTGAAACTCACCCTGCGGCGATAGCAGTCTACAAAGGCTCTAAAGGGAACCAACCAGTACATCCCGATAATGACATCATAGCTCGTCATCTCCAAGGCATAGAGGTCCCAAAGGAAGTGACACCCTCCAACATCAAGGGGAAATTCCTTACACTGACGCACACCAGCCATCCTAGTACCCAATGGAGTTTCTAGCGTCATGATATCGGAAGAAGAAGAAACACCGAGCCCAAGGCTCTCCACAACGGGTACAGATATGAAACTATGTGTAGCACCCGTATCAAAAATAATGAAGATAAGACATTAGTTACTAAAATAGTACCTATGACTGTAGAAGGTCCGGGATCCAGCTCGTGCTAGGTCTGCTGCACTGTATATGCCTGCCCAGTGCCGCGGCCCTACGACACAGCCTGGCTACCCTGAGCTGTACCACCCTGCTGCCTCTGCGATCCTGGTGTCTGGATACCACGACCACGACCACCATCTCGTCCTGCACACCCTGACATATTCCAGTTCCCCGACTGGTAAGAAGCCACTGGTCCTGCTCCCGCACACGGAGTCTGCACAGAACCCCTCTCACTAGCCACTGGTGGAAACGCCCTACAAAAGCACTACAGATGACCCAACTTGCCGCAAGCTCGACACTCCACTCGATCTCATGGACACTATGGACTCTTATGTTCCTCTCTTCCTCACTCGTTTCACCTGATCAGGCCACCTGAAGACGCTACATGGCTGGTACTGCCACCCTGAGAGAAGTCCATCTGTCTCTTCCTCTTGCCAATAGGAATAGTACCAGTGACTGGTGCTGAACCTCCCTGGCCCACACCACTTGATTCCCGCAGGTTCCTCTTAGTAATCAGCGCCTGGTTCACAATAGTGTGTACCAAAGACAACCTGAAAACATTCACCAGAGCTCGTATGTCATAACGAAGACCATCCTCAAAACGTCTGGCTCTCAGCGTCTCATCACCCACCAGCACGAGTGAAAAACGCCGAATCTCCGTAAAACGAGCAGAATAGTCCATCACCAACATAGTGCCCTGCTGCAGATTCATGAACTCTCGAGCTCTATCGGCCCTCAACGTCTCGGGAAAGAAGAAGTCATAGAAGACTGCCTGAAAATCTTCCCATGCCATGTTTCTGTGATGTTCTAATTGGGTGGTAACATCCCACCACCTCTTGGCAGAATCACGTAGCATGTAAGTCGCGAGCTTGACCGTCCACTCTGGAGGCGTCTCAAGATGCTCGAAAATAGTCTGCATCGATCCTAGCCAAGACTCCGTAGCTTGTGGTCCGCCATCCTCTGAAAACTTAGGCGGATGGTGCTACTGAAAGATACGTTTCAGCTCAGCCATCGATGTGGCAGCCTGCGGTGCTCCCTGAAAGGTCTGCATGAACCGCATAAAGCCTTAACGGAACTGCGTCTCCGTGCCTGTATCTGGTATAGCAGCTAGCGCCACATCTGGCTCTGCTGGAGGACTAATTGGTAGCCCATGTCCCACCATCTCTGGAGTGTAATCTTCACCGCTCTCCTGGTGAACGACTCGCAGTCGTCTAGGCGGCATGACACTACATGGTCAAAATCACACCTCATATTCAAGATTATTATGACCGAAAAGCGAAGGAACCACAAAGAAAACAAGAGGAAGAAGGCATTCAAAAATTTCAAAACAAGACTACATGACGTGTACACTAACTACACGACTTGTACTTGACTTCTCTTCCCCTGCCCGGGTCCTTACACACGGCTAAGCCACACGACTTCCGTCGAACAAAAACTAAACGACGTGTATAATATCTACACGGTGTGTACGATGCTATTTTCCAACTGCCCGTGTCGTCTGTGACACGACCGACCACTCAGCATGACACTACATGGCGTGTTACACCCGTACACGGCGCGTACAACACCCCGTTTCCCAGCCACACGGCTAACTCCACACGGTCTGTCCTCAGACAAGACTACACGACGTGGACCATAGGTGCACGGCGTGTTCTGGGAGAGGTGACACCGGCCTGTGTTGTTAGTTGCACGGCCGAGTCCCCAGGTCACACTATACGACGTGTCCACCATTGACACGACGTGTTCTGTCAAGGAGTTCACCGACCCGTGTTGTTAGTTACACGACCGGACTCCGGGTCAACACTACACGGCGTGTACTCAAGCTACACAATGTGTTTTACCCAAGCCTTTCCCTACCCCATGTCGCCACCCACACGGTTTATGACACATGAAGAGACTACACGGCGTGTACTTAGGGTACACGGCGTGTACTCAAAAAGTTTATTTTTCTTCCCAAATAGAAGAACATACACGACGTGTATAAAAATACTACACGGCGTGTATACTGGGTTTCCGGACAGTATGCCTCAGAAACTTCTCTGGAACCCATAAAATACCGTAAAAAAACACCTAAGTGTCAAATTTTGACCCGTGAGGGCCCATACTCCCCACGGATCAATGTTTGACATCTTATATGTGTTATAACCAATAAAAAATCAATGATCCACCAAATTCCGGTCAATGGGGGCCCATACTCCCCAAAAACCAAAGTTGCGTCCATTCTATAAACAAGCTCACACAAAGAATACCCAACCACAGAGCAGGTATTTATCAATCATCTATCACAACAGCATGATTTTCTAGCACAACAACTATCACAACAACATGCGAATTCTAATGCACCTACATGGCATGGAAACTATGCATGACATGTGATATCTAGAATGTGCCTATATGATGCATGAGATGGAATACCCTCATCTCATCGAGTTGCAACTAAATAGAACCCATAGATAAATTCTAAACAACACAATATCAAAGTGCGTCACCCAACGGTGAAATCAAATCAACTGTCAAATTTGCAAGATCAAAATAATTTCAAAATATGAGGTAGACTGGCTTTTACCTGTACACGGGTTAACTACGCCCGGGCACAACTTATTACCAACTACCGTTCGTCCTATCCCTGACTACGGCTCCAAATAGTAAGTCAAAGAAAAGAACCCCTCTGATACCACTTTGTAACGTCCCGGGTCTGGGTTCCATGCAACGGGAGCCCCGAGCCCGGTTCGCCACGTGACCTCAAGCGCATTTCCCCAAACTCCATAGGCTGCCGACTAGAAGTGAGGGCCCAGGTCTAATAGTGGGGAAACTATGCCCTCATTTTTCAAAGTGTAGTGCTGCGGAATGGAAATAAAACATACAACAAATAGAAGAAGTAGTAAACCATACACAAATTAAATAAACAACAGTAGTGGATATAACCATTAGTATATAAAACATGATGCTACATGTCTCAATTTCTTAGAAAACAGCCAGAATATGTTATACATCAATACAGTACAATAAAATCCGGAGTACAACAAAACAAAGAAAAACAACTAGCAGCGGCATCGCGAGCCTAGGCTCGGTCCCATGCCCTCATACTCCTCAGCAGCAGTCAAGTACCCATATAGGGACTCTTTCCCCTATCCATACCTGCAGAAATGTAATCTGTTTGGGCCGAAAAGCATAACCCAAACAGGGTGTGAGAAATATATCTCAGTAGGAACCCACCAAAGGCCCATGCCCAACTGCGTGTAAACATGCAACAATAGTGTGCACTAGTAAAATGCAATAAAGTAAGCAATACTCAAAAGTAACTGACTACCAATTATATTGAAATTTTATTATTCATTTAATCATTTAAGAAAAACACCACAATGAATTTCTAAGTAAGCAGTCAACATCCTTAGACAACAAAAATCTCACCCTCAGGTAAAATAGTAAACCACGCCCTCAGGCTTTCCCTCAGGCTATACAGAATCCAACCTGCAGGAATTGTCCTCAGGCATAACAGAAATTTCCCTCAGGCATAGGAAGTGTCGCCCTCAGGCACAGAAGTCAAGTCCTCAGGCATGAAAGGTTGCCCTCAGGAGAAATAACTACAGCCCTCAGGCTAAATAGTGCAATGCCCACAGGCTAATCACAATAATTACCTCAGGTTAAACAGGTAACCGGGTCGTTCCCAACATGTCAAAAGTAGTAAACAAGCAATTCCTCTCAAGGCCATTCTATGATTACTACTTTAAAGGCATACCCTCGGGTATCCTGGCCAAATGGCTAAACAGTGAAACACACCCCTGGGGTGGTTCCGGATCCAAGCAATGATCCCAACCAGAATTTTATTATCACAATTTAATCACCTATGCAGTTCTAGGCATTAAATATAGCAACAGACTCAGCCACAATACACCCCAACATGGGTTCGTGGCACGAAAACGCACAAAAAAAGAACAATAGTTGGAAATTTACACCAAGCCACCTACCTTATACACCAACGAACGTTATACCCGAACGCCGACTACCGAAACGCCCAAGAACAGCGTAGATCTGACGAATAACAAAACCCATTCAAATGTAAATAACTTTCCCTTGGGAAAGAATTGGTAAGAATGGTACTAGGAGAGGATAGGGCTTACCCGTGCGGTTCCAACGAGATCGTCCGAAGCCAAATCAGATTCTAGACGAACACTTAGCGGATCGTCAAAGGTCCGACCATCCTCCTTGGCTCCAAAACGGCTCAAATAACTCCTCTGCCAAATGAGGAGGCTACTGCCTATTTTAAGCTGAAAAAACAAAGTACACGGCATGTACTTCTGATTACACAGTGTGTACTTCTTTCATTTAACTGTTACTCTGGCGGCACCACCACACTGTTCATCCATCGACATGAGTACACGACATGTACTCCCGAGTACACAGAGTGTACTATCACCCAGCTGGCAGCTGCTCCACCGCCTTACTATTTATGCATGCCGACTGACTACACGGCGTGTAAAGTACCACTACATGGTGTGTAGTCAGTTCCCTCACCCCTCGTCGCCGACAAGGCTACATGCCCCGTGTACCCATTCCACACGGCCAAAAGTACACGGCGTGTGGAAAAGTACATGGCGTGTAGTTCCAAAATTTAGGATTTTTCCCCATTTTCCATATTTTCTCAAAAACATTTAATTAAAAGGAAAAAGAAGAAGCCTAAACCTAAAAAATAAGAACCAGGTTCTTACAAGTTAGTATATTTTGGTTTCTTATGTAACTTAAGAAATAGTTTAAACAATTATTTATTATATATTTTGGAGTTGTAGGAAGTGACCACCTATTTTTAATGTTGGAATTTTGTGTCTTTTTTGACCCAATATTTTCACTCTATGTTTTTCTTTTCATAATAAATTTAGTTTCATAGGTTTCATTCCCAAACCCTTGTCTGATCCGTTTGAAGTATTATCCAAGATTTCAAGTTTTGATAGAGGAAAAAATCTAAATACTTGGTGACATCACCTCTTGATGGATTTTCTCAAAGGGGTTAAATTGTAGTAAGTATAATCATCATATTAGAATATTACAGGACCAAATTCTATAAATACACCCAAAAAATTAGGTTTACCATGTAAAAGATAATGAGTTTTTAGTTATATATCGACTCTAGTGCAAGTGTGAGTCTATTAGAGTTGGATCCCAAGAGACAACTGAATTTATACTTTCAATTATTAGAATATTTGTAAATATATTATCTGAGTATGATTATTCTTCTACATTTCATTAATGTGATAATGTATTTAGAGTGTTTTCTGCATCAAATAGTTACAGTAGTTCCCTAATATATTGCGAAAATTAAGATTCTATGATAAGATTATTAAACATATATACTATGGTCTAGATTATATATATCTGGCATGACACAAAAGATATTTTAAAATTAGGTGTTGGTGGCTCATAAGACATTAAGACTTCTTATCATAAATTTTGTATTTGGTAATCCCCAAGAGAGGTGGTTATGAAGACATACCTTCCAATATGAATTCCACATGTTATATATCTCATTGAATATTCCATATGCATATGTGTTCATTGGTCCTTAGACTTGGGATTATTGTTAATGTATATCCTAAATAATGTACTTTGATGTATAGAAAAAATCATGATGGCATATGCCTGCGGCATGGTAGCATACATTGGATGCATTATAAGTTTTACAACATTAATTTAATAAGTCAAGAATGTATTTTCGCTTCCAAGTTATTGGATGATGATATACCCAAACCTTTTATTGAGATGGAACAATCTAATTAAATCCATAGTCATGGTAGTTCATTGATGGGTTCATTTCAGAAAGATAAATAAAGTTAAATAAATTATATAAGATGATGAAATATGTTTTCATCATTCTTCTTGTAATATTATGATAAAGGGATTATATTAAACAATAGAGTTCATAGGAGTTTGTTATTATAAGGACACAAGTTTTTTTGGACTGTAATTTTGAGCATGAATTTGGATTTTTTTCTCTCAGATTCTTGTAAGGGGAAAATGGTAATTTAACTTAGAAGATGACTTTGGATAATTTTTTTGACCACTCAGTTGGCCTTGTAATAGGATCTTTATGCCAGGACTAAAGTTTTATAGAATTATGAGTCATCCTAATTTTAGTGAAATAATCATTATTTAATATTCAACTAATTAAATATTAGTTAATGTGTGTTGGTTTGTTTGCTATATCTTTTTAAAGGAGTGTTGGATTGAGATTACATCTTTATCTTTGAGTATGGAATGAGGATTTTTTCTAAGGTGGAGTATAAACCTAGGTTGGGCACTGGGGCCGGGCTGAGCCCCCTTTTCTTATTCTTTCCCTTTTCTTCTTCTCGTTTCTCTTTTCTTTTATTCCCCCTAGCTTCTCATGTACGCCCCTTTGGGGTCTAATTCACCATGTGTAACAACCCAAAATTCTATGAATTAGATTTCCCTTCCTTTGTTTATTTCAAATAGTATAGATCACACAAAATCACTTATAGAACATAATAAAACTTTATAAATGAATAATGAATTAAATAAGAGGTATTTCTAGAAGTTAAGGAACCTATACTGATGAAATAGTAACTTAACTTTAAGAATAGTAATATGACCCTTAAGAATATTAAATCAAGATAATGAATAGTAACCTAACTTATGAATGTATAAATAAATTGTACACATCTTATAAATGAAGGAATGATATAATTATATCATAGTATAAGTGAATATTTAAAAAATTAATATTTAAGTGTTGGAATTTTTGTTAGTAATAAATGTTCAATGATAATTTTATACTTAATAAAATGATTTAAAAGAAAATACATTTTCATAAAATGTACTCATAAATAAATATATATTTTTCTTATGATTGTAGGATAATTTTATGAGACCTTAGTTAAATTTCCAAAGTATTATAAAATCAATTTTAATTTTAAAAACAATATTTTTCGAGTAAATGATTATTTTAATTAAAAATTAAATTTCTCATATTTATAAAATTATTTTTATAAAATTGATTTTAGTTTTTAATTATACGCATTAGAAAAAGGTTAGGGTGAATTTTTCATATTTTTATAAAATACTTGAATTTTTGGTGAATAATAAGATACAATAATTTATGATAAATTCTAAATACATGATTTATTAAGTCATAGATGATGTAGTCACACTTGGTTAAAAAATAACATTCACTTATTACTGTATTTAGTCCCAAAAATCAATACTATTTCTTGTCTTGAGAAAAATAATAAAATAATGAATAAAATAATGAGAAATCACCCCTCTCCTCCCTATAAATACCAACCCTCACCCCTTCTTCTCCTCAAACATCTAAGCCTTGAAGAATGTCTAAATGTTTCTCAAATACTTTTTCCTAGTCTCTCACCCACATCCAATAGCTCTTGGTCTTTCCAAAAGACCAAAACCACTTTCCCTAAGGAGGTTCTCAAGGAGGATAATTCAAGAGGTAAACCCACTTCCATTTTATTTTAATTTCATTTCAATTTATTTTCTTTTTCTATCCTCTCATTGACTACTTTGTACAAATGATAATGATAACACTGATATCATCTATATTCTATAATGATGTCATGTTAATAGAATATCCATCATCAATCCCCTTACTCTCTATCTTTTATTTTAAAAATGAAATAATCATTCAGGAGGTGACGATTTACAACATTTGTGAATGAAGAACTTTCATTCTTTAATTTATCCTTCATGGATGGTAATGAAACCATTTTTATGGTTAAAACAAACTATAATATATTTATTAAAATGTTTCTTATGTTTTGGAAGTAACACATTTACATAATACAAAATGATAAAACAAAATGAGTTTGTTATGATCAATAACTGCCATAATAATGTAAACGATTATCACTAAATGTATTATCTAATGATTCATACTCATACCACATAACCAAATGATATATATAACCACTAAAATTCTGTATGTTCATTAATATCATATAAATTCAATTTTGGAAAATTATATCCATTCCACATGAACTTCCATACACATATACATGTATACTGATCATGACAACCAAGGAAACAAATCCTCCCAAGAAATAAAATTTTAATAAATGGGCCCTGATGACAGCACAAACACCTCTCCTTAACATGGACGTCGGGTCTTGTCTTGCCAGATACCACCAGTTGCCCCGCAGACATGTGGTCCCCACCTTGGGGCCCATCCACATGCCCGAACGGGTCATCTGACTAATGAAATCCCCCATATGCCAACACATGTCCTTTCCGACATGCTTTGTCCTCACTCACACACCCCTTGGGAAACTTCCCAGAAGGTCACCCATCTTGATCACTACTCCAATCCAAGCATGCCTAACTGTGGAGTTCTAATCAGATAAGCTCCTAGAAAGGAAGGTGCACCTTATTGACATGAGTCATATCATTTAGTCACTTAACCATTTATCATTCATGTGTTTTACATTCACCCCCTTTAGAGCACCACAACCTCGTTATGGTCCCTACATCTCAACACAGGCAGGGCATTGCACTTAAGGTTGGGTACCACCTTTGTTACCAAATGTAACAACTAGGCCCTGTTGACTGCACAAACACCCCGCCTTAACATGGACATCGGGTCCTGTTTTTCTAGGTACCACAAGTTTCCTCGCCGACTCGTGGTCCCCACTCTGGGGCCCACCCACATGCTTGAACGAGTTATCTGACTAATGACAGTCCTCACAGGCCAACCCATGTCCTTTCTAGGGTTCTTTTTCCTCACTCACACACACCCTGGGAAACTTCCCAGAAGGTCACCCATCCTAATCACTACTCCAAGCCAAGCACGCTTAATTGTGGAGTTCTAAACCCAGGCAGTGCACTGCACTTAAGGCTGGCTACCACCTTTGATACAAAATGTAACAAATGGGCCCTACTGATAGCACAAACACCCCGCGTTAACAAGGCCATCGAGTCCAGTCCCATCAGTTACCACCAATTGCCCTGCAGACACATGGTCCCCACCCTGGGGCCCACCCACATGCCTGAATGAGTCATTTGACTAATGACAGTCCCCATATACCAACACACGTCCTTTACACTGTGGTTGTTCCTCACTCAAACCCACCCTAAGGCCTGCCCACATGCCCAAATGGGTTATCTGACTAATTGCAGTCCCCACATGCCAACACATGTCTTTTCCAGTGTTCATTTTCCTCACTCAGACACACCCTAGGAAGCTTCCCAGAAGGTCACCCATCCTGATCACTACTATAAGCCAATCAATCTTAACTTTGGAGTTCTAAACCTAGGTCACCCATCCCGATCACTACTCCAATCCAAGCACACTTAACTGCGAAGTACTAAACCCAAGTGGTGTGATGCACTTAAGGCTGGGTACCACATTAGATACCAAATGTAACAATTGGGCCTTGATGACTGCACAAACACCCCGCCTTAATATGATTGTTGGGTCCTATCTCGCCTGGTACCACCAGTTGCCCCGCAGACACATGGTCCCCACCCTAGGCCCACCCACGTGCTCGAACGGGTCATCTGACTAATGATATTCCCCATAGGCCAACACATATTCTTTCCGAGGTGCTTTGTCCCCACTCACACACACCATGGGAAACTTTCTAGAAGGTCACCAATCCTGATCACTACTCCAAGCCAAACACACTTAAATGTAAAATTTTAATCAGATAGGCTCCTAAAAATGAAGGTGCACCTTATTGACATTAGTCATATCATTTAGTAATTTAACCATTTATCATTTGGGGGTGTTACATTCACCCCCATTCTCAGAAGGTCACCCATCCTGATAACTACTCCAAGCTAAGCACACTTAACTGTGGATTTATAATTAGATAGGTTCCCAAAAGGAAAGGTGCACCTTGTTGACATGAGTCATATCATTTAATAATTTAACAATTTATCATTCAGGAGTGTAACATTCACCCCCTTTAGAGAACAACATACTCTTTGTGGGCCCTACATCTCAACCCAGGCAGTGTGCTGCACTTAAGGCTGTGTACCACCTTTGATACAAAATGTAACAACTGGGACCTGCTGATAGCACAAACACCCCACTTTAAGATGGACGTCAGGTCCTGTCCCTCCAGGTACCACTAGTTTCCCCACAAAATCATGGTTGTCACTCACACACACCATGAGAAACTTCCCAAAAGGTTACCCATCCTGATCACTACTCCAAGAAAAGCACACATAGCTATGTATTTTTAATTAGATAGGCTTCTGAAAAGAAGGTGAACCTTGTTTACATGGGTTGTATCATTTATTCATTTAACCATTTATCATTCGGGGGTGTTACATTCACCACCTTCCCATAAGGTCACTCATCCTGATCACTACTCTAAGCCAAACATGCTTAACTGTGGAGTTCTAATCAAATAGGCTCCCAAAAAAGAAGGTGCACCTTGTTGATATGAGTTGTATCATTTAGTCATTTAACCATTTATCATTCGAGGGTGTTACATTCACCGCACTTTAGAGCACAAAGTACTCATTGTGGGCCCTATATCTCAACCCAGGTAGTGCACTGCACTTAAGGCTAAGTACCACATTTGATACCAAATGTAACAACTGTGACATGCTGACAGCACAAACACCCCACCTTAACATGGAAGTCAGGTCTTGTACCACTAGGTAGCACCAGTTTCCCCACAGACACATGGCCCCCACCTTGGGGCCCACCCATATGCCTGAATGGGTCATCTGACTAATGACAGTCCCCACATACCAACACATGTCCTTTCTAGTATGCTTTTCCTCACTCACACGCACCCTAGGAAACTTTCCATAAGGTCACCCATCCTGATCACTACTTCAATTAAAGAATGCTTAACTGTGTATTTCTAATCAGATAGGCTCTCAAAAAGGAAGGTGCACCTTGTTGACACGAGTTGTATCATTTAGTCATTTAACCCCTTATCATTTGGGGGTGTTACAAAAATTGTATCTTATAACTCATCAAAAAGGCCATAAAAAAACTTAATAAAATGATACAAAATAAAATAGATTTATATATGGTTATAAATTAATTAATTAATGTATTTAATTTTATTATCCATGATGTTAAGGTCAAGTGAAGAACACATTCAAAAATAAGGTAAGAGTTTTCTTCCTGAACCTTCATTTTCATTCAGGCTATGATTTCTTCCTCTATACACCAATATGATTCTTCATTATGATTATATAATTCTTATAAATTATGTGTATAAATTCTAACCTCATATATCCATATCATTTCATCTTTAATTTATGAGATTTACATATTTTACCAGGTTCTTTACTCAATTCTTTTCGATAAGCATGTCCGATTAAAGGGGACGTATCGATTTCTTACCCATTTTAAAGTACCAACCACAATCTATTTTAAGAGACCATTATTTTTATAAAATAATTACTTTTTTCATGAAAAAATATTTTTTTCATTACTATTTTTATACAAACAATCATGAAAAATAAAAATGATTTTTTTCAAACAATTCTTCTTTACAAAGTAAAAGGGTATTTCTATCAAGAATTCATCAATGATTTTATTAGAGTATTTTCATATGTTTCAACACCTATAATGAATTTTATGTTTTATTGAGTTTTATCTCTTATTTTTATCATCCACCATATTTTATTAAACAGTTTAAGATTAGTTTGGATATGGATGAGCTATCTTGACACTATTCACCATACTACTCAGAATGGTTAGTGATTATATTTTAAGTTTGGGGAAATTTATTTATATGTCATATGTATATGTTTTTTATGTTATCCCCATTCATATGAGGAATGAATTAGACTTATTAAGTGATGGGTAGGGCTCACTATATCCCCTCGATGCATCGGTAGGTCTCATGCAACAAACTAGCCTGGGTTTTTACCCAATATGTATAGTGTCTTGGCTAAGGTCTTAAAGGTATGATTATGATATCTGACACTATTAATTCCCTCATTATAAAACTAGTAATTGATAGTTTGTGTGATTATTATACTAGTATAATATCCATGGTTATGTTTTATTATGACATTATTTATTCAGCTTTTATTCCTACCATATTATGCTCAAGATTTAGTTTTAATAGAATGTGTTCTTTAATTATTCATTTTGTTTAATTATTTATGATTCTACTATATTAATTACCATTAAAAATCATCTAATATCACACCCTTATTATGTTTTATTTTTTTCCTAGGATTCAAAGATGAATAATATGAATGACTTTGAAGGATAATATAAGAGTTAGGATGTTTCTAATGTAATTTCTATATTATATTTCTTTTAAAGTTGTAATAAGTAATTTATATATATATATTCTGGATTACAAAATAGTAAACTAATTGGTCCTTAGGGATATGAATTCCTTGTAATAATACCAATGTAAGAAAGTAAGACACCGGCTCTGGGATACTAGGGTTGGGGTCATACAATTGATATCAGAGAAAGTTTAGTAGAAACCTCGGAAACTAGATTTATAAAATGTAGATTAGTGAGAAAAACCCACTAGTGCAGCAAACGTTTTTAACATCAATATTTTTTACATCGGTTATATACAACCAATGTGATAATATGTGATACATGGTTTTTTATGTCTATTATTTTATAACCGACGTAAAAAATGCGGAGAGTGAATTTTTAACGTCGGTTATTTTAATAACCAACGTTAAAAATCGCGCGCGTTCATTTTTTACGTCGGTTATAAATTAACTGATGTAAAAAATCAAAGTGCGGTGTTTTTTACATCGGTTATCAAATAAAAAATGTAAAAAACAAGGTATCTATGAATTATTTACGTCGGTTATAAAATGACCGATGTAAAAAAAGTGGCATTTGAGGCCTTTTTGACGTCAGTTATTTGATAACCGATGTAACAACCCAACCCGAAGAATTTGTTATGTCGGTTATATTATAACCGATGTAAAAAACTTTGATTTATGATATATTTTTTACGTCGGTTATTCTATAACCGACATAAAAAACCAAAATGTGGATTTTTTTACGTCGGTTATAAAATAACCAACTTAAAAAAAGCAGTATCTGATACATTTATAAAGTCGATTATTATAATAACCGATGTTATAAATGTAATAAAAACAGTTTATAACATTGGTTATTAAATAACCGACGTTATAAAACTTTTAAAAAATTAACACGCCCAGTGGATTTTCATTTACGATTTTTCAATCGACAGTCCGACGACTCATCTCTCTCACGAAGAAAACCCTAATCGACTAGTCGATCTCGTTGCGTTAAACTCATTTTCCATCATCTTTTATCATCTTTACTCTCCTCGGATCTATCATCTCAACTCGCAACACTCAGGTAATCCTTCCACGACTTTATTTCGTTCGTTTTTTCCCAGATAGTCTATATTTACGTTTTGTGATTTTTTTGTTCAAACTAGGTAAGATTATTCAATTTAGAACCCTCTTACCTTGTTTTGCCATCATCATCTTGTTTATTATCCCCAGATCTATTAGATCAACTCACAATATTCACGTAAACCTCACCTACTTCTATTTCGTTTGTTTTTGTTTCTCGAATGCCCGACATTGATGAAATTTTTTGTTTTCATTGACAACTAATGATCTCATTCACCTATATTACTACAATTTATATGTAAACCATTGTGATACACCCATTCCGTATACTAGTGTGATTTATTTTATAAGTATATATGGTTTTTCATGGTGGAATGTTTGTTTTGGATCCTTGGTTGTTTCTATTTTGGGTATCAATTTTTTTTGTTCCATAATCTATTTACGTCGCTTATTTTCGTAGACTATTATAAGTCTTCATATGATATTAAAACCTGATTCATTAAACAATAGAGCATTTTAGACTAGTAGGATATACAATTCATGGTTCTCATTTTGAATAATGACATGATACCAAAACTAGTATCTTGAGGTTAAAATCCCTAGATATGCCAAAACTAGTAGTTTGAGGTTAAAATCCCATGGTTCTGGGGCGCTGTCAAGAGAGTTGGTGGCTGTCCAGGGGGTTGGGGGCTGTCTGGGGTGTCCATGAAGGTGGTGGTGGGGGGGGGGGGGGGGGCAGTCCAGGGGGGTGTGTGTGGGGGCGGGGGCAGTCCAGGGGGGTGTGTGTGGGGGCGGGGTGGGGGGGGGGGGGGGTGGGGGGTGTCGAAGGGGGTGGGGGGGATATCCAAGGGGGTGGGTGGGTGGGTGGGGGGGGCTGTCCAAGGGGATGGGGTCCTGTTCAGAGGTTTTGTGGGGTTGTCCGGGGGGGTGGGGGGATGTCCAGAGGGTTGGGGGGTGTCCAGGTGGGTGTCCAAGGGGGTAGGGGTGGAGGGTGGTGTCCAGTAGGGGTGGGGGTGCTATCTAGAGGGGTGGGGGGCTGTCCAGGGGGTGGGGGGGTTGTCCAGAGGGTTGAGGGGTGTCCAGGGGGGTGTCCAAGGGGGTAGGGTGTGGGGGGGGGGTGTCCAAGATGGGTGGGGGGGTGCTGTCTAGAGGGGTGGGGGCTGTCCAGGGGGTGGGGGGACGTCCAGAGGGTTGGGGGGTGTCCAGGGGGGTGTTCAAGGGGGTGGGTGGGTGGGTGGGGGGGGGGGGGCTGTCCAAGGGGGCGGGGGCCTATCTAGAGGGTTTGGGGTGTTTTCTGGGGGGTGGGGGGCTGTCCAGAGGGTTGAAGGGTGTCCAGGGGGTGTCCAAGGGGGTAGGGGGTGGGGGTGGTGTCTAGGAGGGGTGGGAGGTGTTATCTAGAGGGGTGGGGGGTGTATAGGGGGGGTGTCCAAGGGGGTAGGGGGTGGGGGGTGGTGTCCAGGAGGGGTGGGGGTGCTGTCTAGAGGGGTGGGGGGATGTACAGGGGGTGGGGGGGCTGTCCATAGGGTTGGGGGGTGTCCAAGGGGGTGGGTGGGAGGGGGTGTCCTAGGGGGTGGGGGCCTGTCTAGAGGTTTGGGGGGTGTTTTGGGGGTGGGGGGGGGGGGGGTTGTCCAGAGGGTTGTGGGGTGTCCAGGGGGGTGTCCAAGGGGGTCGGGGGTGGGGTCCAGGAGGGGTGGGGGGCTTTCCAGAGGGTTGGGGGGTGTCCAAGGGGGTAGGGGTGGGGGTGGTGTCCAGGAGGGGTGGGGGGCTCTCAAAGGGTGTGGTGGTGTCCATAGGATGTCCAAGGGGGTGGGGGGTGGTGTCCAGGGGCTGGGGGGGGGGCTGTCCAAGGGGGTGGTGGTGTCCAGGGGGTGTCCAAGGGGGTGGGGGATAAGTGTCAGTTGGTATTGACTACTGCATCATAGTTTCTGAGATTAAGACATGATGATTGTGCCATGATTATTGGCTTTACATTGTGATTTTCTCCATCTGAGTTTTTATTTTAAATTTGATTTGATTCTTAGGTTTACTCCATTTTCTCTAATTCTCAATCAACCATTATAGGCCCCATGGTTTTCTTTGATTCAATGGAATTTAAAACTGTTATATCTAACTATATTTTGTTTTTAAAATAATATTCAAGCATATTTTTTTAAATACGCATAGATTTGTTTTATATTTCAAAAATTTTTTACATTCAAATTATGATTTTTTTCATATAAACATATATTTGACTTATCTTAAAAATATATATAATTTTGATATTTTTTATAGGTAATAATGAGTCGAATTTGGATTACGGCACATCGAATGAGAAATGAATATGAGGAAGGTGTTGATGACTTTTTTGAATTTGATAAACGAAATGTTCCAAGTTGTGACATTTTTTCTGTCCATGCCTGAAATGTTTGAATATGAAGAAGTTGAAAATTAGAGAGATAAAAGATCATCTGATTTGTCATGGTTTTAATCTGAGTTATAGCCCTTGGATTTGGCATGGTGAAACTGGACGGAATGTCACTGATGATGATGAATCACAAGATGGTAACTCTGATGGAATTGAAGAAATGATTCGCGATATTGTAGCAGAATAAATTGAGATAGAACCAATAGTTGCACATCTATATGGTGATGCTGAAAAACCATTATATCCTAGTTGTACAGATTTTATGGTTTTTTCGGTGGTGTTAATATTGATTAAATTGAAGGTGAAACATGGATGGAGTGACAGAAGTTTTACAGAGCTGCTACAATTGATGAAAGACATTCTTCCAAAAGATAACGATCTTCCAGATTCATATTATAAGGCCAAGAAAAAATTATGCCAGATGGGATAGGGATACAAGAAAATAAATGCCTGTCCGAATGACTGCATTATATATAGGAAGGAATATGAATTTCTGTCAGAGTTTCCTAAATGTGGGACATCACGGTATAAGGTGAAAGAAAAATCACAGGCTGATGTAGAGATTACAAAGATCCCTTCCAAGGTATTTTAGTATCTTCCTATAATTCATCATTTCAAATGTTTATTTACTAATTCACATGATGAAAAAAGGTTAAGATGGCATGCTGATGAGTGGGTATGTTATGGAAAAATACGTCATCTAGCTGCTTGTCCACAATGGAAGAAAATTGATGAGCAATATTCTACATTTGGAAATGAAATTAGAAATATTAGACTAGGGTTGTGCACAGATGGAATGAATCCATACCAAACCCTCAATAGAACACATAGTTCATGGCCTATTTTATTGGTAATTTACAACCTCTCTCCTGAAGTTTGTATGAATCCCAAATATGTCATGTTGAGTATAATGATATCTAGTCAAAAGAAACCCAACAATGATATTGATGTTTACTTGTCACCGCTGATTGATGATTTGAAACTGTTATGGGCTGATGGTATTAGGGTGTATGATTCTTATAAAATGGAATATTTTCAACTGCATACAGTGCTTCTGTTCACTATAGATGACTTACCATCATATGGAAATTTGTCTGGATATAGTGTTAAAGGGAATAAAGCATGTCCAATTTGCGAACAACAGACGTAATATTGTCAATTTCATCGTGGGAGGAAAATAGTGTACACGAGTCATCGAAAGTTTTTTGCCTATGGATCACCCTTATAGAAGAATAAATAAGGAATTCAATGGCTCACAAGAATTTGATACTGCTCCAAAACCTTTATCCCTGGATCTATATTTTGAGAGGGTGAAAAACCTTGATGTTACATTGGGAAAAACAAAAAAATCTGGTAATGATAGACATATTTGGAAGAAAAGGTCAATATTTTTTGAGCTACCATATTGGAGGTATCATGAAGTTAAACATAATATTGATGTCATGCATGTGGAGAAGAATATATACAATTGTTTGATTTGAACATTGTTAGATATTAAAGGAAAGACAAAAGATGGGTTGAATGCAAGATTAGACTTACTATCAATGGGAATACGTTTGGAGTTAGCTCTCACTCCTAAAGGAAGACGAACATTTCTTCCCCCAGCTTGTCATACATTATCGAAGAGGGATAAAATTAGCTTTTGTCAGTGTCTTCATGATATCAAAGTGCCTCAAGGTTATTCTTCAAATGTAAAAAATTTTGTCCCATTTAAGGACTTGAAGTTGATAGGTATGAAATCACATGATTGTCACATCATGATGCAAAAAATTCTACCAGTTGCATTGTGTGTAATATTGCCCATCCGTGTCAGAAAGACTATAATGAAGTTGTGTTATTTTTTCAATTCAATTTGTAATAAGGAGATTGATGTGAATGTTTTGAACATTTTGGAAAAGGATGCAATTTTTATACTTTGTCAATTGGGAATGTATTTTCATCCAACTTTTTTTGTTATAATGGTTCATTTAATGATTCATCTGGTTCGAGAAATAAAGGTTTTTGGACCTGTATATCTTCGTTGGATGTATCCTTTTGAAAGGTATATGAAAATATTAAAGGGGTATTTTAAGAATCCATATCGACCTGAAGCCTCCATTATTGAAAAGTATATTTCTGAGGAGGTATCAGAGTTTTGTACAAGATACTTGGATGCGGCACAACACATAGGTTTGCCTCCATCTCTCCATGAACGAGTTAATAATGATAGAAAGGGGATTCGTGGCTTGAAAGTCAAATCATTTTCAGCTGAATAGATGAAGAAGTTATAATCATACATCTTTAATAACATATCTGATGATCAACCGTATATCACATTGCATATTAATGAGTTGAAACAATGTCATCCAAAGAAGAAAGAAATGTGGATTTTGAATGAGCACAACAAAATTTTTTTTTCAAGGTTTAAAAAGACCTTTCTTGGTAGATTAGATGTATCAGATACATTAAAATGGATAGTGGGTGGTCCATATTTAAATGTGATAACATGGTCCGGTAATGAAATTAATGGCTATACATTTCATACGAAATCTCAGGACAACAGAAGTCCAGGTCAGAATAGTGGTGTATTGGTGTTTTCAGAGGCAATGCATTTTTTGAGTGCTAAGAACAAAAACCCAATTTTTGCATCAAGTGAATATTATGGAGTGATTGAAGACATATGGGAGGTTGGTTACTTTAAAATTAAAGTTCATATTTTTAACTATAAATGGTTTATCGGTAACAACAGTGTCTGACACGATGAATTTGGAATTACACTTGTTAATATGAATAGATTGGAAGACACAACTGATTCTTTGATAATGGCAACACATGCAAAACAAATTTTCTATGTAGTAGATCAATCAGATATGCAGTGAGTTGTTGTTTTACAAGGGAAAAACAATATTTTGGTGAGGATGAACTTGATGAAGATGCTGATTTATGTGAGATCCCTACTTCCATGGAAATATTAAAAGAACATAATGATGAGCATGTTGAGGACATGGTTTGTGCTATAAGGAACGATCACGATGAAGGAATTTGGGAAAACAATACATTTTTTACATTCCTAAAATTATAGGTAACATATGTTTATTTCTTGTTTACATTTATTTTTTTCATAAAATGTTAGATATTGTAAGTATTTTCTTTATTAAAACACATATTAAAACAAAATAAGTATAAGTTTTTGTTTTTTTTAAGTTTGTTGAGTTTACTTTATCATTTTTACCATTACATGAATTATATATCTATTATTTTTGTTTAGTGACAATTACTTTACCATGTTTACTAGGTTTACCATGTCTACCATCTTGACCCTCTTGACCATATTTACCATTTTTTAACATGCTTACCATATTAACAATGTTTACTATTACGTAACTTAGTACACTTTTCTATTTTCTGATTACAGTAGTATTAAAATATATAAATTTGTATATTTGTGAACTAATGTTTGTTTTTTTTATTTTAAGGATAATGACAGATCATTCAATTGATCAACCAAATGATTCTGGTGATGAGCATATTGGTCATACCTATGGGGAGGAACATTCACATGCTCCTCTTGATGTTCCCCAATCTTCCTCACGTGCTCCTATTACGACAAAGAGTTCAAAGGTTGGTAAACATGGGTGCACATGTTTTCCAAAATTAGCACTTTCCCGTACGCAGGATCAGAGGATACTCATTGAGTTTGATGATGATGATATTCCTAGAGGTCCAAATGCAAATGATTTTAAGAGTTTTGTATCAACTCAGGCTAAGAGAAAAGTAAGCATTCGGTATGATGACTGGAGAAGTGTGGATAAAGCGATAATCTCTCAGTTGTGGGAGACGATTTTGGAAAGATATTTTTCTATTTTTTGACTATTATTTAAATATTTCTAGTATATATAATATGTTTAACCTCTTCTTTATCAGATGAAATTTGATATTTCTGACACTAGAGGAGTCCGGAAGAAATGATTATCGTTGGATGCCAGGAGATGGAGGGATTTCAAATCAACCCTCTCATCTGATTTCATTTATGGTCAGAGGAGTCATGAAAATACATGTCGTATATATCCTTTTATAGATGAAGAAACATGGAGAAAACTTTCTGAAAGTATAAGAAAAGATACATTTTTGGTAAGGGAAATGTAAACTTTTATAAGCTTTCTTATATAAATGATATTATTAATGTTTTCTTAATGATTTATTATTCTTACTTTGCAACAAACAAGGAAAGACCATCAGGAGATCCAATATAAAAATGTATACCCTCATATTTTATCTCGGGGAGGGTATGCATTTTTGGAAGAACAAATGATGGAGGAAAAATTTCAACAACTAAGAGCTGAGTATTCAAGCTCTGGAGAGGTGGCCCCTCCATCCCATTCATCTAGATATGAAAAATGGAAGAGAGCTTGGATGGGAAAAAAGGGAAATATCTTTCGGAAGAATCGAGAATCGTGGCTGAGAGGATTGTAAGATATCTATTTTATTTATTTAAGTTAACTATTTTCTTCATATAATTTCAATCATTACAGAAATTTTAAATCAATTAATATAGGACTCTCTTAAGGATCAGAGTTCATAGGGGGTATTTACATCTACTGGGAGGCAAGATATTTTATATGTAGAATTGGGAAAGCCTGAACATCCTGGTCGTGTAAGAGGATATCCGACAGGTGTATCATTAAGAAAAGTGTTTCCACGTTCTTCAACTTCTAATGTTGAGGGGGTTTATAAAAAAATAGAATCATTGGAGGCTGAAGTTCATAATATTAATGCGACGATGGAGGAAAAGATTAGATCATCGGTACAGTCTATGTTTATAGACATGCAAAGACAATTTCAGACTGCAGCTCCGACTCCTCCACCTCCCCCTGCAGACCCCATTATTTATCCTCCACCTCTTCCAGTAGCTCCCACTCCACCACCTCAGCCTGCGGACCCCGGTTTTTATCCTACTCCTCCGCCGCATCTTCCTACTTATTGCGAGTTGTATGTTGATGATACTCAACATCATATAGTTTCATATGGGTTGGTATATTGTATATGAGATATAGTTCATCATCAACAATTATAGGTAGAGAATCAGAGGGTCCCTGTACAAGATATTATAGATAGATCATCTTGAGTACCATTACATACAGATGAGGTGACGACAGTTGGACATAGTATCGACCATTTTTTAATTTGGCCATCCAGACTTCTTCGACTCATTACCATAGAGGTATGAATGTTATATCTTTTATTTTATTTTTTTTATTAAAGTTGTTTTATCATTTTAAAACAAATATATTTTTCTATTTATTTTTACAGTAATACTTCAAAGGTAAAGAAATACTGTATAGACAACAACAAAGACAAATGGATATGACATCATATACAAATTCTAGTAGTCTTGAAATATTTTCAAGATATTCAAATTTGTTGGCGGGTCATTATGTGTTTCCTATAGAAGCTTATGTTTGTGTAAGTGCAATAACTGTGGGTATTATGAAAACTGATATCATGGAGCTTGTTACTGGAGATAAGTTGGGCATCAACGTGGTGCAATTTTTTTCCATGTAAGTCTTAACACCTTTCCCCTACATTATATTTATTAAAAATGTATACTTATGTCTGTTTTGTATTAGGTATATTTATAAAATTTTTGAGAGGAATGAGCTGAAAGATGTATATGGATTCATGGACCCGCAATTGATTTCCCCTGAAGCATGTGCATTGGATGAGGAAAAAAGAATGCTTTATATTGCTGAAAGACTTGAAAAGAATATAGTCACACAATGTTGGATGATGCATTCTTGTGAGAGGTATGAAACACATCTCTATTAATGAGTTCATTATCTTTTAACATAAAAAACCACTAACCTTAAATTTCTTTTTATCAGTGATCATTGGATGTTAGGGGTTTGTTTCCCAAGGGAGAAAACAGTTTATTGGATATGCTCTATCTATGTTGATGTGTGGGAAAGTTTTAAGAATATATTGGAAAAGTAAGTTTGAATTTCTCAATAGTTTTATATTTTATAATGAATTTTAAATTTTCCCCATTCGTATTATTTTCTAATAGGGCATGGGTCTACTTTTGAAAAAACACAAAGAAAAGGAGTGCAAAGATCAAATATGTAAGTGCGAAGGTAAATATCCATTTATAATTTGTACTTTTTTGATTTATTAAATAAAAATAAAATATTGAATTTACACTCATTCAAACAGAATTTTCATGAACAACAAGGCATCATCGAATGCAGATATTATATGTTAAGATTTACATATGAAATAATAACAACTGGGACAGTTGTGAATTTTAATATGGTAAGATTTACTCTTGAACTTTGCCATAATATTTCAATTTTATTTATTTATTATACACATTAACTAATATCCTTTTCATTTGTAGCTTTTTGATGACCCTCAAACCTATACTGCTGAATACATCAAACACTTACAAGTGGAGTGGTCAAATTATTTTATAGGTTTGATTGAATTTTAGTTGTTTGTAATGTAAAATGTAATTTTGAATATTGTCGTTTTAATTGTGTATTTGGTAGTCATTTAGGTTGGATTTAGTTTTTTTTGAAGTTGAAAGTGTAAGTTTTGAATGTTATATATGTGAATGTTTAATTTTGATATACTTCTTGTTTTGGTCTACTTATGATGGTTTTTCTGGTATGGATTCTGGTCTAGGGGAGAGGGGTTCCAAGGGTGTGGGGGGTGTTCAGTGGGGTGGGGGGGGGGTGTCCAGGGGTCTGGGAGGGCTATCTGGTGGGGTGGGGGTGGGGGGTGGGGGGTCTTGGGTGTCCATGAGAGTGGGGGGGGGGGGGGGGCAGTCCAAGGGAGTGAGAGTGTTTCCAGGTGGGTGGAAGGGCTGTCAAGGGGAGTGGGAGGCTGTCCAGGGGGTGTCCAGGGGTGTGGGGGTGTTCGGTGGGGTGAGGGGGATTTCCAGGGGTGGGGTGGGGGTCTAGGGTGTCCATGGGGATGGGGGGGGGGCAGTCCAGGGGTGTGGTGGGGGCTGTCTAATGGGTTGAGGGGGTTCTAGTATGTTTTTGGTAACTTTTTAGTCTGTTTCAAGGGCATGGGAGGGCTGTCCAGGGATGTGGGAGTACTATCCAGGGGGTGGGGGGGTCTACAGGAGGGTGGGGGATGTCTAGGGGGTGGTGGTGATGTCCAGGGGTGTGGGGGGGGGGGGAGTGTCCAAGGGTGTGGTGGGGGCAGTCTAGTGGGGTGAGGGGGTTCTGGTTTGTTTTTGGTAACTTCTTGGTCTGTTTCAGGGGTGTGGGAGGGATGTCTAGGGGTGTGGGAGTTCTGTCTAGGGGGTGGGGGGGGGGGGTTGTCCAGGGGCGTTTGGGGCTGTCCATGGGGTCAGGGGGTAGATCAGGGGTGTGGTGGGGGCTGTCCAGTGGGGTGGGGGAGGGCTGTCCAGGGTGTGGGAGGGTATACATGAGGGTGGGGGGGTGGGGTGTCCCGGGGTGTTTGGGGCTATCCAGGGGGTCGGGGGACAGTCCATGGGTGTGGTGGGGACTGTCAAGTGGGGTGAGGGGGTTCTGTTCAGGAGGGTGGGGGGGTTGTCCCGGGGTGTTTGGGGCTGTCTAGGGGGTCGAGGGGGGGGGGGCAGTCCAGGGGTTTGGTGGGGGCTATCAAGTGGGGTGAGGGGGTGCTTTTCAGGGGGTGGTGGGAGGGCTATCCAGTGGGGTAAGTTTTAAATGTTATCAATATAAATGCTTAATTTTTCTTTAGTTCTTGTTTTGATCTACTTCTGTTTTGGTGGTACGAATACTTGATTTGTTTTTTGGTTGTTTCTGGGGAGAGCAGAGGACTGCAATTGATTTTTTTTAAAAAAAATTGTCTTCCACGTCGGTTATTTTATAACCGAAGTGATAAAGGAATCGGGAAGGGTTTATCACGTCGGTTTTTTGAATAACCGACGTGATAAACACCTATGGAATGTTTTATCACGTCATTTATTTAATAATCGATGTGATAAAAGGCCTGGGAAATGGTTTATCACATCGGTTATTTAATTACCGACGTGATAAACCCCCCCGGACTGGTTTAGCATGTCGGTTATTATATAGCCGATGTGATAAACAATTTCCCAGGGGTTTATCACGTCGGTTATTAAATAAACGACGTGATAACCCCCCCAGTTTATCATGGCGGTTATATAATAACCGACGTTATAAACCCCCCTGGTTTTTGCACGTCGGGTTTTAATTAACCGACGTGATAAACACCACGATGTTATGTTTTTTACATTTGTTTTTAAATAACCGACATAAAAAACGTTATTTATCACGTTGTCCGTATTAACGTCGGCTAAAAACTGACGCAAAAAATGAAAAATAACCGACGTAAATAACGTTTTCTGCACTAGTGACCCTGAGATAGTCATTGAGGATAGGTATACAGGAACATACTAGAATTTTGGTAGGGTATAAATTATGTGGATCTTCCTATAGAAAATACATCCCGGTCTAGATACTATAAGTTGTTCTGTCCTAGATGTACGTAGGAGTAACAACTTTGAAAAGGTCTTTAAGGATTAACTTAGGGTAACATGGTACATGATAATGGTCCTTACTACGCACCTGGTTTGACACTCCTAGGGGGTATTATTAGGATAAATCAAATTTTCTTTACAAACTGTTATGAATTATTTAAATGTAAATATGTCCCCAAATAAACCGTGCTTATGATTATGAGATTAGACATGTATAAAATATCGATTTATGTTAAGTGTTTTTATAATTTGACATTATACATTATGATTGATAACCTAATTTATTATATTCCATTATTTAGAAATGGATCACAGTGGAAGGAATGAAAACTGCATGAACGCATGTATTCCATGTAGGGATTTCCCTCCTATTAAAGATAATGAAATTGTTTTTGGAGCTAAAATTGGTGTTAAGAAACTTATAACTATACTAGAACAACTAACTCTAGTTATGAGTAATAAACTTACCCATAAGGAGAATTATTATCCAAAATGGGATGGAGCAATGTTATATCGCTTTATGCGATAACATCCTCCACCATTCAATGGGACTATAAACCCATTTATTGTAGAGAAGTGGATAAGTTCCATAGAGGAGATATTTATTACTTTGGAAAGTAATGAAAGGTAGAAGGTTATAATGTAAGTTCATCATCTCTAGGGAGATTCATATCAATAGTGGTTGTTAATTCAAAAAAAAGGAGGAGGATGAAATCTCAAATATAAAGTGGAATGATTTTAAGGAAATTTTCCTAGAAAAAATATTTTTTCATGAACTACAAGAAAATATAGAGAATAAATTCTTGAATCTATGATATAAAGAGGATACAAAAATTGCAAAGTATGAATCCAACTTTACAAGGTTATCAAATCATGTTTTGGACTAGAGACGTAATCCAAGGAGCAATATTGATCGATTCTTTGATAGTTTAGAACTATTCCTTTGAAGGGAAATAGTCTCTTAAAAATTCTCATCATATGAAGTTATAATATCATCTGCTATCATGACAGAAAAAGAATTATATAAGTCTTATGACTTTAAAGGAAATCAAGGGAAGAAGATGGATGAAGAACACTCTGGAAATGGAAATTAGGAGATGGGGAAGAAGGGAAGAGTTGACATTCCACCCTATAGTAATTATGGGAAGAAACACCCTGGTAATTTCCTGAAGGGAATGAGAGTCTGTTACAAGTGTGGAGATAAAATCCACCAAGCCCATGATTTAAAGGGAAATATAGAATCTACCAATGTTCAATGATATAATTGTAAAGACATGAGACATTATACACATGAATGTCCTAAATGTTAAGGAAACCTTCCCCAGAGAAGTCCAATGGAGAAATTCTAAGATTATGTGATCACAACTATTGAGGTTGAAGTTCCTAACAATGTGGTGGAAGATAATTTAATCATTTACTCAGACTTATCCAATGATTTATTTGATTCTTGATCATTGTATTATTTTATATATTCCCAGTTTTCCAAGAAAATAGACATTTACCTTTAGATTTAATAAAGCATCTGTCAGTTAAAACTCCTAATGAAAGTATTATTGCAACAAAGGTGTATCGTCCAGTCCCCTTTATAACACATAAACGTAGTTCCCAACCTTATCATCATATCTATGATTTAATTTGTTATAATTCTTGTTATGGATTTTATTTCAAATTATGATGCAAAAATCTATTGTAAGAAAAAGTAAGTTACAATTTTTGAGAATGATATAGAACCCCTTATCTTTAGATAAAAAAACCCATAATTTGATTATTATATATATCCACTCCCAGTAGCTTTACTAAATGGAATTATTTGGGAGGAAGATAAAAAAAATATATGGTTGAGGAAATAAATCTTCAAATTGAGGATGCACCTATTGTGCAAGAATACGTTGATGTGTTTCCAAAGGATTTACCTGGATATCCTTTGGAGTGGGAAGTTGAGTTATCTATTGATTTAATTCCTGGTGGTAGATCTATATCAAAGACTCCTTATGGAATGCCCATAGTGGAATTAGTAGAGCAGAAGAAATAATTAGAGGAGTTTAGTTGTAAGGGGTTTATTCACCATAGTTTTTTACATGGGGAGATCCTATTATTTTCATTAAGAAGAATGATTAATCTATGAGGTTGTGCATTGAATATAGGGAGATCATTGCTATTATGATAGATAATAATTATCCTCTTCCTAACATTGATGATTTTTTTGATGAACTTCAAGGAGCCCAATATTTTTGGAAGATTGACCTTTTATCTGGATATCATTAGTTTCATGTGAGGAAGGAATATATTCCAAAGATATCATTTCAAACCCGGTATGAGCATTATGAGTTTACAGTAATGCATTTTGGACTAACTAATGCACCCTCTATTTTCATGGATCTAATGAATAGAGTTTTCAAGGAATATCTTGATGAATTTTTTGTGGTATTTATTGATGATTTCTTAGAATAATACAAAATCTATAAAGATCATGAAAATCACTTGTTCATAGTTCTGGAGTCTCTTAAAATAAATGAGTTATTTCGGAATTTTAGCAAGTGTGAATTTTGGATTCAATCTATTTCTCTTCTTGGTCATATTTTCTCTAAGGATGGAATCTTAGTTGATCCTATAAAGACAAAGGCTATTTAAGAATTTTCTACATGAATGAACATAACCAAGGTACATTGTTTTTTTGGTTTAACATGTTATTATCGATGTTTTTTTAAAAACTTCAATTGATTATCCAACCCATTAACCATGCTTACTTGAAAGTGGGTTAAGTTTGTATGGTCAAAAGAATGTGAAAAGTGTTTTGAATAATTTAATAGAAGATTTGTGAATGCTCTGATCCTGACTCTACCATTAGAGAATGGTGGATTTTTGACTTATAATGATTCATAAAAGAAAGTAATTGACTGTTTCCTTATTCAAAATGATAGAGTTATTTCATATGCACCAAGGTAGTTAAAAACTCATGAACAAAACTATCCAAATCACAATCTTGAGTTAGCAGTTGTAATATTTTCTCTTAATATATGGAGACACTATCTATATGGTGAAATATGTGAGATATATACATATCAAAAGAGTTTTAAATATATCTTCTCATAGAAATAACTAAACATTAGGAAATAGTGATGGATCAAGCTTCTTAAGGATTATGATTTTTCAATACACTACCACCTAGGGAAGGTGAATAAGGTAGAATATATACTGAGAAGGAAGGATCATTGGTTTCTAAACAAAATATGGATTGAAAAGGATCTTATGTACATGGATCTAGTGTGTCTGGATATGAAATTATGAAGGTAGGAGAACCATCACTACCTTTTCAAATGGTTTCCAAACCATCTTTACTGAAAAGGATCAAAATTTCTCACTTTGATGATGATAATATTTAAAGGAAAATTAATGTTGTGAGTGATGGGAATTTGGTATACTTTGTGTATGAGGATTAAATTATAAAATTTGGGATGAGGATATGTGTTCCCTATATCCCAAGATAAAAAGTGAGTTATTGGATGATTCCCATAGCTCAAATTTCTCTATACACCCTGGTAGCACTAAAATGTATAGATATTTAAAGTAACATTTTTGGTGGGATGATATGAAATAGGAATTGTTAATTATATATAAAGATGTTTAGTTTATCAATAAGAGAAGGATGAAAGAAAAAATCCCAGAGGAGTCTTGCAAACTATTCATATTTCTATATAGAAATAGGATGACATGACTATGGATTTTGTCATCAGATTACCAAAAAACTCCAAGAAATAATGATGTAATATGGGTAATTATTGATCTACTATCTAAATCCACACATTTCCTCACACTAAGGAAATATTTTCTCCTGGAGAGCCTTGCAAGACAATATATTAATGAATTTTTTTGACTTCATGGAGCACCTCTCTCAATTGTGTTTGATCGTGATCCATTATTCAAATAAAAATTCTGAAAAAGCCTTTAGAAAGCTTTGGATACTAAGTTTCATTTGAAAAATTCTAATAATGATGGGCTGTCAGAAAGGACAATACAAACTTTAGAAGATATGTTCAGATCATGCTCATTTGATTTTCAAGGTATGTGGGATCAATATTTAACTTTGGTAGAGTTTTCCTACAACAATAGTTCCCATTATAGTATTCAAATGTCACCATATGAAGCATTTTATTGAAATAGATTTCATACACCAACATGTTGGGATAAAGTAGGTGAAAGGAAGATTTTAGGCTTAGATCTTGTGGTGGAAACAATATCGAATTTAAATACTATTCAAACACATATCAAAGTAACTCAAAGTAGGAAAAATATCTATGCTAATAATCAAATGAATGATTTGTAATTTCATGTGGGAGATCACGTTTTCTTGAAAGTATCTCTATGAAAGGGTGTTATTTGATTTGGGAAGAAAGGGAAACTCAACCCCAAGTACATTGGACATTTTTAAATTATGGAGAGAATTGGATTTGTGGATAATAATTTGGTGATTCCTCCTATCCTTTCTAAAGGACACAATGTGTTC
This sequence comes from Viscum album, assembly GCA_963277665.1. Lineage (NCBI taxonomy): Eukaryota > Viridiplantae > Streptophyta > Magnoliopsida > Santalales > Viscaceae > Viscum > Viscum album. The sequence goes on from OY728125.1 coordinate 386,959,206, forward strand.
CATATTCTCTTTGTTAATGAAGTATATTCTATACCCAACTCATGTACTCACTTATGAAGGTATCGAATTAGAACCTAACTTATCTTACTGTGAAGAGACTATCTTGATTATGGACACTAAAGAATAGGTGTTGTGGAATCAGACAACTTGGGAGGTAAATTTACTTTTTAAAAATCATAAAATTGAAGAGGTGACATGGGGTCTAGAGGAATTTATGATGAAAAACTACCGAAATATTTTTGTGAGGTGACATTATAGAAATTTTGATAAAGAATTTTTTTAGGAGGGGAGAATGTAACTAACCAAAATTCTATCAATGAGATTTCCTTTCCTATTTTTTTTTTCAAATAGTATAGATCACACAAAATCACTTATATAACACAATACCAACTTTATAAATGAATAATGAATGAAATAATAGGTATTTCTAGAATTTAAAGGACCTATAACGATGAAATAATAACTTGAACTTAGGAATAATAATATGGATTTTATGAATAATAAATTGAACTAATTAATAGTGACCTAACCCATGAATGTATAAATAAAATTTAGGCATCTTATAAGTGAATTAATGATATAATTATATCATATTATAAGTAAGTGAATATTTTGAAAATTAATATTTAAGTGTTGGTAGTTTTGTAAGTCATAAATATTTAATTACAATTCTATAATTAATAAAATGAATTAAAAGAAAATAAATTTTCATAAAATGTATTCACAAATCAATATCTTATTGTCTTATGATTTTAGGATTATTTTATGAGACTTTAGTTAATTTTTCAGAGTGTTATAAAATTGATTTTAATTTTAAAAACTGTATTTTTTGAGTAAATGATGATTTAAATTAAAAATTAATTTTCTCATATTTATAAAATTATTTTCATATAATGGAGTTCATTTTTTAATTCTACATGTCAAAAAATGGTTAGCGTGATTTTTTGTTATTTTTCTAAAATAATCAAAATTTTGGTGAATAATAAGATGCGATAATTTACAACAAATGCTAAATACATGATTTATAGATGATTTAGGAACCCTTGGTTCAAACTCACATACACATATTACTGTATTTAATCACAATAATTAACACTATTTCTTGTCTTGATGAAAATAATAAAATAATGAATAAAATAACGAGAAATCACTGCTCTCCTTTATTATAAATACCACCCATTACCCCATCTTCTCCTCACACCTATAAGACTTGAATCTTGTCTAAATTCTTCCCAAATACTCTTTCCTAGTCTCTCAACCACTTTCAAGAGCTCTTAGTCTTTCCAAGAGACCAAAAATAGTTTCCCTTAGGAGGTTCTCAAAGAGGATAATTCAAGAGGTAAACCCTCTTCCATTTTTTTAATTTCTTTTCAATTTATTTTCTTTTCCTATCCGCTCTTCACCTCCTCTATCCAAATGATCATGATAACACTGGTATAATATATATAATATAATTATATCATTTTAATGTAATATCCATCAATTATCTCCTTACTCTCTATCTCTCTTATTTTAAAAATTAAATCATCATCCGAGAGGTGCCGATTTACAATGTTCATGGACGACAAACTTTCGTTCTTTAATTTCTCCTTCAAGGATGGTAATGAAACCATTTTATGGTTAAACCAGACTGTAATATATATATTACAACATTTATTATGTTTTTTATGTAACATATTTACATAATACTAATTGATAAAACAAAATGAGTTTGTTATGATCAATAACCTCTATAATAATGTAAATGGTTATCACTAAATGTATTATCTAATGATTCATCGTCATATCATATAGGTAAATTATATATATAACCATTTACAATTGTTTATTTTCATTAATATCATATAATTTAAATTCTAGAGAATTATACTAATTCCACATGAAACCATTATTTTTATAAAATAAGTAATTATGTCATGAAAAATTATATTTTTTCATTACTTATTTTATACAAACAATCATGAAAAATAAAAATTCATTTTCCAAAAGAAATCCTTGTAATGTAAAAAGGGTATTTATCTCAAGAATTCATCAATTATTTTATTAGAGTATTTTCATCTATTTCAACACCTACACTTAATTTTATGTTTTATTGAGGTTTATCTCTTATGTTTATCATCCACCATATTTTATTAAATGGTGTAAGATCAGTTTGGCTATGGATGAGCTATCTTGATACTATTCACAATACTACCCAGAATGGTTAGTGATTATGTTTAGAGTATGGGGAAAGTTATTTACATGTCATATGTATATGTTGTTTATGTTATATCCATTCATATGAGGAATGAATTTGATATAGTAAGTGATGGGTTGGGCCCACTATATCCCCTTGATGCATCGGTAGGTCTCATGGGATAAACTAGTATGGGTTTTTACCCATTATGTATAGTTTCTTGGTTGAGGCCTTGACGGTATGATTATGATTTCTGACATTAATCATTTCTTAATTATGGAACTAGTAATTGATAGTCCATGTGATTATTCAACTAGTATAATATCCATGGTTATATTTTATTTTGGAATCAAGTATTCATATTTTATTCTTTCCATATCATGCTCATGATTTTTTAATGGTATGTGATCTTTATTTATTCATTATGCCTTATTATTTATGTTTACATTATATTAATTACCCTTACTAAGTATCTGAGATCCCCCATTTCTTATGTTTTATTTTTTTCCTAGGATGTGAAGATGAATATTATGAATTAATTTCAGGGATAATATAGGAGTTATGGATGTTTCTAATGGAATTTATATATTGTATTTACTTTTAATTTTTAATAATAAATTTATATATGTATTCTGGCTTCCAAAACTACTAAATTGATTGATCGTTCGGTATATAAATTCCTTGTAATCATACCAATGTAATAAAGTATGGAACTAGCCCTGGGTTACTAGGGTCAAGGTCTTACACAAATACCTAGAGATAAAGGGATTGGGATAGGTATAAGGAAGTGGAGAAGAAGGGTGGTACCTCCATGGAGCTTGGGAAGCACTGAATCATCGTACGATAGCCGTGGAGCATGGAAATGGGTGAAGCTTTAATGGATTCTGCCCAAAGGAAGATTGTTTTTATGTTTTGATATAAATCCATATAGATTTACCATTTTCATGTTTTAAACCCATTATATGATTTATTAGGACCCCTTGTGGGATGAGCTATTTTTTTGGAGAAAAAAAAGGTTTCAGGTGATTTGGTGGTTTTTCATTTGGGAAAACTCATGTACACGACATGTGGTTGATAGAACACATGCTGTGTGTTCTTCCTATTCTGGAAGGATAATATTTTGGAACTACACACCGTGTATGAGCTATACACATAGTGTACTAGGACTTAGCCATGTAGCTGGGTACCTAGCCAAACAACCCATGTAGGGAACCTGGCCATGTAGAGTACATGTCCAGACCCTATGTGGGGTGTACACCATGTAGAGGTATATGACCTTGTGAAGTACATGGACAATCCATGTGAGGTCTATGGGCAGGTAACCAGTGTAGAGTAAATAATATGTACATGATCATCAATCCATGTATATGGGCTTCTACATGACATGCATGGAAAAAGTACATGCTCAGGTGGGACTATAAGGGTACATGCCATGTGTTAAGGCTGACATGCCGTGTACTCCTCCTTTGCCACCCTTTTTATGGGTTTTCATGTTTTTCATATATTAATACCTATGATTCATATTTGGACACATGAGTAGTATATTATGAGTAGTTTTATATGTATATCATGATGGTGAAACTCATGGGGTGATTTAAATACTCCTCTTTGGCATTTCAGTCTTTCTTTTAAACATAGAGGCTCTTCCTCTGATAATCAAATTCATTTGTCACTGTAGGGTGAGACCTTGATCTGAGATGATCCAAGAGATATCTACCTTGATTGATGCTTTCATAGATCATCCTTTGAGGATGTCTCTCATAGGCTAACTACCCTTATTTCCTATGAGTCTATGAGATTAGTTGTCGTTGAGGATCCCATGTTGGATTACTATGTTTACTTACTATTATAGGATCTAATGTAGGATTCCTCCTTTTAACTTCACTACTAAGGATCCCAAGTAGGATGCCTCTTTTATTTTATTAATTGATGGACCCAATGGATGCTCTAATATTTGAATGAACTTGATATATCATGTTGGGTTTTGGTTGAGATGGTAGCTGGTGTCACTTTAGAACCCATACCAAACATGTAAGCCCATGGGGCTGTGGTAGTAGGGGTGGGTTAAGTGTTTGGAAACCCTCATTCCTAATTTATGATTTTAATTTTTTACTACTTATGGAAAAATGATAATCAGAGGTGATTCTTGGTTTGTGGCTGATGAGCTTGGAATAATGGAACACTTATCTCTAGGATGCCCAGATGTGTTCCTAGAGATCCAGTTATCGAGCCTTATTGATTAAGGATTCACAAATGTACTTCCTGGGATCTAGCTATTGATCCTACATGTTTTATTATTATATTATCAGGGATGATTATTGGTACTTCCTGGGATCCGGTTGTTGAGCCTTATATGATGGGACACCTTGGACATTTCCACTCCTTGGATCTGGCCTACAGAGTCTCACATCAGATTCCATATAAATTTATACTCCATTGATCTAGATTATTTTGGATGCTAAGGAAATTCCTACTCTTTGGATCCGGTTTTCTTGGAATACCTTATACATTCCCTATGTAAATGATCCTTGGGATCCGCCCAAGTCATTACTTAGTTTCTATATAGATTATTCAAGTACTTGATGGGATGCCTTGGTCATTTATATCTTGGATCTGACCCATGTAATCATGATATGTAGAGGAAGACTTGGTCATTTCTACACCTTGGATCCATCCCATGTAGGCCTACCACTTAATACATCCAGAATATGACATAGTAAATGTGATTTCATCTTTATAGGATTGACCATTGATATATGGTATCCTCTGTTACAGTGATTGGTTGTGAGTACGGTTGAACCCATAGTTAGTACATGCATTCCCCTATGGCAGAATAGCTTGATTAGAGACATTTTCAGCATTGGATGAAGTAGGTATTTTTAATTAAGATTGTATACCTAGAGATCAACTTAATAATACACAGATTGAGTGGTACAAAATCCACCTGAATTCCATTTTATAAGATGTAAATCTAATCAGATCATGGTTCCATAGATCTTCTATAAATTGATTTTTGTTATGATTTTCTTCCTGGATTGTATAAGTATGTGTATGAGCACATGCATATATATATATATATATATATATATATGGAAATTTATATATCCATGCATACATGTACTCATATAAGATGGTGTTGTGTCTAGATGATTGGGGCCATAGACCCAAGAATCGGTTGTGAACTTGTTTCTATTATTCATATCTGTTGTTTTATCTTTATAGTCATCTTGACTAGGCTGAGCATATTGCATGAGTATGCACTTATGGAATTAGATTTATAAGTTCATCATTGGGGTGTCCTACTATGATTATATTCTTACCCTTGTATGTGAACCTCATTGTGCGTGAATTCCTTATGTTTTCTTTTCAGTTTGAGCACATATGCATGATGGATTGAGCCTTGGAATAGGGTTTCATGACCAATTAGATTCAATCGTGTGGATTCTTATGATTGGGCTGGTGTATTTTGACAGTGTGTGGAGATTGGGTATGTGGTCTGGCTTAGAGTTAGCAGCAGATCCCTGCACTTTTATTTTAGTTTCTTTTATGTACACCTGTATGTATGATCGGCCCAGTGGGTGACCTATGTTTTATGTATGAAATGGATATTTAGGATTTTATATTATTTTATTTATTATTATAGAATATTCTATTTCAGATCATTTATTTCTTCTATACTATGTTTATTTAATTATTGGATGATATCTAGTTATTTCTGTTGTTGTTTACTCTGATATGAGGGTATAATATATCCATTTACAAACCCTAGGCCCTCGCTACTAGTCAGAAGCCTCTGGAGTATGAAGAGGTGAGCTTGAGGCCTCATAATGAACTGGATTATAGCACCAGTTTGGTGGAATCTGAGTCAGGACATTTCAAAGTGGAATCAACACTATTTCTTTTCCTATTGTATTACTATTTGGGATATGGTAAATAGGAGTGTTATAATTTTTTCAGAACCTATGATGGATATTAGATAGATGCATTGAGAACACCCATTCTGATGAGATTTCCTAGTTTCCAGGGTTATGGGATTACTTTTTTGATCGGTGATTTTATATTTGTACATGATTTTCACTTTGAGTAACACACATTTTGTATCTATTTTATGATTTATTTTTGACCACAGGCTCTTGGCCATCGAAAAGAGGATGATGATGGATTTTTACTTTTTTCTAGAAAAAGGAAGAGGCTTCTCATGAACCATATTTGGCACATAAAATTACATGTTATAGGCCTTCTAGTGTGTGATTTATTGATAAAAGAGTCCAATTATTTAAAGTTTCAAAAAAAAACCTAAATGGTGTTTTTCCAAATTGGTTTTTGGTAGTATTCTACTAAATTGATCCAACTTGCATATATATATATATATATATATATATATATATATATATCTTTCTGATGGAAGGTTACATAGATCAATGTTGAGGTGTTTAATAGTGAGTGCAGTTATCCAGTCCTCATGTAGTGGAGGTGCAATTTCAACACCCCAAGCTTCCACGACATGCTTCCTTTTTAAATAATTCAATAGCATGCGCTGAATGCAACACCAAGTTCAAGTACCCCACGACCTATCAAACTAGTCATTTAAAAAGCGGTTATGAATAGTATTAACAAAAATTTTAATTTTATATATCCAAAATAATTTTAACATTCATCATTTTTTTATTATACATAATATAAGGACAAATTCAATTTTTCAGATAAAAGAAGTCTTTTTTCAAAAAATGCAGTTTTCCCGCCTTTTAATGGAGAACCCTTTTTAAATCCAATTTTTGAAACTTTTATATATTAAATTTGATGAAATTAAATTCTTATTTAGAATATGGACATAAAAATTTTGTTTGGATAAATTTTTGGTACTATTCTGATAACTTTTATATTTTTATGAACAATGAAAGGTACTAAATTTTAATTGAAAACAAAATTTTTAATCAAAATAATTTATAGTGTTAAATTATAAATTTAAATAGTATTAAAGTATAATAATATTATATTTTTATCATTTAATATTATTTTGGTTATTGGAAGTAATTTCACATTTAAATTGGATATAAACACATGTTAATCTTTTCATAGTTTTTACTTCTTAAAAACCCACTTTTTGGTTTTGACAACGGAAATTAATTTTAAATTAATTAATACAACTTCTTTATTTTGAATTTTAAAAAATTGATTCCATATTTTGAATTAGAATTTCCAAATTGTGTAATTATGTACCTTTTATTTTCAGACATTATGAATAGTAACTTCAGTAATTATTTTTATTTACCATGGTGAAAGGGTAAATCAGGTAAATAAGGGTAAAAGAATAATATAAAACTACCATAAAACGTGTCTTAATCCTATTTTATGATATATATTTGACCATGATAATCCTTAGGCCGAATATTTGGCATTTGGGGACCACTTGGGTGTGATAATGATAGGTTATAAAAATTAATTTAAAGTAAAGATAATTATAACATAAACATATATCTTTTACTAAATCGATTTTAATATATGGTTATATAACTGATCTCTATGTATATATATAGTAATTATAAAGATAAAAATATTTACTAAATCACTTTATTTTATTTATAATTTTAATAAATAAGATAAATATATTTATTTATGATAAAATTATGAAGTAATGATTACGTCCTTAATGAAAGATTCAAATAAATGAATTTATAAATATTAAAATAAATTTAATTTGAAAATTTTGATGCCATCCAAAATTTTTTTGGATGAAATTGACATATTAAGTATGAGTTAATTCCTTTGGTTTGAAGAATCAAGTTGTTATGACATTAACAAAAATCAATTACTAAATAATGTCAAAATCGACATAAATGAGTTTTTAAAACAAATACTTTTTTATTAAATGATATAAAAATCCTAAAAAACTAAAGTTCAGCAAAAAAACTTTTATAGTGATAAAAATTTCATAAATGATCCACTTTATGTCACTTGGAATTTTATAGTAATGATATTAACGATGTAGTATAAAAATACAAGATGACATGGTAAGAGTTAACTTATTTTACAAAGGGGTAAATAAAAAAGATAAGTTTTTTATGACCTAAACATGTCTAAATACTATTTAATAAGAGTATTTTGACCCATAATAATATTATTCTTGAAATAAATCAATTTGGAGCTATTCGAATTTGAAAATCATTTTATAATAAATTAATATTTCAAGCTTTTCCTAAAGTGCCCCTCACCTCTCTTATAAAAGGGAACCTCCCTTTATCTTTAATTCACACCTCCAAATACCTTTATCGTGGACAAAACTTTCCCAAATATCCTTCCAATATCCCTAAATTCATCTTAGAGGCAAAAATTTGGGTAGAAATCCAACTTAAGGAGTCCTTTTATGCAAATAAAAAAGGGACACTCGAAGAAGAGGTAATCGTTTTATCCCTTCTTTCAAAGTTCATTTCTTCTTCTACTTCATCTTAATAAAATGTTACCATAATAAAATTTTAACTTCAGAATATAATATATGATTAGGTTTTTTTTATTATTATGAGACAACCATATTCCCCTTTTTACCCATCCTATGAAAAACAACACCACCATGTGCGTGTACGTATGACTTACCGTCTCCACATCGTGGTGTAAATTGTTTTTCATATATGCTTTATTTCAATGGGTATAAAGATAAATATAATCACTACTGGAAATCTGACCGTTCCCAACACTTCTATACCAACAGTTTGTAAAAACCGTTGGTATAGGTCCCCTTTCCCAACGGTTTGGCCAAACCGTTGGGATAGGTATACCCTTTCCCAACGGTTTGGATAAAACGTTGGGAAAAGTCCACTTTGTTGACACCTTTCCCAATTGTTTTGCCAAACTGTTGGGATAGGTCCCCAAGGATCTATACCAACGGTTGTCAAAACCATTGGTATAGGTCTATACCAACAGTTTTGAAAACCGTTGGTATAGATCCTTTGATTTTTTATCAGATATTCTTACCGAGAACATTATATAAATCAAAATTTAAAATAATTATGAGAATACATATACATATTTATATAATTATGTTCACAAAAGTCATGTTAGGTTAGTGGTTAAGTTGTTCGATGGTAAACTAGGGGTCCTGGGATCAAATCCCAGCGAATGTTTTTTTTGAAATACATATACCAAAGGTTCCATAACCATTGGTATAGATTTTCATATTACTTATACCAACGGTTTTCCCAAAACCGTTGGTGTAACATCCAAAGTAATTAATGAATAATAGATATTTTTATCTATGACTATTAATGAATTAGATAGTGTTTTAGAGGTTTAAAATGAAAATAAATCCAATCTTAAGCATGGAATACACTAATATTTTTAAAAGATTGTTTTACTGCCTTTTGATGGCAAACCATTTTTAAATCTATCTTTTGAAAATTTTATAAGCTATGTTTGTCAAAATAAACTTATTCTTTATGATTGGGACATCAAAATTTACTTTGTGTGAATTTTTGGTATTTTTCTGACAATGTTCATTTTTTAATGAATAGTGAAAATACTGCATTTTACATCAAAACTGCTTCTTAATATAATTTATTTATATGATTAGATTATCTTTTGAATTGTTCTTAATGTGTAATCTGAATATATTTTTACCATTTAATACAATGGTGGTCATTGGAATCAATTTCACTTTGAAATTAGACTTAAACTGGTGTCAATCTTTTGATACTTATTGTTTTATAAAAACACGCTGTTTGCTCTGACAGCGGGAATTAATTATTAAATTAATTATTGTGACTTATATGTTTTGAATTTTGTAAAATAGAATTCATTTTTGAATTCGGAATATCAAATATATCTTAGGGTGAATTTTTGGTAATTTTCTGAAAAGCTTCAATTTTTGATGAATAGTGAAACCACTAAGTGGTACTTATAAAAACTGATTTTTCCGTTTAAATGAAATTTTGCCATATTTGTGTTTTGAATTTCAAAAATCCAACATACATGGTTGTCATTAAGAAGTAAAATGTGGTTCAATGAGATTATAATAATTTTTTTGGTGAATAGTAACTTATTAAGTTTTTAATCGCGATTAGTGGTAATTAGTGTAGTTTAAGGTAAAAATAATGCTTTAATAATATGAAATGACCTAGAAACATGTCCTAACCTTATTGTATGTGTCATGTACGACCAAGAAAAGCCATGGGTCAACTTGGGGACCCCATGGAGCCACTTTGTTTGGGAAATGACATAAATAACATTTTATTTAATGTAAAAGTAAAAATGACACAAACATAATATGTTTCACGAAATCAATTTTTATATTGGGTTATAAAAGTCAGATTTTTGACTATAAATATTAATTGGAAAGCCAAAAATATTTACTACATCATAGTATTTCTTTTATAATTTTTTGACATTAAATAAATAAATGTATTTATGACATCATAATGATGCAACGATGACCTCATTATTTAACGATTTAAATAAAATGGAAAGATAATGTAAAATATAAAACCTACACATGGACAAAACCAATTGGATGAGTGGATTTCGAAGCCTTATCACCGTATCCTATAATTATATCAATGTGGGACCTTTTGAATCCGAAACTCATTTTAAAATAAAGTAACTTATCTTTATTTTCCAAGAGTGCCCCTCCTCTCCTCTTATAAAAGGCCCCCACCTCTACCTCCTTACCCACACTCCCAAAGCCTTTGGATCGGCCAACCCCAGACCATTTTGTCTCTACACATCCCTCTCTTACTCCGTGAAGCCTCACTTTGGGAAGAAGTCTTCCCAAGGAAGCCTTTGAGCTCAAACCAAAGGGAGTTACCCGATTTTAAGGTAATGTCTTCTTTTGAGTCCTTTCGTTTTATTTTTCTTCTCCAACCCCATGAACTCTTTTTATTCTTTTCTTTTGTAAAAAATCCAGTATCTTCAATATACTATGATGTTTTTATAAGAAGGATTCGAGCTAAACTTACACACACCTACATCTAATGGTTAACGAACATACTGTTTCCGTGGATGGTAAATTTATGCCTCCCGAAACGATGATTGTTCAACATTCTTTTAACACCATCAAAGGTGGCGATTAAGATGTCACTATATTTATATATGATATATAATATGTTTATTTTTTCCTTAAGCTTCTGTTTTTTTCTTTTTGGTCATAACTTTATGGTTTCTATTATGGGTAAACGCGATATCTTCATTTAAGGAAGTGCGGACTACCGCCCCCTGAAAGTGATTTGATTCGTTAATACCATATGTGGGATGTGTAAAGGATAAAGTTAATGATATTATATATGTTATTATACTGGAATTATAATATACTCTTATATCATTATGATTCCATTCCATAAAATACGAAATAGAAATGGAAGTAGCGTTCATGCGTACGTACGACTTACCGTCTCCATGAACGGTGCATTTCATTTCTTACCTCTAAATGTGAAGTAATATTATAAATACATGTATATGATGAATATATATGATATATATGTTATCCAAATCATTAATATCATTCTGTATATAACGAACCTTTGACCAAATTAACAACATGTAAGTGTAAGAAGTCTATTTTTGACTTAAGAACCAAATACCGAAAAATGAACATTATTAACTTAAATGATTAAATGATGTTAATAACATGGTATAAAAGGAATAATGAACTTTAAAAAGGTTCTTAAGCAAGTAGAGATTAACTAAAGTTTATTATTCAGGAGATTAAAGAACGGTCGGGTCAAGTCGGATACGAGGTATGGGACTTCGTCTCAATCTCCTTTCATTGAGGCATATTTTGTTTTATACACAACCTTCTTTTATACGGTGTATAAACCCATTTGAATTTTATGTTTATTCAAAAGGAATCTTTTTTATACGAAGTGTTTTCTAAACAACAAAAGGGAATGTTTTTGTCGTACGTATGCGGCGACAACGACTTCTCCACCACCGTGACCATTATTTGAGTTTCGGATTCCTCTACAAGACATATCTTCTTTTTAAAAGAAAAATAAATACAATGTTTTACATTTCTTTTATTTTGGTATCGAAAATGGTTTTCATAATGTTTTTATATCAATGTGTTGTATTGATATCTTTTGATTAAAAGGTGGGAATGTTATGTTTCCTTTATTCATGTTTTATTTGATATGATTATGTTGAGGTTCTTGGGAATTATTATGAAAATGGGTGGTTCCGTGATAAACTAAGGGCGGGTGAGCCCGATATAGCTCTCCAATGCATTGGGTAACGTGAAGGAGTGAAACGTTAAGGTTTCTCTGAAGAGATTTTAGAGAATATACTGTGATGGGTATTCCAAACGTAACCAAGAGGGGTACTCCCTACGTAAGAATGTTATGAATGCCTCAAGTTACCTTTATGTCTTATGATTTCTATGATTTATTCATGATTTGATGAGGTATGTTAAAGTGATTATGTTTTATGGGTAAAGTATGATCTCATTCTTATGTATATATGTACCCATGTTTCCTTTACATATTTTTTTATATCCCTTACTGAGCTTTTTATGCTCATCCCAAGTTTTTTTGAAATGTTTTTCACAGGTCAAGGGAAAGGTAAATGATATGATGATAGTGTCAAGGAAGTGTCAAGAAAGAATCCATGTTTATTTTAAATATGTTTCCATTGATGGGAATGAAGAATACTATCTTTATGTAACCACTTTGTTTATATGTGGAATGTAATGCAAGTTTTATGATCTAATTCTCTAAAACTCTAAACCTGAAAAGATCCTCAATGTGTAATCTTGTAATAACTCAAGATTAAGTAAGGTTTAAGGCTGAGGCCTTATAGTTGGTATCAAAGGTCGGTTTAGATAACTTTAGGAGTTAGAATTATATTAAATGATTATCCAAAAATATTTTTTTTATGGTCAAATTGAAGTGATATAGTATTTGAAGATTACCATGTTGCTTCATCTAAGACATGTTTGTTCAGAGTGGTTTTCCGAAGAGGAAACACAGAAGCAGTGCTAGGAAGGCATACAGAAGGAAATAACCTTCCGAATCAGCATCCTGAGATGGTCGGAATTGGAACTAAACAGTTTTTTGCAATAATGACGCAGTTGACTCAAGCGAAAAATGGTGGTGGTATCCATGCACGAGATCAGCCAGATCAACTGCAGATGAACATTTCAGTGGTGGAACATTTCATGAGGCAACATCCCCCATCATTCAGAGGATCATCTGACCCTATGCTAGCTGAAGGGTGGATTAAATCACTGGAGAAGATTTTTGATGTCATGGGGTGTTCAGACAATCAAAAGGTTAGTCTTGCTATTTATCGTTTGGAGGGTGAAGTAGATCAGTGGTGGTCGATAGTTAAAAATATCAGAGACGCTGATGAGATTGATGCTCTCGACTGGGATGAATTCAAAGGTATGTTTCTTGAGAAGTATTTTCCTAAGGCTGTTCGACTTAGGATGGAAAATCAATTCTTGGAATTGAGGCAAGAGGAAGACTCAGTGGCTGCCTATGAAGAAAGGTTCACTCGATTGGCAAGGTATTCTCCAAATTTTATCCGAGACCTTGATAGTAAAATCAATCGTTTTTACTCAGGATTAAAGCCAAAATATCGAAGGGCATTAGCTTATCGTGAGTTTAAAAGTTATGAAAAGCTTGTTCGATGTGCTGAGAAGGTGGAAATGGAGTTTGCCGATGATCAAGTGTTCTATAACAACCAACAGAAGAAGATACCGAGGTGGCATGAGAAAGGTAAGAATTCTTCAAAAAGTCTGATGGTAAGAAAACTAAGTTTCCAGTTTGTGATAAATGTGGCAAAAGGCATGCTGGGGAATGTCTTCTGAATTCTGGAAAGTGCTACTGATGTGGTAAGATGGGACATAAGGCTCGTGATTGCACTGAAAAAGATCATGGTGAAGGTAAGACCAAATTTGATTTACAGTTAGTGAAATGTTATAAGTGCAATGAGATGGGTCACTATGCAAACGAGTGTCCGACAAAGAGTTGGAGTGATGGGAAGCAGTTAGACTACAAGCAGAAAGGGGTGGTGAAATCCTTTGCAACTACTTCAGCAGATGTCAGGCCATCAAATGATGTTGTATCAGGTACTTTGTTTGTTTTTTTAGATTATGCCAGTGTGTTGTTTGATTCGGGGTCTACACATTCTTTCATCTCTGAAACCTTTTCTAGTAAAATGGGAATACCATCTCAAGAAATGACTCCTGAACTTTTGGTAAAAACACCTGGGGGGAATGTTGAGGCAAAAAGAATTTATAAGAATCTTCATATCCTTATTTGTGGAAAGAACCTACTTGAAAACCTTATTGTTATACCTCTAATAGAGTTTGATGTTATCCTGGGTATGGATTGGCTCTCTATTTACCATGCTAAGATTGACTGTAGAGCTAAAGAAGTTTCTTTTCAGAAATACTTTCAGTTTTTGTACAAGAATGAACCCTTACTTTTGATAACATATCAAGAGGCCGAGAAACTTGTAAAAGATGGAAATTAATGTCACCTTTCACACATTGTTGAAAACAAGGGAACTGTTCAGATTAATGATGTGCCAGTGGTAAATGAGTATCCTGATGTTTTTCCTGATGAGTTGCCTGGAATAATACCAGATCGGGAAGTTGAGTTTACTGTTGACTTAGTTCCTGATTCTAAGCCAATTTCAAAACCCCCTTATCGAATGGCTCAAATTGAACTTTTATAGTTAAAGGAGCAATTGCAAGATTTATTAGAGAAAGGTTTCATTCGACCTAGCACATCACCATGGGGTGATCCTATCTTGTTTGTTAAAAAAAAGATTGTTCTATGAGACTTTGCATTGATTATAGGTACTTGAATAATATCACTGTTAAGAACAAATATCCTTTGCCTCATATCGATGATTTGTTTGATCAGCTCCAGGGAGCTCAGTTTTTTTCAAAGATTGACTTGAGATCGGGGTACCATCAGCTGAAGGTAAAGGAGTCAGATATTCCGAAGACCGCGTTCCGTACGAGATATGGCCATTATGAATTTGTAGTAATGCCTTTTGGGCTAACCAATGCACCTGCTGTATTCATGGACTTAATGAATAGAATTTTCCATGAGTTTTTGGATAAGTTTGTGGTGGTTTTCATTGATGATATTTTTGTGTTTTCTAAAAGTAAATAGGAGCATGAAAGACATTTAAGGGTCATTTTTCAAACCTTAAAAGAAAAGAAATTGTATGGGAAATTCAGCAAGTGTGAGTTTTGGTTGCAACAAATTTCTTTCCTTGGTCACATTGTTTCTAAATATGGGATAACTGTTGATCCTGAAAAAACAAAAGTTGTGGAAGACTGGCCAAGACCCACAAATGTAACCGAGATTCTTAGCTTCCTTGGTTTGGCAGGCTATTACCAAAGGTTTTATAGAAATTTTTCACGGTTATCTAGTCCAATGACTAAGCTAAATCGGAAGGGTGTTAAGTTTATCTGGACAAAAGAATGTGATGATTGTTTTCAGGAATTGAAAAGAAGATTGGTGAATGCTCCAGTTTTGGCACTACCTTCCAGGAATGGTGAGTCTGTTATATACAGTGATGCTTCATTGAAAGGAATTGGTTGCGTCCTAATAAAGAATGATCAGGTAATTTCTTATGCTTCACGACAGTTGAAAACTCATGAGGTAAATTACCCTACACATGATTTGGAATTAGCTGCTGTTGTTTTTGCTTTAAAAATTTGGAGGCATCATTTGTATGGAGTAAAGTGTGAAATATATACCGATCACAAAAGTTTAAAGTATATATTCAATCAGAATGAATTGAACATGAGACAAAGGAGATGGCTAGAATTAATCAAGGATTATGATTTTACAATTCATTACCATCCGGGAAAAGCAAATAAAGTGGATGATGATTTGAGTCGAAAAAGTAATCCTTCATTAGCAATGTTGCGTTTGGAACGTGATCCTTTGGTTAAGGATTTGATGAACTTTGGCATAGAAGTTGTTGGTGCAGGAAGTTCTTCTGTTTTGTTTCAGGTATCAGTGAGATCATCTCTATCAGATAGAATCAAGCAAGCACAGAAGCAAGACAGTGAGTTGCAGAAAAAGGTAGAGCTGGTTCAGAAAGGTAAGTTACCTGAATTCAACATTGATAATGATTTCGTTTTGAGATTTGGGAAGAGATTGTGTGTGCCTTGTGATTCACAGTTGAAGAGAGAGTTGTTATGTGAAACTCATAGTTCTCCATTTTCAGTTCATCCTGGCAGTACTAAGATGTACAGAGATCTGCGGGAGTATTACTGGTGGGATGGAATGAAAAGAGATATTGCTGATATTACTGTGAAGTGTTTGACTTGTCAACAGGTTAAAGCAGAGCGGAAGTTACCGAAAGAGATGCTTCAGCTTTTACCAGTGCTAGAGTGGAAATGGGAGAATATATCCATGGACTTTATTGTGGGATTACTGAAGACATCTCGAGGTAATAATTCAATCTGGGTTATTGTTGATCGCTTGACTAAATCTTCTCATTTACTTGCTATACGAGATAATTTTTCCCTAGATCAACTTTCCCGTTTGTATCTTAAATAGATAGTCAGGTTACATGGAGTTCTCCTCTCCATTGTATCTGATCGTGATCCCAGGTTCTCTTATAACTTTTGGAAAGGCCTTCAGAAGTCATTGGGTACTGAATTAAATTTTAGTACATCTTTTCATCCTCAATCAGATGGGCAGTCAGAATGAACAATTCAGACATTGGAGGATATTCTACGAGCTTGTTCTATGGATTATCAGGGAAGTTGGGACCAACATCATTCTTTGGTTGAATTTTCATATAATAAAAGTTTTCATTCCAGTATACAGATGGCACCATTTCAGGCATTATATGGGAAGCGGTGTTGAACTCCAGCTTTCTGGGATGAAGTGGGTGAAAGGAAGTTGATGGGAACAAAATTTATAGAAGAGATGGCAGAAAAAGTTCAGCTGATTCCAAAGCACATGAGAACAGCTCAGAGCATGCAGAAGAGTTATGCGGATAACCGGAGGAAGGATCTATCTTTCGAGGTAGGTGATCATGTTTTTCTCAAGGTTTGTCCTTGGAAAAGTGTGATGAGATTTGGTAAGAAAGGAAAGCTGAGTCCAAGGTTTATTGGACCATATGAAATTCTGGAGAGAGTTGGATCAATTGAATACCGGGTGGCTTTACCTCCGAGTTTATCTCAGGTACACAATGTTTTTCACGTTTCAATGTTAAGAAAGTATATGCCAGATCCATCTCATGTTTTGAGTCCAGAGGTAGTTCAGCTGGAAGAGAACCTATCATATGAGGAACAACCGGTCCAGATTCTTGACCACAGGGAGAAAGTTTTACGGAATAAGGTGATTCATCAGGTAAAGGTTTTGTGGAAAAACCACATGATGGAAGAGGCAACATGGGAATCTGAAAATGCAATGAGGGATAAGTACCCCCATTTATTTGATAAGTAAATAAATTGCGGGGACACAATTTTATAAAGGGGGGAAGGATGTAACATCCCAAGTAAGTAATGAATAATAGATATTTTAATCTATTCCTATTAATGAATTAGATAGTGTTTTATAGGCTTAAAATGAAAATAAATCCAATCTTAAGCATGGAATACACTAATATTTTTAAAAGATTGTTTTACAGCCTTTTGAGGGCAAACCATTTTTAAATCTATCTTTTGACAATTTTATAAGCTATGTTTGTCAAAATAAATTTATTCTTTATGATTGGGACATCAAAATTTACTTTGTGTGAATTTTTTGTATTTTTCTGACAATGTTCATTTTTTAATGAATAGTGAAAAATACTGCATTTTACATCAAAACTGCTTCTTAATCTAATTTATTTATATGATTAGATTATCTTTTGAATTGGTCTTAATGTGTAATCTGAATATATTTTTACCATTTAATCCAATGGTGGTCATTGGAATCAATTTCACTTTGAAATTAGACTTAAACTGGTGTCAATCTTTTGATACTTATTGTTTTATAAAAACACGCTATTTGCTCTGACAGCTGGAATTAATTATTAAATTAATTAATGTGACTTATATGTTTTGAATTTTGTAAAATATAATTCATTTTTGAATTCGTAATATCAAATATAGCTTAGGGTGAATTTTTGGTAATTTTCTGAAAAGCTTCAATTTTTGATGAATAGTGAAACCACTAAGTGGTACTTATAAAAACTGGTTTTTTCGTTTAAATGAAATTTTGCCATATTTGTGTTTTGAATTTCAAAAATCCGACATACATGGTTATCATTAAGAAGTAAAATGTGGTTCAATGAGATTATAATAATTTTTTTGGTGAATAGTAACTTATTAAGTTTTTAATCGCGATTAGTGGTAATTAATGTAGTTTAAGGTAAAAATAATGATTTAATAATATGAAATGACCTAGACACATGTCCTAACCTTATTGGATGTGTCATGGCCGACCAATACAAGCCATGGGTCAACTTGGGGACCCCATGGAGCCACTTTGGTTGGGAAATGACATAAATAACTTTTTATTTAATGTAAAAGTAAAAATGACACAAACATAATATGTTTTACGAAAACAATTTTTATATGGGGTTATACAAGTTGGATTTTTGACTATAAATATTCATTGGAAAGCTAAAACGAGTTCCTAAATCATAGTAGTTTTTTTATAATTTTTTGACATTAAATAAATAAATGTATTTATGACATCATAATGATGCAACGATGACCTCATTATTTAACGATTTAAATAAAATGGAAAGATAATGTAAAATCTAAAACCTAAACATGTCCAAAACCAATTGGATGAGTGGATTTAGAAGCCTTATCACCTTATCCTAGAATTATATCAATGTGGGACCTTTTGAATCAGAAACTCATTTTAAAATAAAGTAACTTATCTTTATTTTCCAAGAGTGCCCCTCCTCTCCTCTTATAAAAGGCCCCCACCTCTACCTCCTTACCCACACTCCCAAAGCCTTTGGCTCGGCCAACCCCTACCCATTTTGTCTCTCCACTTCCCTATATTACTCCTTGAAGCCTCACTTTGGGCAGAAGTCTTCTCAAGGATGCCTTTGAGCTCAAACCAAAGGGAGTTACCCGATTTTAAGGTAATGTCTTCTTTTGAGTCTTTTTGTTTTATTTTGCTTCTCCAACCCCCTAAACTCTTTTTATTATTTTCTTTTGTAACAAATACAATATCTTAAATATACTAGGATGTTTTTATAAGAATTATTCGAGCTACACTTACACACACATACATCTAATGGTTAACGAACATACTGTTTCTGTGGATGGTAAATTTATGCCTCCCGAAACGATGATTGTTCAACATTATTTTAACACCTTCAAAGGTGGCCATTAAGATGTCACTATATTTATATATGATATATAATATGTTTATATTTTCCTTAAGCTTCTGTTTTTTTCTTTTTGGTCATACCTTTATGGTTTCCATTATGGGTAAACGCGATATCTTTATTTAAGGAAGTGCGGACTACCGCCCCCTGAAAGTGATTTGATTTGTTAATACCATATATGGGATGTGTAAAGGATAAAGTTAATGATATTATATATGTTATTATACTGTAATTATAATATACTCTTATATCATTATGATTCCATTCCATAAAATACGAAATAGAAATGGAAGTAGCGTTCATGCGTACGTACGGCTTACCGTCTCCATGAACGGTGCATTTCATTTCTTACCTCTAAATGTGATGTAATATTATAAATACATGTATATGATGAATATATATGATATATATGTTATCCAAATCATTAATATCATTTTGGATATAACTAACCTTTGACCAAATTAACAACATGTAAGTGTAAGAAGTCTATTTTTGACTTAAGAACCAAATACCGACAAAATGAACATTATTAACTTAAATGATTACATGATGTTCATAACATGGTATAAAAGGAATAATGAACTTGAAAAAGGTTCTTAAGCAAGTATAGATTAACTCAAGTTTATTATTCATGAGATTAAAGAACGGTCGGGTCAAGTCGGATACGAGGTATGGGACTTCGTCTCAATCTCCTTTCATTGAGGCATATTTTGTTTTATACACAACCTTCTTTTATACGGTGTATAAACCCCTTTGAATTTTACGTTCATTCAAAAGGAATCTTTTTTATACGAAGCGTTTACTAAACAACAAAAGGGAATGTTTTTGTCGTATGTATGCGGCGACAACGACTTCTCCCCCGCCGTGACCATTATTTGAGTTTCGGCTTCCTCTACAAGCCATACCTTCTTTTTAAAAGAAAAATAAATACCATGATTTACATTTATTTTATTTTGGTATCGAAAATGGTTTTCATAATGTTTTTATATCAATGTGTTGTATTGATATCTTGTGATTGAAAGGTGGGAATGTTATGTTTCCTTTATGCATGTTTTATGTGATATGATTATGTTGAGGTTCTTGGGCATTATTATGAAAACGGGTGGTTCCGTGATAAACTAAGGGCGGGTGAGCCCGATATAGCTCTCCAATGCATTGGGTAACGTGGAGGAGTGAAACGTTAAGGTTTCTCCGGAGATATTTTAGGGAATATACTATGATGGGTATTCCAAACGTAACCAAGAGGGTTACTCCCTACGTAAGAATGTTATGATTGCCTCAAGTTACCTTTATGTCTTATGATTTCTATGATTTATTCATGATTTGATGAGGTATGTTAAAGTGCTTATGTTTTATGGGTAAATTATGATCTCATTCTTATGTATATATGTACCCATGTTTCCTTTCCATATTTTTTTATATCCCTTACTGAGCTTTTTATGCTCATCCCAAGTTTTTTTGAAATGTTTTTCATAGGTCAAGGGAAAGGTACATGATATGATGATAGTGTCAAGGAAGTGTCAAGAAATAATCCATGTTTATTTTAAATATGTTTCCATTGATGGGAATGAAGAATACTGTCTTTATGTAACCACTTTGTTTATATGTGGAATGTAATGCAAGTTTTATGATCTAATTCTCTAAAACTCTAAACCCGAAAAGATCCTCAATGTGTAATCTTGTAATAACTCAAGATTAAGTAAGGTTTAAGGCTGGGGCCTTATAGTTGGTATAGACCTATCCCAACGACTTACTTGGCAACGGTTCTCCAAACCGTTGGTATATGCTATACCAACGGTTTGGAGGCCTATACCAATGGTTCCAAACCGCTGGTATATGTTAGTTTTCCAGTAGTGAATGGATTTAAATAATAAATATAACATTATAATTTTTCTTTAAAATTCATATTCCATCCAATTCACACCATTTAATCATTAAGTATATGATACCACCACTCATGCGTACGAACGACCTACTGTCTGCACAATGCAATGAGAGTCATCTTTCATATTCACCATTCAAGAATGATTATAAAAATAATAATTATTCGTAATTATGAAATATATGAAATAATAAGTCTACTTTAATGATATATATATATATGTATGTACATATATGTAATTCACTTACTTCCATTCAATACGATAAGAAAACGGAAACAACGTTCATGCGTACGTACGACTTACCGTCTCCATGAACAGTGTATTCCATTATATATATATATATATTATATATTTTTATTATGAATATATATGATATATAAATCATATTATACATTCTTGAAGTAATTAAATCATGATCTAAGTAATATGATCAAGAATGAAAATTCAAAACATGTATAATAAACAAAGCGATATTACCCAAAATGTTGCATTAACTTGGAATTATTAATAAATGATTAATATAAATTCATAAAATTATCATATATGATATCACAAATATTATTATGATTCTTATATAAGTTCATAATATGTTTAAAAACATTATACATGAGTTTCAGAGTTGTACAAAGAGTATTAGACTTAAGGTAATGGTTAATTTCACAATCTCATTATTATTCGAGGTTGTTGATGTGTAAGTATCTACTGTGAAATCATTATTTGTCAATGAATATGTTTCAAAAAATGGTTTCAAAAGTAACCATTTAATTTTTTATGGAAGGGTCTCTTTAACTAGATCATCATTTTAAATGTTTTAATGATTTATTTTTCTAAACCATTTTAATTAATGTCCATGTTTTCAAAATGATTTTAAGGATTTATTTTTATGGACATCATTGTTATAAAATGTTAATTCCTTTCCAAATTTTCAAAGTGGTATGGGACAATTTGATTATAAAATCTCTTTTAAATGAATTCCTTTATAAATTGTGATACTTTAAAATGATTTCATGAAAAAGTGATATTTCTCTTAAAGAATTTTACTGATAAATTTCAACTGTGTCAACATCCTTTATTGGATATTATTCTTGATTGAGGTTGATTTATTATAATAAAATCTTCTATATTGTATTGAATGATTTATGATATGTTTGAATATGGATGTTCTATATTATACCATTCATGGTTTATGGTTAATGTATTGACATTTCGTATGCTAGTGTTAATACAAATAATTATGTTCGGTTTCACCCTTTTCATATAAAGAATTCATTGGAATTAGTAAGTGACAGACAGAGCCTACTATATCCCCTCGATGCATCGGTAGGTATCATGAGACATACTAGTGTCTTGTAACAAGGATTTTATAGAATATTTGTGAATAGTATTGGTACAAGGCCTTGATTTAGTAGTTATTATGTCCGGAATTATGAATTCCCTCATTATGAAATTAGTTACTACATGTGATATTAGACTAGTAGAATATCCATGTGCATGTTTATAGGGTAATGTTTGATTTATTTTTTCCAAATTATGTTAAAGTTTATGTTTAAAAGGATTCTATTTTTATTATACATCTTGACTTAAATGTTTATAGCTTCCACTAAATTATTTACCCTTACTGAGCATCTGAGCTCACCCCTTTCTTATATTTTATTTTCCCAGGATTCCAAGAGGTGTATTATGATTAATATGCAGGCTTAATATTGAGGAATAATGGAATTCTAAAAGGATTATTTATGCAATGTTTTATGTTATAAAGTGTAATATAATGTTCATATGTGTAATATATTTTACAAGATAACTAAACTAATCGGTCCTTCGGGAATTGATTCCTTGTAATCATGCCAATGTATTAAAATAATGCATTAGATCTGGGTAACTGGGGTTGGGGCAATATAGTTGGTATCAGAGGATATTTAGCAACAACCTTGGAAATAGATTTAGAAAACTAAGATTAGGGATCATAACCCTAAGATATAATTTTAGGATAAGTATTAAAAAGAATCCTATAATTTTAATGGATATTATGTGGGTATTACTAGAAAATAAATCCTTATCTAGATACTACAGGTGAACATGATTCTGACCTAGATGTATCTAGGGGTGAAAACTCTGATAACGTGTTTCAAGCCTGACTCAGGGTAACCGGGTACACAACAATGGCCCTTATTGCGCACCTATTTTGACACTCCTGGGGGATATGCTTAGGTTAATTCATATTTGATTTACAAACCATTATGAAGTATTTATGGGTAAATATGTTCTCAAAGGAGACATATTTGTGATTATGGATTAGATATGCATAAAATGTTCAATTTATGTTAAGTATTTTACTAGTTTGTAGTTTTGAATTATGATTCATAACCAAATCTAGTGTATACCATTGCTTATAAATGGTTCATATTAAGAGGAATGTAAATAATATCATTGCACATAATCCTTGTTGGGATTTCCATCCTATGAAAGATAATGATAGTGGAGATGGTTACAAAAGTGGCACTGAACAACTTATTACCATACTGCAACAGATGACTCAGGTTATGAATAATAACCTTACTCATGTAGATAATCTTGATCCACAATGCGAAGGATCAATGTTAGACCGCTTCATGAGACAATAATCTCAAACATTAAATGGGACTACAAATCCTTTTCTAATTGAGTAGTGGATAAGTTCCTTAAAAAATATTTCTTTCTTTGGGAAGTAACAAAAGGGAAACAATTGTCATGGTATTTTATCGTCTCTCAGGAGATGTAGATCAATCATGGTCATTAATTCAAAACACAAATAAGGATGAAGAAGTGAGAAATATGTAATGGAAATAGTTTAAAGAAATTTATCTAGATAAATAATTTCTTTTTGAACAACGAGTTTATATGGAAAGACAATTTCAGAGCCTGAGGAAAAAGGAGGATGAGAATGTTTCAAAGTATGAGGCTAACATCACAAGGTTAGAAAGGCATGCTGCAGACTACATACATAACCCAATAAGTAAGATTGATCAATTATTTTATGGGTTAAAACCTTTCCTCTAATGGGATTTGGTCTCACAATATTTCTTATCATACGAAGATATAGTCTCGTGTGATATTAAGGCAGAAAATGAATTATCCAAGTCTTATGACATTAAAGTAAATCTAGAGAAGAAGAGAACGGTGGAGCAAGAGACAGATAAAGGAAAAAATGGAAAGAAGGATTTTCCCTTATGTGATAAATGTGGGAAGAAACACCCTGGTATTTTCCTAAAAGGAATGAGAGTTTGTTAAAAATGTGTAGAAAAAGGCCACCAAACTTGTGATTGCAAGGGGAAGAAAGAGGGTGCTAGGGTTCAATGCTACAATTGAAAATAAATAGGACATTATTCAAATGAATTTCCAAAGAGTCAAGGAAATATAGCATAGAAAAAGAAAATGTATCAAGGTCAAGATTATGATATTACTATAGTTAAAATGGAATAATTAATGTTTTTGTGTTTTTGGATTCAGGAATTATATTCTGGTTATAATAGGAATGTGATATATATAAGGATTATACTACAATAATTTTTTGTTTTAATATTATGAGGGTAATAATATATTCATTTTGTGAAAGTAAGAG
This sequence comes from Viscum album, assembly GCA_963277665.1. Lineage (NCBI taxonomy): Eukaryota > Viridiplantae > Streptophyta > Magnoliopsida > Santalales > Viscaceae > Viscum > Viscum album. The sequence continues at coordinate 386,984,161 of OY728125.1, forward strand.
AAATATTATGTTGTTTGGGGAATGAAATGTTACGATTGATTTTGGGAATTTAGAGACCTTTTAGACAGGGACTGGACAAAAGTATTTTGGATAACTCTAATGGTTAGAATGGATTAAGTTAGAAATTGGATAATACTATTTAAGGTAAAAACATTTCTTAAGATTATTCTTTTTTGGAATGTTATACTTTTAAGAAAAGGACAACCCACAGGTTGGGTGACAACCCATCGTGTCCAGAAAGGCCGCAAGACATGAACCTGCAATCGAAGGGTAAAAATGGTGCATCACCTACCACTTTCCTATAAGGTGTCCTGGTTTGTATAACATAGGTTTTTATGGTATGATATATTAAGTATAAATAGATTTTTTTGAACCCTATATGATTAAGATAAATAGAATATTTTTTATTTTTATATTTTGGAGAGAATGATGAGTTTATGGTAGAAATTAGTTAAATGATGGAACTATACTTGTTAGGTGAGTATTATTTTTTATTATTCAATAAAATTATTAAACTTTATGGAAAGATTCATAAAACCATTTTTTTCCTATTCCTTTTTTTGCGATGAATCAAATGGTCCCTTAATTCATCATAGATTTATAGCTTTCTTATTTCTAACTTTATCCTAATAATATTATCTATCACTCTCCATAATAACTTTATAGTTTTTTTCTTCCATATCCATGTTTTCATACATGGAACCCTAGTATGTGTTATTTCCGGTATCCTTCATACCAACCATTCTTTATTTTAAAATAAAGGTCTCATTAATCCATTTTTCAATGTGGGATTTCAACTAAGATATTTTGAAATGTAAAAACCCTAGTTTTCATCCCAAGTTTAAATTAATAGGACACAATTTATTGAAGGAGGGGATAATGTAACACCCCAAGCTTCCACAATACTCTTCTTTTTTAAATAATTCAATAGCGCGCGATGAACGCAACACCAAGTTCAAGAACACCATGACCTATCAAACTATCCATTTAAAAAGATTTTATGAATATTATTAACCACAATTTGAATTTTATACATCCTATATAATTTTAACATTCATATTTTTTTCTTATACATAATATAAGGACAAATTCTATTTTTCAGATAAAAGAATTTGTTTTTCAAAAAATGCAGTTTTTCCAACTTTTAATAGAGAACACTTTTTAAATCCAATATTTGACACTTTTATATATTAAATATGATGAAATTAAATTCTTTTTTAGAAGAGGGACATAAAAATTTAGTTTGGATAAATTTTTGGTACTTTTCTGATAACTTTCATATTTTAATGAATTGTGAATAATATTAAATTTCAATTTAAAACAACTTTTTTAATCAAAATAATTTATGGTGTTAAATTATATATTGGAGTGGTTTTAAAGTATAATTAGATTATATTTTTATAATTTAATATAATTTAGGTCATTTTAAGTAATTCTACAAATAAATTTTACATAAACACATATCAATCTTTTGATAGCTTTTACTTCTTAAAAACCCGATTTTTTGGTTTTGACAAAAAGATTTAATTTTAAATTAATTACTGAAAATTATGTGTTTTGAATTTGGAACAATGGATTAAATATTTGGTATCAAAATGTACAAATTGTGTAAATAGGTACCTTTTATTTATGGACATTATGAATAGTAACTTCAGAAATTATTTTTATTTACCATGGTTAAAGGGTAAATAAGGTAAATAAGGGTAAAAAATAATACAAAACTACCCTAAAACATGTACTAATCCTATTGGATTAGATATAGTCAACCATGAAAATCCTTAGGCTGAAAGTTTTGAATCTGGGGACCACTTGGGTGTGATAATGACATGTTATAAAAATTAATTTAAAGTAAAGATAATTATAACATAAACATATATATTTTACTAAATCGATTTTAATATTTGGTTATATAACTGATATCTATTTCTATAAATAGTCATTATAAATCAAAAACTATTTCATATATCATGGTATTTTATTTATAATTTTTAGACATTATATAAATATATTTAGTTATGATACAATTATGAAGTAGTGATTACCTAATTATTGAAAGATTCCAATAAATTAATTTATAAATATTCAAATAAATGTAATTTGAACATTTTGATGCCATCCAGGAATTTTATAGATAACATTGATATATTAGGTATGATTTAATGACTTTGGTTTTAAGGAATAAAGTTTTTACAAATTTAACAAAAATCAATTACTAAATAGTGTCAAAATTGACATAAATAAGTTTTTAAAACAAATACTATTTTATTAAATGATAAAAAAATCCTAAAAAAATAAAGTTCATAAAAAAACTTGGATTGTGATAAAAATTTCATAAATGGTCCACTTTATGTTCTCTTTGAATTTTATAGTAATAACAGTAACTATGTAGTATAAAAATACAAGAGGACATGGTAAGAGTTAACTTATTTTACAATGGGTTAAATCTAAAAGATAAGTTTAATTTTATGACCTAAACATGTATAAAAACTATTAGTTGAGAGGATTTAGACCAATAATCTTCTTATACTTAAAATAAATTAATTTGGAGCTATTATAATCCAAAAATAATTTTATAATAAATTAATATTCCAAGCTTTTCCTAAAGTGGACCCCACCTCTCTTATAAAATGGAACCTCCCTTTCTCTTTAATTTACACCTCCAAATCCCTTTGGCTTGGCCAAACCCTATAAAAATATCCTCCAAACATCCCACAATTCATCTTATAGTTAAATATTTGGGTATAAAGCCAACTTAACTAGTTTTTTTGTGCAAATAAAAAGAAGACACCCGAAGAAGAGGTAATCATTTTATCCCTTCTTTCAATGTTCATTTTTTCTTCTACTTCCTCTTACTAAGTTGTTACTATACTAAAATAATAACTACAGAATCTAATATATGCTGATATTTTTTTATTATTATGTGACAACCATATTTACATTTTTACCCATCCTATGAAAAACAATACCACCATGTGTGCGTACGTACGGCTTACCGTCTCCACACCGTGGTGTAAATTGTTTTTCATGTACAATTTATTTATATGGGTATAATAATGAATATAATGTATTTAAATAATAAATATAACATGATATTTTTTATTTAAAATTAATATTCCCTAAAATTACATACTATTTAACCCTTAAGGAAATGATACCGTCGCTCGTGTGTACGTACGACCTATAATCTCAACGACGTGATGAGAGTCATCTTCCATGTTCACCATTTAAGAATGATTATAAAAAATATATTATTCATAATTATGAAATATGTTACATAATAATTTTACTATAATGATATATATATATATATATGTATGTATGTATGTGCATATATGTAATTAACTTACTTCCATTCAATATGATAAGACAATAGAAACAACGTTCATGCGTATGTACGGCTTACCGTATCTTTGAACGGTGTTTTCCATTATATATATATATATCTGTTATATATATTTATATAATGAATATATATGATATATAAATCATATTATACATTTTACAAGTAAGTAAATCATGATCTAAGTAATATGATCAAGAATAACAAGTCAAAACACATATGATAAACAACGTGATATTACCCGAAATGTTGCATTAACTTGGAATTGTTAATATATGGATAATATAAAGTCATAAAAGAATCATATATGATATCATAAACATTATTATTATTCTGATATAAATTAATAATATGTTTGAAAACATTATATATTAGTTTCTGGGTCGTAAAGAGAGTATCAGACTTAAGGTAAGGGTAAATTTCACAATCTCATTATTATTCGAGGTTGTTGATGTGTATGAATCTACTGGAACATCATTATTCATCCCTATCCATGTTTCAAAAAAATATTTTCAAAATGAATATTTTAAGGTTTTATGGAAGGGTCTCTTTTACTAGATCATCATTTTAAATGTTCTAAATATTTATTTTTCCAAATATTTTTAATTAATGTCAATGTGTTCAAAATGATTTCAAGGATTTATTTATATGGACATAATTATTTTAAAATGTTAATTAATTTCAAAAGTTTCAAATTGGTATGGGAAAATTTGATTCAAAAATCTCTTTTGAATGAATTCCTTTATAAATTATGAGATTTTTAAATGATTTCATGAAAAGGGATATTTCTCTCAAAGAGTTTTACTAATAATTTTCAACTATGTCAACATCTTTTATTGGATATTATTCTTGATTGAGGTTGATTTATTATAATACAATCTTCCATATTGTATTGAATAAGTTATGATATGTTTGACTATGGATGTTATATATTTATACCATTTATGGTTTATGGTAAATGTATTGAAATTTTGTATGCTAGTATTAATAGGAATGATTATGTTATGTTTCAACCTTTTCATATGAAAAATGAATTGGACTTAGTAAGTGACAGGCGAGGCCCGCTATAAACCCTCAATGCATTGATAGGTCTCATGAGACATACTAGTGTCTTAGCACAAGGCCTTGAAAAAATATTTTTGAATGGTCTGGGCACAAGGCCTTGACGTAATAGTTATTATGTCTAACATTATGCAATCCTTCATTATGAAATTAGTTATTACATGTGATTATTCCACTAGTAAAATATCCATGTGCATGTTTATATGGTAATGTTTGATTTTTTTCCAAATTATGTTCAAGTTTATGTTTAAAAGGATACTATTTATATTAAAAAACTTTCCTTAAAATTATTTAGCTTCCACTGAATTATTTAACCTTACTGAGAATCTGAGCTCACCCCTTTCTTATGTTTTATTTTCCCAGAATTCCGAGAAGTGTATAATGATTGATATACAGGGATAAGATAGGGGAATAATGGAATTATCAAAGGATTATTTATGTTGTGTTTTATGTTAGAAATTGTAATATAACTTTCAATTATGTAATCTATTTTCCAAGACTGCTAAACTGATCGGTCCTTCAGGACTTGATTCCTTGTAATCATGATAATGTATTAAAATATTGCACCGACTCTAGGTAACTGGGGTCGGGGCGTTACAACAATGACCCTAGTAGGTCGATAGAGCACTTGGTGCCCAAATTTTGGACCCCTTATAGGGTGTTTCTTCTTAGGTCTGGTTATTTAAAGTTTTGGTAACAATATATACAATTTTTACTACATATATTGGAATGAAATTCTACTTAACCGATCTTATTTATGCTCATCTAGTTGGATTATTGATTATGGTGCTGATAGGTACTAGGAAATTTCTAGTGAACTAGACCTCAAGAGTATATTAATGTATACAGATGCTCGATGAGTATTAGTTTTTCATCTCATCTGTGTCATATCATGACCTATTGGAAGAAGTTCCTTATGAAGATGTTTGGAGAGGATCAGGGCCCTTGTAGGCTGATGTTGGTAGTTTTGACCCTTGTGGAACTACTAAAAGGCATACCTTTAACATCACTGAAATTTATCATCTATTTTTTTAGAGATGATAAAGGTATGAGTAAAATGAAATAATTAAATAAATAAAAAATAAAAATGAGTTTGTTAAAAAAATATTACAAATTTATTAATTAAATATTTATTGACAAAAATGAATAAATTGATTGTGTTATATATAAATTATAAATACAAATAAATAGTATATATTAAATATATATATGTTAAATGAAAATTAAACAAATAAAAATTAAAAATACGTAAATTGAGAAAAAATATTAAATATTTTATTAATTAAATAATTATGGATAATGTTAATAAATAGTGTATATTAAATATATAGATATATATGAATATATATAAATATAATCTATATAAAACAAAATATTTATGATTTACCTTAAATAGTCATATATTTAGTGAATAATGGTTTAGAATTAAAAATTAATATGAATTAAAAATACGGGAGAATTGCATCGAGTAATGGACATAATTGAATTTTGTCTGATTATTCAATTTAACATAGATAAAATGTGTGTTATATTGGTTTTACATATACTTAATTAATTCATTTTAATATTCAACACACACACACAAATATTTACTAAAATAATGAAATCTTATATAGAAACACATACACATAATATTTATATAATTTAATCAAATTTTAGTATTCATTTTAGAATTTAATTGTAACATAATACATTTAATATATAATGTCTTTAATTGGTAAATTTTATTTATTAATTTTTAATTTTATTATAGTTATGCATTGATTCAATTTTAATATGTTTTTTGTTTTATTTTTTTGGGAATTTAATCAATTTCTATTATTTATTTCATATATATTTGTTTGTAATATTATAAATATGTATTATATTTATTTCAATATATATCCATATTTTTTAATAATTTATATTTAATTAATAAAACTTATCCAGTTTTTCAATATTTTTCAAGTTTACTAATTTTTCATTATTTAATTTCACTCATTTTTAACATGCATGTACTTAAAATTAAATATTCATTAATAATGTTTAAAATATATTTGTAAAAAAAATATTTATAAAAAATTATATTTATAAATGTATATTTACTATATTTATACATTTATAAATTTTTCATTATAAATACATATTTTTTTAAAAAGTATTTATATAATTATAAATAAATAATTATATATATTTAAATAATTATAAAATTCATAATAATTTTTATAAATATTTAATATATTTTTTATATTTATATTTATTTATATTATATATATATATATATTTTATAAATTTACATAATGTTATAAAAATATAAAAATTTAATATTATTTTTTTTAAAAGTATTTATATAATTATATATGAATAATTATATATATAAATAATTATAAAATTATAATAAATATATTTAAATAAATAATATATTTACTATATTTATATATATATATATATTATATATATATAATTATATAAACATATTTTCAATTTTTTATTTATAATTATAATTATAAATCCTTTATCAGTGCTTAAATAATAATCACTGATAAAAGACATCTTTATTAGTTCTAAAAAAACACTGATAAAATCCATATTTATCAACGCTAAAACATTCACACTGATAAAGATGCCTTTTATTAGAACTTATTATTTTAGCATTGATAAAAGGGATCTTTATCAGCACTTTTTTGGAAGCACTAATAAAAGTGTCTCAATATATTTAAGGAACTCTAATCAGTCACATAACAGTCTTTATATCCTAAGCATTCTGTGGAAGAAACCTACCGCCGATGCTCCTCATCGATTCTAAGCTCGAATCAAGGCTCGAACAATTAAAAGTCTTGAATGACTCATGGGTCGAAAAAATCCAAGGATTTAATGAATTCCAGGTTTTGTGATGTCTCTACTTTCCCTCATATGATTCAAATCTTTAATCCAAGGTTTTCCCCCTCCTCACTTGTTGATTTCTTATTTAGCGATATCTATTTTCATTTTTTCATCATTATTTCTTTAGCGTCATCATATCCTTGTGGTGAATAGTAGACACTCATATATTCAATCCCTAACCACTAGAGTAGCTCAACAACATAAAAGAGTAGAAATATATTCCTACTACCATTTAGGAGGATTGTTGTTATGTTTTGATAAATAATGGAAAATAGGATCAAGGTTATATCCCTATTCTGATAGTTGATCATTTTCCCATTTAAACGACCACATTAGGGAAGGCCCATATTGCTGCAAACCTTAAAATATCTCATCTAGATAATCCAATTAAAACTTCTTGGTAAGTTGAGATAGGGATCACATTTTATGATTTATAATTTTATCAAATGCCCACAACCATCTAATAGATCATATCCAAGAGGAAGTCTCACTAGGGGTGACCCAAAGTATAAAAGCATGCCCATATACTGACCCTTCTAAACTATGGTGTTATTGATTCCCTCAATATCCATTTGATAATGGATAAAGAATTTACTGTCTCACCAACATAAGGAGGAAGAAACTACACTTGGATGGACCTACCTAAAATATTTTTACTTGCTTCTATTCATTAGAAAACTATTTCTTCTCACACTATAGTTTGGTAAATGCTTCCCATTAAAAATTTATCTTGAATGTGATAGATATCAGTAACAATATAGTGAATAAATTAGTGACCACTAGACATATACAATGGGGATATCTTAATTCATTCATGCTGATGCATGTGGAAGATAAAGGCTATTATACTCAATTGCGGGATTCCTCATTCCATTTTACTTAAGAAATACTAGTTCTAATTCCCATGTGATAGTAAATCACTATTTCCTTGGATGGGATATGAATTCATAGGTAGTTAGCTAAATTATATTGATCATAATAGGTGTGTCATATACTCAACCCCATAATCTAATATAGAATTATTTACCACATAATGAAGTTCATTCTTAATACTTCTTCTTAAAACTATAATCCCCTTTAGAGAATTATATATATATATATATATGACTAAAACATAATACATATGATTTGAGTATAATTATAAATCGGTGAAATTAAATACTTATCACAATGTATTGATTTATAATTCGAGGGTCCATAAATATCATAGTGAATAACCTCCATGGTTTATTTCATTTAAATATTTAATTTATTATTTTAATTTTTAACAATCTCCCCATTCTAATTTGTAAAAAATATCTATCAAGTTTATATTTTCATCCAGAAAAAATCTCAACCCACCATTTTTTAAGTCTGTATTTAAATGTCTCTTTATTCAATATGATCAATTTTTTTCTACCACAAATAAATTTCCTCTTTCAAACACAATTACCTTAAATTTTTACCGACCCCAAATTAGAATATGGTTCGGCTAGTTTTATATACCTTTTTAAAAATATATACATCTTTGAAATGATAATGCACACATTAATAATTCTTAAAAATCACTTTATTTCCATCATCAGACATCTAATAAACACTATGTATGTTTTAATTTAATCCATCTATGAAACGGATCATTATTTAACATTTCCTTTTATTTACAACATCTTTTATATGTAAAAAATTTATCTTAAGAGATCCACCATTTCTAAAATAATGAGTACCATTTATACTTGTAAAAAATCTATAATTACATCAATTTACTAGTCATGTGAGATAAACAACAAATACCTAATATGACAGGATGTTTCTTTTGTAAATCCTTTAGTGTGACATCAATTATAAATTCCTCTTACTTTACATTATTTTCCATATAATACATTTCTAATTATTTCTTCACATTTGTCTATGTTTTTAGAAAATTTTTACAATTCTTAATACAACCATTTAATTTGTCACATGTTTAATTGAGTTCATTCAATGGTTTAAATTCATCATCCAATTTTACTTATTAAGATTCATCTCACTTCGAAACTATTTTTGTAAGAGCGGGTCATCTCTGAATTAAATTTAAACCTCAATATCTTCCATATTTTTTTATTATTTATCTCATTATATCTAAAATTGTATACCATGTGCCCAAAATCACCATAGAACCCATAATGTCCATGAAAATTAAATTTCCTTATAAAGCCTACTCTTCGTATACTTGAAAATAATTCTTATTTTCAACCTATCTTGACATAATTATTGAATCATTTTATCAACTAATAATTTTGAGATGTTTAAAACATTTATCGTTATTAGGTATATTCTTTTCCAAAAATTATTTTTCCACTACTTATTGATTCTTAATTAAAATGATAATTTTTTGATGTTTTCAAATATTTGATATACCGCTAATATTAAATGTAATATTTCCTTAGGTTGTTACATCACTTGTTCTAAAAAATATAATAGAGGTTATAAAATTTTATATTTATTAGAATAATTATTAGAAATTATATTTATGTATTCATCATTTTAGGTCTACATGTATTGGTTAAACCCCAAGGAATCTCTGATTACCATCCATGTATATTAAATAACTCCTTATTTGTTAAAATGTTTTATCAATACATTTTTATATATTCTAGTTGACTGAATAGGGGTTTATTATTATTTTTTATCATATTTGGGTTTCTTATTACTCCTTAATCACCTATATTAAATTTTCATCTGTTTAGGGGATTTAAGAAATAATTTATGTATCATTTTAGAAGAGGTAGGTCTAGTATTAATTATAGTATTTAAATTATTAAAAGTTGGATTTCTCTTATAAATATAGAATTCATAGAGGCCCCAAAGATTCATATATCATAACATGACCCTGATAAGACCCCTTGAATCACATATAAAAATGTTTACACCCCCAAATATCACCTTAAATAGTCCACGAGTTAATAACTAGTACCATTGGTGTAATTCTCATAAATGGGAGGCATTACCCCTTTTATAGAATATAATGAAGTTCACCTATCATCCTCATCAGCTTCATCTCATAAACAGCTATTATTGAAAGTTTTTTCTTGAGACTCACCCCCCATCTCTTTTATGTCTGTTATACTAATCTGATCAGTAGTCATCCCATGTATGACTATTGCTTAGAGTATTTCAAGAAACATAGGTTCATTTCCACAAGAGATGGAGGATGTGTGTCAAACAACAAAATACAATGATAAATGTTTAGGATATGAGATGATGAGGATGGTAGTTGTCTATAAATTTCACATTTGAATGAATTTAGAGGATAAAACCTACCATAATAGAGTAATTATTTTCTTAAATTAAATTACCCATTTTGTTCAAAGCATACTGAAATTCTTTGAAATAATAAAATATTGGGTTTCGGTTATTAGAATTATCTATAACTTTCACCTTTGATAATGAATATCTCATGTGTATTTATTTATTCAATTTAAAAAATTATTATTTTATGAACCCAATAGGATGGATATAAATATAAAATAGATGCATGCTAATTGTTTGAAAAAATATTTTGAAGATGGAGTTATAGAATTCATCAAGTTTATAATAGAGCATGTATACGACCCTTTTCAAATCATTTGTCCATGTTTTCATTGTTTTTATTCAAGAAAAATTAGTCTAAAAAAGTTGGAAGATCATTTTATTTGTCATTGAATAGACCAGAGCTATAAATGTTGGATTAAACACAGGAAAAAAATGAACATGCACAGAAATTGAAATGATACTACGATTTACGGATCACTTGATATGAATACCATTGTAAATGATGATGGAGATCACATAGAAGAATTGAAAATGGAAATTAAATATGACCTTTATGATTTTCCAAAGTTGTTTTAGAAGTTAGATAGACATGCTAAGAGACCATTGTATACTGGTTGTACTAAATATACGACATTGTTAGTTGTATTGAAGTTATATAATTTGAAAGTTGGGAGATCAAAAGTAGTTCATACCAGTCCTAATATAGAAAATGTCTTGTATGTTAGAGGGGACTACAAATAGGGTATTTGGATTCTTGATAGAGTAATGAAATCCCTAAAAACTTAAAAAAATAAAGCGAGTTCAATGATATGGAAATATTGTTTTTTAATATACTATGTTTTTCCTCAAATTATTATATGTTCTCTACCGTATTAACATAATCTAATTTAAATTTTTGACTAATCATGGAGATGCTATCTTCTGTACATTATGATGTTACCAATCCCATGGAAGAAAATACTATAATGAAGGAAACCCTCTAGGAATATTTAAAGTTAATGTTAAGATATACTTTCTCTATTTTACCAAAACATTATATAATGAAACGTTGATTTAATTTTAATTATTCCATGAATATTTTGTTTATTTTAGAATATTTATATCCATATTTCATGCCTTTTATACAAAAACATCCACATACTCCTTCTCCCACAAAACCTTTTCACCCCTATAGTTTTGTCATTTATTACTTTTCTTTAAGTTAGCTCTACTGAATTTGTAGGAAGACTAATGATGCTGCCTCTGCTCAATCACAGAGGTAATCTTGATGTTTTCATAGTAAAACTATAGTCTGTATAATTAATTTAGTGTTTCATATTTATGCTTTATTTATTTATTTTTAGTATGAATCACATAATAATTGTTTTCTTATACAGTTGGATTCTTTTTTTTGAGTTGGGGTAGTTTGTTTGAATCCGTTCATGCATGTGAGAGATTAGACTTCAAGGATACAACTGAGATAATGGAAACAAAGAAATGGGTCAATAATTTATACAACCATAATGAAAATGTGAATTCATACTAATTATTTAATTAATTTTTTCATCATTTTATCTACTATTTTAATATTAATTTACTTATTATTTTTATCTAATACTTATTTAGTTTTTTTCACATATCTTTTGGTAAGTCATATTTTCAAAGTTTTTTTTTATTTTAGAATATTTCTTTCAATCTTTCATGCCTTTATGTACCAAAAATTCCACAGTCTTACTCTCCCTCAAAACCTTTTCACCCATATATTTTTGGAATTTATCAATTTCCTTCAAGTTCACTCCACTTCCTTTATAAGAAGAGAAATGACACTACCTTTACTCCATCATATTGGTAATATTGATGTTTTCATAGTAAAATATTTTTCCAAATAATTAATTTATTGTTTCATATTTATGTTTAATTTATTTCTTTTTAATATTACTCATTTAATAATTGTTTTCTTATATAAATGGATTCTTTTGTTCGAGTTGTGGTGGTTTGTTAAAATATGATCATGCTTGTGAGATATTAGAATTCAAGCATAAAACTGAGATAAGGAAAATAAGGAAACGAGCCAATAATGTATACAACCATCATGAAAAGGTAAATTTCTACTACTTATTTAATTAATTATGTCATCATTTTATCTAATATTTTTAAGTTAGTTTTCTTATCATTTTTATCTGATACTTATTTAGTTTTTTTTCACAGATCTATTGGGAATTTATATTTTTCTTTAAACTATCCACAACAATACACAAAAGTGATAACAATACCAACCTCCAATGTTACCACACTTTCCATTATCTTTCATTGTCGAAATGTAACACTGCATATTGAGTTGATGTTCCGCTCTAAAAAACCTATTTGGATAAGATAATCAAATCAATATGAAATGATGACAGTTTGATAAAGAAAACCAATTTAAATCATGGTAACATTAGTATCTGGGATTTTTTTGAGACTTTAGGATGTGTAGGAATCAACCACACCTCAATATGGAAGATGGTGTGGCTGATATGACTACAAGTGCTTATTTTTATTTAAAATTGACATCAATTTTAGTTAAAAAAAATTACATAATCAAAACTGATAAAAAATTCTCATATTTTTTTTATAATTTAGGAAAACGATCCATAATCATTTGTGATGTGTGAGAATCATCCTCATTTCAAACCGATACATGATGTGCCCGATATGACTCAAAGTGTCTGTCATTAGTTTAAAATTGTTATTTTAATTCAAAAAGTTTCACCCTGTGAAAACTACTAAAATTTACTCACATTGTCTTAATAATTTTGTATAATGATTCATAATTCATTTTTGATGCATAGGAATCGGTCTCACATAAAACCATTACATGATTTTATTGGTATGATTAAAAGTGTGTGTTTACAATTTAAAATGAAATTTTAGTAAAAAAGACAAGTGACATACTAAAAAACAATTAAAAGTATTCATATTGTTTTGATACTTTATTAAAACACTTCATAAGTCATTTTTGAGGTGTATGAACCATCCTCACCTCAATCTGATGCACGATGTGATCGATATGACTTTAAGTGTGTCTTTTTATTTGAAACTGATATCAATTTTAGTAAAAAAGACAACTAAACTACTCAAAACCAAGAAAAAACATTCGTATTATTTTTATAATTTAGAAAAAAGTTCCATAAGTAATTTTCGATGTTTTGGAATCAATATCACCTCAATCTTATACATGATGTGCTCGGTATGACTCAAAGTGTTTGTTATTAGTTTAAAATTTATATTTTAATTAAAAAACGTGTCACTCACTAAAAACCAAGAAAACACACTTAGATTGTCTTGATAATTTAGTAAAATTATTCATAATTCATTTTTGATATGTAAGAATTTTTCTCATGTAAAACCAAGACAGTATATGCCCGGTATGACTCAAAGTATGTGTTTCCAGTTTAAAATGACATTTTAGTAAAAAAGACAAGTGACATAATCAAAATTAAAAAAAAATTAAAATTTCTTTTATACTTTAGGAAAATGATCCATATGTCATTTTAAATGTGTAGGAATCATCCAAACCTCAATCTGATGCACAATGTTACCCGTATGACTCCAAGTGTGTCTTTTTATTTAATATTGACAGTAATTTTAGTAAAAAAGATAATTGACATACTCAACACTGATCAAATGCATTCGTATTATTTTTATAATTTATGAAAATGACCCATAAGTCATTTTTGATGTGTAAAAATCATCCCCACCTCAATTTGATACATATTGTGCCTAATATTACTCAAAGTGTCTGTTATCTGTTTAAAATTGATATTTTATTTCTAAATGTGTCACTCACTAAAAAAGAAGAAAACATGCTCGGATTATCTTGATAATTTAGGAAAATGATTCATAAGTCATTTTTTACATGTAGGAATTAGTCTCACATATAAAAGATACACGATGTGATTGGTATGACTCAAATTATGTGTTTCTAGTTTAAAATGACATTTTAGTGAAAAAGACAAGTGATGTACTCAAAACCAAGAAAACTCAATTGTATTATTTTTATACTTTATTAAAATTATCCATAAGTCATTTGGGAGGTGTAAGAATCCCACACACCTCAATATAATGCACGTTGTGACTGGTATGACTCAAAGTGAATCTTTTTATTTAAAAGTGACATTAATTTTAGAAAAAAGACAACTGACCTACTCAAAACCTAGAAAATTCATTTTTATTATTTTGATACAAAATGATCCATAAGTCATTTTTGACATGTAGGAATCATACTCACCTCAATATGATATACAATGTTCCTGGTATGTCTCAAAGTATTCGTTATCATCTTAAAATTGACATTTTAGTTCACAAAGTGTGATTCACTGAAAACTAAGAAAATCTTCTCAAATTTAATTTATACTTTATGAAAACAATTCATAGATATTGTTTGGTGTGTAGGGATCAGTATCATTTCAAAACAACACATTATGTGACTTATATGACTCAAATTCTGTGTTTTCATTTTAAAATGACATTATAGTAAAAAAGACAAGCGACACACTCAAAACCAAGAAAATGTATTTAGATTGTTTTGATACTTTAGGTAAACAATCCATAATCTATTTGGGATTTGTAGGATTCATCCAAACCTCAATATGAAACACATGTTGACAGATATGAATCAAATTGAATCTTTTCAATATATAAGTGTCAATTTAGTTTAAAATGTGCATCACATCGCCAAAACCGAGAAAACGGGTATAGATTGTTTTCTCATCATTGTATCTTCTATTACTTAATTAATCTCATTATCATTTTTATCTTATAATTATTTAGTTAATTTTCATAGAGATAATTTTTGAATACATGTAAGAAATGGTGTTAAGTTAAATAATCAACCACAACTCAATCCAATACACAATGTTCTTGGAATGACTTAATGTTTAGTTTAAAATTAACACTTTTTGTTACTTTATATGTTTATATTAGTACTAACATAGGATTTTTTTCATATATAGGTGCATAGTTTTTCTCTATCTTGGGTTAGGATCAAAAGGCAAAGGAATATTGATGTTTTTGAATGTATGTAATTATTTGTACTTATGTAATTGCATAAACAAATGTTTGGAATGTCTATAATATATTACTGTTTTCTTGTATCAACGCTTCTCTAGTGCTAATAAAGGAGATTTTTAGAGCTATTAAAGGCCTATTTTGTACTAGTTTAGGTCATTGTGATATCACCTTATTTAGAGAGGTCTGATCTTTTGGGACGTGTGGTTTGACATTGTGACCTAGTTGTGGAACTTGATCAACAAGGGTTGGTGGGAGACCTAGAGGCCCTTAGTTTTGGATCCGAACCTTGTAGTTTGACATTAATTTTGATCAAGTAAAACCTATGTGAGTGGTTTTCCTAGGTTTATTAATTCCTTTTTAGGTATTGAGGTTGGTTATAGACTCATTTTTAGATCAATTCATGGTAGGTGTTTGAATTTTGCGTTATAGGAATGTTTTTGCCTTTGGATTTTGACGATCACCAAGGGTGCTTTGGTATCAAGACTAGCTTCGACGGGAATACTGTTCAGGTTCCTAGACCTATTGACTAGTGTTTTTACTATTACTAATGTATTCATAGTGTGGGTAGACACTTTTGACTTAAATGACATCACATGACAAGTGGTCGCAAAATAAATCATGGTACAGGTGAGGTGCCCTATTTTGGAGAGGAGTTACAAGGGAGCATCTTACTTTTTTTTACTAATGTTCTATTTAGAATGGCCATCTTATCCTTATGTTAGATGAATCACTAGAGTATAATTTGGGTGATAAAGTTATGCTGGTTTCACATGGTAACTTTTAAAATTTTAAATCGGTGAGTGGCCATGTGCGAGCTGACGACCGATGTTTTCAAGATTTTCAAACATGGTTTCATGAGAGTTGTGGTTAAATGATGAATGTACCTCCAAGTTATAGGATATATCAAGAATAAATTAGGCTTTGTGTGATGGTTGACCCATGTTTGAACCTAGACACACATTGTTGAGAGGGTGTTAGGTGTTAGTTAAAGGAAAGTTAGCTTGTTTTGATGTGAGTGTGGATTAGAGAGAGATATATGTGACTTTGGATGGAATCCTTGTGTACTCCTAGTTAGATAAGACCATGATCTATCTTGATATCATCCACTCTATGCTGAGATTCTTTTATTTACCTTCTTGGTTGATGAGGAAACATTTTTAGGTTACACTTGAGGAGTGGTATAAGGTAATCTATATGGTGGGGAGCACACCATTAGATGTTTGAGGGTGGTGACCCTCATTTTCAATTGGAATTCAGAGTTTTCTTTGAGATGTTAGTCTCAGAGTTTGGTTGTGAGGTGACGATAAGGGAACTTCTATGGTGGGGAGTACTAGATCAGTCACAGTTTAATGTCTCCCATATAGGAGATAATTATGGACTTTATGAGATTGTTCCTTAGAAAGTTCATATATCTTGTTGTGAACATATTGGTGTTGGGATCATGGTTTCAAGTTTTCGCACTAAGGTTTCTTGGGGATGATAAGGTTTATGGTGGGGATTTTGTAAGGATCCATGTTTTTATGGACTGGAATTTTGAGTAAAAATTTGGGTTTTTTCTATCAAATTCTTGTAAGAGGAAAAATGGTAATTTTCACCAAGAAGATGACTTCAGATAATTTTTCTAATCACTTTGTTGGTCCTGGGATAAGGTGTTTACATTAGAAGAGGATTTTGATCAAATTCTAAGACATTCAAATTTTAGCAGAATAATTAATAATTAATTAAATAATTATTAATTTATGTGCGCAATTTTTTTGGCCATATATTTTGAAAGGAGTATCATATTTATATTTCATCTTAACAGTTGACTCTAGAATGATATGTTTTTCCTAGGAGAGGCATAAAATCAGGTTGGGTATCGGGGTCAGGCCCCCATTATCTTTTTCTTTTCGTTTTCTTCTTTTCTTCCTCTTTATCTTCTTGTGCATGAACTCATGTGATCTCCTTCACCATGACCAAGATAGAAAGGGATAGGGAGAGTGATAATGAGAGGAAGTCTAAGAGTGATTCCACTACGAAGCTCAGGACACATCAGATCATCATGCGGTTTCCATGGGGCATGGGAATAGGTGAAGCTTCGGCAGATTCTGCCTAAGGCTCGTCCATTTTTAAGTTTTAACATAAATTCATATAGATTTAACATTTTCAAGTTTTAAAACCATTATGTGCTTTCATATGACACCTTATGGGTTGATTAGTTGTTTTGGGGGGAAAATGGAGGTTTCAGGAGATTTAGGGGTTTTTTGTTTAGAAAAACCCATGTAAATGACATGTGGTTCAGAGAACACATACCATGTGTTCATTTTGTTTGCGAAATATGATCTGTTGGAAGTACACACCATGTATGGACTATACACACTGTTTACTGGGACTCGACTGTGTAGCTAAGTACCCATCTAGATAAACAATGTAGGGGCACATGGACATGTAGAGTACATGACCATACCTCGTGTGGGTTGCATGCTATGTAGAGGTACATAGACATGTGAAGTACATAGCTAAGAAATGTGAGGTATACGGAAATGTAACCCATATGGGGTACATGCTATGTATATGATGAACATGCTGTGTACATGGGATTTTAAATACCATGTCTAGATGAAGTACACACCTAGGTGGGGCTATGAGGTACACGCCATGTGCTAGGGCTGACATGATGTGTACTCCTCCTTTGCCACCCTTTTAGGTGTTTTATTATTTTTCATATCTTAATGCCCAAGATTCGGAGTTGGACACATGAGTAGTCAATTATGAGTATTTTTCCACATATATCACAATGGAGAAACCCATGGGGTGATTTTAAGTTTCCTAGGTGGTATTTTAGGATTTCTCTTAAATAGATAAGTTCTTCCTCTAGTAATTGAATTCGGTTGTATCCTGAGGGTGAGAGCTTGATATGAGATGAGACATGATCAATCTCCCTTGACCAATGATTTTGTATCTCTTACTTCTAGGATGTATCCCTTATGAGATTTTACCTTATATCCTATGAGGCTATGCGATTAGTTGTTTCTAATTATCCCTTTTATGATGCCTCTTCTTATATTTCGGCCTTGAGGATCCCATGTAGGATGACTCTTTTTACTTACCATTAGAGGATCCCATGTAGGATTTCACCTTTTACCTTCACATTTGAGGATTCTATGTAGGATGTCTCTCTTGTGTTATGACTTAAGGGACATAATGGGTGTCCTGATGTTTGAATAATGCTGAGATAGTACATTAAGTCTGGGTAGAGATGGTAGCGAGTGTCAGCTTAGAACCCATACCAAACATGTAAGCTTGTGGGGCTATGTTAGTAGGGGCAGGTTAAGAATTTAGACATCCTTACTCCTTATTTATTCTTTAACCTTTTTACTACTAATGCAACATTGATTGTGAGGGGTTATTCCTAGTTTGGGTCTAAGGATCCTAACATGATGAAACATTTATCTTTGGGATGACCAAATGTGCTCCCAGGGATTTGAATTCTACGCCTTATTAATTGGGGATGACCAGGTGTAATTCCTAGGGACCGAGTACTGATCCTATATTTTTGATTGTTATATTATCAAGGATGACCATAGGTACTTCCTGGGATTTAGCTATTGATCGTTACATGATGGGATGCCTTAGACATTTCCAATCCTTGGATCCATCCCATAGGGTATAAAATTAGATTCAATGGACATTTCTACTCCATGGATACCAATTATTTTGGATGCTAAGTACATTGCTACTAATTGGATATGTATTTCTTGGACCACCTTGTACATTCTCCATGGACATGATCCTTAGGCTCCACCCAAGTCATTACAAAGTTTCTATGGAGACTCTCTTAGGAATTAAAGGTATGACTTGGTTATTTGTACCTTAGATCCAGACTATATATACCTAACATGTTGAATATGCCTTGGTCATTTCTACACCTTGGATCTGAACCTTATAGGATTGATACATGATACATCTGAAATAGGCCATAGTTGATGTAATGTCATCTTTACAGGATTTTCCATCGGTATATAGTCTCCTTTATTACAGTAATTGGATGTGAGTATGGATGTTCCCAAGGTTAGGAAATTTATTACCCTATGATGATGTAACTTTCTCAGATATATTTATAGTGTTGGCCAAAGAAGGTATTTTAGATTGAGATTGTAGACCCACTGATCAAATTAATGATACATAACTTGAGTGGTATGACATCTAGCTCAATGCCCTTTTTACATGATGTCAAACTGATTAGATAATGGGTCCATAGATCTTTTGTGGATTGATTTACTTATTATTTTTTTCCTTTATTTTATAAGTACGTGTATGAGCGCATTCACACACACACACACAGATATATATATATGGGAATGTATATATATCCATGAAGACTTGTACTCATATAAGATGGAGTTGTGTCTATACGATTAGGGTCACGGACCTAAGAATTAGTCATGGAAATATTTATATTATTTATATCTATTGTTTTATACTTTACAGTTCCCTTGGATAGGCTAAGAATATTTCCTGAGTATGCGCTTATGACAACTGATTTATAGGTTCATCATTTGGGTGGCCTACTAAGATTATATTCTCAATATTTTATGTGAACCTCGGTGTGCGTTCATACATTGTGTTTAATTTTTAGGGTGAGCATAGATGTATGTTGGATAGGGACTTGGACCGGGGTTGCATTATTGAGAAGATCCATGTGTGTGGATTATTATGATTACACTTGTATAATTCAACATTGTTTGGAGACTGGGTATATAGTCTAGATTATAGTTAACAAGAGAGCCCTGTAATTTTATTTGAGTTTCTTTTATATACTCTTGTGTGTATGGTCTATGTAGTGGGTGACCAATGTTTTATGTATGACATGATTGTTTGGGATTTTATATAATTTCATTTATTATTACAACATGTTCTATTTCAGTTTATTTATTTCTTTGGCACTCAATTTATTTACTACTCAGATGATATCTAGTTATTTCTGCTATTTTTTACTCTGATATGAGGGAATAGTCTCTCCACAGATACACCCTATTCCCTCAATACTAGTTGGAGAACTCTATAATATAGAGAGATGCACTTAGACCTCATAACAAACCGACTCTAAGCACTAGTTTAGTGGCATCTAGGCCGGGGCATTACAATTTTCATTAAAAAATTAAACTTTATCTATAGATTCCTTGACGTGTTGCAAGATATTGATATTAGAATTTAGGTAAATTCACCCAATGACCCTATGAAAGAGTCCGGGAGGGTCGCACACTAAGTATATCCAAAATCTCATTACATTTCATTGAATTTATTATTAAGTATAAATATTTTTCCCACTTGTGGAAGAATAATTATTAAAGTATTATTGCTCATATAAATTAAATCACAGGATATTAGAGTTTAGAACATGTGATTTTAATATTGAAATAAATATTTATTTCCATGTTTAGTGAATATAATAGTTATTTAATCTCTTTTTTACTATTCACAAGGTAATAAATAAATATTATTTACTCACCATTTTAGTGAATTGATTAATATAAATATGTATTTAGTTATATGAATTTTAAAATAAATATTTATCCACGAGTGTTTTGAATATAATATATATATATATATATTTAAATATTTTATTATTTAAGGTTCAACAAATACTAAGGATTTATTGGTCAAGTTTAATGGCCTGATGAAAATGATATATTTTATTTAATATCATTTAAATAAATATTGATATATTTATTTAAAAAATGATATTTAAATATGTGCATGTCAAGTTATATCTATAGATCTAGTATTTGTATGTTTTCTCGACGCCATTGTTGTAGATGTCACAGGGAAGAGAGTACGCAACACCTGTTCTTTGAAAGGGACTGGGCATGCGCACTCTAGAAGTCCTTTTTTAGATTTACAGCCTTCTCATCTTGGGATATTCCTATTGAATCCTTCCTAGAATGATGGATTCCTGGTGCAGGTGATGTATGGGTGGAGAGAAGAGAAAGGACACTGGTGTTTAACACTGGGTGTTGGTGCTTATGGAAAGCACAAAACAAGGTGCGACATGAGGATATCTGATATACCGAGAGAACACTAATCATCAGAACTAAAAATATAATGCTTGACATGGTGATTTTTTTTGATAGCTTGAAGGATTCCCCCACTCTCAGGATCTTTATGGTGAATAATCCTGAGGTTAATACTGTCCTAGATGGATCTTGGGGCCATTGGGTCTGATGGCTTCCTCCCATTAAAGGGCTCAAGATGAACACAGATGGATTGTGTGTGGATGGAGTCATGAAAGGTGTGTTCATGTGTGGGGTGGGGGGTCAGGATTTTAACGGATCGTTCATCCTGGAATTTAATGAACACTTTTCTAGAAGGAACCCCCTACATGCGGAAGGGAAAGCGATGCTTACGGGTCTGGATATCTGCATCCAAAGGTCCATAACACTGAAAGAAGTGGAAACTGACTCCATTATTCTCTATAATTATCTACTCAGTAAATGAGTGACCCCTTAGTTCATATCCTATATTTTTAGAATTTTAAAACATTTTCTTAGGAGAAATACACACATTTCCCACACCTGGCATGAAGAAAATCTGGCCGCAGATCACCTCACATCTTTGACGACCCAGGTTTCCAACATTTCTCATCATTCTAGTATCAACTCGTTAAGCTCTGAGGGGTCAATATAATTAGAGGGGATGCCCTCAGACTCCATTTATTTATACCTCCATAGGTATATTGTCTATTCTATTTCATGTTCTCTGTTCTTTATTGTTTTCTTTCCTTCTTTAATAAATAAATATTGATGATGATGATGTGCATGTCAAGCGATATAATAATAATAATATTATTAGACATGGGGAATATATTAGAGAGTATAATTAATAAAGATACTTAGCATAATTATAATATATTTAAGAAAAACTATATATTCCACTTTATTTCATTTATAGAGGATAAGAGTCATTGTGTACAATAGAGAAAATCAAGAAATTTTCTCAATCCCTAGTGAAAAACCCACCTTTGTCCCCATTAAGAAGAAAGAGAGAACAAGATAATAACTTGTTGCAATCAATAATTATCGATGAAAGTCCCTAGGTTCCTCTACATTAGCACCCAAAATACCTAACACATTTTTCATAGATTTAAGAACCATGTGTGGATACCTCTAGAAGAATTATTGTTTGTATTATACTTTTTAATAATGGAACAACAAAAGCAATGACCAGATAGATAAATAAAAAAGAATTATCCCATTTAAGTTAATTTAAATTTCATAATTAATTATAAATTAAATATTAAATATCCTTTATATAATGTTCTAGGGTCTTTTTGTAAAGTTCTATGAATATTATTGGTTGAATTTTATGATAAACCATTATGGTTTGAAAACCATAATCAATGTGATTAATTTGTTTCAGATGCTTCAAAACCATTGAGAATTAGAAAAAAATCACCACTATAAAAAGGCCTTTAAGATATCTAGAATAAGCCATTATCAGCGATAAAAAAACATTGATAATCTGAGTGTGGTTTAGAGTTTGAAACTTTTATCAGCGCTAAAAAACACTGTTAAAGGGGCCATCTGACAGTTCTTTTTTTAGCACTAATAAAATTAACCATGTTAAAGGGGATAATTTTTTTCAGATGTCCATGAACATATGACCGCTTTATTAGCACTTATATGAACCCTTTAACATCGCTCCACCCCCCCTTTATCAGTGTTATTTACCCCCCTTTATTAGCACTTTTCTCACCCACTTTATTAGCGCTTTGTGAATTTACAACCTCATACACGCCCACCTAAATTCAAACTCTGAACCTCTCCTTCAAAGATGGAATGCATTTACCACAACACCATATAGTTTTGCTATCTGTTTAATGATATATATATATTTATATATTTATTTACATATATTTATATAATTATTTTTAAATACATTTATACAATATATGTGTGTGTGTGATATATACATATACTTATATTTATTTAAATATATTATATATCATATTCATTTACATATACTAGAATATAATATAAATATATATCAATTTATTAATACACAAATATATGTATATGTATCTATAATGTAAAAATGGTTAGCTATTGTTTTAAATACATTTTTAGAATATTTATTTATTTATATATATTATAATATACATTTTTATGTAAATATGATGATATATGTATTTATATGAGTGATTTATTATAATTAAATATAATAAAACATGCATATATTTAATTATAAATAGAATTATGTCATGAAAAATGATAAAATTTTAAATCTATAATATCAACATGAATGTATTCCCTCAAAATAAATTCATTCCCCATTGAAAAAGGGGGAAAGACCCCCTTAAAAGAGGTTTAAAACTCATTGAATGTAAAAATATTTGGGTACCCAAAATAAAAACTCAATTTTGGAGTCCTTTTAGGACATTCTTAGCCTCGAAAAATGTGTTTTAGGGTTTAATATAAGACACTAGGGAGTATATATCTTCACAAGATTCGATTTGATATGAGGCACAATCCAAACAGACACCCAAATCAAAAATTATGGTCGTTTGAAGTTTGAGTTATGTTTTCAACTTATTTTAGATCTTTTATTAATTTTTTGATTTTTATTATCTTTAAATTGATATTAAATTACTATTACTCAGTAATAATAAGAAAATTATTAATAAAAAATATTTTTTTAATTATTTTATAGTCCATTTTCACCAAATATGTTATATATTAAGTGTAAATTCCTATTTACCTTATCTAAAACATATTTTAAAAACTATTATCATCATCATTATTATATATTTATTAAACGAAGAATGTACAAGATATAAGGTGGTGGGAAAAAAGAAAACCTAGGACTAGGGGTATCTAAAATAGTGGAGATTGAGGTCATCCCCATGAATTAGGTTAATTCCATCCAGCTTGAGGGTGGTGATATTGGTGAGCCAAGTGACATTGGAGACCATGTCTTCTAGGGAGGCGAGGTGATCTGATAATTTTTTCCCCTCTCTCCAGGTGTGGGTGACCCAAATATTTATTTTAAGGTTCTGTTTGCATTTCTTGATAATGTACAAAACTGACCAAGGAGTGGCACCTCTACCCACCAGGGATTCATGTATAATCCTTGATTCTATTTCCACCTAGGAGAGAAATATTATTCTATTTTCATAGAATGAGTCCCGTGAGTACTGCATTATCCTCCATCGTAATTACACTCCCTCATGTGTTGCGGACCACTCCACCACCTCACATGTCACCCACGATGCATGCGCCATCTGTATTTAATTTTAAACAATCTATTGGTGGGAACCATTTTATCCAGCGACCCCACGCTCTATCCATGGGTGAAGTGGATGACATGGAGAAATCCTACATGATACCAAGGGAGGGGGATTTATGCCATTTATTTATGAGGGTGACTATATCAATCTACAAGATTCTAGTTCTCATAACGATGGACCTTCCATTGGAGGGAAACCCCTCAAATATAGACTTGTTAAGGGCTTGATAGAGGCACCAACAACTGGCACTAAGGATAATAGACCTCGCTACCCTCTCTGGGCCTTTGTCCATTGTCCCCTAAAACCAATTATCCAAGAATTACGTATCCCGAAGTCTAGTCGATGAGATCGCCGTGAAATCTCCAAATAACTTCCACATGTTTTAGACCCACTCTCCTTCAACAAATATGTGGTTAGTTCTTTCTTAATGATTTTTATTGAAGCACTAATAGTAGGATGCAGTATTAATGCCCATTTTCTTGATGCCTTCATCTAATGGGATCACGGAGTTCCTAATTCGCTACATTCGGAATTTGTATTTAGTTGGGTGTTTGTTACACCACACAATATCATTCCAGCTTACCTGGTGCACTTGGGGGGTTGAGATCCTTTGAAAGTATTTAGAATTGAACTTACTAGATTGAGAGGGGGTGAACACACATTTTTTTAGTTCCGAGTTGGTGAGGATCGAATCGAAGATGACATGATGGATCTTGTAAAGCACTAACTTGATGAAGTACATATACATAATTTCCTCCTTGAAGGTAATCATTGGTTCTAGACACCCTGGGAAGCCATGAACTAATCCCTCTGAGTTATGTTTCTAGAAGAATATATTTACTTCTCCCAATATCCACTGGGTGTTGTTGGAGACTCTGGATGAGGGAACATATTGATTTCCAGAATGGGGATCCCTACATGCTATCTTCTTCCAGGTTTCTTCTATATTTGTAGACCATAATCCTCCCCCCCAAGATACCAGTTCTCCATGATCTCCCATGCGAGTTTTTGATGCATAACCTAGTGTATGGATTCAAAGCTTTTAACATTAATACCCCCACATGAATGGGGCGCGCCATTCTGTCCCATTAAACCCAGTGTCTCTTCCCTTCCACAAGCGCATCCCATAAGAATCAATCCAAGACTTTGTCGATTTCTTTGATCACCCCCTTTGGAATTGAAGTTGAAGCCATCATATGCACTAGTATAGTAGCCATGACACTGTTCATCAGTGCAATACACCCTCTAAAGGATAAGAAGTGGTTCTTCCTGTTGAGGATGCGACCCGTTATCCTTCTCATCACTTGATTAAAGTCTCAGATATGTACTCTTCCTGATGATAAAGGGGTGCCAAGATACTCCATTATGAGGTGTCCAGGCTGCATATAAATTCTGTTTCATATAAGATTAGCTAGTCTTTTTCACACATTTGTTTGAGATATATAAGTTTTTTTTGGTGTAGTTGATCACCTGACCACTCCAGTAGCAATATTATTCTAGTATCCTTTTAATCCTGTGCATGGATATCTTACATGCATTAGAGAATATAATCATGTCATCCACAAACATCAAGTGTGAGATGGGAGGGAGGTTCCTTTTCCTTTGATAGGGTAGTATAATACCGGTGGATATTCTTCTATTCAAGATTCGGATAAGCGTATCCTACATGAGAATGAATAAGGTCAGGGATAATGGGTTACCTTATCATAAACCATGGGTGGACTTGAAGAAACCATGTGATCTACCCATGAATGAGACAACCATCCATGGAGAGCTAAATCATCTGAAAATGATGTACGAGGCTCTGTGAGAGAGACCCATGCATGCCAAAACCCTATTGACAAATCCTCATTCTAATCTGTCTTATGCCTTGTTCATGTCCAATTTGATGACCATGTTTGATCCATGAGTCTTGTTGTTTATGTTCCTCAATATCTCCGACGTCAGAGCAATTGATCCCTTAATTGTCCACCCCCTCACAAAACTGTGTTTCTCCATAGAAATCCAGTGGGGTAGATGCATGGCTAACCTCATGCTGAAGATACTCGAAAGGATCTTGTAGGGGAAGTTGCACATGATCATAGTCCAATTATGGAGAAGGGATTATGGGTCCTTTACCTTCAGTATGAGAACTATAGTCCTAGCTCTTACAACACGTGGAACGGTTTGACCTCAAAAAACTTTTTAAACTGCTGCAACTATGTTGTCTTTGACCACTTCCCATGAGGCTCTGTAAAATGAAGTAGGAAAATAGTTAGGCCCCAGTGCACTCTATAGGTTGAGATTCATCATGGAGGAATCGATCTCTATATCATCTGGGACCCCTTACAATCACGCATTTTCCTTGGAGGATACAATATTGGGAATTTCCTCCCAGATATTTGGACTTCCGCTCGAGTACCCGCCGACCATCCCTGTGTTTGGTCTTGCAAGAAGGTCTTTGAAGAAAGAATATGCCTTTCCACCCACAAAATCTCTATCATCTGCGTACATTACATCTTCGATCATGATATTGGGTTTGATAGGGCATCTTTTCTCCCTGATTCTTGCATGAAGTATGCCATGTTCTTGTCACCCTCGTGCAACCACTTTATCCTTGATTCTTCCCGATTTATTCATTCCTGTCTAAGGATCAGTTCCTCTAGATTACTCTTCATGATAGAAATATCCTCTAAATTAGAGTCATTGTAGAATACCTCGAGACTGAATTCCATGTGATCTACATCCAGTTTGAGATCCTCCATCTTCTGGTTTATGGGAGTAAGATCCCCTATCCATGCATGTAACCCATGTTTAAGCCACCTCAGTTTATTATGCAGAGCCACCCAAGAGTTTTCTTGTACCAGTTCCCCCCATAAAGCCCTCACCAAATGTAGAAACTCTGAATTCTAATTCCATTGGATATAGAACTTGAACCAACCTTGGTGGATATTCCTTGAGGATAGAAAGACCAGCAATGGTGAGTGATCAGAGATAACATGAATCAGGTGATTCATCTTATAATTCAAGAACATGGTTATGGAATGCAAGTTAGCGAGGCAGCGGTCAAGCTAGATCCAACATCGCCTACTACCTATTTAGTTTTTTCACCATTTGAAGTAGTCACCAGTGTACCCCAGATATATTAAGCCCTTTATTTTTCTTAAATTTACAAAGTAAATGCTAGAATGAAGTGGTAATTTCCCGCGACCTTTTTCTAAAATGGTTTAGTGATGATGTTGAAGTCACCGCCAAAAATCCATGGTTCACTTCCTAGATCAAATATGTTAATCTCCTTCTATAGAGCTTCCCTTATTCCATTGTCATAGCTACCATAGAAAAAGGATACGAAGATGTTGAGAGGAAGCTTTTTCACCCTAGTTGTGATGGACTCATCCCCCACCAGTATCAGGTGCAAAAAAATATCCCTTCTCCAAAAGATCCGTATATGCTGGTTAGTTGGATCTGCCTGCATGGACACATGCATTTGGATCCTATGGGTGAACTCATGCAGCTTGTCCAGGTCCTTCTTGGGTTCTAGAATAGCAACAATGATCATTTTTTCTTGATCTCTGAAGCTATGAATTCAGTCTTGACCCTCACCCCATGTCTGCGAGAGTTCCGTATGAAGATGGGTATAATTGGTTAACCTTTGGCCTGACTTTGGCCCTTGGTAGCATGGTCTCAAGATGGTGGTAGGGGAGGCACTCCCTATTCTACGACCTTTGTTTTTGGGATTTCACATGAGTGAAAACACCCAGAGTAGGGTCTAGGATATATGGGGGTGTCTATTGCAAGTGATAGTGTATCTTGATTGTCTTCCCTCTCACTGCGCTTGGGGGAGACATATCCATTGGGTGTTTACCCTTGTCCCGTAATGCCTGAGTAACCAGATCCTCATTCTCGACCATTCCAACCACATACTTTTCCACAACACCTCTCGACAGGGAGAGGGGAGTATCAAGCTTACCTCTATACTCAATCAACCCGACTGGTTCAGGATCCATATCATAAATAGGGGAAGGAAAATCCAAGGGCTCTCGAAGGCCAGTAGGGAGCCACACAAAGTGTTCCAGTAATACACCTGCAGAGAGAATTTGGTGGGGACCAAAAGCCCAACTAGAAAACATAGACAACCATAAAGGTGGATCCCTATGAGAAAGGGGTACCAGAGATCCTCAAGGCAAAGAAACATCGACCATATCATTCAAGAAACAAGGGATGGATGTTGGATTAGGCAGTGCTATAGGTGAGGCATTGGTATGAGGATCCTCTTTGTCTGAGGAGGTACCAGCCAACCCACGAAGGGGAGAGGGACACCCCAGTACTGACCCGCCCTCACATTGAAGGTTTCCATGTCGATTCCACTTGCACATATTCTAGGAGTTCTCTTGGAGGATATAGGATGAACAAAACTTGGGAAAAACTAGATACACTATGTCTTGGTTCCACAACTCTGATCCCTGAACCTTCAGGGAGAGTTTCTCTAGAATGGGAGAGGTTAAATCAATCTCAACGCACATCCGGGTGACCGAAAGATCCGAACCACACCTAGTACGATCATCCACACAGAGGAAACCTCATAGTGAGTCTCCAATAGCTTTGAGTAAAGATCCATTCTGGAAGGGAAATGACAGACCTAGAAGATTGATCTACACTACCGCCTTTGGGATCTCCTTGCCTCTATGAACATCCAGTGACCACCATGCTAGACTAAAATTACACCTCCTCGTATGTCGGGGAGCTCTGCACCACACATAGATGAAATCCGCTTCTGAGGAGAAGAACAAAAAAAGGAGAGTCGATAGACTACATAGATGTGGACCAGAACCTGTATCCCCCAAGAGTCTAAACATCATTTGAATGCTGGTAGAGGTGAATTTACACCTCAGAACCTGTACACAAGAGTCCATTTGAAGACATCAATTTCTACATTGAACTCTGTCATAGATACATCCAAGGATAGGCTAGATCGAATCCTTGAAACCATTAGAGTCACTGAGGGAGCCTCTGGGAAGCAAGAGATCTAAGATCCATGAAGAGATCCAAAAATCACATCCTTGTAGGAGGTCTTAGTCCTTCATAGGAATGAAGGAGAACTAGGAGGTGCCTGGGGAAGCAAAGAACCTATAGCGTCATGGATAGAGCTAGGTTCGAAGGCCGTTTCCACTGCATCTTCCTTCTGAGAGTGACTAGCTGGAGGACTAACGGTTAGAAAATTTTGAAAAACCTCGGGTGTGTGAGGAATGTTGTTTTGTTCAGCAGTGGCCATATATCCATTATATTTTTAAAAAATATATATTATATTTATATCATTATAACTATATTTATATATTAATATTTTATTTTTAATGAAATATTTTTTTTGTCGTATACTTTTACCATTGCTTTTTTACAAGCGCTGATAAAGGCCTCCCTTTAACAACGTTTTTTTAGTGTCGTTAAAGACCCCCTTTAAGAGCATTAAAAAAAGTGTTGTTAAAGACCCTTTTTAACAAAACCTTTTTTAGCAGTGACAAAGGGGGTCTTTAAAAACATTTTTAGCTGGCACTGTTAAATCCATAGGGCTGGATAAACCTAGTTTTGTAGCAGTGATTTCAATATATGTTTTAATAGTGAGATATTATTATATATACCCGAAAACTTATCTAGTCATAGAAATACATAAGTTTTAAGCATGCATTAATTGTTCTCATACAATGGATTTGATGATAAATAAACAATTCCTTATCATAAACAAATACTTTTTCAAACATAATATAAAACGTATAATTTGAAATTTATTTTTAAAATATTGAATTTTGTGCATTAAAAATTCATAAGTGACAATATGTGTCGTAGATTTATTATATATCCATGCATTGTATCTAAATATCACATATTTTAAGTATCAAAGTTGATCTCAACAATCATTTAGTGAATATTAAAAAAAGGTATAAGTAATGGAAAAAAATGAAAATATATTTTATACTAATTGAGTGTAGAGTTTTATCCCAACATTCTAGGTGTTCAAAAATGCATGTTGTATATTATTTTATTTTCAAATGATGTGGCTACTTGGTGTTTTCTTACAAAAATTTTTATCTACATCCATTTATTTGTTTCCTATAGAAGTGACATGGGAACTAATGAATCTAAAATTTTCATCTCAAGGAATTCCTTTTACATTAATGCAGTATAAATTCCCGTAGAAAATATGAAAAATGTGAAAATATAATTAAATAATTTTGGCAATTATTTAGGAAAACGTTCCTAAATAAAATTAAAAAAATTAGTAGCAGTTTCTTAAAAATGGATGCTACATATTTGTAAAAAGCATGTTTCTTCCCCCCACTAACACTACACCCCTCGACCAACCCAATTTCCCCACCCATCATCCCTTCACCCTCATCCTTGTCATCGCCCTCAATACTAATGCTCCCCAATCCTGCATCCTTCGACCTATTGTCCCCTCATCCCCACCATGACCCCCACAGGCCCCAGCCTCCAAGCTATTGACCCCTTGCCTATGTCCTCACAGTCACCTTCCCTTATTTAAAACCCAAGATGACATAGTATGATCTATCAACCCAATCCATCACTCCCCTCACACTCACCCTTAGATGGTTATTCCTTCCCCAGATTCACTTCCACTAAAGCTCTCCCCTCACCATTACCCTTTCACTCACCAGGGAGGTAAAATTATTTAATTTTATTTCTATTATTTATTATATATTATATGATAACTACATATTTTAGGATTTTATATTATTTTTCCTATATAATTTTTTTATGATTTATTTTTTTAATTTCTTGCCATATATTTTTCTGTTTTTGTTATAGTGAAAGTTTTTCTTAATGTTATAAAAAAATGTTGATAAAATAAACTTTTCTCAGTACTCAAATTTTCTTCAATTATGATCAAAAGAGTCAACCTAGATTCCTAAAAAGTGTATAGGAAACTATATAGGGGTGTTTATAATATATTTATTAATGATATATGATTTATATGGTTTTGGTTTTTAAATTTATTGGGATGTTCCCATGCTAGGTTTTTGTTAGAGTATATTTTAATTTTATTTTCGGTATGAATTTAATTATTAAATCTCATTAGTGAGTCTATATAACTGTATAATTAACACATTATGATTTAATTTTTTATTTCATTATTATATAATGTTGATATTTCTGAATTATAAAGAGGTGTTACTTTAAAAATATAAAACAAATATTAAATTAAATTGTTGTTTTCATATAAAATAATTTCCAAATGAAAAATAGAAGCTTGTGGGTGTATTTAAAAGCATTATTAAAAAGGATAATTTTTTTATAAAATATAAATCGAGTTGAGTTTTGTTATAAAGGATGAAATTAATATATGTTGCTGCTTATATGAATCAAGTAGTGTTGGATTCTATTTGATTGTATTACCACTTCGAAAAATTATAATTTTTATTAAGATATCATAATGATACAAAAGTGTCAAAAATATTTATTATTGTCATGTTAAATAGGGATTTAAAAATAAATACTCATAAATTTCATATTTTTTAAACAGTGAAATTTTTTTAAAAACCTCATATTTGATTGTAAATATTTTATTTTTAAAATCAAATATATTTATAAATTACAATTAAGAATATTTGTTTTGTGTTTTTTTAGATTTAGAAGTTATTCTAATGCTGAAATTTAATTTTCTTTAACATAGTGAAGGTAGTTGGTGATATATGGATAAAATTTAGACCATAATACCTTGGAATAAACCTCAATATGCTAAGGGTTTGGAGGATTTTTTAGATTTTCCTTTTTCCAATCATTCCGTTAATGGTAGAATAAGATATACATGTATGAAATATAAATTTAAGATATGGTTGAAGAGGAATGAAGTTTATGAGCATTTTATATTGAAGAAATTCCTCGCTCAATATGTGCATTAGATTTTTCATAGAGAAAATAATTTTACAAAAAGTTTGAGCACTTATGTTAGTCAACATAAATAGTGCTCAACTTCCTTGATAATGAAAAATGAAATGCAAAACCTTATAAATGACGATTTTTTCATTGTGAGGCAAGGTCATGAAAATCAAAACATATCAAGATAAACAATAAATGATACTATAAATATTAACTTTACAACTACTATTTTTGGGACCTTTGAAAAATTATATCAAGATTTTAACATATCACTGAATTATATTTCTAGTGTTGTTGGGAATAATGTAAGAGAAAAATTTATTGAGAAGATAAATTCGTTTCATGATTTTGTTGAGGGTGGAAATCAAGAGTTATATGGATGATTTATGAAGTACTCAAAACATTATTTTTCTACTAAATATATACTATATAAAATGCCTATGATGAATTTCAAATAAATCAATGTCTATGATATTGGAATTTTTGTTTGATGAATTTCTTAAAGCTAAGATCCATGAGTGTTTTTTTGACATGATGAATGTTATTAACAATATTGGACTCAAATATACTAAAATAAATTCTTATTCCAATAATTGTTTGCTTTATTTGGGAGAATATCCAATTAGACATGAGTGTAAAAAATGTTCTTCTTATAGGTGGAAGTCAATGGGCAATGTTAGAAGATTGAATCAACATACTACTACGTAGAAGTAGAAAATACAACTCATGTGAATGTTTTTCATTACTTAACTTTAAAATATTAATTGAAAAGATTATCCATGTCATCAAAAATTGTTGATCTCATGAAGTGGAAAGGTATAAAGAATATGAATGATGGGTTAATGTGACATCCAAGAGATTCAAAATCATAGAAGAAATTATATTAACTACATCAATATTTCTCATATAATTATAAGAATGTGTGATTTGGATTGGCTATTGATGGGTTCAACTCATTCGGGACTTTGAGTACTAGTTATACTATTTGGATTTTTGTTATAATCCCTTACAATCTAACTCTATGAATATATATTAAAAAAATTTATTTACCCTTTCAATGTTTTTATTAAAAAATAAATTCCTAAAAATGGTATTAATGTATATTTGAAGCTTCTAAAAGAATAATTGAAAGAGATATGGAGCAATAATGCTGAGACGTATGATGAAGCTTTTATATCAATGTTCAAAATGCTTGCTAAACTAATAAGAACCATTAGTGGATTCCCTAGACTTGAGTCCTTATCTAGTTAGAATAATAATACATGTTTTTATTCTCTAGTTTATAGGTTTGATTTTGAGCTTGAATGACTACCTTATACTAAAAATGGTTCTTCTTTTGTCATCATAGATTTCCCAATGCATCTTTTATATTTTAGTTGAACAAGTCAAAATTCAATGGATTCATTGATCACAAACTACCTCTGAAGTTACTGAACTGTTATGAAATATTGACACAATTATTAAGTTCTGAAGAAGAATTTGAGAAGGTATATTATTTCAATGATAGTGGGAAATGAGTTCAAATTACATGATCATTTGAAATTAAAACATATTAGTGGATGAAAAGATTATATTTTTTAAACTTCCATATTGGGAATTTAATTTGTTGTTTCATAATCTTGGTGTTATGTATATCGAGAAGAATGTTTGAGACAATTTAATCTTCACATTACTTAATGGGTATGAAAAATAGAAGAACCATCTCAGTGCTTTAAAGGACCTAAAATCAATGAATATAAAGTGTGATCTATAGCCATGTGAGAATGGAAATCATGCTAGATTAGTTTTTTCAATGAAAAATAAGTAGAAAAATATATTCCTTAAAATTTTAAAACATTTGTAAGTACTTGATGGTTACTTAAGTAACATATCAAGGTGTGTTAACTTAAATCATTGTAGGTTACATGGATTAAAAATTCATGATTCATATATTTTTCTACAATAGTTACTACCTTTGGCATTGCATACATTTTTACTTGAAATGGTAAATATAGTAATACTCAAGTTCTAAACATTATTCAGAAAACTGTGTGAGAAAATTATACAACCATTTGATCATTAAAATCTTCAGGAACTATTTTTCCTTAGACTTTATGTAATGGATACGATCTTTCCTCAATCATTTTTAGTGTAATTTTTCATTTATCTATGGATTTTTCCAGGACACTAAATTAATATTTCATATACATTATATATAGATGTATCAAATTGAGATTTACTTTATTTATATTTTTCTTATTAGTTAAACAATTATTTAAATTTCATTAAATACAGAAATATGTTTCAATTATTTTGTTTTACAGATACCTCAGTCATTTGAAATCATATACGAAAAATAAATCTCAACTTGAAGGATCTATTTTTGAAGGTTACTTGGTAGAGGAGTGCCTTACCTTTTTCTCTATATATATGGATGATATTGAGAAAAGATTCAACCAAGTTAGATGTGTTAATTACATCATTACTCAATCTCAACTAAATGAGAATGGTTTGTATGTCATGTAAGTTTATAAATAATATAATTAAAATGTATATTTGGTCGACATATATATTCTATAAATTTAATAATTTATATTTTTTAAAATGTTGAATACTGATATTCAAGAAGAAATTTTAGAATATTTGAAGTTTCTTGCTCGGGGTTCTCTAAAGTAGACTTGGAAGTTCAATACTTATAACCTGAATGGATTCAAATTTTTAATAGTCGATCTTGAAGAGGGTTTAAAAACAAATAATGGTGGTATATTTACTATTTCTGAATTTGGATAAAATTAAAAGTTTATTGATATTATTTAATTAAACTACCATAATATTTTTTTAGTTATTTTATTCAAATGAAAGTGGGTCAATATTACTAGGAGTATTAAAATAGATTCCTTATAATTTAATTTTGCAAAATTATCTCGCTTGATTGATATTTGTGACCATGAAGTACCTGATTATTATATCTTTTCATTACGAGTGAAAATGGTATATTATTTGGAAGATGTAGTGCATGAGGGATGAAGTGTAGTTGTTCAAATGAAAGAAAGATATTTTTATGATATAGGTGATAAATTGGAAGCTTTAACATCTAATATTGAATCCTGTTAATGGTAAGAAGTCTAATTCTTTTTCTACCATGATATTGAGAATATTGTTCATGTAGGGATGTGTGGAGTGTTAGGACCAAGCTGAAGGAAGAGATGGTTTGCATGGATTGTATTTTGTTGATCTTGAAGAAGTTTTCCTAAAGGAAAGAACCTATGGATTTCTAAGAATTCGAAAGCTAGAAGTTTTAAGATTTGGAACCGAGTATATTGAACATTCAGAACCTGGTGTTTAAAGAATTTAGAGTCTGGAATTCGGAGTCTGGAAATTGAGAAGTTTGGAACCGGGAAATTGAAAATTCTCGAAAGATGGCTGATAGGAGATGTGAAGGCATTAATTGTGACGATGCTTTGCTATTTTGTAACTCTAATTTATGAGTATATGAAAGTACTCATGATGTTAGAAAAAGTTGGGTGGTGAAGTCATACCAAGATCTGGAGGAGTCATTCCGAGAATTCAAAATCTCCGGTATCGATGATTGAAGAAGTCATACCGAGAATTGGAGAAGTTGTACCGAAAATCGGTGAAGTCACTTCGAGAACCAGAAGTCACTCCGAGAACCAGAAGTCACTCCTAGAATAAGGAAGAGTCGCTCCGAGAACCAGAAGTTGCTACGAGAACCAGAAGTCGTTCCGAGAATCAGGAAGAGTCGCACCGAGAACCTGAAGTTCGTAGCGAGAAGTGCAGAGTCTACTTCCTGAACCTAAAGTTCATTTCCAGAAGTGTGGAGTCGACTTCCTGAGTCCAAATTTTGTAACGAGAAGTCATATAGAGAATTGGTGAAGTCGTAACGAGAATACGTATTGATAACTGGTAAATCCATACTGAGATCCAGAAAAGATCATATCGAGAAGTGAAATGGTGTCATGCCGAAGAAGCAGTGAAAAGTCATGCCGAGAATTGAAGTGTTGTCGATGAATCAAGAAGGGTGGATCTGAGAATATGATGCCGAGAAGACAGATTAGTGGATCTGAGAAGGTGATACCGAGAAACTTGTGTAACAAGGTTAGCTCCAGAAAAGGCCAAAGTTCTAAATCAAGAGAAGTGGAATAAGATTCGAGAATATTATGGAAGCATTTAAAAAGTCTTAATTACTCTAAGATTTCAGGACAAATTAAGATTTGGGTGAATTTAAGTGAGCCGGAAAATATTTTGGTTTCCCGCCTAATCACACTTTGGAGAACCTATAAAAGGAGATCAGAGTACTAAGTAAATTGATTAATGATGCTGTAGTGAGAGAAGCTCTGATAATCTAGAGAGAGAATGAAGTGTGTGGTCGATTGAGTTTTCATTGCAGTTTCAATTGAAATGAGAATTTGATACTGGTTGGTACCATATTGAGTTTCTCAGATTAAAGAAAACTCATATTGAAGAATCAGAGTGAAAGTAAAGAATTCGGAGTGGAGATTCAGAGTGAAAATTCAGAGTGGAAATTCGGAGTGGAGATTCGGATTGAAAAAATTCAGAGTGAAGAAGAAAAATTCGGAGTGAAGAATTCAGAGTGGAGATTC
Organism: Viscum album; assembly: GCA_963277665.1. Taxonomy (NCBI): domain Eukaryota; kingdom Viridiplantae; phylum Streptophyta; class Magnoliopsida; order Santalales; family Viscaceae; genus Viscum; species Viscum album. Next base: position 387,021,467 of record OY728125.1, read on the forward strand.
AGAATGGGGAATTAGTACTGTATGTCACCGTATTTAGTTTCTCAAACCGAGGAAGACTCAGATTGAAGAATCGAAGTGAAGAAGAAAATTCGGAGTGAAGAAGAAAAATTCGGTGTGAAGAATTTGGAGTGGAGATTCGGAATGAGAATTTCTAACTGTAATTGATATATCTCTAGTCTAAGAAGTCCTTTCCTTTCTTCTGGTTTAGGAAGTGAAGATTTGTGCTGAACTTGCTTATACTTATGTATTTGAAAAGAAGTGTAGGTAACATAAGTTGTTACAAGAAAAGAGACTTTTCCCTATTGTGCTAAGAGGGTGCACACACACAAGAGTGATTATTTCACAGTGCTTCATGAGTGTAAGGGTATATCCTACTCTTTGTAATCCAAGGATTATTTTCTTAGTGGATTGTATGGTGTTGGATTGTTTCCAACCATACCATGGAAGTAGCTATTCTTATTGAATAGTGAACCTTGTAAATTGATTGGTTTCTTTAGATGTGTGCTTGTTTGTTTCTCAGTAGGGAATTATATCTTTAACAGGAGACAAAGTTTGTTCTCAACATTAAGGGAACTTAAAAGAAGAAAAAGGGGTACCACTAATTCACCCCCCCTCTTAGTGGTTCATTACTCCAGCTGGGTCCTTACAAGTGGTATCAGAGGGAGGTTCCCTTTATTTTCCTTACTGATGGAGAATCTGAATTGTGTGAACAATAAAGGAATTTCGGTATTCGATGGGAAGAACTATCACATCTGGAAGGATAGAATGCTACCGTATCCCATGTCTATTACTTATGAAGTTCTTGAAGTTGCAATAGTTGGGTTTCCCCCCATTGAAGACAATGTTCCACTTACACCTGTTGACAAGAAGATTCTTGAGAATGATGGAAGAGCCAAGAATTCTACATTTTCTTCACTTTCTGAAAGTGAATTCTTAAGAGTAAAAGGATTGGAGATAGCCAAAGGTATATGGGAAAAACTGAAAAACATATACGAAGTCAATAAAAAATTCAAGAAGTGAAAACTTCAAATATGGAGATTGAAGTATGAAGACTTGAAGATGGGAGAGCATGAATCTGTTTGGGATTTATTCACCTGGGTAAATGATATTGTTAGTACCATTAGATGTCTTGGTGAAGAGCTGAAAGACTCTATTGTGGTGGAAAAAATCTTGAGGATTCTTCCTGATAAATTTTATGCGAAGGTATCTTCATTAGAAGACAGAGAATCAGAGACTCTATCTCTTAATGATTTGCATAGCACACTAATTACTTATGATATGAGAAGGGAAAAGGCTATTAAGACCAAGACAACGGTTGACAAAGAATTATCTTTCAAAGCCATGAAGAAGGAGAAGTATAAGAAGATCTTTATTAAATAAGATGGCAGTGACTCTGACTCTGAAAGTGAGTTATGTAAAAATCTTAATGATATTTTATCCTTGTTTTCAAAAAATGTTAAAAGAGGCACAGGTAAATACAAGAGAAAACTTCCCTTGAAGTGTTTTTAATGTAGAGGAATTGGACACTTTGCGGCTAACTATACTCTAAGGGAGAATGAAGAAGATAGTGATGAAGAAGAAAGAAATCCAAGAAAGTTATGGAAGAATCATGGCGGTAAAGGAAAGTCGGGGAAAGAAAAGAATTTCTTCAAATCCAAGAGAAAAATCTTTCTATCCATAAATGAAGAAGATAAATAAAGTGATGCTGAATCCGAAAAATCAGTTGAGTATGGTGTTGAGAATACTTTCATTGCAACAGTAAATGATGAGGATTTCGGAAGCAGCAGCTCGAAAGAAGAAGGAAATCAGCTTGATATGCATCTGAAAGAAGAATTGAAGGAATGTTTGAGGAATATCATAAGGCTAGAGAAGCTTAAAAAAAGTTGGAAGATTAATGTTTCTCATCATCCAATCAATTCAATGATAAATAAGAACTTGAGAAAGATCTTGAAGACTTGAAAAAGTATCTTGAAGATGAGAAAAATCAAAATGAGTGCATGAGATTTAAGCTGAAGGGAAAAGAGGAAGAATTAGAACTCGTTCAAAATAAGCTCTCAGAAGTTGAATAAAAAAATATTTGTTTTCAAAACTCAACTATTGATGTTGGTGAAGGCTCTCAACAAGCACATTCTGAGAAAATTCAACAGAAGAATAAGGTGGTTGCTGTGAAGAAGAAAGATGAGAAAGTTACTTATGTGGCCAAGACCAGAATTACTGGGAACTCTGAAGTTTCAAGGAAACCTAAGTCTAACACTGGTGAAAAACAAGAAAAATCCAAGAAGGCATAATTCTAGTAGAGCAATCTTACTAACAAAATAATGGTTGGTGGGGCTGAAGAAAGAGCAATAAAGAAGTATCAGAAAAAAATATTTAGAGGAAGGTACTCATTCTATGGGTACTGTTGGTATTGTGGTGGATTCGGGCATACAAAAAATATGTGTTGGTTTAATCAACATTATTACAGTCCCCCCATGAGTTATGAAAGTAAGAGATTGAGGGGGAGTCAATCTCCTCAAAGGAAGAAGAGTGAGAAGGTTTTCTTGAAGAAATTCGAGAAGAATGAAGTCAAGACAGAAAATAGGTTCCAGCCTCTAGAGACCATATTGTAAAAGGTGTGAACAACCTAGACACCTTCCAAAAGGATGTCTTGTGATATTACCAGCTCAACAAAATGTTCTTAATTTTCAGAAGCCGAAAGTGAAGAAAGAAGCGAAAGAAGAAAAATCTCTTGTTGTTGAAACTTATCTAAAAGTTACAAAGGAAGAACGACCTTGGATACTTGATAGTGGGTGTTCTTTACATATGACAGGAGACTTGAAGTTGCTAAAGAATATGAAGAAGTTTAAAGAAGTCACAATGACATTTTAGAATGATAAATCTTTAAAAATCAAAGGTGTTGGATAAGCCATCATTGGAAAGGAAAAATTAAAGTCCAAGAAAACTCTGTATGTTTATGGGATGAAGCCCAACTTGCTGAGTATATCACAATTATGTGATGAGGGTAACAAGGTTATCTTCAAGAAAGATGGATTTATTGTGAAAAGTGAAGAATATGGGCAGATTGTTACAAGAGTCCAATGAACCAAAGGAAATCTGTTTCAAGTTGGAAATTCACAAAACTCTTGTTACATGAGCATAGTGGAAGAAAATCAGTTGTGGCACAGAAGACTTGGACACATGTTTCATAGAAATATGAGCAATTTATCTCAAAGGGACAATGTTTGAGATATTCCATATTTTCCAAGAAGAAGAGATTGGTGTTGCACTACCTGTCAGAAAGGAAAGATTACAAGTGTTGTGCCTAAGAAGGTTGACATTTGTTCTAAACAACCCCTTGAACTAATACATTCTGATATATGTGGGCCGATGAGAAAACAATCAACAAATGGAGAAAGGTACTTCATCCCTTTCATTGATGATTTTACTCGAATTATGTGTGTTATGTTTATGAATCACAAGTCAGACGCCCTGAAAATGTTTAAAAGCTTCAGAAGGAAAGCTGAGAAAGAATGTGAGTACTCTATGAAGAAGTTGAGAACAGATAATGGTGGTGAGTATAGAAGTGAAGAATTCGAAGTCTATATTGAGAAGCATGGGATTCGACATGAATATAGTGCTCCATATACACCTCATAAAAATGGGGTTTCTGAAAGGAAGAACAGAAGCTTGGTGGAAATGGGAAGAACCATGTTTCTTGAACATGGCCGTACTCATTTCTTTTGGAGGGAAGATACAAGTACATTTGTTTATATTCAAAATCAATGTTTCTACTGGCCTCAATCAAACAAGACTCCATATGAACTTTTCTATGGAATTACTCCAAGTATAAATCATGATAAAGTTTTTGGGAGACCATGAATTATAAATAATAAAGGTGGAAGGAGTGGAAAATTCGAGCAGAAAGGAGAAGGTGGAATTTTTCTTGGATATGAACCAGAAGGAAAGGGTTATAGATAATTTAACAAATAAACATGAATAATTGTGGATGTTGTTGATGTAAAAGTCATTGAAACTCCGGGAAAAGATAAGCATGTCCAGACAGAAAAGGAAGTTGAGGAAGATGAAGTTAATAATTATAATAAGGATGCAATAAATTGTAATCCTAATCAAGATGAAGAATCGGATTCAGCCATATCAAGTGATGAGGAAGGCACACGAAATACTTATCCAAGGCTGATGAAACAAGTGCAAGCTCAGAATATTATTGGTGATCAACGTCAAATGGTTCAAACAAGAAGAACAAGTAATTCTATATCACATACTTCCTTGTATTCCAAAGTGGAACCAAATGATGTTAAAGAAGCCTTTGAGTATTCAAAATTGGTTCAAGCCATGAATGAAGAATTGGATCAGATTTAAAAGAATGAAAAATGGGAACTCGTACCCATGCCTCAATGTAAGAACATTATTGGAACCAAATGGGTCTTTCGGAACAAGTTGAATGAATAAGGTGAAGTTATTAGAAATAAAGCAAGATTAGTTTACAAAGGCTACTCTCAGATTAAAGGAATTGACTTTGAAGAAACTTTTTCTTCGGTAGCCGGATTATAATTTATCCGAATATTTCTTTCTATTGCTGCACAATGAGGCTGCAAAATATTTCAAATGGATGTTAAATCCTCATTTTTTAATGGTGATCTCAAAGAAGAAGTTTATATTGAGAAACCATGTGGCTTTATTGTTGGGAAGAATGAAAGTTATGTGTGTAGGTTGAAGAAAGACTTGTATGGTCTAAATAAAGCTCCAAGAGTATGGTATTCCAAACTAGATACTTTCTTAAAGGATATGAACTTCAAGAAAGGGAGGGTTGACAACAATCTGTACATCAAGGAAAGCCAAGATCCTTCTCTCATTGTGATTGTCTATGTTGATGACATTATTTTTTCTGGGAATTATGAAAGAAGCTATGAAAGGTTTGCTGAAGTAATGAAGAATGTATTTGAGATGTCCATGTTGGGTGAAAGGATATACTTTCTTGGGTTACAAAATTTTCAACAGAAAGAATTCATTTTTATCTCCCAAGAAAAGTATGCTAAGGAACTTCTTATGAAGTTTGGGATGGAAAACTCAAAACCTGTATCAAATCCTATCTCAATGGGAATGAAGCTAAGAAAATATGATGAAGGAAAAAAAGTTGATCAAAAAGAATATCGAAAGCTGATTAGAAGTTTGTTATAACTGACTACATCAAGACCAGATATTGTTTTTAAAGTTACCTTATGTGAAAGATTTAAGAGTGCTCCTAAAGAATCACATCTTGTTTCTGGATAAAGAATTCTCAGATACATAAAAGGCACAGCAGAATTCGGAATCAAGTATAGTGGCTCAAATAACATTGATTTATGTGGCTATTCAGATGCAGATTGGGCAGGAAATGTTGATGATAAAAGATCCACATCTGGTAGAGTGTTCTTTATAAGAAAAATTTGTGTTGCTTGGCACTCGAAGAAGCAAAATTATGTGACACTTAGTAAGGCTGAAGGTGAATATATTGCTGCCACCATGGCCTCCACTCAACTTATCTGAATAAAGACACAGTTGGAAGAGTTGTTAGTTTAAGTGAATATGACCTTGCTCTAGGGCTGTGATAATCAAAGCACAATTAATCTTACCAATAATCCAGTACAACATTCTCGATCGAAGCATATTGACATCAAATATAATTTCATCAGAGAGCATGTGGAAAAGAATGAACTGAAACTTGAATATGTTTCATCTGCTGAACAAGTTGCTGATATTTTCACGAAACCCTTACCGAAGGAATCATTCTCAATATTGAGGTTGAACATGGGTGTCCAACCTATTTCTCTTCAAGGATAAGGTATGTTGTTCCATCCCCTCTCTCTTCTTACCTTTGGATTTTTTTGTCAAGGGGGAGAAGTTGTTTGTATCATAAATCTATTGTTTAAAGAGAGAGTTGTGTGTAAGTTATGAACTAAGCACTGTTTGTGTTTTTGAACTATTCTAACAGTTTGTTGGAGTGGTTGTAGGAAATAACTTGAAGTTTTTTATTGGATGTATGAAGGTGAAGTTGTAAGAAGCTGAAGATATATGAATTTGAGGATGTCATTTTCACTACCTATGGAAAGCATGGTTTTGTTGTCAATGATTCTTGTTTCCTATAATGACTTAGCTCACGTAGGGTTATAATTATTGATAAGTAATCCATTGCTTATGGTTACAAAGTTTTTTGATTTATGAAAACTTGTTTGACAACAAAATCTAAAGGTGGAGATTGTTAGGACCAAGATGAAGGAAGAGATGGTTTGCATGGATTTTCTTTTATTGATCTTGAGGAAGTTTTCACAAAGGAAAGACCCCTTGAATTTCTAAGAATTCAGAAGCTGGAAGTTTGAAGATTTGGAATCAATTATATTGAACATTCATATCCTAGTGTTCGAAGTATTCAGAGTCTGGAATTCAAAGTCTGGAAATTGAGAAGTCCGGAACTCGGAAATTGAAAATTCTCAAAAGATGGCTGATAGGAGACGTGAAGGCATTAATTGTGACAATGATTTTCTATTTTGTAACTATGATTTGTGAGTATATGCAAGTACTCATGATGAAATCAAAAGTGGGGTGGTGAAGTCATACTGAGATCTGGAGGAGTCATTCCAAGAATTCAAAATCTCTGGTATCGATGATTGAAGAAGTTTTACCGAGAATTAGAGAAGTCGTACCGAGAATCGGTGAAGTCGCTCTGAGAACCAGAAGTCGCTCCGAGAATGAGAAGTCGTTCCATGAATCAGAAAGAGTCGCTCCGAGAACCAGAAGTCACTCCGATAACCAGAAGTCATTCAGAGAATCAGGAAGAGTCGCACCGAGAACCTGAAGTTCGTAGCCAGAAGTGTGGAGTCTACTTCCTGAACCTGAAGTTTGTAGCCAGAAGTGCGGAGTCAAATTCCTGAGTCTGAAGTTCGTAATGATAAGTCATATCGAGAGTTGGTGAATTCGTAACGAGAAGACGTACCGAGAACTGGTTAAGCTATACCGAGATCTAGAGAAGATCATACCGAGAAGTGAAATGGTGTCATGCTGAAGAAGCGGTGAAGAGTCATGCCAAGAATTGAAGTGATGTCAAAGAATCAAGAAGGGTGGATCTGAGAATATGATGCTGAGAAGATAGATGAGTGTATCTGAGATGGTGATACCAAGAAACTTGTGTAACAAGGTCAGATCTGAAAAAGGCCAAAGTTCTAAATCAAGAGAAGTGGAAGAAGATTCGTGAAGATTCTAGAAGCATTGAAAAAGTCTTAATTACTCTGAGATTTCAGGAGAAATTAATATTTGGGTGAATTTAAGTGAGCGGGAAAATATTTTGGTTTCCCACCTAAGCACACTTTGGAGCACCTATAAAAGGAGATCAGAGTACTAAGTAAATTGATTGATGATGCTGTAGTGAGAGAAGCTCTGATAATCTAGAGAGAGAAAGAAGTGTGTGGCCGGTTGAGTTTTCATTACAGTTTCAATTGAAATGAGAATTTGATACTGGTTGACACCCTATTGAGTTTCTCAGATTAAAGAAAACTTAGATTGAATAATCAGAGTGAAAGTGAAGAATTCGAAGTAGAGATTCAGAGTGAAAATTCAGAGTGGAAATTCAGAGTGGAGATTCGGATTGAAAGAATTCGGAGTGAAGAATTCAGAGTGGAGATTCAGAATGGGGAATCAGTATTGGCTGTCACCGTATTGATTTTCTCAGACCGAGGAAGACTCAGATTGAATAATCGGAGTGAAGAAGAAAATTTGGAGTGAAGAAGAAAAATTCAGAGTGAAGAATTCAGAGTGGAGATTCGGAATGGGAAGTTCTGACTGTAATTGATCTATCTCTAGTCCAAGAAGTCCTTGACTTTCTTCTGGGTAAGGAAGTGAAGATTTTTGCTGAACTTGATTATACTTGTGTATTTTAAAGGAAGTGCATGTATCATAAGTTGTTACAAGAAAAGAGACTTTTCCCTATTGTGCTAAGAGGGTGCACACGCAATGGAGTGATTGTTTCACAGTGCTTCACAAGTGTAAGGGTATATACTACTCATTGTAATCCAAGGATTATTTTCTTAGTGGATTGTATAGTGCTGGATTATTTCTAACCATACCAAGGACGTAGCTATTCTTATTGAATAGTGAACCTTGTAAATTGATGGGTTTCTTTGGATGTGTTCTTTTTTGTTTCTCAGTAGGGAATTATATCTTTAACAAGAGACAAAGGTTGTTCTCAACATTAAGGGAACTTAAAAGAAGAAAAAGGTGTACCACTGATTCACCCCCCTCTCAGTGGTTCATTACTCCAGCAGGGTCCTTACATGGAGTAGAATAAGTAATGATAGAGAAATATAACGATATGATTGAAGGAGAAAATGATTGTATGTGCAGTGATCTATTAACTTATCAACTTATAATTTATTATTTTATTCATTTTCAGTACTATAGATTTGTTATCATATTTAAATTTCATTTTTTCGGTCTCAGATATGTGGAAATAATGGTCTGGGGGGGGGGGGGGGTGAATAGGACTTTTACAATTTTAAAACAAAGAATCAATCAAAGTTTATTATTGTATGAACTAACATTATAGTGGAGTGTTCAAAATATAATGCAGTAAAAATAAAACATGAACATAGTAATTTTATAGTATTTTGTATCATCAATATTGTAATATAAACTTCAATATTCAATACTTGGTGAAAATATTAGTACCCAATATAACCTCAATTTTTAAGGAGTGATAACCTATTTACAGTCTCTACCTTTTATGATACTCAAAGGAACAATCAACCTGAAATTTTATAGGATTAAAAACCTATAGTAACCCAATTTTTTTTAGAATTCAAAACCTAAGGACCTTCCTTTTAGTTTAGAGGAATAACTGATACTAGAATTTTGTTCGATTGGGAAAACAATAAACCAACACTTAAGAACAAACAAATGAAGAAAATATTTAACAAAGGAAAACAAGATAGAAAATAGAAATATCAAAGATAAATGGATGTGAAAGTCGATGTTTCTCATAGAACTTTGATCACTTCAGCACTAAAGACTTGAATGTTGATGTTTCTTTTTTATCGCACTAATGGAACATTAATCATAGAAGATCTCAGTACTTTGGTATGATGTATCATTTATGTTTCACACTGCATGCCTTGACCTTTATTTATATAAAAATCCCAAAGTTCATCTCACTCTATTGATTCTAATTTCACAAGAGTTTCATAAAATCACTTCGTACAAAGAAATGATAAAATAATAAAAATGGAAACACATTACCGTTACTATTTTAAACATCGCACATATTTTCAAAGAATGTTTTGGCACACTCTAATTATTGTATTAAACACATTAAAACAACAACCAATTTTCTCATTTGTGTATATGATATTTTCTCAAATAAATAAAACTATAAGAACCATAATGAAAATCATGCAGTAATTCAATACTTAAAAAATTATAAAAATAGAGAATAAAATAAATAATCTATAAATTATCAATTATTGAAATATTTCCCATGATATTTCTTCATAAAAAATTTACAATATAATTTTTGGAATATATATATTCTAATTATAAACAAATAATTAAACTTTTAGCTTATTGAGATAACAAAAAAAACTAAAAACATAGCATTGTAACATATATACTGTAGGTGTTTTTGAATAAAGAATTTATGCACAAAATAACTAATCAATTCAACCATTAATATTTTTAACAAACATAATTATTTTATAAATTAAAATATTTTCTATAAGGTTGTGTAAATTAAAAAATTAAATAAAAATTTAAATCATGTTAAAAAAATAACAAATCAAAGTGGCAAAATTTATAACTAACGGTAGAAGGCATTTTCTATAGCTACTACGAGACAATTGAGAACCTGATAATATGGAGTAATTGCTACCAATACCATTTGATGGGGTAGAGTGATTTTTCTACCATAGGAGTGCTTCCATTGATGTATATGGTGCACTAAACCGATCAAGCCACTAAGAAGCAGAAGGACCTAAACTACTATCATGGTGCACTTAGGGAGATACTAAAGTTTCCAGAGGTCCAACGATGTCACACTACTACTACAAGTGTCGAACAAGGGGGCTCAGTCAGTGAGTAGTTGTAATGATCGTATGGTCTATGTTCTTCATGCATGGTCAAAGAAGAATGAAAGGTAAAATCTGTTACTGTGGAACCAAAACATGGGTTGAAGCCACACCTATGAACTGTACGAACATGCAAGGATGAAGTAAAACACAACTATAGTCATAGGAGATGTTGGTTCATGTCTGTGCATTGTTCAGAATAGGTAGAAGATGATTCAATACATTATATATATATATATATGTATGTGAAAATAAAATAAATAGAAAAATATATATAACATGATATTTATAAATGAACATTATAATATAAAACAATATTTTTTGGCATAAAATAATTAAATCATTAACATAATCAGAATGTAGGATTTTTGAATACCACTATTTGGAATACTATATTTCCATATAAAATTAACATCTTGAATGTGAGAAGTTAATTATAGTAATTCATAGTTCTTATAATACATGTAAGTTGATTTAAAATTCTCCATGAATTTAAAAATGTCATTATCATGACCAAAATATAAACTTTACAAACTTAAGGATAAAACCTATTAAAAAAACATGGTTAAAAAATGGTTCTTGTAAATAATGTTAAATGCTGAAATATATTTGAATAAATGTGAGATAAGAAGTAACTTACAAAACATTAATAAAATAATTATTAGCATATTAAACTAATTACCATTACTAAATTAAATGTGAGAGATTTTTAATTAAAAAAAAATATTAATATGAATAAATTCCATTTTAACAAACTCCCATACAATAATAATATCCCACTTTTTTGTAAATTAAAAAAAATATATTTAATTAAAATGGTAAAAATTCTCCCCCTCTTTAATATTTATGAAAATGTTAAAAATTAAATCTAAAAAAACATTCTCTTCTTTTTATTAATAACCCCCCCCCAAAAAAAAGATATACATCAAAATACCCTTAGAGAAATGAAAATAATTTAAAAAAAACATCAATACCAACACTCAATAGAAAAAAATAGTAAACTTTATTAAATATATTCCATACTTCTTTAAACAAAAGTAGATTAAAGAATCTTGTTAGCTGAAAATATAAAAAAACATATATGCTATAATCATTTAATATGACTTATTATATGAAATTTTAAAAAAACATCTATAGATATTTAACAAATAAAATATTATTCTCCCAACATACTATATCCCCCAAAAAATGATAAAGCAATTTTATTCAAATTATTAAAAACAAACTCCCCCCTTAGTTAAACATCTAAAATATTTTATCAAAGCAGATCAACTAAAACCAAAAAATTAAAAATAAATCAAATTATATTGTCAATGGAATTGAAATATTTCTATCATAATATCAAACATTATGGTATATGAGATACCTATGTGTGTGTTATATTAAATTAAAATATATTTTGAGTATAAAAAAATTAATCAAGTTGGGTTTGGTTTTAATATGTGGTTTAAAATAGGAAATTTCCTTTAATTTCAAGTATTTTTTTTAAAAAAGTTATCCTTTTACAAAATAAAAAAAGATTTTAAATAATTCAATAATATGAACTAGATTTAGAAGTTCAAGAAAATTTAAAATAAATACTAAGATAAACTAAATTATTATGCATAAAATATATTTAGAAGTTTATAGAATACTTTCCTGAATCCGAAGTGTTCAAAATTGTATTTCAAGGAATAAATTATTAAAGTAGTAGTAGGTTAGCTATAGTTTAACAATAAAAACTTCGCAACACTTAATGTGTAAAATAAAATAGTTTGAAAAAAACATGCTTTTTTTCCCAAAACTGAAATTAGTTATAGAAAAAAATTTCAAACATCTTAATCAAAACATAAATCTTCATATACTAATAATTTGAAAACTATTTTAAAACTTACATATTAATTAATAAATTTATTAAAAAAACTAGGTGAATCTCCACCTAAATTCAAAATTTTCTTGAGAAAAATATATATTAAAACTCTCCTTATATGAAATATAAATACGTAATTAGCATATATGAAACTAAAATTTTAAACTAAATAAGATACAATATACTAACTTTTGAAAAAACAATCAAAAGTTACGGTACATGCCTAAAGACTAGAAATTTAAATAACATGACAAAAGATATTAGATTTTATTCATGCCAACATACCAGTTTATGAAAGAAAAAAGAATATGCATGCGAGGTAATAATTTTTTTTACCTAGTCATGTTGAACAGTTTATGTGCAATAATATTTCAGTAAGATCCTTTTGGTACCCAATTTGTCTTGGATACAACTAAATTTATATTAGAACTTTTGGCCACCCAAACAGATTTGAAACATTTATTTTTGGGTATTTCTAAAGCTAAATTATTAGAGATAAATGTTTTAGTATGACCAAATGATTTGGTAAATATCAAAGTGCATTCATTGGAATAATTCCCTTGAATTCTACAATTAAATCATGTTACACTTTAAATGACACCTTTTTATCTTTTAATAAAAGTATTCTTATTCACTCTTATTGAAAATCAATTATAATAAAAACCATTATTGCAATAGCTTGGTTTTATTTTGGACATCATTTTATCATATTTATATTTTCGTTGAACAAAATTAAATAAAGTTTCTTTTTTATATTAGGAACTTATTTTTTCAAATCCCTATTCTCTTCTTGAATATATTCTAAAAAAATATAGACTTTTTCATTAGAACCAGAAGTCGTATTTTTGTTTTGTTTTCTTACTTGATATTTTTTACATTTATTCTCAACTTTAGTCTGGTTATCCACAATAGAATTTTGGTTGTTGTTGATCTTTATCATTTAATTACAAAAATATTTTAATTCACCCTTTTCCTCTTTTAGTTTCAATATCTTTGAATCCTAAGTATTTTTTATATTACTTATTCTAGGAAAAACTATTATTCAAATTTTTTACATTCCATTTTATGTTTCTAATATTATTTAAGAAATTTATTATTTTTACCTTTTAAATCTATATATTTTTCAATAATTTTGATACTATAATTTCTTAATTCCTCATTTTACTTAAAAAATTATTTAACTCTATAATTCTCAGATTCAAAATCATAACTTGAATTAGAATCAGTTTATTTATCTTCATCAATACCAGTATAATGATCAACATTTATGGTTTTCATATTAAAAGGCGATTCATGTTCCTTATAATATTTTTCCAATAAAAAATTATTAACAGTTTTTTATAACTATATAAAAAATGAATCAGGCACCTCGTAGTATTCATCCATCAAATAAAGGTTACCTATTTTCCATTCACTTCCTGAGTCACTACTTGAATAAAAAGTGTCTAAACAATACCATCCTATAAACATTGATTTCTTTTCCTTTATTTTTTTGTCTTTATCTTTCTTTGGATGGTTGATCTTTGGGAAGCCAGTCATGATGTGTCCTTTATTCGTTCACTTATAACACGTTAGATCTAAAACATAATTATTCTTGATATTATTAGCTTTCTTGTATTATTTTTCATTATTTATTTTGAATTGCTTCTTTAATACTTTGGTTTTCATACATTTGAAAACATTTATTTTTATTTGAGCCACATCTTTATCAATTTCCTCATAATCAGATTCATAAGTGTTAGACAATTCATTTAATTTTGACTTAAAAGCAATGACTTTATTCTTTGTATACTTCTCATCAAAAATATTTTTGAATTCAAGTTCATACTATAGAAAAGAACCGATTAGTTTATCTATAGTATAATATTTAAAAATTATTTCTTTCATCGATCACGAATTTATTTTCATTTCATCTTTTTGGTAATGCCCTCAGTACCCATTCAACTAGATTTTTATTGTCCAGTGCTTCACTAAGTTAACCCATTCCATTTGTAATACTTATAAACCATTGAAACATATGATTAACTGACTCATCTTCTCCCATCTTGAAATCAAAGTATTCTGCTCAAATAATTAATATATTGGTTATTTTAAGCCTTTTTTTGTCCCATTATGAGTAACTTGTATAATTATACAAATTTCAAGGGCTGTCTTATAGACTGAAACATGGCTATGCACGCTTCTACAAATAGAACAATACAAAATATCCTTTATTTTATAGTTTAAAATATACTTTCTCATATCATTACCCATAAGTGTTGATAGATCAGCTTTAGGTTATCTATACATCTTCTCCATGATTATCCAGTGATCCAAACTTGACTAATTTAGCTATGCTCCCATTCATTCTTGTCAATACCCGTAATCACTTCCCTCAAAAAAAGGTGGCTTTTGGGGTATCCAATCATCATTTTCATCTTTACTTTCCATCTTCAAGGATATTATTCCTTAGATTGTTATGTCTAGGATATTCATGTTAGTACAATAGAAAATAATCAATAGAATCTATATCTAAAAGTATTTCCCTATGTTACCAATTGTTAGTCATAGTTTGATGACAACAATGAACTGGAGGGGGTGGGGGTGGGTGAATAGTTCTTTTAAGTTTTAAAACAAATAATAAATTATATTTTATTATAGTATTAATAAATAGTATGGTGTAGTGTTTAAAATATAATATAACAGAAATAAAATATGAAAAAATTATAGTAGTTCAAATAAGACAGATCCTACTCTACTTTTCAATCTTATCTACTAGGCGAGAAGATCGATACCCATTATAAACTCACTTTTATATGTGTGATAACCTATTTATAGACCCTACCTTTTACAACACTAGGAGGCACAACCAACATGACCTTTTATAGGATTCACAAACTATACCAACCTAAATTTTGTTCAGGAGTGACAACCCAAGGACCTTTCTTTTGGTTAGGAGGAATAATTGATACTAGACTTCATTTTGATAGGGAAAAGTATAAACTGATGCTTAAGAAAAAATAGATGAAGAAAATATTTTAAAAAGAAAAACCAGAGAGAAAATGGAAACAATAAGAAGTAATGGATGTGGAAGTGAGTTTTTTTTAAATACATTTTTATAATTTTTTTTCGAAAAACTGCTTAGGTCAATTCTTTTTTAAAAAATACGCTACAACGGCGGAATCTGAGATGCCACCTTTTCTCCCCCCGTGCTGCCTTTGTCCCGGATCGATGACATGGAAAAAGTGGCCGGGGGGAGGCCGCCTTTCTCTTCAGGGTAATGCGAAAGGCGGCTTCTGCGATGCCGCCTTTGGCCATACGCAAAGGCGAAAGGCGGCATCCGCGATTCTGCCTTGGCCTGAACTCCCTATAAAAGGGCGGCCACCCCCCCTCTCCTCACTTGATCATTGCCTTCCTCTCTCCCTCCTCACTTCATCTCTACAAATTTCTCTCTCTCTAAAAAGCTTCTTTGCTGTACGAGTTTTTACGAAGCTTCATTTAGAGGTATGTTTCTTTATTTAATTTAATGTTTTTATTTAATTAATTTAATTTTTTTTAGTTTCAAATCTTTCATTTGTTAAGTAGTTTAGGTAGTTATTAATATTTGGTTATTTAGTTTCTGTAATTAGTTATATATAGTTTTAAGTAATTATTGTTAGGTAGTATAGATTAAGTATAGATTAACTTAAGATTAAGTATTTAGAAATTTTGGTAGCTTAAAGATTATGTGGTTATCTACGCAATTAAATTCCTGTCTGGATACAAACAAGTGGATGTGGATCTGACACAAATGTACATAGGGGTAAAACCCGAAAACACCGCTTTGAGCTAGACTCGAACGGGAAATGGTGCACGATAACGGGCCTTGCTGTATCCTGGTTTGACACTCCCGAGGAATATGATTAAGATGATTCATATTTTCTTTATAAACTTCTAAAATTTCTAAGAGAAGAAAAAGAAAATCAGTATATTTATCAATGATAATTGATAATTAAAATGTTATATAATCAAATAAGGACATAAGAATTGACGAATTAAAGTTATTATTAATTAATTATAGAATAATAGAATA
Organism: Viscum album; assembly: GCA_963277665.1. Classification (NCBI taxonomy): domain Eukaryota; kingdom Viridiplantae; phylum Streptophyta; class Magnoliopsida; order Santalales; family Viscaceae; genus Viscum; species Viscum album. The sequence goes on from OY728125.1 coordinate 387,037,455, forward strand.
ATTAACAATTAGTTATTATTAGTTAATTTTAGAATAATTAATATATAACATAGGATTAAAACATTGATCCATATAATGATTAGCTAACGATACTGATGAACATATAAAGTGAAATGAAGAAGAACAAACAAAGTAAATAAAAAGGCGCTCTAAAATTACATTCTAATAAATATCATATGGTCAAACATCAGTATCTTAGTTTAGGGTATAAAAAGGCGCTCTAAAATTACATTCTAATAAACATCATATGGTCAAACATAATTGTTAATATTTTTTACACTATCATAATTTTGATGAAAGAAACATTTTTGACGTAGAGAGCCATGTTTTCCTGTGTGTACTGTTATAGGGAGATTATTCAAAATGAGCAAGGAGCTTCTTACAGTACACAACCAATTACGGTGGTTAGTACAGTTGACTGTGTTACCATAAGTGACCTTCAAGAGAGAATTCGTGTTTCCTTAAATCTGGGACCCAATCAATAGATCATGTCTATGAGCTATAGATATTTTCAATTTCCAACAACACTGTGGCATATAGCTTGTCCATTGGTTGCTGATGCACAGTGGGTCCAAGCAATTAATTTATTTTCTCAATGGTTAGATGGTACCATAATGGAGTTATACGTTGTTGTTGCTACTGTACAACCAAAACGTCCACTTGTACAAAGACGTAGAAATACAAGAGTGGTTGAAGATAGTCTACCCCATGAAATTGAGCCTATTCCAAATGATGCAGCAGAAGAGGACAACCTAGATGATCTCCCGGATATATATGTCAATCCGACTTTTGATGAGGAGTTTCGTAATGATGGATCAGATGGCGACAACATTGCTAATGAGGAGGGACAAATAGAATATAGAGAGGAGGTTTTGAGAAATTCTATTGTTGTACATCAACCTCGGTTAATAAATCATCCACCACTCTTTTCATCTTGGTCAAAATCAATGACACGCATGCCTGAATTCGATAATACTGTTCTCACCCCGACAACTGAGTTCCCTGGAGTTGTACCAGATATGTTTAGTGAGGTGGACAAAACCTTATACATTAGAAGGAATTTTCCTAGTAAAGATGCCTTAAAAAGCACGTTAAAGAGATTTCATATTGAGAGACACTTTAACTATGTAGTTCAAAAATCATGCCGTAGTAAATATGTTATATGGTGCGTGAAGTATGGGGATGATTGTAGATTTTTCTTAAGGGCTATTCTAGACATTATATTTGGAGGTTGGAGAATCTCAAGGATTGAGGTGGATCATACTTGCGTTCAGCCAAGTATCACACAAGATCATACTTCATTGGATGCAGAATTTGTGTCATCTATTTTTGTTAAGATTATTAGGACATGTCAAGATGTTCCAATATCCCTTGGGCAAGAGAGGATTCTACAGACATTCAGTTATAAGATTTCATATAATAAGGCATGGATGGAGAAATAGAAGGCAATTGTGAAGGTATATGGTGATTGGGATGACTCATATTGAGTATTTCCGCAATTGTTAGCCATACTGAGGCATCATAACCAAGTTATCTTCCACCTGGATAAAAACGAACATGTGTCTCGTGATAATCGACTTGATCCATCTTGTGTTCAATTTCATCGGTTATTCGGGGCATTCCTTCCTTGTATCTCCGCATTTCGTTTTTGCAAACAGTTTATTCAGATTGAGGGAACATTTCTGTATGGAAAATACAAGGGAGTATTGTTGATTGCGGCAACCCAAGATGGAAACCATTCACATCTTCCTCTTGCCTTTACCATTGTAGAGAAAGAAAACTATGAATCATGGAGTTGGTTTCTGGCATGTATCAACAACCATTTCACCAACATTCAGGGAGTTTGTTTGATATCTGATCGCCATCGAGCAATTAATGAGGCAATCAATGCAGATCCTAATACCTGGAGACACCCAAATGCACATCATCGGTTCTGCATTAGACACATTAGTAGCAATGTGCATAAAAAATTCCACAACGAACCGATGAAAAAGGCAATCACGAGGCTTGGTACGTATTTTATTCATTCTGTTTTACTGTTTCAATATAAAGATAAAATCAATTTATGTGAAATATCATCTATGTTTTGTAGAATATGAGTCGGACCAATGATGATTTGAAGAACGTTTTGAACAAATTCATCCGGATAATCAAGAAGTTTATGATTATATGATGTGGATTCCAAAAGAGAAATGGAAATTGGCATACGACGGGGGGAAGAGGTACAGACACATGACGACAAACATTGTGGAGTGCATCAATGGTATCTTCAAAGGACTTCGAAAGCTACCTATAACCGCCTTAGTTTAGAAGACATTATATCGATGCATGAAGTACTTTGTAGATAGAAAAAAACTAGCATGAGATGAAATACATCAAGGGATAAGATATGGAAGACACTTTCAATGAGAGATTGAAAAAAATATTGAAGAAGCTTCTGGTTATCACGTCTGTCTCTTTCGAAGAGAAGACTCCTGATTTGATGTTCAAGAGCGTTCAGACCCCATCACAAATCGCGTCGGTGAAAAAATAGTGGTATTACTAGAAACAAGGCAATGCCAATGTGGAAACCTTAAGGCCTTACGGTTTCCATGTACACACGCCATCGCAGCATGTGCCTCTGTGAACATCTCATGGGAAACATATGTTGATCCAGTGTACTGGATGAATATCATTGCTAACTGTTATGCTGCACCATGGAAACCTATTAGGGAGTATTGTTATTTTCCAATGCCTGAAGGCCAGCCGATAGTGATACCTGACATGAATCGGTTACGTCCTCATGGGAGACCAAAGGAGAGTAGGATGCTTAATGAGATGGACTGGCCTCAAGAACAAGGATAGAGTTTGTGATGCACAATATGTCATAAAGAAGGTCATAACTGAAAACGATGCCCTAACGTTGTTGGGTCGACTTCACAGTGTCATTCATAATGATGTATTGCCTTCATTGTGACATTCCCATATTGTAAACTAAATATTGTTATCTCTTCTTTATTCCTAGGTTTTCTAAATCCCAAACATCTGAGATAAGTTTTTATATTAATATTCATGCTTTCAAGAAATAACTTTAAATATGAGATAATAGAATTTATTTCAAAAATACGAAAGCGGAACACTTAACCCATATTGAAAAGTAAATGTCAGTTAACCCATTAACATGTTTCCTGGACGTTAATATTAAAAATTTTAACCCTAAACCCTCCAACCTAAACCCAAATCTAAACATGCAGAATATTTTAGAAAACTGTTCTATAACAAATTTATAGTATCATAATAATTAGCATAAGATATTGAATACATACAATTAGATAAATTCAAAAAACATCATTACTAATTGACATGGTTTATCTTAATCCAATCCATAAGTAGTTAATCATAAAGCTCCCCCAAAATATGTGTAACCAAATTCAAGACTCAATATTTTAGATAATATAACTTATTTCATATTAATATTCGTGCTTTCAAGAAATAACTTTAAATATGAGATAATAGAATTTATTTCAAAAATCCGAAAGCAGAACACTTAACCAATATTGAAAAGTAAATGTCAGTTAACCCATTAACATGTTTCCTGGATGTTAATATTAAAATTTTTAACCCTAACGCCTCCAACCTAAAACCCAATCTAAACATGCAGGATATTTTAGCAAACTGTTCTATAACAAATTTATAATATCATAATAATTAACATAAGATATTTAATACATACAATTAGATAAATTCTAAAAACATCATTACTAATTGACATGGTTTATCTTAATCCAATCCATAAGTAGTTAATCATAAAGTTCCCCCAAAATATGTGTAACCAAATTCAAGACCCAATATTTTAGATAATATAACTTATTTCATATTAATATTCATGCTTTCAAGAAATAACTTTAAATATGAGATAATAGAATTTATTTCAAAACTCCGAAAGCGGAACACTTAAACTATATTGAAAAGTAAATGTCAGTTAACCCATTAACATGTTTCCTGGACATTAATATTAAAAATTTTAACCCTAAACCCCCCAACCTAAACCCCAATCTAAACATACAGGATATTTTATCAAACTGTTCTATAAAAAATTTATAGTATCATAATAATCATCATAAGATATTGAATATATACAATTAGATAAATTCTAAAAACATCAGAATGTTATATTTAAATTTTACATTACGACTCATTTTATTTGTTTATATGAAGATGGATGATACCATACTACTCACTCAGCAGCCTACCCATATTTCACAGGCCATGTTAGAGGGTCGTCTAGATCGATTTGTGAAGGTGCATCGAGCGCACCATTTTCATCACATGGAGCCTCCACATGCCATTAGACCTTACTTGTGTTGTGCTAGCTTCTATGGCCTTGCCGTATCAGATTTCACATTTGTAGATCATTACCTAATTGCTGCCCTCGTTGAGAGATGGAGACCAGAGACACACACATTCCACTTGCCTGAGGGAGAGATGACCATCACCCTTGAGGATGTCACAATGCTTCTCGGTCTGCCTATCCAGGGGAGACCCGTTATTGGACTCACTCATGCAGCTTGGACAGACCTTGCTCAACGCTTGTTAGGCGTTGATATTTTGTCCGACCGTAGGGCTACAGATGGATCGTCCATATCTATGCGTTGGTTGGAGTTGCAGATTCCACATTCACAGGATGATGATGATGAGTAGACCGTCATGCATTACGCCCGTGTAAATATCTTACGACTCATTGGTGGAACCATGTGTACTGATCACTCGGGGATGCACGTGTATATGATGTATCTAACCCTACTAGAGAAATTTGATCGGGCTGGGACATACAGTTGGGGATCAGCCTGCTTGGCATACACGTACATATCATTATGAAGACTATCCCATAGGGACCGTACAGGTCTCGGAGGATGCGTTATCCTTATTCAGATGTGGGCCTGGGAGCGCATCCCAGCATTCTGCCCTGACCTTGCTGGTCCACCGGTCGAGATGGAGGTGCTGCATGACGCTCCGCGTGGACGCTGGTATGATAAGTCATTTCTATTGGTTTTTGATTCTACTTTGAGTTATTGACTATAATATCTCATTATTTGTCATTATCGTTGTATTTTACAAGTGGTGTCAGCGACACAATTTTGACGTGGTTCCAAGACAGAATTTGGGCGTATATCGGCTACAGTTGGACTGTCTCTTACCTGATCAGGTATGTATATAAAATCTATCACTGTCTAACATATTTAATAATAACATCAATTTTGGTTTTTATTTGGTTGTTTTTTTGACAAAATCACTTGTCATTTCAGATTTCATGGCTTTCATACTGGATTGTTATGGACCAGTTACCAGCATACTGCACTATTGGGCTTGAGGATGCTATGGCTGTAGTGCCCCTCATTAACTTTCATATTATTGAGTGGCAGCAGCCTGACAGGGTCATGCGCCAATTTTTCCGTACTCAGACGATTCCATTACCATCGAGATAGACAGACCAGCTTCATGGGATGAAGCTGACAGGGAGGCAGGATGATGACTGGTCCCAAGTACATATGAGTTTTATCGACTACTGGCATAGACGTGTAGAGTTACGTATTCAGGGTGTTCCTACAAATCGATTCTCTCTTTCAGAGCAGGTTAACTATACGCCATGGTATAGACTGAAGTCTATACTGTATCTTACCCAAGCTTGCATAGAGATGCAGAGGATGGTAAGTTAATAAATTTCTATTATTTTGTTTATTGAATTATTTTCTAATTCCATTTGAATCTATTTACAGGGAAGTCACACAGAGCAGCTTGTTCGCATGAGTGATGAAGAAGAGGAGGGGGTCTTTAGGTGGGCAGTCGTCCATGCTACAACGCTGGAGGCGAGGGCATATTTTCATGCGCTTTCCGAGAGCATCTTCGCGTGTCTGGCTCGGAGAGAGGAGGTTCCTGCCCCAGAGGAACATACTGCTGCTGCTGCTAGTGCTGAGGAGCCACGGCCACGGAGACGTAGACAACGTCGTGCTATACGTGAGGCCTCGCCTATTCCACAGGCAGAGGTCGGGCCTCTAGTAGTCCAGGATCAGCCTATTCAGGATGTGCCTCAGGTGGCATGGGATCCGTCTTTCCTAATAGGATATCTGCAGTTCTCTCCATCTTGGGTTCCAGATCCTTCACAACATTGGATTCTAGAGCCATCGTCGTCTTGGGGTATAGCTCCATCACAGGCTTCATTCCCCTCTACGATGGAGGCAGGTCCTTCTACCACCCTAGTGGGAGAAGGATCCAAATGGCAGTACGAGATGCAATTGCCAACTCCTCTCACTGACACACAGATGGAGGATGCGACAATCGACATTTCAGTGCCCGAGGATCAGCCTTCTCCAGGTCATCAGACTCCACTGCGCACTCCACACGGACGTCCTATTCGCAGACCACCATGTGGGACAGAATCTCCTCGCCACAGACATATGCATTGATTGTACATTATTGTTTACATGTTTTATGTATACTAAAATCAAAATACTATTATTACTTGTTGGTCAGAGTGGAATCTCAGGAGGGGGTAAATTTGGTTTTATATATATATATTTATATAACCATACAAACATAATAATAAAACATTAATAATTACTAATTACCTAATTACAAATTATATAATTAATAATTCTATGACTAATTAACTAATTAATTAGTATATAATTAATAATTATATTACGAAATAACTAATTAATTATTAAACAGTAAATAATTATATTACCAATTAACTAATTATATTACTATTTATAAGGGTGCTTACCCTGGAAATCATTCTGCATTTCCGATGTAGGATTCTGGTTCTCCATTTCCTGCACAGAATATTCTACATTTCCGATGTGAGATTCTATTTCAAGTACGTGACTTTGAAAGACTATAAAATATAAACTATAAGGCCAATATAAATGAAACTTAAAACATGGATTAAACATAAAACAAATCATTGAAAATAAAAAGAATTTCGTAAAAAATATTGATGAAATATAATTTATAAGCTTTCAAAACGACCAACATGAAACTTAAAAATGTTTCAAGCATGTGACTTTGAAAACCTATAAAATATAAACTATATGACCGATATAAATGAAACGTAAAAAACGGATTAAACATATAACAAATAGTCGAAAATAAAAAGAATTTTGTAAAAAATGTTCATGAAAAATAATTTATAAGCTTTCAAAACCACCTACTTGAAACTTAAAATGATTAAAGTATGCGGTTTTGAATGACTAAAATATAAACTATAAGGCCGATATAATTTAAAGTTAAAACATGGATTAAACATATAATAATTTATCTAATTATTAAATTAATATTATTAATAATTAATTATTTAATAATTAATTAGTTAATTAGAAGTTATTAATAATTAATTATATAATAATTAACTAATTAATTAGTAATATAATTATTCAGTATATAATAGTTTATTAGTTAATTACTAATATAATTATAAATTATATTTATCCATTATAATTAATAATTAGTAATTATTCAAAATTATTATATAATAATTAATTACTTAATTGGTTATATAATTTTTAATTATATAATAGTTAATTAGTTAATTAGTAATATAATTATAAATTAAAATTATTCATTAAAATTATTAATTATAATTAATAATTATAATTACTAATTATAATTATTCATTATAATTACTAATTATAATATAAATATTAATTATAACTATTCATTAAATTATTAATTATTAATTATTACTCATTAATTATTACTTATATAATAATTATTTAGTTAATTATTAATATAACTATAAATTATATAATAATTAATTAGTTGATTAGTAATATAATTATAATCTTTCAAAGTCACATACTTGAAACATTTTTAAGTTTCAAGTAGGCGGTTTTTAAAGCTTATAAATTATTTTTCATGAACATTTTTTTTGAAATTACTTTTGTTTTCAACTATTTCTTATATTTTTAATCAATGTTTAACTTTTCATTTATATTGGTCTTCTATGTTATGTTTTATGGTCTTTCCAATTCACGTACTTGAAAAATTTTATGTTTCAAGTAGGTGGTTTTGAAAGCTTATAAATTACTTTTCATCAACATTTTTTTGGAAATTTATTTTGTTTTCAACTATTTATTATATGTTTAATCATTGTTTAAAGTTTCAATTATCTTCGTTTTATAGTTTATATTTTATAGTCTGTCAAATTCACGTACTTGAAACATTTTTAGGTTTCAAGTAGGTGGTTTTGAAAGGTTATAGATTATTTTTCATCAACATTTTTGAGGAAATTATTTTTGTTTTCAACTACTTATTATATGTTTAATCAATTTTTAACATTTAATTTATATTGGCCTTATACTTTATATTTTATTGTATTTCAAAGTCATGTACTTGAAACAGAATCCCACACCGGAAATGTAGAATGTACTGCGCAGGAAAGGGAGAACCTGAATCCCACATCGAAAGTGCAGAATGATTTTCAGGGCAAGCCCTCTTATAAAAGGGAGGCATGAGTAAGAGTTTCTGTCAGAATCCAGACTGCTGTAATGGTTGTAGCGCTGGATCTTTAATTGCATAGAAATTCTGCTGAAATTTTTTATTTTGTTTATATATATATATATAAACAAAAAAAAAACAAAACAAAAAATAAAAATAAAAGTTTTCAAAAAAAATTTTTTTAGGGGAAAGGCGGCATCACGGATGCCGCCTTTGAGGTGCATTTTTAAAAATATTTTTGCCCTAAGCATTTTCTGGAATTTTGTTTTCTTAAAAACGTAAAAAAAAATCCTGTGGAAGTTGATGTAGCTTGTATAAATTTTACCACTTCAGCACTAAAGAGTTGAACATTGAAGTTATTTTTTGATTGCACCCATGAAACACTAATCACATAAGATCTTAGTACTTTAGTACGTATTAGTTATACTTCACATTGTATGCATCGACCTTTATTTATAGACAAATCACCAACGATCATCCCCCTCTTTAATTATAATTTAATAGGAGTTTCTTATAACCACTTCACACCAAGGAGCAGTAAAATAATAAAAATACAAAAACACTACCATTAGTTGTTTAAAAATCACACGTATTCAAGGAATAGTTTGGCACACTCTAATTACTATATTGAACTCATTAAAACAACTTACAATATGATTTTTAGAGCATATGAGAGTTTCTTAAATAAATAAAACCATAATAACCATTATGATAACCTTATAGTAATTCAATACTTCAAAAATTATAAATGTATATCATAAAATAAATAATCCACAACTCAAAAATTAAAAAAATATTTCCCTTGATATTTATTCATCATAAAATTTTCAATATAGTTGTTAGAATATATATATATATATATATATATATTCAAATTAAAACAAACTAATTAAAAGAAATCACTGTAACATATATATTGCATGTGTTTTTGAATAAATAATTTATACAAAAAAATAATTAATCAATCAAACCATTAATATTTTTAATAGTCATAATTATTTATAAATTAAAATATCAATTAAAATATTTTATATAAGGTTAAAACAATTGAAAAATTAAATAAAAATATAAAGCATGTTAAAAAAATTAAAACTCATGGTTGTAGGGTTTACAATTGATGGTTGAATGCATCTGATGTCACTACCATGAGAGGATCAAGAACCTATTACTATAGAGTCATATGATACTATTGTTGTTCAATGGGGGTGAGTGCTTTCACTACTATTCAATGGAAGGAGCAGGTGTTACCGCTAAGAAGAAACAGGTTCTAAAGTTTTCGAACTCTTTTTTTTAAGTGGAGTGAAAAGTTTATAAAGCATACCGAAAGAATGTTCAATCACCAAAGAACACCAATTAGAACCAAAGAGATTTTCCTGAATTTTTCATCCACATGCACACCCATGTGAATTAGAAGGCCCACCCAACTTCCCCTATGAAACATCAAAGGGCAGGACACCCCCACGTGGGACACCTGTGCCAGAGACCTGTGGCATGGACCTATGCGGGAAGCCTCCTTCGACCAAGGTCCCCTATTTTCCTATAAATAGGAACTTTGAGCTCCTCAATTGAACAACTGAAAAAAAATCATAAGAATCCCCAAGCTCCATCCACATAGCCCCTTCATCCAGGTCTCTAAATATTCTCTAGGTGACTTTCCAAAACCCGAGATAGGATGGAATTATGGTGGATAAGTAAGATTAAATTCCCTTCAGGGTCCAAATCACAAGACACTTGTATTAGGATCCATTCTCCCCTTACGAGAAACTACCTGTGCGAGGTCCCTTTCTTCAATAAGGGACCCTTTTGAGACTCCTCCAGGGACACCAGAGGAGACCTAGGATGCTTAGACTAAATTCTCACCCAAGTTTTGTTGCCCTGGTGGTCCATTTCCCCAGGAATTTTCAGCTCATGCAGGCCTATACCCCTAGGGTGAAGCTCCTCCAGTTCCTTTTAGGCCAGGTGCAAGATACCTCTTCCCCCTTAAACCAGGACTTTCATGAGCCCCTCTTTGAGCCCTCTTCTAAATCAATAATGGAAGGACTCTTATTCCCTTGCCCACCATGCCCGAAAGAGACCTAGTTGAAACCTCCACCATGACCTCTGGACTTGCAAAACCATGAAAAGGGGCAAACCAACATGTCTCATATTTGGATTTTTATTCCTTTGGTCAGAGGTTTCCCACACATTTTCTACCAGATAGTTAGGATCCTCATGGTCCGTGTTGATTTGTATCCATTTTGTCATGAGGCTGTACTCTTGCTCATCTCTACTTCTTAGCCACTATTAGCACCCATATTTGTGTATCTTACAATTTTCCATTGAAGATTTTAGAAGTATGAATAACTTGAAAAACGTTGATATAATTTTCACAAATGAATTGAGAATGGAATGCATAAAGGTTTGGGGGTGTGGATTAAAGGGACACTTTGGCCCTTGTTAATCTCAACTTAGAATTTTATTCTTAGTGGTGATACTTCCTTAACCCAAAAATAAGGTCTTCACAAGCTAGCCAGTCCAACTCAACCAGAATTAGACTTGGCCAGCTAGCAGAGAAAGGAGGATGCGTGAGCCAAAAACTTGGTTTGGCTTTGTCCATGTTGAAATGTTTCAGAACACATTCAACATACTTCTCCTGAGATAGCCATAACAACTTCGTCTTTCTGTCACGAATGATCTGTATCCCCAAAATCTGTTGATCTGCACCCAAGTCTTTCATATCAAAAGACATGGATAACTCCTTCTTCAACTGGAAAATCTTCGCTGCATCCTTCCCAATGATCAACATGTCATCAATATAAAGTAGAAGAGAAACAAAGTTACCATCCTGAAATCTCTGGATGTAAACACACTAGTCTGCCTGTGTCCGCTTGTAGCCATGACTCACCATGAATGAGTCAAACTTCTTCTACCATTGTCTGGGGGCCTATTTCAGTCCATAAAAGCTCTTTTTCAATTTGCAGATGAGGGTTTCTTGTCCAGAAACCTCAAATCCTTCAGGTTGCTTCATGTAGATCTCCTCAGAGAGGTCACTATGAAGAAAAGCTGTCTTCACGTCCATCTATTCAGGCTCCAAGTCCAAGCTAGCCACTAATCCAAAAATGACTCGGATTGAAGCCATCTTGACCACAGGTGAAAAAATCACATCAAAGTCGACTCCTTTCTTCTGAAGAAATCCCTTGACAACTAATCGAGCTTTGTGCTTGACCTCCATTTTGCTTCCATCCTTCTTCAGCCTGAACACCCATTTGTTCGTTAGTGCCTTCTTACCTTTGGGTAGTTCCACCAAATCGTATGTCTGGTTTTTCGTCAAAGACTCCATCTCATCCTCCATTGCATGAAGCCACTTGAGTTTTTCAAGATGAGATACTACTTCTTGGAATCCTTCTGGATCCCCCTCATCAGTCAGCAACAGGTACTCTGAATCTGAATATTTTGTTGAAATAATCCTTCCTCGTGAAGATCTTCAAACCTATGAAATGTTAGGTTCGAGAGGCACAACATCACCTAGATCATGTGATGGTTCTGCAACTTCTTGTAGAGAGGATTGAGTCTCCCCTGCTCAATATCCTCTTCCACTGCCTCCTGGTCCGCTGCCGACGAGTCTTCTTACACCTCCTCCTCTTCATTGATAGGTGGTGCTGGTACCAGTGTTGGATCATAATTTGATTCCTCAACACCTTCCCTTCGAGTCATTCTTAGATTTTTAATGTCCTCGATCGTCTGGTTCTCATGGAACACAACATCTCTGCTTCTGATCACCTTATTCTCCTTCGGGTCCCAATGCTTGTATCTGAACTCCTCATCTCTATAGCCGATGAAGATGCATGGAGTAGATCTCCCGTCTAGCTTCTTCGTGAGCTCCTTGGATACATGTACAAATGCCAAACATCCAAATACTCGTAAATGAGAGAAAGAGAGATGTTTACCAGACCATCTCTTCTGTGGAATCTCAAAATTCAGAGGGACTGACGGTGATCAGTTGATGAGGTAGCAGGAAACCTGAACAGCTTCTCCCTAGAATGGCTTAGGGAGATTTTCCAAACTCATCATGATTCTGACCTTCTCCATGATGGTTCTGTTCATCCTTTCTGCAACTCCATTGTGTTGTGGGGTGCGAGGGACCGTCCTCTCTTGTCCGATGCCATGACTCCTGCAATAGGCATCAAATTCCATGGATGTGCACTCTCCTCCGTTGTCCGAACGAAGACACTTTAGCTTCCTTCCAGTTTCACGCTCCACCATGTCGTGGAACATTTTTAAGTATTCCAGTACCTGGTCCTTCGTTTGTAAGAAGAAAACCCACACCATTCGAGATGCATCATCAATACAGGATAGAAAATATTTGTTACCTCTGAGTGTATCCACCTCCATGGGTCAGCATACATCAGAGTTCACCAGATCCAACAACTCTGATCTCTGTGATGAAGCAGTATTGAATGAAACTCTATGCTGCTTCCCATAAAATCAGTATTTAAAAGGATCAAGTGATTCATCCTTGTCAATACTGATGTACTTATTCTTTGTTAGGGTAGATAACCCTTTTTCACTCATGTGGCTGAGCCTTCTATGCCACATATTAGATGACGTCTCTATTTCCACTGTGTTGAGGCTGTCTGCACATATCTTCACATGAGTTTTGTACAACATACCGCATATGTGTCCTCGAGTGATGATGATGGATCCTTTTATCATCTTCCATGCTCCGTTGCTGAAGATGTTGTCATAGCCTTGTCGATCAAAGACTATACCTGATAACAGGTTGAGCCGAAGGCTTGGAACATGTCGAACATCCTTCCGGGTGATTGTGTATCCAACATTCGTCTTGACTTGGATATCACCCATGCCAACAATCTCTGCCGAACTGGTATTACCCATCTTAACTGCACCAAAGTCACCAGCTTGATAAGTCAATAAATACTCATGATGTGGTGTGATTTGGTATGATGCTGCAGTATCGACCACCCATTCTGTGTCTTGGCCTGATGTATGAAAGCTTGTCTCTTCTTCGTCTTTGGAGAAAAGAACAACTTCTCTGGTGATTCTCACAAGCGCGTATTCATTTCTTCTTTGCTGGTTGTTACTTTGACCCTTTTATTGTAACAACTTTCGGCAGTTCTTCTTCATGTGTCCCTCCATACCACAATGGTATAATTTGTATGTTGGCCTCTTACCATCTGTGGACATTCCTCTTTTCTTTCTTCGACCTATGGTTCCTGCCCCAAGACCTCCTCCTTGTTATCTCCCTCGCTTCTCTAGAACCGGAGCTTGCGTCTGGTTGAAACTCGCATCCTTCCGTCAGGCTTCCTCATTTAACAATGCATCCTTTACCATCGCCATGGTATGTTTTCCTCCAGGCGCTGAGTTTCTGAGTGAGACAACAAGCGTATCCCAGCTATCTAGAAGTTTGCAGAGTAAGTGGTTCGCCTAATCTTCATTATTTAGAGTCTTACCAGCAGCCACCAAATGGTTCACCAGGCTTTGGAACTCGCTGGTGTATTCGGCTATAGAGTTTCCACATTGTAGTCGAAGATTCATCAACCGCTTCAATAAGATGATCTTGTTTCGAGTGGTCTTTGACTGGTACGTATTTTCCAACTTTTTCCAAAGTTCATACGCACTAGTATCTTGAGAAACGTGGTGGTAAACGCTGTGATCGATCCATTGGTGGATTTGGCCGATCGTCTTCTTGTTTAGATTCTTCCACCCCGCTTCCTTTTTGGCATCGGCGTTGACTCCATCATTCTCAATGGGGTCAAAAATATCCTTATAATTGAGAAGATCTTCCATTCGATACTTCCAAATGGAGTAGTTCTAAGAAGTCAACATGATCATCCCTCCCGTAGATGATCCCTCCATTGGATTTCAATTCAGTTAAAAATTGTTGCATAATTTGGAAATATGGAGCTCGCCGTTGCATCCGGAACGGTCGAAAATGGTGGAATCTACTTATGGATCGTTGAAAACAGATACCGATTGATCAAGTTATGATCAAAACAGTATCAACAGTCGAGATCGTCCGATGACGTGACGATGATGTGGCAATGACGTGGAATGCCGGAGCATCTGCCAGAAACCCGCCGGAAAAGTCGACGGTGCCAGAACAATACCTTCTTCTCCAGCAAGGGGCACTGTTCACCCGAAGTTTGACCAAACTTTGACTGGGACTAGGAAGCTCGTTTTAGCTCCGTTTTCGATGCCGTTTGTGCTGTTGGAATCATCTTGACATAGGCTATCAGAATATGCCTTCAAAACACGATTCCTGGCAGCTTGAATTTTCCAGCCACTGGAAAATTTCCACCACCCGCCACCGTTTCACCGAAACTGCCTCTAATACCACTTGTTGTGGTTCTATGACCACTACGAGAGATAATAGAAGAAGAATGGGAAGAAAAATAATCTTTATTTCACAAGAACAAGGATTACAAAAGACCCATCCCACACCTCCCTTTGATTTCTATCTCATGGAGCTCTCCCGACCCTCTCTCAAAGAGATCTTCCTTGGATCGAATCTAATGATGGAGGAAGCACCCTTGGCCCTCCTTAAATAGCCAAGGTGGGAGGTGTCAAGTTTGAAACAACTCCCACCAATCCTCCCACCAAACCTTGGACTTCAAAAATGGTGGCCACCAACTCCAATGGCAGCCAAAACAATAGTTGCTGCACATGTGAAATGTGCATCCCTCAATATAGAAGTCCTCCATAGTGGCTATTGTTGGTGCACCACCCAACAACCATGGTAGCTGAAAAAATATCCATCACCCCTTTGTCTTGCGATATTCACAGAGATAACCGCCTCACAGAGTTCATCATGAGACACCATGGAGTTCATGAGATAGTAGATGGGTTGTTGAGGTTCGGGCAGCCCTATCACACGGGCGTTCCTTGATCAGAATCCTTCGATCAGGTGATATCCATGATGGTGTCCTCAAACATACAATAATGGACAAGCATGCCCTCGGTCATGCGGTGTCACAGGTCCTTCTCCACACAACCCAAACATCAGTAGACATGCACCTGATGACACCGTGAATGAAGCAATGACTTCAGTGAGAAACGACTCATGAGTTTCTAGATGTGAACTCCATGCCTGAAGGTAGAATTATAATCTTCGACCGAGATCCCCTATGTGTATATGTGGCACTAGATGGCATCCCTAGTGCGCATCCACAGAATCCATTACATGATCCTTTGCAAATCACATGCTTGTATGGTAATCATGCAACCATACGGTGCATAGGCGGAGATCGGGAATCACCTCCTTTCCATAAGGAGTTAAGAAGTCACACCTTGATTATTGCAATGGAACCCCTACTCAGCCTCACGGTGCAGGTCTTGAGATGTTCAGCCCTCTTCTTCTCAATGCAGTGTCTACTGTTACCCATACATGTAGAGGCTTTGATACAAAACCCCTATACATGACCACAACACCTCTCGAAATGCCTCATTAAGGTCATGCAAATTACATTAAGGATGTAGTTTCATATAACTCCTTCATGTGGATATTCCCTAACATGTACATGGCCTTGAACCACTGGAGAATTCATGGGAAGACCCTTCCATGTCCATGCATCCCTATGACTAGGAAAACATTGCCTATACAGACTTAAGGTATGATCCATTTGGATGTGAATTTGCAGCACTTAAACAAATGCAAGATACTAAACACGCCCGTGAGACCCCGAAATGTGAATGGTTCAAGGACACATGATCGTGAGACCCTTTGATGGACTCACGATGTCCTTGGAAAACCATGGACATGCTATGTTGGTCACAAGATAAGCCGAGTTGATCTTGCAATAACCCATTGACATGCTTTCTTTTTCACACAACAAGACAAGGACAAGTCTTATTGATCATGTGAAGCACCTTGGATTTGTCCATCATGGTCATGTGGAGATGTCTTAAACAATGTAATTTGATCATACAAAAGATTTTTTGACATGTCAACATGATCACATGATGACCCAATGACATGTAACCATCCGAAGATGAGTTAGGATGATCATCTGACATCACTCGATCATGCACATGTCCCCAAACATGACCACTTAGGTTATGTGAATCACCTTGTACATGTCCACTTCGGTCATGAAATTTTATCCAAGAAAATTTGGTTGATCATATGATAGACCCTGGTCATATCCACTTCTATCATATGGAAGCTCTTAGGCATATCAACCCGAGTCATGCAAGGCGTCGTAAACATGTCAGGAAAACACCCTTGGATGGGTTTGCCTTATCAAGATAATATCCCAAAATATTAGGTAAACTATTAGGACATGCCTATAAAACAACTAAAACATGTCAGAAAGATCTCCCAGGACATGTCAACATCATTCGGCATACCCACTTGGAATCATGCCATGCAGGCCCCGACTGAGAACCTTCGACCACATTCCCCTTTTATAAGGGAAGTGTCCTTGATGAGTTAGGGTTATGCACACATATAACCTTAATAATTTCATGCTTTTGGACAGAGATTTAATCTTTTAGAAGATAAAGAATGAGTGTGTCATCGACTAATCATGGAGTCTCCAAGTGTAAGCCCCGACGAATCAGGCAGCCTCAGAGTGTAAGCCCCGACAAATAGAGAAGCCTCAGAGTGTAATCCTTGACCAATCAGGAAGCCTCAGAGTGTAAGCCCCTACAAATTAGGTAACCTCAGAGTGTAAGACCAAACCAATCAGGTATCCTTATTGTGTAATCCCCAATTACCGACATAATATAATATGTCCCCTATTATGAGGGAAACCATAGAGTGTATGTGCCGACCAAAGGAAATCCATCCCAATATAAGTCTATAGTATTTCCAAAACCTCAGGGATACCAATAATATCTCCAAGTGTGATTATCCACCTTAGACCATCAACAGGTTAAGGGATATGTGAACTATAAGAACTCAGATTCCCACCATAACCAGGATACGTTAGACTCCATCCTAAAGCCCGATCTCCATACCATATCCTCAATGAGATGGGTAATCACACCTTTCAAGGGGGTAAATTTATTATATAAGCTCCTTATATATGTACTCCCATGCAACGTGTTCAATATAATGCCATCTATTATTTCTCACACCGAGCATGACTCACGCCATCTTAGAGATCAATGATGATTGTACCAAAAATCATGTTGAGAATTCACCTAGTGCGGGCCCATCGTTGGGATGTAAGTCTTATTACATCTCATCTCCGCTCAAAGGGTCATATTACTGAAGAATAAATCCAGGGCAGTATGATATACATAAGTTCTTCTAGGGGCCTCTATTGTCATATCTCTCACAACATGAATGCCTTCCACCAGATCTATGTAGACTATGATTCCTATTTCAAACATGATACATAATGTCATGACCCGCCTTCACCAAAAGGAGAGAAGGAACATCAGATTTTTAGACCCTTAACTATTTAAGTTTAAGGAGAGATAATGACCCCCGAGACCCACCTTTGATAGGCCCCGGAGTGGCGACCAACACCGAGGTTATATAATCACACACAAGATGGAAGGCATTACCATTTTTATTTTTACAGGATCGGGAGATAAGATAGAAACCCCAACAACACCAAAGTTGAAAGTAAAGGTAAATTCAAAATTAAAACATTCCCATATGCATGTTCAAAAGTAAAATATACAATCCAGATGAATTCTAAGGGTAAAGTACCAAGAAAAAGGAAAACGACAATAGAAACTGCCCCAAGGTCCGAGCTAGTACGGTCCTGCACGATCCCTGAAGTCCTCCTGGAAACCTGAAAGCAGTTTTATAAATTTAGGGTTAGCATACAAGTATAATAAATAGGGAAAACCAAAGAATCTAATGCACAAGTGAGGAGGCATTATAATCCCCTATGAGATAGATACAACCAAAGCACCTAGAATGGAAAACTATCCACCCAAGCCTCACCAAGGCACACTCCCCAAATAATGAAAGTCAAGTAATGTATAGTAATAGAACATCAACATTTGGGTACCCCACACCACTTTCCCACTGGTTATTGAAGACATCCTACACATCGTACCAATCTCACCATTCTCACCGCAGTCCCACTGCCACACCCACCCGCACACACCTGGGCCACAACCACACATCCCACCCGCAAACACCCGGGCCACAACCACCATCCCTCCCACAAACACCTGGGACACAACCACCATGCATAACCACGCCTGCAAACACCTGGGCCAGAACAACTACTACCATGCCTGAAGACACCTGGGCCTCATCCTGATGATTCTTGGGAACAAACTGCCTTCACACACCTGGGCCAACCCCCAAAACTACCCTGCCTGAAGAATCTTGGGCTTTAATGGACCTCAGGCCTTAATAGCCTACCCGAAGAGTATTGGGCTATTCAGGAAAGGGAGAATAAAAGGATCTAATAACCATCCCCTCATAGTAGTGTTGGAAAAAACACCCTCCCCATGAAATAGTGGTGTTCGGCACTAAGTGCTCAACTTGGGTGGGGCGCGGATAAGAAGCATAAAAACTACAGATATATGTATAGTTAACAAAAAATCATCCCAACATAGGGTTCCCAAATCCAACCTAAGCATAACACCTTTGTTACCATTCATTCATAAAAGAAGCCACAACACTCATGGACAAGACACAACTCATTCCCAAAACCAATTCCCCATTTAACCCATTCTTGGTTTTATGTTAAAGTGATCCCATTTAAGTAAATTATACACTATTTGGAAACTAACAGGCATAACCACAAGCCAAGAAAAGAGAAACAACCAAACAAAAATTTAAGCATTCACACCAGGTTCTCTTGTGAAGCCACAACAAGAAAGGGATAAGTGAGATCCCTCAAAGTACTGGAACCAAACCAAGACATGAGATACAGCCCCACACCATTTCAGATTCACAACCAACAACCGTGCCACATTATAGGATCCCATCCTCACCCACATCATCCCACAAGCATCAAACAGAACAACACACCTATAACCAAAAGAGTGGGGGAAACTTCTAGGTTCAAGCACATCATTCATTAGGTTCTTCTTTCTATTTGTTAACCGGGGTGATCACACAAGGATTCTTGTTTTACTGAACATAAATTTAAACCAAACTGAGTTTAGGTGACTAATCTATTTCCATGTTACAGTTATTTAGTCATCACAAAAGATAAGGGTTCATTAGGACGCAAGGAAAGACCACTAACGACCATGATTTTCAGTGAGCACAAGCCCATACAGTTCAGAACACATATCAACATAAAAGTGTACAACATAACATCAATCACACCACCTTAATTCTTTAAAGGTCTGTTCATTATCATCATTAAGTTTGGTTTCATCAATCCCCAAAGAAACAATAGCATACCCACCCCACATGATACACAGTAAGAAGAGAGGAAGGGAAAACCCTACCTGGATGATCAAGGATCGAAGTTCTTCTCCATGCGCCAAGAACGGGGGATGCACGAATTTCAGGGGAGGAATGTCGGGGACTCCAAGGGTAAGCAGAAAAGCTTCGGCACAGGCGCACCACTTGCCTCGGGAAGGGAGACTCCAAACGCACTGGGAAGAAAAGGAGGCCGGCCAAAAGGGAGAACAAGAAGAAGAAATTCCCATGCGATATATAGATGAGATCCCGTTGTTACGGGATATGGGGATTTTAACGGCTTTAAAGTCAGATCGTGGTTCCCCACACGGTTGGGTGGTTACACACGACTGAATTAATTGTTATTTAATGATTCCCATCAGAAAAGGTGGTAACATCTGTGACTTTAAGGATTTTATATAAACAGAGGGGCACATTACACGGACACACAGCTAGGTCTGTTGAGGTTCTTCCCACTCTTAGAAATTTAAACATTGATTAAGGGCTTAAAAAATGGCCTTGAACTACATCCAGAAGGTTAAAAAGGCCTAAAAGTGGTGTAACAGGAGAAACTGTAGAAGAAAAACCCGACAAGGTCAGGTGGCACCGATCGTGCCACACACAGATCGGTTGCACAGATTGATCGCACTGATCGGTGAGGCACCGATCGGTGACACACCGATCGTGTCACACACCAGTCGGTCACACCGATCGGTCGCACCGATCAGTCGCACCGATCAATGAGGCACCGATCGGTGACACATGATCGTGTCACACCGGTCGGTGGGGCACTGATCAGTCGCACCTTGATCCATCGCATGCCAATCGGTTGCACACCAATCGGTCGCGACGATTGGTCCCACGCCGATCGGTCGCATGTGGATTGGTCGCACCCCGATCAGTCACACGCCGACCGATTGCACACCGATCGGTAGCATGCCGATCGGTCACACACTGATCGGTCACACGCTGATTGATCGCACCCACTGAGACACCACCCTTAGTATCCTGATTTTGGCAAAGGGGTGGACCATGAGGGTCTAGGCCATCACATTAGATACCTCTCAAACTATTCTCTCCCTCGAGAATCAAAACCAAACCAGAAGAATAGAGGGGGGGGGGGGGGTCCGAACAACCACCTTGAAAGATACCTCTTAGGAGTGAACCTCATCGGCATCTAGAAACACCTCTCCCTCAATTAACTAGGCAACACCCAAGGATCAACTATCCAGTCATATAGATTAAGGAGTTCCTTCCTCCGTGTCAAGATACTATCTGCTTTGGCCAGCACAGACTCACCCACATGGGTTTAACAACATCCACCTTAATGCATCTTGATTAGGGATCATGTCCTCCCTTCTCCACAGTCAGGACATTTCACAACACTCCCCAGGTAGGGAAACAAAACATCTCATAAACTAACAAGGTCAGCACTATATAACAACAAGCATATAACAAAATAGGACAAAACTTAAAACAACTCTGGGTATTGGGTGCGCATCTGCATCTCCCGTTCCTAGGTACTCTCCTCGAGCCCACCATGCCTCCAAAACACACGAACCAAAGGGATGGTTCATCCTCGGAGCACCTTCTCTTCATGATCCTCAATCCTCACTGGTCTTTCCACAAAGGCCACGTCGTCCTCGATATCCATATTTCCCCAGTCGAGGACGTGTGAATCGTCGTGTAGATACTGTCGGAGTTGTGACACATGGAAGACGTCATGTATCCTCAGTAGTAGAGGTGACGACACTAGATAATAAGCCACTTCTCTAACCCACCGAAACACTTCGAAGGGTCTGATGAATCTGGGAGAAACCTTACTCTCCCTATCGAACCTCCGTCATCCACACCAAGGGTAGACCTTCAAGAATATGTGGTCCCTAACCCCGAACTCCAAGGGTCTCCTCCTATTATCGGCATATGACTTCTGCCGGTCCAGAGCTGCCTTCATCCTCTCTCGTATAAGCTGAATCTTCTCCGTCATGCTCTACACCACCTCTGGGCCAAGAACACTTATTTCTCCAACCTCGGTCCAGCACACGGGTGAGCGGAATGGCCTTCCATACAAGGATTTGAACGAAGCCATGCCAATGGTAGAGTGATATCTATTATTTTAGGAAAACTCTACCAGAGGCAAGGGTCACACCCATGATCCCCCAGAGTCCAGAATACATGCCCGTAGCATGTCCTCCATTGTCTAGATTGTGCGCTCTGTCTGTCCATCTGTCTAGGGGTGGAAAGTAGTGCTAAGACGTCGCTGGGTGTCAAAAGCATGCTGAAATACTCTCGAGACTCGTGAGGTAAACCGTGCATCCCTATTCGATACTATGGATCTTGGAACACCATGAAACCACACCAACTCATCCACATACCTTCGTGCTAAGGAATCCAATGCACCCGACTCCTTGATCGCTAGGAAGTGATCCGATTTTGTCAACCGGTCCACCACTACCCAGATAGCGTCGCAGCCTCCCTGAACCTTGGGTAGTCCCGTGATGAAATCCATCGAGATGTCATCCCACTTCCACTCGGGTACATCCAAAGGCTGCAGCAAACCGCCTGGAACACAGTGTTCATCCTTCACCTGCTGACACACTAGGAATCTGGCCATGAACTCTGCCACTGCCCGCTTCACCACAGGCCACCAGAACTGACCTCTCAAGCCCCGGTACATCTTGGAAACTCCCGAGTGCACTGATAGGGGTGAGTTGTGGAAGTCACCGAGAACCCTTCCTCACATCTCCTCTGGAACAAACAACTTTCTTCGTAAAAACACCCGATTCTGACCATCCTCCGTCCACCCTTCTGGAGCATCACCTTGGTTAATCTGGTCATGCATCACTTCACTTTCTGAGTCTCCCCATTGGGACTCTTGTACCTACCCTAACAGAGAAGACTATACTGTCATCTGATACAGTCAACCTCTACCACCTTCCATCCTTGCATCCAGGTGCAGGACAACCAACTCCTCTATTGCCTTCCAAGCATCTGCCAACTCTCAAACCGAATCCTTCTGTGACTTCCTGCTCAAGGCATTATCCACCACATTCACTTTTCCTGGGGTGTAGGAAATCTCAAAGTCTTAGTCTTGAAGGAAATCCATCCACCTTCACTGTCGTATGTTCAGGTCCCACTGGGAGAAGATATACTTCAAGCTCTTGTGATCCGTGAAGACCACGAAGCGCTCCCCGATGAGGTAATGTCACCACAACTTTAGTGAAAAAACGACCTCCACAAGCTCTAGGTCATGGGTGGCATAATTACCCTCATGAGGATGTAACTGTCTAGACCCATAAGAGATCACCACTTGTCATTGCATCTGCACACACTCGAGGCCTTGTCCTGAAGCATCACAAAAGACCTTATACGACTCCCCTTCTTCTGGAAACCTCAGCACTGGGGAACTTACCAACTTCTCCTTTAGATAGCTAAAGGCTTCATGGCACTACCCATTCCACACGAAATCCTGGCCCTTCTTGGTCAAAGCTTTCAAAGGTGCCGCAACTCGGGAGAAGTTGGGCACAAACCTCCGATAGTAACCTTCCAGTCCTAGGAAACTATGAACTTATATCATGCTCTTGGGTGCTACCCAAGATACAACTGCCTCGAAATTCGATGGGTCCACTGCTATCCCCAGATCAGACACTACGTGCCCCATGAAATGCACTTCTCACATCCAGAACATGCATTTGGACAATTTCCCATAGAGCTGGTGCCATCAGAGGACCTCTAAAACTATTCTCCGGTGCTCAACATGATCCTCCTTTGATATTGAGTAGATCAGGATGTTGTCAATAAACACGACTACGAACCGATCCGGGTATTCCTAGAAGATGGATTTCATGAGTACCATGAACACAGATGGAGCCTTTGTAATGCCGAATGACATGCCCACAAACTCAAAGTGACCATATCTGCACCTGAAGGCAGTCTTGGAGATATTTCCCTCCTTCACCCTCACATGGTGATATCCAGAATACAGATCGATCTTTGAGAACCAACCTTCTCCCATCAGATGGTCAAAGAGATCATCTATCCACGGGAGAGGGTAGAGATCCTTGACCGTCACCTGATTCAGCCTCCTGTAATCTATGCACAATCTTAGACCACCATCCGCCTTCTTTGTAAACAAGACAAGAACACCCCACGATGTTGAACTTGGCTGAACAAAACCCTTATTCATCAGATCGTCAATCTGGATCTGAAACTCCTGCAACTCAGAAGGTTCCATCCGGTAGGGAGCCATCGAAATCGGACGGGCACTAGGTTGCAAGTCTACCCCGAACTCAACATCACGTCGAGGGGGTAGAGTCACCACCTCTTCAGGGAATACATCCATAAATTCAATGAAGATCCCTGGGACTTCCTCCATCTTTGCATCCACCGACTCCACTGATAGTTCATCCAACAGGGAAAGGAGGGGCTCCTCTCATCTGCTGCTTTTCTGACAACCCCGCTCGCTGATGAAAGTTACACGTTGACTGCCAAAATCTGAAAACACGACCCTTCCTCGGAAGCATTAAATGATGGAATATACAGCGAACAACCAGTGAATGCATAGTATGACATCGTATGGATGTATATGCAATAGTAGAAGATCCCTGATAGACTGATGTGGCCCTATCATCAGTTTACACCCTCAAAAAACATTTGACAAGTCAGTCTGACCTCTGACTAGTGTGCTCAGCACCAGGGGCACTAGAAGTCTCTCAGCGTCTAAACCCAAAGAACTTTCCATAATGGGTACAATAAAGGAGTGCAGAGCTCCTGTATCGAACAAGGCATAGGCAAGAGTACTAAACATGCTGATCATACCTCGAACTACTTCTGGCCCTGCTGGAACCGCTGCCTCTACGGCGTGAAACTGTCCACGCCCATCTCCTCTGCCCCTCGGCTGTCGGCCACCTCCCCAACCACACCCTGGTTTAGGTACTTGAGAGGCATCCTGAGGTCGGCCTCCTCCTGCAATGCCTGACCTCGGGGGAGCGGGAGCTTTATGCCCCTGTTGCTGCTGCTGAAAGTGTATAACTGGAAACTGCTGCTACTGAGGTGGGCACTGAACCTGCCCACCCTCTCTATACTGTACTCTATCCGGGCACTGATTCTGAAGGTTCCCATAGCTTCCACAGATGAAGCATCTCAGCCCTAGGCCTAAAAGGAAATGGAGAGAGCTAGGAGATCAGAACTGGAATTGATGAGGCCTGCTTCCTACTGGTCAAAACTAAGAGGGTCCTGACACTGGAGGCCTACTGCTGACAGATTTATCCTTTAATGAGCCCAACTGGATTCCCTCTCGTGATACAC
This sequence comes from Viscum album, assembly GCA_963277665.1. Taxonomy (NCBI): domain Eukaryota; kingdom Viridiplantae; phylum Streptophyta; class Magnoliopsida; order Santalales; family Viscaceae; genus Viscum; species Viscum album. Next base: position 387,062,563 of record OY728125.1, read on the forward strand.
CTCCCAACGTGTGTATCCTATCCACCACTTCAGCCTTCTTCTGGACCTACAAGTACATCGGTAGGGTGAAAGGAGTAACAACATACTAAAGAGAAGGTCTAAGCACCTCCTCCGAATGTCTCTCCAGAGACTCCTCATCGGGAAAGAGGTCCAGAGAAAAGCAGAGGAGATCCTTGAACTTGATCCCCAATTCTATCACGGACATGCTCCCCTGCTGGAGGGAGAGTAGCTCCTTCCTCTTCTCAACCTTCATCATGGAAGAGAGGAATTCCACTTGGAACTCCTTCTCGAAGTCAGCCCACGTAACCTCAATCTCCCTCTTCTCACCAAGATAAAGCATCCACCACTTACGCGCTGCTCCACACATCTGAATTACAGCCAGAGGAACCCAGTACTCTGTCGGAGCCTAGATCAAGCTGAAAGCTATCAACGGCTCCTCTAGCCAGCACTCTGTCTCCATGTCTGAGATGCTGCCCTCGTACTTACCGAGGGTCTGCCGCTGAAATGAACGAAGCGTCCTCTACCACTGATCATATTCCTCTTCTCAGTCAGCCCTCTGTCGATCAGCCAAGTTAACCTCCTGGGCCTCGATCACCCACACTACTCGTGGTCATCTCCGAGGTTCCATAGCTGCAAGGTAAACAAGGAATGCCTAATCCCGAGTAGTTTATAATATTGTTCTTAAATTTTCTTAGACTTATCATTCATTTTAAATAACCAAAATACCCATAAAACACAATAACACAAGTCATTATGATGCACGTAACTTTACTAGGGTCTCTACCCTGCAATCAGTGTAGCCTCACTTGGTTGTTAGGTAGTCCCAGAGTCCTTACATCGGATCATGGGGGGCCCGAAAATCCCATGTCCTAGTCGGTCTTCCCTGGCCTACTTCATGCACCAAGATCACCCAACACTGTTGCCCTACCATCCCATGAAATCCTCACTGTTCATAACTCTAGAATCCATCATATCTCTCAAGCTCCCTCTGATACCATTCTGTCATGACCCCCCTTCACCAAAAGGAGAGAAGGGACAACAGATTGCTAAAACCTTCCTTCTTTAAGTTGAAGGAGAGATAATGACCCCTGAGACCCGCCTTCGATAGGTCCCGGAGTGGATACCAACACCAAGGGTATAGAATCACACACAAGATAAAAGGCATTACCCTTTTTATTTTTATAGGATCCAGATATAAGATAGAAACCCCAAAAACACCAAAGCTGAAAGTAAAGGTAAAGTCGAAAGTAAACCATTCACATATGCATGTTCAAAAGTAAAAGATACAAGCCACAAGAACTCCAAGGGTAAAGTACCAAGAAAAAGGAAAACGACAACAACAACTGCCCCAAGGTCCGAGCTAGTACGGTCATGCATGATCCATGAAGTCCTCCTGGAAACCGGAAAGCAGTTTTATAAACGTAGGGTGAGCATACAAGTATACTCAGTAGGGAAAACCAAAGACTCTCATGAACAAGTGAGGAGGAATTCTAATGCCCTGTGAGAAAGAGACAACCAAATCACCTAACAAGGAAAACTATCCACCCGAGCCTCACCAAGGCACACACCCCAAATAAAGCAAGTCAAGTAATGTATAGTAATAGCACATCGACATTTGGGTACCACACACCACTTTCCCACTGGTTATTGAAGACATCCTATGCATCGTACCAATCCCGCCATTCTCACTGCAGTCCCACTGCCACACCCGCCCGCAAACACATGGGCCAGAACCATCACGCGTAACCACGCCCACAAACACCTGGGCTAGAACAACTACTTCCACGCCCGAAGACACCTGGGCCTCATCCCTAATATTCTTGGGAACAACCTGCCCGCCCACACCTGGGCCAACACCGATAACTACCTTGCTCGATGAATCTTGTGCTATAATGGACCTCAGGCCATCACAGCCTACCCTAAGTGTCTTGGGTTATTCGGGAAAGGGAGCAGAAAATGAGCTAATAACTAGCCGCTCATAGGAGTGTTGGTAAAAACACCCTCCCCCAGGAAATGGGGGTGTTCGACATTAAGTGCTCAACTTGGGTGGGGTGGGAATAAGAAGCATAAAAACTATAGATATATGTATAGTTAACAAGCACACATCCCAACCCAGAGTTCCCAAAGCCAACCTAAGCATAACACCTTTGTTACTATTCATTTATAAAATAAGCCACATCACTCACAACCAAGTCACATCTCATTCCAAAAACCAATTCCCCGTTTAACCCATTCTTGGTTTCATGTTCAAGTGATCCCATTTAAGTAAATTCTTCACTAATGGGAAACTAATAGGCATAACCACAATCCAGGAAAAGAGAAACAACCAAACAACAATTTAAGCATTCACACCCGGTTCACTTGTGAAGTCACAACAACAAATGGATAAGTGAGATCCCTCAAAGTAATGGAACCAAACCAAGACTCGAGATATATCCCCACACCATTTTAGATTCACAACCAACAACCATGTCACAACCGAGGATCCCATCCTCACCCACATTATCCCACACGCATCAAATAGAACAACACACCTACTACCAAAACAGAGGGGGAAACTTCCATGTTCAAGAACATCCTTCATTAGGTTCTTCATCCAATCTATTAACCAGGGTGATCACACAGGGATTCTTATTTTACTGAACATTCATTTAAACCAAACCGAGTTTAGGTGACTAACCAATTTCCATGTTACAGTTATTTAGTCATCACAAAAGACAAGGGTTCATTAGGATACAAAAAAGGACCACCAATAACCATGATTTTCAGTGATCACAAGCCCATACAGTTCACAACACATATCAACATAAAATACTACAGAAGCACATCGATCACAGCCCCTTCATTCTTTAAAGGTCCATTCATTATCTTCATTATGTTTGGTTTCAACAATCCCCACAGAAACAAGAATACCCACCCCGCATGATACACAGTAAGGAGAGACGAAGGGAAAGCCCTACCTGGATGATCAAGGATCGAAGTTCTTCTCCACGCGCCAAGAATGGGGGATGCACGACTTGTAGGGGAGGAACTTCGGGGACTCCAAGGGTGAGCTTAAAATCTTTGGCACAGGTGCACCACTTTCCTCAGGAAGGGAGACTCCAAACGCACTGGGAAGAAAAGGAGGCCGGCCAAAAGGAAGAAGAAGAACAATAAATTCATATTCAATATATATATGAGATCCCATTGTTACGGGATATGGGGATTTTAAAGGCTTTAAATTCGGATCGTGGTTCCCCACGTGGTTGGGTGGTTACACCCGACTTAATTAATTATTATTTAATGATTCCCATCAGAAAAGGTGGTGACAACTATGAATTTAAGGATTTTATATAAATAGAGGGGAATGTTACGAGGACACACAGCTGGGTCCGTTGATGGTCTCCCCACTCTTAGGAATTTAAACATTGATTAAGGGATTAAAAATGGCCTTAAACTACTTCCAAAAGTTTAAAAAGGCCTAAAAGTAGTGTTACGAGAGAAACTTCAGAAGAAAAACCCGACAAGGTCGGGTGGCACCGATCATGCCACACACCAATTGGTGAGGCACCGATCGGTGACACATGATCGTGTCACACCGGTCGGTGGGGCACCGATCGTGTCACACCGATCGGTCGCACACCGATTGGTTGCACCGATCGGTTGCACACCGATTGGTCACGCCGATCGGTCGCACGTTGATCGGTCACACTCTGATCAGTCGCACGTCGACCGGTCGCACACCGATCGGTCACATGTCGATCGGTCTCACACCGATCGGTCACACACTGATCGGTCACACCCACCGATTTTCCACCCTTAGGATCCAGATTTTGGCAAAGGGGTGGACCATGAGGGTTTGGGCCATCACACATAAGGCACCTCACAGAGTTCCAAGATCTATATTCATGTTCTTACCACATGACGTTAAACTACATGGATGGTTCTAGTTATACAAAATTAATCTATGAAAAATTAACTATGTGGGTTTTGATTCTTATTTCACAAGATATGTAGGATGCCTCATAGAGGTTCAATCCCATTTCCAAGACACCAACTGCATCCGTAGATTGTAATAAAATCTAGAGTAATCAAACATCACTATACCCCAAAGAATCATAAATAAATAAGTGAGTGGTAGAGAACCCGTAATAACACACAAAATGTTCCTATTGATATATGTTTGTAATCAAGTTATTGAGACAGGGGTAACTAGATCTGTATTTGGGTCTAGGAAGGATTTCACAAACAAATCTTAAATCTATCAGAGAGACCCATAGTGGGGGATAATTCCCCCAAAAGGGTGTGATGATCCCAACCTCCCATCCTCTCAACCAATGCATGTCCCCAAGAGTCATTGGGCTTGAAAACCCAGATGGCTGCTGGCCTTTTGGTAGTAGGTCTGTACCCAGCTACGGATGGGGGAACCATTGGGAGTTTCTAGGGAAGACTAAAAAAATGGAAAACCCAATGAGAGTGATTTAGAGAGGCCTTAAACCACTCCATAATCAAAATTTCAGATGAATCCCCTTCCACATATTGAATCTCGACAAAACAAAATGGTGAACCTGATGTGAAATCCTTTAACTATATCATTTCTTCCAACGATCTAAAAAAGGATAGGTTATCTAATTCTTGTTAGAACAATTTATGTTCTTATTGTTTCAAAATAAAATAGTGAACCTGAAATGTTTCTTTTAACCACACTAAATATCATGTAAAAAATAAGGGATCACATCTTTATCCTTTAATTGTGAAAGTAAATGATCGAACATGTACTCTTATATATGATGTTGCACTAATAAGGTGTCTTGTTTCTTTTTCAGGATGTTCTGGATTCCTTGAAATCGAAATTAAATCATCGAATGTTCCAACAAATTCTATGATCCCCAAAAAAGATGCTTTGGCCCTGAGTCACTTATATACACTATCACCAATACACCACTTCCAATATCGATTGGTGAACATATCATTCAGGGACTACCACATCAATATCTCATTCCCGACTCTAGAATCGCTGAATGAAATCCTTCGGAGGATGAATTCCCACTGGATGTATTTCCCATGACAGACTGCAAGAGAGTAAGTGTACCTTTTTCCACATTCATCTGCTCTGGGAGCCTATCCCTAGAGCACAACAATGTATACCTTCCATACAGCAGGGAGGTGGACAAGGATAATCATCAGGTTAAATAAATAACTTAGGTGCTGCCTATGAGGTATCCCATCCATTCTAATCATCATCATCAACATATGACCATGATTTCCCAAGAAGCTATAGAGTAAGTTGTTCCTAAACCAACTGACCACATTGGGGCACCCAATAGGAGATCCCGCCCGAGGTATCCAAATGATGCATCTCTAGAGTAGACTTATTTACTTGCTATTTCCAATCTGTCTAAGGCCCACCAGTGCATCCTTGCAGTGGTCCAAAACCAATACCAGATCATCATTATCTAAGAGCTTATGACTTGATCACAACTAGCCATGATAACTGTGGAATGCTTGGGAGCATCCTATCCCGCAAGGCTGGGATAAGTTTCATCATATTTTACCCTAGGATTATCCTTATGATGGAAACCAACCCCTAAAACAATATCATGGGAAAAAACCCCTAAAACAACATCGTGGGCATCAACTACTCAAATTGTATCATGGGAACTAGCCCCTCAAACGATACTATAGTCACCAATCCCTTAAAAGATATACCGGGCACCAACCTGCTAAACAAGAAAATCCATCAAGGAGTAACACCAACATACTCATGTCTCTATTAATACGATATAAATAAGTTCTAAATTTCCTGGGAGAGGGTGTTTTCCTAGCTCATTCCAGTCATCCCCTTAAGGACGACAAGGAAATTTCCATAGACGAACAGATCACTCAACTCTAACAAGAGAATAGGGATATCTGGGAGATAATTATAGGAATACTCATGAGATCTCTACCTCTAGATGGCGTACCCATGTATTCTTATAGAATCCAACCTTGTAGTGAAGTGCCCCATCCCACAGGGTTGGGGGAATTTTCAAATTTTTCATCCCCTCATTAGGTGAAATCCAAAAATTGTTCCACCTCACCCCAACCCATAGGGCTGGGGTAATTTTCATATTTCCAAGACCCACATCCGATAGGGCTGGGGAATTTCCATATTTTCCACCTCCTCATTGAGAATATTTTGGAAACCATCTTACATCATATGTTTCTACAAAACCTCAAGGATAGTCGTGATATTTTAATCAGTGGGAAGCATCTGCATCATCCAAGACACCCAATGATTCGACACCTACCCCTGAAACAATAAGGACCAGGAATCTATACCATAGGATTCAGACTCATCTAGGTACCCATGTCAATGGAGGAGTAAATAACATGTGGGATAAGTAGTATGCTTACCCATATCTTGAAGACAGGCAGAAGAAAGTATATTCCTTCCAATCAAGACATGTTCCCAGGTATTTCATCTATCCCATAGAGAACGGTTTGATAGAGATCCTGGTAATGATAAAGTTGAGTGAGGAAAAGAGGGTAGGCCATGAAAATCATTTACCCTACCATAGACATCTCGAGAACCCAATAAAAGGTTACATTTCCTTTAAATAATGGATTCATTAGTAGATGGAAATGGGGATAAAAGAACCACCAACACCTGAATCCCTAATCCAATCATCTGATCACTATGAGCAGGGAACACAAATTGTGCAGCAGAGCATGAGATAGCTACCTATCAGAGATAAGCGACCATATTTCAAATCAATATTGAACGAGGCCTAATATTTCCAAAAAAACATATGCTCGTGTATTTTGAACACACCATGGAAAATGGCGTGATGGAACTTCAGACAATAAGGAGGCCAAATGAAGCAAGGTTGGTAGGTCATGGAAATTATTTCCCTTAACACCAATGCCTCAGGTATAAAATAGAGAAATTTTTTGTCTTTAAATATTGGTTGGAGGGAAAGTTAAGTGTAGTATTGATAGAGTTGAAGGATTATAAAAGTCATGAAATATGAATAAGAGTTATCCAAGATCTATCAAAAGAGATACTCTCCTGATAGGTTACATCTATCATCCTTACCACAATATATTAAACTTCATAGATGATGTCCTTTAAGAATGACATTAAAATAAATTAGTTTTATAGAACTACATACAACTTGATTCTTAGCCTCTTGAGATATGTAGGGATGCCTGGATACTATATCTTGGCCCAACCACCTATATTAACATCCTTACCTACGGATGACAAGAATCATGGAAGATGTCCTAGTCACTGGATAATAAATTACATGACATCTCAATATCTGGGAGACATCGTCAAAATTAGATGGAAAGGTTGGCATACTCCAGGGTGGAAAATCTACCTTAATGACTTGTGGAACTACATATGCTAAAGCATATTTCTAAGAGAAGGTGGGAAAGAAACTAATGGTGGTCGATGATATATAGGTTGTATCTCCCAATGGCTTGGGGACTGCCCCTGTGAATTGATGAAGTATGCTCCGTAGCGACTATGTGCTCCTTATATTTCTAGTCGAGATAATTGATCTAACCCTAAAGGTCAAGGCCCCTCCCATCCTTAGTGGAAGTGTAAAATAAAATTAGATCTGACATCTCTCTATGATGAATTAGATAACAAGGGATGATAATGTCTCTTTTAATTTCCCACCTCACCCTGATGGTGACAGAGAAGCCCCCAAATTTCCAGATCCATCTGAAAATTACTCCACAGAATCAATATTGGAGGAAGATGAGGATAAACTTAGGAATTTCCCTCCAACATTCATAGAAGGAATATCTACCACTATAATTGAGCTCAGAAAGATAAATCTGGTAACAAAAGAATAACCACATCCTACTCTGATTAGTTCCACCATGACCCTCAAAGAGCAAGAGATGTACATTTCATTTCTAAAGAAACATTGATATGTGTTTTCTTGGAACTATACAGAAATTACCAGACTGCATCCAGATGTGGTTACGCACTATCTCCGACTGCCCGATGAGCATCAAGTCTTCAAATAGGCAGCAAGGAGGATGCACCCCTCTCATTCCACAAATATAGAGGCAGAAGTTGATAAGTTTATCAAATCAAACTTTGTATGAGAACTGAAATACCCAATATGGATTTCTAACATAATCCCTGTCAAGAAAAAAGAACTCAAACATTAGGGCCATTATTGACTTCATAGACTTTAATCTGTATTTCTCAAAGGATAATTTCCCATTACTAATCACAAAAATCTTGATCTATGAAAATGTTGGGTTTCAATACATATTCTTCATGGATGGGTACTCAGGATACAATCAAATCAAAATGGACTTCGAAGATGAAGAATCCACTGGCTGCAGAGTGCCTCAAGAGATCTTCTACTATCATGACATTCCCTTTAGACTAAAGAATCCTGGAACTATATATCAGAACTCCATACAACATGCCTTCAATCCATTCTTGGGAAGGATAACCGAGTGTTATTTCAATGAACTAGTTGTTATATACCGACAGTGATGTAATCAATACATGGATCTCTGTAAAATCTTTGACAATCTACAACAATACAGTTTAGAGATGAATTTGTTAAAGTTTTCTTTTAGGGTAACATCCAGAAAATTCATTGGCTTTGTGGGGCACCATCATGGCATTGAAGTTGACCTGAAAAAGACTTGTGCTATTTTAGAAATTGCATGGCCTAGAAATATCAAAGAATTGATGGGAATCCAAGGGAAACTCGTCTAAATTCGATGATTCATTTCAAACCTGGCTGGAAAATCTCTTCCCTTCACCAAGATAATGAAAAAGGGGATCACATATCAATGGGGTGATCACTACAAAAAAGAATACAAAATTCTCATGCAGTATTTTTTGCGACCACCGGTTCTGAATCCTCTAGTGGAAGGGAGTCCACTCATCTTTTGTGTGGAAACCATGTAATTCTCACTGGGAACACTCCTTAAACAAACAAAAAATGATATAGAGAGTGAGAATAGTCTATACTGCCTCAACTACACGATTCTAGGTACTAAGACTAGATAGTCTGATGTCTAGAAGAACTGCCCTACACTCATATTTATAGTGAAAAATATGAGGCATTACTTACATCACCATAAATTCCACCTAGTATCTCGTATTGATTCTATCAAGAATATCCTTGTTCATCCTATGTTGAATGGACGCTTGGATTGATGGGTGGTTATTTTGCAACAATACGACATTCATTTTATATCACAAAAGTCAGTAGAAGGGAAATCCCTATATGATTTTCTCGCATCACATACTACCCTTGAAAATACACCAAAAGACACTAAGCTCCCAGATAAAGAGGTATTCTATGACCACGAAACTTCCCGTACATGGGAGATGTACTTTGATGGTGCTTCTCGGAGCCCAGTCAGTATAAGGATGGAAAAATCATAGCTCAATTGGGTTGTTCTAGGGATTATATTTATCTCTTCAGACAAAGTATTTTTTCTCTACTCTTTCTCACTATCTGAAGTTTTCAAAAATAATGAGGCTGAATATAAATCTCTCATCTATGGATTGGAACTATCCCTACTACTTCACACAACCTAGTTGATATCAAAGGGGAATCAAAATTGGTGATAAAGAAGATCAATGGCGAATATTCCATAAAAAAGGAAGAACTAGAACCCCTTACTTGCAAAGTCATGGGATTGATGGAATAATTCCTTTTTGATCCCACATTGCATCATGTTCTCCGATCACAGAATGATCACATCGACGCACTGGCTAATGCATCCACCATCTTGGCCAACCCTGATCAGGATCAAGAAATATTCCGTATCACACATCTAAGAATGGTCTCATCAATCATAATATGCAATATGGAAGAAATAAATCAGGTCATTACTTCCCTAGAGTGTGATGAACCAACAAACACCCTTGGATGGATGGAGCCTATAATTGGATATCTCTAAAATGGGATTATCCCAATAGACTGAGTCAGAAGGGAAAAAATTTAGCACCAGGCATTAGATTTCACTATACAGGATGGTCCAATTGAGAAAAAACCCCTCAACAAATGAGGATTTAATGGGATCCTCCTCTGTTGAATAATATAAGGAGATATTTCCTCCATTATGGAAGAAGTCCTTGAAGGTTCTTGTGGTACCCCCAAATCTGGAACCTCACTCTCCTACAAAATCAGTAGGTTGGGATATTACTAGAAAAACATGATACATGACTACATGGAATTCAAAAATAAATTTCATGTGTGCCAGATCCATCCAGACTTCATCCATCAGCCCCTAGAATTTCTACATACAGCTAAATATTCTTGGTCATTTTTCATTTGGGGGATGGAAGTTGTGGGTCCAAATAACCTAGTCACAACTATTTAGTTCAAGTACATTCTTACTTCTACCGACTTATTTTCCAAATGGGTTCAGAAAATAACCCTCATGGAATTTAGGATGAATAATTTCATCAAATTCATGAATTCCCATATCATCACCAAGATTGGGGTCCCTCACACAATATTGACATACAATAACACCAAATTCTATTCTATATAATTGAAGATATTGTACCCGGAGTATAATATCTAGTCCAATAACTCATATCACTATCATGAATTGAAAAATGGATAGATAGATGAATTCAATAAGACTGTATCAAATATAATTCAAAATATGGTGAACAAGGATAAGAAGTCTTGGCTGGAAAAAATACTCCATGCTTTATGGGCCTACCATACCACCACATGCATTGCCACACAAGAAATACCATACTCATTAGTGTATGAGACTAAGGCGGTGTTACCCATAAAGTACTAGATTCCTTTACTCTGAATATACATTTGTGGATAGATCTCAGATGTTGAACAATCATAAAAGTTGTTGGACGATTTGGAATGGCTAGACGAGAACAGATTTCACACACTGCACAACCTGGAGGTCCATTAGAATTGGATAACATGAACCTTTAATAAAAAGTTTCTCTATCATTCATTCATCCAAGGAGAACTAGTGATAGCTCTCAAACCTCGATGATACTGGGAAAGAAGCCACCAAAGTTGTAACCCAAATAGGAAGGGCCTTATATCGTACATAAGTTCTATCATAATGAATCTTACTCATTAGCCACTATGGATGGGAAGTGTATCACACCCCACTAATGTGAGGTTTCTCAAGAAATAATTTTCATAACTACCATAAAATGGGCATTAACATTAGATTAATCCCTAAAATTATTCATGAGTACATGGAATTAAAATATAAAAATTCATTGAAACCATATGGCAATAAACTATACAGAGTTCATCCTAGCTGAATGATGTCAAACTGCATGATTCTTTAAGAACAATGTATGGATTTATTCCTACTATCACATGATATGTAGTGATTCCCAAGACTCTATTATTGGGTCTATCCATAGGATTAATTTTATTTCATGTTTGGTGATCCAATTTCCTTACTTCATAACATTAAACTATAAGGAAAATTTCCTTACCGCATGACATAACATTGCATGAATCCACAAATTCCCTTTCCCTTCACATCGAGTGATCTACATCCTCACAGTATGATGTAAAACTATATGGATCCATGATATCCATATTTATTCAATTCAAGTCACCCAAATTCTTAATACATGATGTTAATCTACACAGGTCTCCTAGAACTACGTATGGATTGATTCAAATTTCCAATGAGATACGTAGGGACACCATGATTTTATATCTTGGTCCAACCATCACATGATAAAAAATGACCATGTCCTACTATTAAATGACTCTACACTGTGATAGGAACCCTATTTATCCTTGTTTATCACACCAAGAATATCCCTCATGGGATTAGGAGTCTCAGTAGGGGCTTCCCCACACAAACAAGGCATAACAGCTTTCGACATGCCCATATTGGTCTTGAATTAAAGAACATAAAAGGCATACCATGAGTCCTCACTACATGATGTTAAAACTACATAGTTAATGTCCATGTACTTACCGCACTATGTTAATCTACATGATTCCATAAGAACTACATGTGTCATAATTCCCATTTTTATGAGATACATAGTGACACCCAAACTTCCATTCTTAGGCCTAACCATGACATCACTACTTTTCCATGTCGGTCCATCTTCATCCTTTCCACATGATGTTAAACTGCACAGTTTATTAAGAACTATGTGTGGTTCGATTCTTATTTTCCTGAGATACGTAGTGATTCCTGTGATTCCACCCTTTGGACCACCTATAAAATATCCATCCATTCACATAGGTTCCCAAATAATCCCTGCATGATGATAAACTACACAACAGTACATCCTTATTACAAGACGTTAAACTACAAGGAGAATGTCTTGGTCACATGACATTAAAACTACAAAAAAATTCTTACTTATCACATGATGATAAAATTCATGATAAATGTCATTAATGCATGATGTTAAACTAAACAGAAGATATCTCTACTGTTGGGACCAAGTTGTATGGAGAAGAAAGTACGAAGATTTTGTTATTATATAGTGTTGTCTTTTGTTATCAAAGAATATAAATCAATTAACTTTGTAAAGGAATTGAAAAACCAGATAATTCTTTTTTGATTTGTATTTTCCAAATACTATAAGTTTGGAGAACTTTTGATTTAAGTCTTATCCAGGAAAGGGGGAGAAAAGGTGATTTCAGTCCTATTCAGTTTTGATTGGAAGGAAAATTGCTAGTCAAAGACAAGGAAGGTTCAATACTTTCTATTGAAAATTTGATGATGATAAATGTGTTCGATCAAAGAATATATATCGCATTAGATATGATTCATTATGAAATCAGTTTTTTATTGAATATTCCAGATGTCAATTAAGTATAATTGATGTTCTTTCTGAATCATATCTTAAGGTGGCACCGTTTCCTAGTGTTTGCCAAATTTTTGGGGCTGAAAATCGGGAGATGGAGAAATGTGATTTTGGCCAAGGATGTTGTGCACAAGTGTGAGGATGGATTTATATGTTACGTGCAAGTAGAGTTCCAATATCTGAACATAAAAAATGTAAAAGTAATGAAGTGTACAAAATATTCAAAAAGTGCATGAAATATGAGGTTGGAACGAAAGAGACATACGCGCCCAATGCAGCATCAAATGGGGTTTTGTGCAATGTGTCAGGGTTTTGTTTGACACGTTATGGTTTTTGCGCATGGGGTCAGAGTAGCCAATAAATAAGAGGTGAATCCATATCATTTTTGTGGCTCAACACTTAGAGAAATACCGATCACTGAGGAGCGGAATAATATATGTAAAGGGAGGTGCATGAAATAAGGAGAGTTGCACGCATGAAAGAGAAGTTTCACACAAGATTGAAGTTGCGATCAAGAGGTGTTTCATGAAAAAAGTCAAATATTTCACATGTGACATAAAATTTTCATGAAAGACACCTAAGAGGGTGCTTGAAAGATTTGAGTTTAGCACAAGCAGCAAGTTTTGTGCAAGGTAGTTCTTATCAGCTTCTGGGTAGGAAAGAGAAGAATTGTTTTGATAAATAAAACTGTGAATGCTGATTAAGAAGCACTGAAACTTTGTTTTCCCTATTTGTGCTAAGAGGGTGCAAACACACTTTAGGATTGTTTTCCAAGTGATACATGAGTGTAAGGGTATATCCTACTCACTGTACTCCACATCAAAGGATTGTTTTCTAGTGCATTGTGTGGTTTCGATTGTATCTATACCATACCTAGGACGTAGATACTCTTATTGAGTAGTAAACCTTGTAAATGTTACATTCCTATGGTAGTGTGTGTTCAGCAGAGAAGAAACTCTTTAAAAGGAGGTGAAGGTTGTTTCAAAAATAAGGAAACATAAAAAGAATAAGATATCACTCATTCACCCCTCCTCCTCTTAGTGATACTTGAATCATGACTGGGAACTTCAATTGGTATCAAAGGAATGGTACCTTTGTTTGTTCTTTGTTAAAGTTTTGAAGAGAAGTTTTGATGAAAAATCTGAATTTCATGAAAAGTAAGGGGATTCCAATATTTGAGGGAAATAATTATCATATCTGGAAAGATAGAATGATGACTTATCTTATGTCTCTTGGGTATGAAGTTCTTGAAACTACAATAGATGAATTTCCTCCTACTAATGACAAGGTTCCTCTTACACCAGATGATAAGAAGAGTCTTGAGAATGATGGAAGGGCCAAAAATACATTACACTCATCTATTTCTGAGAGTGGGTTTCTAAGAGTGAAAGGTTTCTCTATAACTAAAGGCATATGGGATAAGTTGAAGAACATCAATGAAGGAAATACATAAGTGAAGAAGGTAAAACTACAAATATGGAGGCTGAAGTATGAAGACTTGAAAATGGTATAATATGAATCTGTTGGGGAATTATTTACCATAGTAAATGACATTTTCAATACAATCAGAAGTCTTGGTGTAAAGTTGGAGGATTCTACATTTTTTGAAAAGATATTTAGAATTATTCCTGAAAAGTTTGATGCTAAAGTGTCTTCATTAGAAGGTAGAGACCTTGAAACATTATCTCTGGATGATTTTCATAGAACTCTCATTACTTATGAAATAACAAGGGAGAAGACTATAAAGATCAAAACGAAATAAGATAGAAAAACTTAATCCAAGGATGCAAAGAGAGAGAAGTCAAAGAAGACTCTTATTGAAGATGATGCTGGTAAATCCGATTATGAAGATGTGGTATGTAAAATTTTGATGAAATTTTTCCTTGTTTTATAAGAATGTGAAAATAGGTACATGGAAATACAAGGGGAAACGTCCCTTGAAATTTTTTTGATTGTGGAGATGTTGGTCAATTTGCATGTGACTGTCCTCAAAAGAATAAAAATAAGACAAAACTGATGATGACAGAAGGAAAAAAAGGTCGTGGAAGAAAAAAACTGAAAAAGATAAATATTTTTCAAAGGGGAAGGATAAAAATTTCTTCAAATAAAAGAGAAGAAGATTTTTATCTAAAGATGAAGAGAAAGAATACAGAGAAACTGAATTTGAGAAATCATTTTCTTAGAAATATAGAGATAATAACTTTATTTCAGCATTAAATAATAAAGATTACGAGAGCATCAATTCTGAAGAAGAAGAAACTCAACTTAAATATCATTTGAAAGAAGAGTTGAAAGAATGTTTGAGGAAGATCAGAAGGCTTGAGAAGGAAAACAAGAAGTTAATAAATGAAAATTCCACATTAAACAATCAAGAAGGTTTTTCTAATAAGAAAATGAAGATGGAAAAGGAGATTGATGATCTGAATAATTATCTTGAGAATGAAAAGAATCATAATGATCATCTTGAAGTAAATATAAAGGAAAAAGAATAAGAGTTGGAACTTTTTCAACAGAAACTTTCTAAAACTAATTAAATGAATATTAATTTCAAACAATCTATATAATAAGTTGGTGAAAGTTCTTGTAAGAATGAACCAAATAAGGATCCAAAAAAGTTACCTTCAAAGGTTGATGGGAAAGATAGAAATGGTTTTGATAAGAACAAATATGGAAAGTCTATATATGCAGACAAATTAAGAAATGATAAAAAATCATAAGTATATAAAAATCTTGAGTCTAGAAATATTTCCACTACTTC
This sequence comes from Viscum album, assembly GCA_963277665.1. Lineage (NCBI taxonomy): Eukaryota > Viridiplantae > Streptophyta > Magnoliopsida > Santalales > Viscaceae > Viscum > Viscum album. The sequence continues at coordinate 387,078,114 of OY728125.1, forward strand.
TGGTACTGATAAGTCTGGACAGAAATATAATCTGAAGAAGAATGTTATGATTGAAAACCATAAGTTTTATGGTCATAAAAGTTCTATTAAATAGGCTATTGAGAATCATGTTCACAACTCCATCCAGTATAGAAGTTTCAGAGAGAAATATTCATTATATGGTTTCTATTTGTATTATGGTTGATTTGGACACACTGAAAACATGTGTTGGTTTAATCAACAACATTACTACTATTCCACAAGTTATGGAAGACAAGGTTTGTGGGGGAGGGGAGTCAATCTATTAAAAAAAACCTCAAAATAAAGTCTAGAATACATATGATAAGGTTGGTGTGAAAGTTGAGAATAGGTTCCAACCACTAGAAACTATCTGTGAAAGATGTGATTGACCTAGACATCTTGCTAAGGTTTTCCTGATTATGTTACTAGAACAAGAAAAGTTTTTCAAAAATCCTTAGAAGTTGGAGATTTTAAATTCCAATAAATATAGAACTTCTAGGTCTGAAAAGAAAGAGTGCTTGGTTTTCTGTACAGAACACATTCACATGGCTAGGAAATTGGAGGAATCACAACAAAAAGTGGAAGAAAAGGATAAACAGAAAGCTCTTGTTTTTGAAACTAATTTGAAAGTTATAAAAGGAGGATGACCATGGATCCTCAATAGTGGCTATTCATCTCATATGATAGGAGACTTAAAGTTATTGAAGAATGTGAAAGACTTCAAAGAAGGAATAATTACATTTGGCAATGATGAATCTCTAAGGATCAAAGGTGTTGGATCAACCATCATCAGGAAAGAAAAAAATTAAATCTAGGAAAACATTATATGTTGATAGGATGAAACATAGTATGTTGAGTGTTTCACAACTTTGTGATGCGGGCAACAAAGTTATCTTCAGAAAATATGGGTTTGTTGTGAAAAGTGAAAATAATGGAAATGTAGTTACAAGAGGCCAACATAAAAAATGGAATTTGTTCCAAGTTGGTGAAGTACAAAACTCTTGTTACATGGGTGTAGTGGATGAAAATCAGTTATGGCATAAAAGGCTGAGAAATATGTGTCAGATAAACATGTGAAATTTATTAAAGTGAGATAGTGTCCGAGATATGATTGATTTATCTAGAAGAAGAGATTAATGTTGCGCTATTTATGAGAAAGGGAAGATTAAAAACTCTATGCATAAGAGAGTTGACATTCTCTCTGAAAGACCCTTGGAAATTATTCATTCTAATATACGTGGTCTAATGAGAAAGAAATCTAAAAAATAGAGATAAGTACTTCATTACTTTCATTGAGAACTTTACTAGAATTACTTGTGTTATGTTTATGAGACATAAGTCAGATGCTTTGAAAATGTTTAAGAGTTTCAGGAGGAAAGAATAGAAGGAATGTGAGTATTCAGTGTATAAGTTGATAACTAATAATGGAAGTGAGTATAATAATGAAGAGTTTGAAATTTATCTTGAGAAACATGGAATTCGACATGAGTTCAGTTCACCATACATACCTCAAAAAAATGGGGTTACTGAAAGAAAGAATAAAAGTCTAGTGGAAATTGGGAGAACTATGTTACTTGAACATAGTCTTTCTCATTATTATTGGAGGCAATCCATGAGAATTTCTATGTATATTTAGAATCGATGTTTTCGTAGGCCAAAATCATATATGACTCCATACGAAATGTACTATGGAAATATCCAAGTCTAAAACACTTAAGAGTTTTTGGGAATCCATGCATTATAAAGAAGAAAGTTGGAAACCTTGGAAAGTTTGAGCAAAGAGGAGATGATGAAATTTTTCTTGGATATTCTCTAGAAGGAAGAGGATATAGATGTATTAACAAAGAATCATGAAGAATTATTGATTATGTAGATATGAAATTTGTTGAAAATATTGAGAAAGAAAAGCAGTCATATACTGACATGGAAGTTGAGCAAGATAGAGAAGACCATGTTAACAATTCTGATAATGTTGCAGATTGTGTTAATCCTACTCAATAAGAGGAATCAGACTCAGCAATCACAAGTGATAAGGATGAAATTATAACATCTCATACAAGGCTGAGGAAACAAGTGGATGCTCATAACATTATTGGAGATCAACATGAGAAGGTTCAAACAAGAAGAACAATGAAATCTATTACACGCACTCCTCTTTATTTGAAAGTTGAACTGAATGATTTAAATGAAGCATTTGAGAATCCAAAATGGGTTCATGTTGGGAATGAATATCTTGATTAGATAGAGAAGAATGATACTTGGGAACTTGTACCCAATCTGGACTACAAGAACATTATTAGTACAAATTTGGCTTTTCAGAACAAACTGAATGAAGAAGGTAAAGTTATAAGAAACAAAGCAAGATTGTTTTTCAAAGGGTATTCACAAATTGAAGGCATTTATTTTGATGAAACCTTTACTCTAATGGAAAGGTTATAAAAAATCATAATATTTCTTGCTATTACTTCACAATGAGGTTACAAAATATTTCAAATGGATGCAGAATCCACATTCTTTAATGGCGATCCTGATGAAGAAGTTTACATTGATCAACCTTGTGGATTTTTTATTGGGAAGGATGAAAGTTATGTGTGCAGGTTGAAGAAAATTTTTTAAGGGATAAAACAATCTTTGAGGGCATGGTATTCTAAATTGGATACTTGCTTGAGGAATATGAATTTCAAGAAAGGTATATTTGACAATAATCTTTACATCAAGAAATTTCAGGAGTTTTCTCTCATAGTAATTGTTTATATTGATGGAATTATCTTTGCTAGAAATGATGAAAGATCATGTGAAATATTTGCTGAGGAAATGAAGAAGTAATTTGAGATGTCCATGCTGGGATAAATGAAATACTTTCTTGGGTTGAAAATTTTATAGAAGAGGAACCACATTTTTATTTCTCAAGAAAAGTATGATAAGGACCTTCTGAAGAAGTTTCACATGGAAAATTCAAAACCATTTCCACGCCAATTTTAGTGGGAACCAATTGTATAAAGATGAATAACACAAGGAAGTTGATCAGAAAGTGTTTTGAAAGATGATTGGAATTCTGTTATATTTGACTGTCTCAAGACCCAAGATTGTCTATGTTATTACCTTATGCGAAAGATTTCAGAGCGCTCCTAAAGAATCAAATTTGATTGCTGGAAAAAGAATTCTCAGATATATCAAAGGCACAAAATTTTTTGGAATTAGGTATGATGGCTCAAAAAATATTTATCTTTTTGGGTATTTAGATGCTGATTGGGTAGGAATAATAGATGATAGAATATCCACATTTAGTGGAGTTTTCTTTCTAAATAAAATTTGTGTTAGTTTGAATACCAAGAAAAAAAATTTAGTAACCCTCGACACAACTAAAACTGAGTATGTTGTTTCCACTCAAGCTACTACCCATCTTTTGTGGATGAAGACTCAGTTGGAAGATCTACTTGTTGAAGTAAAGTTACCCTTGCTCTTAGGTTGTGACAATCAAAGTGAAATCAATCTTACATGGAACCCAGTACAATATTCTCATTCAAATAATATTGACTTCAAATACCACTTCATCAAATATCATATGGATAATAATGAGTTGAAGTTGTAGTATATTCCTACATCGAAACAAGTTGCTGACATTTTCACAAAACATTTACCGAAGGAACCCTTTTCAAAATTGAGGTTGAACATGGGTGTCCAATATCATTATTATCAAGGTTGAGGTGCATGTTTATTTCCCCTCTCTTATCGTACCTTTGGATAGTTTTTTCAAGGAGTATAATTGGTTCATAAATCTATCCATATGATTTCATGTATAAAGTGGGAGTTTTGGGTAAGCTGTGAATCCAGCATGTAACTGTGTGTACTATTCTAACTATTTGTTAGAGTGGTTGTAGGAAATAAACTTTTTGTATCAAAAAAAGTTGAAGGAGTGGATAAATCTGTAGAAGAATTTTGTATAAGAAGTCTTGTAAGAAAGATGTTTATGTTTCTGGAGAATAATGAGGAAGAAATGATGAAGAGATTTCATAGTCACTACATTTAGACAATATGGTATTGCTATCAATAATTCTTGTTTCATACAATGAGTTAGATCGCATATGCTTAGAATTGTTGATAAGTAATCCATTGCATGAGGTTAAAAAGTTCAGTGATTTATAAATCTTGGTTGACAACAAAATAAAAAGGGGGAGATTGTTGGGACCAAGTTAGATGGATAAGTAAGTAAGAAGAGTTTGCTGTTATAGAGTGTTGTATTTTGTTATTAAATTAGATAAATCAATTCAATTTGTAAAGGACTTGAAAAACCAAACGATGATTTTATGATTTTTATTTTACAAATATCATAAGTTTGGATAACTTGTGAAGCAATAATCATCAAGGAAATGGGGAGAAAAGCTAATGCCGGTCATATTTAGTTTTGATTGGAAGGAAAGATGCTAGTGGAATACAAGGATGGTTCGGTACATTCTGTTGAAAATTTGATGATGATAAATGTGTTTGATCAAAGACCATATATCACGGTAGATATGATTCATGATTAAATTAGTTTTTTTTAATAATCCAGATGAAAATGAATTTTCATTGGTGTTCTTGCTGAAGTAGATCTTAAGGTGGCACTGTTTCCCAGTGTTTGCCAAATTTTTGGGGCTGAAAATTAGGAGATGGAGAAATGTTATTCTAGCCAAGGATTTTGCACGCAAGTGTAAAGATGGATTTATATGTTGTGCTCAAGTGGAGTTCCAAGATATAAACATCAAAAAATGGAAAATTAATGAAGTGCACGAATGATTCAAAAAGTGTGAAAAAGATGAGGTTGGCGTGAAAGAGAATTACACGCCCAATAGGACGTCAAAATGGGGTTTTACATGATGCGTTGGGGTTTTGTGTGACGCATTAGGGTTTTTTCATGTGGGGGGTAGATGAATCCTATAAATTAGAGGTGACCCCCTCTCATTTTTTTGGCTCAAAAAATAGAGAAATCCTGAGCTCTGAAGAGCAGAATAATTTTAAGTAAAGGGAGGTGCACGAAAGAAAGAGAGTTGCGTGTAAGAAGAAGAAGTTGCGTGCAAGATTGAAGTTGCATGAAAGAGGTGTTTTGTGAATAAAATTCAAATCTTTCATTCATGGCATACAATTTGAATGCAATATGCTTAATAGGGCACATAAAAGATTTGAGTTTAGAACAAGTAGTAAGTTTTGTGCAAGGTAGTTCTTACCAACTTCTAGGTAGGAAAGAGAAGAATTGTTTTGAATGATCAAACTGTGAAAGATGATTAAGAAGCACTGGAACTTTTTTTCCCTATTTATGCTAAGAGGGTGCACATGTTATTGAGGATTTTTTTCCAAGTGCTACACGAGTGTAAGGTTATATCCTACTCATTGTACTCAACGTCAATGGATTGTTTTCTAGTGGATTGTGTGATACTGGATTGTTTACGTACCATACCAAAGATGTAGCTACTCTTATTGAGTATTGAACCTTGTAAATCTTGTGTTCTTGTGGTTGTGTGTGTTTATCATAGAAGAAACTCTTTAATAGGAGGTGAAGGTTATTTAAAAAATAAGGAAACATAAAAAGAAAAGGATACCACTGATCCACCCCCTCCCCCTCTCAGTGATACTCGAATCTTGACTGAGAACTTCACCTACCACATGATGCTAAACTGTATAGACCATCATATATTTTTTCATCCACTATCAAGGGACCACAAGAGTCTTACCATAGTTAACAAGAGTACAGGGTGTTTCTTCCATATTTTAAATCACATTAATCCATATACCACATTTCATTACATGACACCTTAATTTATCGTAAATATTTCAAATACTTTGGAATAGAAATGAGATCACTTGGTTCGGCCATGCTATTGACATAGAATGGCTTGATACCCACCAAATAGCGACATCTTGGATCTGTAAGGAGGGATTTCTAGTCCATGTGAGCTTGACGTCACACTGAGGTGGAACCTAACATCTTAAGATGTTACGGGACATACCCTAAATGACTATCCCATATCATTACTCATGACATGAGAAACTTGATCCATGATTTAAAAAATTTTCATATCCCACTTAGAAGGATGTTGGAGTTATATTAACCCTTGGTATCATAATTAGGATCTTGTGTAACATCTCTCATTTAGGTCTGTGTAGGTCATGACCTTAACGTGACTGTAATTTTGTAAAAGTTGTAGAACCTTAAACTACAGCCTATAATGTTCTAAATTGAAATAATTTAAACTATTAGTAAAAGAGACACAAAACTTTTCAGGTTAAAAACCCGCAAATGGGGACCTGAAAAAAATTCAAGACTTCACTCACTATACTCCCCATCTCCAAAGTTTTAGAAAAAAATAGGGAAAAAATGTATAAGGAATAAATCTCATAGGGTCCACTTTGTGGTGCTAATAAAATCCAATCTATGCTTACTAGACCCTCTATTTAAGAAAAATTTAGAAAAGATGAATTTTCAAATTTCGTCTTTGAAATAATATATTTTTTAGGTGGTGGAACGAATTTTAGGGTGCTCAAACCCTTCTTGGATATTACATTTTCCATAAATCACACTTCATGATTTGAAGTGTCTTGGGCCATTGAATCATATAATAACCCTTGAAAATGAAAATAGATATATCTTTTTTACCATGCTATCAATGCAGAAGGGCTTAGACCCACCAACCAAAGTCATCTTGGTCTGATATAAAGGGATTTCAAATTCTTGTGAGCCTAACATCATCATAATGGAACTTATCACCTGATAGTGTTTTAAGATATGGCCGATGTGACTTTCCCATACCTTCCTCATGACTTGATCACTTTGGACTATGATTTAAAGTCTTTGTACTAGACTATTAAAGTGGATCCAACATCCTCAATGTTGCATCACCATGTTTTGTACCATTTCTCTAGGTCAGAATGAAACACATCATTCCAAAACCTTTTATGGAACACACCTCGCGATTCGAAACCACAGGGTGTATGGATCAAAATTCATAACATAATATTTTTATTTCCTTAGGTTTCCATAACCCTTCCTATGTTTCCTTGTTTCCACCCCCAAATTTATCATCAAGATATTTGAGTCTTCATAAATCTTTCATGACCCTTGGATGGAAGTGGAGATCAGCTTTTCTTGGCCATGCTATCGACACATAAGTGATTCATCCCACAAATTAAAGGAATATCTTCCCTGCAAGAAATAAGATTATAATACTTTTGATCCCCAACAAAACTGAGGTATAACCAAAAATCTCAAAATGTTACAGGACATACCCGACATGTCTGCCCCATTCCACATTCACAGACTCATGATTTAGAGGTTATGATTTATATAACCCACATTCCAACTATCTAGGAAGACCAAGAATCCCTAGTATTTCACCCTTAACCATATTTCCTTCCGTAAATATTCCATGACCCCTAAACAAGAGAATAGATCTCTCGATTCAACCATGATATCAACACAGAAGGGCTTGAGACCCACCAACCGGTGACATCCTGACCTAATATAAAGGGATTTATAATCCTTGTGAGCCCCTAGTGACACCGGGGTGGAACAAAACATCTCATAATGTTTGAGAAATACCCAAAATGTCTTCCCCATAACATATATACCAAAGGTCAATGACCAAAGACCCTAAAATACAGCACAATGATGGTCTATCTTTCAAGACCTTAAAACAACAAGAGACATGATACTCTCTAATATGAAAACCTAATAAGGGAATCCTGGGGAAAATTTGGGGCTTTTCACATTGTAAATTAACTTTTAGTGAGCCAAGAAATATTGTGAATTTATAAAATGAAATAGGAACAAGAAATTTTAGGATCAAAACCTATAAGAAGGCGGCCTGAGCAAAATCCAAATCCATACCCACTAAGTCTTCCTCTATATGAATATTAGAAAAAAGTTAGGACAAAAAAAAGATACAAAACTTTTAGGTCCCACTATATGGTCCTAACAAAAATCAACCAATGATCACTGAGTCCCTTGACTTTGGAAGAAGTTAGATCATTCCAATAGGATACCATGTCCAAATTGTCCTTATAAATCAAAAAATATAAAAAATAATTGATAAGGTGCATTAATGAATAATTTCATGTTAGTGGGAATTCATAAACATTTATAAAAGAGTAACCTTTTGAAATTAAAGCATTCAAATCCATGTGATTGGATCTATTTGGCATGACACACAATGGATGGGAATTGTGGATGATCCAAGCAACATCTCCACCTGAACATGGATCTCCACCTGTGATTTCATTACAAAACAATGAAATTTCCCATCTTTTGTATGAGAATGATCTTTGTAAGGAAATTAATAATAGATTTATTTATCTACGAACCTATGTTTTCTATGTGTGAGCTTTATTTTCATAGTGTTATATTTCAGAACTACATGAAACTTGATTTCCATCCTCATGGGATATGTAGAGACATCCAAGTGACTTACTTTGGATCCATCCATAGGTTCCTTCCCACCCAATCCCTATTCCATTTTGGAATTTTTATACATTATAAATTCAGGATATCCATGCCCCAAGCCAAAAATACTCCCTATCTTAGATTCAGCGAAGCATTCATGTCAGAAATATCCTATGGATATCATCAAAAATTCTTTAGTTGACAAAGTTGGGACATACATTCCAAATAATCTCGATATCAAAGATCAAAATATGTCTATATATGTATAAAAGTGATCTATATTTACCTGAGGAGAAGATTTTTTCATTCTAACAATATCTCTTTTTAAGGGGGGGGGATTTTTTTAGCACCCATATTTGTGCATCTTACACTTCGTGGTCGAAGATTTGACAAGTACGACGACCTTGAAAAAAATTGATATAATTTGCATAAATGACTTGGGAATGGAATGGATAAAGGTTTGGTCTATAGATTAAAGGTACAATTTGTCCCTTGTTGATATCAAATTAGAATTTTATTCTTAGTGGTGAATATTTCCTTAACCAAAAAATAATGCCTCTACAAGGTAGCTAGGCCAACTCAACTAGTGGTCCATGTGGGACCAAGGGTCAACCACACCCAGTAGAAATTAGCTCGGGCTAGCCAGTAGATGAAGAAAGGAGTATATTTCGCACAAAAAGTAGGTGTGACCATGTATAGGGCTCTTAGTTTGAGAGCTCGTTGGTGCACATAGCCCAATATAGAAGATCAGTGGATTGAAGCCTGAGGTGGAAGTGATGCGTGTGGTACAGGTGTTGGCCCCTTTTCCAACTCGATGAAGAAGAAGCCACATATTGGCTTATATCACTACTACAAAAATGGGCAAGGGAAGCGCTACCCTTTTATCAGTTCTAAAAAAAGCTCTGATAAATGGTCACTTTTAGCAGCACTAAAAAAATCATTGTTAAAAGTTACCCTTTATCAACGCTTTCTTTAGCGCTGATAAAGGCCCCCTTTATCAGCCCTTCTTTTAGTAGCGCTGATAAAGGGGGATTTATCATCGCTTTTTCCTACCACTGATAAATTTTATGTTTGAAAAAAAATCATGAAAAATAAAATATTGTTATATAAGTATATTTATATTGATATAAATATAATATATATATTTTAAATATGTTTTAGATAAGTATAAATAGACTATTACATTTAATATATAAGAAATTTAGTGAAAATGGATTTAAAATATTTTAAAAAATATTATTAATTAATAATTTACTAATTATGATTGACTAAAAATCATTTAATAACAAATTTAAGACACAAAAAATCAAAAAAATCAATAAAAGATCTAAAATTAGTTGAAAATGTAACTCAAACTTCAAACGACCACAACTGTTGATCAGGGTGTCCGTTTGATCTCTACAACATGTCAAATCGAATCCTGTGATGAGATTTACATGCTAGTCATTGAAGAAAAGCTAATGTCACATTTTTAGAGGCCCAAAAATTCCCAGAAGGCCTCCAGAACTGAGTTTTCAGTCAGGATACCCTGATTTGTTAACATTCAAACACATATAACTTCTGATCCGGATGTCCGTTAGGCCTGTACCACATATCATATCGAAGATTGTTTCATTTTATTCAATTTTACTGGTTGTGGAGTTAAAAAAGGTTTATGTATTATATGTTCTGGTCATTTTAACATTCTATGACTTTTCAAATAAACATATATATGTATTTATTCATAAATATATATGTGTCTGTGTGTGTGTGTGTCTGTGTGTGTGTGTCTATGTGTGTGTGTCTGTGTTGTATATATGTATGTATGTATTTATTTATTTATTTATAAACACACATAAAAAATATATTTCATAAATGTTTTTAAAACTAATCTTATAAATATATATTAATATACAAATAAATATACGGATAAAAAATTATAACTAAAAATATATATATAAATAAATATAAATAAATATTAATATACGAATTAATATATATATATACTAATATATGAATAAATATATTTACATTAATATGAATTTATATTAATATATGAATAAATATAACTATATATATATATATATATCATTAAATAGAGAAAAAACGAAATGGTGTAGTGGTAAAGGTGCAGCTGCGAAAGGGAGGAGGTAGAGGGTTCAAGTTTGGGTGGAAGTAAAAATGTGCGCACATGTGGGGATGCGTAGGAAGGACAGCATGTGGGAGAGTTTGCGGGGGGGGGGGGGGGGGGGTCAAGCACTGTTAAATTCCCCCCCCCCGCATTATATAATTCTTTTTTATTTATTTTTTAAATTTGTTTGACTTTTATCAGTGCTTTTTAAAAGTGCTGATAAAGGGGTCTTTTATCAGCACTTTTTTTTGCACTGATAAAAGGGGATTTTATCAGCACTTTTCGGAGTGCTAATAAAAGGGACCCCTATATACTCACCTCGATTAACAACCCCTTTTTTAGCACTATTAATCAAATTTTATAGCACTGATAAAGGCCATATTTGTAGTAATGTATACCAGAGGAAGGTACCAATGAGATTTCTATGTGGGATGGGGAAAATCCAATATGGACCATCCAATCATTACCCTCATTGATCTCAGCTATCAGCTTCAATACAATACCTTGTGAGTTCAAATTAACCCAATTCTATCCATTGTAAGCTTGAAATGAGATGATCTCGTGCTGCAAAAAATTGAACTGTCATCATATTCCTCCAGACAGTGGCCTATCCAATTGAGATCACAATAAACTAGACACCATGAAGCCATCAAGAAAAGGTCCAAATCAAATAATAGTAAGACACACACCTATGTTTTTCATGAATTTGAAGAACTCATGATGCCACATGATCCAGTATTGGGGATACCAGAAGAATTCTGTGAGATCTCCCACCTGCACTCACAGTATCACATGATCATCCTTTGATCATGCGATCAAAGCGAAGATGAATGATTTAATATTTGTGAGAAGATTAATGATCATGTACCCTTCAAACTTTGATATATTTTCCTTCAAATTAATTTGTATTTATCTTATCATGTGATTTCATGAATTAAGATCACATGAAAGACTCCACCACCCCAGCTAGTGCACGCAACATCCTCTATGTGGAAAGAGACACCATCCTTGAGCAGACCCCACTTATAAAATTCCTACTCCTGTCAAGAAAAAAAGTGGTAGGAGGGAAGGAAGAGTGCTCCAAAAAAGAAGGAAGATGGAAGAGGATGCACCAGAGACCACCCCCAATGAACTTCGTCAAGTGATCATAAGATCCTACTTTATGGATTTTTGAAGATCAAGCAGTCACATGATGAATTGAGTGTCATGAAGCACCTGGTTCATGTAAGGTTTTCACACGATCATGTGATAAACCATTGGGTTCACGATCTCACAAGGAAGAGCCTTCTTCCATGTGAATAGAACCGGTGTGTACCCCCCACATTTGTTCATGAGACCCAATGAAGGACCTTAAAATCATGTGATAAAATGAGTAATAGAATCTCATTGAATTTAATATTCTATCCTTCTACATCAAAATTTTAAGACCCCCATTGTCTTGAGGTATTCCCAAGTGACTCTGTACATAACCGCCCCAATCAGAGAGTTCATCGTGAGATCGCATGGAGGTCATGATATTTCAGATGGGTTGTTGAGGTTAATGTGGCCCTATCACGTAGGCATTCCTTGATGAGACTCCATCTATCAGGCTATGTCCATGATGGTGTCTGCAAGAACACAACGATGGAAATACAGGCCCTAGTTCATGTAGTGTCACAGTTCCTTCTCCACACAACCCATACATCAGTAAAAATGCACCTCATGACACCGTGAACCCTCAAAAGCAATGGATTTAGTGAGAAACGACTCGTGAGTTTCTATATGGGAAATATATGCCTAAATGTGGGCCGATAATATTCGACCGAGAGCCCCTATGTGTATATATGACACTATTGATCATCCCCAGTGTTCATCCAAAGAATCCATTGCATGATCCTTTGGAAATCACATACTTGTATAGTGATCATAAAACCATGCAATTCATAGGTGGAGATTGGTCAAGAACCTTTTTTTCATAAGGAGTAACGAATCCACACCCCGGGTCTTGCAATGGAACCCCTACTCGACCTCACGGTGCATGGCTTGGGATGTTCACCCCTCCTCTTATATACTAAATGTCTATTATTACCCTTGCATGTAGAGGATTTGATACACAAACCCTACACATGACCACAATACTCCTCACAAGAATTCATTAAGGTCATGTAAATTTCATGAAGGATGGAGTTTCATATGACTCCTTCTGGTAGATATTCCTAGCATGTACATGACCTTGACTCACTGGAGAATTCATGGGAAGACCCTTCCATGGCCATGCATCCCTCTTCCTAAGAAAATATTTCCTATATAGACTTCGGGTATGATCCCTTTGGATGTTCATTTTCATTAATTAAACAAATGTAAGATCCTAAACATGTTCGCAAGACCCCTCCATATGAATGGTTCAAGGAAATGTGATCGCGAGACCCTTCGATGATCTTGTGATGTCCTTGTGTGACCTTGGATATGCCATGTTGGTCATAAGACAAGTTGATTTGATCTTACAATATCCCATTGACATGTCTTCTTTTTCATGGGAAAATCTAAGGAAAATTCATATCGATCATGCGAAGTGACTTAGAGTTGTCTGTCTTGGTCAGAAGAAGATTCTCTAGACAATGCCATTTGATCATGTGAAGGATTCGTTGACATGTTTTCATGATCACACGATGGCCTAATGACATGTCAGCATTGACATGCAATAGTCCAAATATGAGTTAGAATAATCATCTAACATCACTCAATGATGATCAAGATCCCAGACATGACCAATTTTGTTATGAAAATCACCTTGGACATGTAAAATTTAATTAGGAAAAGTCATCAAAGACAATTTAGTTGATCATGCGGAGGACCCTGGTCATATCCAATTTTTTCATAGGGAAGATCATATCCACATCAACTCAGGTCATGTGAGGCATCATGAACATGTCAGAGACACCCTTGGATGTGTATTCCTTATCAGGATAATTTTCTAATATATCAGATAGATAAAGAGGACATGCCTAGAAAATAGTTAAAACATGTCAGAAAGATCCCCCAGGACATGTCAACCACATTCTGCATACCAACTTAGACTCATGCCATGTGGACCCTGACTGAGAACCTTCAGCCACAATCTACTTTTATAAAGGGAATTGTCCTTGATGAGCTAGGATTATGCACTCATGTGACCTTCTGAGTTTCATGCTCTCAAAAATTACTTCAATCTATCATAAGATAAATAATGAGTGTGTCCTCGCGAGCAACCTCAGAGTGTAAGCCCTGACCAATTGAGCAGCCTCATAGTGTATTCCTTGACCAATAGGGGAGCCTTCGAGAGTAAGCCCCAACCAATCAGAAAGCCTAAAAGTGAAAAACCCGACTAATTGGGAATCCTTAGAGTGTACACCCCTACCAATTAGGAAGCCTTATAGTGTAAGACCCGACTAGTCAGACAACCACAGTGCATAATCCCCAATTATTGACACAATATAATATGTCCTCAATCATTAGGTTAAACCTAGAGTGTAAGCCCTGACCAAATGGAATCCATCATGGTATAATCCACTAGTATTCCCAAAACCTCAGCGATAACAACAATATATCCAAGTGTGATTATCCACCTTATCCCATCAGTAGGTTAAAGGACAAGTGAAAAAAAGAACTCTAATTCCTTCAAAAACTGGGATATATAGGACACCTTCCTAAGGCCCGAACTCCATACCATATATTCTATGTGATGGGTAATATTGCCTCTCAAAGGTAAAACTTTAATGTGTAAGCCCTATATAGATATACTCTAATGTAATGTGTCTGATCTACCTCCATCTATTTTTTCTCACAACGAGCATGGATCACATGAGCTTAGAGATAAGCAATGATTGTATAAAAAATATGTTGATAATTCCCCTAGTATGGGCCCATCTTTGGGATGTAAGTCTCATCACATCTCATCTCCGATCAAAGGTCCATATTCCTATAGAATAAATCCATGGCAATCTCATATACATAAGTCCCGCCTAGGGACTCTATTATCGTATCAATCACAACATGGATGCCTTCCATAAGAACTGTATAGAATCTGGTTCTTATTTCAAATAGGATATGTTGGACACCTCATAGAAGCCTGAGATCCATATTCATCTCCTTATCGCATGATGATAAACCACATGAATGGGCCTGGTCATATGAACTTAAACTATTCCAAATGAACTACGTGAGTTTTGATTCTTGTTTCCAAAGATACATGGGATACCTCATAGAGGTTCAATCCCATTTCCAGAGCACCAAATACCTCCCTGGATAACAATGAACTCTATAATTCTCGAACCTATCCATATACTAAAGCATCATAAATAATAATATAGTGGTAGAGAACCTGTAATAGGACACAAATTGTTCATATTGATTCATGTTCATAATCAAGTTATTGACATAGGGGTAACCAACTTCGTAACGGGGTCTGGGAAGGATTTCATGAACATATCTTAAATCTATAAGAGAGTTCTAGAGTAGGAACCCCCCAGGGGTGCTATGCACCCAACCTCCTACCCTCTCGACCAATGCGAGTCCCGAAGAGCCATTGGGCTTGAAAACCCAAATGAACGTTAGCCTTTGGAAAGCATGTTTGTACCTAGATATGGATGAGGAAACTATTGGGATTTACTAGGGAAGAATAAAAAAATGAAAAACCAGATGTGAGTGATTAAATGAGGCCTTTAAGCGCCCCAAAATCAAACTATTGGATGAATCCCATTCCACGTCTCGAATTCCGATGAAATAACCACTGGGTCAGAGAAGGGATGGGAACCAGAGTCCCCTCCTCTCCCTCATGTTACCTTCCCTATTTAGTCTCCATACCCTGGACTCATTCTAGGGTAAATTAAGGAGAGGGAAGTTCCATACCGTTATCCTCTTCCACCAATAGAGGAGGATAAGTGTATGGTTTGTTGGATCTTCTACTTCCTTTTTTCCATCACATTCAAGCATGACTCATCCATGACTTGTGGGATTAGGGGATGGACATGATCATAAAATACACAATCTTGGATGTATTTTTCGATAGATAATCATCCTTTGAATTTCCTCTATCCTTACTTCAGAGTTATCCCTCAGAATGAGCCCTCAAGGCCATGTACCAACCCTCAGGGAAAAGTGGATCATGTGATTTCCTCGATCTTTTTTTTCCTCTAATTTTTCACACCGATCATGAATCACATAGGCTTAGAGGTTGGCGGTGGTCATGACATCCTCATGATCCCAAATATTTTGGGAATCCTCCTCAAGAGTAATCTCTAATTGAACCTATCCAATGAAACCTCAGGGTGTAAGTACAATATTAATTAAACTATGAGAACTCTGATTCCTACTATAACTATGATACGTAGGACGCCTACCTAAGGCCCGAGATCAATGAGAATATTTATTAGTAAAAATACCTAGTCAAATCCACAAAATCATCCAGGTAATCCTTTCTAGGAATAATCCACAACTTAATCCTCTCAAAGGGCTATACTCCCCTATGAGAAAAATCTAAAATGGACTCCATAGGCATAGGACCTCATAACTGAGATAATGGGATTTGATTCCCATCCAAATGGTATATGTAGAAATCCTACCTAAGGTTCAAACCCAATTATCCAAAATCAGACCCATTCTCTCTAGGACACATTCCCATTCGGTTCTAATTAAACTTGGAAATTCACATCCCTTGCTGGTTCCCAAGCTACATCGGCATAAGTCCCACACTAAACTTTGACAAGGAAACTTTCACTTGGACGTCCTTTCTGCATGACATTAAACTATACAGTCATGTCCATATCACATGAACTTAAAAGATATGATATTACCCATTAAGTGGAATCAAACTATATGTGTTCATATTCACTTCACAAGGATATGTAGGAAGACCATCCATGGGTCCAATCCCAACACCAAAACAAATCTTGTCTCCTTGGATACTGATAAACTCTAGAGCACTCCACTACATTGCTAGAAAAAAATCATCATCATCATCATAATGACCAAGAATATCTAATTAGCACCTTAGAGGATTCCATTGATGGAGGACCTAAAATATATACATATATATCTATTGATCAAGAACCTCAGATACATAGAGAGGATTCTAAGTTCCATACATGATAATAATTGATTGTTAATTCATGGATGACCTACATTATACTTGGGAATTATTTAATTATTCATGAACATATCTTAAATCTAAAAGAGAGAACCATAATAGGCAATTATCCAATAAAAAGGGTGTGATGAGCACAAAATCCCATCCTCTTGACCAATGCGAGTTCTTAAGAATCATTGTCAAAATTTCCCAATGAGCGTATGCCTTTGGAAAGTAGGCCTCCATGGACAAGGAACCGCTGAGTGTTTTCAGTTCTACAAAAAAAGCTATTGGAAACCATTTTGAGTTAGTAAAACCAACATGAATGATTACATAAGGCTCAAACCCTTGCAATCGACCATCGAGATGACACAAATATCTATAGGGATGAAACAAAAATGGTGAACCCGATGTGAATCCTTAACCAAGATGATAGTGTCACCCATCTATTAGGCCCCCTTTTCTTGATAAAAAGGGCCCAATAAGATAATAAATTATGCTTTTTTTCATCAAAATGAGATGTTGTTATGAAAAGGTTTTATTCCTTTTGTTTTTCATATATCTAGTAACATACTCTCAGAGGTCCCTTCAATCCAATGACATCATTCAATCTTTCACAGATGTACACCCTGAATACTACTCACACCGAGTCTTTGTCTAAGTAAAGGACACCATCACCAACCCAGCATCTTCTATGCTGGATCTCAAACTTGTTGGTTAGGGAGTACTGTCATCATAGTACAATATCAAACCTAGAGGATTCTTGATAGACCCTAAATCTCACCAAACTCCACTGATCATATGGTCAGTGATGACTAATGGTCCTAAAGAAAATGATACTAACCACTGTCTTCAACCGTTTTGGGAGCTTATCCATGGAACGTGACAACTATTACCTCCCATATCTGAGGGAGGTGGATCAAGTGGATACATAAAGAGTCACCCATAAGGCAAAGAGGTCCTTATCAAGGGATCCTTCCAACAATAACTACCACTAATGCCACATGACAGTAAACCCTCAACATGATGAGGGTTCTTTCCTTTGCTGAATGGACCAGGACACTCAAACCTGAGCATGAAAGATAGCCCACCGAGGGCTGAGACCAGTCTCCAGGGATCAAGGTCATAACCCTCTCTCCTCTAAAAAGCTAAATAACCCAATTTGGTAGAAAATTGTGAGTAGGCACATACACTCATCTGCCTTTATTTAGCCAGCCAGTACACTCGCCTGATGGAATTCAAAGAAGCCCACCAATTCAATATGGAAAAAACCCACAAGAAAGAACATGAACCTACCTATACCCATTAATACCACAAATATACTAATCTGGAAACATTAAAAAAATCCCACAAACCAAGTTTGAGGGAGAACCATAAGTAGTCACACACACCTACCTGTAGGTTCCAAGCATAGCGGAAGCGCATTGGTGGGTGTACCCAACTTTAATTTTATTGTTATCAACAATCAATCCGAGATCCATCACGATAACAAAAAGCCAGATCTTTGGAAAATAACGCGGAAATAAAAATAAAGAGGGGAGTCCTGGAACCATATAGAGGATCATCATATGTTGGTTATAATTAATTTAATTAATTGACAAGAATTACCTTGATGGAATTCTTTCTTTGTTGATGTATTTGGTCATGATCTGATGTGATCCATCATTGCGTCATAGAATCCAAGTGCATGATTCATCTAGCGGTGATCCAAATGTGCTCCAAGTATCTTTGCATGTCGCCGAAATGATCTCTGGGTACTAGAATAGAAGAGCCTTCGCTTCCGATGTCTGCCTTTGATCACCTTGATCCGGAGGAGGAGGATCTCTCTCCCATATCTTGAGAAACTTCTTGGTGGAAAAATAATTCTCTCTCATCTTGAGAGCTTTTCCAAATCTGTTGTGCACAACAACTCTAAATGGATAGGCTAATGAGAAATTTATAATTAGTATTTTTAATTATATATAATAATAAAATGAATTAATTACCTGAAAGCATATATTCATTTCATTTAATTCTTAGTAATTCCCCTTGTCTAATAAAAACAATTGACTATTATTATTACTTGACATGCGCTGAGTGAATTACACCTAATATTATTTAATTAAATAAATAATATTATTTCTCATAAATTCTCAGAAAAACTACATGGCGTGTATTTTTTAATATACACGATGTGTACTTTTATTTTCCATTTTTCTTAAATTCCTCCACCACATTTATTAGACCTCGAATAATGATAATTGATTTCTAAAATAAATATCACTTCATTACTCGCTAATAAATATATTATTTCTCCCAAAATATATTATCTCGAATAACTAGTATTAAAATAAATGTGATTAGGCATCCTTGAATAATTATTAAACCACAGTTGAGAATAATCTTATTCAACTTGTTAAATTAATATTTAACTGAGATACTTGGACACACTTAGTGTGTAACCCTCTAGGCCTCTTTCTCAGTGGAATTAGGTGGATCCTACATAAATTCCAAGGTTAGCATCTAATAACACGCTAAGGAACCCGTAGAGAAAGAAGCTAACCCCACAATGATGTGTCACCTCCTATGAACTATTACCATGTATTGTAATCTCTTTGTCATGATATCTCAAATCAAGCGGGTTTCATTCTAGTGACATCAACCCATGTGGTCAATCATTATTTCTTTGAATTTTTGGAATTGAACATGCCCATTCCTCACCATTTCCATGGATTTATTTAGGCTATATCAATTCCATAAAAGGGCCTGAGATATCTTCTTTTGTTATGGAACCGAAGGGATAAATCCTTTCTCGCATTATCTATTAATGCAATATCACTCGTGACGCACCCAACATATCCTACCACACTGAAAATGTCATGTAATCGTAGTTTTCCTCTATAAATATAAGTTCACGTGTTGTAATACCCATTAATAATAATCTTAAAGTCTAATGACCAATTCACACGTCCGCAGATAGGAACATCCAATGACACTATGAAATGTGGATTTCCTACTAGTGGGTCTTGTTCTCATTATATCCTCCTGGACATTACCTAGGGCACAAACCATGAGAAGGTTCCTCAAATTTTTATGAGTCCTCACCCCTAATGGCCTGTATTATTTGTGTCCCTCAAATAACATCATCCAGACATAGAACATATATTCAAGAACAATGTTATGGCACTTCCGGATTCTCATCATAGGAGGGATCCACTATGAACCTTTAATGAAACAGCTATCCTTAGGACATTATCACATGCATTGTCATGCAGAAGAAAAATCAAGATGTGATAAGGTATTTATTAATGAATAAAGTACAAAGTAGTTGATTCTAGGACACCAACTCCAACAAACTCCCACTTAGACTAGAGCCAACTGCTAACAACCTTTAACCCGCTAGCTCTCACATGATATTCATGCTTCTGCTGAGATAGGACTTTCTTCTTGGGGTCTACCACATTATCTTACATGGACACTCTAATAACTTCAACTTCACACCTTTGATAGAAATCCATCAATAGGTAATACTTCCAAAGTATGTATTCCATGTTATATACCAGGCTTGTTGTTTCCTATTCCCTGGGGTGTTAGTTTGTTGCCTGAGAAGGCCTTAACAAATGCCTCGCATCCCCATACATGTGTGTGAGATAAAATGGTTTTCTTTCCATTCCATAAGTCAAAGGAAATTCCATTTTCTGCCTTACTTGGTAGTTGGTTTAATGTTTATGTTGTAGTTTGAAATTAATATCCCTAAAAGGATAATGGAAGATCTGTATGACTCATTATCGATATCACCATGTCTAATAAGGTGTAGTTCCTCCTTTCACTAACACCATTCCACTATGGTGTATAAGGAGGAGTGAGTTGAGATAGAATCCCAGACTCCCATTGAAGATCGATGAACTCTTGGTTCAAATATTCTCCACTTATATCCCATCAAAGCTTCTTTATCTTCTTACCAAGCTTATTATCTACTTCATTCTTGAATTTCTAAAATTTCTCTAAGGATTATAACTTATAACTCATTAAGTTAACATATCCATATCTACTTAAATCATCAGTAATCTTAATGAAGTAAGAATTTCCACCTCTTACTTCTACTATAAATGGTCCACACACATTCATGTGCACCGATCCTAAAATCTCTATGGCCCTTTCACCCTGTCCACCGAAAGGTGACTTTGTCATTTTACCTTATAAACAAGCATGACATCTATCAAGTGTTTTTAGCTCAATAGAGTCTAAATAGCCATCTTGGAAGAGCTTTTTCATGTGCTTCTCATTTACATGACCGAGACAGTGATGCCACAACTGGGTGATGTATGAGTCATGCAAGTTTGTTTCGTTATCCATTGAAAAAACTTGGTTTTCATAATTTAATACATAAAAACCATTATTTAAATGTGCCATACCATAACATACGTTGTTCTTATAAAAGAAGAAACCCTTATTTCCAAAATTTAAAATAAATCCATCCATATCCAAACATGATACAAAAACTATGTTCTTGGTAACAAAAGGCACATAATAACAGTTATGTAAAACCAAAATCATCCCAGTTGGCAATGATAGGTGGTAATATCCAATGGCTAATGCAGCCAACCTCACACCATTGGCATCTTGATGATCTACCTCTCCTCTGGAAATCTTTTTAAATCTACTTGGTTCCTACATTTGAATATAGATGGGATCCCCACAAGATGTCTCTAACAACCAATGTGTAGAAATCGAAAGATTACACTCGATAACGAATGCACCTTTAGGATCCCCATGCTTCTGAGTATAGTTCCTCTTCAAATGGCCTTTCTTGACACATGAAAAACATACTACCTCCCATTCCTTGCCCTGTCTCTAGATCTTCCCCTTCTTATTGAGATGATGCTCGGTGGCTTCAGACCATTTATAAGTCCCTGGTCCCTTTTCCTTGTCCTTACTTTTTTTATTCACCATAAGGACTATGGGTTTGTCATGCCCCATGTCCTTATATACCTGTAGAATTAGGGTCAGAAGTTCTAATAGACTCTTATCATTGCTTCTCATGTTATAGTTGATAATAAATCTAGATAAGGTCTTGGGCAGTGATGATAGGATGAGATCTGTAGGCAACTCATCTGGGAACTTAATCCCTAAGATGTCCAGGAATTCAATGTAGCCAATAATCTTGACTGCATGAGGCCCATCTGGTGCAGACTCTCCAATATTAGTTGTAAACAAAGCATTGGAGATCTCATATCTCTCTTGTCTTGCCTTCTCTTGGTAGAGATCCTTAATGTGAGACATCATCCTATACACATCCATGTTTTCATGTTGATTCAAGAGCTCATTAGACATGGACGATAGCATGAAACATTGGACATATTTGGAGTCATCAATATGTATCATATTGAGATATAGTTACTCATCACTAGCCTCTTTCCCAGGTGAAACTGGAACATGCTCTTCCAGCTCATACAATTTCCTCTCGTGGTGAAGGATGATGCGTAAACGCCTCTGCCACTCTTGGAAATTGGTGCTGGTTTGAATGTTTTCCTTCTCAAGTATGGTTTTCAATGATATGTTTATAATAATTTTCTTGTCATTTCTAAAAATTAATATTATCAAATGTTTAGTACTTTAATATAATAAATCTGAGACAAATAAATAAATTAATACTTATTAGTCTCCCACTATTTTATCAAAATCCAATATCCCTCACCATTGACTTCAGAATATTCTGTTTCCTGAATATTCTAGTGACAAGGATCCATATTGCCCTTTGTATTAATCCAACAAGGGTTGGTCAAGAAACTTAAAGGGTTTTAGGTAGGCATTCAAAATTCCAACTACATTAACTCACAACTCCTTGATATGTTGAGTGGACTCCCAATCCCAAAATCCTTTTATTTTGGATTTCTTCAACCTTTGCCTCTTGGTCACACCAAGTCCTACTGTAGCAGTCAAACCTTTATGCGAACCAAGTCAAGTCAACCCAAAACCTTGAATTATAATTCCCCGATAATTGAAAGCTCTCCAACTAGGGTTGATCAAGCACTTTGAACTATGGTTCAATTCTAACTAAGATTATGAAAGGCTATACCGACTTAATATTTCTTTGAGGGATTTTATTCTTATACGTAAATTTCCATTTTATTATCTTTGATTACATGATTTTTAATACTAAGTGGGATATAATTAAGTGATTAACCATGTCTAATATAATATTTTAGTCATAAACCAGTCTTATTTTAGTTCCATCTTACATTCTTGTTTAATTCATTAATTGTGTGATCGTGATGACAAACCCACAATAAATAAACCATGCAATTGAAAGAAATAAAATAAATGGTATGATCATGAGTTTGTTCTATTGGTTAGTTTATCTAGAGGTTGATAAACTAACCCATGACCTAAGGGAGAAATACCTTGAACCTTTTGGGTTTGTGTTTATAGCTTTCCACCTGTCCACCTTTGTATCTTCTTGGATTGGTTTCAACATGGCTTCTAACTTGAGCTGCCTCCACTAGATTGGGAGCTCCATCCATTACATATTCTTTTACCTCACACACAGATGAGGGGTAATATGGGGTTTTACATAAAAGAAACCTTGGGTGCGCAAGCCCTACATATTAATGAGGAGAAGGCTCACAGGGTAACAAATTTAATTTAAATAAATAAATTAAAATAAATCATTCACATAAAAAGGTATTAGTCTAGATCATGATCATCCATGAATGCAAAAATATTTACGCATAAATAAAAATAGCATTCAATTGTTTAATCGTTCTTGTTTAAGATAAATCATGCTCAAATCAATTAATTATATTTAATTAATCAATCCTTTTATCTGAAACCCTTTTCTGAATTTCCTTGAGATTCTCATCCATCATAATTTTAAACAAATAAATTTATTTAAAATTATCTTTGTACATAACTTGTACCTTGGAGGCAACCCTGTGAATTCCTATTCATAACTACCCAATGAGTAGAAATGAACATTATGCAGATGTTAAATTAAACACACACATATATAAAACACCTATCATGTGTTGTGCCCCAGATTTACGCCTCCAATATGGTACACGTTTCAAGGGTTTGTGTAATATAATAATAAATTTTAATAAATCTACATAATTTGGATGAGTACACATCGTGTAGTTTCGACTACATGGCGTGTACTCTTGTTCACCTTCCATCTGAAGTACACACCCGAGGACATGGCGTGTAGATGTACTTTGGAAATTTTCAGAGTACACTGCATGTTCAATGGGACACACACCGTGTAGTATCCACATTACATGGTTTCCAGCCAGGCAAGCCATGTATGAGGTACACGGTCTAACCCTAACCCAAATTGACTACACATTGTGTTCCATGGGTCACGCGGCATGTAATCTAGAAACCATGTTCCACATGTTCCTAGTCAACACATCAAGTCTTAAAAACTTAGATAGTATCCATTTACATGGCCTGATTTGGCGGACCAGTCCAATGCATTGAACCTAGAATATACAATGTGTACTTCCAAATACATGTTGTGTATTCTGGTGTTGTATGTCCAGGAACATTTGGAACCTCTGGATGAGATCCTCTATTTTATTTTAATTAAAATTAAAATAAAAATTCATTTCTATAAGGTGAACTAGAAATGATAGAGGAGGAACAAATCTCAAGATTCAGATTTAAAGATTGATTAACTTGAGTTGAAACAACTAAATTATTAAATGTGTAAATCACCAAAGAAAAACTAAATAATTATAATCAACGATATGAATCTCTCTGATACCACTTGTAGGTTCAGGGTGAAGCGGAAGTGCGTTGGTGGGTGTACCCAAATTTAATTTTAGCGTTAACAATGATCAATCTGAGATCCGTCACGATAATAAAACACCAGATCTTTGGAATAGAATGAAGAAAAAAATAAATAGGGGAGTCACAGAACCATATAGAGGATCATCATATGTTGGTTATAATTAAATTAAGTAATTGACAAGAATTACCCTGATGGAATTATTTCTTTGTTTATGTCTCCGGTCACGATCTAATGTGATCCGTCATTGCATCGTAGAATCCAACTGAAGGATTCCTCTAGCGGTGATCCAAACATGCCCCATGTATATATAGACATCGCCGAAGGGATATCTGAGTGCTAGCGCAGAAGAGACTTTGCTTGCGATGTCTGCCTTTGATCACCTTGATCCGGTGTAGGTGGATCTCTCTCCCGTAGCTTGAGAGTGTTCTTGGTGAAAAAATAATTCTCTCTTTTCTTGAGATCTTTTTCAAATCCATTGTGCACAACAACTCAAAATGGATGGGCTAACGAGAAATATATAATTGGGATTTTTAATTACATAGAATAATAAAATGAATTAATTACCTGAAATCATTTATTCATTTAATTTAATTCTTAGAAATACCTCATGTCTAATAATAACAGTTGACTATTATTGTTATTTGATATGCACCCAACGAATTACACCTAATATTATTTAATTAAATAATTAATATTATTTCTCATAAATTCCCAAAAAAACTACATGGTGTGCACTTATTAATATACACGGAATGTACTTTTATTTTCCATTTTTCTTAATTTTCTCCTCCACATTTATTAGACCTTGAATAATGACTATTTATTTCTCAAATAAATATCACTACATTACTCACTAATAAATATATTATTTAGCCCAAAATATATTCTCTTGAATAACTAGTATCGAAATAAATGCTATCTGGTATCCTTGAATAATTATTAAACCATAGTTAGGAATAATCTCTATTAAACTTGTTAAGTTAATATTTAACTGAGATACTTAGAAACACTTAGTGTGTGGCCCTCTAGGCCTCATTATCAGTGGCATTAGGTGGAGCCTGCCTAAAGTCCAAGGTTAGCGTCTAGAAACACGCCAAGTCATCCATAGAGAAAGAATTTAATACCGCAATGACGTGTTACCTCCTATGAACACTTACCATGTAATGTAATACCTTTGTCACGATATCTCTAATCAAGAAGGTTGCATGCCAATGCCATCAACCAATGTGCTCGATTATTCTTTCTTTGAATTTCCAGAATTGAACTTTCCCAATCCTCACCATGGATATGGATTTATTTAGGCAATATCAATTCAATCAAAGGTCCTGGGATATCTACTTTCGTTATGGAACAGAAGGGAAATTTTTTTTCTCACATTATCTATTAATGCAATATCACTCGTGACACACCCAACATATCCTACCTCACTGCGAAGAGTGTTTCATCACAGTTTTTGTCAATAAATCTAAGTTCATGAGTTGTAATACCCACTAATAATAATCTTAAAGTCTAAGGACCAATACACAGGTCCGCAGATAGGAACATCCAATGACACTATGAAATGTGGATTTCCTACTGGCGGGTCTCGTTCTCATAATATCCTCCTGAACATTAATAAGGGAACACACCATGAGAAGGTGCGTCAAAGTTTTATGAGTCCTCACCCCTAATGTCCTGTATTATTTTTCCCCTCAAATAACATCATCCGACAATAGAACATATATTCAAGAACAGTGTTATGGCACTTCCAGTTTCTCTTCATTTCAAGGATCCTCTATGACCATTTAATGCAATAGTTATCCTTAAGAAATTATCACATGCATTGTCATGTAGAAGAACAATCTAGATGTGATAAGGTATTTATTAATGAATAAAGTAAAAAGCAGTTGGTTCTAGGACACAACCTCCAACACTACCTGTATTCATCAAACCTACCAGCAATTTCATCTGGAATCACCCGTAGAAGTTAGTCAGAAAGTGCCGATGAAAACTAGGGGTAAGAATCAACTCTCTACCCCACAAACGAGTACTATAAGTATCCAATGGTAGGAAATTGTGGATAGGAGTAGGAACATACACTTACTCTAGATAGGTAATGGGCATATATCCCTATTTCTATCACTGAAGTCACCAGGAATATTCTAAAAATGGTGAAAGGGCATATGAAAATCCTTGACCACAACCTACAAACTTTCCATGACATCATAAATACAATGATGGTAGTGACTGAGGGGTGGATACACAAATCCATCCCCACAAATGGGGTGTCTCTTAAACATGTCACCCTGGAGGAGATACACACCTCTTCTCCCATCTAGGAGGTACATGGGGAAACCTACCCCATAATATATGGACAATCAGATCAAGAACATACACCTGATCCAAATATATTTAATCAACTTATCCCAAGAGCCACTCTAAGGTAGGAAAAACACCTACCCATAAAAATAACTTCCCCTAGGAAGTGACCCGAGTCACTCACATGAATAAATACAAGAATAATCCTCATCAAAGAAAACTAGAAAATAAAGAGCTGATCTATGATCCCGCTCTACTAAATGATGGAGTTCTTGAAGCCCTAATACTTTTATTGGTGGAAGCTCAAGATCCCACTCTCTCATTACCAAATTATTGGGGAAGTAGAAGTAATTTCCAAGGTCATACTTAGACACTTCACCAAGAATGCTTACTTTATAGAAAAAATCTGATCGATCTTGAGATCCCATCTTCTGATGAGAGCCACAGTAGCCATCTAAATTTCAAGAAGATCAAGGAGAAATAGTGTCTTATCTTTTCTCCAATCCACCATGGTTCTCCTCCCCATGATGTCATTCTATGTGAAAGTTATCTCTTTAGTAGTGTTTCACGTTTTCAAAAATAATTCTCTAATAGTAAATATAGTGACAAGAAATCCCTCATACCATGAGACACTTGAGAATATAAGGGAAATCATGTATTATTACTTATCATTGATAGGTGAAATCCTTTCTCAATCAGAATATTGACCCAGGAAACAATCATTCTCCAAACCGCCCTTCTACCACATACCTTCTATTGAAATGGATGAAATACCTACCAATCTTACTACATACGATAAAACAGAAGAGAAACACCCACTCTGGTCAGACCAGATAAGGGAGCCTTAGAAAAAAAAGAAATACTAAAAAGGAGAAAATAACTATCCAAATATGACATACCATTCATGTTCTGGACTTTTGTCACACCTTAGTACGACATTCCAGGGACATTGTAAGAAGATTGTGTGCATAAAATCCACCTCAATATATGGAAAACTCTTCATCAGTTGAAAGAAAAGGTATTACCCTACGATGATTATCGAAGTCATGTTAAGGTAATAGAAGGGTTGAAACACCAAATTGACTTGGAATATCTCCTCTCTCCATGACATACAAAGATCTAGAAAAAGAAAAGATCCCTTCAATGTGTAAGCCTCAACACTTTAATGAGTTCGCGATAGTAGATCATAGATGACCCATATAGTGTTCGCATCATAGGATGGAGTGAAAATGGGGAATTAAATTTCATTGTTTTCCCTAACCAGAAAATTACACTAAAGGTTATAATTTTTAATGTTATTGACTCAGGCCAACTTAATTTAATTTATTCTATTTATGACAAAATACATGCTCAACAATAGGCCCTGACCGAATCTCACTAAAATTAGGCCAGAAGAGAGTAGGATATTGAGATAATTTTTCATTATAAATATGATAATATATATCAAACCTCATGTTTTTGATAAATACATCATTAAATAATTCAAATGTTGAAAAAAATGCACCGTTCTTTAAAAATGAGAGATTTAAGCGCGTTCCAAATGATGCACCCAACCCACATTCAGAAAAAACTCCATAAAATTAAAAGTGAAGCCACAGTAGTAGCATCCATGACAGTTCAAGGGAAAACCCATCCCATAGGGCTGGGTTTTTTTAACCCAACCAATGAGGCTAACTAACCCGGGCCGAAGAGTTGTGAAAGAAGAACATGAATAGTCCCAACCCTCAGGGATGTGGTCTTTTTCACCTCAATAACCCCCTCCTCAGTGGGAACCAATCTTCACCTAATTAGGGAATATGTCATAGAATTAATCCTCTGAATTTTTACCATCTCAGGATCTGATACCTTCACTTGGAACACACAATACTAAAATATATAGAGATTCATTTTGGATTTCCATCCACTAAGAAGATCCTAGAGATTCGGAAAATGAGAGGACATAGCCTCATGGAGGGCGTAGAAGAATACAATCTCAAAAATACATTGATATAATGATTATAATTCATTTCACATCAATTAACATCATAAAAACTTCCCTTGAAGATTCTGCAGAGCAGGACGCTAATTTAGAGAAGTCAGAAGAGGAAGTTTCAGTTCATAATGTGGTTTACACTGGAATAGTTTAAGGATCAATACTTACCCAAAAATAGATACTTACCTTGAATTTGGGCACTACCTCAAATAATCCATCAATACCTACTCAAATGAAGTGGAAAGGTAAGGGTCAAATAGTACCCCACCTTCCTTCTGAAGAGTTTAATACCCTTTCACCTGAGGAAATATTTTCTTACCAAGAATAAGAGATGAAATAATTGAGAAGAGTCAATAAATAACTACTCCGAGGAATCCATCCTATTAGATATGTTCCATAAGAAGATCCTAAACTTGCACTTCCATTTGTCACACCTTAGAAAAGAGGGTTTTCTACAGCAAATGAAGTATACTTGGAATGTCTTCTCAACATAGGATACCAACCACCAATATACATAGATCTTGCAATAGAATATTGAGATTTCCCTCTATTGGGTGCATAAACAGAATAGGGTCAGGCTCTTTCTTATTGGTCTTCCCCTATTGGTTACCCATAGTAGGTACCACCAGTACCCTCGCCAATGGCCTTACGGACCACCAGAACTTTTTAAGACCCGACTTAGACAGAGTTTCTTTAACCACTGATCAACACTATTGAGTCACTAATGGATTGATTTAAAACCCTAGAAGAATGGAGTGTGATGATACAACCAGAAAAGAAGCTTTACTATGAATGGGTGGATCTGAATCTTCCACCACCAAACTTTGGAAACTCTAAATTTCTAATCATCAGTTTCTTAGGAGACCTAGAGTAGCACTTGATTCATTTTTTTGTTGGGATACCATGATGGGTACTTCTAAACAATAGGAGTTAGTGAAAATCATGTGCTTTATGTAGTCACTGTAGGGACCAACTTTCATATGGTACACTATCTTGCAGTCTCAGTCAGTCATTGGATGGTAAGACCTCCATTAGAATTTTCTTTTCTATTTCATCTCAACTTTGTAGAAGAAAACAATCTTCAATCTCACAAACTGAAAAAAATGAGTGAATGAAAGGGTCTTAGATTTATTTACTTAGTGGAAAGGATTTAAATACTCCTTAAACCTACCACTCCCTTAAGAAGAATTGTTGCCCATATGCATAGAGAGTCTTCATAATGAGTTGAACACACCATTGATTCCTATGAAATATATAGTAGGTTTTGTGACCTTTCTAAAATTTCTCAAAAGGTGGAAGAAGACTCCATCATAGAGACAAAATCCAAGGCCAGAGTAATTCTATCAACTTAAGGTAAGAGAGCATGAAAAGTAGAGACCAATAAATTTACACTCAAGAAAGCCCCTATACCTACTCCCACTTCAAAGACCGTAGTATATCATGTAGACCCACCTCATGAGTGTCTACAACCATGTCAACCTCATCAGGATGATCATACGGAAAATGAAGAAATAGTTTGAGTATATGATAAACAAGGTATATTATTTTTGAAATGACCAAGTCCCTGGTTTCTTCATCTCAATATTATAAATCAACTTGGTTAATTTTCCAAATTAGAGGAAGCCCAAAAATAAGGTGATGAAGATCTCCCAAATTATTTCCACTTTTATCAATCTCTGGGGAACCACACCTAGGATTGTTTTGTTTTCATGGACCTCCTACAAAAGATGGAGGAATTTGAGCAAGTGAAGATGAATAATTCTCTTACACAGGTTATGTATGTTTCTACCACTAATATAGAGGGGAAAAATGAATGGAAAGAAGTTAAGAAAAAGAGTGTGTAGAAGTTTGGTGACAAGATGGTCAGGAAAATGATCAACCAAAATCATGATATTCTTCGAACATAGTTGAAATAATAAAATATTCCATCATCTTCTTTAACTATAATACACCCAACTACACCAATATCTCAATCCTACAACGGACAATCCTCAAAAAAGTGACATGGTCAGAAAGGTAAGAATAAAATATAGGAAGATGAGACTTACCCAAAGCTGAAGTTGTCCTTAACTATATTGGACTTCATGCTTACATCCCCAAAAGTATGGGCACCACCCCGCTAAATGGTACAATGAGTATCCAACCACCAGATAGAATCTTCATCATATGAGGAATTGATCTTGAGTTCTATTAATGTTATTCACTTAATGGATTCCTTCATATATGATGATTATGATTATGAACACAAATTCCCTATGATTAATTGGGGAATTAGGGTAAGAGGCCATCAAAGTTGAGGTTACAATGGAATACATGGTCGTTCTAGAAGTCACTACTTTATCCACACCCCCACTCGAACTGTCTATGTGTTCAAAACTCATGGGAGAGATCTTTAGCAAGCTTAGTGAGAATAAGGTAATTATCCCACACATGATAGGGTCTTACCTAGTATGATTATCGAGGAAGATAGACTAGAGGATACACCACATCCTAATCAACCTCTAGTGTTTAGGCAGACCCAACCAACCTAATCCAGTAGGAATAGAAGAACATTCAACTTCTATTAAAAGGGATTTTTCATCTGCATCAGGCACTTAATCTCCCTAATAACTTATAAAAGAGTATCCCTATGCTAGGAAGAGAAAACCTATGGATCATAAGTATGATTTTTAAAGAAAATATACCAAGTACTAACTAATTTATCAATCCTAAATGCCCCATGCCTATCAAAATATCTCCAGGAAGTGCTTATCTAGGAATTTTCAATACCTAAGGTGTTTGAAGTCGTGGTACTTTCCACTAAAGTATATAATGAAGAGAATGATCCTACAAAATTCCATACAGTCATCTATTTCACTAACTAGGATGAGGATTCTTTCATACAAGGAAATTTCATACCATTTTATATATCCATAAGGATAAATGACATTGATATCAGATGATTATTTATTGACAATTGATCAGGAGTCAAGCTCATTATGGCCTATAAACTTAACCCATCAGGTTTAAATTAATCTCACTTGTCCCCATAAACACTGATGTTATAGGGTTATGAAAAGAATGATCGAGAGCCTCTTGGAAAGATAAAAATTAGAAATCAGTTTAGGTATCTTGTGTCTGAATTAGAATTCATGATTGTTTGGTACGATATAGCTTTTAATGTCTTCCTGGGAAGTCCTTGGGTACAAATTCTTATATCCATTCCTTCATCATATAACAAATGCCTCAAATATTATATAAATGGTCAAATTGGGACATTTCATGGAGACAAATCCCCATTAAAATCTTGTGAGTCATAGTACATTGATGTAGGGTTCCATTATAAGGAAGGTAAAGAATCCATGGATGAAAATTTTTCTTAGATTAATACCCCAAAGGTATGGAGATTATTCTGGAAAATTCTTTTAAGTAACTTAGTATATATTACATACCTCCCATCAATCAAATTGAAGATGTGGGACCAAATTCAAGCACTCATTCATCAACTTCCATAATTTCAATTGTGAAAACCAAACCCGACAACACAAGAGAAGTTTTCAACTCTTCAATAAGTATTGAAAGCCTGGATGGAAATATATTCACTCCACCCACGAGCTTCAAAAAATAACTATTTCATCATCTAGGCTGTAAAAATTTGCCAGGTTAATTGGAGAAGATAGAGATTCTCATTCATAGTCCCTCATCTCCCATTCAGATCTCCAAAAAGGCCTCATTCCATTTATTGAGCTAGAAATGATTGCTTCATCTTCTGGATATCCAAATGATGTTTCCTCCCCTAACTCATATATTTTTTCTTCATAACCTACCTCCAAAGAAATAGTTAAAGAATTAAATATTGAGAAAGAGGAAGAATAAGAAGACCTTAGGGATTCCACTCCATTATTTGAGGAGGGAATCTACACTACTATGAATAAAATTAGAGATATGAATATGGGTATAAAAAAAATCCTCGATCCCCCTTGATTAGTGCGTCCATGAATCCCAAAGAATAATTGGTATATAACTCCTTCCTGAATTAGCACCGGGGTGTATTTTCTAGTAATTACATAAGGATTCTTGGCCTTGACCTTGTGGTGGTCGACCATCACTTGGGATTTCAATAATACCACTAGGTATATAAATTGGTATCCAAACAGACACACCAGACTCACACCTCTAAAATTTAGGTTGAAGTGGATAAGATCATCAAGGATGACTTCATCTAAAAGGTAAAATATCTAAAATTTCTAGACAATATCATCCCAGTGAAGAATAATAATGGGGAAATTAGAGTTTTCATCGACTTCAGAGATCTCAACCAATACTGTCCCAAAGATGAATTCTCATTTATAGTCACAAAACTATTGATTGATGTAAGAAATGGTTATCAAGTACTCTAATTCATGGATGGATAATCTAGGTACTACCAAATTTGAATGTCCCTGAAAGATGAAGAATCCACCCCCTTCAAGTCCCATCTGAGAGTATTCTTCTATAGGGTAATTCACTCCGGCTTAAGTAATGTTAGTGCCACATACCAACGTTCTATTCATCACAATTTCAAACCTTTTTTGGTAGAGTTTGTTGAATTCTTTGTTGATGATATTGTGGTTAAGTTCCATCAAAATTATAACCACCTGGATAACCTAGATACCATCTTTAAAAAGAATTGATAACATATACTAATGATAAACCCCTTAAAATGTGCTTTTAGAGTAACTTCGGTAAAGTTTCTCGGCTTCATTGTAGGCCATCACATCATCATAGTTAATATTGATAAAATTAAAGCTATCCGCAAAATATTTGCTCCTATAAACCTAAAAAAGTTGAGAGTACTTCATGGACCCTTGGCCTATATCTGGTGCTTCATAGAAAACTTTTCAATAAATTATTTTCCCTTCACCAAGCTGATGAAGAAGGGATTCCCATATCAGTGGACCAATGACTGTTAGGAATTATTTTATAACCTCAATAAATACCTCTTGAGTCCACTAGTATTAATGAAATATGTATAGGTAAAGCTACTCATTCTATATGTGATGGAATTGGAGCGATCATTGAGTGCCTTATTTTAAAAAAAAAAATTGGGAATGAAAATAACCTTCATTATCTCAGTCAAACCATGGTTGAAATTGAGACTTGTTATTCAGATATCAAGATGAGATTCTTGAAATTAATATTTATAGTTCAGAATTTGAGGCACTTCCAACAAAAACATGAGGTCTAATTGGTTTCTTGTAATAACATTCTCAAATTTATCCTCTGTAATTCTATAATTAAAGGACTTCTAGCATGGTGGGTAGCTATTCTACAGCAGTTTGATATTTAGTTCATTCCTCAGAAAGTAGTGAGAGGTCAGGTTTTGGTATATTTACTTAAAAATCATCCATATATAGAAGAGGCACATTAAATACTAAATTTAAAGATAAAGATGAATTTTCTATTCAAGATGGCTCCCAAACATAGGAAATATATTTCAACGGTGCATCTAGGAGCCCGACAGGGAGGAGAATGGAAAACCCTATGATCAAAAAATCTGGGTTATGAATTGTTCTTATCTCACTATAAAAGACAATATTCCCTTACTATTTACTATTATTAGAAGGCTATACAAAAAATGAGGTAGAATATCAGGCCCTCATTGCAGGCTTGGAATTAGAGCTTCAAATACCCGTAGACCACTTGGAGGTGAAAGGTGATTCATATTTAGTTATAAAAAATATCAACATGGATTATGATATTATAAAATAAGTGATAATTTACTTACTTGATTGTGT
This sequence comes from Viscum album, assembly GCA_963277665.1. NCBI lineage: Eukaryota > Viridiplantae > Streptophyta > Magnoliopsida > Santalales > Viscaceae > Viscum > Viscum album. The sequence goes on from OY728125.1 coordinate 387,112,516, forward strand.
ATGAGGGTTGATGGGAGAGTTTCCTTTAGAACCAACATTAGCTCATGCCCTAAAATCATAGAATTCCTTGGCAGATGCATTGGAAAATGTGGACCCCACTTGGTAGATACAAACTATGATGAAAATTTCATCAACATTTCCCACCATATAATGTTCTCAACTTGTGTTCAAATTAGAACAAAGGATATTAATGAATTCAGTACCATACCTAATCCATATGGCCCTACCACTGGGTGGATGATGCTCTTCATGGATTTTTATAGGATGGAGTGATCCCATTGGATAGATCTAGGAAAGAGAAAATATGGTGGTGAGGGGTCAACTTGACTCTTTATAACGACCCAAATCACTAGTAATTCCTCCATAAATGAGGCTTTTATGGAGTCATTCTCAGATATATATATGGAGAAGATACCATTTCCCTTATGAAATAAGTACAATCAGGAGACTGTGGTTCCCACCAGTAATGCTACCAGATTTCTAACCAAATCTGAAGGCTTAGGTACTAATGACCCACTGTGACACATGATTTCACATATTTCACCAAGAAATGTCATTCCTACAAAGTGAATTCCAACTTCATCCATTAAACCCCAAGTTTATACATACATCAAAATACTCCTGGCCATTTTCTATATGGATAATAGATTTTATGTGGCCATACCCTACAACTATGGAAAGGTAGTTAAAATTTATATTGACTGTTACTAATTTCTTATCCAAATGGGTAGAGGAAATACCCCTCAAATAAGTTAGGGCCAAAAGTATTTTTATCTTTGTAAAATCTAACATCATTACTTGTTTTGGTTCCCCTCTTACAATAATGATGGAAAATGGAACCAATTTGTGTTCTTCTAAGGTGGAAATGTTATATTAGGAATATAACATCAAATTCAGCAATTCATCCCACTATTAGGAAGTATCTAATGGTAATATAGAGGCCTTAAAAAAGTCCCTATTGAACATACCGTAGAGGATAGAGGACAAAGATAAAAAGTATGGCCTTACAACATCTTTTATTCCTTATGGTCTTATCATTCTACAAACCATACTACCGCACATGTGACCCCATTCTCATTGGTACATAGAAAAAATTAGTCCTTTCCATTGTGCTTTAGTTTCCATCAGTATGTATTTCTATGTGTGATCAACTATCTACAGATGAGTAATCCCGGAAATGATTGGATGAGTTGGGGTGATTGGATGAAAAAGGATTTCACACCTTACATCACTTGTAACTATATCAAAATTAGATAGCATGATACTTTAACAAAAAGTTCTGCCTCCATTAATTTCTCCATGGTGAATTGGTATTGGTCCTTAGGATTCCAATGATACCAAGTAATAAGCCTCCAAATCTTGAGAAAAAGTGGGAGGTATCTTACTCCATACACAAGTTCCACTCTAACAGAGCTTATTACTTGATATCATTGGATGGGGAAATAATTAAAACTCTATCCCATGGAAGGTTCTTGAAGAATTATTTCATGTAATCACATGACAAATTGTCCAAGATGTAGGATGTTAAACTGCATAGAACCATATATTCCCCATTCACAAGATGTTAAATTTCATAGATGGTCCTTATCACATGACCTTAAAAGGCATGAAATAATGTATATACTGCATGAGATTAAATTTTATGGTTAACTTCTCACTCATTTGATATTAAGAAACCCCTAAAAGACCATGAGTTGATACTCCTTGTGGTCCCTCAAATATGGGCCTCAATCTCAGGTGTAGGTCCCAATGTTATCCCTCTAACCCTTCAATGGGTTGAGATTTCCTCTTGGAAAGACATAAAGAATAAATGATGGGAATATTCCATGAATAAGCCCCACTCACATCATAACCACTGTATAGTGGCACTTGGGTCCCTTTATAGGTATAATCTCTAATGCTATCATGTCCTTATTTCATGAAGGTACATTGCATGATTAGTTCAATAACTATGTGTGGCTTGATTCTAATTCTAGTGAGATACAATGTGATGCATGAATCTCCAATCCCAAGTCTAGCCACAATGAAAAAACCACCTTCTACCTATGTATAAATTAGACCAACACATGAAACCTCTTTAATAACTACATGTGGCTTGATTCATTCCCCATCAAGATATGTAGTGAAACTCAGGTCCTATCCCATAGTCTGACCACAATATTTTCTTTCACATTAGGTGACAAATGTCATTTCTGTATGATGTTAAACTACATAGTTCCTTAAGAACTATGTGTGGCTTGATTCTCATTCCAATGATATATGTAGTGACACCCAGGTCTCCAATCCCAGGTCCAACCGTAATTAAATAACATAATACCCTTCACTCCCTGTTTATATTGATCAGTCCTACACCGAGTAAATTTCAAGAACAATGTGTGGATTGATTATCATTATGATGAAATATGTAGTGATCCTGGATCTCATATCCTGTGTCCATCCATGATTAAGGAAAAAGAAACCCACCCACTTTCCCCTGTGAACAAATAATATCTTCACAAGAAACCTTTCTAGGACATATAGCTTGATTCCCATTACAACAGGATGCATAATGATACCTAAACCTAATGTTTTAGGCCCAACCACCATCCTAGAAAACTATAAACCCCTTTCCCCATATCAAAGCCTGATTAATGTCAGGGAAGAGTTTTCAAGAACTAGATGTGGATTTATTCTCATTTCAATGAGATACATAGAGATGCCCAAATCTCCTATCTCGGGTCTAGATGTAATTAAACAAAATCCCTTTTACTCCCTACATTTGAGTTCAAAACTGCACATGGGGTCCTTTTTCAATAGCTACATATCGCTTGATTCTCATTCCTATGAGATAAGTAATTACACCCAAGTTTTCATCATTCAGACCATCCACAACATTTCCCCTCTTTCACATCGGTTTATATTCTTCCTTACCGCATGGCATTAAACCGCATGGCCATCATCCTTACCACATGATGTTAAACTACATGGAATTAAAAAACTATGTATGGTTTGATTCTCATCCAAATGAGATATGTAGAGATGCCTAAATCATACATCCTAAAATATCCATCATAAAATTTAATTTTCCCAATCCTTCACTCGTGTTGCCTTCATGTTATGGAAGAATATTTTACAACTCATTGTTTCACACATTGAGAATAACTCATGTGTGCTTAGGAGTTTTGGTAAAGGAGTTCCTTTGACAAGTAAGGTATATCAATTTTTATTGGGATTATCCTTTTCTTGGTTTCAAGGCCTTAAAAGGAACACTAGATGACCTCATTGCATGACAATAAACTACATGTTTTCCTTAAGACCTATGTTTGACTTGATTCTCATTATAATGATATATGTAGTGACGTCTAGACCCTCCATCATTGACCCAGATGAAACATAATATGGGAAATCCCCCCAAATATCTTATGTATGAGTCAAATCTACATAATAGGATTCAATATGGCGCCTCACCCCATGTGTGAGCCTATATTTAAAAAAGACCTCCATCTTTCACTTCACACACGAATCCAATCAGTGTGGGCCCCCTTTAGTTTAGAACTAGGTTTGGATTTATTCTCATTCCATTGTGATACGTAGTGATTCCTAGGATTCATTTTTTCGCCCGAACCCCAGGGTACGGTAAAATTCCCCCTCTCATACATACAAACAAAAATCTATGCGAGAGCTTCCAATTTTGGGTCCCCTTATTAGGGAATCCACCAAGGAAATAGATATTCATCTTTTTTTTTACAAATGAGTCAGATCTATAGAAGGGAATATGCACTTTATAGATGATCATTGGTCAAAACACTTCTTATATGCTCATTCATTCCCCCTTTTATACATCATACTCCTAGTCGTGGATACTTTCAGATCTTCAGAATCCTTCTCCATCTCTCGGTGAAAAAATGTTTGCTACTTGAAGGCTCTTTTTTTGGAGTATGCAGTACATGCTCTAGTTGGTATTATATAAAACGACACTCATAATAGGACTTTCAGCCAAATGATACCACTATTTGACTGTGCAACACGTTCCCAAGTTGGAATTTCATAAAACAACCCTCATAAAAGGTGTTTTAACCAGTAGTAGCATCACCTTTGGGAGAATCCTCATCTTTCCTTGTAAGAATTGATGGCAATATGTTTAAACCAATGATTTGAAATATTCAGTAGTTATTATTCATATCTGTCCCATATCCTTTCTTCTGATATGAGATCTCTTAATATCATGGTTTATAATTTCCTCATTCATTTGTTCGAATCATACTAAAATAACCTTGGCCTGTTAGGCCACATATCATCTTATGTTTCCATAATACCATGTTTCTAGTCGTATGGCCTAAAACTATAGAAACTACATATCCTATGTTGATCCAGACTAGTGTAGGAAACATATTCCTCTAATTATTTGGAAATTTCAACTTGAAATGATCCTTCCATATCCAGGTACTTTTCCTTCACAATCCAAACTCTGTGCCTAGAAAAATTAGAATCTTCATAGACATCCATCAGGTTTTAGCAATATAATTTCATAATTTCTAAAAACTTTTTTTTGTTGAATATTCTATAACATGCCCCAAATGTATTTTCATAAAATATCCCATATACAGTTTTTTCAACTAAAGGATGCCACTATTGATAATGCGGTAAAACACCCTAGTTAACATTGCATAAAATAACCCAGATATAGGTTTTTCAATCAGCGGTAACTTCATTCTTGGGAGAGATATTTTCTAATGCCATAATAACCTTTCCCCATACCACTATTTGGATTCAAATATCCTTAGGTTACAAATTACAAAATGTTCTCCCCTCACACCTAAATATGGAATCACATTCCCATACCGATTACCAAGAATGAGAGAATCATCAAACTTTCAGTCAAAGTTAAAAAACTTAAATTAAACTCCCTTAATTTCCTTGTGGTACAACTTTAAACTACATAGCATAACATCCTTATCGTAAGATGTTAAATTACACAATCATTGTCCTAGTTTCACAACATTAAACTGCATGATACATCAACCCTTGTCAGTAAGGAGTCTTCCTCTGACAATGATCATTTAACAAAATATACCCTCCTTAACACACCAAATTCATATAGGAGTGGTTTCCTATTCATGAACAATGCTGATACAAATTCTCTTTTTATTATAATAAATTTTCCCTTGGTGAGACCACCCCTAGTGGTCTTGAGAAATCTGAATCTCTATAAAATCCCTTCAGCCATCAGCAATAGAATATCGGAATTCTCGGGAACTCATTTTCCTAACTATGCGACACATGCCGCTGTTTTCCTTTCATAGTTCTCCCACGTAACGGGTCTATCAACCTAAGGATTATAATATTTGAATATGAAATACTCATCCCAGTTGGAATTTAGTGAAATAAGCCTCATAATAGGTTTTTTAACTAGTGGTAACTTCATCCTTAGGAAAGAACTGCCCTATTCCCAAATATCTTGTTTTAGGTTTAAAAACCACAAAATTGTGTCATAAAATTCCCCTAGGAGGTTTCAAAATAATTTTGGAACATTATTATCCAATAATAATTATTTTATTCATCATTTTAAGTATTATGGTAAAAAATGATTGACCTAAAAAACCAGTCTCATGAGTTTGTCTTGCATGAATTTAAACTGATAAAAAAAGAGACATAATACTCTCTAGATTGAAAAACCACAAAGGGAAATATGAAAAAAGGTCTAGTCTTAGCTCACTATACCTACACTCTATTTGGTTTAGGAAAAACCAATCAATAAAAAGACAAAAGGTTCAAAACTTGTTAGACCAAAAACCTGAAAAGGATGGACTAAGGAAAATCCCAGTATCACACACTAACTATTCCTTATATTTTACTTAGGAAAAAATTAAGGTGAAGACATAAAAGACACAAAGCTTTTTGGGTGGCCCATAAAACCCCAAAAATAGTCAAACTATGCTCTCTAGGTCTCATGGATTAGAAAAAAATTAGATCATTTCCCCATCCCTATCACTGTTGTTACGAAAAGATGATACACATATTTCTTACTATGAAGACCAGATTCAATGTTATGTTATGACCACAGAAAGAAAATAGAAATGATGAAACAAGTGATTGGAAACCAAATCCTTTTTCATTTATGTTCCTAAATGCAGGGGAACTTCCACATACTTGATCCTCTCTACCAAAATTTTCAATTTTCCATGAACGTAGGATTTGATAATTTGAATTTAACCCCAAACAACTAGAACAAATTCCCAAAGAGTAGATATTTGTATAGAAACAAACACCTTATCTTTATGAATCTTATCATGATCGACACTGAAAATATATAACATTTGTGCCTAAGTTCCCGTTATGGATTATTGGAGTTGGAATACCACTTCCCTTTTAGCATTTAACTCTTCTTAAAGGAACATTATTTAGAGATACTTTTCATTGAGGTGATATTTTACTATTCCACCTCTATGGAGTGGATGACCTCAACTTGGATTGCTATAGCTTTGAGTTCCTCAAACTAGACCCCTACCATGCCTCATCATGCTACAACCTTTGCTCCTCTTCCCTTTTCAGATGATCACCTTCAACATATTGTGTATCTAATGGTAATTAAATACTCTATATCCTAGTGTGGAAATATTTAATGAAGTTAGTGAAGCCATAATGAAATTTCCTCAAGAGGTATCTCCCCATCTTTCTTCCAGATATCTCACCAGACGAGAAGATGTGTAGGACAAAAAGTCTCATGCACCTCTAGATCAGACTCAAAGTATCTCTTAGAGGGAGAGGCATAATCCGAGATCAGTGCACTCAATGAGTTTCATTGTTCTACTCCCACCAAAACATTCTCATCTTTACCTCCCAACATTGGTGGATCTAACAAGGAATCCCCTATTGAAAACCCAGTCACCGAATCTAATAGATATGGATAACAGGTGATGCTTCTCATTAACATCGAGATGTAAATGAGTAGTAAAGGTAATGAAGCAACCAAAATAATTGATGGAACTCACCTTGTGCTATGTAGAATGTTATAATTGATACCTCTCTAGCATCCTGGGCCTCAGTCCATGGAGGAAGAACCTCATAATGAGAAATATCCTCCTGAGTTTTCTAAAAAATTAGAACAATAGTCTCTTGAGAATTTACCAATTCAGGATTTTCAACCATTTTCCCCTTGGCCATAGGAGTAGGGGTGGACTTGGATGACCTATTCCTAAAGAAATTTGGTGAAGTTATCTGTATACAATGATTCATAAGTTAGAATGTGATGTGAATCATCAGGTAAATGGAAATCAACCATGTTTAAAAAGTAAAATAATGATAAAACTCACATCCTTCTAATTTTTAATGAAAATCCCCAAACTCCTTGAGGGAACCTGGAATATCAATGTTTGTATTAATTAGATCCCACATCTCATGATACTTTGTCTCAAGTCTTACAACATACTTACTATTAAGTGTATCTGAGATGCATTGGTCAAGAACTGAATTGGCTACACTGAAGATCCCCTCTACTGACTCCTCAGTAAGTACAACATCATCATCCCCTATGGATCCAAGGTTAGTGTCAACAAATTCCTTGGACCATAAAATATACCTTTCATCACCTTCCAATGAGAAAATGAGATCAACATTGACTGCCGTAGGGTCCTCTAGTGTGAGTGATGAATATTAAATATCACGAGGAGAAGAAAGTTAGAAATAGAATGTGACACAAAATGAGGTGCATATAAAATTACCTAGGTCATCTTCCCTCTCTGAAAGAATAGGAAAAGATATTGACGCATCTCTTGAAACTTCATCTATGTAAATGAAGGATTCATCAACATGAGTTTGTACCACCCTTGGGGTATCTTTTTCAGTCCTTGAAGGATCAGCCCTAAACCCCTTGAGGGAAGAAAGAGGCACATATTCTAAAAATGAAAAATAAAGTCAAAGGATATGTCAAGCATTTCATAATGTTAAATTATAGTAAATAGAATTACTACAATGCATGTGTCAAGTAAAATTTAATTCTATTATTTTCTTCCTCTCTTGAGATGGTGAAGTACTCGTCTCAGTCCTCTTGGTAGTAGAGACTAGAGGGGATGGTCGAGGGGTTCCCACTTCCATCTCCTTCATCATTCTAGTTTGACCCGAGGATAGCCCCGGGGAATCAAGGGTCTCATCAACTGAATTAATAGGGGTGTCTGTGAGCACGTACTTCAGTTACACAAGAACCTCACTACTCCTTCTCCAATGGCTTCCTAGTATTCTTCTACTATGAAATAAAAAATAAATTCCCATAAATATTAATGACATGGGTTAAAAGAGGAGAAAATGGAAAGGAGAATTGGGAAATACATAAAACATGTCGTGTTAGATGTCCCATTCATTATTGGGATGAACAAATAACCCCTAGAGCACTCCTCAATTCATCATGTCAGACACCCACTTTGTGTTTGGGGTCTAGTAATTAGTTGAATATATCAAAGCCTCCAAATCCTGAATATACCTCATCACATCATCCAAATCACTATCAAGGTGGGAATTGGAGGGTTCCTTGATATCTCCTAGCTCTGGGATCTGAAAGATGGCCTAGAAAAATTCCCAGGCGTCTCTGAAATCTTGAGTTATGCTCTCCAAAACTTAGATTACTAAATCCCATACATAATCTTAATATGTTATGGATAAATGTGAGGAAGACCCAATTACCTTCAGCCTGGAAGCCTCTTTAGGCCTCTTTTATCTCATAGGAGAACAAAGATAAATAGAATGATCCTCTTCTTGATGATGAAAACTAGACCACCCTTGCATGGGATGTGTGGTATTCTCAACCCTAGTTATCGTGGTTTTCTTTTCTTGGGATCACTTTGAAGGTGCCCAAGCTTTAAAATCATTATCTTCAGCTTAACCCTTTTTACCATGAATACCATGAACAATAGTTTTGTGGACTGGAATCAATAAAAACCCTTCTCCAATTACCCCTAAGGGTATAAAGAGATCCATGCCTTGACATTCCCACTCTCCAACCTAATTGATGCCTCTGATGGAGGACGAGTGATTGAAATTTTGGATACCTATAGGGACAATAGGATCTAAAATTTATGGGCTACCTTCATATGCTTCTACAACCTAACATATGTTGGGAAAAATGATTGACTATTAGAGAAATTTAAATTGGTGTGAAAATCAATAAATAGAATAATCCTCAGATATGTTCTCACTATCAATATAAACCACTAATATGCTGTCTTTAAATTCTATCATGTATGAACTTATCTCATAATTATTTTACTTTCCATCATCAATAAACTTCCTGGTTAGAGGATTACCATGTAGAAAGAATCTAAATTCCCTTGACACATTCACATTCCTTAGTATATCTGCATTCTTCATGTTTAGAGGTTGGATTCTAGAAAAAACCTAAACAATTGAGTAGAATCAACTGTCAGGGATTTTAACTGGGCTCTAGAATGCATATGAACTGAAGTTCATTCCAATCCATCCCAACAACACTTGATAAACCCTACAATTTTAAATAGGGCGTTTCCATTTTATGCATATAGTATTTAATGGTAAATTATTTCCAAAATAGGGGAAACCAACCCTACGCACTTCCCCTCTATTAATTTTTCCATGATCATGAAAGTTCCTACCCTCACACTACCACCAGACTCACGAACTAGAAGTAGATAAACTATTATCCACATAGAGATGAAGCCAAGAAGATGTGTATTTGCATAAACCTTGGGTTTGACCTTATAACCCCAACTATAAAACTCCCTGTTCTCTAGAGTTGGCCATAATGTGTCTGGAGTGCCCCGATTGTCCATAATGGGGCCTATAGTTGGATGCCTATAAGCTATAACTTCTCCTACCGGTTCTAAGAAAGCCATTATCCAAATTCTTGTATAGATGTGATCTTTTGGATGAGGATCATTGATCTACAATTTCTTAGACATATTATAAAGCTCATGGTCTAATGACAGTGTCCATTTAGTATCATCCCATGTTGTCCTTAGTGGGATGAAATATTGATACATTTCCCCAAGAATGGGCCCCCCAAAAATTTGGTGGAAATCCCACAAGCTAATGCCAACCTCACTATGCGTCAAGTAGAAATAATTTGTATAAATACTCCACTGGATCACTAGTTTAGGGATGATATCGGGGTTCTTGTAAACATAGGTTTTTCCAACCAAAACATCCTCATAGATATGGAAGTATTTCGGATTTTTATTGAATTATCTGAAAGTTTGGTACATCCAGTATTCCCATATACACTTGGTCCTAAATCCCCCTCTAGAGAGGAAGTCCTAATCCTCCTTCTATCCTTGATTTCGATCTATCTAAGAAGTATAAAAGGTTGAATCATAACAATGAGTCCTTGATTCTTGGATATGTAGTTTTAGATCTGGAGTGAAGCCACCATGATGCACAATACAACCAATTGGGACCATTCCTCCATAATAAAAACATACTTGGAAGATATTTTGGTAGAAGTTAAGTTGATATGCTTCATGAACCAAGACACAAGGAAATAACTCTTAACCCCAGTGATAGTAGCATCCCTCAAAATCCTATAACCATACAACAACAAGTAATCGCCTCATGGGTACTCATGTTGGTATGGTGACAAATGTTTGTATTGATCCAAAAGAGTGGGATCAACCACATCATAATAACTTGGGCCAACAAATTTGATCATATTAGGAGAACCTGCTGTAGTTTGTTTAATTGCAGCCATTAAAGCGGCCACTAGAAACTTGTAAGAGGGCACCGAGTTCTCCCATTAAGTTAAAAACATTGACTTAGAAAAGTTAAGTTTTGACTTAAAATAATTCCAAATTTTGTAAATGGGAGGAATTTTTTCAAACTCTTCAACTATGTCCCACATGCATCCCCTTCGACAAGGTGTCAAATGCAAGCCCCTCAATCATGTCCTATGTGAAGTATCATAAAAAAGGTTCCAGGCACAAGCCCCTCGACTGGGTTCTTTCAAAGAACCCTTGATGAGGTCCTCGCCATGAAAAACCATAGCCCAAAGTGGTAATACATTGGGATTATCAATGTGAGTTATTAAAAAAAGAAATGTGGAAGATCTGAGAAGAAGACCTACGTGATGAGATCGAAAATCAGAAGCTTGAAAACTGAAGAAAATGAGAAAGGTGCCAATGATATTTATTGATGTTGTTGGCCTGCACCATAAACCTGCACACCTGGTATTTTCCGTGGTCCCATGCACTAGACCTCCACCAGATTCCTATATTGAATACAAACAAAATTCGCTAAATCACCCTTCATAGTCTTTTCCCTATTTTACCTCTAGACGAAACCCTCCTTATTTGATTAGATCCAATCCCGATTGGGGACTTTTGGTGACACTTCGCTTTGTCAAGTTTAGTGAAAGTATTTTGAATAATAACTTAAGAATTTTGAATTGATAAATAACCCCATGGAGGATCAAAGGAAATTTACCAAAGTTATCCTCCACATGCATACCCCAGCGTATCAGAAGGCCCACACAGTTTCCTCAGTGTGGAATTAAAGGGAAGGACACCCCTGTATGGGACACTTTCACCAAAAACATATGCCAGGTACCTATTTGGGAAACCTCCTTTGATCAGGGTACCCTATTTTCCTATAAATATTAACATTGGGATCCTCATTTGAACAACTGAAAATATTGGAAGAATCCCCATGCTCTGGCCATGCAACCCCTTCATCCAGGTCTCCAAAAACTCTCTTGGTAACCATCCAAAACCTGATAGAAGAGGAAATTAAGGGGGATAAGTGAGATTAAAGTCCCTTTAGAATCTAAACCATAAGACACTTATATGGGGATTCATTCTCCATTAAAGAGAAACTACCCACACGAGGTCACTTTATTCAATAAGGAAGCTTTGTGAGACTCTTCCAAGGATGCCAGAGGAGAACCATGGTGCTTAAGATAAAGAATAATCCAAGTGTTGTTTCCCTATTGGTCCATTTACCAAGGTATTTCCAGCTCACACATGATAATACCCTCTATATGAAGCTCCCCTAATTCCTCCATGGACTTGAACAATGCACCTACCTAAACCATGACCTGTGTGAGCCCCTCTTTGTGTCATATTCCAAACCACCAATGGTAGGAATCCTCTTACCTTGGTTTCCTTTCCCAAAAGGGACCATGTTGAAACCTCTAACAAGACATTCGTACTTGAAAAACCATTGAAAGGGGTACTCTAGTGTGTCTTCTATTTGGTTTTTTATTCCATCTGTTAGAGGTTTCCCACACTTGTCCTGCCACACAGTTATGATCCTTATGGTATATGTGGATTTTTATCCATTTTTTCACAAGGACCCCGACCCCAGGGATGGTGTTAGGGAGTTCCAAGTCTTAGATACTAGGGTAGGACCATGTGCTACCCTTATTATCTCTAATAATCATAGACTCTAGTTCTTAGTTGGGATGATATATATTATGATTTATTTTCCATCCAACATGGAATTAGATCGTCCTCCCTTGCTATAAAACCAATTTAAGGAAATCCATATTGGAGTAATCCTCCAGTATTTTTTATAGGAGGTTTCACTCTTGCACCTCTCTACCTCATGGACACTGGTTCAAAGTAGGGATGGGCATTGGATTCCTATCCTCTCCCTCTTTCTCCCTTTCCTCATCTATCTCCATACCCTAGACCCATTCTAAGGTAATGTGAAGAGAGGGATGTGTCATACACTCAACATATTCAACCAACAAAGGAGGAGAAGTGTGTGGTTTACTAGATCTTATACTTCATATTTTCTGTCACATTCAAGAATGACTCATACATGACCTGTGGTCTTAGGAGATATCCATTATCACAACATCCACACCATCAGATGCATGTTTGAAAAGAGAATCATCCTTTGAATTTTCCACTAGCCTTCATTCAGAGCAATCCCTTGGCCTGAGTCCTCAAGTCTGTGTATCCAACATCAAGGAAACCTAGATCATGTAGTTTCCCAGATCTTCTGTTTCCTCTTGTTTCTCACACCAATAATGAATCACATGGGCTTAGAGGTTGGTGGTGGTCATAAGATCCACATGATCCCAAACCTTCTGGGAATCCTCTTGATGAGTAATCCCAAATTTATCCTATCCAAGGAAACCTCAGGGTGTAAGTAAAACACTAATTGAACTAGAATAACTCTGATTCCATCTATAACTAGGATACATAGCACACCTACCTAAGGCCCGAGATCAATGTGAATATTTATTAGGAGTAAGCCCCAGTCAAATATCCCTATTCATCTAGGGCATCCTTTCATGGAATAAGTACCAACTTAATCCTATCAAAGGGTCATACTTCCTTATAAGAAAAATATAAAAGGGAATCCATAGGCATAGGTCCTCATAACTGAACTATGTGGGATTTGATTCCCTTATAGATGGGATGCGTAGGAAGCCTCCCTAATTTCCAAACCCAATTATCCAAAATCAACCCTATTATCTTTGGGAAACATTCCTAGAAGAGTCTAATTCAACTTGTAAATTCATTTTCCTTCTAGTTTCCCTAGGCTACTTTGGCATAAGTCCCACACAAAAACTTAATTAGGAACCTTTCTCTTGGATGTAATTTCCATATGATGTTATACTGTATGGTTAAGTACTTATCATTTGACCTTTAAATGTATGATGTGACCCATTAAATGGCACCAAACTACATGGGTAATCATTACTTTCAGAAGAATACATAGAAATCCCATCCATGGTTCGGATCCTAACACCAAAACAACTCCTGTCTCCCTGGATGATGATACACTCAAGATCACTCTATTATGTGGCTAGAAAACTAGCATCATTGTAATAACATCCAAAGAATATCTAATCAGTGCCTGAGAGGATAACATTGATGGAGATCCATATATACATACAAATATCTATATTTATGAAGAAACTCGTATACATACAGATGATTCTAATTTCTATAAATTATAATAATTGGTTGTTTATTCAAGTATGACATACATTATACTTTGGAATTAATGAAGGATTCATGAACATATCTTAAATCTATAAGAGAGTCCCAGAGTAAGAAATAGTTCCACCCAAAAGGGTGTGATGAGCCTCACCTCCCATACTCTCAACTAATGTGAGTTCTTAAGTATCACTGGCCAAATTTCCCAAAGATCATCTACCTTTGTAAAGCAAGTCCCCATGGATAAGGAAATGTTGGGTGTTCTTATTGGGACCAAGTTTAATGGAGAAGGATGTTTGAAGAGTTAGCCTTTGCAGAGTGTTGTGTTTTGTTTTCAAAGAAGATAAATCAATTCACTTTGTAAGAGGACCAGAAACCAGAAGATGCTTTGCTGATATGTATTTCAAAAATACCATAAGTTAGTAGAACTTGTGATGTAAGACTTATGATGGAAAGGGGGAGAAATGATGATGCCAGTCATATACAGTTTTTATTGGAAGGAGTGATGTTGCTAAAAGATAGGGATGTTTCTGTACTTCCCATTGTAATTATGACAATGCTAGATATGATCTATCAAAGGATACATATCACGATAGTGGAATTCATGATAAAAGTATAAGAATTGTTATGGGAAGCAGTGAAGAGAGAAATCGCAATGCAATGGACAATCTGGGGGCAACATAAAATCATAGTTAAAGGTGGTGCCGTTTTCCAGTGTTTGCGAAATTTTAGGGCCTGAAAATCTGGAGATGAAGATGTGTTTTTGGCAATGGATGTTGCGTGAAAGATTGAAGATGGTTTAGAATTTTGTGTGCAAGGCATGATTTAAGGTTAGAACATTGAATAATGGAAAAGGCATGGAGTGCACAGAAATTTCGGCAGGTTGACGAAAAAATAAAGTAGAGCGCGAAATAGTAGCAGGATGCGTGAAATATCAGCGGGAGGTGCAGAAAAAATAATGGTTGTGCAAAATATTGGTGTGGTTCATGAAATAGAGGAAAGAAGTTTTTCGTGAAAAATGTGTTTCGAGATCAGAAGCTCGAAAGTTGTCAAAGGCATGAGGTGCGTGAAATATTGAAGCATGACGTGAAATATGAAGTTTCATAAATGAGTTTTTATGCGCTTGAATGAGTTTTTATGTGAGGATTAGTGTTTTCTAGGCGGGGTCAAAAATTCCTATAAATATGAGGTGAACCCCTCTCATTTGTCAATGCTCAACACTTAGAAGAAATCTTGAGCTCTTGTGCACGTAAAATTTTATGCTAAGTGAGTTGCGCGAAAAGAAAGGAGTTTGCACAAAAAGAGGACTACTGCGTGGAAAATAGAAAAAGTTATGAGAAAAAGGGAAGTTGCGCGAATACATTTTTCATGCCAAAAAAGATTTTTTATGCACAAGACATTTGAATTAAGGGCAAGTTATCCTAAAGCCTGCACGAAAAATTTGGGGTCTGCGCACATATTCAGTTGTGCGTATGGGAGTTCTTACCAGCTTCTGGGTAGGAAAGTGAAGATCTGTACTTTAGAGAATACAACTAATCAATTGTAAAGAACCAATGAAATTCTGTAATACCCTATTTGTGCTAATATGGTGAAAACGTGCTTGCAGATTGTTTTCCAAGTGCTACACGAGTGTAAGGGTATATCCGACTCATTGTATTCCACATCAAATGATTGTTTCTGAGTGGATTGTGTGGTAATGGATTATTTCCGTTCTATACCAAGGACGTACCTACTCTTGTTGAGTAGTGAAACTTGTAAATATTGTGTTCCTGTAGTTGTGTGTGTTCAGCAGGGAAGAAACTCTTTAATAGGAGGCGAAGGTTGTTTCAATTAGAAGGAAACATAAAAAGAAAAAGATACCACTGATTCACCCCCTCCCCCTCTCAGTGATACATGGAACCTAACTGGGAACTTCAGATTCCGATTCCATGAACCAACCCATTGGAAACCATTAAAATATAGTAAAACTTACCCAAATTATTAAATAAGGATGAAATCCCCACAATATACCACCGAGGTGACATGAATATCTTTGGGGATCAAACAATAATTCAAATAAAGTATCTACTACCATTGAAAAAAAATATTTGAAACAGGTGTAACATATGATATACTGCTGATGTGTGGTTGGACCGCTACCGATGTGCGAAGAGGTGATGTACATGCTAACAATACCACTAAGATAAAGTTATTCTACCATAAAGTCAAATCACTAGTCTACTATCATGCTAATGAGGTACTGCTACCATCAAGAGGAAATAGTATTCACCACCATGTACTAGGGAACAATAGAAAGATGGTTCCGCTATCGAGTTTCTTTTGGTATGCATTTTTTGAAAAAAATATTTATTTAAATAATACCAGGTTAAAATTTATTTTAATTCTAATGCATAAAGGCAGAATCAGACTTGCCTCCTTTGGGTTTTTTTCCAAAGGTGACAAGGCCAAATTTTCCTTTACCAGTTTTATAAAATCAATTAAAAAATTTAAGAAAAAATGTTTTTATATTTTGATATATATATTGTGTTTATTTTCTTTTGTTTATTATTATTTCTATTAATATTTGAAAGTGAAAATGTTATTTTTTTAATCAAAAAATTTCGAGACATTTAAATTAGATTTTTCTTATTATATTTATGATTTCTTTATATTCAATTATTTTTTATATATTGAGTCAGTTTGTCAAATATCATTTGGACTGTACTTAAATTTTATAATTTTTATTCTTTCAAGTCACCTACATGAAACATAATAATGTTTCAAGTTGGTGGATTTGAAAGTTGATAAATAATAAAGTAAAAATACAATCTAAATGAAAATATTCATACTTACTGAAAATATAAAAAATAATTAAAAATAACTTAAATTTCATAAACAAATTAATGGAAATTAATTTTAGAGGCATAATATATTGTGGTTTTAAAACATTACATTTTTATTTTTTATTTTTTACATTCCTTTCATTTTAAATTATTTATTATATGTTTAGTCAATTTACTAAATTTCATTTTTATTTTAAGTATACTATATTTTATGTAAATTTATTTTTTAGTGTGTAAATATATGTTTTTAATCAATAATATTCATGTTGAAAAAATTATCTTTTTTTATTATATTTATGATTTTTTTATTTTTAATAAATATTAATATATTTTAGATAAGTTTTATGTTCAATTTAGATTATTTTTATAGATTATATTTTATAATATTTATAGTTACCTACTTGAAATTTAATACGTTTTATCTGTTTTAAGTAGTTGACTTTGAAAGCTTATAAAATATAAACTGTAAGTATTATATAATTAAAAATTAAAATAGTGGATAAACATATAAAATTGGTTACTAGTAAAAAAGATAATAATTTTAAATGACAAACAATCATATAGAGGATAGAATACATTATTTTTAAAAATCATTTAAGTCAATAGCACACTTATAAATAAATGAGTACAATCACTATAGAGACCCAAAGCATGACGTACATGGACATTACATTACTTTTGAAGAATACTTAATACATAAAAAAACAAACACACAAGGACTGTAATAGTTTAGTGTCTTTGGAAACTCGGAACATAATCTTCTAATCATGGTGAAAGATCTTCAACATCTCCCATAAAGATCTCACCCTTTTTGTTTTTTTGCCTAAAACCTTTCTTTATATCCTGGGGAAAAGAAAACATATAAAGGGTGATCTCAAATGCTCAGTAAGGGTAAGCATGGAGAAAACAATACAAACCATATACATTTGAACTTCAAAACATGAACATAAAGTTTACACATCAAAATCTTGAGTTGTGAAATAAATCTTGGCAGTACATAAGGCATAGGTCATAAAGGAAAATAAATCATGATAAAATAGCATGGTAACAAAAAATTTAATTGTGTAAAAGAATTAAGCACATGATATGATTTCCATAGTAGCCAGGTCATTGCTTCCAAGACCATATTAGCAGACAAAGTCCCTTTCTGATTTGAGTTCACTCCTCATTTCAGTCCTGTAACACTGAACCTAATTAACTTACCATTCCAACCATGTCTATATAATGAGATATAAATCTTCACCCAATTCATTGGAGGGAGATATATTCCCCACCCATCTAATAATGAAATCATTCTTACTTGTTCCATAACATGAACGTAAATCATTCATCATTACCCAAAGTATAAAATGGGTTTCGTAAACATCATCCCATCTTAACATAATCCATACAAAAAAATGGATATCATTTCATCATAAGAAAAGTGAAACCATGTAAATCATAGAGAAATTATACTTTAAACATACACATATGAAATAATTCCATATTATATGGAAAATGGTTTTGATAAAACACTTGAAATTAATTCTTGAGGAAAATATCCTTTCTTCTTCAAAATAATTTTCTTTTCACAAAATGCCATGAAATTTTAAAAGAAAAGGATTTTGTTGAAAATAGTCATGAAATATTGTGGAGTAATATTCATGAAAATAAGTCTTCATGAAACTGTAAAAATCAGTTCTTACCGTATATGTTAAAAAAACATTCTTCTCGTACTTTGTCCAGAAAAGTCAAAAAGTCTCTCGTACTGAAAACAACAAAAGATTCCTTTCAGATCTTTTACTAAAAATTCACCAATAGGTAAAATTGGATTGAAAAAATTATAGGATGATAGAAATAATATTAAATATTGAGGAAACATGGATGTGGATGATAAATATTCCCCCGTAAATTCTGAAGTATAAACAATCTCAGATAAAAATGAGATTGTGAGATTTTGCCTTTCGTTAGGTCCGATATGCTTCCTACGTATCCTAAACTCCTATATAATGATTTAAATAATATCATTTACTTATTAAAGAATCATATTCATTGTTATTATATCATATATGGTTCACTTATGACTTTATATTACCCGTTCTTTTGTAAATTCCATGTTAAAGAAGCGTTTTGGGTGAAATCGTTTTATTTATCGTCCTTATTTTGACTTATAATTATTAATATGATTATATAGATCATGATTACTTAATTCTAGAATATAAAACATGATTTATATATAATATATATTCATAATATACATATATATAATAGATCAATAAATGGAAAGAAATACACCGTTTATGGAGACGGTAGACCGTACGTACACATGAACGCTGTTTTTCGTTTCCTTATTGAATTGAATGGAATTAAGTAGATGATATAAATATATATATACATAAATAAATCCAGTAGCATTATTATTTCATATATTTATTTATTACTTATTATATATACATTATAATCATTCTTGAATTGTTAACATGGAAAATGAATCTCATTGCGTCGTGGAGACGGTAATCCGTATGTACGCATGAGCGATGATATCGTTCCCATATTTATTGAATGAAATTGTAGTGGATGATATAATATCTTAGAATCAGTATGATTTTATAATAATCATATATAGTTAATCTTTACACCATTATACCCATCCAAGTAAGGTGGTGGTGGAAAAACTGATTACACAACGGCGTGGAGACGGTATTCCGTACGTACGCATGCGCGGTGATTTTTGTTTTCCGTAGGATGGATAGAGGGTGAAATAGGGTTTTTTAATATTTATAATAACATATCATTATAAAATTAATACTTATGTGGTTACTTTATAATGAAACAACTAAATAAGAGGAAGTAGAAGAAGAAAGAAACTTGAAAGAGTCGGTAGAAGAGATTACCCCTTCCTCGACGCACCTCCTTTAAACTTCTTCTTAGGGCACTAGAGTTATTCTTTTGAGAAGACCAAAACCTCTATGATATAACTATAGAAGTTGATAAGATGAATTGGCTGGGGTAGGATGAGTTTCAATCCTCAAAAGGGTGTGAAGAGAAGAGAGAAGGGGTTCCCTTTTTATAAGGGAGGAGAAGGGCACCTTTGAAAAAACTTAAAATATTATTTTATAATAAAGTCATATTCGGTTTATAATAGCTCAAAATTGATTTATTTTAAAGAAAAATCGGTAATGGGTTTAAATAATCTCAACCAATAGGTTTTAGACAAGTTTAGGTTACTATTTTAACCTTATCATTTAGATTTAACTCTAAGTTAAATAATTTAACTTTTACCGTGCCTTCTTGTTTTCTTACACTATATGGTTAATAAACTTACTATAACAAGAAACAAGAACCCCAAGTGGTTCATTATTAATTTATATAACATTATATAAGTCATTTGGACGAACCTTAGACCTTTAGGAATATAATAACAATTAATAATACAATATTTTTTTTCAAAACTATTTTCTGTCAATTTTGACACTATTTGGTAATTGATTTTTTTGAAAATCATAACAACATGA
Source organism: Viscum album (assembly GCA_963277665.1). NCBI lineage: Eukaryota > Viridiplantae > Streptophyta > Magnoliopsida > Santalales > Viscaceae > Viscum > Viscum album. The sequence continues at coordinate 387,132,721 of OY728125.1, forward strand.
TTAGTTCGAAAAAATTTAATTGAATCAATACTAACATGTAATATTAACCTATAAAATTAGTTTAATTTCTAAAAAGTCTCCAATTAAATTTATTTGGGTATTTATAACATCAATTATGTTAATAGTTCATTAATAAGGTAATTACTGCATCATCATTGTGTCATAAATAAATTAAATTATTTAATTTTTAAAAATTATAAATAAAATACCATTATGTAGGAAATATTTTTATATTTATAATTAATATTTATAGTCTAATTTATCATATGTATAACACTATATTAAAAATGTTTTAGTTATTAAACTTTGATTTTAACTATTTTAACTCTTCTTTGAATAAAATAATAATAAGTGTCCTAATCTAATACAAGTAGACCTAAAGGGTAATATTTTATTGCTAAGGTTTTTTTGTCTGAATTAAACTTATCCAATAGAATTACGACATATGTTAGGGTAATAATAATATCATTTTTACCCTTAATTACCCTATTTACTTTTAACCGTGGTAAATAAAAGTAAAAAATTACTATTCACCAAAAATTATTTTTATCTTATTGAACCACATTTTACTCCTTGATATTAACTGTGTCTCTCAAAGTTTCGAAATTCCACTCACAGAAGCGGTAAGATTAAGTTTTATGTAAATTTTCAAATTCTCTTAGGAGGTGGGTAAAAGATGGTGAAAAATTCAATAATTTTTTTATATATCTAAAATTATTATAAAATGACTAAAATGAATTAAATTGAAATTATATAGGTATTATGTATCAATTTTTACCTAAAATAAATTTAAACAAAATAAATAATTATTTAAATAAAAACTCACTTTTTAAATAGTAACCCTGTGTTTTCACTATTCATCAAAAGTTGAATGTTTTCAGAAAAGTACCAAAAATTCACCCCATGCTAATTTCAATATTTTGAATCCAAAAATGAAGTCCATTTTGAAATATAAAATTTATAAAATTTTAAAAAGTGGGTATTACTATTCATAACAGCTAGTTCATAATAATATTATAATAATATCTCATTTAGTAAAACTTGGTATTGCGTACTACACACGCTATCGAAGAAGGTCTTGATTACGTGTAATGCAAGCCAAGTCAGGGCTGCGTGTAGTGAAATCCCCATTTGGTGTTGCGTATAACATAATCAAATCTTATTTCATTTATACATTAAACAAAATATATACTTAATGTTGCGTAGAATAATTTCCACAAAACAAACTTGAAATTGTGTGTAACATGAGCCAAGAATATTTTTGAGTATACTGCAAGCTAATACAGTTTTCCATATAGTATACGCTAATCTTGGTGTAGTGTATAATAGAAGACATCAAAGAAATTAAAAATAATATATCTCATAAAATCTCGGGGTGATACATTCTACCCCCCTTAAAATGAATTTCATCCTTGAAATTCGTCGGGGTTATAAATGGTTTACTACTTGAAAGTTTCTTTCATAGAAACCCACATCGTAAAAAGGAATAAAAAAACTTCATTTTAAAAAGGGAAGTTATAATCATAACAGTCACCCAAAGTAACTCAGCACTGGGTTTCCACATAGGACAACATAGGTGAAAATATTGATATGGAAGAGAAGTCTAACCATCAAGTTCTGATGGAGAGTTGTAGAGAACATGGATATGAAAAAGCCATTAATCACAACGCCATAAATTTGTGATGATTTAATGTACCATCTAATTCATTGGATATAAGGACACTAAGACAACATTTTTTTGTTTTCAAGATCATTTCCCTAAAGTTGAAGAATTGTTGAATTAAAAGAAATACTCACTTGATTTTGGTACAATCTTATTATTGTTTGTGCCTTGAATAATTTACACTTCATCTCTTAAAAAAATGAAGTTGAATTTTTCTTCTATGAAGTGTTATCAAATCATGTGATAGAATGATAGGTCATTCCATCTGTCTCAAACAAAAGGATAGAAAAAGTTATTAAATATACATAAGTCCATCTATAGTGAGATTAATCGTATATGGTTCCTAAAATAGACTTATACTCCATATATCTTACCTCATAATAATAAAACTAGTTTCTACTAACTTGGGGCTTCCTGTAGGCCAGTGGTAGGCGATAAAGGCCTGTCGCACTTCGGTTGCGGGTTCGATTCCCATAGCCTTGTCCGACGCGACGGGTTGTCGCCCATCCTCTAGGTTGTCCTTTTTCTAAAACTACATTATTATAACATTACATAAATAATATCGAAAAAATTTATATCCTTAAACAATACTGACTTATGTCCAACATAATCCATTCTAATCTTTAGGCTTATCCCAAAATACTTCTGTCCAAGCTCATAGTATAAAGAAAACAATTACTAGAAATGTCATCTACCGAGCTTGTGAATACCATCATTTATTCCCCATATATCATACAATATATCTTGTTGGTCAAATTAAAAACATGTGAATACCTGAATCATGTATCCTCTTGAAAAATGAATACCCATTGACCCTTATTGAAAACATGAATGCTGTCAAAATTTAACACTTTCCACATACCAAAATCCAAAAATTTCTATATACTCAAACCATGATATAACTTTGTCTTTATATTAGTCATGAGATCATTTCATTTTTTTCTTTATCGCTTCATTATGTTCATATCATCTGCTTTCCAAAAATATTTCAGTCACTTTTCATGTTTACCTGTAACATATAATTACTGAAAACCAATACATAGATATTCCAAAATTCTATGATGCCATAAATGAGATTCCATGATACTATTTTGAAATCCCATTACATAAACACATAATCATTAAACAACATCATTGTCATACTCAACATCACAAATAGTGATCGCATGTGACTTACCTTTATCGTTTTCCTTAAGAGGTTTCTCACATTGATCATCATTAACCCTTGGATTAGGGCATTTATTAGCGTAATGCCCCATTTCCTTTCACTTGAAGCATTGATTTGTTGGTGGTGCATTCTCTATAGTCTTTTCTTTATTCAAATCATTAGTAACCCTTTTTCCATTACTTCGACACTCACCTACTTGATGACCCTCTTTTCCACACTTAAAACATTTTCTAGTCCCTTTAATACAATCTCCACCATGCTTCTTTCCACACTTTGATCATAAAGAAACATTCATCTTCTTTCCACCATTATTCTGAGATTTCTTCTTAAACTCCATCTTTCGTTTCTTGTCAAAACCATGAGATGGATATGTAACACCAACTTCCATTTCTAACTTGATAGAACAACACACAATTTAGTCATAGCTACTAAAGTCTCTTATAGGTAATTCCCTTCGAAGACTTGGTTTTAAGCCACTAAAGAATCGATCAACTTTACTTTCAGGTTGGATGATAAAGCCAGATGCATACCTTGCAAGCCTTGTAAAATTCGATTCGTATATACCAAAAGATTCATCATCCTTTTTCTTAAGCTCAAGGAAATACTTTTACATATTTTTTCGAAGAATACAAGGGAAGTACTTATTGAAAAATAAGTTCTTGCACTCATCCCATTCCATGGATTCAATTTCATCTCAGGGCCTCATATTCTTAATTAGAGTCCACCATTGATCTGCTTCACCTTCTAAACGGTAAATAGCCAGAATGAATTTTTCATGTTCTGAACAGCTAAGTATTGAAAATATATTTTCAATGGTACTGATCCATTGTTCAGAAACAAGTGGATCAGAAGACCCACTGAAAGAAGGTAGACGTTGCCTCATGAAGGACTGAATAGAATATTGTTCCCTTCTCTGCTCATTTGGAAGTCCATAATGATTCATTGCTTGTGTAAGTATAGCAATAAAATTTTGTACTCCATCTCCCATAACATTGGTTTGTTCAGGAGGAAAATCATTTCATTTCCCATTACATTGATCAACACGGTTCCTTCGGGTTCCAGCCATTGTCTAAAACCCAAAAAGAATAGTGTGAGAGGAAAAAATCATGCTATGAAAACAACATAATAAAGGGGGAGTACCTTCAATATCTAACATATTAGGTTTAATTCTATTATCGTTACCATAATAATTGTACAATAACCTATAGTTATACATAACCTTAGGGACATCCCCAGACATACCTTAGAAATATATCTAAGGATCTCACTAAAGTATTCACATCCTAGTTTCAAAAGGTTGACTAAACCTCCCTATGATACCAACTGTAGAGATCCAAAGCTTGACATATGTGGAAATTACATGAGTTTTTTTGAATACTTCATACACAACAAAAACAAACACACAAGGACCGTAATAGTTTAGTGTCTTTGGAAACTCGGAACATAATCTTCTAATCGTGGTGAAAGATCATCAACATCTCCCAAAAAGATCTTCCACTTTTTGTTTTCTTACCTAAAACCTTTCTTTATATCCTGGGGAAAATAAAACATATAAATGGTGAGATCAAATGATCAATAAGGATATTCATGGAGAAAATAATAAAAACCATATACATTTGAACTTCAAAACATAATCATAAAGTTTAGACATCAAAATCTTGAGTTGTGAAATAAATCTTGTCAGTACACAAGGAATAGGTCATAAAGGAACATTAATCATGATAAAATAGCATGGGAATAAAACATTTAATTGTGGAAAACTATTAATCACATGATATTATTTCCATAGTAGCCAAGGCATTTTCTCCAAGACCATATTAGTGGACAAAGTCCCTTTCTGAATCGAGTTCACTCCTCGTTTCAGTCCTGTAACACTGAACCAGATTAACTTACCATTCCAGCCATGTATATATCATGAGATATAAATCTTTACCCAAATAATTGGAGGTAGATATAGGTCCCACCCATCTCATAATTAAATCATTCTTACTTGTTCCACAACATGAACATAAATCATTCATCATTACCCAAAGTATAAAATGGGTTTCATAAGCATCATCCCATCATAACATAATACATACAAAAAAATGGATATCATTTCATCATAAGAAAAGTGAAACCATGTAAATCATAGAGAAATTATACTTGAAACATACACATATGAAATAATTCCATCTTATATGGAAAATGGTTTTGATAAAACACTTGAAATGAATTCTTGAGGAAAATATCCTTTCTTCTTCAAAATCATTTTCTTTTCACAAAATGCCATGAAATTTTAAAAGAAAAGGATTTTTTTTGAAAATAGTCATGAAATATTGTCGAGTAAGCTTCATGAAAATAAATATTTATGAAACCGTAAAAATACATTCATGCCGTATATGTTAAAAAAACATTCTTCTTGTAATTTGGCCAGAAAAGTCAAAAAGTCTCTCGTACTGAAAACCACAAAAGATTCCTTTCATATCTTTTACTAAAAATTCACCAATAGCTAAAATTGTATTTAAACAAATTTAGGAGGATATAAATAATATTACATATTTAGGAAACATGGATGTGGATGATAAATATTCCCCAATAAATTCTGAAGTATAAACAATCTCAGATAAAAATGCGATTACGAGATTTTCCCTTACCTTAGGTCCGATTTGATTCGTACATATCTGAACCACCTGTATAATTATTTAAATAATTTCATTTACTTATTACAGAATAATATTCATTGTTATTATATCATATATGGTTCACTTATGACTTTATATTACTCATTTTTTTGTAAATTCCATGTTAAAGCAGCGTTTTGGGTAAAATCGTTTTATTTATCATCCGTGTTTTGACTTGTAATTATTAATATGATTACTTAGATCATGATTAAATAATTCTAGTATATAAAACATGATTTATATATAATATATATTCAGAATATAAATATATATAATAGATTGATAAATGGAAAGAAATACACCGTTCATGGAGACGGTAGGCCATACGTACGCATGAACGCTGTTTTTCATTTCCTTATTGAACTGAATGTAATTAAGTAGATGACATAAATATATATATATATACATAAATAAATTATTATTATTATTTTATATATTTCATGATTACTTATTATATATACTTTATAATCATTCTTGAGTTGTTAACATGGAAAATGAATCTCATCGCGTCGTGGAGACGGTAATCCGTACGTACGCACGAGCGATGATATCATTCCTATATTTATTGAATGGAATTGGCGTGGATGATATAATATTTTAGAATTAGTATGATTTTATAATAGTCATACATACTTATTCTTTACACAATTATATCCATCCAAGTAAGGTGGTGGTGGAAAAACTGATTACACCACGGCGTGGAGACGATATTCTGTATGTACGCACGCGCAATGATTTTCATTTTCCTTAGGATGGATAGAAGGTGAAATACGGTTGTTTCAAATTTATAATAACATATCAGTATATAGTTAATACTTATGTGGTTACTTTATAATGAAACAACTAAATAAGAGGAAGTAGAAGAAGAAAGAAACTTGAAAGAGTCGGTAGAAGAGATTACCTCTTCCTCGACGCACCTCCTTTAAACATCTTCTTAGGGGAATATAGTTTGTATTTTGGGAAGACCAGAACCTCTATGATATAAATAGAGAGGTTTAGAAGAGTAATGGTCAGAGTTTGGCCAGGCTTCAAGGCTCAAAAGTGAGTGAAGAGAAGAGGGATGGGGTGCCCTTTTTATAAGGGAGGAGAGGGGCACCTTTGGAAAAACTTAAAATATTATTTTATAATAAAGCTATATTCAGTTTATAATTGATCCAAATTTATTTATTTAGAATATAAAGTAGGTATGGGTAGAAATACTCTCAACCAATACGTTTTAGACAAGTTTAGGTTAATATTTTAACCATATCATTTAGATTTAACTCTAAGTTAAATAATTTAACTTTTACCGTGTCTTCTTGTTTTCTTACACTATATGGTTAATTAACTTACTATAACAAGACAAAATAACCCCAAGTGGTTCATTATTAATATATATAACCTTATATAAGTCATTTGGACGAACCTTAGATTTTTATGAAGATAATAACAAGTAATAATATAATATTGTTTTTAAAAACTATTTTATGTCAATTTTGACACTATTTGGTAATTGATTTTTGTGAAAATCATACAAACATGATTAGTTAGAAAAAAGTTAATTGAATCAATAATAACATGTCATATTAACCAATAAAATTAGTGGAATTCATAAAAAGTCTTAAATTACATTTATTTGGGTATTTATAACATCAATTATGTTAATATTTCATTAATAAGGTAATTACTGCATCATCATTATGTCATAAATAAATTAAATTATTTAATGTCTAAAAATTATAAATAAAATTTCATTACGTAGGAAATATTTTTAAATTTGTAATGAATATTTATAGTCAAATTTATCATATGTATAACCCTATATTAAAAATGTTTTAGTTATTAAACTTTGATTTTAACTATTTTAACTCTTCTTTAAATAAAATAATAATAAGTGTCCTAATCTAATCCAAGTAGACCTAAAGGGTAATATTTTATTCCTAAGGTTTTTTTGGTCGAATTACACTTATCCAATAGAATTAGGACACGTGTTAGGGTAATAATAATATCATTATTACCCTTAATTACCCTATTTACTTTTAATCGTGGTAAATAAAAGTAAAAAGTTACTATTCACCAAAAATTATTTTTATCTTATTGAACAAAATTTTACTCCTTGATATTAACCATGTCTCTCGGAATTTCTAAATTCCACTCACAGAAGCCGTAAAATTAAGTTTTATGTAAATTTTCAAATTCTCCTAGGAGGTGGGTAAAAGACGGTGAAAAATTCAATAATATATATATATAATTATTATAAAATGACTAAAATGAATTACATTGAAATTATATAGGTGTTATGTATCAATTTTGACCTAAAATAAATTTAAATAAAATAAATAAGTTTATAAATAAAAATACGGTTTTTAAATAGTTGCCTAGTGTTTTCACTATTCATCAAAAATTGAGAGCTTTCAGAAAAATACCAAAAATTCACCCCAGGACAATTTCGATATTATGAATCCAAAAATGAAGTCCATTTTGAAAGTTAAAATTTGTAAAATTTTAAAAAGTGGGTATTACTATTCATAATGGCTAGTTCATAATAATTTTATAATAATATCTCGTTTAGTGAAACTTAGTATTGCGTACTACACATGCTATCGAAGAAGGTCTTGATTACGTGTAATGTAAGCCAAGTCAGGGTTGCATTTTGTGAAAGATCCGTTTGGTTTTGCGTATAACATAATCAAAACTTATTTCATTTATACATTAAATAACATATATACTTAATGTTGCGTAGAATAATTTCCACAAAACGAACTTGAAATTGTGTGTAACACGAGCCAAGAATTGTGTTGCATATACTGCAAGATAATACGGTGTTGCTTATAGTACAAGCTAATCTTGGTGTAGTGTATAATAAATGACATCAAAGAAATTAAAAATAATATTTCTCATAAAATATTGGGGTGTTACAATCACTGTCTTTGATGAGGTCCAGTCGCACAATCTGGTGTGAAAATGGGATGCCCGTATCACAATCGCCAACCTTTGTGCTGGGGTGGAGTATGAGGAGTTTGATGGGGATCATCCTTGAGTACTAGAACCTCACATGTATAATTCTCTATCTATGACTCATTATGAGGAAGTGGAATCTGGATGTAATAATGTGTACCTGATCCTTCCCCCACTACGTAAGTGGAAGGATCTCTCATTATCTGTTGGGGGAATGATAAGGCCTATGAAGGATCGGTCACAAAAGGTTGGGGCATGAGTAATGACCCTTGATACGAGATCAGTTCAGATATATTTGTGTAAAAATATAGATATCTTGACAATATAAATGTATCCCATGCATCCAGGTGCACATCCGTAATCAGCTGAGGGTATAATACTAGAGGTGCACCCTCTTCCTATGGTATAGGTGAGACCTCACATAAAACATGATTCTTTATACATCATCACCGTCATGGATCCTCAACCTCTATATCTATTGGAAGAAGTTACTAAAAAATAACCTTATCTGCTTTAGAAAAAACAATATCTCCCTGAGGTGGAAGATAAAAGATACTATCATGTAGAACAAGATATACTGACATCATCCCCTACTTTGCAAAATGGTATATTACCCAAATAACTCCTCCTTTGGATCAGACATGTGAATAATATGATGTAGTTGAGTATGCTATAAATATATTAAAAATTAGTTAATAATAGTAAAAAATAAACTAATGGAAATTTATTAACTTACAGGATCCTAGAGCCCTCTTCTGTGCAGAGTAAGATAAAATATAGACTTCAATATATACAATTGATCACATTCAAGATGATATACTATGGGGAATCACATAGTACACATACCCATGATATAGAATGATGATCATCTATCTTATAGGTCGAGATACTCTACATGTCGTCAGTATCGATCAACATCCTGCCTCCCTGTTAGATTCAGAGAATGAAGTGCCACTGACTATCTAGTTGGAAAGGGAATACATTGAAAAAATCCAAATTGTCACATGAATCTATTAGGATGGTTCCAATAAACAATATTTAAGTGAATGAGAGGAACTACATCCATGGACTCATGAATCCCATCAGTGCATCATTGGGAAAGCTGGTCTAATAGAGCCCAATATGGTAGTCATGGAATCTGAAATGTCATGTGACATTTGTTAAAAAGTTTTGTTATTAAAAACCAAAAAATACAATATTTTGAAATTTATTAGTCAAGGAAAGAATGTTTATAATTACATCCATGGGTAAAAGACTATCAAACATGAGACAATTTTCACCCAAGTTATGCCTCGACATCCTAAAAAGGTGGTGTGACTAAATCCACATATAATGTATAAATAGAAAGTGATAAATAATAAGAAAATAAATTTAATAACTCATAGTAGCATTAGAAAAAAATAAATACGAGTGATCATACCATCATCCATGTCGAGCATCATGAAACACATCTATAAAGCTCCTGAACAACAATAACAGGGGAGAGAGAAGGGATGCACTTCTATACACACATCTGAATAAGTGTGACACATCCCCTGAGATCAATGAGATCTAATCAGCATGCTGTGTATAATTATCTATAAGTGTCTTCTAAGCATGTAGATACCCATCTATATCTCTTGGCCTGATCAAAATCTTCTAGTATCACCAGATAAATCATGTGCACATAAATACTAGAGTGATCAGTTTATAGTGTCCCTCCAATGTGCCAGAAGATGTGTTCATGGTTGTAATACATGATAGTCTTCCTATCAATGTTAGTAGGTAATTGTGAAAATTAAATCTCAAGGATCCTCGTAGATATCGACCCACCATCTATAGCATCATCATCACTGATAATGTTTATACCTAAATATCACTATAAAAGATCATTCCCATCTCCATGGGAGTGTCCTATAATAAAATCCCCTTGGATAAGAAAACCAATAAGAAATTACAAATCTTCAAGGGTGACCCTAGGGAAAGTGGAATGTGTGTGTATCAGGTATCCATATCTCAGTGAGAGCAGAAAAGAGGTGGTGATCAAAAAATTCGAATCCAAATACAATAATTCCATATAATTCGACATGAAAAATGTATGTTATAATGGTAGATAAAGACAAAATGTTTTGATAATGGTGTTCTCTACACACCTTGATCCGTTGATCCTCACAGACCGCTAGAAAGTCACGTGAAACATGCCAATACTTCTCAATGAGTAGCATCATATCCTCCATCTCTATGTATAAAAATGAAATAAGTCTTCAATGTAAAATGTAAATATAATGTTATGGTGAGATGAATATTATGAATGGTATAATATAAGATATAACATGTTAATCCCATTGTTTTATGAAGTTTTTCTTACCAAAATAAAAGGGAATGTCTTCATGTTTCTCAAATCATATTTCTTAAGTGGTTTTAGAAATGGTTTTAAATTGGAAAGGGTGTTTTATTAAATTGGTCATGTTTTATTTATGAAATATCTTTTTCCTTCTATCCTCATTTGTGTACTTGATCCATGTTTGGGAATTGTTTTTGAAAAACATGTTTGTTTTATAAAATAAAACTAAAGGGATTTTAAATGTTTTGTTGAAGTTGGTTTATTTTCAAGTGGTTTAGTTTTGAAATTATTTTCAAACAAGGTTATCAGTTTAAATGGAAAAAATACTTAAATAGATTCATGGTGGTATCCTAAAAGGCTTCATGCCTCACCCTACATGGGCCTTTCTTGGGAATTTGTAGATTTCATTCATTAAATATTAGTTTTTAAAGGAAATTGTGTTTTTATATATTATTGTTAGAATAGATTCATGTTTTAAAGGGGTTTTAATTTAGAAATAGATCAATTCAAACATAGGTTATATCGGTTGGAACCACTCTATGGATTGATTATTTATTTGATGTCAAGCACATATACCAATAAGTTAGATCCCAAATGGAATGATTTGTAATTTATGTATGATTTCTCACATGATGGTATATTTCATGATTATTTACTCACATGCTTACATTATGGTTTATCCATGGATAGTTTGATTATTCTTTCATGTCATATCATATGCACTTTTCATATTACTTTTAATGTGAATATCGAAGGCTTATTGTTAATTGTTTGTAAAAGTATTCTTAAATATCAAGAAATTCTAAAAAATGAAGGATTTTATATTAACACCCTGTAATTGATAACATGAAATGTTCACATCAGAGAAAATATATCATTATGTCTAAGAGTGTAAACTAAATACAAAAAAGTTAGGGAATTATTTCCTTCTATGACCATCCTGATGAAATATGTTGCATCTGAAACATTTCCCTTGTTCTTAGGTCTAGTCCACCTCATTCTGAATCCTTCTGGACTTTGGTCCCCATCATAATTGTAACTTGTTGATGTCATGTATCAATATTAGATGGTATTCGAGCATTGGAAAATGTCAAAACTCCCCAATAGGCATCCATGGTGAAATATAGTATTTAGAAAATGTGTCCAATTAGTACACTAGATGAACATATGCTTCACATGATATATTTAGGTAGGCACATTCTTCTATGGAATGTGTACATAGAAACTATAATGCCTAGAAGTTTCCATATTGATATTTACTTTCTTCTAGTAATACCAAAAGGAATAAACCACTGCTATTTTTATGGGGTTTATACAAACTTGAACTTTAAATCAAGAGTATTCTTAGTAGAAACACACACTCGATAAGCAAAATATTCTTCAAAGTTCTTTTCAATCTCCCATTTAAAGTTTCTTCTATTCTTATACCCTGTTGAATCCCATCCGTATTTTGTAATTCTCTATCAATGGAGTTCTTGACACAACAATTAAATGTATTCTAAACTAGGCCAATTATAGGTAACTTTCAAATCCCCTTGAATGTACCATTTATGTACTCCATAATGTTTGTGGTCATGTGTCCATACATCTTCCTCCTATCATATGCCAATGTCCATTTTTATTTTCGAATAAAAATCATATAATCCTACACTCCCTAATTATCCAGGGGAATTTCTTCGAAACATTGTTCAAACCTTCATTGATCTAGATAATATGATACCCAAAAGTGGTCATATTTCACAAAAATTAATTTTATCATTACATTGAAATAGTAAAAAATAAGAAAGACATTGCATACCAAGCCTCTTAATTTCTTTATTCCTAGGTTCATTATGGAATATTTTTCTCACATTGCTTGCAATGTGTATGAAGAAGTATTGATTATATAAATTTGGGGGTCTTCATATATCAGGATTCACATTTATTTACTCATTTATTTTCTAATTTATTTCCCAAAGATGATCAAATATCAAACAGATACCCTAAATGAAGGTGAAGTGGTTGATGATACAAGACAATAACCAACTTAATTTTTCATAATTTTTCATATCTACAATGGGAAATTCAAGAGGAAGAGGTGAATGGTTTCCATCTTGGGTTTTTACAATAAACAATACACCCATGTATTTTTCATGAAAAAATGTTCCATAAATTTATAGGAACTATTTCAAGAAACAAAATGATAAAATACAGGGAAGGAATTCCCAAAAAAACCAATGAAATTTTACATGATATGGATCCATTTTGTTATCTTGAGACACATGTTTGTTGACATCATGCTGGAATAAAAATTTTCCATTGTGTCTTTTTATGTCTATAAATTATGGAAACACCTGATACGAGTCATCCTAATCACCATAGACCTTGAAAATTTCCTTCTATTTCTCCATCCATGTTTTAATATAGGAAATCATATAACCAAAAATTTGTTGTATCCACTCTTTCACAAAGGATATAAGAACATATTCTAAGGTCCTAATCATATAAATAATAATAGATGACAGAAATTCAGCATCCAGTGAAGTATGATCTTGTGTCAGGTTTGGAAGAGTGCAAGTATAAGGTGTCTCCATCTTAGAAATTATCCAACCTCAAAATGAAATGTCAAGTATCAACCTCAATCTGAATCTACAATCATCCAATTATTTATCACACTGTATGATGTATTATTTTTAGAGTGATTCCTAAATTAAATATCTATAACATATCTCAATTTGAAATATTTTTATTATGTTTTTCATTTCATCTTTACATAGAAAATCCCTTCAAACATATATTGTTTTTTAGAGCTCACTAAACCTATCCTCTAAAAATACAAGAATCTCAGTTGAAGGTGTGATAAATTATAGTAGAATTTAGGAAAATGTGCCTTTTCATTGGTCCAAGATGAAAAGAGTGGTGGATGATTTATTATGGTTTTAGGTTGTCGTAAAACAACTGCATTTCTAGAATCTTTCTCCCAAAATTCTGTAGCTTCCTCCTCATTAGCACTGTTGTATCCATCTGTTCCATCATTTAAAAATTCCCCATCAGAAAATGAATTTAGATATATACCCAGGAGACTAGTTGGGTTTTATTCTTCATCATCACAGGTTATAGCCTCATTTTGTTGTTGTGGACCTTATTTAACCAATATTGCATGTCTACACCTTCATACTATTGAAAATTGTTGTTGTACAGTAGAAACCACAACAAATAACTCCATCATAGAACCATATGACTATTGGGAAAATAAAGTTATCGCTTGGATCCAATGCTCATCAACATCCAATGGAAAATCTAGATGCCATAGTGTAGTTAGGAATTGAAAATGTCTATAGGTAATAGACTGGATCTCTTAATCTGTTCCTTGATTTAAACAACCATGAATTCTTGCCTAAAGTTATCCTAGGGTTACACAATCATATGTCATAACCATTTTTGATGGTTGTGTACTGTAAGAATCTCTTTACTCAGTTTGAATAACAACCACATAGTAGTAGACATAGGAAAACGTGATTCTATACGTGAAAACTGTTTTTTTGATCAAGATTCTAATAGTGTAAATAGTATTGAAAATGAGGAATAATCATGTAGTGTTGACCATAAAATCTTTATTATACTAAAATTTCAGAATGGATTCTTATATATTAAAATAAGTCACTAATGTTTCGTAGTATGATTTTTAATCACCCTAATGGTATGTTTAGTAGTTTATAAAGAAAACATTAATCATCTAAAGCATATCCTCGAAGAGTATAAAACCTGGTGTGCAACAAAACCAATTGTCATGTGCTAGTTCCCAATTGAGTCTAGATCAATATAGTGTTTTCAATTTTTACATCTAGGCACATCTATTCTAGAGCCACTTCGACTTGAAGTATAAAGATAGGGATTTAATTTCTTAGATAACCATATATTCTTTATTATACTAAAATTTTAGAACAACTTCTTATATCCTAAAAGATGATAGTAATGTTTCATAGTATATTTTCTAATTTTGTTAAAGATATTTTTCATAGATTATAAAGAAAATACGAGTCTTCTAAAGCATATCCCCTAGGAGTGTCAAACTAAGTGTGAAATAAGGCCCATTTTAATGCACTAGTTCCTGATCGAGTCTATCTAAATATTGTGTTTTCAAGTTTTACCCCTAGGTATATCTGTCTTAGAGCCAAATCCACTTGTAGTATACAAAAAGATATTTCATTTCTTATATCACCACAAAATCTTTATTATACCAAAATTTTAGAACATCTTCTTATATCCAAAACGATGAAGCTAATATTTTATATTATAATTTTTAATCTTCATAAATGTATATTCAATAGTTAAACATTCATTATTTATTAGTTCAAAATTAGTTAGTATAAATTTAATTAATAGATATCAAGTAGTTAATTTATAGATAATTATTAGTTAATTAATAGTCAGTCATTATGTAATTATTATTTAATCCCATGTTATTCATTAGTTAGTCATGATCTAATCATCAGTTAAGAATTAGTTAACCCTATATAAATTATTCCTTAATCATTAATTCATCATTAGTTAATCATTATTTAATCAACTAGTTACTTTATAGCTAATTATTAGTTAATTAATAGTTAATAATTAAGTAATTATTAGTTAATAATTATTTACTCATTAGTTAATAATATGTTATTCACAAATTAATTATTAGCTAATCATTAGTTAAACATTAGATAATACTATATTAATTTTTCCTTAATCATTGATTAATAACTATTTAATCATTACTAAATTAATAGATAAAAAATACATAATTTATATAAAATTATAAGTTAATTAATAGTTAATCATTAAGTTATCATTAGTTAGTAATGAATTAGTTAATCCTATATTAATTATGAATTAATCATTCATTAATCACTAGTTAACAATGACTTAATCAAAGAGTTACTTTATAGATAATTATTGATTAATATGTAATCATTAAGTAATTATTAGTTATTCATTCATTACTTATTAGTTAATCATATGTTTTCATTAGTTATTCATTAGATAATAATTAGTTAAGTATTAATTAATCCAATATTAATTATTCCTCAATCATTCATTAACCACTATTTAATCATTACTTAATTAATAGATACCATTGACTTACATTGAAG
This sequence comes from Viscum album, assembly GCA_963277665.1. Taxonomy (NCBI): domain Eukaryota; kingdom Viridiplantae; phylum Streptophyta; class Magnoliopsida; order Santalales; family Viscaceae; genus Viscum; species Viscum album. Next base: position 387,148,589 of record OY728125.1, read on the forward strand.
TTAATTATTAGTTAAATAATAGTTAATAATTAAGTAATTATTAGTTAGTTAAGAAATAGTTAATACATTATTAATTATGCCTTAATCATTCACGAATCACAATTTAATCATTAACTAATCAAAAAGTTACTTTATAGATAATTATTAGTTTATTAATAGATAATCATTAAGTAATTATTAGTTAATAATTCTTTTATCATTATTTAATCATACGATACTCAATAGTTATTCATTAACTAATCATTAGTTAAGAATTAATTAATCCTATATTAATTATTCCGTAATCATTCATTAATCACTATTTAATCATTACTTAATTAATAGATATAAAGTAATTACTTTATATCTAATGATTAATTAATTATTATTTAGTCATTAAGTAATTAAAAGTTAATCATATGTTATTCATTAGTTAGTCATTAGTTATTCATTAGTTAAGAATTAGTCAATCCTATATTAATTATTACTTAATCATTCATTAATCACTAGTAAATCATCACTTAGTCATATAATTACTTTATAACTAATTATTAGTTAATTAATAGATAATAATTAAGTAATTATTCATTATTCATTTTTCACTCCTTATTTAGTCATATTATAGTCATCAGTTATTCATTAAAAAATCATTAGTTAAGCCTTAGTTAATCCTATATTAATTGTTCCTTAATTATTCATCAATCACTAGTCAATCATTAAATAATTAGTAGATATCAAAGAATTACTTAATAGATAATTATTAGTTAATTAATAGTTAATCATTTAGTAATTATTATATAGTTAATCCTTAGTTAATCCTATATTAATTATGTCTTAACCATTCATTAATAACCATTTAATCATTACTTAATCAAATAGTTACTTTGTAGCTAATTATCTGTTAATTAATAGATAATTATTAATTATTTATTAGAAAATAATTCTTTACACATTAGTTTATCATATGGTATTCATTAGTTATTCACTAGATAATAATTATTTAAGCATTATATAATCCTATATAAATTATTACTTAAATATTTATTAATACCTATTTAATCATTACATAATTAATAGGTATTAAGTACTTACATTATTGCCAATTATCAGTTAATTAATAGTTAATAATTAAGTAATTATTATTTAATCATATGTTACCAATTAGTTATTTATTATATAAAAATTAGTTAATCATTAATTAATCCTCTATTAAATCTGCATTAATCATTCATTAATCACTATTTAATCATTACTTAATCAAATAATTACTTTTTTCTAATTATTAGTTAATTAAAGGATAATCGTTAAGTAATTATTAGTTATTCATTCTTTACTCATTAGTTAATCATATGTTATTTTATTATTTATTTATTAGATAATCATTAGTTATGAATTAGTTAACCCTATATTAATTATGCCTTAATCATTAATTAATCACTAGTTATACATTACTTAATTAATAAATATAAATGAATTTTTATAGCTAATTATTAGTTAATTAATAGTCAATTATTAAGTAATTATTAGTTATTTATGAATTAGTTAATAATATCTTAATTATTCCTTAATCATTCATTGATTACTAGTTAATAACAACTTAATCAAATAGTTAATTGACAACTAATTATTAGTTAATTAATAGATAATCATTATGTAATTATTAGTTAATCATTATTTAGTAATTTTTTAATTATATATTACTCCTTAGTTATTCAATAGTTAATAATTAGTTAAACATTTGTTAATCCTATATTAATAACGCCTTAATAATTTATTAACCACTATTTAATCATTACTTAATTAATAGATATCAATTTCTTACTTTATTTCTAATTATTAGTTAATTAATAGTTAATCATTAAACAATTATTAGTTAATCATATATTATTCATTAGTTAGTCATTATATAATAATTGGTTAAGTATTAGTTAATCCTATATTAATTGTGCCTTAATCATTTTTTATCACTAGTTAATCATTACATAATCAAATAGTTATTTATAGATAATTATTAGTTAATTAATAGTTAATAATTAAGTAATTATTAGTTAATAATTATTTATTAATAAGTTAATCATATTCTATTCATTAGTTAATTGTTATCTAATCAATATTTAAGTATTAGTTAATCCTATATTAATTACGCGTTAATCATTAATTAATCACTAGTTAATCGTTACTTAATTAATATATATCAAAGTCTTACTTTATAGATAATTACTAATTAATTAATATTTAATCATTAAGTAATTATTAATTAATTATTATTTACAGATTAGTTAGTAATATGTTATTCATTAGAGAAATATTATCTAATTATTTGTTAAGAATTCATTAATCCTATATTAATTCTCCCTTAATCATTTATTAATCACTCATTAATCATTAAATAATTAAAAAAATATCAAGTAGTTACTTTATAGTGAATTATTAGTTAATTAATAGTTGATCATTAATTAGTTATTTGTTAATATTTCTTTAATCATTAGTTAAAAATTTCTTATCAATTAATTATTTATTAGTTAATTATTTATTAAGAATTATTTAATCCTTAATGAATTATGGGTTACTCATTATGTCACCAATTTTTTTTCACCATCTAGTTAATTTTAATTCTTAATTATTCCACTAATATTTAAAAACTATATTTATCTAAACAATTAAGTAAATAATATATTAAACCTAACTAAAAAAATTAATTAAATAAATAAATTTAAAATAAATAATAAAAAATACCTTTGAATGAAGCTTTACAAAATTCGGAACTCCTTTTAGGCTATCAAAATCATCATGAAAAAAGGAGGGAAAAGTGTAGGGAGAGAGTGTTGAATTAGAGAAAGTGTGAAATAAGTGAAGAGAAGGGGTCGGTGGGTTCCCTTTTATTTGGGTTTGGGTAAAATGCGACATAGATGATGCTACCTTCCACATTAATAAACTAGAAAGGCAGGATCATGAATACTGCCTTTATGCTTTTCCATCTCATCGACCCGGGTGTATGGGAGGAAAATGCGGAATCAACCTTGTTACCTTTCAAGATAACCGAAAGGCTGTATCGCCGATGCCATCTTTCTGCATTAATCTTCAAGAATAACTTACCCAAGTATTATTTAAATAATTATTTTTCTAGAAAAATTAAATATAAAAAACTCTCGATATCACTACTAGAGGAGGGATAAAATTACTAAACACAACGCACAGAAGCTGCTACCACTAAACTAATCGAGCAATTAAGAAGTAGAAGGACCAGAACTATAGATTTTTCCCATTGAGGGAGATGCTAAAGCTACTAGAGGTCATTATCCATGAATTTAAATATGTTATTATCATAACAAAAATACAGAAATTATAAACTTAATGATAAAACCTATGAAACTAACATGGTAAGATATAATTTTTTATAATTAACATCAAATACTGAATTATTAACAATTCAATGATATAGTTAAAATATAAATGTATAAATGTATAAATGTATAAATGTGAGATAAGAAGTAAATTATCAATCATTAATAAGATAATTAATGACATATTAATTTAATTATCATTATTTAATTAAATGTGAGATATTTTTAATTAAAAAACATTAAAATAAATAAATTCCATTTTAAAAAACTCTATAACAATAAAAAAATTTATGCATGAATTGTCTAATTTTGAAAAATTTAATTATATATATATTTTTTTATGTTCAATCATCCATTAACTTTCTAATGTATTATGATTTTTATTTTCAGTATTGTGAATCTGTTATCATTTTTAAATATGTGTTTATGTACGATATTTTTAATTGTGAAAAAAATAAAAATTATACTTGTTTCAATATATATATATGTTTTGAATCTTTTTTTACTTGTTTAAATGATAGGAGTATTGGAAAAAGTAATTCATTGACACTAGTTTATTTCTACAGGATGTTCCCCCTTCCATAAAGATGTCATCAATGTTTCCCGACAATCCTTCACCTCTTGTATGTAAGAAACCTATCAACTCCATCTCAATGACACTTACAATGCCCTTAGGCTCCTTCTCTATAACATATGAGATTATCTCCATCTCCCTTAAAAAAACATCTGGCACATTTCATATTGATTAACCAAGTTATGCATGTGAAAATCCTATAGGGATGAAATAGGTGGTCACTACAATCCCCTCAAGAGGATATTAGAGGGTTATGACTACATGTAGAAAATTTAATGTGAAAAAACTTATCAGGCTTTTTTATACTAAGAAATTATTTTTACATAATATATAGAAGTAATACTACTATAAATAAAAAACATTAATAGTTCAAAAGTGTGTAATATAAATTTATTGAAGTCAGTTGTCTATTTTAATTGTTTTGGGATATGATTGGAAGATCTTGTGGGAATATTTGGCCAGATCCTAGGCCAGTTGGAATCTAAGCCAGTAACCCTTCTCATTACATTTTCTAATTCAAGAAATATTCCAATATCTTATAATAATGATGTATTTTATTCATAGATAATGGTAATTTTAATACATAATACCTCAATTGAATGTCATTATTTAACTAAATTCTAATATTTTGAATGAATGTATTATTACAGTTGTTATTAAACTTTATCATGGACAATTCTATCACATAAAAGTGGTTGATAATTTTTTTGTAATAAATAGAAAGATTTTAAATAGATATTTTGGTATGGGTTTAATGATACATCATTAACTACTTAGTAGATTTATGAAAAGGTGCCTTGAGGGGTACCTCAAGAGCAGTGGACAGTTTTTATTGATAGTCGTATCCATAAGATGAATATGATATTGAAGAATATATTATTATATTAATATTAGTTTACATATTTACATACATTTGAAAATCATATTACATTTAATAAATTATTATTAAATTTCCTGTTATTTATTTCAAGAAGTTTCAAGAAAAAATGTATCGAGACAAGTGAAACAAACCATCCCTCATACAATCGGTTTGAAGAGTTTTTTAGGAAATAGATCCAGTATGGTAATATTTTAATTAGTTAAAATATTTATATGATAATATTATGTGTTTTATATATTAAAGATTTGTTTATATATTTTTAATAAAAAAAGGTTCGGGCGAAAAGTTTCTCATATGAAAGTTTGGTATGATGTTTGTATGAAATTCGATGGGATTAATATAAATAAACCCACAAAATATGTTTAAGCATGAAATTATTTTTCAATATAATGGTTCAAAAAACATATTAACACCATAATAACTCATGAAACCAAGTATTGTTTATGTAATCTTATTAAAACTAATTTGAAATATTTTCTTCTTGGGATAAAATTATATTTTTATTTGATATTATGTATAATTTTTCTATAAAATTGTATGTCTAAAAAAGTGTACTTATGAACATATCATTATAAAAATATGTGCTTTATATATATATCAATTCATGTAATATGAGGGCATATTTTGAAATTTTATATCTCACATGTCACTAGTTTTGGGTGTTTTATTAGTTTTACAGGGATATTTATTTATTTGGATTACATGATTTATAGTTATGTGTATAAGGGGATTTAATGTTTTTTCAGTAATGGTTAAAAGGTTAAAATATATGGGTCTGGTTTACTGTGGAATTATTTATGATATATAGATATCAATTATATATTTTTTATTAATACTTATCACTTTAAATTCAACTAGTATTTGATTTATAGGAATAAAATAAAAGAACTAGGGGATTAAAATACCACACACTCTTTTCAATCTTCCAGGATTAACCAGCTGGCCCAGTCCTTGGGAAGGAGTATCCTGGTCATGTGAGTGGAAAGTGTTCTATCCTAGTAAAATCTAAGGCCTTTTGTAGGTCACTAGTGACTGAAATAGTAGCTAATTTACGTTCTAGTTATTCATTCCATCCCACTGCTCAGAGGGTATTTGTTGTGATAAAAAACACAATTCAAGAACAAGGGAATACAATAAAACAATAGGGGGATTATCTTAAAATACAACATGTGAACGTATTAAATTTGATAAAATAATTAATTGGATTATATAAAAATATTACTATATGTGTCCCATGTGATATTTCATCGATGACTAGTTTAAGTCAGCTGGTAAATGACACAAATTCATAATAATTTAAAATACAATGTTTCTTGGTATTTATGTTGAAATTTATATATAAATAATTTTTAATTTTCAATAAAATTATTATATAGGTTTCAATATATGGGAGTGGATATGGTGATTGAGATGAATATTGAAATGGGGATGGATATGATTTCAACCCATTGGGAAATAGTGGAGAGGTTTGATTTTGAACTCAATGGTGATGTTGTATAACTAAAATCTATTTGTAACTTATTATATTTTGTTAGATATATATATATTACCTAATTAGTTACATTTATTATTAATTATGTAGTCTAATCATGTATCTTGTTGTCTTGTATAAATGGATTAAGTGATCAATATAAAATAACTTTGAATGTAAATAATATGGTTACTATTGCTACTGGATCTATTTTGTGGTGTTATTTCTTGTTTTTTTGAGAAAAAAACTGCATTTATATCATTTTTTTGAAATTAAATATATAGAAATGTTTTAAACTTCCACTAAATAAGTTGAATTATACCACCTATTTTTGATTAAAAATTATTTACCAAAACCCTAAGATCCACCACTAAAAAATATTTCCTGACACTTGGGAAACACTAACATAGAATTCAGAAGACCACCATGAAATATTTACCAACTCCATATTTAGAGGTGGTTTAAACCACTAATAATTAATAAAATTTAATGCCAAAATCTGAATTTTGTATAGTATAAATTATAAAAAAATCACCTCATGTATACATTAACAACTGTGGCTCCCAACCATTCATGCTTGAAAATCACATTTATATTATCAAGACTAATCATGTTAGTAATGAAATCTCTATACATTTGTTCTTTATATTCAATTAATTCTATATTTCTATTTTGGAACACTCTGTCCATATGAACTTATAATGTTAATAAATATAAAAGTGAAATTAGTGGGGGGTAACGGGACCTTGGTAGGTCCTTATGATCTACCACTTGATGCTTTATATTATCTTTACTTGAACTTGTGTTTCCCCTTTTATTTCTCATTTTATAACAATATACCTCAGTTCAAAATTTTTTTTCATTAATTTTCATGAGTTTTTATATAAAATATTTTGGAAAGGACATACCTCATTATCATAATGTATATTTATTTGAGTAAATAAACATTCTATGAATGTTATAATTGGAACTTCTAACATGTGAACATCAATATCATCAAGGGGAACATGTATATAAACACTTGGTTTATGATCTTCATGAATCTCTACCATCACATAATCTTTTGTATTTTTTTATTATGTAAGGTATCACCTTGTATATTATACAAAATATCTCTCATAATAAAGTGATGAGTGGGTTTTGATAGATATAAATCACAATAAATTTCACAATGTGTAATTTTAGTACAATAAAGGTATCACTAGTTTTTGGATTCATATTTAGTAGAAACTATCATGAAAAAATTGATTACCTAAGGTGAGGAAAGACTTGAGGGGAATAGATTCACTCAAAACTAAGGGTGTGTGGATCTTTATGGTATGTTTTTTCCTATATTGACTCTTGTCATTTTCCTTTAAAATAAATTGGATTATCACATCATCATTCGAAAAAACAATTCCATTAGAGTAACAATCTATTCCTTTATCTTTTCAATTTTATCATATTTATCAACCTCCATCTTTTCTTTCACCAATTATTCTCATATTAACACCCTAAATCTTGCATATATAAAATGACCATATTATTTTGGATAATTAAAAGCCACTAAAATTAGTTGTTCATATACTATAATTGGTAGTGATTATTGTGTCTAAAACAAATTAAGAATATTGAGAAATAAGTATTCATTGTTATGTAATAATGATTTAATATAAACAATTTTCTATTATTTCATACTTACATATGATTCAAGTACTCTTTTTTATATTTTTATCTACTATTTTCCCTTTTTTTTACATGAGCCTTTTTATATAGCACATGATGTGGTATGGAAGTGTTTTGTGATTTTGATTCATCAATACACATATAAAAAATAACATAATCATGTTGTTGTTCCACATCACAAGAAATTTTCTATAGATTTAAAATACATACCATTTTTTTCAAGTGAAGTGCACCTCATCCTTGATTTATGGTAGGGGTATGGTGGTTTTGATGAACATTTTTTTCAATCCTTTTATGGTTTATAGTTTTTTAAAAAGTGATTAATGCATGTAATCTAAAATAGAATAATACCAATTATAATGTACCATAATTTTTTCATCCTCCAGATTGATAATGAAACAACCCAAGGTTGTTTAGTTTATGATGTATGTGTATATAGATGGTGGTTGGGGTTTTAATTTCCCATCAACATCCCAAAGATGATGTTTTGTAAGAAGTGTATGAAATGCTCCATGATCCTTTTTAGTGACCATTATTATGAATTTAGTCTGAAAATATTCTAATATAAATATACTCTATAAGGGATAATGAAGAAAGAATCAATGTTTCATCAGTTATTTTTTTGGTAAAATTGATAAAGTATATCATGATGTTACTCTAATGTCTTCCCAAGTTATTACCTTCAATATAAAAAAAACATTGTGCCACATATATATATCAATAAATAGATGAATTTGAGCATTGAAACCAATGTAAATAATGAAAATGGACTTGTCTAGGTCAATAAGATGACCTTTTTTTATTCCATTCAACCATAATTTTTTTTACATTTACTTCCTACCTTAATAAATTTTATTAACACTATTATGCTAAATTGTTCTTGTATTTTTTCATCCTTATCACTTTTCCCACTTACTCATCTTTAGGCTGTTGCTCACCTCTAGATTTTTTTTTTCATCTTCTAGTATTCTCTCAATTTTAGCATTTCCACTATATTGTTCTTTGAGATTAGTATCATTAGTAGTTGAAGAATCCATTATATACACAACTAGTTAAATATTTAATTTAAATTATTTAAATGCAGTAGTGAACATATAATTTATGAGAAAATACATTGTATATATATGAATAATTATACACATATCACATGTTCATTGATCTCTTTTTTTAAAATAATGTTTGAAGGGATTTGGAACCTCTATCAAGTATCCAAATATTCTCCTTATGATCATATCTAATATACAAGACACTATTTATATTAGTACTAAATTGAAATTACTATAACATCTCAATGAAATGGTTTTACTCAATGTAATTTTCATTTTACCAATATTTTGTATTAGTAGAAAACAAAAAAATTGACTAATTTTTGTTTTATGGATCTATGGAAGGAGATACTTATAATAAATACGATTTCATTATGTACAGTTCATCCCTGTACCATTCCTCACTAAAATACACTTTAAAATATATCAACTAATCGATTTTACTAGAACTCGTTTTACCAACGAATTTTCATCAAAAAATCAATACTTATAATATTGTAAAATCAAACTCTCATTGTTTTTTTAATGATTACAAATTATGAAATATTCTTATAAATTGGATTTCTCTCCTTAGTACTAGATACATATTTTATTTCTACTATAGAAGTAACTTCACTATTTTGGATTGTACTATGTTCATCGTATTGTTTCGTAGAGAACATATAGCTATTAATTACATAACTATATGAAGATAATTCATATACAATTAGTCCTATTTCCATCCATAAAATCCATTCTAAAATTGAATTTGGATTTATAAATAACTCTTTAAAAACATAGTCTCAAAAATATCATATAAAATATTGATTATGTGTATTTGATATCCATATGTCAGACCTCGATGGATTTAAATACCTAAGAATTACTTTTTGAGTTTCAAAATATGGTGTAACCTCTTTACTATTATCCAAAACATAAATGTGAGTATGGTATTTATTTTTAATGGTAATTTTTACAACATCTCTTTCGAAAATTCCTTCAACTATAAGGCACCCGTTATGATGAATTTTGGGAGACTAATTCTATCAATATTTGATTAGAATTTGGTATATAATTAAATGAAATCCTCAATAATATATCACTTTTCAATAAAACTTTCTATCCAAATTTGGGTTTTGATGTATCCTTTAAAAGTTTTAAACCATTAAATGGGGTACATCCATCTATAATATACATGACCAAAAAATTAGATCTATTTTACTAAATGAACCATCAAGTAAAAAATTATTTCAAATAATTATGGTGGGAATAACCTCTTCAATTCACATAAATATGATAATAGTTTACTTTTCCATAACCGACAACTTTTTTGAGTCTATAAATTTACTATATATACCTTTGAAAAAGAAGAAAATATTGGTTAATTTTTTATATAAATTTTTAGTTAGAATGAAATGTAAATCCACAATCATTAAATCTGGAAACAAAACAAGATAGTCACGTGATTTTAATACCTTTATTTTGAAATCAGTTATCAGTATGATATTCTTAATATTTGACGAATACCCCTATAGTACCTTTTCACTGTTAAGGAAGTTAAAAAATAGAAATCTCTATTACCTTTAAAGATATAAGACACTAGAGAAATAAGATTCCATATTTCACCCTTCACTAATTCCAAATCTTCTATTATTCCCACATTAATAATGTCTAACCTTGTCTTAATTCCATATTTTTTTAGGTTCATTTTTTAACATGCTAATGACACCCTTATATGTATTTTTGTCTATATTCATGACATCAAGAAAAATATTTACATAAAAATAATTCCAATATGGTAATTAAAAAAAATAATCTGTTTCTCCAACCTATTTTCATAACGTTTTTTGAAAAGGGTTCACTGAAAATAGTGACAATATCCTTTAATTTCTTAGATTTTTCATTACATGTTATTTGAAAAGGAGTTGTGCCTTATATTATATTACCACCAAATGATGTTTAATAAGATAAATATTTATGTCATCAAGGTAAAAATTTACAGTATCCTCTAACCATTATCTTCAAGGAATGTTTTAACCTAACTGAGTCTACCTTATCCATAAAATAGACATCCTAATATCCCATTAATGCTATATCCAAACATATTTTCATAAGAATAAAAGTCATTTATCATCCCGAACAACATAGATCTCAACATGAACACTTATTTTATATGATCATCATAAATTTTGACATCTGAATCCCACATAAATTTCATATCTTTTTTTAATGAACCCAAATAAAAATCAATATCAGTAATAGTTTGTTTTGGACATGATATAACTAGAGACAACATAATGTACTTTTGATTCCCGCATAACCACGATAGAAAGTTTAATTTAATTACATAACCATCCATGTTTTATGAGTTCTAGTTTGTACACCAAAATGATTCATTCCATACTTAGACAATGTTATATATAGGTTTCTTGGATTATTTACAAATTCATGATTCTTGTGATCAAATTTCTTCCATTTAGGACATAAAAACCCCTCCTTCTAATGGTACCCCTCCTAGGTCAACAATTAAATAAGAGAGATAATCACCCCAAATTCCCATATTCATTAGGCCCTGTGTTTGTAGCTATCATCGAGAGTATAAAAATATCTCATATAGAAGACATTACCCCCTATTAATTAACAAGGATTAAGAGATAGAATGAAAACCACAATAAAAATCCAACTAAAAATAAATAAAAACAAAAACCATCCCATGATGCATATATATAAAAAATGTAATAAAAGTCTCTGAATAAATACCAAAAGAAATACTATGGAAGTAAATCAACAAAATCTCCAATGACCAGGACAGTAATGTCTGGCTTGGTCGTCGAAGTCCTCCTGGAAACCTAAAAACACTTTTTATATACGTGGGGTGAGCATAACAAAAATACCTAGTAGGTATCGTACCCAAATTCTCTCATTCAAAAGTGAAAATAGTTTTCTAATTCACACGTGGGAAAATAAAATAACCCACATGCACCTAAACAGGTCAACTAACCAATCCCACCTTCACTGTGACATTCTCACTAACATATCCAATATAGTAACATAAAAAGAAGTATATCGATAAAGGGTACCCCCAAATTATTTCTAACTAATTTTTTGATCTGACTCCCCAATTTCATATGACATGGTGTTCTCATAAATTCTATAATATTCTTTCCTCAAGACACTTGGGAAACCACATCACCTCTTGCCTATAAACACCTAGCAAACCACATCGCATCACACCCGTAGACACCGAGGAAACCACATCGCATCACACCCGTAGAAACCGAGGAAACCACATCAAACCATTAACAATTATGTAGATCTAGAATAATTGGTTTTCATGAATATGAAGGACATAAAACTCATTTACTCCTCCTACCATGCATGACCCTCACCAAGAACCACCTTATCCTCTTATCAATCACCACCTCTAGTGCACTTTTGATTCCTGGCCGTCAAAGCCGCTTCGTATCAATCTCACCTTGAAGAGATAACAGATAAGAGAGGGTAACCAAGCCATCCATACTCACCATTATAGTTGATTTGAAAAAATACCATAACCAAAACCCTTTGGGAATTAGTGTAAACATATAACTTGGGGGGGTGTATAGAAATAACATAAATGAACATGATATATAAATAACACACAAGCCCAACCTTGGTGTTCATGGTAAAGGTACTAACATATCTCACCACATCCCCAAAAGTCATCACAAATTCCTCCACTATATTTTCCACCTCTAAATACACTACACCACACAAACAAGTTACACATAATCCATATCCCATCTCTCCTTTCAAAACAACCAATTTATAAATTTTTCTAGTTTTAAACCATTTTTATTTACCAATCCCATTCATTTCATATTTAAAACCCATACCATTTATTACCCAACTCATACATTATTTTATTTAACACACACATTAATTTTCGCACACATTCATTTCCATGTCAATATTTTAAGTTAATTCCATATCTAATAGGAAACTACACAACAAGAAACATAAAAACTAAACCATGTATTTCTAAGGATCACCACTTCATAACCACCCCACATCACAAGCACTACATACCTCAACCACCAAACATCAGAACCACAACACAACACAACAACCACAAATTAAAACCACCAAACATATCATACAGTGTTAACAAAAGGCATTTCTTCATAACTACATCATTATTTTTGAATGTGTCATCAAAAAAATATGAGATTCATTGGGAAAGGAAATTATTATCTAGATATATATTATTATCCTTTTTCATGTTTGTTTAGTTTAATCAAACAAACATAGTGAGGTTAATAAATTGTCAATAACTATAAAAACACAAAAACTTTAACATAAGTCATATTTTCAAAATAAATAAGTAAGATTAACTATATATGAAAAATAGTAAGAAAAAGTGAAACTCATGAGTTTTCTCTCCTCCCCTTGAACTTCAATTAATATGGTTCATTATATTTATTAAGATGATATATAATATCTACCCAAAGGAAGAAAAAGAATTATACTCCCAAAATTACATCTAAATAGAGAGATATGAAGCATACCCTATCTCTATTTATGTTTCAAAGAGAACTACCAGTCATAATAAAATAAAAACAATAGATCAATCCCCACTAATCTCAAAAGGAAAATCAACAAGATCTTGATCCAAAAGTATTTATATAATGATAAAAGGGGTTAAGATTTTTAAAATAAATATTTGTAGAGGGATAAAGAGGTATAATAGTTACCTAGATATTGAAGGGTGAAGAAAGGTATAGAAATATAGGAGGCCAATCCCTTATTTATTAACTATGCCTGTTGGACTCCACCATGTCTTGGTGTAATTCCAAAATACCAATGGTGTGTTTGGTCAAAGGTAGATCTGAATCTCATGTAGCATTTCCACCCTTTCTTGATAATTTTAAAAATGTGATTTGAACACCACCATGACCTAGACCATAGCATAGTCTAAGATATGGCGGTTCCTACATTGTTTTCCATGACTAGCCACCATGTCTTCCCACCAATACCTGGTCATTTCACTCTCACAATGCCTATGAACATGGAATGGTGATGTCCTCTTCCATATTTTTAATAAGAGGTCCCTTGAGATACTATTCCCAATCCCATTCCATTTACTGTGTATATTAGAGCTATCTATTTTATGCAGGGTGAGATCCCAACCAATACACAATTCACCATACCCACCCCAAGGGTATGATAAACCCTATAACATCCCCAGACCGTCCTAGCCTCCGATACACCCACAAAATCTTCCTAAACACCATAGAGACTCAATAAAACATAATATAAAGGTCAATAAGATCTGTACAATTACATTATATAATTATCAAACAATTATCATCCCCAAGAATCAAAACTAATCCTAAAACCCAAAAAAGATAGGGAGGGGGAAAACAACTATCCTCTGGGATACCTATCAGGGATCTTATTAGAACCAAATATTACCACTACCTCATACCAGCCTCAATCTACCTGTTTTATATACAAGAATCAAAAATACTATTTTAATCTCTAGACATACCAATCATACAATCATTATATACATCACAAAATACTACCCAAATCACACAAATAAATTAAAAATACTCCCTATATCAAGATATTTTTTTCTTTGGGTGGAATTCACTTGCCTCCACAATTTAAAAACTTGTCTCAAGAACAAAAAATCTTGATTAGGGAGGGGTGTTCCCTTATTTATATACTAGAATACATAACAAAGACCATCAATAATAAAAATTAAAAATCGCATAAATCATAAATATTCAAGCATTATATCATCAAAGAAAAACTAAACTAAACAAAACTCAAAACAACTCGGGGTACTGGGCATGCATATGTGTTTTGTGCTCCTAGGTACTCTTCTCCAATCCACTATGAATCCAAAGCACATGAGCCAAAGTAATGGTTCACACACCCAACACCTTTTATTGAAGATCTCAGATCTCTACTAGTTTCTCCATGAACATCACATCATCCTCGATATCTAAATCTCCCAAGTAAATAACACGGGAGTCATCGTAAAGATATCAATGGAGCTGGAACTTTTGGAATATGTCGTGGGAATTTTCCAACCACTATGGGACACCAACCTACATGCCTCTATGCTAACACAGTACAACATCTCAAAGGATCTGACGAATGAGGGATAAATCTTACTTCCCTTACGAAACCTCTACTACCCATGACAAGTGAAAAAATCTAGGAACACATGGTCTTCAACCTCAAACTCTAAGGGCATCTCATGATAAACTTGATGAACTTGAACAACATAAACTACTTGAACCTTGCCTATCATAATTTATACCACATTAAGACTAAGAATAAAGGCCTCTCCAACCTCGGTCTTGTATAATGGGGATAATAATAACCTCTCATAAAACACTTAAAATGAATACATTAAAATGGATATGTGGCAGCTATTGTTATGATATAACTCATGAAAATATAGATTCATTTCCTAGGATATACCAAAATCTAGGATTTATGCTTATAATATATATATTATATTGTACGGATGGTCGGTTTTGTCTGTCCATTTATTTGAGGGTGGAAAATAGTGTTGAGGCATAACTGTGTACCAAAATCATGTTTCAATACTCTATAGAATCAGAAGATAAAATGAGGATCCTGATTCGATAAAATGGAATTCAAAACTCCATTAATATGCATAACCTCATCCATATACCACATTTTCAAAAAATCCATGATGATTGAATCCTTGATTGGTAAGAAGTGAACTAACTTTGTTTGTTGATAGATGAATATATAGATATCATCATATCCACCCTAAGACCTATGTAATACTATAATAAAGTACATTAAGATGTCATTACACTTCTACTATATAACATCTAATGGCTATAATAAACCTCCAGGGAAGCGATGTCATTCCATTACTTACTGAAAAACCAGACACCAATCCATGAACTCTTCCCCTTACAATTTATTTTAGGGCCACCAAAACTACACCCTCAAACCAGGTAAATATTAGATAATTCTGGGTGTTCCAATAAATATTATTTTTGTACCTCATTTAAGACTCCCTCATGAATCTCCATTAGGATTAAAAACCTCCCCTAAAACAATATCCGTTTATGACCATCCTCTAACCAAACCTCTAAGGAATCACCATGGCCATCATGTTCATGAATCAACTCTACCTATAAGTATCTCTACTAAGAATCCTTCACATATAGTATTATATAAGACTTCACTATCATCTTAATCAAGAAACCTCCACTATCAACCACCCCTGCATCAAGGTCAGTTGATGCTAACTCCTCCATCACCCTCTAAGCATCCTAAAAATCTTGAACAACATCCCATATTGAATTTATAATCTGTGTATTCACCATGAAATTAACCTTCTTGGAGGAGTAGAATATCACAAAGTCATAGTCTGGAAGAAATATCATCCACACCTATTGTCGTAGATTTAGGTCAAGATGGGAAAAAATATACCGAAAACTCTTGTGATCGGTAAAGGTCACAAAGTGTTCTTTGATTAGGAAATGTTACAAAAAATTTAGTGAAAACATAACCATAACTAGATAAATATCATAGGCGAATAGTTATACTTATGGGGATATAATTTCCTAGACCTATAAGATATTTATTCCTTCTAATACATCAAGATTCATCCCAATCCCAAATGAGAAGTGTTATAGAAAACCTCAAACATCACCTGTTCTGATGGAAAGAAATGAACCAGATCACTAATAAAACTATCCTTTTGGTAGTAAAATGATTATTTTAATTGATAAATCTAGATGAAAGCCCATACCTTTCTTTTAAGAGTTATCAATGGGGATTTAATCTGTGAGAAATCAAATATGAACCTTCATTAATATTCGGAAAGACCAAGGAAACTAAAAACATTTTCCATATTATTGAGTGATTCCCAAAAATATGCTTCAATATTCTAAGGATCCATGGAAAAAAACTAATAGGATACCACATGCATAAGGAAATACACCTCCCACATCCAAAACATGCACTTTGAAAAATTTACATGGAGCCAATAGTGTCAAAGAACCGACAAGACAAATATGAGATAATCTATATGTCCCTCCTCAAACGTCGAGTAGATCAATATGTCATCAATTAACATGTATATATAATTTTATAATAACTCATGAAACATATAGTTCATGACCCCCGAGAACATATCCAGTCCCTTCATGACACCAAATGACAAGACCACGAACTCAAAGTAATAATACCTAAACCAAAAAACATACTTCATGATGAATTCCTTTTTTACCCTCATTTGATGTCATTCATATCATAGATCGATCTTAGAAAACCAACTAGAACCTTTTGACTAATAGAAAATATCATCAATAGTTAAAATAGGGTAAATAATTTTTATCATCACCTAATTCCACCTTTGGTATTCTACACACAACCACATACTACCATTCGTCTTCTTAGTAAATAATACTAGAGTACCCCATGAGGACACACTAGGATATATTAAACCTTTTTTAAATTAGATCATCTATCTGAATCCTCAACTAATGTAACTCAGAGGGAACCATCCAATAAGGATACATTGAAATTAGAGAAGCACTAAACTGTAAATCTATCCTAAACTCATCATCACATCAAAGGGGCTACTGTCTCAACCTCATCATGGAATATATCCATATATTACTCAACAAATATGGAAGACTCCACCATCCTTATGACCATAAAAGTTACTAAAAACTCTTCCATTATATAAATAAGTGGATCTACATTCTAACTACCCATTCTCAAACCTTTTTTTCCAATGAAAACAATATTTTGACCATTTTTTCCCTCGGATTTTGGGGATGACCTCCTTTGATGGAAGGTTCAAACATTCAGATCGGTTTCTAATGGGTTTGTTCGTAGAACCGGAAACATCCAATGATTCCATATCCATTCGGACATACTTTCCAAAGGTAGGTTCTCATTAGTTTATGGACTGATGAGGCTTAGGAATTTGCATTGGTCGAGAGGATGGGAGGTCGGACTCATCACACGTTTTTTAGGGGAATTATTGTCTACTCCGGGACTCTCTTTATAGATTTAAGTTATGTTCGTGACTCCTTATTACATTACCAAATATAAAAAGATTTTTCCTTTAGATCTGACAATCAATGATCGATATGTAAAAAATTTAGAGAATATTTTATATGTATTCGAGGTTATTCATTGATAAAGAATCATCTGTATTTGTTAGAGATTCTTATTAAATGGTATCCTTTGATACATAAAAGTCTTTTGGTTCTTATGATGACCATACTGGTTTTAAAGCTACTCAGTGGGGCACTTGAAGTATATTTTCATTCAGAAGGACATGAATTATTTCAGAGTTGGGATCGAACCCGCAGATGGGCTAACTACGTATCCTTTGTTTATAAAAGGAATCAGAACCCATGTAGTTAGAGTAAGGGAGTATGATGTTTATGATTGATGGCTCAAATAAGGATGTCATAATTACTTTTACACACTAAGCTCACGTGAGTCATGCTCGGTGTAAGAAACAAGAGGTATTGGTAAAAAAATTAGACAATTGTGCCATGACAGATGCTATCATAAGAAATAATGTGGGGATTATGTATGTATGACTTCCCAGATAAATGAAGGTTAGGATTTACTTTAGGGAAGAAATCCAGGAACAGGTTCCATAAAGGTATATGTGATTCATAGAGATTTTGAATACTCTAACTTGGGGCTTACTCATGAAAAGGAGGCCCAAATTAGGATAGGACTTATGATTGGGTTTTACTCCTGAAAATGAATCCCAGATCAAAGGTAAATTAGGACTAGTTAAGAGAAATTAAGACTGGGGCTTAATCCTAAAAAGGAGGCCCAGGTTAAGAGATTTGAAAAATTAAGGTACTTGGGGCTTACTCCTAAAGAGGATGCCCAAAATTGAGACCAGGGCTTACTCCTGAAAATGAGTCCCAAGTTAAGAGAATTATGGTTGGGGCATACTCCTAAGGGGGATGCCCAGATTTGAGAATTATGACTAGGGCTTTTTCCTGAACAGGAGGCCCAGATTAAGGGGTTCTCTCATCTTAAAGGATGAGTTTGAATGAATGAAATCTCAATTTTTTAGTGACATAAAGATGTGTAAATCACTAGGTTTTGAGAGATATTCCACAGAGTTCTTTCAGATAAGGAATCAAAATCAAGAAATCATGCCATAAATGGATTTGAAGAGTGTCTTGAAGATTGAATCTTGAATAGGATATGTGGAATGTCTTAAGAGGGGTGAAATGGGCAAGAAGGGCAACCAAAAAGGCAGGGGCGCACAAGTCCTAGCAGGCGCGTAGGTACTGCGTGGGTGCACAAGTCCTGGACGCGCATGTATACCTATACGACACATGGGTACTTGCAAGATGGTTAACTAGCAGGGTAATACTTGAGCGACTCTTGGTTAAAGCCTTTAGAATCCTCTTGTGGTTCTTCCAGAAGAGGGAAGCGCAAGTTCTATTTGAAGGAGTAAGGCGGTGCGCAAGTGTGGCCTTTTCCCTTAAGGGATATCCACTCAGGCGTCTAAGTGTTGATGAGTTTCAACACTTAGGCCTTCCTCACCATCTTTATATCTTCCGTTCTAGGTAAGAAATTACCTTAAAAGTGTTTCGGAAGCTTTGAGAAGGGACTAGGGCACCAGGAGCTCAAATCTGAGTTTCTGGAAAAACATACTCCTCAAATGGGGGCCCCACGGGGTCTATTTATAAGCAAGAGAAGACCCCAGGCGGTTATCACTTAGGTCGCGCAAGTCACTTGTGTGACATTATGCGTCATGCAAATGGACTTGCGCGACTATGAGGGAACATGCGCGACCTATTGGAATGTTCTCCTTGTTCATCCCTTTGTTGATTTTTGATATTTTCTTCAAAGGATGAATCAATTTGGATTAAGGTATTTCCCTTTTCCAATATTTAGATTTTGTGACAAAAGGAGCGTCAACAAAAGTCCCCCCCTCAGAGTTGGATCCGGAGAGAATAGAAGATTTGACTCTGAGGAAAAGACGAAAACCAAAGGGAAGGTGGCGCGCAAGTGCGCGTTGCGCAGGGCCTGGCACACAGGGGTACGACGCACATGGTTCTGGCTGCGTCTATAAATAGAGGGCCTCACTTCCGTACAAAGCATCCGGATTTCCAGATTTCAAACCTTCGAGCTCTCACCGCTCAGGTCCCCTTCGCCATGCATGTTGCTCTGTTTTCCGCTATTTCTTTGATGTCGTGATACTGTCAAGGTATCTGGACCTGCGCAGTGATACTTTCACGCCAAATACTTGCGCGATACATCCATACTTGCTTGCCAAGTTTAGACTTGCGCGACTTAATGCCTTATCCATTTTTCTGAATTCCTTCACAAATTTTATGAAAAATAAACCCATTTAAGAGTTAGTTATTCATCATTTGTGTAGATTCAATGGCTCCCAAGGGAATTGAAACGGCTGATGAACTGGCTAGCAAGTGGATTGATGACATGATGAACATCATTGGCCATGATTACTATGATATCTGTGACATCACTCTCTCAGATTTGGCTAAGTACTTAAAGAAATATCATCTTAATTTCCCACAGAGCATCTGCCTAACTCTATATGGTCATTGTCATCTGCAAGGAGTCAATTTTCCAGATGCAAAGAACTATACACCTTAAATGCAACTGCACTGCTACTCCTCTATTTCGATTATGCTGTGCATTAAGAGAAAAAACAATGGTGTGAACTTTCAAAATTTTCCTCCATGTCATTTCCTTGCAGATATGAAAATGGAAAACCCATGGGCTGAAATGTTTTCCACTACCGATTGGTGGAGAGAAGACAAACATGGAATTAGAGCAATATCTGAAAAGAGTACTCTCTCCAAATGGCTCTTTACTTCCAATGCTTCATTCTCAAATCCATGTATCCATCTTCCAAGTCTCTTGGACAGAAACATAGTCACTGTTTGATCGGAATTTTTTTTTCTCAAACCGCACTCAAGAACATCCTTTTACAATTGTTCCAAGAAGAGATGGTATCACTGCATCTCTTATTGTATCCAGTTGAATGAATGAATTCTAGGTGTTTTCTGATGAAGCTCGGGATGCCGTAAATCAGATGAAGAGTTATGTTGAAAGCCTCTTGTAATTCTTGAAAAGGAGAAGAGACTCCAGTCTGTGTATGTCCTTCTATCTCCTATGTATCAATGAAAAACACTTTCATCTTCAATCATATGTACCTGCATTCTCTTTTGCTACATGCTTTAGATTTTACCTAATCTAATGGGCCTAGTAAGCATAATTTTATTTTTACTAGTATTAATGTAAATAACCCTACAAAGTTCAAACCTTTTAATTTCTCAATATTACTTAAATCATACAAAATGTATGTTTAGTGAGCTTGGAACTTGACTTTTATTCATAGTTCCTTTGTATTTTGTGGGAAGTTTAAAGTCATGCACATCGGACATAAAAAGGCTAATGTTTAAGGTCAAAATAGCTTTGACCGAATGAATTAGAATTGACTCAATTCGTTGAAAATTCATCTGAAAACAGATTACCATACTCAAGTATGATGGAAAATATGAAAACTATGACTTAAGAATATTTGAATCTGAGGAGTTATATGAAAAAGAGCTAAAAGTCATTAGAAGAAGTAGTTCCCAAGAATGAAGTTACCATTATTTAACAAACCCGTTAGGGGGTTGAATTATGAAGGGCCACCTAAGGGCATTGGCTGCATAGTCAAATAAATAGTATCTTTTGGCTTACAAGTCTATTATGTAGACTGTTTATTCAAGGCCGCCTATGGTAACATGCTGCGTAGTCAGGAAAAAAACTCTCAAAAATTTACTTTCCTAGTGCTAAAATCCAGTGAAAGTTTATAGAGATTCAAATCTTCCAAAGTATAGAGTTTGCTGTATGGAAAGAGGTACTTGAATATGGAGAAGATATTTCCAAACAAGATTATCGAAGAACTAGATGAATATCACTTCTACGAAGGTCTGACCCAAACGTAGGGAAAGAGAATATAAACCATAGACTTGAATAATTTCAGATCATGAAAAAGGATATGGGACAAATATGTTAAGGATTGCTGTTTTTGTGGATCCTTACATATTGTCATTTAAGACAAATAAGTACAATAGAGGTATTATTCCCAAGAATGAAGTTAACACTATCCGACAAACCCGTTAGGGTGTTGAATTATGCAGGGCCACCTAAGGGAATTGAATGCATAATCAAATAATAGTATTTTTTGGCTAACAAGTTTGTTATGTAGACTGTTTATGCAAGGATTCCTATGGGCACGTACTGCATAGTCAGGCAAAAGAACTCTCAGAAGTTTGACATTTTTGTGACTAGAAGTCATGAAAAGGGTTATGAAGATCTGAAAATATTTAAGTCTAGGATTATGAGACATAAAGATGGGTATTGTACAATGTATACAGAGATACAAAGATCAATGCTAACCATAATCATGTTGTGGCTGGGCCCTGAATTGAAATGTTGGACTTCACTACGTATCCCATAAGGATGAGAATCAAGCCATATGTAGTTCTTAAACTACAGTTTAACATCGTGTGGGACAAAAGGATTAGAGATCTTAGTTTAGGGTCATAGAGCTTGGACCATTAAAATAAATACACAGTGTGTGCTTTCATAGGGACTTTTAAGCCAAGGGACTGAAAGTGGAATTTGGGGTTAGGCCCAAAGACTTGGGGCTAGATTCGAGGGACACTCGAATGTTCCTACATATCCCATAAGGATGGTAATCAAGCCCACGTAGTTCGAGAAATACCCTTTGTAGAAATTTGGTTCGTACATGTGAAGGGTGAAAGGGGACTTTAGTACAATGATGGTTTAACCCAAGATAAAAGGTTTGGGTGTTGCCATGTATGAATGTAGTCTTTGAAATGAAACATGATTGAAAAATCAATATAAATAATGGTTCCCTCCCAGGTGAGGGTATCAAAGAATATTGTAGTTTATTGTCTTACTGGACAGAAGTGTTGTATAGTTCAACATCGTATAGAAAGGACAAAAGTGAACCAATGTAAAGATATTGATTCTATGGGCGGTTTCACGAATTAACATTGTATGAGATGGAGATGAACTGACGTGAAGAGATTGGTTTTGGGCTTGAACCATGGGAGGTTGCCTACATACCCAGCCTAGAAGGAAAGGATCAAAGTCCGTGTAGTTCAATTAAATAATGAATTAATGATCAAGTTGTTCTTGGGGACAAAGACAAAAAAAATGATGTTGTTGGGACTTACACATGCTTAGTGGCCCAAAGAGAGTGTTATGGTTGAGGTTTGCTCTATGCTCACGTGAGTCATACTCCGTGTGAGAAACAAGAGGTAACAACAACCTTAACGATGCATAGTTTAATGTCATGTAGGACATATAAAGAGACTATGCAGTTTAAAGTCTTCCAGTTAGGACTATTGGTACTGCACAGTTTAGTGTCATGTAATAGGGACAAAGTACAATTTAATGTCATGTAGAATGTATCACAGACTTTCTTTACAGTTCAGCGTCATGTAGTTAGGACGATGGGGACAATATAGTTTAACGTCATGTTGGACGAAAGGGGGAATGTGCAGTTTAATATCATGCAGTGAGGAAAAATGAGTACACCATTTAACGTCATGTTGGATGCATTGGGGATTTTTTCCACAATTTAGCATCATGTTGGACGAAAGTGCGAATAGTTTAAGGTCATATGCATGGACCGTGGATGGTGCAGTTTAATGTCATGCTGGACAAAAGTGTAGTTTAAGGCCATACAGGACCTTTGATTATTATGTAGTTTAATGTCTTTCTGGATGTATGGGACTTCTATACAGTTTAGCGTCATGTAGTTAGGACATCACAGTTTAACGTCTTGCTGAACGTAAGGGACTCGCTAATAGTTTAGGGTCATATGCATGGAGCGTTGATGATGCAGTTTAAGGTCATATGGGACCTAGTTGCAGTTTAAGGTCATACTAGACCATTTAGGGAACTTTTTCACCGTTTAACAAAGTGTGGGACGAAATTAATACAAATAGTTTAAGGTCATATGTATGGATCATTGCTGTATAGTTTAACGTCATATAGCAAGGACGAAAGAGGGACTTTGCAGTTTAATGTCATGATGTGAGGACAAATTAGGGAATTGTTTTTCATAGTTTAACATCGTGTGGGTTGAAATTAATACAAATAGTTTAAGGTCATATGTATGGACCATTGCTATATATTTTAACATCATATAGCAAGGACGAAAGAGGTACTTTGCAGTTTAATGTCATGTAGTGAGGAAAAATTAGGGAATTTTTTTCCCATAGTTTAACATCGTGTGGGATGAAATTAATACAAATAGTTTAAGTTCATATGTATAGACCATTGCTGTATAGTTTAACGTCATATAGCAAGGAAGAAAGAGGGACTTTGCAGTTTAATGTCATGCAGTGAGGACAAATTAGGGAATTTTTTTCATAGTTTAACGTTGTGTGGGAAAATATTAATACAAATAGTTTACGGTCATATGTATAGACCGTTTCTATATTGTTTAATGTCATATAGCAAGGACGAAATAGGTTTTTTGTTTATACAAAATACTTCTTAAAAAAATCTGGCATTGGTTGGAGTAGTGATGAGTTCTCCATCCATCGAGATTAATGAATAAGCTCCATTGGAGTAGACACTATGTATTGAATAAGGTCCTTCCCATTTTGGCTCAAGCATGGGAGGTTTCTTTCCTGGTATCATTGGAGTTCTGTGAACTAATACCAATTCCCCCTGAGTGAATGAACGAAGACGAACTTTTTTGTTAAAATCTCGTGCTATTCGATTCTGATAGACTTCTAAGTGGTGCAAAGTGCACAATCTTTTCTCATCTAAGCATTCCAATTCATTCAATCGCTTTTGAGATTGTTCATATGTAGATGATTGATCACAAATGGCAACTCTGAGCGAGGGTAGTTGAACTTCAATGGGAAAGGCAGCTTCCGTTCCATATACCAATGAATATGGAGTCGACCGATTTGCAGTGCAGGTGGTAGTCCTATAAGCCCATAAAGCATGAAAGAGTTTATCAGGCCATGACCTCTTATCTTTATCCACCATATTTTGTAGTATTGTTGAAAGAGTCTTGTTAAAGGCTTCTATCTGGCCGTTGGCCGCTGCATGATATAGAGATGAATGGTTGGATTTGATGTTGTATTTTTGATACAACTTCTTCACCTCAGATGAACAGAAGTTAGTGCCATTGTCCGTCAATATGGTATGATGGACACCAAATATGGTAATTATGTTAGACTTGATGAAGCTAACAACGCATTTAGAACTAACTTCCTTGAGAGGTATTTCCTATGCCCATTTGGAAAAGAAGTCAGTAGCAGTAAGAATGTACTTAAACTGCTTGGCCGTAGCCGAAGGGTAAGGTCCCACCATATCCATTCCCCATTTGGCAAATGGCCATGAGTATTTAGCTGTATGAAGCAACTCTAAAGGTTGATGAATGAAGTTGTCATGTACTTGGCATGAATGACACTTCTTTGTGAAATCGACACAATCTCGTATCATTGAAGTCCAAAAGTATCCAAGCCTTCGAATCTGATCAGACAGTCTATGTCCAGACTGTTGGGCACCACAGACTCCTGCATGCACGTCTTTCATGAAAACCATTGTCTATTCACCATCAATGCATCTGAAGAGAAGTCCATCAAAACCGCGTTTGTAGAGAATTTTCTCTAGGTGATCTGGGCTATCATAAAGAGTAAAATTGACCACACATCGCCGCATTTGTTCTTTCTCAGCTCTATTAGGTGGAAGTGTTCCATTTTGAAGGTATTCCATGATAGGTGACATCCATCCTGTAGTATGACCATACGGTTCAGGAATGGGACAAATTTCATTAA
The DNA here is from genome assembly GCA_963277665.1 of Viscum album. Taxonomy (NCBI): domain Eukaryota; kingdom Viridiplantae; phylum Streptophyta; class Magnoliopsida; order Santalales; family Viscaceae; genus Viscum; species Viscum album. The sequence continues at coordinate 387,174,416 of OY728125.1, forward strand.
TTTCCACTGTTCTGATTCAAACATAGGGTGAAATTTCACGACGGTGGGCAATACTGATGGTTTTCTTGTCCCGATTTGGATCTGCCAGAGCTGTGGCTATATTAGCTAGTGCATCAGCTTGAGCATTTTGTGATCTTAGGACATAAGAAAATGTCGGCTTCAAAGGGAATTACACCATTAACTCTCTAACGTAATCATATAAAGGGATTAGTTTTTCTTTTCTGATGGCATAATCGCCATTCACTTGTTTGATTAGTAGGTCTGAATCACCTTTCACTTTTAAGTGATTCACTTGTGCTTAAAATGCTAATTCCAAGCCTATGATGAGAGCTTGGTATTCTGTTTCATTATTGGTCCACAATAAGAAGGAATAATGTAACACTACCTTTTCTAGAGAAATGAGCACAATTCCTAAGCCAACTTTTCTGAATTTAGGATTTTACATTTTCTTCCCTGTTGGACTTCTGGAAGAACCATCAAAATACATTTCCCATGCCTGAGGACATTCTTGAATAGAGAAGACTTCCTCATCAGGGAGTTCAATATCTGAAGATGTGTCTTCCACTGAAGGGTGTTCAGCCAGGAAATCAGCCAGAGCTTGGACCTTTATCACCTTTTGACACATACTGAATGTCGAATTGCTGAAAAATAACTACCCACCTTGCCAGACGTCTTGTAAGCATTGGACGACTAAGGATAAATTTGAGCGGGTTATTGCGAGATACCAATTGGACCTCGTGATGTTACAGGTAGTGTCTCAACTTCTAAACTGCAAAGATTAATGCCAGGCAGCACTTCTCAATACTTGAATACCGGGTTTCTGCTTCAAGCATGGTTCGACTGAGATAGTAGAGGCTGTTTTCATTCCCAACATCATTATTTTGAGCAAGAAAGGCACCCAATGATCACTCTAGAGCTGTCACGTAGAGGATAAGTGGTCTTCCTTCGATAGGTGGAATGAGTACTAGTGGACTCAGGAGGTATTTCTTGAGAATATTGAATTCTTCTTGACATTCTTCAGTCCACAGGTAAGTGACTCCCTTCTTCATCAATTTGGTGAAGGGTAAACTTTTGCCTGCTAAATTGGCGATGAAACGCTGAATATACGCTAAGTGTCCTTGAAGTCCTCTTAATTCTTTCAAATTTTTAGGAGGTGACATACCAAGGATTGACTTGGTCTTCTCAGGATCAACTTCAATACCACGATGGCATACAACAAAGTCGAGAAATTTTCCTGAGGTTACCCTAAAAGCACATTTTAAGGGGTTCATCTTCAAATTATGTTGTCGAAGCTTGCCGAATATGACTTCCAAATCAGACAAGTGATTAGAACGTTGTTTGTATTTAACTACAAAATCATCTACATATCATTCAACAAACTTCCCTAAGAAGGGTTTGAAGATTCGATGCATGGCACGCTGATAAGTTTCACCTGCATTCTTTAAGCCAAAGGGCCTTACCCGGTAGCAAAACACACCCTGAGGGGCTCTGAAGGCTATAGATTCCTCGTCTTCTGGGGCCATTTGGATTTGATTATATCTGTAATATCCATACATGAAGGAAAGTGCTTTATATCCAGCTGTTTCATTAATTAAAAGTTCTGTAATCGGAACTGGGAAATCATCCTTAAGAAAATGCCGATTAAGATCTCTGAAATCGATGCAAACTCTAATTTTTTCGTTCTTATTCTTTATAGGGACAATATTAGCCAACCATTAGGGATATTGAACTTCTATGATGAAGTTATCTTTGATAATATTATCCACTTCAGCTTCAATTTTGGAAGCATAAGTTGGGTGTGTTCTTCTCGCGACTTGCTTAAATCCTCGATGTTCTTATGGTAAACCCAAATGATGAGTAGCAACATCAGGATCAAGCCTGGGAATTTATATATAGTTCTGGGAAAATATATATCTATTTTTCTTTAGAAAAGAAATATAAATCTCTTGCTCTTCAAGTGTCATGGCCGCACTGATTAAAGTGGGGCATGAATATTCTTTTGTACCCAGATTTATTTCTCTGAGTTCATCCAAAGTGGTAGAGATACCCTCTTCAAATGCTGGAGGAGCATCTCTGAGATTTTCCTCTTCTTCTTCATCATGTATTATTTCATCCGTTTCTACTTGCATAGTAGATGATAAAGTAGAATTTTCATGATCTGAAGAGATTTCAAAATTTGCATATCTTGAAGAAGAAGCTTCCATTTCCAACCCGATTGATGATGAAGGGTCTTATTTGGGTAATAAAGAGGAGATGATGGATTGAGAATCAACATCATTGTTCACCTTAGATGTTGCTATAACTTCTTCTGGCATAATTGGCGAAGCATAGACTTGTTGGATTTCAGCAGATGAAATGAAGACGTCACCATTTGTGCTTTCATCACTGCTTGGTAGATTACCAATTTCTCCCATGTTGTCTGGCTCGATTGCCGTAATTGACATTATGGATCTTTCCATAAGAGTATTTTGATTTGGGTCTATCTTTTCAATTTGATTGATAGGCAACAAATAATCTGTACTCACATGTGTAAATGGATTTACTAGAATTTTCTCCAAACCATATGGAGCATTAAATTTGGAAATCTCCTTTGTTGTGGATTTCTCCCTTCCCTTCATGTGATAGAATTCCGCCTCAATGCATTGAGACTCACATGTCTTGAACGGGGCGTTATCACCATACAATGTCCCAACTTGACCATCGAAACAATATTTGAGACATTGATGGTATGATGAAGGGATAACTGCATGTTGATGTAGCCAGTGTCTTCCAAGCAAGATGTTGAAGGCTGAGTCTTGATCAACAACCATGAAATCTGAATTGGATACAAGATCTCCAAACTGAGTTCTGAGTGTAACTTCTCCTAGTGGTTCTTGTTCATTTTTATCATATCCTTGTAACATCATGGTAGAAGGAGATAAATTAGATTTTGTGAGGCCCAATCGATGAAGTGTACAAATGGGCATGAGGTTGACTCCTGAACCATTGTAAATGAAAGTTCTTCGGACGTCTATGCCATTGACCTTTCCAGACAAGTACAATGGTCTAATATGTTCATGCTCAACATCATCTTCATCTTCATCAATAAAAGATATTATTTCATGACATTCTGCAGGATTATTCTCTATGTGATAGACTTCAGCTACATCAATTTCAATTTCAAACTCCTAAGGACTTGACAAAGCCTCGATGAGTGCTTCCCGAAGACCTTTTGAAAGATTCAGAGCATCCAGAATTGATAACGTGGCTGGTACTTGGGCCAAGTGTTTCAATATATCATACTTTTGATCCAGAGGTCTGCATTTCCCAATAGGAATATGTGGTTTAGCAGGTACCTTGGAAGCAGATGCTTTGTAAGTTGATGCATCTTGTATCGGGATAGGAGTTGGCAATATTCCTGGTTTTGGAAGATTAGTCCGATTATATCCATTTACTTGCTGAGAGGAAGAAGATGGAACCTTCAACCGGTCTTCCAAAATAACTATGCCAGGACTGAATTTTCTATTGGTATAAGAACTTTCTTGTTCTTGCTGAGCTCGCTGAAGGGCTCTACCATGAGTTTTTGTTGCGTACACAGTTCTAGAAGGGGTATAATTGGAATAGTGGCTTCTGAAAGATCCATGTCTTCCCCTGTATCCTGAGACCCTGGAACTTTATCTGATTCCCCTGTTTGATACAGGGAATTCAAGCTCATTGAAATCGAAACTTCTACTGGCATATGGATCTGTTAATTGAATCATATTAACAGAACCAAATATTAACTCTTCGTCTGATGAATACTCTGCCTGATTAGCCTGTTTAGGCTGTGCCGTTTGGTGGGGCGGTGCCCGTGGCTTTAAAGTAGATGGAATGAAGTCCGCCAAAGTCAAAGACAACTTAGGCTTTGACACATACTCATCTTCTTTTGATTCTTTTTCTTTCATTGAATCATGTCGTTTCTTTGAGGACTTTCCCTCTAACAAAGAGGGTTTTGCCGCAACATTGATGGAAGAAGGCACAATTGGTTTATTTAATTTTGTTCGAAAAATAACATGAGTTCGATTGATTGTCTTTATGACCATACAATCATCATACTTCTGTGCATTTTTTCTTTTGACTTATTGCCATTCACCTTTCTCCTCTGGAACTGTAGCAGTATCACATGCTACCTGAGTTGAAGAACCTTTCAGTTTGACTTGTCCTGAGTCGACCATCTTTTGTAGAAGGTCTTTGAAGACAAAACACTCCTGGATGGGATGCCCCAAAATTTGATGAAAATGGAAATAATTGGGATGGTCTTCATCTCCTTTCTTGTTTGGCCTCTTGGGCATTGACAATTGAACCAAATTGTTTTCCAGAGCCGAAATGAAATAACCAGGAACTTGTTCATTTCGGAAAGAGTATGTTTTTCTCTTCAGATCCTCAAATTGTTTTTGTCTTTGATCTCTTTGATTGTCTGGATGAAATGGCCTTTGTTGTTGGCTCTCATAATGTGGATCCCTTCGAGAAGATGAAGGTTTTGAGGTAGAAACATGTACAGGTGCTTGTTTAAGCATAGCTGTAGCAATTTCTGCTTTACCCATTGTCCTTCCTGGAGCTGATGGAATTACACGAGATTTAGCCTTAGACTGTATAATGGAATCTTCAATATGCTGAGCGATTGAAGTAAGGTCTCGAAACCCTCCTGTGTATTTCACAGGGATTAACGGCGTGCGTAATTTATCACGCAGATTTTCCACACAGTTTGGAAACAATTATTCTTGAGGGAGTGCTAAACTCAAGGAATATGTTAATCCCTTCCATCGAGAAATGAAATCATAGAACCTTTCATTCTCCCTTTGCTTACAGTTTGTAAGATCGAAAACTATTGTCTTTGGAAAAGTTGAGCTGAACTGAAGGAGAAATTTTTGGAGAAGATCCTCCCATCCGGTAATTGACCGGGATTGCAAGCTTGTATACCAGACAAAAGCTGGTCCTTGCAAGGTTCACATGAAGCATCTGAGTTTCACTGCTTCTTGCTGCTCCGTAGTTCCCATCATAGGATCTCAACAAGACACATAATGCGTCAAAAGCTGTTCAGGATCTCCTGATCCATTGAAAATAAGGAATACAGGGTTCCCAAAACTGGATAGAGGAGAGATTGAATCTACCCATTCAGGGTAAACTTTTATTTCTGGTTGAACTTGCGCACGTTTTCCTTCCATAGTTTCTAACCGAGCTGTTAATGACTCAATAGTAGTTATTAACTTTTGAGAAACATCCGGTTGAACTTGGACTTGGGTAGGTGCAATGACGGGAGCTTGGACAGATGTGGCGATTGGTGCTGCAACTGATGGTATCAATTCTAACTGTTGTTTCACTTGACCCGTAGGATTAGACTTGTGAGGGTGTACTAATAGAGGAGAATATTCTTGATCCATCTCAGTAGCTGCAACAAATTCCTTTGGCTGACTGAATCCAGCATGCTTAAGAAGAAGACTACTCTAAAGTAGTTCTGCATTCAACCTTCTTAATTCCTTCATTTCTTCCTCCTGTTGTGCAAACCTTTGCTCTAGTGAGAGTAATTGACCATCTCCAGAGGAATGATATGTAACTTGGTTCTTTCCCTTTCCTTTGTTGGATCCTTTTCGGAGAGGGGGAAGTGGGTTACTTGAAGGATTACCTAGAATCTGAGTAATCCTTTGACTTCGTGTACACACACCTTCTTCATTTGTGTCGGTGCATACATCTTCTTGAGCAGGAACCTCTTCATCTGAGTCCCCTGAGTTTGCCTCATCTGGTGGATCAGCAACAAAGACATTGATGACATTGATTGATGCATAACTCATCGCATCCCTTCTATCAACATTTCTGTGATATTGTCTTCTTCCATGTCTTGGATGAGACATTGCCTTTTGTTGGTTCGATCCCTCAAGAACATATTGACGAACTGTAATTTGGAGGGAATCTCCTGATAATTTGGCTCTTCGTTCCTCTTGAGGCTTCTTCCCCAATCAAGAAAAAACCCGACTTTATCTGAGGAGGGGATCGATGATTTGAAAAAGTCCTCAGTCCAGTGGACTGTGGTTGTTCCTTCTCAACTCCTCGAATATTATTTGTTGATTCCGAGGGTTGGTTTAAAAGAGTCTCCAGTCTTGAGAGCTGGGGTGGCTCTTGACATGCTATGTCTGAGACTTTCTTAAAATCTCTCTTGATCATGCAAACCTTAGTCCGGAAATTATCTTGATGCATTAACCTATATCCACTTTTATCACCCGGTTCAAAAGATCGTTGGATGATTTCTGACACTTCTGTCACTTGGTGACGTGCTTGCTCCAAATTAGAGGAATGTTCAATATTCTAGTTTCCTTGATGCAAGAGTAATTCAACACCTTGTTCTATGTATTCTTGATTTTGAGAGGAACTAGTTGAAGCCTGTTCATGGGAAAGGTTTCAATTAGAAACAAAACCCATTGATTGTGGCCGGCCATGGGCAATAACATTGCATAATACCATTTTTGGCAGGCTTTGCTGACTGGAGAGCACCGTGAAATGCAGTGCTCCATGAACACCCCATCCTCTGACACGAATAACAGATGGGGAATTGGAAATTAACTGACGCAATATTCTTAATGCGCCAAAGCATGAACGTTGAAGGGATATCTACTGCTTTTCAGCCTTTGGATATCGAGAGACTGATAGAGACGCCAAATCAATCTGATGTTGTAACCCTTCTATTATCTTAAGATGATTTTCATATTCATCATAAGAAAATACTTTATTTTTCATCTGACAAAGAGTTTTCCATATGTTGAGACAAATATCATGAATTTCATCTTCCTTCAACATTTCTGGAATGTCATACTGAGAGTCAGCCAGAGGCCAAAACATGACTGGCACTTCACCTTTTGCCAGTTGTTTTCTCATGTTCAGCTTTTCCTCTTTATCATTTGATGAAGATTCTTCTACCTGATTTGACCAGAGTTGGTGTTTTTTTGTTTCTTCATTGGATTAAATAGGATTGGAAGAGAAATTAATGATCAAACTAGAAGATACACAACTTAGGGGTGGTTCGGAGAATGACCTACACCCTGGGATATCTTTTGATTGAGAAAATATTTTACTCACTAGCGATGAAGCTTCAGACATGACAGGTTTTTCATTTTCAAGTGCCTCAAGATAAGAGGGATTTCTCAGCACTACATTGTCCACTAGAGCATTTTCTGGGCAATGTGCATCACTACTGCGGAGAGGACATTCGTAGAGAAATTCATAATCATGGGGAGACCACCATAATGGGTTACAACAAAAGATGAAATGTCTTGATCCTTGGTCTTCTGACCACAAAGAGGGTTCCTGTGGCTCTCATCTGAAGATGAAACTTCAAGATCGACCAAATTTTCATGAAGAAAGCCTTCATAAGGAAGTGTCTGTTGAAGACCTTCGGAATTAATGTTCCCACTATTGGGAAATGAGGGAGTAGAATCTTGAATTTCAACAGATAATTTTCTAAGGGCTTCAAGAACTCCAGCATCGAGAAAGTCCTTGTTACATATTGGATCTTGATCTCCTGACTGTGCTGGGCGGGTCTTTTTCATAGACGCCTTCTTACTCGCCTTGGAAACCACATGTTGACGAAGGTGGCTGTTCTGAGCAGAATTATATGCCTGATTAGGAAAGATGGCTAGGTTAGGCTGAATATCTCCACTCAAATCAGGTGTATGTGCCTGACTTGGTTGTCCGTATGATATGGGGAAGTATACCCCACAACCCTCTTGGACTGGAACAGATGTGTGTGTCTGTTCCTGAGTGAATTGTTGATGTGTCAATCTAATGGTACGGATAGATTATGTGTCTTTCCCTGAGATGCCGCTGAAGTTGTTATAATATCTTGGCAGGCATCCAGAATATGAGAAGGGATTTTGTTCTGCTATTTCACCATTGATAGAATATGCTTGGTGACTTCAGCTGCCAGAACAGGAATATATGTCCATTCTTGGCATGGAGTAGGTGTATGTGCCTGCTCTTGTCCTCCTTTTCCTGTCAGTGAATCCTAATAGTAATCAACTGTGGGGGAAGAGAGTTGAGTCTGCCTCCTATTTGTTGTCGGGGCTTTCCGACTAACTTCTCTGAATGCTACCAAGTGAGACTGTTGGTAGGCTTGATTAGTACTAGCAGGTGTATGTGCCTGCTGATTACACTTCACCGAATGTAGTTGATGAGATCCATCATATGTAGTCAGAGAGCCTGCTGACTAGATGATGATGTATAAACAGGTGTATGTTCCTACCTATAGTACTCCGCCGGAATTGCCTGGTAGGATTGGCGTGATGCTGCCAGACGAGTCTGCTGGATAATGGAATTAAAATGGGCATGTGTGTGTGCCTTCTTGTTGCTTTCCACCAAGTTAGTTTGGTGGACTTCTCCGGAGATGGCAGAGATGAGAACCTGCTTACTGTTAACCGGACTTCGCCTCTGGCGATTCGTCTTACCTGGTTGGGTTCAAGGAACCTGAGCCGAACGCTTGGAGTCAGTCCCCTCATCATGTTGAGGTCGCACTGCCACACGAGTCTGGCGGCGATTGTTGGTGGGAGCCCTCAGGAAGGACTCCTGTCTGTTTGAATTAAGGCCCTGAGGGACCTTCTCATTCACCTCCCCAGAATAAGGGAGCGAATGGTGATTGCGTTCTGGGGATAATGACCCGAAACGGTTGGAGACGGTAGTCAGCACCACCTGCTTATTGATCACTGGTCATCATTTTCCGGACGACCGATGTGAGTTTTTTACTTGGAGGGATTGTTGGGAAGCCTCTAGAGTTGGGATGGTACCGTGTTGATAGTACTCATTAACCAGCGCGTTTGATACCCAGTGTTGAAGATGCTAAGTAGGTGATATCATCCTTAGAGAGGACGACGATCCAGCAAGAGTAGCAGCAGTGGCATTTGCAGCAACAGTATTCACAGGTGTGAACTTGAGAGCAGCCATTCTAGAGATGCAGAAGATCTTGGAAAAGAGTGCCTGTTTGATATAACAGACGTAATCAAGTTAAATTCTGCCACTACATCTTTTGGATGAGCACATATGTCAATGATTGTTTTTGTTGGCCCTCTTGTTGAGTTTTAAATAGGGTCCTAACAAACAGGTAAAACATCATTTTAACTTAGTTAAGGATTCACATCGGGTTCACAATTTTTGTTTCCCTCGGATTTCGGGGATGACATCTTTTGATGGGAGGTTCAAACATTCCGATCGGTTTCTAACGGGTTTGTTCATAGAACCAGAAACATCCAATTATTCCATATCTATTCAGACCTACTTTCCAAAGGTAGGTGCTCATTAGTTTATGGAATGATGAGGCTTAAGAATTTTCATTGGTCGAGAGGATGGGAGGTCGGACTCATCACACCTTTTTGAGGGGAATTATTGTCTACTCTGGGACTCTCTTTATATATTTAAGTTATGTTCATGAATCCTTATTACATTACCAAATATAAAAAGAGTTTTCCTTTAGATCTGACAATCAATGATTGATATGTAGGAAATTTATTGAATCTTTTATATTTATTCGAGGTTCTTCACTGATAAAGAATCATCTGTATTTGTTAGAGATACTTAGTCAATGGTATCCTTTGATACGTAAAAGTCTCTTGGTCTTTATGATGACCATACTGGTTTTAAAGCCACTCAGTGGGGGCACTTGAAGTTTATTTTCATTCAGAAGGACATTAATTATTTCAGAGTTGGGATCGAACCCGTAGATGGGATATCTACATATCTTTTGTTTATAAAAGGAATCGGAACCCACGTAGTTCGAGTAAGGGAGTATGATGTTTATGATTGATGGATCAAAGAAGGATGTCATAATTACTTTTACACTCTAAGCTCACGCGAGTCATGCTCGGTGTGAGAAACAAGTGGTATTGGTAAAAAAATTAGACAATTGTGCCATGACAGATGCAATCATAAGAAATAATGTGGGGCTTATGTATGTATGATTGCCCAGATAAATAAAGGTTAGTATTTAATTTAGGGAATAAATCCAAGAACAGTGTCCATAAAGGTATATGTGCTTCATGGAGATTTTGAATACTCTAACTTGGGGTTACTCCTAAAAAGGAGGCCCAAATTAGGATAGGACTTATGATTGGGTTTTACTCCTAAAAAGGAATCCTAGATCAAAGGTAAATTAGGACTGGTTAAGAGAAATTAAGACTGGGGCTTACTCCTAAAAAGGAGGCACATGTTAAGAGATTTGAAAAATTAAGGTACTTGGGGCTTACTCCTGAAAAGGATGCCCATATTTGAGACTGGGGCTTACTCCTGAAAAAGAGGCCAAGGTTAAGATAATTATGGTTGGGGCTTACTCCTAAGGAGGATGACCAGATTTGAGAATTATGACTGGGGATTATTCATGAAAAGGAGGCCCAGATTAAGGGGTTCTCTCATCTTAAAGGATGAGGTTGAATGAATGAAATCTCAAATTTTTAGTGACATAAAGATGTGTAAATCACTAGGTTTTGAGAGATATTCCACAGAGTTTCTTTCAGATAAGGAATCCAAATCAAGAAATCATGCCATAAATGGCTTTGAAGAGAGTCTTGAAGATTGAATCTTTAATAGGAGAGGTGGAATGTCTTAAGAGGTGTGGAATGGGCAAGAAGGGCACCCAAAAAGGCAGGGGCGTGCAAGTCCAGGCAGGTGCACAGGTACTGCGTGGGCGCGCAAGTCCTGGTCGCATAGGTACACCTACACGACACATGGGTACTTGCGCGGCGGTTAACCAGCAGGGTAATACTTGAGCGACTCATGGTTAAAGACTTTATAATCCTCTTGAGATTCTTCCAGAAGAGGGGCGCGCAAGTTCTATTTGAAGGAGTAAGGCGGCACACAAGTGTGGCCTTTTCCCTTAAGGGCTGGCCACTCAGGAGCGCAAGTGTTGATGAGTTTCAACACTTATGCCTTCCTCCCCCTCTTTAGATCTTCTGTTCTAGGTATGAAATTACCTTAAAATTGTTTTGGAAGCTTTGAGAAGAGACTAGGGCACCGAGAGCTCAAATATGAGTTTCTGGAAAAAAATCCTCCTCAAATGGGGGGCCCACAGGATCTATTTATAGGTAGGAGAAGACCCCGGGCTGTTATCACTTTGGTCGCGCAAGTCACTTGCGCAACATTATGCGTCTTGCAAGTGGACTTGCGTGACTATGAGGGAACTTGCGTGACCTATTGGAAAAGTTCTCCTTGTTCATACCTTTTTAAATTTTTGATATTTTCTTCAAAGGATGAATCAATTTGGACTAAGTTATTTCCCTTTTCCAATCTTTAGATTCTGTGACGAAAGGAGCATCAACAACCATCTATATCTAAGAATGAATCCGTCCTCTATAGGAAGTTAATGATTTCATGTAAAAAAGACCACAAAAAATGTAGACGATGACATCATACTACTCTATTTATAGAAATAATAGATCTACACAATATTGATACCACCATATGATTACCATACACCCCATACCACATTAAACACATATTCCTTTCCTCCAACTAGTATAGTCAACACCAGGGTAACAAGAAGCCTATATTATTATAGTACTAATGCACATAATAAGGTGGGTGTAATAAAGGAGTGTGTGGTTCTTGAATCAAAAAATTTGAAAGAAGGGTATATGATAATATAATCATACAAATGATAATATATAGACCCTTTGTTGCCAACATCTCTATGGAATGCAACTATCCATTCCCAACTCCATATCCTAACTACGAATGGAAACCTACATGAATTAACTCTGGACTAGGTCTTAGAGGATTAGGGCCATCATAGGGTTAAGCTCTACTAACTCCATCTCCCCTGAGTGGATAAACAAAGGATGCAAGCCTCTGTTGTTGCGGCCGCTAGGACTGATCACCCAAACCAAACCTTACTCTCTGGGCATTCATGTACTAAGTTATACTGTGACCATAACCCATGTAGGTATATCATGTGAATGGAAATACCCTAGAATATTCTTAGTAACCACTGTCACTGAAAAAACATGAATAAAATATATGTGAAGGAATATCTATTAGTCGGAACCTCGAAGAAATTTTCATCTAAGACCCGTCATTAACAACTTTGTTTCCTAAGGAACCCTACTGGATCCCCTCTCATGACATCTCTCCTCATGAGTTTATATGCTTGATCACCTGTGTTTTCTTTTTTCACTTCCAAATATATTAGCAACATGAATAGAGTAACCGCATAATGTATAGATAGAAAAAGTAACTCCTCAAGATGTCACACATGGGACTCCTCATATGGAAAAGTATTAGGGATAAAATAAAAGATATCCTTGAATTTGATACCAAGATCCCACACATAAATACTCCCATACTGAAGAGAAAGTAACTTATATATCTTCATTGCCTTCAGGGTTGATGACAATAACTCTTCTAAAAAATCCTTATAGGAATCCACCCAAGAAACATTCATCTACTACTGGTCACCAAGATACATAAAAAACCACTGATCCGAAAGCCCCTCATTTGACTAAATTAATATATATATAAAACTAATACATAGTATGAATCAAATTGAAAGTGATATTGAGCTCCTCTAACCAGTGGTCTATCTCTAGATCAGATAGAAACCCTCATATTCGGCAAGCTCTGATTCTAAAAGGCATACAAGGCCCTCTACCATGCCTCATACACATCTATTGGGTCAATCCTCAGATGATCAACCAGATTAGCCTATTGAACTATTACTAAAAGAGCTTCATATGGATGGTGACCAAGATCTATTCCTAAAAAACTAGGAGATACCCTATGTCTGGTAGTATGAAATTTTATCAAGGTTCATTTAATCAATTTATTTTAATTTCCCAAATATCACCAGATTAAAACATAAAAACAGTCAATCATGAGGCAAGTACCTAACCTAAGTATTTCCCCTACAAGTAGCATCCCCTCAATTGGTCATTTAGTAGACCTAGGGACCTTGAACGAGATCACAAGACCCCCATAAAATTTCATGACTTATCTGGTATCCCAAGTATACATTACACACCAATATTAACCACACCATTTACCTAGAATCCCATGCAATCCTTAGAGTTCCTAACTATAAAATCTTTATTATCTCTCAAACTCACCCTTTAATACCACATTTTCATGAACCCTCCGTCCAAAAACACCCCTCCAGGACTGACACTAAAGGAAGAGAGATAATGACCCTTGAATCCCACCTTCAGTAGGCCCTGGGCTAGTAACTAGTATAAAGGGTATAAAAATATCACAGATAAAAGGCATGACCCCCACTTAATTAACAAGTATTTAAATATTGAATGAAAACCACAAACCAAATCCAAATAAAAATTAAATTAAAGCAAAAACCTCCCCATAATTCATGTATAAAGTATACAAATACAATTAGAATCTCCAAATAATTAAAAAACATAAATCTTAAGGAAATGACTTAATATTAGCTCCAGTGCCTGGGAAAGTAATGTATAGCTAATTCCCTAAAATCCTCATAGAAAACTAAAAAAGGTTTTTATATATGTGGGGTGAGAATAACATGTATAATCTATAGGATCGTACCCATGATCTACTGTGTAAAACTGAAAAGAGCATGATAATTCCCTAGTGAAAAAGCAACAGAACCAACATGCACATAACTAGGTCTACTAGCCAAACCCATCCTCACCATGGAACAATCACAAAATAATGTATTCAATATAGTAATGTAATAAAAATTATACTGACAAAGGTGTCCCCATACCACTTTCCCATAGATTTTACCATCTCAAGACCCACATACGTACATTCAAGCACTCCCATCCCTTCTATAATAGTAATTATCTAAGACACCAAGGAAGCCACATAATTTATTTCCCCCATACACCTAGGAAACCACATCACACCATAAACAATACCATATAACTAGAAAATTATGGTATCAATAACATGAAGTACATAAACCTTGTGCCCACCTCCTAGAATGAATGAATACCACCAAGAACCACTGTATCCTATTTTAAATCACCACCTCTAGTGAACTTTTGGCTATTGGCCATCATAGCCTGTTTATATAAATCTCTCATGGAAGAGAGTGTAGTGAATATAGGGTAAAAAACCATCTATCCTCACTATAATTGATGTCTGGGAAAAACATTGGGAACCCAAAACCTTTGAGTGTTAGTGCAAACACGTGACTTGGGAGGGGTTCATATAAAAATGAAATAAAAGTACATGATAGTTAAATAGAACAAAATCCAAACCTATGGGTTTACAATATGTGTAACAACATATCTCACAAAATCACCACAAGGTATCACAATTTCCACCTCTATCGTTTCCACCTCTAAATTTAAGACACAACACAAAATAGACATTAAAAATCCATATTCCATCTTTCCTTAAAAAACAAACCATTTTTAGATTTTTCTAATTACCAACCATTTTTATTTACCAAGATCATTCACTTCATATTTGGAACCCACACCATTCCTTAAAAATTAAATATGTTAATTAATTTATCACACATGTCAATTTCAACCCATTTTCATTCCCATGTCCACATTTCTGGTTTATTCCATAGCTACTGAGAAACTACACAATACAATAAATAACAAAAAAAACATCTCATTATAATAAACACCATTTCAAAACCACACTACATTACAACCACCAGACACCTCAACCAACACACATCACAACTACCACACATATCAACCACCACATATCACAACCACCTCACATCTCATCCATTTTTAACAAAAGGTATTTTTTCACAATTACATCAATATTTTCAAGGGTGTTCTCAATTTTTTTTTCATTCCTTGGGAAACCAAATTATTAGCCAGATATATGTTCTTATCCTTTTTCATATGTGGTGATTTTAGTTAAATAAACTCAGTGAGGTTAAAAACATTTCGACAACCATAACAATAACCAAACTTTGACATAAGTCATATTTGGAAAATCAATAAGTAAGCATAATCATATAGGAAAAATTATAAGGACCTTCGAATTTCATGTGATTTCTATCCCCCTACAATTTCAATTAAGCTGATTAATTATCTTCATTAAGCTGGTACACACCATCTACCGAAAGGAAAAAAATCATGATATTCCCACATGAACATATAAAGAAGGAGAGATGATGGATCCCCAACCTCAATTGATGCTTCAAAGAGAAAAACAGATCAGAATGAAATAAAATAAGAGATCGATCCCAACCAAGATCAAAAGTAAAATAAAAATTCTCTATACCCACAAGTATTGATCCAATCATCAAAGGGGTTAAGCTTCATAAAAGAATGAATTTAGAGGGATAATGAGATATAGATGTCTCATTGAGATTGAAGGGTGAAAAAAGATATCTAATCAAAGGAGTCTAAGACCCTTATTTATAAACGAATCCCACAAGACTATACCATGTCATGTTTGATAAAAAAATGCCCATAGTGGGTCTAGTGAAAGGGTGATCTGAATCTCCCAAAACTATTTCCTCTTTCTCACCTATTTTGAAAATAATATTTTACTGGACCATGACCTACACTATTCCATAGTCCAATCCATGGTGATTTCTCCATTGTCTACCATGGATTGAAACTATAGTCTAGTTCCTATCACCTTTACATTTCGTTTTCACCATAGTCAATGCCACAACATGGTGAGATCCTTTTAAAAATTTTGGATAACTGATACTCCAAGAATCCACACCCAGTTCCACTCTATTAACTAGGCATTTCAGATCTATCGATTTTACATATGGTGAGCTCTGAGACAACACACCCATCACCAGACCCACTAACATGGCTTGATGACCATTGGAATGGACTAAGGCCTTCTCCTAGCCTCCAAGACACCCACAAACACCTCCTCACCACCACTAAGCCTCCATAAATCACAAAGGAAAATCTAGGATGGATATGATTGGAATGTAGAATAAAAAGTTTAATGGACATTATTCATATTTCTTGTATTAAGATTCAACACACTTAGATGGAAATTTTTAAGTGAGTCATGGTTATTGAGAAACAAAATATAGTAATTTGGAAAAGAATGTATTCTGTTAGAGATTACACTCATTAAATATAACATTTATTTGACATCATATAATCAATAAGGAAGTTCACTATCTTCTGGTAACATATCATTCAAGAGAGAAAGTGGATCTACTAAGCTAGTGTTTCTTTATCCATTACCATGTTTCAAATTATATGGATTTAGTATGGATGACAATGTTTTATATTTTGTACAACCGATATAAAATGGTATCTTTGAAAAACTATTTAACTACTCAAACACCTTTTGACAATCATGGAAGTCATCTTGAACTGTCACTCTCATTTCCTCAATACAATATCCATCATTATTTATAGATTTACTCACATCTGATGATCTAAAAACCATAGTGGTATCCCAATAAACAGTTACATTTAGTTATTCTATATATTTATACATTCATTTATAACTTCGATCGATACTATAACAAATCAAGTGTTCTTCTAACTCATCTGGAAATTTTTTTCCAGAATATGATCAATGTAAAGGGAGACAAATTATTTAATAAGGTTCATTTCCATATTCTCTTTCAAAAATAATGAACTATTTAACACCATATTT
Source organism: Viscum album (assembly GCA_963277665.1). Classification (NCBI taxonomy): domain Eukaryota; kingdom Viridiplantae; phylum Streptophyta; class Magnoliopsida; order Santalales; family Viscaceae; genus Viscum; species Viscum album. Next base: position 387,190,985 of record OY728125.1, read on the forward strand.
ATACTATTTTATGATATTCATGGAATCCATCCATTTTCTATTCAATAACATTCATATTTGGTTTAATAATGTTCATATTTAACAAACACATTACACATGCGGTAAGCATATAATATATCAGTTTTTAAATGTGTAAATTATATATAATGTAACTTTAAAAAAATATACTAATAAATAATAATACATACATTTATAAAGTATTTTTAATGAATAGATATAAAACATGGGTTTTATATAACAATTGAAAACATATACATATAATAAAATTGGAATATATAAATATACTTTTATAACACACACACTAATAGATATGTCAACATATTAATTATTTTTGTGTAAATATATAATTATGTGTGTATGTGTCTAAACATATAAATATAAATATATATATATAAATATATATATGTGTATAAAATTTCAATTTATAAACTATAAATTTAAAGAATATAATTGAAAATTATGATATTTACATTAATGAAGTATATAGAAAATACTTGCAAATTTAATGAGAATACTTACTATTATGATTATTTGGGTTTATTTAAATAGAAATATATTAATTTCTATATATATAGATGCATAGACACACATATATAAATAAATACACACACACACAAACAAAAACACATATACATATTTATACGTATAAAAATAGATGAAACACATACATTTATATATATGTATATATACCTAGATATAGTAAAATGATTATGTGAAGAAAAATAAAAAATAGTGAATCATGGATTAGATTTATAGATGATTATGAGAAGAAAAACCAAATAAATCATTTTATAACCAATGCATAATCGATTGAGAAATAAATATATTCATCGTAAAAAGTCAACTACCATAAAAATTCTATTCAAAATTTAAAATAAAAAGGTTCATCACCGAACTAAAGAATGGTTGTGAATATAGACCAATTGACACGACAAAAATTTATTAAAAATAAAGAACAACGAAAAAACGGCAGACTCAATAAATGTTTTTGATTTTTTTGGAATCATATACATAATGTTTTAAAATTCAAATATTCAAAAATGTTGGGTAGATAGATCGATAGAGGTCTAATTCCATGAAGGCTTGAGGAATAAGTTTGAGCCTAGGAACAATACAGTTTAATAAAAAAGAATCATAAAACTGTATCACTACTTCTTAAAAAACATGAATAAATACTATTTTTATTAGAATTAAAAAGATGAGCACTAATAAAGTGAAATTTTATTGGTGCCAATTTTAGAAATGATGAAAGAATCCTTTATTTACACTAATTTTAAAAATAAAAAAATGAAAAATTTAATCTTACATAGTTTCCTAAAGGGTCATTTTAATCTTATGTAAGCCTCCCAAAGAGCTATTTAATATTACATGATCCTTTAAGAGTGCTATTAATAGGGCTGATAAATCCCAACGAAAAAATTAATATATGTATATATTATTAATTAAATAAAAAACCATAATAATTAATAATAATATTTAAATAAGATTAATTAATTTAAATTATATTTTTAATTATATAAATGTTCAAATATTTTTATTATATATTATTAATTATATAATATTAAAAAAATATAATAAAATCCAAAATCACATTTAACTATAAAACATTTTCAATAAGTTACAATTTTATATAAATGAATATAATAGTAATTATATATATTTTTCATAATTATTAACTATATTTAATATTTTTCAATAATATTTAAAAACTTTTGTTGATTATGTAAATGAATAAATATTTAATACTAACAACATTTAAATTTATAAAGGATTATTTTCAATATATTAATAATTAGATATAAATATTAACTTCACTATAAACTTTGTTTAAAGTAGTACAAAATTATTATTTTTAAATATTATTTACATATTTAATAATATTATATTATTAATTAATTACATAAAAAATAAATGTATAAATATTTTTCATAATATATTAATAATTAATGAAAATGTAAAATTAAAATATTTTTTTAATAATTATATTTAAATAGGTTTATAATTTCTAGTATATACTTTTTTGACTATATATATTATTTGTATATAAAAATATTAATATTTTTTTTTTATTAATCCAGTAATTATTAATTGTATTTTAAAAATTATTAATATATATATATATATATAAATGAATAAATATTTTTCGGATATATATATGTATATATATAATTAATTATTTGATTGAATGATTAAATATAATAATACTAATAATTATATACAAAAAGAGATTTGAAATAATTACTAATTGTATAAATGTTTATATTATCAATTAAATATATAAAATAAAACTAATTATTATTTATATTTAAAAATTTAAAATTTTATTGAATAATATTTTTATTTATATAAATGAATGAATGTTTTTTTAAAATTTATCCTTAATTATATGAATGTATAATTATACTAAAATTCTATTTATAGAAAAATATTTAAAATATGTATTAATAATTAATTAAATATAATTATTAATTTATTATCAGTTGTATTAAAAAAATACTATTCATTATTAATCATATTCAATTTATTATTTATATTTTTAAAATGTTTTTCAAAAATATTTATGAACAAAAAATTAATATCAGAGTTACATTAATAATATTTCATACATTAAAAATATATTACATAATGTATACATATATAATACTTATTTTAAAATCTATATAAAGAATAATATTAATAACATTTGAATTATATATATATATATATATATATAATTTTTTAATTATGAGACCTATTAAGTATATTACTTTATAAATTTATTTGATAGAATCAATTACTAATTAAATTCATATATATGGTTGTGTGTTTAAATTAATAATTATGTGTGTGTAAAGGACATGTATGTGTGTATGTGAAACAAACAAAGACATATGTATGTCCAACTGTATACAATATGCATATAATACTAATTTTATTTTAATTTAAATATAAGATAATATTAATTATATTAAAATAACAATAATTTTTATTTATATATTTAAATATTGAATATATACATAAAAAATAATATCAATAAGATATAAAAATTCTTAAAATTTACATTTTATAAGAGCTTCTAAGATGCATCGATAAGATCCAACACTTATTTTTTGTGATTTTGTAGTTGTGATGAAGGTTTGAGTGCTAGTTTTAAGAAGGAAATCCATGTGTTGGGACTTCTATCATGATTATAGAAGCCCCCAAGTATAAGATTGATTTGTATCGGGTACTCGATGGGTCCAGTAAAATGGGGGGGGGGGGTTGTAACAAAGTAACTCGGGTCACCCTTGAATCGAGCACCCAAGCTAGGCTGTGATGTGGTCTGAGGCGAATTCCAGATTACCTTTGGCTGGGAACTAGTTCCAAGGAGTCAACACTGACCAAGTGGTAATGATTTCACCCTCAAAAGATCAAATACTATAACATATATTTCACCAAGAAATCCATCATGACCTATTTATATATTAGACTCCCTTTCATGATAGAAAAATAGATTAATAATAGTTTAACAACCAAACAGAGTATGAAACATGAATAAATAAATAAACTCATACACCAAACTATAAAAACAGTAAACATCACTGATACAATATGAAGAAAAATAAATATCCAGGTTGATAGGACTGATATAAGGTAATTTAAAAACAAAAACAAAACCATAGAAGATCGACCATCTCCATGTGACTCATGGCCATGCTCCACATCCATTACCAACCATCACCAAACAACCCAAACACCTAAAACCTGAAGGAAACCAAATATAAGGCACTTAAAAACAAATATAAGAGTTCCATGCACCGAATGGTGTATTCAAAGTTTGAGAAAAAATCCTAGTGGGATTTCACCAATGAATTTGTAAAATTCCTTTCAAAATAAATTTCATTTATGCTAGTTTAAAAGAAAATTATGATATACATTTTTCATTAATACCTTGATAAAAAAAATGTCACACCCATTACAATTTTTTAATCTTCCACATATTTTTTTTAAAATAAAAACAATCACTTTGAAAATATTACTTTAACCCTTGATTTCTTTATGAAATTCCCCATTTAAAATCCATTTTTATAAAATTAATTTCAAAACACTTTGGAATTAATTTAATAAAATAAACCAATGAACAATGATTATAGATTAAAACTTCAAGACACCATATCACTAAAGAGGTAAAAATAAACAAGCTTTATTAGTAGATCCTAGTGCCATAAAGGCTAATAGTACAAAGGAACACAAGGAATGAGAGTCCCTTATGAATGTCATATAGTATAATGGGAAGAAAAAAGGTCCTAAGGAAATATAGTCCTCGAATTTACCAAAAAAACATGACCAACTACCAACATATATCACATCCAAACCAACACAAGCCACCTGATTCCACTCACACTAGCTTCCTTAGGAAAACACCTTTGTCTTGGACCCAATCACTCTAGGGGACACTAGACAATGTGTGAAATAAATTAGTGTAACATAAGTATAGATCTCTCACCTAGTTCTCAGTGTATATATAAAAATAATAACAAGATGTTATAAATAAAACAAGTAATAAGGATCAATATGATCACAAATCAAAAATTTCACCTCACCTCCAATTCACTCTCAAGAAACATCCCCAACCATATCATCCATATTAAAAGGATAAAAAATATCCCCCTAAGGAGTCCCAATCCATATAACAAAAATTATCACAATAGGGTATCATACATACACCAAGTGAAATAATTTCAATGTTTGAAATGATCCTTATTGAAAAATAACTTAAGATGCAGAGTCCTTTATTACCATTACAATCCATTTAAAACCACTTGGAAATAACAAAAAAAAATTATTCCCTTTAATAAAATTCAATAGAAATCAACCTTTATCCAAAGTGTGAACAAAACATGGGAAAATAACTTTTCAAAACATAAATTTCATTTTAAACAAGACATTTAAACATTTATAGAAACACTTAGCACACAAACATCTATTTGAAAAACAATTCCTTAAAATACCCTTTATTACAAGTGAAGAACCAATTCAAAATAATTATGAAAACCCTTTTTACTATGACATATGAACATGATTTAACAAATAAAACATTTATAAACCTCAACCATCAAAAAATATTATAATTAAAGGTAAAAAAACTTTCCTCAAATAAATGGATATTGAACCAGAAGTTGTTATCTTTGATGAGAACACACAAAAAAGTAACAAGGGTTCCTTAAAAATCCCTAACTACCAAGAAACCCAAATATTAAGCCACTCTAAACCCTAAATATATCCATGGTAGCCCTTAAGGTTCTTGGGAGGAAAGTAAATAAATAAAGAAAAGAATAAAGAGGAGAAGGACGAGGAAACAAGGAATAAGAAGGTTTACCACTTGGAAACCACTTAGAAATGATTGTTTAGATGCTTGAAATCACTAAATGAAGAAGGGCGGAAGAATCACGCATGATCCCCAGGGATGTTCAAATGAGAGGGTAAAAAAGAGGAGAAAACCCCCCTTAAAATCAATTTGGCGTATTTTTAGAAACATAAAATTTTAAAACCTAGACATCTCACACAGTTAGGCCATATGATTTTATAAAGCGTGTACCAATCACATGTCTTACATTGGAAACTCAATAAACACTACATGGATACTCTTATCCATGTCCCAAACATGCGACTAACACCTATGGAAAAAATTGATCCATAAGATTTTTGGAAATCCATGAAATGAGTGATAAACCATCTACCAACTCTATAAAAGTTCATGGTCAAAAGCTACAAAACACACTCATGGTTGTCACATGGTTACTCCTAAACATATGAAAACCTTAAAACATTTAGAAAAATAAAAAAAATTAAAAATAAATTCCAAAACTTAAAAACAAAATGCAACCTAAAACTGATTTACATATAAATAATAGAAATGACACATGGTATTACAATCTCCCCACCATACCACTTTATGTCTCCATAAAGTCTCTAGTAAAAGCAGAAGTACTAGAAGAAATGCCTAAACAACACCCCATGAATGAGGTTAGTTGGGTGGGGAAAAAGATACGGTCCTAAAGAAGGAAAACAAACAAACATAACCATATCCATAAAACCCATGATACATATCCAAGAACAATTCTACATGAACATAAATAATGAAACCTTAAGGAGATAGAGACTGATAACATGTCTTCCCATGATTTAGGAATAATAAAAAATGGTGGAATCAAAATGAGTAATATTCCAAAAAAAACATCATCAAGAAAGACACTTTTCACTAAAAACCCACTGTTGGCACTAGAAAATGCTTCCAAAGAATGAAATGAATGCTTCTATACTTGATCTAGGATCATTGCTTGTTTTATAGGATTCTATTTGACTAGTTGGTATCCCAGACATAATTATGGATTAAGCATTATGTCTATTCAAAGATAGGCTGTAAAAATGGTTTCTAAAGCCCCTTCATAGAGCTTCGGTTTGCGGATCTCCCCCTGTGATCATGATAGAAGTTGATGGTTGGAACCGCAAGTCTAAAGATCTCCAAAACTACTATTAAAGAAGTTGATGGATTCCACCATGAGTTTGATGAGCCCCATCACCACCGCGATGGCAGTTCACAGTAAGCACTGTGAGTCTGACAAGCACTACAACTACCGCAATACCCATTTTTCTTCGCAACACATTTCCTAGCGCCACAAGACCCCCATACCTATAAATTCCCCCCTCATTACTTCATTTCAGTGGGATATTCCACTGAGTTTCACCCTTGTGATCTTGATTTTCATAACTCTTGTTCTCCATTAGATCCTCTTTTACGGATCCCCTAGGCTTCACGATGCAACCTCGCTTGTGTTGTTGTGAGCCTCCACCCTATGTGGAAATTCCCTTCATGAAGACCTAAACCCTTAATGAGGGAAGATGTAACTTTTAGGCACTTGAGACTTCATGAAGCATTCGACCTTTGTGATGCACTACCGAATGAATCAGGGCATCCTTCACGAGGCCCTAAGCTCTGTGAGACCCTATGATCTGCAAAGCCCTATCCTATGTAAATCTCCTACCTTCGCCCTTGCTGGTCCATACCATGGAGGCTGTGCCCCCGTACCCATTCTTAGGAATAGTGTTAGGATATTGTCCCAACCCACTGGTCTGGTCCCTTCACTACCATTACTAACCCCCATGAAAAATGAAGTATCACACCATGAACTTTTTGGCCCAGGCCAACCCCATTTTATATTGCGCACCTATGAAATCCAATATTCCATTCTAGGAAAACCATGATTCGAGATAATCCTCTACACTCTATAAAACACCTTGAGTTGATCCTAATACTCTTGGTCCCTTTCCCATGACATGAGTAGAGATCCTCATCTTGGATTCCTTGAGTACCCTATATAAAGAAATTCCTCAAGCAACTCCTCAACCCTCATCACCCGACTCATATGTTGGGTTGAACTAGAAAGGTCCTCTCTTGAGTAAGTCCCTACACCTACCATTTCTAGGCATCTTCTACCAAATATTCCTCACTACATGACTTTAAACTGTAGTACACCCTATATGAAAAACACATGATCCCTCATATTCCAAACAAGAGATTCTTTATGTATCAATAATGAGATGCCAATAATCCTCATTATATGAATATAAATAGTAGAATACCCTATCATTCAAGAATATGATTCCTTATGCATCAATAATAAGATGCCTTATCATGAGACGAACATCAAAAAACCACTATGGGCCTCCTCTTAAGGTGAAAACCCCAAACCATTTTCCCTCTACCAATCATCATATCGAGATTCCCTTATAGACTGAAATGAAAAGAAATAATAGGAAGATTCATTACATAAGATCTATCCACCATTGTTTCTCCATAGAGGCCCATGGGCAGCTTCCATGTATAAGCCCGATCCACTATTGCCACTCTATAGTGGAACCCGAGAAGCTTTCAAGAATAATCCCAATCCACCGTTGTTTCTCCATAACAACACACATGCATATTACATGCATAAGCCTAATCCTCCATTGCTACTCCGCAACAACACTTGGAATCTTCCATGCGTAAGCCCCATCCATCATTTCCTCTCAATAGAAGCACCTGAGAAGCTTCCATGTGTAATCCCCATCCAATTTTCCCACTCCAAATAGGTACCCAACAAAATTACATGCATAAGCCTCATCCACCTATCCCGCTCCATAATGGAACCCAGGTAGTTTCTATGCATAATTTCTATCCATTGTTGTCGCTCCATAGCAGCACCAAAGTAGATTCCACTCGTAAGCCCCATCCAGCGCTAGAAGTGGCTCCCAGGCATCTTCCACGTGTAAGTCCCATCCACTATTACCACTCAATCGTAGCACCTGAGCAGTTTCGACACCTAATCCCCACTCACCATTGCCTCTCTATAACAACACTTAGTTATAATCCATGTGTAAGCCCCATATGCCATTACTTATCTATAACAGCTCTTGACAAGCTTCCATGTGTAATAACCATCCACCATTTTTTCTCCATAGTAGTACCTGGGTAGCTTCCATGCATAAGCCCCATTCACCTTTATCGCTCTATAGTATCACCTGAGTCTCTTCTATGTGTAATCCACAGTCCTTTTTGAACTACATAGGATTTGATACCTATCTTCAACACATGGTACATTGAAATCCTCATTGAGTTTAAATTCTAAAAACCATCATAAACCATTCATTGTATCCATTTCTCCCACTTCATCCATATCTATCTTGATTCTTACCTAGGATGCCACATCCTGGTGGGATCACACCATCCATTTCGGCTGTCTTAGTATGAAGCCCCATTAATCCCATTTATTATCATAGTATCACCCAGATAGCTAACCATGCATAAGTCCTGCACAATCCATATTTATCCAACTAAGAGTTCTCCTCTTGCAAAGGGAAACTAACCATGTGTAAGACCTGCACCATGCCCTTTCAAACCTTGTGTATTTTGATCACAATCCTCTACACATGGTATGTAGGATTCCTCCCTGAGGTTCAATCCCAACCAATGTTAAACCTTGGTATCCCCATATTTGGGGTCCACCTCCATGATCTACCCTCAGTGGTTTCAATATCAGTCATCATAGTGCGAAACCTTCTCTTCATGAGACGCACAACCCCACAACCACTCTCATTGGGTGTTCTGATCCATCCATCTAGTGACCCCCTCATCAGGTTTCACCTCTCTAATCCTCCCTCAGCAGTGTCCAGATAAGACTTCATGGCGTGAAGCCTTCTCTTCAGGAGACACACCACCCTAGGTCCTCTATCATTGGGCATTCTGATCCATCCTTTTGGTGTCAACTTCATTAGTGTCCACCTCCTTGATCCACCCTAGTGGTGTCCATATCCTTCACTATGTGAAATCTTATCTTCATGAGATGCACCACCCCAATTACACACTCATTGGGAATTCAAATCCATTCATCTGGTGTCCCCATATTAGGGCCCACCTCCCTGATCCGACCTTAGTGGTGTCCAGATCTGCCTTCACGGTGTGAAGCCTTATCTTTATAAGATGCACCACCCCTAGTCCAATCCCATTGGGTGTTCTGATCCATCCATATGGAGTCCCCCTCATTGGGGTCCAACTCCCTGATCCCCCAATGGTTTCTAGATCATATGTCATAGTGTGAAACCTTCTCTTCATGAGACACACCACCCCGAGTCCCCTCTCATTTTGAATTCTGATCCATCCATATAATGTTCCCATCATTGGGCTCCACCTCCCTGCTCCTCCCTCATTGACCAGTGGTGTCTAGATCATCCATCATGGTGTGAAATATTCTCTTCATGAGAAATGGCACACCCAGGTCTGTTCTCAATGGGAGTTCTGATCCAACCATATAGTAAACCTTTTAGGTGCTCCCTCCTAGGGATGTATATCTTTGAACCTCCTTTAAAAGTGTTCCAATCTATACGATCCATCTCCTCTAGAAGTTAAACTCATGGCATGACCTGTTTTAAACATGGGATTCTAAGGAAATCCTTAGAGGAATTCATTCAACATAAGATACCCCGAGATCGATGTGGGATGCCTCAGGTTCCACACCTTTGATGAGACCTCCTATGAGGATGAATATTGGTGACCAATGTTCAAGCTTCTATAGATTCCCCGACATGCCTGATGTTACCATCTACTCTAACCGAATATTTCTTCCCTCTCAATACCCCTTGTAATTTCCTAGTAGAAGTATCATAATTAACCGACATCCATAAAGAGATGGAATCATGAATGAGTTTCAGGAACAACGTCTTAATTCTTCGAGGGAGACCAAGAATAGGAAAAAAATTTAAGGAATAATCCACAGAAAGAGGGTCCAAAATCCCATAATTACATTTCTATCAAGGAGAAGACATCATTGAAGAAGTGATTAATGCCACCCGCCTTTGGAAATCGAGATCACAGGGTCACAGACACACGTCTCCATGATGATGCACGCCCCGACCGTGAAAAGATTTAGAAAAAATGATGAACCTAAAACTATTTTCCATTAGATGTGGGTAGATGAAAAGTTTCAGGCATGACCAAATTGTGGCATTAAACATGTGAATAGCCTCTTCTTAAAGTGCCAGATGGTGAGTAACAACCCGTGCATGAGGAAAAAGGGCCAGTGGCTCCTCATCGACTCTTCCGACCTAATGGGATGTGTAGGGGGAATCTTCCCACCAACTCCATCGAAACCTCATTGACTCCATTCCCTGATGGGACATGTAGGGGGAATCTTCCCCCAACTCCTTTAGCTCCTCGCGGACTCTACCACCCTCATGGTCCGCACATGGGGAATCAACCCCTGACTCCCTCAGCTCCTCACTAACTTAACCATCCTCATGGGCCATGTAGGGGGAATCCACCCCCAACTCTGGTGGTTCCTCGCAGACTTTGCTACCCTCATGGTCCATGTAGGGGGAATATGAACCCCGAATCCATCAACTTATCACTGACTTCATCACCCTCATGGTCTGTACCGGGGGAATACTCACCTAGATTCCATCAGCTCCTCACCGACTCCACTGCCGTCATGGGATGTATAGGGGGAATCCACCCCTAACTCCATCGGCTCCTCTCCAACTCTTCTGCCCTCATGGTACGCACAGGGGGATTCCTCCCCTGACCCCATCGACCCCTCACCAACTCTTCCACACTCATGGACCACACAAAGGTAATATTCCCTCCAATTACATCAGATCCTCGCCGAATTCACCGCCCTCATGGTCCATGTAGGGGGAATCCTCCCCCATCTCCATAAGGTTCTTGAAAACTCTTCCACCCTCTTTAGAAACTTAGGGACAATCTTCTACAAAATCTATTGGCTCCTCGCCGACTCTTCCACCCTCATGGGATGAGTAGGGGGAATTTTCCACACGACTCTATTGGCTCCTCTTAGAATTTACTAAGGTCCTCCCCATACTATAGTCTATATGAATAGAGTTCCTCTCCATTACCATCATCTTCCATTGTGGAGGTCCTCCTCACACTAGAATCCATCCAACATGGAGGTGATCCCCATTTCCATCAACCGTTGCAGAGGTCCTCCCCACACTACCATCATTCGATATAGTGGTCCTCCCCATTCCCATTATCAACTACTAAGAAGGTCCTCTCCACACCAATATCTTCTAGCATGGAGTTGATAATTGTTTGAATCACCATCCATTATGGAGGTCCTCTATACACTGATTTCATTTAGCACAGAGGTCCTCCCCACGGTACTACCATAAACTACCGCATAGGTCCTCCCCGTGTAAAAAAACAAATTCCTTTATCTGAAGAACCAACACTTGAGGAAGGTCAATCATATCCCAACATTAGTTACTATACATTGTGATATGTCATTCTAGGCTTCCATGTCTTACAGGCTCCATCGCCCCATCGTACCGATGCTCTAGGCTTCCACGCCTTTCGAGCTCCATCGCCCCATCTTACCAATGCTCTAGGATTACACACCTTCCATATAACGACCCATACTTTACATAAATTGTTAATAATTAAAAATTTAAGAACACTTATTACAACATATAACAAAACCAGGAAAGGACCGTATAGGTATAGTGTCTTTAGAAACTGGGAAACATAAACAACTGGTTCATAAAGCATCTACATTGTCTCCCATTTATTTCATCATATCTAGAGTCCCTTTTTGCATATCCTACTTAATAACCTTCTTCCTGACCTGGGGAAAGAAAACTTACAAAAGGGTGAGCTCAAATACTCAGTAAGGGTAAACAAAAGAAATATCAACCACATCATATTCATAAGAACATAACATTTTGGAAATCTTAACCTGCAAAAGAGATCATAATTTCATAACATGGGATAAATCATAGTAGTGAAATGTAATCCCAATAATCATAACATAAAACATGAAACTTTGTGGCATACACACATAATCATAAAGAATCATTTCTTATTAGTCATGACTCATTTCCAAGCCTATCTTAGCAGACAAAGTCCATTTCTGAACCGAGTTCACTCCTCGTTTTAGTCCTGTTTCACTGAACCGGTTTAACCTGCCGTTCCATCCATGTCTATCTCATGAGATATAAATATTTACCCAATGAATTGGAGGGAGATATAGGTCCCACCCATCTCATAATGATACCATTCTTATGTGTGCCACAAAATCATAAATCATACATCATTGCATAACCCATGTAATAAAAATGGGAACCTTAAACATCATGCCATCATAAAATAATCCAAATAATATAAAAGGACATCATAACAATAATTAAATCATAACATAATCAAAGCAATGTAAAAATTGGGATAGAAACAGAACCCACTATTATCTTAGATGGAAAATAATTTTGATAAAACACTTGAATTCCACTCTTGAGGAAAATATCCTTTCTACTTCAAAAACATTTTCCTTTCTTAACATGTCATATAATATTGAACTAAAATAAGTTGATTAAAAATAAACTTGAAAACTTGTAAAGGAAGCTTCATGGAAATAATGTTCTAAAAATCCATTCATGCCGTATAAGTTAAAAAAAACATTCTTCTCGTACTTTTGTCGGAAAAGTAAAAAAGTGACTTGTACGAAAAAAGACAAAAGATTCCTTTCATATCTTTTAATAAAAACTCACCGAAGGGTAAAATTGGATATAAAAAATTGTATAAGGATATAAATATTACATATTTAGGAAACTTGGATGTGGATGATAAATATTCCCCAGTAAATTCTGAAGTATAAATAATTTCAGATAAAAATGAGATTGCGAGATTTTCCCTTACCTTAGGTCTGATTTGCTTTGTAAGTGTCTGAAACTGCTGTATAATGATTTAAATAATGTCATTGACTTATTCCAGAATCATACTCATTGTTATGATATCATAGATGGCCATATTCTTAGCTTCTTATTAGTAATATTTCATTGCTACTTGTTATTTGGGTGTTTATTCATTTTTGTTCTTATGCGTGTTTTATCGAATAAATTCTTATTATTATCTTTAGGGTATAGATACCTCACTTCATGAATGGTATTAGTGTAATTTATATCATATTAATTTATTAAATTCATTTATATAATCATTATGTAATGAAGATCATGTATAATGAGTCGCATCACATCGTGGAGACGGTATTCCTTACGTACGCACGAGCGATGATATCGTTCCCATGATCGTGGAATTGTATTGGAGTGTATGTATACTATTTTAGAATCAATATTAATTTAAAATAATCATATATAGTTATTATTACCCCATTATACCCATCCAAGTAAGGTGGTGGTGGAAAATAGATTACACCACGGCGTGGAGACGATATTCTGTACGTACGAACACGCGGTGATTTCGTTTTCCGTAGGATAGATAGATGGTGAAATAGGGTTGTTTAATACTTATAATAACATAATAGTATATTATTTATACTGATGTTATTACTTCATAATGAAACAACTAAAGAAGAAGAAGTGTAAGAATAAATAAAGGTGAAAGAATCGGTAACAGACATTACCTCTTCTTTGAAGCGCCTCTTTGAGACCTCCTCTTAGGGCACTAAAATTGGCCTTTGAAGAATCCCAGGACCTCTATGATGTTTCTAGGGAAGTGGATAAGAGAATTTGTCTGGGGTTTGCCGAGCTTGAAGGCTCAAAGTGGTGTGAGTAAGAGAGGGAGGAGGTGCCCTTTTATAAGGGAGGAGAGGGGCACCTTAGGAAAAACTAAAAATATTATTTTATTATAAAGTCATATTTGGTTTTTAATAGCTCAAAAGTGATTTATTTCGAATCTTAGGTGGGGATGGGTCGAAATAATCTCATAAAATATAATTTAGACAAGTTTAGGTTTCTATTTTAACCTTATAATTTAGATTTAACTTTATGTTAGATAATTGAACTTTTACCGTGTCTTCTTGTTTTCTTACACTATAAGGTTAATAAACTAACTATAACAAGACAAACGAAACCCAAGTTGTTTCTTATTAATATATATAACCTTATCTAAGTCATTTGGCCGAAAATTATATTTTTAGGAATAAAATAACAATTAATAATATAATATTTTTTTAAAAAACTATTTTATGTCAATTTTGACACTATTTGGTAATTGATTTTTGTGGAAATCAAAAAATAATTATTAGTTCGAAAAACGTTAATTAAATCAATACTAAAATGTCATAATAACATATAAAATTATTTTAATTCATAAAAAGTCTCAAATTACATTTATTTGGGTATTTATAACATCAATTATGTCAATATTTCATTAATAAGATAATTAATGCATCATCATTGTGTCATAAATAAATTAAATTATTTAATGTCTAAAAATTACAAATAAAATACAATTATGTATTAAATCTTTTTATATTTATAATTAATATTTATAATCGAATTTATCTTATATATAACCCTTTACTAAAAATTATTTACTTATTAAACATTGATTTTAACTATTGTAACCCTTCTTTAAAGAAATTAATTATAAATGTCCTAATCTAATCCAAGTGGGCCTAAATGGTCATATTTTATTCCTAAGTTTGTTTTTGGTCTAATTAAACTTATCCAGTAGAATTAGGGCATGTGTTAGTGTAATAATAATAACATTTTTATCCTTAATTACCCTATTTACTTTTAACCGTGGTAAAAAAAAGTAAAAAGTTACTATTCACCAAAAATTATTTTCATCTCATTGAACCAAATTTTAGTCCTTGATATTAACTATATCTCTCAGATTTTTGAAATTCTACTAACAAAAGTGGTAAGATTAAGTTTTATTTAAATTTTCAAATTCTCCTAGGAGGTGGGTAAAAGACGGTGAAAAGTTTGATAAAATTTTTATATATCTAAAATTATTATAAAATGACTCCAATGAATTAATTTGAACTTATAAAGATATTATGTATCAATTTTGACCTAAAATAAATATATATAAAATAAATAATTATTTAAATAAAAAGTCAGTTTTTAAATAGTAACCTAGTGTTTTCACTATTCATCAAAAAATTGAAAGTTTTCAGAAAAATACCAAAATTTCAGCCTAGGCTAATTTTGTTATTCCGAATCCAAAATAAAGTCCATTTTGAAAAATAAAATTTACAAAATTTCAAAAAGTCGGTATTACTATTCATAACGGCTAGTTTTAATAATATTTTAATAGCGTATCGTTGTTTAGTGAAACTCAGTATTGTGTACGATGCAAGCTATCGGGGAAGGTTGCGATTGTGTGTAAAGCAAGCCAAGATAGTGTTATGTGTAGTGAAAGATTCCTTTGATATCATAAAAACAAAATATTTCTCATAAAAGTCTCGTGTGTTACATTCTACCCCCCTTAAAATGAATTTCACCCTCAAAATTCGTCACTTTGTAACAAACATATGAGGATACCTCTACCTCATCATATCCTCAAGCTCCCATGTAGCTTATTCTAATTGGTGGTTCCTCCATAAAACTTTCACTGAGCGAGTGGTCTTGTTCTGTAGGACTTTTTCGCTACGATCCAGAATCTCTATCGGCTGTTCTTTATAAGAAAGATCTTTCTCCAGCGGTACAACTTCTGAGCTGAGTACATGCGAAGGATCAGGTATGTACTTCCTCAGGAGAGATACATGGAACACATCGTGAACTTGAGGGAGATTCAGTGGAAGCACCAATCGGTAAGCTACCTTCCCAACACGATCCAGAATTTCAAAAGGACCGATATATCTAGGGCTCAACTTTCCCTTCTTTCCAAATCTCATTACTCTCTTCCAAGGAGATATTCGTAAGAACACTTTATCACCCACTTCAAACTCTAGGTCTTTTCTTCGGTTGTCGGCATAATTTTTTGTCGACTCTGAGATGCTCTTATGTGTTGTTGAATAGATCTAGCCTTTTCTGCCATCTCATCAATAAGATCAGGTCCTAATAGCTTTCTTTCCCCAACTTCATCCCTGCAAGTTGGAGTCCTGCATTTCCTTCCATAGAGAGATTCATAAGGAGACATCTGAATACTGGAATGAAAGATATTATTATAAGAAAATTCCAACAAAGGTAGGTGTTAGTCCCAACCACCTTTGAAATCCATAGAGTAATCTCTCAACATATCTTCTAGAGTTTGAATTGTCCTCTCAGACTGACCGTCTGTCTAAGGATGATAAGCAGTGCTGAAACTCAACTCTGTATCCAGAGTATGCTGAAGACTTCACCAGAACTTCGAGGTAAACCTCGGATCCCGATCAGATATAATAGAAAGTTTTACTCCATGAAATCTTACCACTTTATTCACATATATCCGAGAAAGCTAATCCAGAGAGAAATCCTCTATAATAGCAATGAAGTGTGCAGACTTTGTAAGATGATCAACTATGAACTAGATATCATTATTGCCTTTGGATATTTTAGTAAGTCCGGTGACAAAGTCCATAGTGATGTTTTCCCATTTCCATTCGGGTATGGGTAATGGTTGTAACATCCCCTTAAACTTCTGTCTCTCAGCGTTAACTTGCTGACAAACCAAGTCTCGAGAGACATATTCAGCAACATCTCTTTTCATGCCATCCCAGCAGAAGTACTCTTTCAGGTCCGTATACATCTTCGTGCTTCTAAGCTGAATAGAGAATGAAGAACTATGAGCCTCATCCAGCGGATCCTTCTTTAATTCTGGGATGGGAGGAACACAAACCCGATTCCTGAACTTTATTATCCCATCACAATCAAGGTTGAATTCAGGAATATTTCTCACCTTCTTTTGTAACTCTACATCTTCTTTCTGCGCCTCTTTAATCTTCACATGTATCGATGGTTGAACATTCAATTGAGAAATATATGAATTTTCCCCTTCCATTATAATTCCAAGATCCATCCTTTGTAAATCCATAAATATTGGATCTTTTGTGATCCTCATCATGGATAAGCTAGCATGGTCTTGTCGACTTAATGCATCTTCCACCTTGTTTGCTTTCCCAGGGTGGTAATGAATTGAGCAGTTGTAATCCTTAATCAGCTCCAACCATCTTCTTTGGCGCATATTCAACTCCTTTTGTGTGAAAATATACTTTAAACTTTTATGATCAGTATAAATATCACACCTTTCTCCATAAAGACAATGTATCCAAATCTTTAATGCAAAGATTACCACAGCTAACTCCAAATCATGAGTTGGGTAATTTTGGTAATGGATTTTCAACTGTCGTGAGGCATAAGCTATCACCATATCATTTTGCATAAGAACACACCCCACCCCCTTTTTGGATGCATCATTGTAGATCACAAACCTTTCTCCACTACAAGGAAGTTTGAGTATAGGTGCACTGGATAACCTTCTTTTCAACTCCTTGAAATTCTCTTCCCATTCCTCCGTCCACGCAAAATTAACTCCTTTTCGAGTGAACCTGGTGAGTGGATTAGATAATTGTGAAAAATATTTCAAAAAACGTCGATAATATCCAGCCAAACCAAGAAAACTTCGGATCTCACTTACAGTTGTTGGTCTCGACCATATTTCGATAACCACTGTTTTTGCAAGATCCACAGATATCCCCTCTTCTGAGATTATGTGACCCAAAAATGAAACTTTTTGAACCCAAAATTCACACTTGGTAAATTTGGCATAAAGCTTCTCCTTTCTCAGGGTCTTCAATATAATTCTCAAATGATCTTTATGTTCTTCCTTGCTCTTTGAATATACAAAAATATAGTCTATAAAGACTACCACAAACTGATCAAGACAGTCTCTAAATACTCTATTCCTCAGATCCATGAAGATAGCAGGGGCATTAGTAAGAACAAATGGAATCACTATAAATTCATAGTGTCCATACCTTGTACGGAAAGCCGTCTTTGGTATATCCTCCCTTTTGACCCTTAATTGATGATACCCTGAACGAAGATCAATCTTGGAAAATTATTGAGCTCCGCGTAGTTGGTCAAATAAGTCATCAATGCGCGGGAGAGGATATTTGTTCTTGATAGTGATCTTGTTAAGTTCTCGATAATCAATGCAGAGTCTCATTGATCCATATTTCTTCTTAACAAACAGAACAGGTGCTCCCCAAGGTGACGCACTAGAGCGTATGAATCCCTTATCAAGATTCTCTGGGATTTGCTTCTTCAACTCCTACAACTCAATTGGGGCCATTCTATAAGGTTTCTTTGAAATAAGCAAAGAAACCGGTACAATTTCTATTGAAAACTCAACTTCACGATTTGGTGGAAGACCCGACAATTCCTCTGGAAAGACATCATCAAACTCCCGTACAATGGGAATATTCTTAATCGTGAGTTTCTCACCAACCATTTGAGATAAATAACCTTCATTTAGTGGAATCAAAACCCATAAGATGGAAGAAATATCCACTGGAATGTTATGTTCATCCTTGCATCTATAGATGATCATAGATTGATCTGGAATATGAAATGTGACTTCCCTTCTTTGGCAATTGATATGAGCTCCATATAGAGAAATCCAATCCATGCCAAAAATGACATCAAATTACACTATTGGAAGGATCACAAGATTTGCAGGAAGCAATTTCCCACAAACTTCAATCGGAGAAGAATTATAAACTTTTGATGCGACTGTTGTGCCATTAGGGGTTGTCACAGCTAACTCAACATCCAATTGTTGCGGTAATATGACGATAACCTTAGAAAATTCTTTAGAAATAAAACAGTGGGTGGATCCATAATCAAATAAAACATTTTCTACTTTAGAGTGGATGTTAAGTGTACCTTTCACCACTTCGTTATCGTACGCCACATCGCTGATAGAAATTTCATGTGACATTCCTTTTTATTTGGCCTTAAGAGTTTTTTGACGTCGATCATCATCATCAACCCTTGGATTTGGGCATTGATTGGAATAATGCCCCATCTCCTTGCACATGAAACATTGAAGGGTAGTAGGTTCATTTTGTGGATCCCTTCTTTTGTTTGCATCATTAGACATATTCTTCCCATTATTTCGACATTCAATTGCCCGATGTCCTTCTTTCCCACACTTATAACATTTTCTTGTCCCCTTAAGGAAATTTCCTCCATGTTTCCTTCCACACTTTGAGAATAAGGGAAAAATCATCTTCTTTTCAGTGTGCTCTTTAGATTTTCCTTTGAATTCCATTTTCCTCTTCTTATCAAACCCATATGACTAATGAGTTACTCCAATCTCCATCTCAACATTGAGATCACATCGAACGATATCCTCATAGCTATTGAAGTCCCTTATGGATAACGCCCTTCACAGACTTGGTTTTAAGCCACTAAAGAATCGATCAATCTTACTCTCAGGTTGGATAATATTCCCAGAAGCGTACCTTGAAAGTCTGGTAAAATTTCTTTGTAGGTACCAACAGATTCATCATCCTTTTGCTTTAGTCCAAGAAACGCATTCTCCATCTTTGTTCGGAGAATATGAGGGAAGTACTTGTTGAAAAATAAGTTCTTGAACTCATCCCATTACATGGACTCAATTTCATCCCTTTGCCTCGTATTCTTAATAAGATTCCACCATTGATCAGCATCACCTTCCAAACGATAAACTACTAAGATGACTTTATCATGTTCAGAACATTGAAGAACTGAAAATATCTTTTTAGTGGTACTGATCCATTGTTCAGCCACTAATGGATCAGAAGACCCACTGAATGAAGGTGGACGCTGCCTCATGAAGGATTCAATAGAATGTTTCTCCCTCCTTTGCTCGTTTGGAACTCCTGCATGATTCATAGCTTGAGAATGTTGTGTGAGCATGGCTACACGATTTTTCATTCCATCTCCCATAAAGTTTGGTTGCTTAGGGGGACAATCATTTCATTTCCTGTCGCATTCCACACTAACACGGTTCCATCGGGTTCCAGCCATTGACTAAAACCAAGAATAATAGTGTGAGAAAAACTAATTATAATAGGAAAACCACATAATCAAGAATAAAATTTCACACTTAAGGTCTTATCATAGGTTGTTCATGGACATTTCTAAAACACTAAGATTGTGTTCTATGCTTAGAATTATCCTTAGGGTTCTTACTAAGGCTTTCATATCCTAGTTTCCAAAGGTTGACTATACCTTTCCTCTGATACCAATTATAACGACCCATACATTACATAAATTGTTAATACATCAAAATTGAAGCACACTTATTACAACATATAACAAAACCTGGAAAGGACCGTATAGGTATAGTGTCTTTAGAAACTGGGAAACATAAAAAATTGGTTCATAAAGCATCTACATTGTCTCCCATTTATTTCATCATATCTAGAGTCCCTTTTGGCATATTCTACTTAATAACCTTCTTCCTGACCTGGGGAAGGAAAACATACAAAAGGGTGAGCTCAAATGCTCAGTAAGGGTAAACAAAAAAAAATATCAATCACATCATATTCATAAGAACATAACATTTTGGAAATCTCAACCAGAAAAAGAGATCATAATTTCATAACATGGGATAAATCATAGTAGTGAAATGTAATCCCAATAATCATAACTTAAAACATGAAACTTTGTGGCATACACACATAATCATAGAGAATCATTTCTTATTAGTCAAGACTCATTTTCAAGAATATCTTAGCGGACAAAGTAAATTTCTGAACCGAGTTCACTCCTCGTTTCAGTCCTGTTTTACGGAACCGGTTTAACCTACTATTCCAACCATGTCTATCTCATGAGATATAAATATTTACTTAATTAATTAGAGGGAGATACAGGTCCCACCCATCTCATAATGATACCATTCTTATGTGTGCCGCAAAATCATAAATCATACATCATTGCATAACCCATGTAATAAAAATGGGAATCTTAAACATCATTCCATCATAGCATAATCCATATAAGATAAAATGACATCAGAAAAATAATTCCATCATAACATAATCAAGTCAATGTAAAAATAGGGATTGAAACAGAACCCTATATTATCTTATATGGAAAATAATTTTGATAAAACACTTGAATTCCATTCTTGATGAAAATATCCTTTCTACTTCAAATTTTTTTTCCTTTCTTAACATGTCATATAATTTTGAACTAAAAGAAGTTGATTAAAAATAAACTTGAAAACTTTTAAATGAAGATTCATGTAAATAATTTTCTAAAAATCCATTCATGCCGTATAAGTTAAAAAAAACATTCTTCTTGTACTTTTGTCAGAAAAGTCAAAAAGTACCTCGTACGAAAAAAGACAAAAGATTCCTTTCATATCTTTTACTAAAAACTCACCAAAGGGTAAAATTGGATATAAACAGTTTTAGAAGGATATAAATATTACATATTGAGGAAACATGGAAGTGGATGATAAATATTCCCCAGTAAATTTTGAAGTATAAACAATTTCAGATAAAAATGAGATTGTGAGATTTTCCCTTACCTTGGTACGATTTTCATCATAAGTGTCCGAACCTCATGTATAATGATTTAAATAATTTCATTGACTTATTCCAGAATAATACTAATTTTTATGATATCATATATGGCCATATTCCTAGCATCTTATTAGTAATATTTCATTGCTACTTGTTATTCGGGTGTTTATTACTTTTTGTTCTTATGCGTGTTTTGTCGAATAAATTCTTATTCTTCTCTTTAGGTTATAGATAACTCACTTACGGAATGGTATTAGTGTAATATATATCATATTCATTCATTCAATTCATTTATATAATCATTATGCAATGAAGATCATGTAGAACAAGTCGTATCACATCGTGGAGACGATATTCCGTACGTACGCACGAGAGATGATTTCGTTCCCATGATCGTGGAATTGTATTGGAGTGTATGTATACTATTTCATAATCAATATTACTTTACAATAATCATATATAGTTATTATTTACACCATTATACCCATCCAAGTAAGGTGGTGGTGGAAAATAGATTACACCACGACGTGGAGACGGTATTCCGTACGTACGCACACGCGGTGATTTCGTTTTCCGTAGGATGGATAGATGGTGAAATAGGGTTGTTTCATACTTATAATAACATACCAGTATATGAGTGATACTGATGTTATTACTTCATAATGAAACAACTAAAGAAGAAGAAGTGGAAGAAGAAATAAAGTTGAAAGAATCGGTAACAGACATTACATCTTCTTTGAAGCACCTCTTTGAGACCTCCAATTAGGGCACTAGAATTGGTCTTTTAAGAAGACCAGGACCTCTAGGATGTTTCTAGTGAAGTGGAGAAAATTAATTTGGCAGGGTTTTTCCGATCATGAAGGCTCAAAGTGGTGTGAGGAAGAGAGGGAGGAGGTGCCCTTTTATAAGGGAGGAGAGGGGCACCTTAGGAAAAACTAAAACTATTATTTTATTATAAAGTCATATTCGGTTTTTAATAGCTCAAAATTGATTTATTTTGAAGATAAGGTGGGGATTGGTCGAAATCCTCTCATCCAATATAATTTAGACAAGTTTAGGGTTCTATTTAAACCTTGTCATTTAGATTTAACTTTAAGTTAGATAATTTAACTTTTACCGTGTCTTCTTGTTTTCTTACACTATAAGGTTAATAAAGTTACTATAGAAAGCAAAACGAACCCCAAGTTGTTTATTATTAATATATATAACTGTATCTAAGTCATTTGGCCGAAACTTATATTTTTAGGAATAAAATAACAATTAATAATATAATATTTGTTTTAAAACTATTTTATGTCAATTTTGACACTATTTGGTAATTGATTTTGGTGGAAATCAAAACAGAATGATTAGTTAAAAAAAGTTAATTAAATAAATAATAACATGTCATATTAGCATATAACATTATTTGAATTCATAAAAAGTCTCAAATTACATTTATTTTGGTATTTATAACATCAATTATGTCAATACTTCATTAATAAGATAATTACTGCATCATCATTGTGTCATAAATAAATTAAATTATTTAATGTCTAAAAATTACAAATAAAATACCATTATGTAGGAAATATGTTTAGATTTCTAATGAATATTTATAGTCTAATTTATCTTATTTATAACCCTTTATTAAAAATGATTTACTTATTAAACTTTGATTTTCACTATTTTAACCCTTCTTTAAATAAATTAATAATAAATGTTCTAATCTAATTCATGCATGACTAAATGGTCATATTTTATTCCTAAGGTTGTTTTTGGTCTAATTACACTTATACAATAGTTTTAGGACATGTGTTAGGGTAATAATAATAACATTTTTACCCTTAATTACCTTATTTACTTTTAACCGTGGTAAAGTAAGTAAGAAGTTACTATTCACCAAAAATTATTTTCATCTCATTGAACCACATTTTAGTCCTTTATATTAACCTTATCTCTTGGATTTTTTAAATTCCAATCACAAAAGTGGTAAAATTATGTTTTATGTAAATTTGCAAATTCTCCTAGGAGGTGGGTAAAAGACGGTGAAAAGTTTGATAAAATTTTTATTTATCTAAAATTATTATAAAATGACTCCGATGAATTACTTTGAACTTATAAAGGTATTATTTATCAATTTTTACCTAAAATAAATTTATATAAAATAAAAAATTATTTAATTAAAAAGTCGGTTTTTAAATAGTAACCTAGTGTTTTCACTATTCATCAAAATTTGAATGTTTTTAGAAAAATACCAAAATTTCACCCTAGGATAATTTCGGTATTCTGAATCCAAAAATGAAGTCCATTTTGAAATATAATATTTAAAAAATTTCAAAAAGTGGGTATTACTATTCATAATGGCTAGTTTTAATAATATTTTAATAGCATATCGTTGTTTAGTTAAACTCGGTATTGCATACGACACAAGCTATTGAGGAAGGTCGCGATTGCGTGTAAAGCAATCCAAGATAGTGTTGTGTGTAGTGAAATATTCCTTTGATAACATAAAAAAAAATATTTCTCATAAAAGTCTCGGGTGTTACATTCCAGGCTCCATCACCCCGTCATACTGAAGATCCAGGCTTCCATGCCTTCCGAGATCCATAGCCCCATTATACCAATGATCCATGCTTCCATGTATTTCAGGCTCTATAGTCCCATCATACTAACGACCCAGGCTTCCATGCCGTCTAGGCTCCATCACCCCATCATAACAACATTCTAGGCTTCCACGCCTCTAGGTATCCATTAGCTTATTGATCCATAACTCCATGATTCGATGCCTCCATGGTACCATCACCCACATCCTAGTTGTTTGATGTTAAACAAAAAAAAACCATCATCTTGGTCACATGACGTAAAAGTACACAACATTCTAGTCAAAGATATGTGTCCTAAAACTTAAGAAACCATCTTCAAATATACACGACCTTAAATGAAAACAACTTCATGTCCTAATCAGATGACATTAAACTATATGATACAACATCCTTACCGTATGATGTTAAATGGAACATTTATCATCCTCACCACTTGAAGTCAAAATGTATCCTTACCCTATGTCAAGATTACAGGACCCCTCATACATTATGTATGAGATGACCCCACCTCCCCATCACATTTTGCAAAAATACATAATTCCATGACCTTTTATAGGGGTGATCACTATCCATTCGTCACTGGTACCCTACCATTCCACGTTCAAGAACTACATCAGGAATCTCATCCTTGTGAAGGGGTTCAAATCCCTTTTTCCGATAAGACCTGTTGATGTGATCAAATGAATTGCAGTGTAAAACCTTGATTTTTGGACTCCAAATAGACTTATTCCCAGCCCATTTCCAAGCCTCACAGCATTCCTTTATTTAGATCCACATCATATTAGATGTATAAAGGGACCCCATCACAATTTGGTCTCATTCCATTGTGGATCACCTACTATTTTGGGTCAATGAACCCACATACATTATACGACATTTCAAGTTAGGTCCCATGTCTCAAAGATGGTCAGTAGTCAACCCTCATTTATGTATCCTCATTCTTGGTCGCAGAATATGGATGCTCTATCTCAAATAAGTTTAGTAGTTATCCTCCATAATCATGCCACCGCCACTACGATCCACATATCGGGCATCGTGATTCACTTGTTTCCACCTTCTTTTGTTTAGGTGAAAAAAAAACACTCTTGGTGCAACCTATACATGCACCTTTGTGTGTTGAGTAATAAGTTCAGTTTCATTGGGACATACTCAGCCCTATTTATCCATCCTCCTACTCCACGACACCTTGTTTCAGGAAAATACCATCACTAATCCATTTTCCCACACCTAGAATGACTCACATAGGCTTAGTTATTTTTGTAGGATGTGTACTAATATGGTTGAACCACACATAATTCATTTCCCGTTTGATGTTAAACTACTGTAACGTCTTTCATGATATTAAACTGCTATAATGTCCCACGTAACATTACACTGCACCATGATTTTTACTATCCCACATGACACTAAACAAAAAAGCATCATCCTGCATGATTATAAACTTCACAATAATCTTATAGTCCAAGTTATATGGCCATAAACTAATACCCCCTTCATCCTTACCAAATGATGTTAATATGCATAGAATTCTAGAACTACGTATGGATTGGTTCCCATCCTTATAGGATACGTAGGAACGCCTAGAAATTTCATCTATAACCCATCCAAAAATTCAACTTTTTAACATTATGGAATGGGTTCTTCCTCCGAAGTGTGTGTTATAGTGCTGAGAACTCCTTGGTACTCATTCACATTGAGTTACTTTATGGAACCATACTGCACACCACAATGTTGGTAGCTCCACCTTTGGTCTGAGTTCTATGACCTTAAACTAATATATCATTTGTCAAAGAAAAATGATGTTAAACTATTCTAACCCATCCCACATGATGTTAAACTGTTGATTTATCCCACATGATGTTAAACTATCCCATCCCACATGATTTTAAAATTGATTCTTTGTCCTAGTTGTATGATAATAAACTGAAAAACACCCTAGTGTCCTCATCTGAGAGGGAATCACCTTTGGAACTGGTCACTCACCGTTCAATTTATAGAACTACCTATGTCTTGATTCCCACCCTTATGAGATACATAGTAATACCCAGACATTTAGTTTTTGAGCCCATCCGTATTTTCATCCTTGTGGCCCTATGGCCTAAGATCTCTCTTTGGAACACGTTGCATTGTATGAATTTCCTCGATTCTCATTCACATCGATTTTAATTTTCCATTCCAAGAACATCCCCTTTGGTAAACTTTTCCCCCAATGCCCTAGTCGCATGATGAAAAACTGTGTCACCCTATTTGTCCTTACCATATGACATTAAACAACATGTGATTTGAGAACTACTTGTGGCTTGATTATCATCCTTATAGGATATGTAAGAATTCCCAAATTTTTTTTCTTTGGGTCCATCCCTAGTTCAGAAACCCTCCTCTTGGGAATATGTGGTATAGAGATGGGCCTCCTTGGTCCCTATTCACATCGGGTTCATCACGTCACCATGTCATGTATATCCATTAAAAATAAATCTTTTGTTGGTATGATATTTATGATCATAAACTAAGACACTTGTGTCCTAGTGACACTATGATAAACTATGTGACATATTTATCCTTACCACATTATGTTAAAATACATGGGATTTGAGAACTATATGTGGCTTGATTCACATCCTTATGGGATACCTAGGAATTCCCTAAAGTTTTGTCTTTGGGTCTGGCCCCTAGTTTGTCAACCCTATTTTATCCCTCATCCTCTTCATTCGAAATTGGTTCATTACCATTCCATGACTAGGATCCCTCTCTAGGATTTTTACCTTAGGAATAGGGTTTGGATCCCTCCATCTGATATGACTCATTAACTATCTCATATGCACTGTGGCATTGAACCTAGAGTGTTGGATTTTTCATGTTTAGTTTCTCATTCGTCTCTATGCTTCTTGTGTCCATTTGTTTGGGTATCCATCTTATTTCACATCTAAAGGGACCCCCTAATGGAATGGTCTCATGACACTTTGGATCACCTACAGTCTTGGGACAACTCTCCTAAAGACTTTGGATGACATCTTGAGTCAGGTTCTGCATTTCAAATATGGTCAGCGGATGACCCTCGTTTGTCTGTTACCATCCCCGGTCACATGATATGGATATCATATCTAAAATTTGGTTAGCAGTTATCCTCCATCTCTATCACACCTTTTTGTGTTCCAAATAATGGACACTATGATTCACATATCTTCCCATATCCTTATGTTTAGGTGTAACTTCAACACCCTCAGTGTTACACCTCTGTGAACCTTTTCATGTTGAGGAGATCAATCATCATCAATTGAGAAACCTTACCCTAACATTTATGTTCCTCTATCACATGCTTCCATGTGTCATAAAAATCCTCTCTACCCCTTATTTCCCACACCGAGCATGGATCACATGGGATTAGGGGTCTTAGTAGGGTTTGTAGCCATATAAAATAATTACGCCATCCTATTGTACAAACTCTATGACCTTAAATTAAGAGTTTACATTCTATTCTCATGAATATAAAATGAGCATCCAATTCTAAGCCTTACGACTTTAAACAGTGTGTGGGTTTTCATCAGAATGCACCGTAAGGTGGAAGGCCTATTTTTTCCTCATTCATGTCAGGTTTTTGAAACTTCACCACCCATTGTGAATTCCCTTGAACCAAGTCCCTTTCTTATTGGTCCAGACTCTATGACCTTAAACAAGGAGTTTACATCTTGTATTCATGATGCTAAAACGAACTTCTAAGCCCATGCCTTATGAATTCAAACCATGCACAAGTTCTCCTTAAAGAATGTGTGGTCTGGATCTCTTTTATACTCATTCACATCAGGTTACTCTATGGTGACACACTAAACATATCCATTTTGAAAATTTCACCCTAAATTCCAAGTTATACAATCATAAACCAAGATCCATAACATCCTTATTTCATGAAGATAAACAACATAATACCCCATACTTATCATATGATGTTTCATCCTGACTATATGATGATAAGCTACACAACTCTATGACATATTCACCTAGAAAGAAATTAATTGAATCAACACCTTATCATGACACATTTTCAATAACTACATGTGGCTTGATTCCAATCCTTATAGGAAACATAGCGATGCCCAATTTTTTTTCCCAAACCCAACCGCAGAACCAAAATCTCACCCATTTGGCCCCTAGAAATGGGTATTTTCTGGGAGTGTACTGTGTGGTGTGGAATTATTTTTTCCTCATTCAGATCAAGTATCCTCATGGTGATTCACTGCACATCTCCTCCATATGCGGTCCATACTCTATGACCTTAAAAATAATATTTTTAGTGTCCTAGTCGCACAACATTAATCTATGTAACAACCAAGATATTCTCATTTGTGATAATATCAGGCCCCTTTTCCAGCATCGATACCTCACCATGTCATATTCAAGAAATACTTATGGATTGATTCCTACTCTCACAAGATACGTAGAGATTCCTGGGAATCCTTTCCCTGTGCCTAACCATAGAATTGTAAATTCACCTTTTTGGAACTTTTTTCCTGGGTTCCCCTTTAAGAATGTGTGGTGTGGATTTATGTTGCCCTCTTTCCCATCGAGTTAGTTACTGAACCATGAAATTATCATTTTTTATGTTGTATGTTCCAGTCGCATGATGATAAAATGTTAAAAATTTTCATCCTTACTGCATGATGTTAAACTACATGGGTACATCCCATGCACATGATGTTAAACTAGGTACCTATGGTCAACAATCCATGAACATAAATTGAGATCTTCTAGTCTAAGAAACACAAGCTTTAAACTTTTCTCAACACCCCTTAGTAACCTGATCCTTGAATATGGATATGATCCCACTTTTGGATGTTTCACACTGGCATGTTTGAATGTGCAGTGGTATGAGACTTGGAGCATCATATTCTACAAGGATATTCCCCCCAATTTCACTACCAGGCTTCACAAATCCCCTTATTTGGGTCTCCATCATCATTCATTTCTAAAAGGTCCCCCTCATTGGAGAGTGTTTTTTCATATGGATCACCTAATATCCTAGGGGAATGCCCTAGAATATTTTTAATGACATTTTAAATCAGGTCTCACATTTCGAATATGGTTAGAGGCTGACCCTCATTTGTATGTTCCTCATCCCAGTCAATGTGATATGGATGTTGTGTCATGAATATGGTTAACAGTTATCCCCCATCATTTCACCATCCTCATTATATTCAAAATATCATGCACAATGATTCACACTTCCTTCCCTCTTCTGTTCTTGTGGATTCCCAATAGCTCTGGTGTTGTCCTTCCATGCATCCATGCACATCGAGTTGGAATGTTGAAATGATTGGGGTTTACCACATGACATTTCCTTTCCATTGTTGTGTGATCCTGTATGATGGGTAAATCTTGGAATCACTCCTTATTTCCCACACTAAGCATGGGTCACATGGGATTAGGGGTCTTGGTAGGGTTATACACACATAGAGAGGTTGTGCAACCTTGTGGTCCGAGTTACATGACCTTAAACTAAGATCCCCTTTTTCCAATAAACAAGAAATTAAATAGTGTCATCTCATCCCACATGATGTTAAACTATTTTTTCCTTACCAGATGATGTTAAAGTGAAAAATCATGTCCTATCATATGACCATATAAACTGTGGCGTCATCATCCTGGCTGCATGATGAATAACGACACAACATTTTGGTGTTATCACTTGAGAGGGAATCAACCTTAGCACTGGTCATCCACCATGACACCTATCAACACCTACCCATGTATTTATTCCCATAGAAATAATTTAACTTTTCATCATGGTTCATCCTCTAAAAAAAAAGATAAAAAAAATAATGAACAAGAAATATCTAATGCCTCTTCTCTCTATGCACGGTTTAGACTGGTACGGCGAGATTTCTTTTTTAGAACAACATATGGATTGATTCCCCTCCTTAAAATATATGTAGTGATACCCAGAAAAATCTTCATTGGGACCATACAAAAACTCTATGGTCCAAACTCTATGACCTTAAACTAAGATCCAACGTCTTCAATGCATGATGTTAAACTACAAACATACCCTAAGAAGGTTTAGGATGCACCTTTATAATAATGGGATGCTTCAGCTTCCTTGAGAGAGAGGATTTATCCCAACAGTGTTGGTATCTCACCACACTATACTTCAAGAACTACATGTGTCTTGATTCCCATCCGCATGGGATACGTAGCAACGTCCAGACATGTTATCTTCAGGCCCAAACATAGGTTCATTAACCTTGTTGTCCCTTTCCCCCAGTTTTGGTCTAAGAATTGTGACCTTAGATATCATCCAGTTTGTCTTAAGGCATGTATACATCATGATATCCTCCTTGTCTTCACTCACACTATGTTTTACCAACCATGTGTTATGTGAATACCCATAGGCTAAACATTTTCTTTTAGTCCAAGAATCACAACATTAAACTATTTTCCATGGTCCACATAGTACGAACTTAAACGATTTTCACACAAGGGTCTAAATACCACTCTCTCATGATATATTTAGTCTACACTTTGAGTCCTTCTTGGTTTGGGTCTCCCATCATCCTTCAAATCCAGAAAGACCCCCTAAAGGTGATGGTGTCACCCTATTTGGATCACCTCCCATCCTAGACCAACGCCCTAATGGATCTTTAGTAGAGATAAATGAGTCATGTGTTTTGAAGATAGTCAATAAATGATCCCAAACTTCTTATCCCCATTATTTTCTAGTTAGTTATAGTTCCAATGTTTTTGAACATAGTCAACGATCAGCCTTTACTTACTAGTCACCCCTTCATCCATACCTTGAAGGTATTGACTGACCATCGTTCTCCCATTCTTATATTATGGTTGGATTCGATCCTTAGTGTCACATTCGATGTGCACTCCCACATATCAGGTAAACCCCATGTACCATTCCTTGTTTTTTACAACAAACATGGCTCATGTGGGCTTAGAAATTTTGGTAGGGTGGGTACCAATGTGGTTGAGCCATATGGGGATCAGTGGTCAAAACTATATGACCTTAAATAAAAACCCTAATAAGGATATGAGGTTTGGTGGTAGGCCTCCTAGGTCCTCATTTGTGATGGGTTTTGTCCGTCACCACATCACATATTACTACTTCCCATTTGTTCCTTGGAATTTTATGATGCTCAATCCTCCTTTGGATCATTCACATCGGGTTCATCATCTTCATGGAATGAAAACATTATACGAATAGAAATTGTAGTCCATGTAACATGACTGTAAACTATTATCCAGGGTCTAGGAAGTATGACCTTAAACTATGTGCAACGTTCTAATCCCATAAATTTAAACTGCAAGAAACATATTGATCACATGAAATTAAACCGTGGCATATATTTTCCTCACCATACGATGTTAAACTATGTGTTTGTCATCCTCACTTGCATGAAGAAAAAATGAAAAACATCTTATACCTCTCTTGAGAGGTCCTCCCCTATAGTGTTGATCATCTATCGCATTGTTCACATTTTAGTTATCGCTCAACTTCTGAGATGACGCTCCCCTTAGAAGATAGGTTTGATCTTTTTTCAACCAAATGAAGCTACACTAATGTGATTTAGTCACATTGGTGTCATTCCAAGAATGTTGGAATCCTTTTCACCATTCCATCACTCCACCCCATGCTTCATGTGCTCCTTATTTGGATACTCATACACTTTCATGTCTGAAGGGACCCCCTAACATCTTGGCTATGCTGTATTGGATCACCTACCATCTTGGGCCAATGTTCTGAAAGGAATACGATGATATTCCAAGTTTGGTATTTTGTTTCAAACATGGTCAGCGTTCAACACTTTCCCCCCCCCCCATTTCAGGATGATGTTACGAATACTATGTATCGAATACGGTAAGCATTTATCTCATATCATCATGCCATCATCATTACGTTTCAAATTCATGGCATTGTGATTCACACTTTTCATTTCCATTTGTTCAGATTGATTCCAATGATCTTGGAATTATCTCACTCATGCAGTAAAACACATTGGGAAAAGTAAGTTGGCCAGTCATAGAGCCCTGTTCTCCAGCCACAACCCCTCTTGTTCTAGTAATTCTTAAGGGTGATCGATGTCCCATTCTGATCCCAGCACATTCAACACTGTTTAGCACTCTCATATAGGTGAATGATCATCTATTGTATCTTGTTTCTCATATAGAGAGACTGACATGGGATTAGATATTTTTGGTTGGTTTTTTCCTCAGTACAATTTAGATATAATAGGCCCCAAGACATGCATTTACCTCATCATTCTCCGTAGAACGTGGTCCACTTCACCCCCTTCATCCTCATTAGATCCCATTCCAAGGGGTGGTATTTGTTATCACTAGAAAATTCTTCCAAAGGACGCACCTAAATATTCCATACTTGATCCAGGATCATATCCTATTTCACAGGCTTCAATTTGACTATTCATGGATCCCTAACATAGTTACGAATTAGGTGTTATGACTGTTTGAAGACAAGATGAAAAAAAGTTCACGAAGCCCATTCACGAAGCTCCAGTTTGCAGATCTGCCTCCGTGAACACGATGAATGTTTATGATAGGCACCGTGAGTTTAATGAGCCCCAAAAATACCATATAAGAAGTTGATGAATTCCACCATGAGTCCTATGAGCCCTATAACCACCGAGAAGGTAGTTAATGGTAAGAACCATGATTCTAACGAGCACTACGACTGCCACAATACGCTTTTTTGCTTTAAAACGTGTTTCCTAGAACCATGAGACCCCCATTCCTTTAAATACCCCCTTATTTCTTCATTTCAGTAGGAGACACCATCTGGTTTCACTCTCACACTCTCAATTCGTGGAGCTCATGTGCTCTACAAGATCCTCTTCCACGGAGCTCCTAGACTTCATGAAGCAACCTACCTTGTGTTATTGAGAGCCTCCACCCCACATGGAGATTCCCTTCACGAAGTCTTATGATCTTAATGATGGAAGAAGGAAATTTGAGGCACTTGAGGCTTGATGAATTATTTAGCCTTCATGAAGCACTCCCCTTAAGAATCTGGGAACCCTTTACAAGGCCCTGAGCTCTGTGAGACCCTATGCTCCATGAAGCCCTATCCTTCACGAATCTCCTTCCTTCATGCCTGTCAGTCCATACTATGGGGGTTGTTCCCCCAAACCCCTACATGAGATCATTGTTGGGTAGTGGTCTCCATCCTCTAGGTCGGTCCCCTCCCAGCCTTCACCAACCCCCATGAAAAATCAAGAGTTTCACTGCAAAATTTTCTGGCCGGGTCAACCCCATTTTCGGTTTCACCCCTATACAGTCCCAAATTACTTTCCAGGAAACCATGATTCGAGTGCACTCCATGAAACACCTTGAGTCAACCTTAATTATCTTGGTCTCTTTCCCATGTCATGAGCTAAGATCCTCATATTAGATTCCCTGAGTACCTTGATTCGTTAAATTCCTCAATAAACTCCTAAGACCTCATCACCTATCTCATATGTCTGGTTGAACTAGAAGGGGCCTCTATTGTGTAATTCCCAAAACCTGCCATTGCAAGGTATATTTGGCCTAATAGTCCTCACTACACAAATGTGAACTGTAGTACACCCTATATGAAAAACATAATATGCCTCTTGTTCCAAACAAGAGATTCCTTATGCATCAAGAATGAGATGAAAATAGTCCTCACTACATGAATTTAAACTATAGCATACACTATCATTCAATAATAGGATGCCTTATGCATCAATCATAAGATACCTCATCATGCGACAAAAAACCAATAACCACTATGGGAATCCACTTAAGGTGCATTCCCCAAACCATTTTCCCTCGACTAATCATTATGTCAAGATGCCCCCATGGGCTGAAATGAAGAAGACATAATTGGAAGATTTCATACATAAGCTCCATCAATTATTGCCTCTCCATAGTGTCATAAGGGAAACTTCCATGAGTAAGACCCATCCACTATTTTTTCTCCATAGCACTACACGAGAAAATACCATAAGCCCCAATCACCATCGCCTCTCCATAGAATCACAAGGGATGATTCCATGCGTAAGCCCCATCCACTATTTCCACTACATAGTGGAACTTGAGAAGCTTCAATTCATAAGCCCCATCCACCATTTCCACTTTATAGGAGTATTGAGGTGGTTCCCATGCATAGACCCCATCCACCGTTGCCACTCCATAGTGTCACCTGAATAACTTCTAAACATAATCCCCATCCACCATTTCCGCTCCATAGTGTCACCCAGGTATCTTCCACATGTAAGACCCATCCACCATTACCGCTCAATAGAGTCACTTGAGAAACTTCCAAACATATGCCCCATTCACTGTTGCTGCTCTATAGTGGCACCCTGGAAGCTTCCAACCATAAGCCTCATTCACCATTTCTGCTCCATATCACCACCCATGAAACTTCCAAAAATAATCCCCATCCACCATTTTGGATCCTTAGTAGCACTCGGGTATCTTCCATGCGTAAGCCCCATCCACCGTTGTCTCTCCATAGCCGCACCCGATCATCTTCCTCGCATAAGCCCCGTTCACCTTTGCTGCTCCATAGCAACACCTGGGACTCTTCTATGTGTAATCCCCAATCCTTTCTAAACTACATAGGATTTGATCCCTATCTTCAACATAGGGTACATAGGAAGCCTCCTCGAGGTTCAAGCCGAATAACCTTCAAAACCCATTCATTCCATCCATTTATCCCACTTCATCCATATCCATCGCGATTCTTACTTGGGTCACCACATCCTAGTGGGATCACACCATCCATTTGGGATATATTAGTGTGTAATAAACATTCATCCCATTACTTCTCCTAGCAGTACTTGAACAGCTAACCATGCATAATACCCACACAATCCATATCTATCTAACCAAGAGTACTCCTCCTGCGAAGGGAAGCTAACCATGTGTAATCCCCACACCATTCCATTTAGAACAACATTTATTTTGATCACTGTATTCTTTACATGGTATGTATGAAGCCTCCCTGAGGTTCCATCCCAACCATTGGTAAACCTTAGTTTCCCCCTATTTTGGGTCCACCTCTTTGATCCACCCTCAGTGGTGTCAAGATCAACCTTCACAATGTGAAATGTTCTCTTCACGAGATGCACTACCTCAGGTCCAATCTTATTGGGCATTCTGATCCATCCATCTATTGTCCCACCCATTGGGGTCCTCCTCCGTAATCCCCCCTCAGTGGTTTCCAGATCGAAATTCATTGTATGAAACCTCCTCTTCATGAGATGTGCCACCTCGATTCCACTATCATTGGGTGTTTTGATCCATCCATATAGTGTCCTTCTCATCGGTCTCCACATCTTTGATCTATCCTCAATGGTCAGTGGTTTCTAGATCATCATTCACAGTGTGAAAACTTCTCTTCATGAGACACACCACTCCTATTTCTGTCCTGAGTGGGTGTTATGATCCACCCTTCCAGTAAACCTTCCAGGTGCTCCCTATTAGGGATGTGCCTATCTAATCCACCATCACAAGAGTTATAATTATCCTGATACATCTTCTATAGATGTTAAACTCATGGAATAACCCCTTTTAAACATGGGATTCTGGTGAAAACCTTAGAGACACGAATACGACATATGATATCCAGCGATCGATGTGGTATGCCATTGGTTCTGTGCCTTTGAGAATCCCCCATATGAGGAATAATGCAGATGACTAATGTTCAAGCATCCAGAGATTCCCTAACATGCCTGATGTTACTATCTACTCCGACCAAAGGTTGCTTCCCTGTCAAGACCCCTTGGAATTTCTTGGAAAAAGTAGTGTAATTGACCTGAATCCACAATGAGATGGCACTGAGAATGTGTTTCATGAACAAAATCTTAATTCTATGAGGGAGTCCCAGACTAGACAATGAATTCCAAGGAAGATTCAAAAGAAGGTGGGACAAACATCCCGTCAACCCATTTTGATCAAGGAGAAGACATCGTTGAATAAGTGATGAATGTCCCCCACCTTTGGAAAGTAGGAACATGGAGCCATAGGCACACATTACCATGAAAATTCAGGCCCTGATTGTAGAAAGCATAACAAATATCCACAAAACCAAAATTATTCATTAAAATCAACCACCATATAAGAAATTTATTTTGAACCTAAAAGAAACAAAACTCATGAGAAAACCCAAAATAGTTAGGGAAAAAATTAAAAACAAAACCATACAAAAAATCCTCAACATGAAACGACATGGGATTTAGACCTTAGCTCGCCTGATAAGTAGATAAACTGGGACCTCCAACCTAGAGAACTATCCCATGTAAAACTGAAAAAATAGAAAACAAATGATATTAGTGCTAAATTTTCCTATGTCCAAAATAATCCTAGTTACCCATGCATGGAACTAATGGTATTCCATGTAAAAATTATAAATAAACCAATCTTGAAACTCCCCCACCACAACCACACACCCAAACCTTAGGATAAAAAAACTAAAATGGATAAACCATATTTAGAACCCCAATTCCTTTCCATATACATAAGAAAAATGAAAATATTCCAAACACAATAGATAAAGACCCCCGAAAAAATATTACTAGAAATAATATTACCCTTAAGATATCCATTTTTGATAATTGAGCTTTAGAAACATTAATGATTTCCCAAAAGGACACACTAAATACAACCCCTCATAGCTTTTCTACAAGACAACCTAGAGTGCCATGAACCTCCACACTAAAAGTAAAATAGAGGTATCATATTATTAATATAAAAATGATGGACCTCATCAAACCAATCATCAATATAATTATCAACCAACTCTAACTTCCAACTAGAAGGGGAAAAAATTAGACCTTTTGGAACCGAAGTTCAACTCACTAAGGAATTCCTTAATTGATCAGCTTACACTAAAAAATCTCTCACAAATACTTCCTCATACAACACTAAACTAGGGTAAAAAACTACACTCTAAGATCAGGGAAAATAATTATCTAAAATAAAGTAGCTCTCAAAGTTTAATTATTGAATAGATTGGGGGGAAAAGACCCCTAAATTTGAGAAATGATCAATATACCCCTTTAATAAATGCTCTCCTAGATGAAGTCTCATAAATTTATTAGCCTTTACCAACTTCACATACTATGGATAGTTACATTTAATTAATTTAGTATTTAATAAATCCTAGGACATTCCCTCATGTAGTTGAGAATAAACCATTATCTCCAAGCACACTCTTCTAGGTCCTTCAAGAAAAG
This sequence comes from Viscum album, assembly GCA_963277665.1. NCBI lineage: Eukaryota > Viridiplantae > Streptophyta > Magnoliopsida > Santalales > Viscaceae > Viscum > Viscum album. Next base: position 387,228,542 of record OY728125.1, read on the forward strand.
AAATGACAACGTTCACCCTGGAAGCCTTAGGAGTTTCCAAATAATTAAAGTTTCCATTAATCCTTTCTATCCACTACATTTCCTCATGATATCCTTGATCACTATGAAAATATTGTGTAAAATGATTTAAAATAAGTTAGATGGGGTCTATGTATAATTAGTATACCAGCCCCACCACTCAAAATTGTGTCTTGGTAGAGTTGAAAAGTAGTGAAACCATCCCTAAAAAATGAGAGGGGATATTCTGAAGGTTATCCCAATGAATGAGGTTCCCACTTTTCTTAGTAGAATATCTAGGAATAATATTCTATATACACAATACATAAACCTAAATTACCACTTGTTCTATAAATAAAGTCACACTACTCCATTATAAATCAAAAAAAAATTTAAAACTCAATCCACTCAAGAAAACACACATAAAATTTATCCCCCCTCCCCAAAACTACACATACCTTAAAAACAATACATTCTTTATAAAAATACATTTTCATTTTAAAATCCTATCTTTAAAACAATAGATCTTATCTAAAATTTACAATAGAAGACTATTTATAAATAATCTCCCAATTTCTTTATAAAATCAATAACATATATTAAGCCTTCCAATCATGCCGAAATACTTTACAATTTCATTTTAAAACCAATTCACTTGAAAACCTATCACAAAAATTGAAATTGTTTTCAAAACCATCATTAATAATGTTATATCAATAAAAAACCCCACATAATATCTTTTCCACCTCAAAAACCAATTTCTAGAAACCATAAAACACTTATAAAAAGTTATAATGAAACAATGATACAAAACACCTAACATTTACACACCCAAAAATATTATATTCTCAATAAAAACTACCTTATTAATCCTTACACCAATGAAAATACCATTAGAATTGATTTTGAAAACAAGGGAGGCAAGAAGATAATTCTAAATAGGAAACAAACCGTGGATGGTTTGGTTTCACAAGATAGTAAACCATGCCCCAAACATTAAACATGGTGTGAAATTGTTCTAAGACCATATGTATAGGCTCTACATGGGTTACTGAACTATACATTCTATCTGTGAAGCCTTGGTTCTTCCCCACATTCACCTTTGAAACTCAAAACAACCCACAAAATGACTTATGTACCCATTATGGATCAAAATACCATCACTACATATCAAAATCCATTAAATATTCTCAAAATATGAACTTAAAATCAAGAATAAAATCCCAACCACCCATGGAAACTTTAGGTTCAATGAAAGAAAGAGGTTTCCAAGAACATTCCCACACCCTCCACTTGAGTCATGATGACAATCCTAGTCTTATTTATATAGATACATACCTCACATAACAAGAGGGTACATTGATACCAATTTATGTCAAACCAAAATATGTTACCCCTGCATTTGGATCTTGAGACATGTTGTGATAAGGACTAAGGCACTTTATCAATTTCCATAGGCTGGAAACTATATCTAGGGTATCAAAACAAACCAAATGGTAATTATTTCACTCATATACAATCAAATAATAAAACATGGATTTCACTAAGAAATATGACATGAACCATATGTTTATCAGTCTCCCATGCATGAAATAAAAATTGATAAATTATAGTAAAATGAAAAAATAGATTATACAACATAAATAAATTAATAAACTCATACACCGATCAATAACAACAATAAACATCACTGATACAAGATGTTAAAAATAAATATCTTGGATGATAGGGGTGATACAAGAGAATCCCAAAATAAAAAAAAATTAAAGCCCGATCGTTTGTTTCTATATAACCCGTGGACAAACTCTACATCCCATACTAACCATAACCAAACAAGTCAATCACCAAACACCTAAAGGAAACCAAATACAAGGAACCTAAAATGAAATATAATAGTTTCATACATAGAATGGTGTGTGAATAATCTCAGTGAAACCAAGTACTATAAGATCTCACCAAGGAGTTTGTTTAGGTAATTTAAAAATAAATTTAATTTATGCAACATTTAAATAAAATTATAAAATATATTTTTCATTCAAAGTGAATAAAAACCAAATGAAAAACCCATGAACATTTTATTAACTTCCACCACTTCTTCTTTAAATTAAAACCATCACTTTGAAAACATTATTGTAACCCTTTATTTATTTATGAAATACCAAATTAAAATCCAATTTTGGAAATCAAGTTTTAAAACACTTTTAAATCATGTTAAAAAAGTAATAAAATAAATAACAATTATAGAATAAAACTACAAGTCGCAATATCACCAATGGGGTAAAATGTAAACATGAATTATTAATAGAACATGGTGATATAAAGGATAATAAAACTAGGGAACATATGGAACTATAGTCCCATATGGAATTCATCTAATATCACGAGAAACACACTAAGTCATAAGGAAAGAAAATCTTAGACACTACCAAAAACATGAGACCAATTGGTAACATTGATCACATCCAAAAAAATACAATCCACCCAATTCCACTCACACCTACATAATTTGAGTCACACCTATATCTTGGAATGATTCACTCTAGGGGAAAATAGACAATGTGTGGAATGAAATAGTATAGATTAATCATAGTACTCTCATTTAGTTCCCAGAGTACCCATTAATGGAGCAATATAATGTGAGAAATACAACAAGTTATAAGATCATCATGATAGAAAAACTTAAATGTCACCTCACCATCAATTAAATCATACAAAATAACACCAACCATTTCATTTATATCACGATTATAAAAAATATCCCCTTGTAACATCCTGTCTTGGAATCCACTAAACGGTTCTCGAAGTTGGTGGTCCACATGAAGTAAATCACCCTTCTTCATACGCCAAAGGCTACTGACTAGTAGCGATGGTATAAAATGGTATTGTGTGGAGACTATATCCTCATGATCAGAGTAACACATTGGTACAATAAATGAATAAAAATTAGGAATCATAATACCAACTAGAAATAGCAGATAAATCATCTAGACAATAGTAATAATAATCAAATCTAAGGGTAATGTCCTATAAAAAATGTTGAGTATATAATGCAACTATATGAAAGATAGGAATTACATGAAAACATACATATAGTAAAACACATGTATCCAAAGTTCAAAAAGTGAAAAAAGGATATATCTAAATAGAATCACAATCCATGGCTTGAGCCAGTGCTCCACTACTATTATGGAAAAGTCAATCAATCATCACCAAGAAGGAACTTTCCCCTATCCCTACCTACATCCATAAAGTCTATCTGGGTTCTCAATGGTCGCCCGAACATTTTTTTGAGACAACAATCATTAGGAAACCACCAGTGGTTCTAATAACATGTCCAATATATGCATATAAGTTTAAGTAGTGTATAGATATAATTGGATTAATATTAATAAAAGTATAAGTGATACTTTACAGTTCATCTAGGGTCACTATGTTACAAAAATTGAATCGTAAGGGATAACTATAGAGCATAGTAAACATGAACATCAATGGCCTATGCTATTTAATATAGTATTAGACCAACATTGGCTAGGATCCAATGAGTAAAAATGTCTAAGGAATCCTAATGGATCTGATAAAAGGAGTAGAAATGTCCAAGGCATCCTAATTGGTTAGATTGTGGGAGTAGAAATTCTGAAGGCATCCCAGCAGGTCAGATAAAAGGAGTAGAAATTTCCAATGCATCCTAGTGGGTCAGATCTAAGGAGTAGAAATTTCTAAGGCAAGGCATCCGAGTGGGTGTTGGTTCCATGTCAAAAACCCTCCACTATCATCATAACCAATTAATTCACCATTTTATAAACCAATTTATTAATCATTTAATTAATCCTTTCATAGTAAAATAAAAGAAAAGGGATTATCCACTTCATTTCTTTCATATACAAATGAAAAGGTGATTTAATGTGACTACAAAATTTGAAATTCCAATTTATTACCACATTCAATTCTACATAAAATAGAATGCTCAACTCACCTCATGGGTAAAATTTACAATGAAAAAGGAACCCACCCCATATATAGATCAAGTTGAGGTTAGAAACCTCAAACATATTAAGAGGTTTCATTTTATATTCTAAAAATTAATTCAAAATTTTCTTTATGGGTATATTAATTTAGAAATAAATACTTGGAAAGTCCGATGTGCGACACAGAGAGAATAAGGTATAAAAACCTAGTCTTTGAGGTAAAAGGTATATACCAAAAAACTTGTTACTATCAAGGAATACCTATATAGTCTTCGCCTATGATTCAATCCAAATTAGAATAAAATAAAAGAATAGAGAAATGATCTGAAGATAGAGAATACAAGCTCGCACCCGAATAGTGTCATCGATAGAAAGACCAATGAATGAAATGAGCCTAAGGAGTGGAGAGATTATCATTGGGAATCTAAAATGACAAACATATATTGATTCCAAGGTCAAATAGATAATATATCTAGGATCATAGGTTTAGGAATGGGAGAGATCCAAAGGAGGAGGGTGACACTATATTTTGGAATGAAGGAGAAAAGGTGTTAAAAACATATAATGGACTTATTGTTCAAAGGGTAAAATTTTCAATTATAAGTGGTTTCATGGTTTGGACACATGGTTGGCCAAACCGTGTAGAAACCACTCTCCAAACTCTACAAGACACACCTAACATGAGTTGTACGTACAGTTTGAAAAAATATGTGTAGCCTGTGTGAAAGCCCTTTATATCATGTTTGAGACATGTCATGTGGACATGTGGGATGGGGTGCATAGTTAGCATTAACTGTGTGGCCTTATGCTATGATCTAAACACACTCCATGGTTTAATCAAATAGTGTGGCCTGAGCTTCATGGTTTTTACTAACCATGTAGACCCATTATTTTCTAACATATTTGGGGTTCCAGGCTCCAAACAAGTCTCAAACACATTCATTTACTCCATATAATTACTAGGAATTCATTTAATGGTGAAATTGAGGAATGAAATTAAAAAATAATTGATTTGTACCTTCATAAAAAGTTTTATCATTACAACCTCCCCTCATATAATCTCTTCCCTGAGTTGGCCTTCCATGGGTAGTGAGGACTCATTTGAGAAAATATTTGTCCACTGGGAATATATGTTGGATTTTTTGATCTTATGTTTTTTCTTATACTTGATCGTGCTTCCATAACACCCACACTAAAGGATATAACCTTTCTTGGAGAGTCTTCATGATCCTATTAACAATATGCACTAGTTACTCATCAGAAGAAGAACCCACATATAACTCAACCTTCTATGACAATAAAATATGCATCAGGTGTGGATAATATTGAAAAAGATGAGACACATGAAAAAATCCATGTGTAGGTTGATATTTGTGAGGAAGTTATATCTTGTAATCCATTGGTCTTATTCTATACAAAACCTCAAAAGGTCTGATGACTTGAGGTTAAGTCTTACACTATCATTGAATCCATCAATTGACCAACCTGGGTGACATAGAAAAGAAAACCCAATCTCAAACGTAAAACTCAATAAGTTTTATATGGTGGTTGGTATATGACAAATGTCTATAATAAGTTTTCAAAATGCACTTCTCGACCAGATGACCCTTCTCTATAGTCTCCTAGACAAGATGTGGTCCAAGGAGTTCAACCTCACCTTCCTATAACCATCATAGAGTTAACCAGCATGACATACTGTATAAGGACTCATAAGGCGCCAGTTTTATGGTATCCTAAACATGTTATTATAAGAGAACTGAACTAGGGTTATATTGTTCTACCAAGAACCCCTAAAGTCAAGGAAACATTCACATAGTGTGTCTTCTAACACTTGAATTGTATGATACATATGACCATTATTCTGAGGGTGATAGGCCATGATCATATGTACCTGTGTACCCAAGGCCTTTTGTAACCCCTTCCAGAACCATGATGTGAAACGCGAATCCCTATTATGTATGATATAACATGGATATCCTTGAAGGTGTATGATCTCCTAAATGTATAAAATCTATAGATCATCCACTATGAAGGTATCTCAAATATTTATTAAGTGGGTGACCTTCATCAAATAGTAAAAAATTATTCAAAATGTATCATTTCATCGAGACATTCTAGGAAAACCTATTATGAAATCCATGGTGACATTGTCTCATTTCCATTTTGTAATGGAAAATATCTGTAAGAGTCCTTCTAGTTGATGATTTTTTGTATTCACATGCTAATAGGTGAAACACTGAATAATAAAGCTGAATATCTTCTATTTCATACCAATCCTACAATATTGGTGAAGTAATTATTGATATATCTTGGTGATTTCAGGATGTATTTCCCATGATGAGGCTTGAAATTCCAACATTAAACCCTCGTGAATGTTCTCTAGAACCGAGACACTCCCATGTATGTGTAGAATTTAATCCTTTCCAATGATCCAACCAGGTGGTGGGTCCCCACCTACCATACTCTCCCCTAAGACTAAGCCATCAGGATCTAATAAATGTATCATCTTTATCCTATCCAAAATCATGGAAGTCACTGCTAAGGATTTGAGAAAATTTATCCCATTACAGTGCTACACCTCGCAGTTTATCTCCAAGAAAAAGTCCATAAGTTTCCCCTAACCAATGGCCTCTTAAACCACCTATTTCTGAGTCCTCTCTTCCATACAATTGGCTATTATAATTCCTTTCCCAAATATATAAGTAAGTTTCAAGTCAAAATATTATTGATATTCAACCTATATTCATTCCTAAGATCCAAGTCACAATGTGTGATTATATAATTGAGGTTTTTATGGCCTTTAAACCCCAAAATTTTCTCTCCCAATATATAGTGCCTCCAAGGTATGTACAAAAAATGGCTAACTAGAGATCTTATATTTGGCAATTCCTCTAATGTGGCCTCAACTGACAAGAGATGTGTGCCACAACTCAATCCCCCTACATCATAATTTTTCCTATCCCTATACTTGATGCATCACAATATACTATATAAATTATACCTAACTCTATAAGAATCAGGATCGATACTGAATTCAACTTGCCTTCTATCTCTTGAAATGAATTTTCAAACGCTCTAGACTATATATAAGTCACACCCTTCTTAATCAAGCTTGTAATAGGTGACAATAGGCATGATATGTCCTGTGTAAAGTGAATTTAATAACCATCCATCCTAAAGAAACTCTATATATAAAAGCAATTATTTGGTTTCTCTCAAGAAACTATAGTTCTCACCTTCTCTAGGTCAAGTGATACTCCTGTCTCTAAGATAATACAACCCATGAAGTAAACTTTATCTATACAGAATTGACATTTTAGGAGCTTAGCATATAACTGATACTCTCTTAGTGTATCCAAAATGATTTCAAGGTGTTCGGAATGATCATGTCAAGTTTGATAATACACAAAGATGTTGTCCATAGAAACCACCATAAAATAATCTAGATATGGACGCAAAAACTGGTTCATCAGTTCCCTGAAATTTTTTAACGCATTCGTGTGACCAAACGACATGACCAAATACTTGTACGAGACATATCTACTGCGTAATGTTGTGCATGGTATATTTGTTGGTCTAAGATGAACCTAGTGATAAATTTATCTCAAATCAATTTTCAATATAACCCAATATCCACTAAGATATTCAAATTGGTCAACTATACATGGCAAGTGATACTAATTTTTAACTGTCAACTGAATCAATTTCCAATAATCCACAAATAAATGAAGGGTTCCATCCGCTTTCTTGAAAAAAAGGACCAGTAAAACCCATTAAGAAGTTCTAGTTCATATAAACCAATTTTATTCTAAGTCTTATAGCTACCTCTTTATCCCCTATAACTAATTAGTATCCATACTCTATGGAGGAATGTATATCAGTGAAGCTTTATGAACTACATCGATGGAAAACTCTACCCATCTATTAGAATGAATTCCTGAAAATTAATCTAAGAAAACAACCCTAAAATTATTTACAACTTTAAGAAATCATTCTGACATGTTCCCTAATCATCTAGATAGAAACTAGAAATTTAGGCTATCATCCAGCCCAACCCATGATACTCGGGTCCCGCTCAAATTTCCTAGATATCCCATTCACCCTTGTGAGTAAAACAATTCCACTATAGTGATGTGAATGTTAATATTTAGTGGTAATAATCAACATAATCAGGATAAATAACCAACCATCACATGTTGGTAATTATATTAAACCCTATCATCTCAAGGGAAAAAAGGTCACATACTAAGTGTCACCCACCTATATCAAGGGGGAACTCCCTGTATTGGCGTACATTCTCTGATCAAATATTTAGTGGAGTATCGAGTGTCATCATTTTATAGGAGAAGTTAATATCAATCACAAGGATCTTCATAATAGGAAGAATATTATGGAATGAGAATAAACTATATCAAAAAGCAAAGATACTAATATAAAGGCTACCAAAATAGTACCTAGTATAAATTTCAATACTCCACTCCTTGAGTATTGGATTTAATTTATACATCTCTCTAGATCTACGACCTTGATATATAGACTAGACACCCTGAGTAACTTTACTCTTCCAGTGATGTAAGTGTGGGGTCTAGCTACCTCGACCTCGACCACCACCTCAGCCTCAACCACCACCTCGGCATAATCAACTGATTGTACTCTAGCTCCTTTCCTTATAAGAATCTTATCACCTATCTTGTAATTGCAGATTTTTTGAAATAAATATCTCACTGAATTCTAGTGGGAAAGTCCTAAAAAACCACTGTAGTTGACCCTTCATATCGCAAGATCGAAACTAAAATGGGTTTCTATCACACTTTCTCCTCATGTGTCCCGACCTCCAACCTTGGTAACAAAAAATAGAACTACCATCACTCATTGTATGGCTATTATTCCTCTCCCAATAGTTCTCAAAGCATCGCTTTCAACATCATCATGATACGCCATTGGGTCGAGAATCAAAAGTTCCCTTCTTTGCGCCCTCAACTTCTCTTTACTTATGTTTAGTAATAAGCACTTGATTCACTATTTTAGATATGGTAGGGAGCTTAAATCATTCACCTGTGATCGAATTTCATACCTATGACCATCCTCAAATCACCTAGATTTAGATAACTCATCACCTAAAGAAGTAGGTGTTAAATGATGGAGCTCTATAAAATGGGAATAATGTTCCGTGACTGATAATGTTCCCTACTCCAAGTGCCTAAAATACCTGGATTTATTGGCCCTCAACATCTCGAGATATAAAAAATCATAGAATTTTTTCTAAAAATACCTTCAGGCCATATCTATATGATGATATTTTTTATCAATAACTTCCTACCACCTTTTAGAGGAATCCAATAAAATATACATAATGGTTTACACTCTCCTCTTAGGAGGTGTCTCAAGATGATTGAAAATTAATAACATCTGATCAAGCTATGACTCTATAACCTATGGTCCACTATCCATAGAAAATGTGGGCATATGATACATCAAAAACTCACACATCAACTCTACCATAGTTGGGTCAGGTCATTGGGATCCCTGAATAATATGCATAATGTATATGACCCCCTACTGATCTGGGCATCAACACCCATATTAGTTGTAACAGGTGGTGATTAAAGTGGAACTACTCATGGTTATATGGGAGGACCAAGGCCCACCACCTCTAAATCATGGTCTTCACCACCCTCTTAGTGCATGACTAGTGGAAATTGTGATTTCATGTATCTATAAATGATAAGAACATGCCTTAGAAAAGATTTGGTATCAATAAGATCATAGATGCCTAAATAGGATAGGCACATGCCTTTCTATATTTGAGTCAAACCCCATTTTCCTACTCTAATTCCAGGTCTAAGTGACAAATAGATCATAAATATTTAGGAGCTTCTACCTAATACCCACTACTAAGGTCAGGTCAGGGTCAAGTTCTGTACTATAAACTAGGGGTTTTGGTATACATTGTTTCAATTGCAAGTTATATAAGAAATACCCTTTAAGTTGAAATTAGAACCTTCATTTAATGAAAACCTTTTCATTCTAGAATCTAATGTCACATAAATCAATATTTATTTATATTAAAAATACCCTTAAATGGTTTAATTATATAGATTTAAAATTTCAATTTATAGAGTCCCATTCACTTTATAAATCAAACTATGACATCCCTTTAATAACAACCATGAACATGTTCTAGCCAATAAAACCAATGGTCCATGACTCAACATGCCATAATTGACTACATAAGGTGTCTACATCTATATATGTAAAAAACACTATTAGGTTGAATGAATAACTTTAAGTAACCAATTATGTATCTTAGTATCCTTCAAAAACTCTAGTTGGATAAAATATATATCACTCAAAGCACATACAAAAAGTATCAGGCAGTCAGGTAATGAAACCTATATGGCATGAAATAATGCATAAAAGATTTTCCCTATTAGGTTCCTAAAATGATTCATGATTTATGCTTCCTTACATTACGAGGTCAAGGAAAAAATGTAATCCAATATCAGAATAATTATTGTATCACATAACATGTGCGTCACCCAATGGTGGAATCAAATCAATTGTAATATTAATAATCCAGAACATCATATCCAACCCATACAATTTTTATTTTTCCTATACCTGGGTTAGGTACTCTCAAGAAAAACTCATTACTAAACTTTTAAACATTCATAATCTTATGTCTAATGTTCCCAAATGATAAGACAAAATAAAATAAACTCCCATGATACAAATTTGTAACGTCCCAACCTGTAAGCCACTAAACGATGCCAAAATATGATGGGTTACATGAAAATAAGTCTGTCTCTCCATACTCTAGAGGCTAAAAACTATATGTAAGGGTCTATAATGGTATGGTGGGAATACACTACCTTTATGATCAGAGTAACACAATGGTATCATAAATGAATAAAAATGTTGAAGCATAACATCAACCAACAATAAAAGAAAAATCATCTAGACAATAGTAATAATTATTAGAGACAAGTGAAGTGTCATATATAAAATTATTAGTATGTAATGGAACTATAAAAAATATAGGCAATACATAGAAATAATCATTTAGTATAATACATGTATCGTAAGTTCAAAAAATCTAAAAAATCTACCTCTATATTGAATCACAACCCATGGCTTGGTCCCGTTCTCCCCTACTCCAATGAAACATTGAATCAAGAATCACCAAGTGGGTGATTTTACATGTACCTACCGACATCCCTGAATTCTGAATGGATACCCAATGATGACCCAAATTGGGTGTGAGATAACAATCAGTAGTCCACCACCAATGGTGTCTATTATAAGTCCAGTATGTACATATAGGATGAATTAGTGTTCTTATATAACAAGTGTAAGAGTAATAAAATTATAAGTGATATAGTTCATTCCATGAAGACTCACTACGACCATGAAATTGAATCATAAGGGATAACTATAAATCATGGTAAAAATCATCACCAAACTTCTACACCATGTAATCAAGTATAAAACCAAACTAGGATATGATCAAAGGAGCGTAAATGTATAAGGAATCCTATTGGGTTGAATTCGAGGAGTATAAATGTACATGTAATCCTAAGGGGTCAGATATAAAGAGTATAAATGTCCCATGCATCCTAGTGGGTTGGATCCAAGGAGTGGAAATTTCTAAGGCACCATAGTTTTCCATATCCAAGGAATATAAATTTCTAAGGATTACTAGTGGGTTGTTGATTCCATACCATGAACTCTCTATTATCGTTATAACCAACTCATTCACTATTTTATAAAATTTTTCATTAATAATTTCATTAATCCCTTCATAATAATATACAAGACAATGTATTATAAATTCCATACATTTTATATATAAATGACTAGGTGATTTAAGGTGTTTACAACCTTTAACAATCCATTTTATTACTAAATTCAATTCTCTATAAGAATAACGAGATCAAATCACCCAAAGGGTGTTATTTCCATGAAAAAGGAAAGAACCCACCCCATGGGTGGTTTGGATTGAGGCCAACAACCTATAACCTAGTATATGTGTAATTTCATGTTCTAAAAAATAATTCAACATTTTCGTTGCGGGTATATTAATTTAGAAATAAACCCCAAACATTTTGGAATATGTTACGACAGAAATAAGGTATAAGAAATCATACTTGAGACAAAAGTTATACAAAAAATTCCTTATGCCTGTTGTGGAGTAATCATCTAGTCTCATCCTCTGATTCGGTCTAGATCAGAAGAAAACAAAGGAATATACAAATTACCTGAAAATAGGGCCTAATTTCCTGCAGAAAATAACATCATCAATAAAAAGGACAAGGATGAAATAATATAAAGGATTGGTTAGATTATCGGTGGCTATGTAACATGACAAACAGATCTTGATTCCAAAGTCAGATATAAATGATACCAATAAACCTAGGTTTAGGAATGGGACAACTCCAAAAGAGGAGAGAGGTACTGCACACCCGAATGAAGGTGGAGAGGAGTTAAAAACATATAAGTTCTTTAATGGAAAATGGTAATGTTTCCACTATTAAGTGGTCACATGGTTTGTTCTATGGTGTGGAAAATCATATACCAACCATATGCCCAACTCTTATACGAGACAAACCTCATACGATCTAGTTACATAGTTTAACTAGTTGTGCACAACCCTTTGAAAGCCCTACATCTCATGTCTGAGACATTCCACATGACTATACGGTCTAGGTTACATGGTCAGGGAAAACCATGTATCCCCCTTCTATGAAATGAACACCCTACATGGTTTAATTAAACTGTGCTGGTTGGGATACACGGTTCCTACTAACCCTGTAGCCCCACTATTTTATCCAAAACATAGGAATCAGGGATTTGAACAAGCACCATACACCCTCATTTACTTCATAGACTTATTAGGTATTAATTTAATGGTGAAACCAAGGAATTAAACTAAAAAAAGATCCATACCACCATAACAAATTGGGTTGTTTCACCCCTCAGGGGTCCTAATCAACATAAAAATAAGGCACTCAAGAGGGTCTCCTACACACACATTGTGTAACCATTTCAAATTTCAAAAGGGGACTTATTTAAAATTCATATAGGATACCATGTCTTTTATAAACATTTAAATACATTTCAAACATCTTCAAATGTTCAAAATAATTTCCTTTTTATTTAAAAAAATTCAATAGAAACCATACTTTACCCAAGGAATGACCTAAAAGAGGTCAAATAACTTACTAAAACATCAAATTCATTTTCAAAAAGACATTAAAACCTTTCTATAAACACTTTTAATGATCAAAACAAATTAGAAAACAATGACCCTTGAAATACCTTTTATTCCAAGTTAATAACAAAGAAAAAAAATAAAAACCCATTTAACTATAACATATTTACATTAATTAACCAATAATGTTTATAGAAACATAACACATAATATGACATGTAAATTAAAGGAAACACACAAAATAACATACCTCAAATAAATGAATATCTAGATGAAGGTTTTCAAATATATAAAGAACATGAAAACAAGTAACAAAGGGTCATTCACAATGAGGAAACAAGATAGAGTAGGGATTAACTCAAGAAAACTACTTAGAAATGATGGTTAAGAAGCTTGAAGTCACCAAATTAGGGAGAGAGGATGCTTCATGCATGACCTCTAGGGAAATTCGAACAGGAGGGAAAAAATAAGGGGAAAACCCCTTAAAATCAATTAGGTGTATTTTTGAAAACATATAATTTTAAAACCTAGGAATCTCACATTTTTAGGGAACCAAATTTGGTAAAACGTGTTCCAACCCTAAGTCTTACACTGGACACTCACTAGACACCACATGATTTTTCTTTATAGTTACTCATAAACATGCACAAAATGTGTGAGTCACCCCCAATAAAAAAATTGATTCACAAGCTTCACTATAAATCCTCATACTCCTTGGAAAACCATGAGGAAAAAATTTAAAATTGTGATATCAAAATTTTAGTACACTCACATAGTTTCCGCATGGTTACTATAATGATGCGCAAATTACAGGACACCCAAAAATTTCCAAATTCTTAAAATTAAACCCAAAAACTCAAAAAATTAAGGTAACCTGAAATTAATTAATATATAAATTGTAATAGTGGCATGGGTTGTTACATGGGTAGCTCTTTGTGGTCCATTAGACACCTAGTAGACTTGGAGCATGTACTCTATGGGAACATGGTACCTAGTGGATGGTGATTATGCACTCAATGGGTACCTGAGTATTTTTTAATTTTTTTAATTTATCATTTTTTTTAATTTTAATTAATGGGGCCAGATACCTTATTTGATTTAACAACAAGTAAGGTTTTCTCTTATATAACTACCTTTGTTCTATATTACCCATAGTATAATCTCATCCATTTCTTAGTGGTTCTTCAATTCATCTATCATAGGAAGTTATCATGAGTAAGTATTGACATACTTGATTATATGTTTTTGGTTCTACCCCTATTATGGATATCATCAACTAAAATACATATTTTAGGTCTATTTCCCTAGTTTCTATTTTTTTAGATTAGATTCAAATTAGACAATGATATTTGATGTGCAAGATCATTCTGTTACTAGGTAAGTGGTATCTAAATATTATCATTTTTTATGTGCATTTTTGCATAATGTGATTTTCAAGCATGGGTAGGATCATGTTTGAAACTAATAATGGAATGACTAGTGTTTTCCATTACAATGGAGATGTGCCTAGGGGTAGTATCATGTGGGTGATGAAGGACTATTCCATGTATGGAATATTCTTGGTTTGATGTTTCAAATATTTATGTTCATGTTTCTACATGTTATAAAGTCATGGTCTATGAGATATGCTGCTTAATTTGTTTCTTTGGGAATGTGGTGGGTGTAACCTATTCTTCTATGGAGTGATGTACTTCACCAGTATGGTGTTTTAGTGATGTTTTGTTTACTTATTTTGAGATGATGAAGGTTCACAAGATTGTGGATGTAGGATGTTGGTGATTCCCCTCATCATGGGGCATAGGATTTTGGGGTCATGTGTACTCAAAGAAGGACCCCTGAGGTGGAATTCACCACTATATGTTTGTGTTGGAGTTAGTGACCTATTACCAAATTCTATGTACTTAATGATTACATGTATTAAAATTCATGAATATTTGATCTGTAGATGGATGATTACATTTTATGGGACATAAATAATATAGTCTATCATGGGTGTAGAATCATAGGACATTGAGACACCCTCTCATGGTGCACACCCTTAGTAATTTCCATACTAGGGGATTATGAGAATGAGAATCCACTAGTAGAAAATTATCATTTATACGTGTCATTGTATGTTCCAATTTGTGAAAAAGTATATTGATCCTTAGACATTAATATAACCATTAATTAGTTCCATAAGAAAAATAATTGAAATTATCAATGAAAACTGATATGACATATGCTCTCAAAGATGTAGGATACATTGGGTGATATCTCAGGCCCTTTGATGAGAATGAAACTTCCTAGATAAATCCATGGACATGTTATTCTATGTTAATATTAGTTTCTATAAATTTAAAGAAAAATATACCAAGAACATAGGTTAATTAAACCAGTATACAACCTTCTTGATTCAAGATATCATGATAAATATATTACACAATGGGAATTAATAGAAGGTTATGTGTCATTGCGACATTAAATTTTTTCTATATGGGTGAATTGTAATATTTCTAGATGCTAACTTTGGAATATAGGTTTATTTGAAAATTTACACTAATCTAGATCCCTAGAGGGTCACACTTTAAGTGTATATGAAATATCAATTAAATTTAATGTTTCATTTAATAAGTTAGAATAAATATTATTATTATTTGTTGTTTAATAATTATTTAGGTTTACTTGATTTCTAATATTTAATCACAAGTTATTCAAAATAATATGTGATTTAAATAATAATAAATATTTATTTTCAGGGTTTGGAAAATATAATATTTACTTTATTTATCAACGAATAATGATGTGATATTTAGTTATTAAATAAATAGTCACTATTGAAGATTTTCTAAATGTCAAGGAGGATAAACACAAAGAGTTTAATAATCTGATTGGAAATGACAGAAGTTATATTTATTTATTCTTTTGTGATGCAAAATTCAAGTGAATAATAATTATATTTTTACTAAGACATGGGGTTCACTAAAAATTAAGGATTTTTTAAGGGGATTTATATGAAAACAGGAAACCCTAAAATTTCATCAATATGTATCTTATTATATAAATCTCCTAAGAGATATGTTTTTGTGAAAAAAATATAGATATAATCTTTGAAAAAACATAGAGAGATTCTAGACATCTATAGTATGATTTGTTCTCATCTCTTAATCCATCAGAAAAACACCATGAATTATTTTTCCCTTGAAGATAATTCTATTGCAATCAACTATTAATGATGTAAGAGATTAGGATAGACTGTTCTATCCTTCCATGATTCTACAGAAATGCTCAAATATTATGGTGCATGTATAGACCACCACTAGAGGTATTATTCACTTGGATCCTATGAAAAAACAATGGCACAATGTGATCAAGTCACCCTGATCACCAATGAATAATGAATTATATGTTTTGTAAATTCTAGATCTGATTACAAATTTATTATAAATTATATGTGATGATCCTTTTATTCCAATTCCGATGTTTAAATAAGTTAATAATCTATGAATTAAATTTGTTGTTCATGACATCATTTTTCATGTATATATTTTATTATTCATAAATTAAGACTAAAAGTTGAGTTTTCCATGCCCAAAAGGTGATTCCGCTATGCCTAAAACCTATATGTGGTATCAAAGAGGTAACAAGGTTAATTTATAATTAATTAATAATCCTTTGTTTAATGGTATGTATTGTCAATTTCTTTTACTTTAGAACTATTTGTTATTAGAATCTGAACATCTTTTTCTCTTCCCTTTCTATGATCTCACTCATATAACCAATAGGAATTTTAAATCAAAATGAATAACCATATGAAGACTACATATGGTGATGGAAATAATTATAGCTGGATAAAATAAGTCTACACATAATGTACTAAACTACATTCCTTATAAGTATGTATATGAAATGTATCTCATATTGTTATCAGATCAGTCTGATGGTATTAGATCATATTTGATAAAATATGGTCTACACAGATCTGGATCAGAAGGTATGTAGTTTAGAGAACTATAAGTTATGAAACTACCATAAATGACATGCAGTCCTCATGTTTAATTCATGAATCTTCTACATGGAATAGGTACTAAAAAATCATGCAAATTCAAGGCTAAAAAAAATGTAGTAATATTACAAACCATCCACCTCATACACATCCACAATAGGGAAAAACACTACATTCCAGGAAACCTAGTATATTCCATGTAATCTGATTCATCCCATGTGATAATTTAACAAAGAGAGAAGAATTAATTATATAATTAAACATATTCTTATGTGTTCCACATGTCATTTATTTTATAGCACACATAATTTCATAATATTTTTGATTATGTATTAAATTAATTTTCTTGTTAAATTCCAAATCTACAATTTGTGTATTGTCTTTTCTTATATTATACTTTTTTCACATCAAGAACATCACATAACATGTAATTTTCACATGTTTTGTGCTTCATTTTTTTTGACATTACACTCTATGTAATTACCCACCATAGATATTTGTTGGATTTCAAGGGAATAAACAAACATAGGGACCATTTAGGGTAATTTGGACAAGTACATTCCATTTCCTCCGAGTACACTGTTGACACTACTTATTAAGGGAAAAAACTATAAAGATTTACCCAAGATATTTCAATGTCTCAAGATGAATCTCAACAGAACTAAAAGGCATAAAAAATTATAGGGGACCCAAGTGGAAGACCTATGCGGCAGAACTCCGTGGTAGACCTATACGCCAGAACTATGTGGAAAGATTATTTATGTACACTTATGTAGAGGAGCTATGTAGAAAGGCCCCCATTACGCATCTCTTTCGTCCAGATCCCTCAAATTGTCTCAGGTAGCTCTCTAAAAACATGAGATAAGAGAGAATTATATGGGATAAGCATGTTTTAAAAATCTTTCATAGGTTAAAGCTTACGTAGGCCTGGTTCCCCTATGTTAATAATTATATTCAGTCATCGCTAAGACCTACGCAACACACCTACACGGGGTACCTACGAGGCACACCTACATGGGATATCAATGCTGATTAACCATGCACAGGGCCTATGCATCATCTTTTAAACCCACTTTAATGCCACTCATGGTAGGGAATTTCCTTCATTGGTTCCCTTATCTGAAAGGGACTAAGTTTAAACCTCTACTAAAACATCCTAAGTTATCAAAACTTTGTGAAGGGCACATAAACATGTCTCTTATTTGGGTTTGTATATCTCCAGTTAGAGGTTTCCCACATTTGTTTTGATATGGGGTTAGGATTCATTGAGTTTATAGGGGTTTGTATATCCGTAGTCACATGGACCTTTCTACAAAGAATAATGTTGGGAAGTTCCTTGTTTAGAGAATTAGAGTTTTGGTTTTTTCCTCCCCTTTTCATCTATGAAACCTGGAACCTTATGTATTTGGTAGTAAAGGTACGGTTCACACAAAATTTTCCTTTTGAACAAATGAAAAGTGTCCCTCACCAACCAGAACAAATTTTAGGGAAGCCTTCATGGTGTAATATCCTAGCCTTTCAAGTAGGTGGTTGTAGTCCTGCTCTATACTTCCTTCACCTACACCCCTTCCTTACATTAGACCCTTGTCTAATGTAAATAAAATAGAGGGAATACTCTTCACCTTTCCCTCTTCCACGGTTGCCTCAGCCTCTTCCACTTTCGGCGTCGTAGGCACGTCCTCTTCTAAAAGAGGAGGGAAATGTGGGTTCCTTTATTGAATCTTTAACATCCTCTTGTTTCTCACACTGAGAATGAATCACGTGTGCTTAGATATTTTTCATGATCAAAAAATTTTCAAAAACATCCCACCAAAATGAACTACGAGAACTCTAATTCCCACCATAATTGGGATACATATGAAGGATTCCCAAGGCTCGAGCTCCATCTCATTTCATCTATAAATGGGCATCCTCCTTTGGAGTAATCCCCAAATTAAAACCCCAAATCACTAAGGTGCCCATTTTAGGAATTAAGCCCAAAATCATTTCTCTCAAAGTACTATACTCTCCTATGCGACTCATCGAACTATGTGGGATTTGATTCCCACCCAAATAGGATACATAGGAAGCCCCTCTTGGTTAAAACCCCACACTTCAAATCAACCCTGTTCTTCCTGGGCCATATTCCCAACATGGTCTAATCCAACTTAGAAACCCATATTCTTTCCAAGTTCCTTAGGATTCTTAGGCATAATTCCCACACCAAACCTTGAATAAGCATATTCCTCTTAGATTTCCTTACCACATGACATTAAACTCTATATTTGGTTCCTTATCACAAGACCTTAATAGGTATGATGTGTCCCATTAGGTAGCACCGAACTTTGAGGGTTTTGATTCCTTTTAGAAGGATACGTAGGTAGCCCATTTATGGGTATGATCCCAACATCAAAACAAATCTTTGTCTCCCTAGATGAAAATAAATTCCATAGTGCCCCACTGAGTGGATTAAAAACCAATATTATAATAATTATGGTTAAAATAATATTTAAATATTATATGATATGATACCATTGATGGATAACCTCTAATACATACGGATTTCTCCATTAATGAAGAACCTTGAATACATACAGATGATTATAAAATTCACACATGCTAATAATTGATACCAAATTCTGAGGGAAACCTATTTTATACTTGGTTAATTAATAATTATTCATAAAAATATCTCAAATATATAAGAGACTCCTAGAGTAGGCAATAATTCCCCCCAAAAGGTTGTGATGAGTTTGACCTCCCATCCTCTAGACCAATGCATGCTCTTAAGTATTGTATGTTAAAACTTAATGAATGCCTACCTTTGGAAAGGAGGTCCCTTTGGATAAATAACCGTTGTATATTTCCAGTTCCAAAAATAAATCCATTGGAAACTGCCAGAAAGTAGTGATTCATAACTAGAACACACATTCTGAAGGAAAGATAAACAAAAATGGTGAACCCAATGTGAATCCTTAACCAAGTTAATGATTTTACCCATCTGTCAAGACCCTATCAATTGATAAAGGAAGGACAGAAAAAGGAATCAATCATGAATTTATCCTTCTAAAAGATATTTCTTTTATTTATTTAATTGTTTGTCCTAGTTTTCTTATAACTCCATTCACTCCAAATGGATTCCTTTAAGTTTCCACTAGAGAATTCCCTAACAGCTACTCAAGCTGGATCCTCATCTGCTGGAAGGACACCATCACCAACTCAGCATCTTCAAAACTGGGTCTCAAATGTAATGGTATGAGAATAACATCAACATAGAACTATCCCAACCATGTATGATTCCAAAAATTCTCCCCAAGTTAACAACCACCCTCAATTGTTTGGTTAGTGATGACCGATGGTCAAGAAGAAGATGGTTCCAA
The DNA here is from genome assembly GCA_963277665.1 of Viscum album. Taxonomy (NCBI): domain Eukaryota; kingdom Viridiplantae; phylum Streptophyta; class Magnoliopsida; order Santalales; family Viscaceae; genus Viscum; species Viscum album. The sequence goes on from OY728125.1 coordinate 387,249,059, forward strand.
TCACTATCTTCGACTATTCCAGGTACATATCCCCAGATTTCAAGAAACACTCCCTACCATACTATAGGGAGGTTGATCAAGAGGTCACTAATGGACTAAACTCAGAGATGCAGGGGTCCTCCCTGAGGGAACCTACCAACAATCACCTTCAGGCAGTGAACCCCCAACATGACGGGCGTGTTGCATTTGGTTGTTCGGCATAGGTCCCTCAGACTCAGACACACAAGAAGAACCACCAGCGAATACATCTAGCTAAAAAGAAGTAGGTTATTAACTTTTCCCCTCCAAATAATTCCATCAACCTAACTTGATGTAAAACAACATATGAACACATATGAACATTTATCCTAATTCCCCTAGCCAGTAGACTCATCAAGAAGAAACCCACCAATCCCGCTAGTTAAATCTAGTGGAGTACCATGAACAAGTATATACACTAGTTTACGAACTATTAGCCAGTCAGAAGGCTCATATGACTGCATTCAAATAATCCCACTATTCAAATATAGTGGAAACTGGTAAGAAGTTACATACACCTGCCTACATTCAACAATTATTCTAGCAGTCTCGTCTGTCATCATTGAAAGAAGTATGTCAACCATGATTGGAAGAAAACAACCAGCAGGCTCATACACCTATCAACATTCATCAAGGCTTCCAATAGTCTCATTTAGAAGCACTCAGAGAACTTAGTCATAAATCTCCAATGACAAACCTGGGGTAGACTCAACTCTCTAACCCCATATATGAGTAATGTCCGTACTCGCTGATAGGAAAAGGAGGAAAAGAGAAGGTGTATACACCTACTCTATATATGGAATGGTTGTATATTTCCGTTCTGACTACTAAAGTTTCCATACACATTTTAGTAAAGTTGAAAGGGAAGACACAAATTTCTTCTCATATTTTGGAATCTTTCAAGAATACCGTAATACAAACATCAGTAGTACTAGGGGAGAAGACACATATTTCTATCCCCATACCTTGGATGACTCATCGACATGCCATATTGGAGCAGATAAACACCTCTGTTCTAGTCTAAGAGGGTTATGGGGAATACTCCCCTATATCATATGGACAACTGCATCAAGAAAATACACCCCTTCTTCTTAATATATATATATATATATATATATATTTATTCAAAAAGGAAAGGGCAAGGGAGACCACACCCCTCAAGGGGGTCGGAAATGGTGTAGTCCAAGGGCATCCCCCAGTACAAAAGAAGCACATTCTGGAGGGAGGGAAGAAAGTGAGTCATAAATAATGAGAGGCACATCCTGCTGAACAATCCAAGTAAGACACATAAACCTGCCCATGATAACCACTTCTCCTAGAAAGTGGCCCCAAACACATGTAAAAGATAATATATGAAGAAGTATCACAAAATACAGTTGGAAAATCAAGAGTCAACTACGATCTGGATCCTCTTAATGCTGGAGTTCTTGAAGCCCCCAAACATTTATCTGTTGCAACTTAAGATCCTACCATCCCATTACCAAATTATGGGAGTAGTAGAAGTAATTATGAGGTTCCCTCTTAGAAACATCATCATGAAGGCTTGATTCATGAACATTCAGTCAATCTAGAGATCCTATCTTCAGATGAGATCCATAGTAACCCTCCATGTTGCTAGAATACCAAGGATAAGGAGGATTTATCTCTTTCTATTATCCACCATGGTGGTCCTTCCCATGAAGGAATTAATTTATAATGTTTTCACCATAGTAGTGATTCAAATTTCCAAGATAATTATCTAATTTAAAAGGTAGTAATGAGAAATCTCTCTTATCTCGCGGCAGTTGCCAACATAATTCCAGTCATGTCTGATAATTTTCACTAACAGGTGAAATAATTTCTCAAACATAAGACATCTTAAGGTGAAAACCATTCTATGAACCTCTCTTGGGTCATTTGTCTTCTAATATTGCAGAGTAAAAAGCATCTGATTGCATTTTTTCTAATAAAACAACCGATAAGTGTCCACTCTGGTTGAACCATGTGGAGAATCCTCTAGTAAAATATGATGAAGATATGTTGAATATGATAAAAAAAATTGGATAAAGGTGAAATACCAATCATGTTCTGGCCTTTGGAAACCTCTCAATACAACATTACATAATTGATGGAAGAAGATTTTATTCATGATATTTGCCTCATCTTATAAAAAAATATTCATCATTTGAAAGCCAAAGTATTACCATATGATGAATATTAATGTCATGTAAAGGTAATATAATGGTTGAAACACAAAATCGACTGGGAATCTCTCTCAGTTTCCCGTCATCTAAACGTTGAAAAGCAGTTGAGAACCCTTTAGTGTACATGCCTCGATGCATTAAAAGGAGACACTAGTTAGTTTTTGATACCCCATATGGTGTTCATATCATAGGATGGGGTGCACACAGAGCATTGCATTTCATTGCACTCCAAAATCAGCAAAGACCACCAAAAGTGGTCTCATGCAATGTTATTTCCCATGGCCGACTATAATCAACAGATTTTGTGTGCAATCAAAGATACACTCAAGAATAAGCCTCAACTAGTTCTCATTAGAGTTAGGACCAAAGATAGAAAGTTGTTGAGATACTTTTTCATCAAGCATCTGATAACATTATGGAGGCCTCCCGCTTAGAGTATTTCATCCATCATATGGTTCAAATGTATTAAATAGCAAAATGATCTTCCAAAACACGTGATTTGAGTGGTTTTCAAATAATGCACCCAACCAATGTTCAGACAAAAATTCATAAAATCAGAAGAGAAGCTACCTGAATCTCAGCTATAGTAGTTCAAGATCCCCCCATCCTATTATACTGAGGGCTTGTTTAACTAAACCTTTGAATTCAATAAAAGAAGTTCGAAGGTTTGAGGAAGAAGAAAAAGAACAGGCCCAACCTGTTGGACTGGGGTATTTTTTACATCTATAATACCCATCTCAATGGAAGTCAGTTTTTTATCGATTAGGGAAGAATCCAAAATGCGAATTCATAACTGAACTATCCAAAGATTCCCTTCAGGTTGTTGTATGTCAAATAGTTCCCAATAATTCAGCATATATGAGAACAAAGTCTCATAGAAGATAAATAAAGAGACAATCTTACAAATATATTGACATAATGAAATCAATGCATTAGGCATTAGTAAATGTCATTAATACCATTACAGAAGATCCTCTACAGATTGGGTCTAGTTCATGGGAATTAGAAGATAATTTTATTATCCATAATGCAGTGCACACTAAAGAAAATGAAGGAGGTGTGCTTACCCGAAATCAGAGGCTTACCCAGAATCTAGGTATATCCTCAGGTAACCAACTCCCACCGCTTCGAAAGGCATCTAAAAAGGGGAAAGGTTAAGGTAAGATCACATCTCACTTTTCTAGTAGAGAAGTTCAATCTATTTCTCTTGAATAAATATTTTCCCAGCAAGAGGAGGAGATAAAGGAGTTAAAAATAATCAGTAAAATGTTAATTCAAAGTAGCATTTCAGCTAAACATACTCCCCCGGAAGATCCCCAACTTTCCCATCCAGTAGGAACTCCTCAACCAAAGGTATTTGTTGCAACTATAGATGAGGATAATGAATTTACTCCATTGGGTATACGACTAGGGTAGGATCAAACACATCCTTATAGGTTTGTCCCCATGGGTTATCCATGACAAATACCAGTAGCACCACTAGCAGTGGTTTTTTCCAATCGTCGCATTGGTTCAAACTATAACTTCTGTACCTATATAGGTCCCAGCTCATCCATATATTCCCCAAATTCTTATAAACACAATTGAGGCATTAACAACTTTATTGGAAGCTATTGAAGAACAGCGTGCACCAGTACATCTAGAAAATAAATCTTACCACAAATGGGTGGATTCGATCCCTCCCGCACCAAATTTTGTGAATACTACATTTCCAATCATTAATGGTTCGGGAGATTTGGATTAGCACTTAACGCATTTTGTTTCTCATAGTGATCCCTTGATGGAGACCCCTAAAAAAAGAAATAAAGCTCTTATGCTTTGTGCAATCATTATAGAGGCTACCATTTGTCTGGTATACAAGTTTACAATATCAATAAATTATAGGATGGGAAGACCTTCGTCCGAAATTCCTTCTCCAATTCATTTCAATGCTGAAAAAGAAAATAGTTTTTGATCTAAAAAATTTAAAAAAAGTTATAATGAAAGAGTTTTATATTTTATCTCTCGATAGAAAGGATTAACATATTCCTTAAATCTGGAAATCCCTCAAGAATATTTACTTCCAATTTGTGTGGTAAATTTTCATGATTAGTTACCCACAACACTAATCCCTATAAAATACACTGGAGAGTTTCGAGACCTTGCTTCAATATCCCAATAAGTATAGGATTCCATTGTGGAAAATAAAGCTAAATCTCATATAATTCCATGAGATCTGGGTAGAAGAATATCGAAAGCATAGGATACTATAGTCACACTCAAACAATATATTGCACCTGCTTATACTTCAAAACCTTCATCATATCAAAGGGATCCACCTCCTGAGCATTAGCTGCAATGAACACCTCGTCAAGATGATAAAAAAGGTAAAAGGTGGAGATAGTTTGAGGAGTTAAAGAACAATGTTTATTATTTTAGGAATTAAAAGGTTCCCAATTAGTTTATCTCGTATTTGGAAAACAATTTGGTTCAATTTCCAAGGCCAAAAAAACCAAAAAAAGAAAGAGATGAAGATCTTATAAATTATTTCCCATTTCATCAAATGTTGGGGAAAACCATTCTAGAGTACTTTGTTTTTAAATACCTCTTGAAAAAAATGGCAGACTCTAGAAAAGTGAAAATGGAAAGGTTATTATCCCAAGTAGCATGGGTTACTACTATTGATCCAGAGAAAGAAGGTGAATGGAAGGAAGTAAAAAGCTAAAATGTGCAGAAGTATGATGATTGGATGATCAAGAAAATGATCAAACAAACACATGAAAATTTAAGTACATAGTTTAAACAACTGATTGTGCCTTCTACCACTTCTACCACTACTACCATAGTAAATCCATCTTCATAAAAATATCAGTCCTCAAATGGTCAATCCTCAAAGAAGTGACATGATCAGAAAGATAAAGAGAAGTTAAAAGACGATGAGCTCTTGTCAAGGCCAAATATGTCCTTGAATTTGGACGATATTAGGCCAACTCTTTCAAAAGCATGAGCACCGCCCCACCAAATGGCACAACCAGTACAGAACTATCAAGAAGAATCTTCATCAGATGAGGATTTGATCTTCAGTTCTATTAACATTATCCACTTAACATACCCCTATGAAAATGTTAATTCTGGTTATGATGATCCTAAAATCCCTATACTTGACTGTGTAACTAGAAGAATAAGACAAGGGTGAGGATATAAGGGAATATGTGAATATGATACAAACTACTATTTTAACTCTACCCCTGATCAAATTGTTTATACAGAAGAAACTCATGGGGTAACCCTTCAGTGGGCTCAACAAGAACAAGGAAATTCTCCTGCACATGACAGGATCAGTCCTGACATGATTATTTTGGAGGAACGATTAGAGGTTACACCACCATTATCTCAACAAGAATATATACATAGTTAGTCTAATCTACCAAAAGTATAAGTATTTACATCTTCTTCCCTAGCATAGGTTACATCTACACCAGGAGATTCAACTTCCAAGTCACCTACAAAACCGTATCTCCATGTGGAAAAATACATAACTATGGACCAAAATTACGATGTTTTGAAATAGTTATCCTATGTACCAGAAACGTTTTCAATATTGGATGAATTGAATTTGTCAAAAGATATTCTAGAATAACTTATGGAGGCTTTGTCATGTCCTCAAGAGTCTGAAACAAAAGTTACTATCGCTGAGTTTTACCGTATATAGAATAATTCTCAGAATGTTATGCAGTGATGTATTTTATGGATGAAGATGATTATGATGTTATAAATAGAAAAATCCTGCCCTTGTTTCTATCTAGAAAGGTTAATGATATAGAATTCTGACAAGCCTTTATTGATAATGGCTCAGGAGTCAAACTCATTCCCATCTGTAGACTTCGTCGATTGGGCCTCACTGAATCTGACTTATCTCCTTATAATTTTATGTTGCAAGGTTATATCAAGAATGAAAAAGAACCTTTAAGAGAGATTAAACTCACAAATCAGTTTGGGGATCTTGTATCTAATTCAGACTTCTTAGTTTTCTGTCAGGACAAAACCTTCAATATTCTTCTTGGAAGGCCATGGCTATGTCAACTTGCATCCATTCATTCATCATACCACCAAAGTCTCAATTATTATGTTGATGGTCAAATTGGGATATTGTATGGTGAAAAATATCCATTAAAAATATGTGAATATTAGTATATTGAGGTATAATTCTATCACATGAAGGGAACGATGTCCGTGACAAAAGAGGTAATAATAATCAATGATCTAAATGTCATGGAAAAAATCCTAGCTAACCCATTCAAACATCTGAGTATAGATTATGTGTTGCCTATCAATAAAATTGAAAAGACTGTGCCAAATCCAAGCACTCATCCTGTGAATCCCATAATTTCAATTATGGAAATTGAGCCCGACAACATGGGAGAAATTGTAGATTTACCAAGAAGCAACGAAAGCTTAAATTGAGATGTATTCATTTCATCCACCAAACTTCAGAAAATATTTTCTTCATCAATCAGGATAGAAGAGGTTATCACAATAATAAAGGAATACAAGGATGTTAAGTCCCAAACCATTATCTTATCTTAAATGCTCTAAGAAGACCCTTAATCATTATTAGGGTCAGAAATGGTTTCCTCTTCTTCTAGATGTTCAAATACTTACTCCTCCCCTAGCTCTGAATGTTTTTACTCATCACCAACTCTGCAAGTAGAAAAAGAAGTGAAACATAAATAATAAGAAGAAGTATATCTCATAGATTCTCCTCTAGCATTTTAAGAAGGTGTCTCCACCACTGTGGATTAGATCATATAAATAAATATGGGTACATAGGAAGATCCATGACACACTCTAATTAGTGCGACCATGACTTCTGAAGATAAATAGTTGTATAATTCATTTCTAAAGAAACATCGAGATATATTTTCTTGGATATATACTGAAATTCCAGGACTTAATTCTGATATATCCACTCATAACCAGGGTTTTCCATAAGGGCATCGAGGATTCAAATAGGTAGCAAGAAGAACACACCTAACTCATGCCACTAAAATTAAAGCTAAAGTCAACAATCTTATCAAGGATAAATTTGTTAGGGAGGTAAAATATCCGAAATTTCTGGCCAACACTATCCTAGTGAAATAAAAGAATGGAAAAATCATAATTTTTATTGATTTTAGAGATCTTAACTGGCATTTTCCCAAATATGAATTTCTAGTTATGATAACAGAACTTTTGATTGATGCAACAACTAGCTATGAGGCTCTCTTTTTCATGGATGTCTACTCTGGGTATAATAAAATATGAATGGCCTTAGAGGATAACGAGTCTACAACATTCAAAGCCTCTCAAGGTGTGTTTTTCTATCAGGTAATGCCCTTTGGATTAGAGAATTCTGGCACAACGTATAAATGTTCCATGCACCATATATTCAAACCCTTAGGAAAATTTATTGAATGTTTTTTGGATGATTTGGTAGTTAAATCTAGAAAACATTCCAATCAAATGACTGATTTGGAAGCCATATTCCACAATCTTCGGCAACATAATTTGAAGATGAATCCATTGAAATGTGCTTTTGGGGTAACCTTATGAAAATTCACTGGCTTCATTTTATGCCATCGTGGCATTGAATTTGATATTGAGAATAAAAAAGCAATCCATGGATTGTCCCCTCCATAAAATTTGAAAGAATTAAGAGGAATTCAAGGACACTTGGCCTATATTCGGCACTTTATTTGCAATTTGGTAGGAAAGTGTTTACCCTTACCCATATTAATAAATAAGGGAGTCACCTATCAGTGGACCAAATATTTCTAAGAAGCATATAATACCCTCAAGAAATATCTCTTGAGTCCACTGGTATTAATGCCACCTGTTTAAGGAAAGATCCTTATTCTTTATGTGACATCTTTAAAGTGATCACTGGGTGACTTCCTTTCCCAAAATAATGATGCTAGGAATGAAAATATCCTTTAATATCTTATTTGAACTATTATTGACACAAATAATCGATATTCAAGTATTAATAAGTGATTCATAGCATTTATATTTTTATTTCAAAAATTGAGGCACTAGCTGCAACATCATGAGGTCCAATTGGTATCTCACAGTAACCTAATACAATTTATCCTCAATTATTCTATGCTTACAAGACATTTGGCACGGTGGGAAATTATTTACCAAGAGTTTGATATCTATTTTGTGCCTCAAAAATAATTAAAATACTAAGACATGGAAGATTTACTTTCTATTCATCCATTTGTAGAAGATGCATCTTTGAATAATGAACTTCTATATGAAGAAATATTCTATATTCAAAATAATCCCTAAACATGGGAAATGTAATTTGATGGTGCTTCCAATAGGTCCAATGGGGAATATAATGGAGAAACCTAGTCTCAACAAAGTAGGGCTATAAAATGTACTTATCTCCTCAGATAAGGAAGTGTTTCCATATTACTTCATGTTGTTAGAAGGAGATACCAACAATGAGGAAAAATATCAAGCTATCATTGTAGGTCTAGAATTGGAACACCAGGTACAAGTTAACCACCTGGAATTGAAAGGTGATTTAGAGTTGGTAATAAAACAGATCAATATGGATTATGTTATCAGAAAAGATGATTTAATCCCTTTGTGTGATTATGTCAGAGGGTTAATGGATGAATTTCCCTTAGATACGACATTTTATTATATCCCATGATCACCAAATTCCCAAGATTATGCACTAGATAATGCAGACATAGCCTTGGTAGATCTAAATCGGGATGAGACAATCAAAAGTATTGCCCATCGTAATGTGTTTTCACCTTTCGTTCAAACTATAATAGATGAAATTAATGAAATCAACCCTATTTCTGAGTTGTATGGTTATACTATGGGATGGATGACACCTATCATGGAATACCTTACAAATGGTGTACGTACACCAGATAGAGCTGAAAAAGAATAGATCTGACAATGAGTGAGCAATTTCACTCTCTACGATATTCCAAATAACTAGAAGATTCTCTATAAACTAGGCTTCGATGGAATCCATTTTAGGTGCATTGATGGAGAATAAAATGAAGTTGTCATAAAAAATGTACATGCAAGAGCTTATGGTGCTCACTAGTTTGGGCATAGGCTTTCTGATCAAATATGAAGGATTGGATACTTATGGACTTCTATGAAACATTATTGCACAAATTTCACCAAGAAATGTCATCCCATCGAAGTGGATTCCAACTTCATTCATCAACCCCTATAGTTTTTATATATATCTAAATACTCCTAGCTGTTTTCTATATGGGGAATGGATATATTAGGACCTTATCCTCTAGCTATGACTAGGAAGATCAAGTATACTCTTACTGCTACTAATTTATTCTCGAAATGGGCTGAGGCAATACCTCTCAAAGAAGTTAGATCCAAAAGAATTGTTATTTTTGTCATGGCTAATATCATCACTAGATTTGGTGTCCCTCATACTATATTGATGGAAAATTGCACCAATTTCCTTTCTGTTAAGGTAAAGAAGTTATATTAGGAGTACAATATTAAATCCCACCATTCATCTCGCTATCATGAAATGACTGATGAAAAAATAGAGGCTTTCAACAAAACCATATAAAATATACTCCATAAGATGGTGGATAATGATAAGACTTCTTGGAATGATAGATTTTTTCAAGATTTATGGGATTATAGGACTACTACCCATACATACACTCAGGAAACTCCATATTCATTAGTGTATAGAATAGAAGTAGTTTTTCCAATTGAAATTCAATTTCCTTCACTCTGAGTTGAAATCTATGATTAGTTATCTACAAATGAAAAGTATTAGAAGTGATTTGTTGAGTTGGAATGATTTGATGAAATGATATTACCTACTTTACATCATTTGGATGTCCATGTGAACATAATAACATGATCTTTTAACAATAAATTTCTCCTCTGCTCATTTCTTCAAGGAGAATTTGTATTAGTCCTTAGAAATCCAATGATACCAGGAAAGAAGCCTCCAAAACTTGCTCTAATGTGGGAAGGAACTTATTATATACATAAGGTCTACTCAAATGGAGCTTGTTCTCTAATATTAATTAGGGGATAACCCATTACAAATCCATCCAATTAAATATTCTTGAAGAAGTACTTTGTGTAATTGACATCACTTGTCCTCACTACATGACTCAAAACTGCACAACATAAAGTTCTAGTTTCAAGACATTAAATTTCATAACAACCATACACACCCACACTGAATGAAATTAAACTAAATAGGTAATGTCTTCTTTATTTGAAATTAATAGATTCCATGTGAAAGAATCACTCACATCATGGATACTACTTAGTGGAACATGAGTTCCATTTCTCCATATGTTTGAATCAGATATTCATAAAGACCTCATTTCAAGAACTACGTGTGGCTTGATTCTCATTCCAATGGGATACATAGAGACACCCAAATATCCAATCTTGGGCCCATCCACAACCATAAGAAAATTTTATTTCCATATTATCCTCATGTATATGAAACATATATATATAAAGTTCTCTTTAAAGATACATGGTTTGATCTTCATACCATTTTGTGTGTTAAGATTAACCATTCTTTCAGAATGTGTTAGAAACCTCTTCTCCCACATCAAAATCAATTAGAGTGGGAAATTATTGTTTAAAGATCTATGTTAGGCTTGATTCTCATCCATATGAGATATGTAAAGACTCATGGATCTCAAATATTGGTCCCATCCATAATAAACCTCCCCTTTATTCCCTGTGTATGAATCAAACCTACATAGTGAATGTTCGGAAAAATACCTATGGCTTCATTCTCATCCATTTGAAATACGTAGTGACACATAGGTTTAAATTCATGGTCTAGATGCAATATTTCTTTTTCCACATCAGAATCACTTCCTGTGCCCACAACATAACTCTAAACTGCACAACATAATGTACTTGTTTCATGACATTAAAATGCGAAGCACCCAAATAACTACGTATGGCTTGATTCTCATCCCATTACGATACGCAGTGGTAACTAGGCCTTAGCTACTTGTTCTAACCACATGATAATTGTTTTATCTCGCATTTTTCATATAATTAATAATATATGTGGGATTCTTCATTTTCAGTCCTCTCCTTAGAGATCCCACCAAGGAAACAAGAAATGTCCCCATTTTACATATGAGTTAGATCTATTTAAGGGACTCCAAACTCATGACCAATACTGATTCAAATATTTATCTTGTGCATTGAACATTACCTCTTTCATATTTCACACTCTTAATCTAGAATATTTTTATATATCCACAATATTTCTTACAGTTTTTGTGGCAGAGTTTCTGATATATGAGAACTCTTTTACATGACTATGCAGTAAGTGCCTCTAGGTGGTCTTTCATATATTGCCTACATAATAGGACTGTTTGTCAAAAGAAACCACAATCTAGTTATTCATATTTTTCCCTAGTTGGACCTTTATATTAGAACCCCTACAATAGGTTTTTCAAATAATGGAAACTTTATTCTTCGTTAAAGTGTTTTTTCCCCATAAAAATTTGATGACAATATGTAAGAATACATATTTTAAAGTAGTCATCCATATATATTTGTCCCATTTCATTTCTCTTGATCTGAAATTCTTCAAGACCATAGTTTACACATTTCCCTATCCATGTTTCAAAGCAATGTGAAATAACATTAGATTATTTGAAAAAATATCATATAATATTTCCATTTTTGTCCTAGTCTTATGACCTAAAACTATAGACACCATACTTCCTATGTTTGGGTCAGCGCTTTGTAGAAATCTTATTCCTCCGATTCTTTGGAAATCATGATTGGAAATACTCTTCCTGTATTCAGGTACCTTTCTCTATAAACCAAACTCTATACTGTGGAAAATATTAATCTCCATAAAATTCCTTCGACTTTTAGTAATAGAATGTAAAACTTTTGAGATCTCTTTTGCCTGACTGTGCAGTATGTTCCCCAAGGTGGAATTTCATAAATTACCTGCATAACAGCCTAGTAAGTAAAAATATACCACCATTTGGCTATGAAGAATATGACCTAGCATGACATACATAATACAGACCCATAACGGGTTCGTCAAATAATGGTAACTTTTTTTTGAAAAGACTTCCTCTAATGCCTTCCCTTTTCCCATATCATTCTTCGGGTCCATAAATTCCCAAATCATAGTTTAAAATTCTTCCCTTTCATACTTGAACATGGTAATTTGTTTCCAGACAAATTATTAAGAAAGTGTAGAGTATGAAACCTTTTTTAAAGCTAAGACCTCAAATTAAAGTCACATAATCTCCTCACTTCATGATTTGAAACTGCACAGTATAATGTACTCACTACAAGTCTAAAAACTGCATAGCATGATATTATAAAGCCCCCTTTCTGAAAAATTTCAACCATTCCTCACACACCAAATTTTTTTAGAAGTGTTTTCCCCATTCATGACCATTGTTGGCATAGATGGACCTTTATTCTTAAAATACATTTCCTTGGAAAAACCACCCACTGTGGTCTTGAGTCACCCAAATCTTACACTCCCTTTCCTATCAACAATAGAATATGAAATTCTTGAGAACTATTTTTTTTGACTATGAAGTATGTCCCCCTAGTGTCCTTGCATAAAATGTGCCTACATAACATGCATGCCAGTCAAAAGATGCCTCTATTTGGCTGTGCATCATTTTCCCTAGTCATCCCTATGTAATACAACCCTCATAACAGTTTCATCAAATAATGGTTACATTGTTCTTTGAAAAGACCACCATTATGTTTATACTTAAATTTTTAGATTTGGTGACCATAAAAAAATAATTACTGATGATTCCCCTTAGAAGTATCAAAAGAATATTGGAGAAATTACAAGACAATGTACCTTATTGGGGATCTAATTTCAAAATTTATGGTGAAAGATATTCGACCATAAAAACTAGACATATTAGTTTGACATGAATGAATATAAAATGCCAACAATAAGATACGTGGTACTCACCATATTGAAAAACCACAAAGGGAACTCTGGAAAAAAGTCGATTCTCTACTCACTAAACTTATATTTTTGTATGGTTTAGGTAATTTTGAGAAATAAAAAGTCAAAAGATAAAAAGTTTGTTGGGTTTGTCTATATACCCCTAGTAAAAAAATCAAACTATTCTCATTAGGACCTTTATCTTCATAAGAAAATTATGAGCACCCCCCATTTCCTGTTATTGAAATTATAATTTTCTAACATAAAGGTTTGATGTTAAAAAAATCATCATCATCAACTTTGATGTTGAAATTATAGAAATCAAGAATGAAGACATATATGATTGGATAAAAATTTCATTTCATTTATATGGAAAAATCAGAGGGACATTCAGAGAATGGAGACTCTCTTTCATGTGTTCAAAGAAACTCTCAACATGAATCTTCATCCGTTGAACAACCTCATGAGCCATATCAACCACTTATTGAAGTTGAGACAATTGAGCGACTTTAGTCTCCTCAGTCTGATGAAGTACTTCTTTGGCAGTTGAAATGGAGGTTATCCCTTCCAAATAGGTTTCTCCTAATGATTGGTTCAATTTCTCGAGTTTTTATAAATGAAATACATTTTCTATTGAAGATATATCAGCTCCTTTGTTGCTTCTTTAATTTTTTTTTTCTGATTTTGATTAACCCTTTTCTATGGTCAGCCTCTTCCTCCGCTACTACAGCTTGGAATCTCTTAATATTAATAAGTTTTTTAGACTTTTCAAGATTTTTACACATCTTATGTTCTTGTTCCCATCATAAAATGGCCTCTTTAATTTCATTTTAGACTGGCCGATAATTAAATCCACCAAATCCCAATACAAAAATAGTGCTGGGAGTTTTCAAAAATGGGAAAGAAGTTCATCCAAAGGCTTCTCAATAATTATTTTCCATATATATTTCCATGTATTCTTACATGTCATACTGAGAGAAATTTGTATATCTAAATATTTATATGATCCACTAAAATGGGGTAGAATGTATTCTGGAAATTGATCGCTTAAAGAGGTGCCTTGTTCTTATTGTCTTAGAATAGTGGATGCTTCACCTTCTACTCATGTCTGAGCCAACACAAAAGATTCACCTTCCAGTCTAGCTGTGGGATCTGTTAACCCTAAATGATGAGTCAAGATCATTTTCAATCTCAAAAGAATGGAAGAAATAGATCATGATCTAGATAGCTGATAACATTTACCCAATAATAAGTCAGCTGCTTGATTAAATTCATCCCTAATCTTCTCAGCTTCAGCAATTTGAGAAGATATTTCTTGATGAGGGGAATTCTTCTATGCTTGTCAAGTTTCCATAATTGAAGGCTGTGGAATGTATCTCAATATGGGGTCCGTAGTAAATATTTATACAGCTTCAAAAGAATAATTATTGAGTGAAATGCCTTGTTATTTAAGGTCCCTTACAACATTTTATGCAGACCAAGCTAGATATTTTGAACTTTTATGTGAAGTATCATGTAAAATATAAACAATTATGTATAGAAAATACAGGAATGGTAACTTACGTATTTTGAATTCCTCATAAAAGTCCCCAAACTCCTTGATGGAACCTGAAATATCAATGTTTGGATTAAGGGCATCCATCATTTCATTGTATTCAACTTGGAATGTTATAACATCCTCACCATTTAAGGTATCCAAAAAATGTTGGTTGATTCCCAAATTAGCTCCGCTGACATTCTGTTCCATCATTTCTTCATCTGGTACAATATCATCTGATCTTTCCAGGTTAGGATCAACACTGGTATCAACTTCAGATTTCCCAGGATCTTCATTCCTTCCTTCCGGAGTGATAGGAATATCAACATTGATAATTGCTGGATCCTTTGGAAAGGGCAACGGATCTGAGATATTTTGAAGTGAAGAAAATTAGCAGAGCATTTAATATTTAATAGAAATTTATTTTTCATTACTATAACTTTTATATCTCTCAATATAATCATGATAAATTACAAATGAACCTATATATGTCTTATCCTTCAAGGTAGTAGATTCATTAACAATAACTTTTATTTTTACTGGGGTTTCCTTCTCTATTCTTAAAGTATCAACTCTTAAACCCTTAATAGAAGGGAGAGATACCAATCCTATGATAAGATTAACATGATTACCAAAGTGTATCAGGAAATTCATAATGCTTGAGGGCAGTATAAATACTTACTTCTTCGACGTACACTTCAACCCAATCTCATTTCTCTCTTGCATTTCTTTTCATAAGATTATGAGGAAATTGAAACACTCCTCTTGGTAGGAGAAACATGAGGTAATGGATGAGGATTATCTTTTTTTTATTACCCCAATCTATATTCTCTCTCCTGGAGAAAGCTTGGGGTACTTGGGAGGATCATTTAATGTGTCTATGGGAGAACCTGTGGGTCTATACCTTGGTGACCCAAGAACCTATCCTGAGGTTCCTTCCCTAAATTCAATATGTAAAATGCAATCTCATCATGATTAATTATGATAAATGACAAAGAAGAATTGAGAAAAAATAAAAGGATACCACATTCTTAGTATTAACATAAATTCCCCATTCCTCTTTAGGGTTAATAATTACCCCTTCATGTATCCTTTGTTTCATCATATCATATACTCATTTATAGATGGGATTTTTTCATAGGTTGCATATATTAATGTCTCCAGACCTACAATATACTCCCATACATCATCTGGGTTATTATCCATATGAAAATCAGAAAGTGCTTTAATTTCACCCCCTTCTATATTCGTAGGCCATTTTGGAGGAATGCCCAAGAATCCCTGAGTTCAAGAGTTAGGATCTCCCAAAATTGAATAGATGAAGGCCACACATAATTCTATTTTGGTATGGTTTACTGTGGAGAAAACTCAAAACCCTCTGATTGGAGAGTCTTTTCAGGCCTCCCTTCTTCTTCAGATTGGTCAGCAGATGGGATGGGAATCTCTTTCTAACGGAGGTTGTTGGATCATCTCGGTGCCATATGTATTGTTTCCCTAGCCATAGTCTTCCTGTTATACCTTCTACGAAGATGTTTTTAGGGTTCGAAAACTTATAAAACCTATGAATCATCTTTGGCTTTGGAATGATTACAACTATTTCTATGCACAATAGTCGTTGTGGATTCCAATTGATATATTTATTTTTTCAAAGCCCCCTGAGGGTATGAAGAAGACCAAGAATTGGCATATCTAGCTTCAAATCCGATTGATGAATCTAATGGAGTCAAAGTAATTGTTAATTAGGATGTCTCTAATGACTTCAAAATCCACAATTTTCTTGCTACCATTGGGTGTTTTGAATGTCTAACATATGTGAGAGGAAAAGTGTTTGATTGTTGAAGACATTTTAATTGGAAAGAAAACCATTAGGGGATGTAAGCCTCACATATAATATCACCATCAATCCTGGTTGATAATACACTATCCATAAATTCCATCATATAAGAAATTAGCTCATAATTTTCTTCCTTACCATCATCAATAAATTTTACAGTATGTGGGTTACCAAAAAGAAATAAAATAAATTATTTTAATACATTCAATGCCCTTAGTAGTACATCGGGTCTCATGTTCTGAGGCTGAATACGGGAAAATTTCTATAAAAATGAGGTGAATTGACCATTGGGAAATCTAACTAAATGCTACACTGAATATGATGAAAAATGTGCCTCAATCTATCTCCAAAATACTTGGAATGGCCCTGCAAGTCTTAATGAAACCTTACCATTGTACAACTGATGTAGGGAATAATAAATTCTTGCCAATACAAAAGTTTCTAAAAAAATATATTTTCTCACCAATTTAGATGCAATAACAAAAGTCCATGGCCTTACACAACCACCAGACTCACAGACTGGAAGCAAATAAATGATTATCCACATGTAAAGGAAGCCGGTTAAGCGTAACTTTTCATCAATAGTAGATTTGAGTTTATATACCCATTGATTTTAGTCACCTCTCTTTAATTTGGTCCAATATATACCTAAAATTCCTGGATAATCTACAAAAGGAAAAATATTAGGACGTCGACAGGTGGTACGTTTCTCTATTTTTAATTCTAAAAAGGCTTCCATCCACACTATGGCATGAATTTATTTCTTATCATTTGACAATTTATTCTCTATTTTAAATAATCCATGAGCCAATGGTAGCATCCGGGTAATGTCACCCCATGTTGTTACTGGCTGAATAAACTCATCATACATTTCCCTAAGAATGGGAACCCCAGATATTTGGTAGATATCCCATAAACTGATGCCAACATCACTATGCATCAAGTGGAAGGAATTTGTTTATGGACTCCATTAGCTAAGAAATTCAAGAATTAAATCATTTTTATAAACATAAGTTGGTCCCATTCAGATAGATTCATAAATGTGGACTTCTGATAGCTCTTTTTTAAATTATTCACAAGTCTAGTTTATCCAAAACACCCTCATCCAATTCGGTTTCACTCCTCCTCTAGAATAATGATCCTAGTCTCCCTTACAACCATTATACTGATCTATTTGTGAAGCATGAAAGGTTGAATTATAACAATTTGGACTTGGATCTACAACATGATCTTTCTTATCAGGAGTACAACCAATATGGTGTAGGATGCATCCAATAGGGACAGTTCCTTTATGAACTGGCATACCCCTTGTAGTAATATTCATGCAAGTACAATTCGAGTATGAGAAAAACCAATTATTTGGAAAGTATATCTTAATAGTTGGAATGTAGGAGTCTTAGAAAATTCCATGCCTGTACCGGGGAAGATTGTGACTTCGTGGGTTTTCACATTGATATGGAATTAAATCTTTAGATAGTCGAGGAAGAGTACTTTCAAAAATCTCATAATAGTCTTGTATGACGATTTTCATCATCTCAATTTGAAGAGACTTATCTTCCTAAGTAACAATAATTAATTGAGCCATTTACTGCAAAACATTACTAAGTTCCCCCTATTAGGTTGGAATCTTGACTTAAGAAAATTCAAATTTCAACTTAAAGGGAGTTAACAATTTGGCAGAAAAAACGATTCACATAGGTACTACAATGAGGTAATTAATATAGGTCCTTCGATAAGGTTCCTAGTAAAAATCATTCAATAAAGTACTTCTATGTAGGTCTAATCCTCAAATGTTTTCACCTTGAGAAAATTTCAAGGAACCTATGCAATAGCACAACGCGGCTTGGCTTGACGAACAAGCTACAAAATGAGAATAGAAAATATAAGATCCCAGGTTAATAAAATCACAAATGAAAGAAAATATTTATAGAAATTTTCGTCCTACATGTCATACCTATGAGAAATAGCTACACACAATAACTACGCAAAATAGCTATGCAGAAAACCTGCACAGCTCAGAAATTACTCCATAGTCCTTTTCCCACAATCTTACCTCAGGACTCGACCCTCTTTCTAATTAGATCCAATACTGAGGGGTGGATATTGTTTACACTCTTTAGTATGAAAAAAAGACTATGAATATGTAACCTATATATTTCAATGTCTCCAGATGAATCTCAAAATAACTAAAAGTCATAGAAAAGTGTAGAGGACCTATGCAGAAGACCTATGCGGCAGACCTGCATGACAAACCTACACGCCAGACCAACACGACATGATGCTTTCTATACACCTACATAGAAAATATTTGCATAAATTACATATAGAAAACTTATACCATTGAATTTTTCTCAAACATCCCCCCTCATTTCCTATAAATAGGACCCTTGGGCTCCTCATCTGACAACTGAAAAAGTTGAAGGACTTCTTGAAGCTCCCACTACATATCTCTTTCAACCAGATCCCTCAAATTGTCTCAGGTAGCTCTCTAAAAACATGAGAGAAGATATAATTAGATGTGATAATAATTTTTTTAAAGTATTTCATTGTATAAATCTTCAATAGGCTTTTTTCCCCTATGTTAAGAATTTCCATCATTCATCGCTAAGGCCTATGTGGAACACCATCGCGACACACCTACGCGGGTTACCTATGTGGCCCACCTATGCAGGGTATCTAAACTACATAACTGCACATAGACCTTATGTATCATCTTGTAAACCCTCTTCAAAGACACTCATGGCAGGGTATTTCTTTCCTTGGTTCCCTTATCTAAAAGAAAATAAGTTGAAACCTACACCAAAACCTTATCAATAATCAAACCTTTGGGAAGGGCACATCAGAGTGTCTCCTATTTGGGTTTTTATATCTGTAGTTAGAGGTTTCCCACATTTGTTTTGAAATGGGGTTAGGATTTAGGGAATGTCTTTGGGTTTGTATATCTGTAGTCACATGGACCTTTCTCCTAGGAACAATGTTGGGAATTTCCCATTTTAGAGAATTAGGTCTTGGGTTATGTCTTCCCCTTTTCATATCTAAAACCCAGAACCATAGGTCTCTAGTAGGAAAGGTACGATTCACACATAATTATCATTTTGAAAAAATTAAAAGTCTTCCTCCCCTACCAAGACCAATTTTAGGGCATCCAACCCAGTGTATGCCCCAAACCTTTCAAGTAGGAGGTTACAGTTCCGATCCTCTCTACTTCCTTCACCTTAACTCCTTCCTAACATTGGAACCTTGTCTAATGTAAATATAATAGAGGGAAGGATATTCGCCTAGCCCTCTTGCATGACTGCATCATCCTCTTTCACCTTCTCTTCCGTAGTCACGTCCTCTTTCACCAGTATGTGAGGAAAAGTGTGGTTGACTTTGTTGAATCATTAACATCCTCTTGTTTCTCACACCGAGCATGACTCACACGGCCTTAGAGATTTTTCATGTTCAAAACTTTTTCACAAACATCCCAATATAATGAACTATGAGAACTCTGATTACCACCACAATTGGGATACATAAGAAGCTTTTCAAAGGCCTGATCTCCATCTAATATCATCCATAAATGGGCATCCTCCTTTAGAGTAATCCCCAAATTAAACCCCCAAATCACTGAGGCATCATTTTCAGGATGTAATCCCAGACTCATTTTTCTCAAAGGACTATACTCTCTAATGAGACTCATTGAAATACGTGGGCTTTGATTCCCATTCAAGTGGGATATGTAGGAAGCCTCTCTGAGGTTCAAACCCAACACATCAAATCAACCCTTTTCTTCTTAGGACACATTCCCAACAGGGTCTAATCCTGCTTAAAAACCCGTAGTATTTCCATGTTCCTTGGGCTTCTTAGGAATAAGTCCAACACCAAACCTTGACTAAGCATCTTTTGCTTATATTTCCTTACCACATGGAATTAAACTATGTGGCTGGGTCCTTATTACATGCCCTTAAAAGGTATGATGTATCCCATTAATTGGTATCAAACTATGAGGGTACTGATTCCTTTCACAAGGATATGTAGGTATCCCATTTATGGGTATGATCCCAACATCAAAACAAAAAATGTGTCTCCCTAGATGACAAATATTCTAGAGAGGCCCACTGAGTGGCTTAAAAACCAGTATCATCATAATGATGTTTAAAATAATATCTAAATATTATATGAAAGGATACCATTGATGGAGAACCTCAATTACATATAGATGTCTCCTCTAATGAAGAAATTAAAATACATACAGGTGATTCTAAAATTCAAACATGCTAATAATTGATTAAACACTCCAAGGTAAACCTATGTTATACTTGGTGAATAAATAAGTATTCATGAAAATATCTCAAATCTATAAGAGATTCCTAGAGTAAGCAATAATTCCAGCCAAATGGATGTGATGAGTCCGACCTCCAATCCTCTCAAACAATGCATGTTCTTAAGTATCGTAAGTTCAAACATAATGAATGAATTCCATAGAATGTAGGTCCATTTGGATAAAGAACCATTGGATGTTTCTCATTCCATAAATAAATCCAATGGAATCTTCCCAGAAGTAGTGATTCCTAACCAGCACACATGTTATGAGGGAAATCCAAACACACACTTGTGTAATTTACTAATTTTAATTAAAATTAATTTTTTAAATTTTCTTAACATGATGGAAGATTAAATTTCAATGATTCTTGGATGGAATTAATATAAATTAAAAAAATATTAAATCACAATGTTTTAATTTAATTAAAGAAAAAATCATATTAAATGATAAATAGATTGAAAATATGTTGTTATTTTATGATATGCAGATGATTATGATATTATAATAGACCTATGTATGTGATTAGTTTCATTTTAATTTATTTTTATAAAATTAAAATGATTACTTGTGTGTCATCCCCTCCTTATTATGTAAGGGCCCATGTTCATGTGGTTTCTTTTATATAAAACCCCTTTATCCTATACCTTTGATCCCCTCACCTCTGTATGAGTAACATTTTATATAATTATAGAAATCCTTGGTGAGAGAAGGTAGTATGAGTGCTAGATCCAAAGTTATTCCAATTAAGGTGATACATAGATGGTGAGGTTGAATGTTGTAATTAGAACCAAGATACAGTTTATGGTGTTTTACCCTGGGGTCTAGATTTAGTTTATCATAAACTAGTAAACTAACTATTAAAGAATATTATGATCATGCAACCTGTATTTTACTTCTATTATTTGAATGGTTTATTATTTAGTTTTTTTGATGCTACATGATAACTTAATAAATAAATTTACAAGCATGTAAGAAAAAATAAAATAAAACTGTATTATTTTTAAATTTTATCAGACATGGTTAATCCCTTTAGTAAAATACACTTGATATTAACAAGTCATGTGATATGATAAAATTAAACATTTAAACATAAGGATAAACATCCGTAAAATAAAATATTAAGTTCATATAGACCTCCACTACTTCAGTTAAAATGAAATCCATAGTTTAATGTGATTGATTGGCTCAAGTAGAGGTGATTTCAATTATCAGAGAACTTTTAGATTGATTTATTGGAGTGAATTAACATGGTTAACATCAAGGGTTTACTTCCCAAGGAGGTATTAGCGTAATTGATGGGAATGTGTAGATGAAATACTCATTTAGGATTTTTTGATTTGGGAGTCCACTCAACATATTAAAGAACAGAGAGTTAATGTAGTTCGCGAGTAACGCCTACCTAAAACTATTCAATTAAGTTCCTGGGGCCAATTATGGGTTATGAGAAAGAGAATATGAGTCATTGAGACAAGAATATATATGAATTATGATATTCAAAACTAATGTTGAGGGATATTAGGTTTTGAAAAAATAGTGGGATATTAAAAAAATTAAAAAAAATAAACTTATTATTCTGATTTGGTAATCAAGAAAGTATTAATTCTGTACTATTATTTTTTTAGAAATGGTGAACCAAAAAACATAGACCATATCTGTGTAATCAATACTATAGAATAATAACCTTCTCACCAATTTGAATTTCTAAGAAAGTTATAGGTGCTCACACATTATACTATGTCGTGGATGAAAATTATATGTACAAGAAACTCCACTTTCTGAGTCGCTTGTTAAAGTGGCTACTGAGGAAGAATAAATTCTATACCTAAAACACACATATGGCATAATTGATGTATAATGATTCATGTTATTAAACATATACATTGATATTCTAAAGAAATATAAGGATATGGATGCATATACCACCATTTCTCACGTTCATGATCATTATTAGGAGGAGGTGAGACAATAGAGATATGTGATCTCCAACAGACTTTTCACATCAAATATTAGAGATTCGATGACTTCTGGGACTCATATAGTCAATATTATTGGATATATTAAATAATTAGACATATTAAGGTTTAAGATATCTAATTAGTTGCACATAAATCTCATTCTTTCTTCACTAACTAAAATCTTATCAATCTTTATTTTGAATTATAATTTGAGGAATAGTGAGAAAAATCTTCAAGAACTTATTAATCTTATTAGATAAGTTGATAAATACATGGGGTGTGAAAGGGACACAATATTTATAGTGAATATGAAAAAGTAAGTACAATGTAAAGGCTACAAAGACTCATTTCATGTCCAAGGTTCTAGAGCACCGTCCTTCTAATAAGAAGTGGATCTAGTGGAAATAAAAGAATATGAATTTGGTGTGTTTTTCATGTGTAAAGAAAGACCACTCAAAGAGAAAATATACACAACTGAAGAATTTAGAGGAATCTCCAAGTGCATTTGTTATCAAGTGTAATATTCCTATATATACAAGTTTGATATTAGATATTTCATATGGTGATTAAATTTGTATCCAAATATATGAACCAAGTATATTTTAGAATTCTAAGAGAGGAAAGGTGGATATAATGGCTTTCAATAGGCCAATGTTGGTGGTTCTATCCATTAGAGACTACCACCTCACATTGCATTCATGAACTATTTTTGGTTTTAAATAACTTTTATTATGTGGATAGTGTTACTAAGAACATCATCAATGTTTATTGTTTAGACATGGATGGATTTATTTTTTTAGTTTTTGAAATAAGTGTTACTAATTTTATAAATATATCATATGTTATGGTGTGACATAGTTGATTAATAGTCTTGATGAATTAAATTATGAAAACCAAATATTGGAAATTGTAAACAAATACAATTCATGTTACTCATTTCACACCAAGTTCTAGCATCACTGTATTGGTCATAGAAATGAGAAGAATTTTATGACGATATATGAATATGGTTACTTAAACTCTTTTAAGTTTAAAATACTTGAAAAATTTCATTCTTGTTTATAAGGAAAGATAATAAAAAACCATTTTTTGGTTAACGTGAATGGGCCAAAAATCATCTATAATTGGAAAAAATTGATTGTGCTGACCCTTTCAAGTAGAATCAAGATTTGGATTCTAATACTTTATGACTTTTACTGATGAGTTGATTAGGTATAGTTATGTCTATTTGATGGGATATAAGTATAATTTCACTAAGAAGATTAAGGAGTTGAAGAATGAAGTTTATAATCATCTTGGTAAGAAGAGAAATAAACTTTGATCATATAAAGGTTGGGAATATTATAACCAAGAGTTTTTCAACTTTCTATAGGATAGTGGGATTTTATCTCAACTCACTACATCATAAACTCCATAATGAAATGCAGTTAGTGAAAGGAGGAATCATACCTTACTAAACTTGGTAAGGTCTATGATGAGTCATACAAGCCTTATATTATCTTTTTGAGGATATTCATTGCACATGATAAGAAACATACTTAACAGAGTACCAAATAAAGCATCAAATAATATCCTATTTGAGTTATTGAGTGGATATAAAATTATTTTATCACATATTCATTCATTGGGATGATAATTGTTTGTTAAGGCTAGATTAAGAAACCAAATGACACCCCTAGGCATGAAGTGTATATTTATTGGTTACCCTACAAAAATTATGGGGCACTACCTATATGATCCCTGATATAAATTTTTTACCATTTCTAGGAAAGATATATTCTTTATGTGGGAACACATCATCAAGAAGGATAATGGGGGAAATATCAACTTATAGGACGTTGATGTTCAAGATAAACAAGAGTTTGTATGGGAAAAAACTCCACATTTTGTTGTGTAATATGTGGTTCGTAAAACACAAGTACTACATAGAAGAACTAGAGATGTTATATAATTGGAAAGATAATGTTTTTCTGTCATAGAATATGGAGACTCACAATTTGTTGAAAATAATGATGATTTATTCTATAAGGAGGAAGTAGAGAGCATAAATGCATCAAAATGGAAGTAATCTATGAACTAAAATATAGATTCCATCTACCAAAACCATGTGTGGATTTTGGTTGATCATCTAGAAGATGTAAATAACATTGAGAATAAATGGGTATTCAAGATAAATTTAGACATGGAAGGTAAGATTAGTACCTATAAATAAAGAATAGTGGATAAAGACTTTAGATAAATTTCTATCATAGAATATGGAGAAACCTTTTCTACAGTGACCATGATTATGTAAAAATGTAATTATTCTTTCCATAAAATATTTCCATGACCATGACAATTGATATAGGGATTTTAAAACTACTTTACTTAATGGGAAACCTCAAGAATATGTTTATACGATACAAACAGAAGGGCTTGTGACTCTATGTAATGAAAAATGTATGAAAATTAAAGAGATCAACTTATGGATTAAACAAAGCATCCTCGTCATGGAATATTATATTCTATAAAGCTATAAAAGAAATTGGTTTCATTAATATTGAATGTAACCCATATGTTTATAAGGGATTTATTTGGAGTGGGGTAATTTTAAAATTAGCATATATTGATGACATATTACTAATTAGAAATGAGATACCAAAGATATAAGAGGTCAAAGAATGGCTGAGAAAGTGCTTATCCATGAAGGACTCTTGTGCATATAACTACATTATAGGGATAAAGATCATGCATGATAGATAAAATAAGTTACTTAAACTAAGTAAAAGTATATACATTAACACAATACTGAAGAAGCTCAGTATAAAACAATCCACGTAGGAACTAGTTCCAGTGTCAAATGGTATACATCATTCTAAGAAGATGTATCCTTAGACATAATAAGAAAGAGATAGAATGAGTAATATCTGATATACTTATACAATATCAACTATCATGTCTTCCATGTTATGTATAAGTCTTGATGTTTCCTATGAATCGATAATGGTAGGTATATATCAATATGATATAGGTGAACAACATTGGACTTCCATTAAGGATAACCTTAAGTATCTGAGTTAAAGTCAGGATATATTCCTAGTGTATGGAGGAGATGAAGAGCTAGTCATCCGGAGTTACACTGATGCTATATTTAGAAAATATAAGAATGATATGAAGTCATAGTTAGTATATATCTTTAGTATCAACGGAGGAGTTGTGATTATGAAGTGTCCAAGTCAACTAGTTGCTATTGATTCTATAATGGAGTCTGAGTGTTTTGTGGCTTTTGATGCAACTAAGGAAGTGGTTAGTATATACAACTTTTTACAATATCCTGACGTGGTTCCAAAAAATCAAGAACTTTTCACAATTTATTTTGATAATACTTTAGCGGTGGGTCTTTCCTAAGAGCCAATTTCAAATCAAAGCAAAAATAATATAGTTCAGGTGTTTAATCTCTCAATATATTTTTATAAATGAGGTGAAGTTACCATGAATAGACTATTCGTAGAGGAAAATAGGAAAGAACCCTTGAATAATTCTCTATCTTAGCAGAGGCATGAATATCATGTGAGAGATACTAGATTAAAGGTTATTAATAGTTGAATCTAGTGGAAGTGGGTGTCTGTTGTATTTGGTCCCCTAAAACCAAAATCTAAGTACTTTGTGATTACATGTATTCATATTCTTAAATATATTTTCTATAACTGGAAGATATAATTTTATGGGACACAAATTATACATTCTATTAGGGGTGGAGACTTATAGGACTTTGTGTAGAGACCCGAAGCTTGACGTACATGTACATTACATTACTTTTGCGGAATACTTAGTATATAACAAAAACACACACACAAGGATCGTAATAGTTTAGTGTCTTTGGAAACTCAGAATATAATCTTCTAATCATGGTGAAAGATCTTCAACATCTCCCATAAAGATCTTCCTTTTTTTAACCTAAAACCTTTCTTTATATCCCGGGGAAAAGAAAACATAAAAGGGTGAGCTCAAATGCTCAGTAAGGGTAAACAAAATAAATATCAATCACATCATATTCATAAGAACATAACATTTTGGAAATCTTAACCTTCAAAAGAGAGCATAATTTCATAACATGGGATAAATCATAGTAGTGAAATGAAATCCCAATAATCATAACTTAAAACATGAAACATTGTGGCATACACACATAATCATAGAGAATCATTTCTTGTTAGTCAAGACTCATTTCCAAGACTATCTTAGTGGACAAAGTCCCTTTCTGAACCGAGTCACCCACGTTTCAGTCCTGTTTCACTGACCCGGTATAACCTACCGTTCCAGCCATGTCTATCTCATGAGATATAAAATCTTTACCCAATGCATTGTAGGGAGATATAGGTCCCAACCATCTCATAATTATACCATTCTTATGTGTGTGACAAAATCTTAAAACATACATCATTGAATAACCCATGTAATAAAAATGGGAATCTTAAACATCGTGACATCATAAAACAATTCATATAAGATAAAGGAATTCATAAAAACATTTCCATCACAACATAATCAAATCAATGTAATAATAGGTATAAAAACATAACCCTTTATTATCTTAGATGGAAAATAATTTTGATAAAACACTTGAACTTTATTCTTGAGGAAAATATCCTTTCTACTTCAAAAACACTTTTCCTTTATTAACATGTCATAAAATTTTAAACTAAAAGAAGTTGACTAAACATAAACTTGAAAACTTTAAAAGGAAGCTTCTTGGAAATAATGTTTTAAAAATCCATTCATGTCGTATAAGTTAAAAAAACATTCTTCTCGTACTTTTGTCGGAAAAGTCAAAAAGTACCTCGTACGAAAAACGAAAAAAGATTCCTTTCATATCTTTTACTAAAAACCCACCGAAGGGTAAAATTTGATTTAAATAATTGTAGGTGGATGTAAATAATATTACATATTGAGGAAACATGGATTTGGATGATAAAATACACCCCAGTAAATTTCAAAGTATAAACAATCTCGGATAAAAATTGAGATTGCGAGATATTCCCTTACCTTAGGTCCGATTTTCATCGTAGGTGTCTGAACCTCCTGTATAATGGTTTAAATAATGTTATTGACTTATTCCAGAATCATACTCATTGTTATGATATCATATATGGTTCACTTATGACTTTATATTATCCTTTCTTTGGTAAATTCTATGTTAAAGAGCATTTTGGGTAAAATTGTTTCATTTGTCATCCGTGTTTTGACTTGTAATTATTCATATGATTGCTTAGATAATAATTACTTAATTCCAGAATATAAAACATGATTTATATATAATATATATTCAGAATATACATATATATAATAAATTAGTAAATGGAAAGAAATACACCGTTCATGGAGACGGTAGGCCGTACGTACGCATGAACGCTATTTTCGTTTCCTTATTGAGTTGAATGGAATTAAGTAGATGAAATACATATATACATAAATCCAGTAGATTTATAATGTCATATATTTCATTATTATTTCTTATATATACTTTATAATCACTCTTAAATGGTTAACATGGAGAATGAATCTCATCGCGTCGTGGAGACGGTAGTCCGTACGTATGCACGAGCGATGATATCATTTCCATAATTATTGAATTGGATTGGAGTGGATGATAAAATATTTCATAATCAATATGATGTTCTAATAACTATGTATAGTTATTCTTTATACCATTATACCCATCCATGTAAGGTGGTGGTGGAAAATAGATTTCACCACGGCGTGGAGACGGTATTCCGTACGTACGCACGCGCGGTGATTTCGTTTTCCGTAGGATGGATAGATGGTGAAATAAGGTTGTTTCATAATTATAATAAGATATCAGTATATTAGTGATACTGGTGTTATTACTTCATAATGAAACAACATAAGAAGAAGGAGTGGAAGAATAAATAAAGGTGAAAGAATCGGTAACGGAAATTACCTCTTCTTTGAAGCCCCTCTTTGAGACCTCCTCTTAGGGCACTAAAATTGGTCTTTGAGGAAGACCAGAACCTCTAGGATGTTTCTAGGGATGTGGAGAAGAGAATTTTTTAGGGGTTGTCCGAGCTTTAAGTCTCAAAGTTGTGTGAGGAAGAGAGGGAGGAGGTGCCCTTTTATAAGGGAGGGGAGGGGCACCTTTGTAATAACTAAAAATATTATTTTATTATAAAGTCAAGTTCGGTTTTAAATAGCTCCAAATTGATTTATTTCGAGGATAAGGTGGGGATGAGTCTAAATAATCTAATCCAATATAATTTAGACATGTTTAGGTTCCTATTTTAACCTTATCATTTAGATTTAACATTAAGTTAAATAATTTTACTTTTACCGTGTCTTCTTTTGTTCTTATACTATAAGGTTAATAAACTTACTTATCAAGACAAACTAACCCCAAGTTGTTTATTATTAATTTATATAACCTTATCTAAGTCATTTGGCAGAACCTTAGATTTTTATGAATAAAATAACAATTAATAATATAATATTTGTTTTAAAAACTATTTTATGTCAATTTTGACACTATTTAGAAATTGATTTTTGTGAAAATCATAACAGAATGATACGTTCGAACAAAGTTAATTAAATCAATACTAACATGTCATATTAACCTATTAAATTAGTTTAATTCATAAAAAGTCTCAAATTGTATTTATTTGAGTATTTATAACATCAATTATGTCAATATTTCATTATTAAGATAATTACTGCATCATCGTTGTGTCATAAATAAATTAAATTATTTAATGTCTAAAAATTACAAATAAAATACCATTATTTAATAAATATTTTTATATTTATAATTAATATTTATAGTCGAATTTATCTTATGTATAACCCCATATTAAAAATGTTTTAGTAAATAAACATTGATTTTAACTCTTTTAACCCTTCTTTAAATAAATTAATAATAAATGTCTTAATCTAATCCAAGTGGGCCTAAATGGTCATATTTTATTCCTAAGTTTGTTTTTGGTCGAATTAAACTTGTCCAATAGAATTAGGACATGTGTTAGGGTAATAATAATATCATTTCTACCCTTAATTACCCTATTTACTTTTAACCGTGGTAAAAAAAGTAAAAAGTTACTATTCACCAAAAATTTATTTTCATCTCATTGAACCACATTTTACTTACTGACATCAACCATGTCACAGATTTTTAAAATTCCACTCACAGAAGCGGTAATATTATTTTTTATGAACAATTCAGTTTTTTTAACTACCACTTAGTGGTTTCACTATTCATCAAAAATTGAAAGTTTTCAGAAAAATATCAAAAATTAGGCCTACGATATATTTGATATTATGAACTCAAAAATGATGTCTATTTTAAAAAATTCAAAACATATCAGTTGCATTAACTAATTTAAAAATTAATTCACGTCGTCAAAACAAATAGTGTGTTTTTAAGAGATAATAACTATCAAAAGATTGAAACTTGTTTATAAGTGGTTTAAATGTGAAATTACATCCAATGAACATCATTATATTAAATTGTAAAAATATATTCTAAATATACTTTAAAACCACTAAAATTAATAATTTATCACTATTAATTATTTCGATTGAAAAAGTTGTTTTTAATTAAAATTTAGTAATTTCCACTATTCATCAAAATATGAAAGTTATCCGAAAATTACCAAAATTTCACCCTAAGCTAATTTCGATATTCCGAATCCAAAAATGAAGTCCATTTTGAAAAATAAAGTTTACAAAATTTCAAAAAGTTGGTATTACTATTCATAACGGCTAGTTTTAATAATATTTTAATAGCATATCGTTGTTTAGTGAAAGTCGGTATTGCGTACTACACACGCTATCAAGGAAGGTCGCGATTGCGTGTAATGAAAGGCAAGTCAAGGATGCGTGTTGTGAAAGCTCCTTTTCTTGTAGCGTACAACACAAGACATTAATGAAATTAAAAAGAATATTTTTCATAAAATCTCGGGGTGTTACATTCTACCCCCCTTAAAATGAACTTCACCCTCGAAATTCGTCAGGGTTATAAATGGTTTACTACTCGAAAGTTTTTTTAATAGAAACCCACATCGTAAAAAGGAATACCAAAACAAATCTTTAAAAACAAAAGTATGAAACATAACAGTTACCCAAATAAACTAATCACTGGGTTTCCACATAGGTGAAAATACGGATATGGAAGAGAAATCTAACCATCATGTTCTAATGGAGAGTGGTAGAGAACATGGCTATAGAAAAGCCAACAATCAAAAATCCATAAATTTGTGACGATCTAAGGTACCATCTGATTAATCAGATATAAGATCACTAGGACAACATTTTTGGTTTTCAAGATCATTTCCCTAAAGTTGAAGAATTTGAATTAGAATAAATACATACTTTATTTTGGTATAATCTCACTGTTGTTAGTGCCTTGAACAATTTCCACTTCATATCTTAAATAAATGAAGTTGAATTTTTTATTCGCGAAGTGGCAGCAGATCATGTGATAGAATGAAGGGTCATTCCATCTGTCTAAAACAAAAGGTTAGCAAAAGTTATTAAATATAAGTCATTTTATTGTGAGATTAATCATATATGGTTCCTAAAATGAACTTATACTTCATATATCATACTGCTTAATATAATAAAACTAGTTTCTACTAAACAGGGACTTCCTGTAGGCCAGTGGTAGGCGATAAAGGCCAGTCGCACTTCGGTTGTGGGTTCGATTCCCATATCCTTGTCCGACGCGATGGGCTGTCGCCCGTCCTGCAGGTTGTCCTTTTTCTAAAGCTATATTACTATAACATCCCATCAATAATATCAAAAAACGTTTTTTCCTAACTTATGTCCAACATAATCCATTCTAATCTTTAGGCTTATCTAAAATACTACAGTCCACTCTCATAACATAGTGAAAACGATTACCAGAGATTTAATACCATCGTTGATCCCCAAATATCATAAGATATGTTTTGTTGGTCACATTCCAAACATTCAAAGTCCTTAATCATGTATTCTCTTGAATACCCATTGAACCTTAGTGAAAACATGAATGCAGTTAAAAGTTAACACCTTCCACATACCAAAATCCTCAAAAATTCTATATACTCAAACCATGATATCACTTAGTCCTTATATCAATCATGAGCTCATGAATACTGTTAAACATTTCATTTTCTCGTTTTCCCTTCATTATGCGCATATAATCTTATTTCCAAAAATATCTCAATCACTTTGAATACCACATTAGACCAATACATAAATATTCCAATACTCCATGATACAACATTATTTTGGAATCCCATTACATAAACACATAATCATTCCACCACATCATTGTCATATTCAACATCGCCAATAGTGATCGCATGAGACTTCCCTTTGTCATTTTCCTTAAGTGGTTGCTCATGTCGATCATCACTAACCCTTGGATTAGGGAATTTATTAGCATAATGCCCCATTTCCTTGCACTTGAAGAATTGAAGTGTTGGTGGTGCGTTCTCTGCAGTGTTTGCTTTATTCACATCATTAGAAACCCTTTTTCCATTACTTTGACACTCAGATGCTCGATGACCTTCCTTTCCACACTTAAAAACATTTTCTAGTCCCTTTAAGACAATCTCCACCATGCTTCTTTACACACTTTGTGCATAAGGAAACATTCATCTTCTTTTCACCATTATTCTAAGATTTCTCCTTGAACTCCATCTTTCGTTTCTTGTTAAAACCATGAGATGGATATGTAACACCAACATCCATTTCTACCTTGATAGCACAACACACAATTTCTTCATATCTACTGAAGTCTCTTATAGCTAATTCCCTTCGAAGACTTGGTTTTAAGCCACTGTAAAATCGATCAACTTTACTTTCAGGTTGGATGATAATACCAGATGCATACCTTGCATGTCTTGCAAAATTCGCTTCGTATATACCAACAGATTCATCATCCTTCTGCTTCAGCTCAAGAAACTCCTTTTCCATCTTTGTTCGAATAATACGAGGGAAGTACTTCCTGAAAAACAAGTTCTTGAACTCGTCCCATTCCATGGACTCAATTTCATCTCTTGGCCTCGTATTCTTGATAAGATTCCACCATTGGTCAGCTTCACCTTCCAAATGATATACTGCTAAGATGACTTTATCATGTTCAGAACATTGAAGAACTGAACATATCTTTTCAGTGGTACTGATCCATTGTTCAGTAACAAGTGGATCAGAAGTCCCACTGAAAGAAGGTGGATGTTGCCTCATGAAGGACTCAACAGAGTATTGTTCCCTTCTCTGCTCATTTGGAAGTCCAGAATGATTCATAGCTTGTGTAAGTATAGCAATAAGATTTTTCAATCCATCTCCCATAACATTTGTTTGTTCAGGAGGGAAATCATTGAATTGTCCATTGCATTGATCAACACAGTTCCTTCGGGTTCCAGCCATCGTCTAAAACCCAAAAAGAATAGTGTGAGAGGAAAAAATCATGATAGGGAAAACAACATAATAATGGGGGAGTACCCTCAATATCTAACATCTTAGGTTAAATTCTAAGATCGTTAGCGCAATTCTAGGACTATAACCTATACGTATACTTAACCTTAGAGACATCCCTAGACATACCTTAGAAATATCTCTAGGGATCTCACTAAAGTTCTCGCATCCTAGTTTCCAAAGGTTGACTAAACCTTTCCTCTCATACCAACTGTAGAGACCTGAAGCTTGACGTACATGGACATTACATTACTATTGCAGAATACTTAGTACATAACAAAAACACACACACAAGGATCGTAATAGTTTAGTGTGTTTGGAAACTCGGAATATAATCTTCTAATCGTGGTGAAAGATCTTCAACATCTCCCATAAAGATCTTCCTTTTTTTAAACCTAAAACCTTTCTTTATATCCTGGGGAAAAGAAAACATAAAAGGGTGAGCTCAAATGCTCAGTAAGGGTAAACAAAATAAATATCAATCACATCATATTCATAAGAACATAACATTTTGGAAATCTTAACCTGAAAAAGAGAGCATAATTTCATAACATGGGATAAATCATAGTAGTGAAATGAAATCCCAATAATCATAACATAAAACATGAAACATTGTGGTATACACACATAATCATAGATAATCATTTCTTGTTAGTCAAGACTCATTACCAAGACTATCTTAGTGGACAAAGTCCGTTTCTGAACCGAGTCACCCTCGTTTCAGTCCTGTTTCACTGAACCGGTATAACCTACCGTTCGAGCCATGTCTATATCATGATATATAAAATCTTTACCCAATGCATTGGAGGGAGATATAGGTCCCACCCATCTCATAATTATACCATTCTTATGTGTGCCACAAAATCTTAAAACATACATCATTGAATAACCCATGTAGTAAAAATGGGAATCTTAAACATCGTGACATCATAAAACAATTCATATAAGATAAAGGAATTCATAAAAATATTTCCATCACAACATAATCAAATCAATATAATAATAGGAATAAAAACAGAACCCTTTATTATCTTATATGGAAAATAATTTTGATAAAACACTTGAACTTTATTCTTGAGGAAAATATCCTTTCTACTTCAAAAACACTTTTCCTTTCTTAACATGTCATAAAATTTTAAACTAAAAGAAGTTGATTAAAAAAAAACTTGAAAACTTTAAAAGGAATCTTCTTGTAAATAATGTTTTAAAAATCCATTCATGCCGTATAAGTTAAAAAAACATTTTTCTCGTACTTATGTCGGAAAAGTCAAAAAGTACCTCGTATGAAAAACGACAAAAGATTCCTTTCATATCTTTTACTAAAAACTCACCGAAGGGTAAAATTGGATTTAAATAATTGTAGGTGGAAGGAAATAATATTAAATATTTAGGAAACATGTATTTGGATGATAAAATACACCCCATTAAAATTCAAAGTATAAACAATCTCGGATAAAAATTGAGATCGCGAGATTTTCCCTTACCTTAGGTCCGATTTTCTTCGTAGGTGTCTGAACCTCCTGTATAATGGTTTAAATAATGTTATTTACTTATTCCAGAATCATAATCATTGTTATGATATCATATATGGTTCACTTATGACTTTATATTACCCTTTCTTTTGTAAATTCTATGTTAAAGAGCATTTTGGGTAAAATTGTTTCATTTGTCATCCGTGTTTTGACTTGTAATTATTCATATGATTGATTATATCATAATTAATTAATTCTAGAATATAAAACATGATTTATAAATAATATATATTCAGAATATACATATACATAATAAATTAGTAAATGGAAAGAAATACACCGTTCATGGAGACGGTAGGCCGTACGTACGCATGAACGCTGTTTTCGTTTCCTTATTGAGTTGAATGGAATTAAGTAGATGACATACATATATACATAAATCCAGTAGATTTATAATTTCATATATTTCATTATTATTTCTTATATATACTTTATAATCACTCTTAAATGGTTAACATGGAGAATGAATCTCATCGCGTCGTGGAGACGGTAGTCCGTACGTACGCACGAGCGATGATATCGTTTCCATAATTATTGAATTGAATTAGAGTGGATGATACAATATATCAGAATCAATATGATGTTCTAATAACTATGTATAGTTATTCTTTATACCATTATACCCATCCATGTAAGGTGGTGGTGGAAAATAGATTTCACCACGGCGTGGAGACGGTATTCCGTACGTACGCACGCGCGGTGATTTCGTTTTCCGTAGGATGGATAGATGGTGAAACAGGGTTGTTTCATAATTATAATAACATATCAGTATATTAGTGATACTGATGTTATTACTTCATAATGAAACAACCTAAGAAGAAGGAGTGGAAGAATAAATAAAGGTGAAAGAATTGGTAACGGAAATTACCTCTTCTTTGAAGCGCCTCTTTGAGACCTCCTCTTCGGGCACTAAAATTGGTCTTTGAGGAATACCAGAACCTCTAGGATGTTTCTAGGGAAGTGGAGAAGATAATTTGGCAGGGGTTGGCCGAGCTTGAAGGCTCAAAGTTGTGTGAGGAAGAGATGGATGAGGTGCCCTTTTATAAGGGAGG
Organism: Viscum album; assembly: GCA_963277665.1. NCBI lineage: Eukaryota > Viridiplantae > Streptophyta > Magnoliopsida > Santalales > Viscaceae > Viscum > Viscum album. The sequence continues at coordinate 387,284,888 of OY728125.1, forward strand.
AGAGGGGCACCTTTGGAATAACTAAAAATATTATTTTATTATAAAGTCAAGTTCGGTTTTAAATAGCTCCAAATTGATTTATTTCGAGGCTAAGGTGGGGATGGGTCTAAATACTCTCATCCAATAGAATTTAGACAAGTTTAGGTTCCTATTTTAACCATATCATTTAGATTTAACATTATGTTAAATAATTTTACTTTTACCGTGTCTTCTTGTGTTCTTATACTATAAGGTTAATAAACTTACTATATCAAGCCAAACGAATCCCAAGTTGTTTATTATTAATATATATAACCTTATATAAGTCATTTGGCCGAACCATAGATTTTTAGGAATAAAATAACAATTAATAATATAATATTTGTTTTAAAAACTATTTTATGTCAATTTTGACACTATTTAGAAATTGATTTTTGTGAAAATCATAACAGAATTATAAGTTCTAAAAACGTTAATTAAATCAATACTAACATTTCATATTAACCTATAAAATTATTTTAATTCATAAAAAGTCTCAAATTATATTTATTTGAGTATTTATAACATCAATTATGTCAATATTTCATTAATAAGATAATTACTGCATCATCGTTGTGTCATAAATAAATTAAATTATTCAATGTCTAAAAATTACAAATAAAATACCATTATGTAAGAAATCTTTTTATCTTTATAATGAATATTTATAGTCTAATTTCTCTTATGTATAACCCCATATTAAAAATATTTTATTAAATAAACATTGATTTTAACTCTTTTAACCCTTCTTTAAATAAATTAATAATAAATGTCCTAATCTAATCCAAGTGGGCCTAAATGGTCATATTTTATTCATAAGTTTGTTTTTGGTCGAATTACATTTGTCCAATAGAATTAGGACATGTGTTAGGGTAATAATAATATCATTTCTACCCTTAATTACCCTATTTACTTTTAACCGTGGTAAAAAAAAGTAAAAAGTTACTATTCACCAAAAAATTATTTTCATCTCATTGAACCACATTTTACTTACTGACATCAACCGTGTATCTCGGATTTTTGAAATTCCACTCACAGAAGCGGTAAAATTAAGTTTTATGAACAATTCAGGTTTTTTAACTACCACTTAGTGGTTTCACTATTCATCAAAAATTGAAAGTTTTCAGAAAAATATCAAAAATTAAGCCTAAGCTATATTTGATATTATGAACTCAAAAACGATGTCTATTTTACCAAATTCAAAACATATCAGTTTCATTAACTAATTTAAAAATTAATTCCCATCGTCAAAACAAATAGTGTGTTTTTAAGAGATAATAACTATCAAAAGATTGAAACTTGTTTATAAGTGGTTTAAATGTGAAATTACATCCAATGACCATCATTGTATTAAATTGTAAAAATATATTCTAAATATACTTTAAAACCACTAAAATTAATAATTTATCACTATTAATTATTTCGATTGAAAAAGTTGTTTTTAATTAAAATTTAGTAATTTCCACTATTCATCAAAATATGAAAGTTATCCGAAAATTACCAAAATTTCACCCTAAGCTAATTTCGATATTCCGAATCCAAAAATGAAGTCCATTTTGAAAAATAAAATTTACAAAATTTCAAAAAGTGGTTATTACTATTCATAACGGCTAGTTTTAATAATATTTTAATAGCATATCGTTGTTTAGTGAAACTCGGTATTGCGTACTACACACGCTATCAATGAAGGTCGTGATTGAGTGTAATGAAAGGCAAGTCAAGGATTTGTGTTGTGAAAGCTCCTTTTGGTGTAGTGTACAACACAAGACATTAATGAAATTAAAAAGAATATTTTTCATAAAATCTCGGGGTGTTACACTTTGCGACGCCATCTCATGGTGTGTGCCCTAGGTAATATGTATAAAATGAGATTATATGAATGAGACCAACCAATAGGAAATAAATATTTATATATATCACTGTGTGTTCCTATCTAATGACATATATTTTGATCCATATAATTTAATATTATCATTAATGAATTCTAAAATCCACATAATTTTATGTATTGATGAAAACCATGATTATATATTATCATGGAGAAGTAGGAAACATTGGGTGGGCCACATGCCATATTGCATTAATTGATAATGTGAGAAAGGATTTAGCCCTCACATCCCTTGACAAAATTTGATATCTCATGACTTTTGAGGGGAAATGAAACTTTCTAGATAAATCCACATATATGGTGTTCTATGGGAATGTTCTTTTTGAAATTTCATAGAAAGATATTTCAATATCATAGGTTAATAACACCGGTATACAAACTACTTGATTCGAGATATCATGATAAGGTGGTAATATTACACAGTAGACATTTGTAAGAGGTTTCACATTGTTTCAAAACTAATTCATTATCTATGGATTTATTGTAATATTTCTAAATGATAAACTTGGACATTAGGTGTCACCCCCTATTACCATTGAGAAAAATTACCTGAGGGTCACACTAAGTGTCTCCAAAATCTATGTTAAATTCAATATTGAATTTAACAAGTGAGAATAAATAGTATCTCTATTTTTTGGTTTAATAAGTATTTATCCTTGGTTGATTTCCAATATTTAATCATAGATTATTCAAAATATATGTGTTTTAACTGATAATAAATTTTTATTTTCAAGGTTTGAAGAATATAATATTTATTATATTTAACAATTAATAACGAAGTGATATTAATTTGTCCAATAAATAGCCATTATTCAAGGTTTGATAAATATAAATGTGGATAAGCAGAATGAGTTTAAAAGTATGATTGGAAATGATATAAATGGTATTTATTTATTCTTAGTTGATTCATATGTCAAGTGAATAATAATTATATTAATATTAAGACTTGTGGTTCACTATGAATTAAAGAATTGGTAATGGGGGTTATATGAAAATGGGTAATCCTAAACTTTCATTAATATTTATAGCTAGATATCCTTCCTAAGAGATATTTTGGTTTGCATAATGGGTAGAAAAAAGATCTCAAAAAACATAGATAGAGTTATTCATGTTCAAAGGGCATTCTACTATGATCAACCATGAATTATGCAAGTGATCAAGATCAACTTTTCTGGCACTCAGTGATTCTACGGCGATGTTTATAGATTATAGTGTTCATTTGGATCATCACTAGAGAGATTATGCACTTTAATACTATAAAAAATGATGGTATAATGAGATATAGTCAACCAGATGATCAATAAATAAATAATTACAATTTTAGGTAATTATAGATCTAATTTTAAATTAATTATAAATTACATGTGATAATCCTATTCTTCTAGTTCCATTGTTTAACCAAGTCAAGTAAAATAAAATTTAAATCCTTTGGTCATGATATCATTCATCATATAATAAATAGATTATTTATAAATTAAGATTAAATTTAAGTTGGTTACTCATAAAAGGTGCTTATGCTATGTTAGGTAGCTAAAATTTGGTGGTATTCTCTATAGATGGGTGGCCTATGGTGATGGTGTTGACCATAAAATCATAGGAGATATATGAAATATTTGTCTTTGGAAACTAAGGGGTGACTGATATACCTCATTCACTAGGTGTACATGGTTATGATGATGAAGTGTTTACTAGTTTAGAGATGTGGGGTGATACATCAATCTCCCTTAGGGTTTGTACATACTGCAGGCTCATCGCCTGACATTGAGATTATCCAAAGTATTGTTCTCACACATGGTAGTTAGACTGAGGATATGAGGAAGGTTTCTTATCTATAATGTATATTATTCATTACATCTTGTATATAATCATATACATATGGATATTATCTAAAGAAACCATTGGTTCTGACCTACTTAGTTCATGCTCACACATTTCATGGGATCTTCAAGACTTATAAAAACTTTATCATTTATGAAACAAGAAAGGGTAAGGGACTTGCGACTAGTGTGTTATTGTCTAGAGGTGTAGTGGATAAACCACCAAGTTATTGATAGATTTTTGGAGTTAGACTGGGTGTATCCTCGGTGTCATGATGGTGTTGTTCCAGATTTCTTTTCATGTTTTTGTATTCAATTAGAAAATGTGTGATATAGTTTACTTTTGTGTGGATCATGTGACATTGTAGATGTTTTTTTACATACCATGGGTTATAGTGATAGTTTTGATTTGTTATTACAATGTTTTGACTGTTGATGTAATTTTTCCACTATTTGTACTATATTTTTTTTATCAAAGGGTATAGTTTCACCACTACAAAATCTTAGACACTCATTGGTAGTCATAATCTACTAGTGTATGGGGATGTATGGATTAAGTCTATTTCAGACGCTTTCGCCAGGTCGCATGAATCCGTCCATCCACGGAAGAGGACGCGTTGCAGTGTTGCCCCACATTCACGCTTTCCAAAGGCAGGCGAAATTCACTCCTTATTCAGGGATGTCTGCTCCTTGATCGAAACAGGATGATGGGATGTTGGTTCTTCCTTCCGTGGATTCCTCCTCAGAACTCGTCACCTAGTCCGGGTCTCCCTCATAGATTTAATACGTTGTTCATGAAACTCTTCCCAGTGCCATGTTTCCATGGACACCGGTTAATTATACTACTTCTGTCGGGACATTCCAAAGGGTCCAGTCAGGGCAGCAACCTTCAGTCGGGGGAGTAGTCACGTTGAGGCATCAGTAGCGTGTCTGGATGCTGGGGACCTGGCATGTCTGTCTATTATCCCTGGTCACAGGGCTTCTTGAGGGTGTGGAAGCCCGAGGCATCCCACATCGAGCGTGGGGAATTATATGACATAGACACATATCTGAAGTTTTCCTCAGCTTCCTTTGTTTAACACAGGGTATGCCGCGAGTTTAACGTCCAGCGGAGACGGATCAGCCCGTTCAGAGCATTAGCTAGAATGGATCGGATTGAGGGATTTCCCTTGAAGGGGTGCCGATACCGGGACCAACCCATGGGCGGCTGTGAAGAGGAGCGGACCGACATGGTCTCGGACCGACATGGTCTCACCGGGATATGACGGTCTGGGCGAGAATCAGGGTGGTTGATGGATGGACGAATGAAGTGGAGGGGGAAATGAAATGGGACCATCGCAGGGGCGACAGTGAAGTTGGGCTTGATCCTTGAAGAGGCTTCCTACGTATCCCCGTGGCAGGGAATCAAAGTCCGCGTAGTTCGGGATGGTGCTGGTGAACCGACGTGAAGGTGGACCTTGGTCTGATGGGTGTCTTCAGTGAACCGACGTGAAGGTGTACCTTGGTCCGATGGGTGTCTTCAGTGAACCAACGTGAAGGTGGACCTTGGTCCGAGGGGCATCGTCAGCGAACCGACGTGAAGGTGGACCTTGGTCCAATGAGGGATGGGCTTGAACCTTGGGGAGGCTTCCTACGTACCATGCCTTGACATGGATCAAAGACCTCGTAGTTCAAATGGTTTCATCAGTGAACTGACGTGAAAGTAGACCGAGGGGTCCACTAGTGGTGGGCTTGAACCTCGTGAAGGAATCCTACGTACCATGCCATAAAATGGATCAAGGACCTCGTAGTTCGGGTTGGTCACAACGGCTTTCTGTCGGACTGGAATACAGTTTAACGTCATGCTGGACGAGAGTGGACCCTAACGTGAATAAACGAGGGGCGGTGGGATTCAACCTCTGGGAGGCTTCCTATGTACCATTCCTTGACATGGATCAAAGTCCCCACAGTTCAGAATGACGGTGGGTGTCAGCGAACCGACGTAAATGAGGGACCTTGGTCCGATGGGAGATGGGCTTGAACCTCTGGGAGGCTTCCTACGTACCATGCCTTGACATGGATCAAAGTCCTCGTAGTTTGGGTGAGAATGGGTTGGGGCTTGGCACACCGACAAGGAGACGGTCTGGGCCAATGATTTTTGGGCTTGAACCTCAGGAAGGCTTCCTACGTACCATGCCTTGACACAGATCAAAGTCCTCGTAGTTCGGGTGGTCACAACGGATTGCAATCAGACTGAAATGCAGTTTAACATCATGTTGTACGTAAATGGGACTCGACGTGAATTAGATGACGGGTGGGCTTGAACCTCGTGGAGGCTTCCTACGTACCATGACTTGACATGGATCAAAGACCTCGTTGTTCAAATGGCCGTGCCGTTTAATGTCATACTGGACAAGGGCATGTAGTTTAACGTCATGCCGGATGAGGGTGAAACTCGACGTGAATAAACGACCAAGTGGTGGGCTTGAATCTCGTGGAGGCTTCCTACATACCATGCCTTGACATGGATCAAAGTCCTCGTAGTTTGGTGGGTGGGGGTCAGGGTCGGTGCTCGCTCTAAGCCCACGTGAATCATTCTCGGTGTGAGAAACAAGAGGTTGCAGGGACCTGACAATCACGTTGCGAAGGATGCGTCCGTGAGAAGCGAAGAGGGGCTTACGCATTAGGCGGCCCATTGTGTTGGGACTTACTCCAGGATGGAGGCCCAAAGTGTGACAAAGCACAGTGAAAGAGGGATTTGGGACCAATGATGGGAGGTTCCTCGTTCCCTATCACGCCCTCCACTGACCTTGGTAGTGGGGAAGTACGGAGATGCAGGGGTGCATCCATCCATTGGGGAACTAGGGTTGCCCTTCTCCTGATAACATACGCCGCTCCAATAAGGAGGATATCATCCCTTGTGGAGGGGTGATTCCACTCCCGTGGAGATGAGTGGCATAAAAAATGTTCGAGCTGGGAGGACCCTTCGTGCGAGGCATGAGGTCGGGTTACAGTTTAACGTCATGTGTTAAGGACGTGATGCTTGGCAGTTTAATGTCCTGCAGCTCGGATGAGGTGGGTTCACTCCACACCCCTATGACTTACATAACCGGTACCCTCTGGTCCTTGGGGGAGGGAAGTTATTGGCGAGGCCATAGTCAAGGGGGGTTGTAGGGTGAACCATCGAGGGGTCCATGTTAGCGTGGATATGCGAAGAAGCAATAGCCATTAGCGTTCCTATGAGAAGAAGCATTAGGCGAACAACGCTACGAGTGGTATTGTCTGTGGGACTTTGAAATCACATCGTGCATACCTGGAGGGTCGCACGGGGAAGAGGAATTTCCAAGAAAAGGAGTGTGCTTCGTGAAGCGGAGTGCCTTGTACTTAGCATGGGGCATAGGCGTGAGTGGAGGGTGCTTCGCGAAGTGGAACAGTATTCGCAGAGCACTGCCTCGCGAAGAAGAGGTGCCTCGCGAAGCAGGGTGCTGCGAAGCAGTGTGCTTCGCGATGTGTAGCGATCCTGCCTTAGCATAGGGATCACTAGTACAGGTTGGGTGTTTCGCGAAGCATAAATGCTCCACGGCTGCCCGAGTTCCCTTGGGAATCCCCCTCCTTCGCGAATGCCCTTGAGCTTCGCGAAGGGCATCCCTCTCGGAAGAGGGGCTCAAAACGAGACAAAGGGAAGGCGTCGCGCGAAGTAGAAGTACCTCGCAGAGCTCATGATTCCCAGGGGAAAATGGGGCTTCGTGATTCGGGAGAGGAGAAGCAGAAAGGCCGGATTGTACGTCTTCGGGACTCAGGGGGAGCCCAATATTTATAGGAAAGGGGCGCCGAGAAGCAGAACTCGCGTGCCGCCTCAGGTGCATTGCGGCGTGCTCGCGAACGTCAAAGTCCCTCGCGGAGAGGTACCGCCTCCGGAGCTTCGCGGAGGACTCGCGAATGTCAAACTCGTTCGCAGAGAGTTACCACCTTCTGAGCTTCATGGCGTGCTCGTGAACGTCAAACTCGTTCGCGGAGAGTTACCGCCTCCGGAGCTTCACGAGACCGCGATGCTCGGGGTGCTTCGTGTCGGTGCTTCGCGAGGTGGCGTGCCTGCCTTCTTTTCCGTCCCTTCCTTTCGTGCAATATTTTGGCACCAAAAAATGCCCCCCCTTAGACTTGGTTCCGCGGAGGGTGAATGGTCGAAGTCTGAGGGAAAATCGCCAAAATTGTCGGCGGTTCGCAATGCGACTTCGTGAAGAGGGCCCGCAGTGCTGACCGGGGCCACGGATCCGGATGCGCCGCGATGCTCCGCACGGGTGAGGCGCACCGTGATGCTCCGGTGTCACCGCCTATAAATAGGGGGGGGGGACATCTTTTGTCTTCATGCGATTTCCTTGTCTTTTTGTGCTCTCGATTTCGCGAAGCTCCGCGTACTCCACGACTGCTCTCCGCAAATCGAGTTTCACAGCAAACCGCGGGTCTCTGACTCCGCGACTGCACCAAGCGAACTTCTTCTTGCTGACCTAGGTCTGACTCCACGGCTTGGCCTCATGACCGACCTTCTCGAAACGTCTTCGCAATCCTTTCTGAAAAAATTCCTTTCTGAGTGCCGGAACTGGAATGGCCCATCGAGAAGCTGTATTGGGGGTGCTTGCGGATGCCGCTCGTCGGGATGAGATGGCCAACTATCCAGGCCTCGAGGAGATTATCCGAAGCCACTCGGACCATGCTTCTTTGACAGATCTGCTATCGGAGGGTCAGAAGAATTATCCGCAGTGTAAGAAGCTTCCATTGTATGACTTCAGGTTGAGGGATGACGTCTTCATCCCTGAGGCTAGTAGGGACGAACCAGCTTGCTGGTTCAGGAGCACACCATGTCAGCAGCAATGGTTCAGGGCGGTCGATGGTCATGCGCAGGAGGACTTCACACCAGTCACCGCTGACTGTCTCTACAACCATGTGAACGATATTGATGGGAAGCCACTGCAACCGGAAACGTCCCCTCCTCTCTACCGTACCATGCTGAAGGCGGATTTGCAGGATTCGAAGAAGGGATGGTCCGATGAGTGGGACCTGCGCGTGGGTGGAAACTTTACTGATGACTGGGCCTGGGCCTACTGGGCAGGCACCTCATGCGAGGATTTTTGGGCCGAGCTGAGGAGAGTGGGGTTATATGAGGCGGCATGGGCCTCCCAATTCCACATTTACCAACTGAAACAACTGATGCCGGAATTACTGAGCAGATGGTCGTCTAGGACCAATACCTTTCACCTGCATCACGGGGAGGTGGGCATCGGCCTGTGGGTTGTCCACCAGATTTCTGGGGTTCCGATCTTGGGGGCCATGTATGATGAGTTCCTCCCCGTCATGAGCGCGTGGGAGGATACAGAGCAAATGCCGCGACTGGCGTCAGTGCTGATGGCTCTCGTCCCTGGAATGGAAAAGGAGGCAGTGAGGGATGTCCACTTTAGGAGATGGTTCAAGTGCTTCCTGAATTTCCCAGAGAATCGAGAGTTCCCTCTGAGGCCTCGAACTTGTCCGAGGGAGGCCCAACGGGGTAAGGGGTACTTGTATTGGTGGGTCCTGGAGGATAGCCAATGGAAGACTTGGGGTTTCAGTGTTAGCACTGAACAATAGCCGATAGTCAGGCTGGAGGCATTCATCGCGGCTCTCATCTGTGGTTGGATTCTACCGGTGAGGGATACAAGTATGGGGGTGCATCCCAGATCGTTTATTATGTCGTCCATGTTGTCCATGGGGCAGCAGGTCAATCTGGGGATTCCAATGCTCACCAAACTGTACAGAATGCTGCGGCACATTAGCGAAGGTAGGAAGCCGCCAAGGATATGCGGGCCCTTCCACCTCCTGTATGGGCGGATTGTGGCGCACATCAGGGGGATCTATGAGTATCCAAAACCTATTTCTCCACCGGGATCAAACTTCCTCCCCTCCATCCTGAATGCATTCGGGAGCTTCCCATTCAAACTAATCATGCCGATGGTGCTGAATCGGGTGTGGGGGGCGGATGAGTTTAATTTCCACCCCTTCCCATTGCCGACGGGGATACTTACTGATGACGGAAGGGCAACAGAAGAACATCGGGCTTACCTCCAGGCCATTTGAGGTGGAGTTTTGGTGGCATGAGTTGATCGTGAGCCACTCTGTAAACCGTACACCCCGCATCAGTTTGCAAGGCAGTTCTGATGCCTCCAGCGGCTGTCCCCGCAGGTCTACTGGGAGGTGCGTCACGAGGAGCACCCGTGTGTGATGAGGCAGCTGGGGCTCATGTTCACATGGGAAGATGGGAAGATGCGAATTACATTGCCTCCATCCACCGCCGCTTTAGGATTGGTGAGAGAATATGCCATTAGTTGGGAAGCTGCTTACCCAGGGGAGATGCTGAGGCAGCCAACTATTCGGGTCGATGACGGTGGGCCTCTTCTATCTCGAGGTTGGGGTCAGAGGGCAGCTAGGGCATCTCGCGGTGGTGGGGCTGCCATGGTGGCGAGCCCCACATCGGCCTTGGGTGTGGCAGCAGCGGAGGATCCGATGATTCTGGAAGAGCATGGCCATCCGGAGGGGCAGCCACCATGGGGATTTCGTAGGATATCCACTCAGGCTCCGGGGAAGCGCCTGCGTCATATCGACATGGCACAAGATTCCGTCTTCCCGAAAGCCTGTGACATTTGGGATGTCAACCGAAAATTCCTCAGCCCACCCGAGATAAGGGCCCACCTGAATCGCCTCAGGATGGAATTACCGGGAATAGGCCTAATCCGGGCTGGATTCATGGCGTCTCTGGTGGAGGCAGAGCAATACTTGGATGAGCTGGAGGATTACGATCACTCCAGTGGTATCCCTCGCCCAATGATAGACCAGGTGAGGGTACTGCTGAATTGAACGGTCCCCCCACAGCTGTCAGCCACCGATCTGAGGGAGCGCTTTCCCCTACTGGAAGAGTTAGAGGAATCCTCTCAGGAGGATGAGGCTGGAGGAGGGAGCCCGTTGGAGGAGGGCAAGGTCGGAGATCAAGGCTCAGATTCCGACGATTTTGCAGAGGCTCTCGAGGTAGCGTTCCGAACTTCTTTCCTTATGGTCCGTTCTTGGGCCACTATGGACTTCTCACCGATGTTTGAGCCATACAGGAGGAACTTGTTCGTAGACCTCATTCTCGCCCCTCGACGGGTGATGATGTGGGACCTTCAGAGCCCGCGCCTATGGCTGCGTCTAGTTCCGCGTCTGGTGGGACCAGAGCACCCAAGGTGGCTCCTCCGGAATCTCCAGACCTTCCAATAGTATACAGAGGGCCTCGCCTCGAGGTCCTGTCAGTACCGGCTCAAGAGCAGCGCCAGTAGGTCGATATCAGTAAGTTTCCTCTACTGGTTTCCTGGTCGTCATATGTAGACTATTCCAACTAATGTTTATGTCCCTCTCTGTCGTACAGTTCTTCAACTAGCGTGGGCTGCTGCAGCAAGACTATTCGGGATGTCTGGTGGCGCCCCTCTTAGGGGCATGCCGGTGATGGTGGAGATAGTCCCCCCATCTCCTCAAGCTGCAACACACATCATCACTGACGGGACCACCGACAGGGTCGTTCTTGAGGTCATTGAAGTGGACTCCGATGAAGAGGATCGGCCGACCGACCCTACTCATGTTACGCTTGCTTTGGCGCCAGATGTCGCGCCGGATTCAACGCCAGATGCAGATCCCACCGGGGACTTCCTATAGGCGTATCCTGCGTACGAGCCTGCCAATCGCGCAGACTGGGACGAAACGACGTCCGACGAGGAAGACAATAGCATAGTCCGCCGCCGATCGTGGAAGCTAATCACATGCTTCATCAAGGACACCCCAAGCGCTATGGCTGGCCAAAATGGACAGACTTCGCTCGTGGTTGCACGAACTGTGTGCTGGGGGAGTGGACGCCCAACGTCCTCACGCGCTCATCCGAGATCTTATGGCTAAGAAGATCCAGAAGCATGATCGTTGGCTCAGCATGGGCTGGCAGCGGAGGAAGGCGAAAAAAATCAAGAAGCTCCGGGAGGCTGAATGCGAGGTCCTACAGCTGCAGACCCAGGCGGATGAGCACTCAGCCTCTCTTAATGTGCAATCTGAGCCGATCTCCCGGTTGAAGGCCCAGCTGGCAGAGGCAGATGAGCTTATGTGGCGTTCTTTTGAAAAGATGGTTGCCATTCAGGCTGAGGTAGAGAGGGCCAGAGCCAAGGCTGATGAACTGCACCCCGCCGCTGTTGAGGAGGAGCGAGAGCTGAGTCAGCGGTAGCAAGCCTTGGATGCCACAAGCCAACGGGTGGCGGAGCTGCAGCACTCTTTTGACGGGGTCAACCTGTCCATGGGGGGAGTCGACCCCTGGGTATTGTAACAAACCAAAAGCTTTTTATTGGTACTTTCGTGCTTCAGTTTCTTCTTTCTTTGTTTTGAATGTCGTAGCGCACACGATTTCAACTATTTTAATCGCCTCGTTACATCCCTACAATGTTTACGGGACGTTCGGTGATAATTCCCCAAGCCCGCATGGGTCAAGCCCAATGTGAGAAATAGGAGACAGTTGCCTTCTCTTCCCGCCTAACATAGGAGTGGAGACCATGCTCTGCGCATCCGGGATTTGGATTACCAGTTCGGGTTTTCGAAAGATGGGAGAGACCTGAACGGAGAAGGAACTTTTCAGAACAATCGAATTACCATTTCTTCAACGTACCTTCATGCACGAATGGTGCAACACCATGGACAATGGAATCAGTCCGAATAGACGGAAACAGGGAGCGTGAATTACGATGCCCAAGATTCGGAGCGCTGTAGGGATGGCGTGACAATAAGGGACAATCGTTAACCATGGATAAGCGGTATCCTTACTGCATTAGCATGTAATGGGGACAACAATGAGGTTCAACCATTGACCATGTTCGAAACATGGGACCATGTCACAAATATTTTCAGTCAATATTTCGGGACATTGACCCGGGATAGTTGGTGGACCATAGGTCAAACATCCATACTGTTAGGGGGTCCTTCCAAACATGACCAGTATTCCGGAACGTTGGCCCAGGATGGTAGGTGAGCCGATGCGGCATGAGACCAGGCCGTTAGGGGGTCCCGTCAGACATGAAAGGGGACGAGGGTCCAAATAAGGGGAACACAAAGCGTGGAATATGGAGTGATGGTTTGTCCGAACAGAATCCAACAATTAGGTAGCTACCGCACCGTGGTGGGAGTATGCCAGATGGGCGCGTTGGCTTGGTCATGGATCCTTCCTTCTTTGGGACAGGGCCTCTCTGGCGAGGGGCCCGACTAGGGGGGCCGACAAGGGGAAGGATGGGATTAATTATTTCCATGGGCTAGACCCCAGGCAATAGACCAGGGTGTCTCTACGTATCCCATGAGGATGGGAATCAATCCATACGTAGTTCTGGAAGCACAGTGCAGTCATAGACCAACACTGACAGGTGAAATCCTCTCTGGTAGAGGCTCTGGTGCATCCCATGATTAACATGGGGCATCCTGAACTTTTTTAGGGTAGAACCACAGTTTAGTGTCATGCGTTGAGGACATATGGACTCCTGTAGTTTAACTTCATACGATAGGACGTGGAATAAGGGGGAAGATCCCTGGGAGCGTGTGGTGTGGTAGATATGAAACCGTCGTGAATGAGGGCTTGGAGTGGAAATAACACCACGAAACCCCAGAGGAAACTCTTCAGGTCAAGGGAGCAAGAGTGAGGATTAGGCGGGGACCGAATCAGAGTGGTCGGGCGTTCCTAAGTACCCCATGAGGATGGGAATCAAGCCACACGTAGTTCTGAAAGCGCAGTTTAACGTCATGCGGGACGAGGAACAGACCAACTGTGTTGGTACACATCCTGCCAAAACTACTAAGCCCACGTGAGTCATTCTTGGTGTGGGAAATAAGAAGTAGTGGTGGGAATTTCCCAACACAGAAAGGGGTAGGTTAGGGAAAAGGTACGCTTGGTAAATACCAGCCCAATGACACTAACATGATCATTTAGCGCACCTAGATGTGTGAAGAGAAAGAGCCGAGTATGATGGAATTCCACTTGAACATGAGGAAGTGGAAATGTGTGAATCATGGTGCTCAAGATTTAGATCATGATGATGATGGCGTGACGATGGAGGATAATTGTTGACTGTGGTGGAAACCGAGCATCCATATCGCGTTAGCCTAGAATGGGGACAGACAAATGAGGGTCGACCGTTGACCATGTTCGAAACACGGGACCATGTCACAAATGTTGCCAGAGATCCGTAGGGATGTTGGCCCGAAACAATTGGAGGGCCCTTAGGTCCTGCATTCATGGAGCGCCTTTAGGCCTAGTATCCATGTTGTCCGAGGGTCCTTTTGGATGTGGAAGAGGATGGGGATCCAAATAGCGAGGTCATGAAGCTTGGTCATGGGACGAGGGGAATGTCCCCATGAAAATCCCACACTTCGGGCTCTTTGTCAAAACACATCTGAATACGACAACGAGACGTATAAGATAGAGGGAGCAGAGTCCTTTCCCATAGGGATGTCTTAGTTTAAGGTCATAGAATTCGGACCAAAGGGCGGGAGGAAACATAAGAGACACATGGTGGAGTAACCAAAACACCTTGCGTGAATGGGAATAGGGGGTGTGTATGGTGCGGTGAACAACCTGACGTGAATGAGGACGTAATCCCATATCACACCGCATTCCCCCCTTGGGAGAGGTTTTAGGTCAAGGGACCGAAAGAGAAAGTTAGGCTAGGCCCACGGGGAAGTGCCCGGGCGCTCCTACGTATCTCATAAGGATGAGAATCAAGGATCACGTAGTTCTTGATGGTCCTTAGACCATAAATGGGTAAAGGGGGGAAGGGGACACATGGCAACAAAACCTGACGTGAATAAGGACCTAAGCCATACTTACCATGCATTCTCTGGGGAAATGCTCGGGTCGAGGGACCGAACACAAAGGTTAGGCTGGGCCCACAGGGAAGTGCTCGGGCGCTCCTACGTATCTCATAAGGATGAGAATCAAGCCATATGTAGTTATGGATGGTGACATGGTAAGATACCAGTGCCAGGGGAAAAGGGGAGTGCGGGCGTGGCCCTTGCATTAAAAGAAGCGGAATTTGATAAATCTTGTTTGTCCTTTATGGTGAGTGGTTTTTTTGTGAAGCGACAGGCCTAGAGTAGTAGGTCGTGGTGTCGCCACAAGAATCAAGCCGTGATAGGCATTGAAAAAAGGCATGGAATGTGACCAATACCCAACGTGATGTCCTCCACAACGAGATCATCACAATGCAGTGACGTTTTTTCGTCGTGCGGCCAGGACGATAATGTCACAATTTAGAGTCGTGTGATAGGACCAAGTGTGCATTTTATCGTCATGCAGCGCAGACGTAGCAGAGGTGATGCTAAGAGGGGAATGTGCGCAGTGTTATAAAACAAAATTTATGGAGACATGATCCCACATCACATTGTACGCCACTCGGAGAGGGATACCTTAGGCCGAGGGGCCTATATAGAGGTAAGAGGTGAAACAAGGGGGAGAGACTAGCTCCCTAAATGGGCTGGACCTGAAGACAAGGCATCCGGGCGGTCGTATGTATCCCATGAGGATGGGAATAAAGCTGAACGTAGTTCTAGATGGATCCTAGTTTATGGTCTTAGAGCTCGGACCATAAATGGTAACAACTTCCCAAGTTATCGCAGGCGTCAACCCGATACCTAAGCCCACATGAGTTAAATTCGGTGTGGGAAACAAGGGGGGAATCCTCATCGCAATACTTGGGAAATCCATCAGAGGGGAGTCGGCAGAGAGCCCCAGAGGACACCTTTGACGCGACTTGTTTCCCCAACGTGCAGACGTGCACAGAGGAAAAGTACCAAGAGTTACGAGACTCTACTTGGACAAGATGAAGTGATGAAGGGTGTGAATTGTGTACCCGACATTTTGGGCTTAATGGGTTGGTGTGGTGATAGAGGAAAACTTTTAACCATGGTGGAAACACAGCGTCCATATCACATTAGCCAGGGGTGGGAACGAAAAACGAGCATCGACCGCTGACCATATTCGCAACGTGGGATTTTATCGATTTTTTGTCCGAAACCCTCAGGGGCGTTGGCCCGTAATGGTAGGAGAGCCCTTGGGAGTAGTATCTAGGCCGTTCTTGGGGGTCCCTCCGGGTGTGAAAGATGATGGAATCCATGATACAGGGATACACAAAGCCTGGAAAGCGAGTGCGGACGTGTCTGAGTAATGTTTGGCATTCCATGTAATAAACCAGTGTACTCTTAGGCACATTGGTGAACCGCTGAAAAGGGATCAATGAAACAGCTCAGGAGGGAGAGGTACATGGCGTGGTCATTACGAGACTGACTTGAATGAGGACATAATCCCTCACCACACCATATAATCCTCTCATGGAGGAAGGGTAGGCCAAGGGGACAAGATGGGATGAAGATTCCCGAGAGATGGGGATGGACCTGAATCCAAGAAAATTAGGTGGTCCTACGTCTCCCATGAGGATGAGAATCAAGCCACACGTTGTTCTCTAAATGTAGTTTAACGTCATACGAGATGAGGGGGGAGTAATATACCCCCAAACAAGGGAGGCGTACGGTACAGCGAAGAAGCCGACGTGAATGAGAAAATAACCTCACGCCACACCATACAATCCTATAAGAGAGGACCTGGGCCGGGGCCCGAAAAGGCCCAGGGGACTAATGGTTAGGCATTGGTCATGGAGGCCTGACCTTCTTGCAGTTTAACGTCTTACAATGAGGACGAGGGACGGGGACCCAAGGAGGCCAAGGGGCCTGAGGCTGGGCCTCGTAAGGGAAGGC
The DNA here is from genome assembly GCA_963277665.1 of Viscum album. NCBI lineage: Eukaryota > Viridiplantae > Streptophyta > Magnoliopsida > Santalales > Viscaceae > Viscum > Viscum album. The sequence goes on from OY728125.1 coordinate 387,301,412, forward strand.
GTACGGCATGGTACATGATCCCTACGTAAATGAGGACATAGTCTCACACCACACCGTACATCCTGGGTAAGAGGTTGGGCGGAGGGGCTCGAGAAGGCCAAGGGGCCTAAGATCAAGCATCAGTCAGGAAGGCCTGACTGGTCTGCAGTTTAACGTCTTACATGAGGACGGGGGCTGGGGACCCGAGGAGGCCAAGGGGCCTGAGGCTGGGCCTCATAAGGGAAGGCGTACGACATGGTACATGATCCCGACGTGAATGAGGACAAAGTCCCATACCACACCGTACACCCCTTATAGGGGAATCGGGGCTGTGGGCCCGACCGCTAGCACCACCCAGGGGGAAGTTTGTCACTTCGGGACGGGGTAGAACGAATCACTGCACTCGATGTTTGGGACATCTCTGGGTGGACCCAAAGATCCAGGATACTGTTGACCATGTTCGAAACACAACCTTCCTATGGTGACCTAATATGGGTGAAACAAATGAGCGTCGACTGTTGACCAAATTTGCAACGCGGGACTTGAATCAGCCTGTTGCTTGAAAACCCTCGGGGGCGTTGGCCCGTATCGGCAGGAGAGCCCTTGGGTGTAGTATCCAGGCCGTTCTTGGGGGTCCCTCTGGGTGTGAAAAACGATGGAATCCCAGTCAAGGAGTGGGTGAAGCATAGCTGTATCCATCCACAAAAGAGGAAAACATCTCCATGGGGGATGTGCAGCCGGGCCGAGGCTTTCTCGACGTGAGTTGGGGAAAACGTGTGCACCCTTCCATATGTCTTGACCCGAGGGGAAGATTTTGGCTTTCGGGCTGGGCCAACGGACGAAATGCCCGGGCGTTCCTACGTATCTCATGAGGACGAGAATCAAGCCATACGTAGTTCTTGAAGGCCTTGCAGTTTAGTGTCATGTGGTGAGGACATGGGAGGATAGAATAATGGGAGTGGGCACATAGTGCAACCCTTAAAATCCTTGTATGAGTGGGGTTGTATGAGTGGGGCTAAGAAAGCCTACTCCTCGCTACACAAGTATCCTCTAAGGAAACTATTCCCAGGGGGGATAGGGGAAGAGAAAAGGTTGGGGCTGGGATCAAGACGAGGCGTCTGAGCATTCCTACGTAACCCATTAAGATGGGAATCAAGCCACACATAGTTCTTGAAGCATGGTTTAGCGTTGTTCTGGACGAGAAATGTGTCTCAACTAGGTATATGTACGGTACGGTGGGTAACCCGACGTGGATGAGGATGTAATCCCACACCACACTGTACAATCCCATTAGAGAGCCAGAGTCAATGCATGCCAAGGGGCCAGAGGCTGAGCCTCGATCAAGAAGGCCTGACTGGCTTGCAGTTTAACGTCTTACATTAAGGATGGGGGGAGATCTTAGTTTAAGGTCATAGAGCTCGGACCATTTTGCATTTTATCGTCTTGCGGGATGAAGATGCAGTTTAAGGTCGTGCAAGACCCTACAGTTTAAGGTCATGTTGGACCATAACTTGCAGTTTAATGTCATGAATGACCATTTAGGATCAGGAAAAGTACCTCTTGAGGAACCTGGCGTTGGTGGGAGGGGTTATGCACTCTCCATCCATGGTCACCAAGGAGTATGCTCCATTGGGGTAAACCTTATGGATGATATAATCCCCTTACCATTTGGGTTCTAACTTGGGCGGTTTCCTACCGGGAATCACTGGCACTCGAAGGTCCAGTACTAGGTCACCCTGTAGAAAATAACGAAGGCGGACCTTCTTGTTGAAGGCCCTCACTATATTATCTCGATGCCTTTCCAGATTGTGCAGGGCACGAAGCCGGTTCTCGTCCAGTGCATCTAATTCATCAAGAAGGATTTCGGCTACCTCATCTGATGTCTGGTGATCATAGACTGTAGTGCGTAATGATGGAAGCTGGATCTCAATGGGTAGGACGGCCTCAGATCCATACACCAGGGAATATGGGGTCACCTGGGTAGAGTTGCGAGACGTCGTCTGATAAACCCAGAGGGCGTTGGGGAGCTTGTCTGGAAAACTTTTCTTGTCCTGACCAACCGTCTTCTACAGAATGTTAGAGAGGGGTTTGTTTAATGCCTCGATCTGTCCGTTTGCCTGCGCGTGGTAGTGGGAGGTATGGTTCGAACGGATGTCGTACTTGGCGTACAATTTCTTTAGTTCAGCTGCTCGGAAGTTGGTGTCGTTATTGGTGAGGACAACGTGAGGGATCCAAACCGGTGGATAAAATTGGAGCTCACAAAGTCGACGATGGAACGGACCTTGACCTCTTTGAGTGGAACTACCTCTGCTCACTTGGAGAAGAAATCTGTAGCAGTCAGGATGAACCTACACTGGAGAGCTGTTGCCGGGGGATATGGTCCCACTACATCAAGTCCCCATACCGCAAATGGACAAGATTACTTGGTGGGGTGGAGGGGCTCCGGCGGCCAATACAGGAAGTTGGAGTGAACTTGGCACACGTGGCATCTCTTGGCATACCCAATACAATCATGGATCATAGAGGGCCAGAAGTACCCCAAACTCTGGATTTGATGGGACAGCTTCGGCCCAGCTTGATGGGTGCCACAGGAACCGGTGTGAACCTCATGTATAACTTGAGGAATCTATACTCCTTGAATGCAACGGAGGAGGACTCCATCGAAGCTCCGCTTATAAAGGATCTGTTCAGGACTGGGGCCGCTCTGGAGGGTAAATTGCAGCGCGCGGCGTCAGATTCACTCGCGCTCAGCCCGATCGTCCGGGAGGCGACCATTTTGGAGATACTCGACAAAAGGTGCCATCCAGTCAGGAGTGTCTTCAAACAATGTGTCTGATGAACCCGGGACCCCTGGCGTAGAGGGTCCGAAAGTGAGATGACTTACCCGCAGGCCATCATTGTCCTCTTGGGTGATGGGGGCAATGACTCTCCAGTGTGCCACATGTATGATCAAATCATCTTGCTTGGGTTCCGCGAGCGACGCGGCTAAGACAGCCAAGGCGTCTGCTTGACCGTTCTGTGACTGTGGGACATGGGTAATCTCTGGTCGAGAAGAGAACTGGGCCAATAGGCGGAGGGTGTACTCCAGCAACGGTACAAGCTCCAACTTCCTGATGACATAGTCGCCATTAACCTGTTTGATTACTAGCTCAGAATCTCCTTTCACATGTAGATGGGGCAAGTAGATCTCAAGGGCCAACTCGAGACCGGTGATGAGATCCTGGTACTCTGCCTCATTGTTCGTACAGCCTTCTGACAATAGGAATGAGTATGGAAGGACAGATTGCACCGGGGTAATGAAGACAATCCCCAGGCCCACTCTGTTGAGCTGAGGATCGTTGATCCTCCTACCGGTGGGGCTCCGGGAGGCACCGTCGAAATGAATTTGCCAACATGGGAAGGTATGATCGACGGAGAGGATCATCTCATCAGGGAAATCCAGGTTCAGGGATTGATCTGCGGAGGTTGGATGGGCAGCTAAAAAGTCTTCCAACACCTGTCCCTTAATAACCTTCTGAGGTACAAACCTGATATCAAACTGTTGTTGAATCACCGCCCACCGTGCTAGTCGGCTAGTCAGCTTGGGTCGGTTCAGGATGTACTTTAGTGGGTCTACCCGGGAGGCCAACTGCACCACATGGTGCTGCAGGTAATGTCCCAACTTCTTCATGGCGAAGACGAGTGCAAGCCAACTCTTTTTGATTGGGGAGTATCTGACCTCTGTATCGAGAAGCATGCGGCTGAGATAGTAGAGACTATTCTCAGTACCCTCGTTATTCTTCTGGGCGAGCAGTGCATCGAGGGATCTTTCCAAGGCGGTCACGTAAAGGACCAGCGGCTTTCCAGAGATGGGTGGAATGAAAACCAGAGTTTGGAGCAGATACTGCTTGATTTCCTCGAAGGCCATCCGACACTCCTCATCCCATTCGTAGGAGGCTCCCTTCTTCATGAGCCGGGAAAAGGGCTTACACTTTCCGGTCAGATTCGCGATGAATCGGCGTATATAGGCTAAGTGGCCTTGGAGGCCTCGAAGTTCCCGAATGTTGCTCGGGGGAGGCATTTGGATGATGGCCTTGATCTTCTATGGGTCGATCTCAATACCTCGGTATCTAACAACAAAGCCCAGAAACTTCCTAGAGGTGACGCCGAAGGAACACTTCAACGGGTTCACTTTCAGGTGACGGGAACAGAGGAAACCGAACACCTTCTCAAGGTCTTTGAGATGGTCCTGGTGCTGACATGATTTGACCACTAGGTCATCTACGTAGCATTCCACCAGTGTCCCGAGAATCGTCTTGAATAAGCGATGCATGGCCCTCTGATAAGTGGAACCTGAATTTTTCAAGCCGAATGGAATAACTTGGTAGAAAAAGGTACCTTGGGGAGCCCTGAAGGCAGTGGAATCCTCGTTCTCGGGGGCCATCTGGATCTGGCTGTACCCAGAATACCCATCCATGAAAGAGAGAGCTTGGAACCCGGCCGTGACGTCAATCAATAACTCCGTCACCGGGAGTGGGAAGTCATCTTTAGGGAAGTGGCGATTAAGATCACGGAAGTCGATGCAGACTCTGATCTGCCCATTCTTTTTCCTGGCTGGCACAATGTTGGCAAGCCACTTGGGGTACTGGACTTTCTTAATGAATTTGGCTTTGATGAGCTTGTCAACTTCTGCCTCAACCATAGCACCATGAGAAGGGTGCATTTTCCTAGGAGGCTGCTTAAACCCACGATGGTTTGCCGGGAGGCCCAGATGGTGAATGGCTACCTGGGGATCTAGTCCTGGCATATCGTTGTAACTCCAGGAAAACACGTCACGTTGTTTTTTGAGGAAGTCTACGTACTGCTGCCGCTCCTCGGGGGACATGTCTGCACTGATCAATGTGGGTTTCGGATCTGCCTCGCTACCAAGGTTCACCCGGACCAGTTCATCAAACGTGGTAGAGACGCCTTCCTCAATGGCGGGGGGAGCATCCTCCAGGTCTTCTTCTCCACCCGTGGGGGGATTTCCCACGACGGGAGATACTCCTGAGCTATCAAAGCCTGAGGGGAAGCTGGTGCCAGCTTGGGCAGCAGTGGTCATCCTATTAGGAGACTCACTCACCATTAAGACCATAGAAATGAAGGCAGTCGACCCTATCCCATCTGGCCTTCGGCCCAAGGGGCAACGTTTGATGATACCAAAGCAGTGGTGACGTGTCGGCCTGAGTCGGTTGATTCCAGCCCGGAGGAAGAGGCACGTATGGCGTACAGCCGTCGTCATAAGCTCGACATTCCGGTACCGTACAAGGGTATGAGGTTCTGGGATCACCTGAGTCTGGTTGATATAGGAGTACGAGGTGATTTTCCATCGTTGCTTGGACACGGGAACATGCCTTCCTTGTGTACCCGAAACAACAAAACATTGCCCCATGTCGGGGGTCGTGGCCTCCAATCGGTGAATCAGGAGGATGTAGGTGTCATCCATGCTCGCCCAGGGATCACTTGTGTCCAGGGTGGATTCATCCTCACTTACTAGGATTTGCTTATCCTTACTCTTGTAATAATCAACATCAAGATAGCGGGCTTCATAAGAGGCGAAAGGAGACACATCTCCTTAGAGCACACCTACTCGACCGTTGAGTGAGTATTTGAGGCACTGGTGATACGATGAAGGGACCTCTGCATGCATATGGAGCCATGGCCTACCCATCAACGCATTGTAGGCGGTGTCCTGAGATACGAACATGAACTCGGTGCTGGCAATTAAGCCACTGATCTGAGTCTTCAGGTGGATGTTGCCGACTGGGGTTTTCTATGTCCTGTCATACCCCTGGATTCTGAGGTCAGAGGGAGTTAAATCACCTTCAGATAGACCTAGCTTTCACAATGTCCGAGTCGGAATTAGGTTGATTCTGGAACCTGTGTCAACGAGGCAGCGGTGGACCTCTACACCATTGAACTGGCCAGTGATGTATAGAGGTCAAATATGCCCCTGTATAGGAGGGTCATCATCTTCACCAGAGAATGAGATAACCTCCTAACATTCGACGTTCTCAATTGTCTCCGCCTGGAAGGATTCTGCAGCTGCTACCTCTGTCTCAAACTGGAGGGGGCTCCTTAGGGCCTCGGCAAGTGCCTTGCACATTTCAGATGATAGGCGAAGGGCCTCGAGGATAGAAAGCCTTGCCAGAATGCCGACCAAGTGATTCATGACATCATACTTTCATTCCAAATGCGGACCTCTGCCTACAAGAGGTAGTTTGGCAGTTGAAGGAATAACGGGTCCTGCTGGTTGAACCGACGGTCAGCTAGTACTGGGTACATCCTACTGCCTACTAGTTGAAGCCAGGAGAGTAGATGCCAGACTAGGATCAGATAGCGGAGACTGGCCTGTAGCTGGGCGAGACTGACTGTGGTACGAATGAGGCAGCTCTCCCAGATCTAGTAGCACAAACGACAGTGGAGGTAGAGCTGAGGGCGTTAGATGGGGTTGCACATGCTGAGCTCTGCGCTGAGCCTGTTGTCTGGTCTCTGTAGCGTGCACGTCCTGGCTGAAAGTGCCCGTTGACGTACCTCGATGACTGGCGTGGCTGTGGTTCCACTGAAGTTGACGTCGGCTGGAAACGTTGGGGAGGTTCACCTGGCGTTCCCCCTCGCCGGGAGTCATATAGGGCTTTACCAGCTCCACGGTGTTAACCGAACCATAACCCTGGCTGTCACTTGACGAGTCACCCACCACCGGGCAGATTCTAGGAGGAATCCCTATTTCAGGGGGCATGAAGTCGCCGAGAGTTCGGGATGACGATGGCACCGTCAGAGCGCGTTGCTTCTTCTTGCGTCATCGCTGCTTTCCCTTTTGGGAAGAGGTCGACTGTGAAGACGATGCAGAGGTACCATCTACTTCTTCTGAAGGTTTCGGCTGCCTCAGGCATGCCCGGATGATACCATGGGAACGTACGACAGTTTTTCGAGACATCCAGTCGTCGTATTTCCGGGATTCGTGGCTGGGAACCTGCTGCCACTCGCCTTCGCTGTCGCTACCGATCTCTGACCCTGCAAAGACACCCACCACTTGTGTTGGTGCCGGGCCCAACCTGACTATGTTCTTGTTGAACTAGTCTTGAATCTAGTATTTAAACACATAGATTTGCTTGAGGGTGTGCCCCATAATCTGATGATAAGGACAGTAATTGGGGTGATTGGTGAGATTCGCCTCTGCCGGCCTTCTACACTCGGGCAGGCGCACAATCCGTTACTCTAGAGCACTTCGGAAGTAGCCAGGGACCTGATTTTTGTTGAACGAATAAGTCTAGTGCCTTCTTTCCAGATAGGGTGCCCTAGGGGCTTGGCCGTCATGAGGGTTCGAAGGGGCCTACCGAGGAGGCGGCACCTGATTGTCTCGCCTAGGTGGAGGTGGCGCATTGCGCAGGGGAACCTGTCGATTCTGAGGCGGTCGCTATTGGGCAGGAGCCTATGCTTGAGGTTGAGGACCTCTGCATGGTTGCGGGGATGGTGCCGCAGGCAGTAATTCCAGTTGACTAGGGTCTTCTATTTGGGCCACCGCAGCGGGTTCGGCTCTGGCGGTCCTCCTGGCTGGGATCATAGGGGGAAACGAACGTTCCTGACTAGCCTGTTGCAGAGCCTCCTCAAGGCGCTGAGCCTTATCTGAGAAATATCTGAACCCTCCAGGGTAGTTCTGGGTAATTAGGGAGGGTACCAGCTCCGTTTTGACATTCCCCACACACATCGTCAGTAATTTCTCCTAAGTCAGTGGCATATCGAGGGAATACGTAAGTCGCTTCCACCGGGTGATGAAATCTGCGACTCGCTCATCAGGCCTTTTCTTGCACTTGAAGAGGTTTGCAATGCTGGTCTTCCATGTGGTGGAGCTGAACTGGTATAGGAACTGCCGGTGGAGATCCTCCCAACCGGTCACCGATCTGATAGGGAGCTGGCTGTACCAGACGAATGTGAGACCTTCCAATGTTTGTACAAAACATCGGAGATTGGCGGCTTCTTGCTGGGCCGAGGTCCCCAGCATGGGGCCACACCTGGAAGAAAAATGTTCCAAGTGTAGCGGCGGGTTCCCTGTCCTGTTTAAGGGCGAGAAAGTGGTGTTCTCAAAACCCGGGGGTGCATGCATATCATCCACCCACGCGGGATACGGCTTGCCATCCGGTGGGAGTGCCACCTTCAACGTTTCCAATGCTTCTAGGCGGGCTACGAGTGCCGCTATAAGATCATCCGGGTGGGGGTCCCTATCTTGACGGGGATCCCTAATCACAAGTGTGTTATCATGTTCTTTAACACGGTAGATGGCATCGACAGCTCATGGATCTACTGGAGGAATGACCTGTGGGGCGATTGGGGGAATCCGGACTGGATTCTTCAGATTTCCCCGTCGTTCGAGGGGGGGGGGGGGTTGGCGAGACGTATCGCTCCCTCTTGTCATAAGTTACAGCTTCTTCCCTATCTGCGGAAGTAGCATGATCAGGGTTTCCCAGAGGCATCTCACCGGGGGGAAATTGTTCCTGCCCCTGCTGCCCCGGCCTGGGATTACCATAGTCGGGTCACCGCTCCGCAGCGCGCTCAGCCAAGAGTTCATCAACCAGCCTCTTCTGCTCAGCAAGCTACTGGCTTAACGTGCCCTTCTTGGGATCTTCATCCATTTTCTGCACAGAGGCAGGCGGATCGGAGTGCTTGATAGTTCCGATGTGCTCCTTACCCTTGCCAGTATTTCGACCGAGTACCAGCAACTCGGTAGGTACGAGGCGGCCTAGCAGGTTCCTCTGCTGACGGGTAACCCTCCCTGATGGGTCCAGCAATGGCGGTACTCCCTCGGGGGGTAAGTCTCCATCAATGAATTCAAGCTCGTCTTCCTTTTCCACTACGCCAACCATGTAGACCGCGACCCCTCTCGAGGGCATGTCCTCAATGTCGCATAACGAGTCAGGATGCCTTCAGATAGGGTCGAAGAGGAGAGCGGCATAGTGTCCCCAACCACGGACTTGCACATGAGGGGTAGCTTCCCTGATTACTCTGCGGAGTACTTTTAAACTCTGAACACATTTCCGTTGAAGGGCAGTCTGACGGCCTGACGACTCAGGGTGCTGGGCCACAAGGAGTGCGGCCAAATCAATCAGGCGGCATTGCTCGCCAATTTCTTCAAAGTGCTCTCAACTTATGGGGTACACAACCCGCTCGTAACGAAGGCGGAAGTGTGTCGCCCATAGGGTTCGACAAAAGCACCCCACTTCTTCTGGGGCAAGGGGCTCTGGTGCGCGAAAGTTCAGCACCACCGTCGGCCAGAATTTCTCCGGGAAGTGATCCGCTGCGAGAATACTCTAGAAGCTCTTAGGTTCGGACTCGTGGTCTGGCCCTATAATTCCACACTCGTCAACCGGGGGAGGCTGAGGGACTGGTAGAGGTACCAAGGCGGACCTCTGGGATAGTAAACTCGGTGGCGGAGAATACGGCAAACGAGCTGACTGGCCGCCGAATTCCGGTCCATCCTCTGAAGAGTGAGGTGACCTGGCCACGATGTCACGATACGATGGGCTGATAGCCACAGCTTCCGGTGGAAGAGTCGCGGCTGCCGGCGATGGGTCATGTCATCACTCTACCGCCGTTGGACCCCAAAATAGCTCTCCATGATCTCTTGTAGAGGTAGAGAGCGCTTCTGGTGACAATGGTGGTGATTGCACGGTTGAGACCTGCAGAATTTCCACGATTTCTTCCTCCTGGATGTACCTGCAGAGAGAGGTGGGAATCTGGTGGACCTCGCATTCTGGGAGAATGAGGCTGACGCGCCTGGTTCCCATCCCAGTCCTTGATACGGAGGATCAGGGAGAAGGTTCCATTTCTGAGTCGCATTCCGCTTCAGAATCTGAGAAGCGGGCAGGTTTGATCTCAACTCGGGCCTTCCCAGGACTATTCTTGTGGCGGGGACGACCCACTCTCCTGCCCCGGGGTGGCTCTTCGGGACATGGTTGATCCCTAATAGGTAGCCTTGGGGCGGCGATGGCGCCGTGGCGGAGAGGGCCCCCGCTTGAGATAGCTGAGGTGCGAGGGGCACCAGGGAAAATGTCGAAGGGTACATGGGGAGGACTTCCATGGACAACACCCATGTAGGCAGAGCCTCTGTTGGAAACGGCAGGAGTATGGAGAGGACCTCCATGGTCGATGCGGGCGGGGCGAGGCTGAACTTCACTCCCAAAGTTGTTGGGGTGAGGAGGACCTTCGCTCGTTGTAGAGAGGATGTAGGGAGGGACCCCATGCTGGAGAAGGACCGGATGGACAGTGCCTTCAGATCGGCGGTCTGGGGTAGGAGGATGGACTCCATACCCTGTATAGTGGGTGCGGGAAAGGTTTCCGCGCCAAGCGTCACTGCTGCGGGGTAGGTCTTCCTTTGGGATGGGGGTAGCACGAGGCATACCTCCATGACGAGCTTCGGAGCGGGGAAGGCCCACGCTCTGTGGAGTAGTGGTACATGGAGGGCCTCCGTACGGGGTGACATCACCGCGGGTTAGTTCGCGGTGATCACCATTCAGGCCTGCAACCCGGAGAGTCAACCCAGCCTCCCCGTGGGGCGGTTGGGGTCTCGATCTTGGTTGGGCGAAGGAGTGCCCCTGCTCAGTGTATGAAGGGACCCCATGATGCACGACGGTGGTGGCTCGGGCCACTGTAGCTGTTGACGTTGACGCATCTGGGCGAGCGTCCTCAGCCCGGGCCCGGCGCTGACGTCGGGTTAGATGTGCTGGCGCAGGTGGTGCAGGGGCATGGCCTGCCTGCTCTTCCTGCGCAGTCGGACGGTGGCGCTGACACGACCGGAGAGGAGCCCTTGCCTGGAGCCCTTGGGTCAGGACCCTGAGCGGGCTGAGCCGGACGCCGCCCACCTCATCAGCGTAAGGCGAGGAGTCGTTGAGGTGTTCCGGGGACAGGCTCCCGAAACGGTTGAACATTGGGGTGGGGAGAAGGGGCTCCCAGCACGACCTATTAGGGTGGCATTGACGGTGGGGTATGGATGTCTCTAGGTCCAGGCGGGCCATATCCCATGTTGGGATGACCCCTTCCTCCTCGTACATGCGTACAAGTTTGTTGATCACCCTTCGCTGGATGATCTATGATGGGGAGAGGGGACGTGGGCGCCCCGTACTATGCGATGTAGCGGCCGTCGTGGTGGTAGCGGAGCAATGCGGGGTGGCTATGCCGGTGTTGCCCCTGCCCCTGCGTAGGCGAGCGGGCGGTGATCGTGTCTTCGCAACAGCAACTTGGATCCTGGAAAACGAAGGGATCAACTCATCAGCACTGCGAGGAAAAGGATTGACAACCAGTGCCCCAACGTCTTTCCATTATCCATGTCTGTAAGAAGGATCCACGCCAACAAATTGCATAACGGAGTGCCCCACGTTCTACTGCCCCGACTTCCGGTGAGTTTCACGACAGGCCCGCTATTTTCTTAGCAGGACCAGGCACCGGATATCTGGATCCGGTGACACATCAATCTACTGGTGTCTCAAACACTACTAATCTCCACATTGAGGAGAATAATTTCACGTCGGGTTCACCATTTCTGTTTCCGACGCTTTCGCCGGGGCGCGCAAATCTGTCCGTCCACGGAGGAGGACGCGCTGCACTGTTTCCCCGCATTCCCGCTTTCCAAAGGTAGGCGAAATTCGCTCCTTATTCAGGGATGTCTGCTCCTTGATCGAAACGGGATGATGGGATGTCGGTTCTTCCTTCCGTGGATTCCTCCTCAGAACTCGTCACCTAGTCCGGGTCTCCCTCATAGATTTAATACATTGTTTGTGAAACTCTTACCAGTGCCATGTTTCCATGGACGCCGGTTAATTACACTGCTTCTGTCATGACATTACAAAGGGTCCGGTAGGGCAGCAACCTTCAGTCGGGGGAGTAGTCACGTTGAGGCATAAGTAGCGTGTCTGGATGCAGGGGACCTGGCATTTCTGTCTATTATCCATGGTCACAGGGCTTCTCGAGGGCGTGGAATCCTGAGGCATCCCACATCGAGCACGTGGAATTATATGCCATAGACACATATCTGAGGTTTTCCTCAGCTTCCCGTGTTTAACACAGGGTATTCCGCGAGTTTAACGTCCAGCGGAGATGGATCAGCCCGATCAGAGCATTAGCTAGAATGGATCGGATTGAGGGATTTCCCTTGAAGGGGTGCCGATACCGGGACCAACCCATGGGAGGCTGTGAAGAGGAGCAGACCGACATGGTCTCATACTGACATGGTCTCACCAGGATATGACGGTCCTGGCGAGAATCAGGGTGGATGATGGATGAACGAATGAAGTGGAGGGGGAAATGAAATGGGACCATCGCAGGGGCGACAGTGAAGTTGGGCTTGAGCCTTGAAGAGGCTTCCTACGTATCCCCGTGGCAGGGAATCAAAGCCCGCGTAGTTTGGGATGGTGCCGGTGAACCAACGTGAAGGTGGACCTTGGTCCGATGGGTGTCGTCAGCGAACCGACGTGAAGGTGGACCTTGGTCTGATGGGTGTCGTCAGCGAACCGACGTGAAGGTGGACGTTGGTCTGAGGGGCATCGTCAGTGAACCGACGTGAAGGTGGAACTTGGTCCAATGAGGGATGGGCTTGAACCTCGGGGAGGCTTCCTACGTACCATGCCATGACATGGATCAAAGACCTCGTAGTTCAAATGGTTTCATCGGTGAACCGACGTGAAAGTAGACCGAGGGGTCCACTAGTGGTGGGATTGAACCTCGTGAAGGCCTCCTACGTACCATGCCTTGACATGGATCAAAGACCTCGTAGTTCGGGTTGGTCGCAACGGCTTGCCGTCGGACTGGAATACAGTTTAACGTCATGCTGGATGAGAGTGAACCCTGACGTGAATAAACGATCGGCGGTGGGCTTGAACCTCTGGGAGGCTTCCTACGTACCATTCCTTGACATGGATCAAAGTCCCCATAGTTCATAATGACGGTGGGTGTCGGCGAACCGACGTAAATAAGGGACCTTGGTCCGATGGGATATGGGCTTGAACCTATTGGAGGCTTCCTACGTACCATGACTTGACATGGATCAAATTCCTCATAGTTCGGGTGAGAATGGGGGGGGGGGGGGCTTGGCACACCGACAAGGAGACATTCTGGGCCAATGATTTTTGGGCTTCAACCTCATACATGCTTCCTACGTACCATGCCTTGACACAGATCAAAGTCCTCATAGTTCGGGTGGTCACAACGGCTTGCCATCGGACTGAAATGCAGTTTAACGTCATGTTGGACGCAAATGGGACTCGACGTGAATTAGATGACGGGTGGGCTTGAACCTCGTGGAGGCTTCCTACGTACCATGCCTTGACATGGATCAAAGACCTCGTAGTTTAAATGGGTGTGCAGTTTAATGTCATACGGGACAAGGGCATGCAGTTTAACGTCATGCTGGACGAGGGTGAAACTCGACGTGAATAAACGACCGAGTGGTGGGCTTGAACCTCGTGGAGGCTTCATACGTACCATTACTTGACATGGATCAAAGTCCTCGTAGTTCGGTGGGTGGGGGTCAGGGTCGGTGCTCGCTCTAAGCCCACGTGAGTCATGATCGGTGTGAGAAACAAGAGGTTGCAGGGACCTGACGATCATGTCGCGAAGGATGCGTCCGTGAGAAGCGAAGAGGGGCTTACGCATTAGGTGGCCCATTGTGTTGGGACTTACTCCAGGATGGAGGCCCGATGTGCGACAAAGCGTAACGAAAGAGGTATTTGGGACCAATGATGGGAGGTTCCTCGTTCCCTATCACGCTCTCCACTGACCTTGGTAGTGGGGAAGTATGGAGATGCAGGGGTGCAACCATCCGTTGGGGAACTAGGGTCTCCCTTCTCCTGAGAACATAAGACACTCCAATAAGGAGGATATCATCCCTTGTGGAGGGGTGATTCCACTCTCGTGGAGACGAGTGGCATAAAAAATGTTCGAGCTGGGGGGACCCTTCGTGCGAGGCACGATGTCGGGTCATAGTTTAACGTCATGTGTTAAGGACGTGATTCTTGGAAGTTTAACGTCCTGCAGCTCAGACGAGGTGGGTTCACTCCACACCCCTAGGACATACATAACCGGTACCTTCTGGTCCTTGGGGGAGGGAAGGTACTGGCAAGGTCATAGTCAAGGGGGGGTTGTAGTGTGAACCATCGAGGGGTCCACGTTAGCGTTGCTATGTGAAGAAGTAATAACTGTTAGCGTGCCTATGCGAAGAAGCATTAGGCGAAGCAACGCTACGAGTGGTATTGTCTGTGGGACTTTGAAATCACATCGTGGATACCTGGAGGGTCGCACGAGAAGAGGAATTTCCAAGAAAAGGAGTGTGCTTCGCGAAGCGGAGTGCCTTGGCCTTATCATGGGGAATATGCATGAGTGGAGGGTGCTTCGCGAAGTGAAACATCATTCGTGAAGCACTGCCTCGCGAAGAAGTGGTGCCTCGCGGAGAAGGGTGCTGCGAAGCAGTGTGCTTCGCGATGTGTAGCGATTCTGCCTTAGCATAGGGATCACTAGTACAGGTTGGGTGTTTCGCGAAGCATAAATGCTCCGCGGCTGCTGGGGTTCCCTTGGGAATCCCCCTCCTTCACGAAATCCCTTGAGCTTTGCAAAGGGCATCCCTCTTGGAAGAGGGGCTCAAAACAAGACAAAGGGAAGGCGTCGCACGAAGTAGAAGTACCTCACGGAGCTCATGATTCCCGGGGGAAAAGGGTGCTTCGCGATTCAGGAGAGGAGAAGCCAAAAGGTCGGATTGTCCGTCTTTGGGACTCAGGGGGAGCCCAGTATTTATAGGCAAGGGCCGCCGCGAAGCAGAACTCGCGCGCCGCCTCAGGTGCTTCGCGGCACGCTCGCGAATGTCAAAGTCGCTCGTGGAGAGGTACCGCCTCCGGAGCTTCACGGCGGGCTCGTGAACGTCAAACTCGTTCGTAGGGAGTAACCTCCTCCCGAGCTTCGCGGCGCGCTCGCGAACGTCAAACTCGTTCGCGGAGAGTTACCGCCTCCAGAGCTTCGCGAGACCGCGATGCTCAGGGTGCTTCGTGTCAGTGCTTCGCGAGGCAGCGTGCCGACCTTCTTTTCTGTCCCTTCCTTTCGTGCAATATTTTGGCACCAACAAATTCAATGGATAATAATCTTGGGTTTCATTCACGAAATCTGGTTCATGGATTCTATAAATTTATATTGGAGAAAGATTTTCATAATTTGGTACCAAGTGGTCTTTTATTTGATATTTAAGGTATGATATATAGAGGTTTTTGGATATGGTGATACTTGGGATGGATGCCATATTATGTGCCTAGCCAAAATAAGTATGGGATGAAGTAAAATTCGATTGTGGAACTAGGATATTTGTTTTGCCTTTTGTTATTGAAGTTGATATATTTTATCTGGGAAAATATGGTATTTGATGTTATTGATTTATGGTTTTTATTATTGACCTTGATAGAAAAAGGAGTGGTATTGAAACATTAATATAGTCACATAGCACTCCCATTATATACATGTGTCATCTTGCGATTGACTCTATAAAGTGGTTTAATTGTTTAATTTGTCAGAAATAAGCTATAAAACGTTTTCTTGTATAGTTTAATTGTGGAATTATGGGTTGGTGATTGATGATTTTTTTTGGGTTTGCAGATCCTACTTTTTTTGTGGTGTGTGAAATTATTAAACCTGGCATAGGCAGGCAGGCCTACATGGCTAAATGTTATGGGACCTTAGTAAAATTAGGGAAGTGTATGTGCTAGTGATATGAAATGTATGTTATAGCTTTTCCTATTTGTGATATCTAAGACATTATATATGAATTGAGAAGGGAATTTGGTTTTCAGTGATATTACACCTCAACAACCTCTATTGGATCATTGAGAATGCAGAGGTTTGGTTTTATAGAGGCATGATCTAGTTGTGACCCATGAGGATAAGGATGTGTGTGAGCCATATATAGAGGTTTTGTGGTAGCGTGGGAAGCCAGTTCAACTAGGGAGGCTTTTTAATGACTAGGAGAGGGTGATTCTAATATGGGATATTTAGAGTATTGATAGATCTTCTGAGGGAGATGATATATTTATTAAATATGTGATAGTTGAGTTTCAAACTCAACATAATAACTTATTATAGGGAGAGCGTTGACCCCATGAAGTTTAGTTTTTCATTGAGTTTGTTCAGAATATATTTGATAATATCAAGATGCATCTTGAGTTGCGAGTGAAAATGGTGGAATATATGCTAAGGGGATTAGTGAAATACTGGTGGGATGTACATTTATAGGCTAATACACTAGATGATATTTCATGGATGGATTTTGGTGTATGGTTTTTTAATAAACGTTTCCAAAGATATTGAGGTTAGACTGATCGTATGAGTTAAATCACTTAGTATAAAGGGACACATCAGTCATGGAATATACTGTAAGGTTATTATACTTATTGTATTTTTCATTAACATAGAGGGAGATATAATTTATAATGTACAATGATTTAAGAATAGTCTTCGACATGATATCTTGGTTTACATGAAATTTTTTAGATTGACCTCAATTTTTGAGGTGGTGAGCCAGGAATTGATCATGAAGTGGATCTTGATAAATTTTAGTATACCTAGAAGGAGAGTGTTTCAAGGTAAGGCTAGTAGTAGAGATAAAACTAGTCATAAGTGGGGGCATGAAGAGATATAATAGGGTATCCTGAACATGGGATATTCTTTTCCCCCACTAATGGGTTGGGGTGGGGGTTGTATTTAAGATATTACAAATGTGGGAAGACATGGTAGATACTAAATTAGTGAAATCATCCACCTAAAGAGTTTAAAGATTGTGGACATATTTAGAATCTGGAAATGTTCCATCAAATAATCTTTTACTTAGTTAATGGTTAGGGATCTAGTCAGACTCGAGAATTTGAGGTAGGACCCAGAGAATTGTTGGGAGGTAGTAATTGGATTTTTTTCATTCACATAGTAATTAATAGAGGATATGGTGATCAGTAGTGGGGTTAATGGATAACACTGATTGCATTTTTGAAGGTAAGTAAGGAATCATGGGGATATGGATTGGGTTAGTTTTATGTGTTTGATTTGAGTTTTTTTAGAATACTGGAGATCCATTGATGGTTACAGGTATACCATGATCTTGTTGATTCTAGTTTTTAATGATATATAATGGAACACAGTGTGTGTGTGTTTGGAAATAGGATCAACTATGTGATGGAAAAGGTATGCGAATAAGGTATGATTCATAGTAATGGTGTGGTTAATGGTTGAAGAATGTGTATTGATAGTAGGTATGAAAAACATTTATGATAATGCTCTAGTATGATAAAATGACCAGGATAGATAGATTAGTTGTGATGTGATAGGGTATGTGACTCCTATTGTAACGGGTTCCTACTAATGGAATCAGTTTTCTTGTGTTTTTTAGTCATTTTGATCAAAAATAAAAAGGTATTTTCAACATGAACTCATTATTTTGAGAGGGTAGTCATAAAGATGACCAATTTTTGTTCGAGTTTGGATAGTGTTGTGTATAAATATAACTCAGGGATGAAAAAATTTATAGTGGATGATATTTCTATTTGATATCTATATTTTCATTGGATTTTATATATGTGTTCCTTATGGTTTAATTATAAAATAAAATATTATAAAGTCAAATTTTTAATTTATGTCTATATTTTCATTGGATTTTATGTACGTGTTCCATGTGGATTAATTTTAAAATAAAATATTCTAAACTCATTTTTTAGTTATAAATGTTTTATGATAGATATGACATTATAGAGTAGAAATAGAGAAAAATATATGAAAGAGATGAAAAATTGACTAACCCAGGACAACAACATCAATGCATGTCTCATTCAAAGTGGAAACAAGATCATTAGTATACCTAGATATGGTGTCTAGAGAAAGGATTATAACCATCATTGGTTTGAATTGGGTGACATTCTTGGTGAAGCATGGGGTAGAGTTTGGCATGAAAAATGGTCTTCATGTGGGGTGGCACCACAAGAGGAAACATGCTATTAAAGAGTGGTTGTATATATAAAGGAGTGACTAGTAAGAGTTTAAGTTTGATGTGGGATTCATGAAGTGTGAAACTGTTTAAGTAATAAAGTGAATGTGAATAGAATTTTATGATGTTTTTTGGTTCATCATCTTAACCATTTCTGGTTTTCCATGTGGATGGTTCACATCACATCTGTTAATCCCACACAATGACCATTGGAATAACATGAACCCACTAAAACCAGTTGGAAAATAATTCTTCATATTATGTTCCTTTGTAAATACCATGATATCTACTATAATCAATACACAAGATAATTAAGTTCCATGAATTATTTTTTATGTCTTAGTTTTCTACTATATGAGACTAAATGGAACCATTTCACGCCACACCCAAGATTGAAATGTCACACTATAGTAGAGGAAAATGATACGTAATATAATTATAAATGATATCTTTTTTGAAAAATGATCATTCAACATTAAGGGATTTTTAATACAGAAACTAAATAGATGATACATAAGATGTATTGAACTATGGAGGAATAATGTGTAAGATATTATCCTTTCAGATATTTTGGATGAAATGAGATCACACTATAATAAGGTACTAAATGAATTCTTTATGACATAAATTGTTTCTATATAGGTGGTTCACACCATTTATTATGCAACTTGTGACCATGATGAAAACATCTGTATTAGAGGTTAGTGGGTTTATTTGTTTATGCCACAAGTGAATATTTTTTCAGAATGTATGAAGATACATTATAGGGATATTTTTTCTTGTAGGGTTTTGATCAATTAGTTTCTTCCATCATGTAATGTTTTTATAAAAAAAATATGAATATTTTTAGATAAATATTAAGAATGTTTCATGGCATCAGAGCTTGGGTTGTGCTATAGCCATGAAAAAGAACTGGAATACTTTTTGTGAGTAATTAGTTCACTCCATGCCTAGAATGTTTCATGCTGTGACATGAAAAGTCAAACCAATTACAAATATAATATTCCTATATTCTAAAATGAGATATAGTATATTTAACTATGGGATTTAATGATCAATTAAGGATAATTTTAATAGGATACTCTACTACTTGGAAGAGGATTGATCATTCATGAGAGAGCTGTTAGGGTTGAACCTGATACCATTATTGTAGTTAAATTTTTTTTTTTGGGTTTCTTTCCTCTTTATATAGTTTATCTTTACATAATTTTGGAATGTTTTTTTAAAATTAATTATTAGTTTTATTTATTCCATTCTCTCTTCTTTGTTGTGTGGATTATTTTATATTAAAGTCCACATGAAAATGAGTGGCCAAACCCATAGGTGAGAGTGAAACTGATTGAATAGAGTATTTGAATCTTGGTTTGCTTTATCATTTCTCAGAAAATAATAATCTTATTTTTTATTGTTCTATGAAGTAACCTATTTATTTTATTCATTATCGAATCATAGAACAAATGTTTTTAATAATTGATGAAACCTAAAATAGCTAAGGTGATTAATTTGATAACACTGGATTAGATTATTATTCTACCCATTAAATATGAAATTAATTCACTTTAGTTATTTTTATTCTTATGATGATGAAGAATTGAGATACTAAGGTAGTTTTTATACTAATTAAAAAAATTAACTTCAAATACATTTACAATTAGAGAACTATATATTTTTTCATTTTTTGAGTGATATTGAGGTATCTTCTTTGAGAAACCTCTCTTGAATATTGCTTTCCCTTTCTTCATCCTTATGTTTTATTTTTTTTAAATTCATTCTTATTAATTCAATTATGTATAGATTCTGTGTCATGATCCAAATAAGAACAAGAAATTATGAAAAATAATTTAGAGTCATTATTGGGATTTCTTATTCCTTATGGGATCGACCACATACTTCTATTATTATATGCCTTAGAAGTTAACGTTTGTTTTAGGAAAATATAAACTTATAATCTTTAAATATTCCCATAAAAACAATCAGAACCATCAAGAGTGTCAAAGGGTAGGTTATAACATCCTGATTATTTAGATGAGGTAATTTGAGTTTAGGTCTGATCCTATCATGTATAATTTGGTATGTTGGATCCATAGAAGGTGTTTGTGAAGGACCAAGTGTTTATGTTTTGAAGATAATCCCAATGTTGGGACTTATATCTTGAAGATAAAATCCACTAAGCACCTGGTTTACTAGTACTAGGTACATAATGGACTAATACCGGGTGCCCAATGGAGATACTAGAAGGCGGGGGGGGGGGGCATGGTGGCTTTATGAGTTACAATATCCCTTTGGTGGACTTTGATAAAGAACTTATTGGTTACCTTAGTATTTATTAAATTTTTGTTTAAATAATTATTTTTAATTTTAATAATTGATAGGGGATATCTCATTTGATCTAGAAGCTAGAGGATAACACCCCTTATCCCTACCCTTAGTGGGATATCATCTGTTTCTTACCAATTATTTGATTAATCTATTAAAGAGAGTCATTTTCTGTAAAGATCAACATCCTTTATTGTCTGATTCTATTTTTCTTATTATTGTGATGAACATCAACTAAAATATAAATTTTAGGGAATTTTCTCTGTTTTACCATTTTCTTCAAATCATAGTTAAGTAATCTTATTATATTTAACATGTATAAATAAACTAGTACTTGGTAAGTGGTCCTTAGATATTTTTATTGTTATATATATGTGTGTTTATGCTCTATATAATTTGGGGTTGTGGGTAGGGTCATGTGTAAAATTGGGAATAGAACTGTTGATGATTTCTATTGATCATGGGACATCCATAGGGTTATTTTTTGTGGGTAGGGATGATTTAGCCCATGTATGTAATTTTATTGGTTGTTATCATCAGTGATTTCTTGGAAAGTTTTCATATGTTTTAAAGTTAGTGTTTATAAGATCAGATGCTTGATGTGGTTCCTTGGGAACATGGTGGGATGAACCTGTGTGTCTATGGGGTAATGTGGTTCATTGATATAGTGTGTTGGTTATATTACACTCACCGATGATGCAGTGATAATGATTTTTTATGTTGTGTTCATGAAATGTTGGTGATGCTACTCACTATGGGGTCAATGTCATTGGGGTCATGTTCACACAAAGAAAGTATTATAATGTGGTGTTGATAACTAGATTATTGGTCAGAGTGGTTTATTCAAGAGGGGAGGGGTGAATTGAGTAACTATAAAAATATCTGTTAAAAGAATTATATTTTCAAAATAAATGGTTTCCCCAAAAATAGATACATCCCAGTTAATCAAGGTTATACTGTTATAAGAGTTTTACTTTTTAAACAACTTCTTAGAAGATTGATTAATTCACATTAATCTTAATTTTTATTATTAATATTACTTTTGAAGTTATCCTACTAAGAAAAATCAGTTATAACTTCTTTCCAAGACTAACTATCAAAGTGAAATTATTATTTTTTGGAATATGCAATAAAGCAGTAAAATAGAGAAGACTAAATTTAAACAACACAGATGATATGAAACAAGTGGTTCAGTCTAAAGAAGAGACCTAATCCACTCCACTTGGTGATCACCTACCACCAAGTAGTATATATAAATAAACTTTGATCCACACCCAGGATTGGGGTTAACAACAGTACACAGACTATTCAGGTCACACAGGGACATCTTCCACAGTTTTCGTGGGTAAACAAAAATAATAACCAGGCCACACAGGGACCTCTTCCACAGTTTTTGTGGGTAAAAAGAAGTATAAAGAGTTTAGTGTAAGGATTTATAAATCCTCTAGTTTAGTACAGGCGTCAGTGTGTGTATGGAATATACAGATTACACACACTTCTCAAAAAATAATTAAAATAATCACTGAGCGAGAGTAGATATGAGTTTAGAATCGTCTAGTGATTTGAAGTGCAGATCTGGATGCCTTTGATTAATCTGAAATGCTTCTGAGTCCTTCTATGGTTTTTGTCCTAAAAAATAGAGTATCGCGATTCATCTTGTGTTCTTCACGAGTTTTGATAATGTGAAGATGTTCTCTGTATTCCAGTGTACTTTGTATGTTCTTCAACAGAGTCAGATTGCATGCATGAGACATTGATTTCTTTGAAAATTTTGCAATATGTTCCTCGCGGTCGTGCTCATAGGATTTTTTTTCATTCAGTATCGCGCTGTATTTATCTTGGGCACACTTCACTCTTTATCTTCAAATGCATGAGTTTTAGCCTACATGTTTTATGTGATTCATACCTCATACCTCATACTTTGTGTACAAAGAAAAATTAATTATATTAGTGCATTAAAGGCATCAAATATTACCATTGAAAATTAAATTTAAAGATAACAAAATAGTTTAAGAAACGGTGTCAAAATATGTTATGAAAACAATATCTCCTTCACACGGTGTCTGAGTGTCATAGTGTCTGAGTGTCACGGTGTCTGAGTGTCATGATGTCTTGTTCATAGTGTCTTGATTCATGGTGTCTTGTTCACAGTGTCTTGCTTCATGGTTTCTTGATTCATGGTGTCTGGCTTCACGGTGTCTGGCTTCACGGTGTCTGGCTTACAGTGTCTTATAAATAGGAAAACAATTGTATTCAGACTTAAATAGTGATATACATGAAATGGATTGAGCTTAACCATTATAAAGAATGAGAGAACTTGAAACATAAATACCCATGATTGGATATAATTTATAGGATTTAACTAGGTTGAATAAGATTAGTGATCATTATTGAGATTTGTGATCAATAAAACATGATTAATACACGAGGAGTCCAACAATCTCCCCTGTTTTGATGATCACAAATCATGTATAGTTTAAGTGTAAATTAGATGCAACTATAGAGAAAATAACATATAGAAACTTCTCCCCCTTTTCGGATTATCAAAAATTTAAAAGAAGAGAGGGTAAATAGTGAATATTCCATTAAGTGTAAACAGAGTTTAGTAAAAAATAAAGGAGAAATACAAAAAACAATGGCATCACCATCAGAAAAGAGTAAGCACTAGCCTTATTCAAGGACTGGCCTTCTCTTTTCCTATATCAATAGAAGAAGTGGAAGTCATAGGTTCAGTGGTTAATGTAGAAGAAGGAAGAGACATGGTATATAGAGAGGGTAAAGGGAAATGTTCAAGGACTGAGGGAGCCAAGGTAGGAGCAGTAGAAGATCTAGGCAGTTTCTAATCAAGAATCACATGCCTGATATGACTGAGATCTTAGCCAACAGACATGGTAGTTGAGGCTAAGGTAGAGGTGAAGGTAGGCAGCCCAGGTCTGAGAGGTGCATCTGCTGGAGAAACAATTGCTATACTCTAGACATGAAGATAAGGTCTCAGAAGTTTTATGAAGTGTGCAATAATCTCTCCACCATACTGCGTGGCCTTTTCAAAGTCAGATTTTTTTTCCATATACCTGTCCAAAAATTGGGTAAACTTGGTTAGATTCTAGACTTGGGTTTTGAAGGTTTGATTCACATGAGGAATTTTCAGATTCTCTACAAGGTATTTGAAGTGGTTGGTTATATCAGTCTTGGAGAAAATTATGTTGAAATAAAAATCCAGTTTCTTAAAAATCTCCTGCTAGGCATCATTTGTAATCTTGGACTGAATTTGAACATGGTTAAGAACTCTATCACTGTTCTTGACAACTTCATAGAAAGAAGGGACATTAAAAACATTTAAAGCATTCTGAATCTATTATTTGACTATAGATCCGAGCAAAGTACTATCCAAGGAAGGTGTAGAGGATTGACCAGAGGTATTAGAATCTTTGACGGTTGTAGTCAGATATTTGAGCTGATTTAGTACCTTTTGAAGAAAACCAGTTTACTCATTAGTGAGTTTATTAAGGTTAACCACAAGACCTATCATTTCCTTCAACATCTTTTTATGCCTTTCCGCAATATTTTCATCGAAGGATGCCAGATAAGGGTGAATTTGAGACACAACTTCTTGATAGATTTGAGAAATAGTGGGTTCTAGAGGTGTATTAGCAGGCTCTGATCTCGAATGCAACTGTTTCTGCATGTCTTCAACCATGATTCTTAGGGTTTTGACTTCCTTACCGAGCAACTTATTTTCAACTCGTACTTATTGAATATCATGGAGCATCTAAGGTTGTATTTTCCAAATGATATTTTCCAATAATAGTGAGGCATCTCTCACACTCATATCTGTTACATGACGAGGTTGGGAGTTCATAAGTTTCTCAACACCAGATAAGAGATTATCTCCAAAATCCTTTAGATCATCCTTACTGACAAAGGGCATCTGTTCATATAAAGGTTCAGGTGTAGGAATTGGTACGGGGAAAGGTTCAGGTTCAGGTTCCTTCTCAGGTGCAGTGTTTGTGAATGATTTCAACTAAAATAGGTAAGAGAGATCAATCCCTATTGCACTGACCTTTTGAGACTCATTAACATCATAGAAACTAAGAAATTTGTGCTGAGTATCCATAGGACTTGAATCAGTTGGATGTGAGGCTTCATCGGGATCAAGATTTGGGGTTTTATCCCCCTCAAGAGGTGCCTCCTTCTCATGACTGAGAGGGTCAGGAGCTTGGTTTAAATCCATAGTTTCATCTCTAAGTTCCTTATTCATTTCTTGTCTAGCCACCCGAAAGGCCATCTCCATCCTCTCATTAAAAGAGGGTATTATTTCAGGAACAGATTGTTCCACAGGGAGTTCATCTAGATTCTCATCTTTCACAATAAGGAGTTCTTCTACTATGGGATCTTACATGGATTGTTGCTCAGATTCTGTGGCAACTGATTCTTTTTCAGCTTTGGGTTGTATTTCTAGATTGACATTGTTTCCAGGGACATGATCTTCTTCTTCAAGAACAACATGCAGAACAATAGTCCTTTCTTCCTCAACAATAACTGCTTCCCTATGTGATACTTCAGCCTCTTCTTCCTCTTTTTATGAATACTCAACAAGTTCATCTGGTTCCAAACTATGATTAGAAATGTCTTTCAGCCTTGATGGATAATCCAGAGGATTAAACTTATCATAAACATTATCATTGTATTCCACCCATTTCTTTTTCCTAGGATTCTAGTTAATCTTCATTCTCTTGATGGTGGAATTAGAGATACATTATTCACAGTCCATAATAACTTCTTCATTAGGTCCAACCATGCCTTTTGCAACAAGCATGACTGATATCAGTAGAGATTAGAACAGAGAAGTGGACTTGGATGTAACCTTGATCAACTAACACATAGGGTGAATGATGTACTTGCACAGGTTTATCTTGTGTCCATTTTTCATAAGATGAATCAAAAACACATATTGATACTTTAACACATCAAAATCACCTTTTCTTGGACTAACTAGATTTTGAACAAACTTAAACAGAAGTCTTGTTTCTCTATCTAGTTCAACAGCGATGACCCTTATCTTGGTGCGATTTCTTGTTAGGGTTTTTAGAGCATCATCAAGATCAAAGATATCAGTTGGAGGTGGAGGTCCTCTCTGATAATTCTCACATATACCATAATGAGTTATCCTAAGGCATGAAACCCATAACCTTAAAGAGAAGGAAAATATTTGGCCATTAATCCAGCTCCTCACAACATAACTTTCACCAAAATCAAAAGAGAACTGTATGTACTCGTAGAACTAAGCTACTAACCAAGGATAGATGGGTCTATTCTCCCTATAGAACCACTCTAACCAGCCTTGTTATTTTAACACATTCAAGACCAAATATTTTCTAGACAGAATCCATCCATGGAAAATTTCTTTCCCAGGTACAACACTTCGATTTACCAAATTCAGATTTAAGGGTCCTTCGGGTGTTAGAATAGGTGCAATCTTCTTCTTGTTCAGGATACGCTTCTCAGGTGTGGATGATGACAGACGTTTTATTCTTGGAATCCACTGACGGTTCAATAAATAGAGAGAGAAGGGGTTGCAAGGTTGAAAGGTTTTGAAACGAGTGAATAAGAGAAAGTCCGAGGGAAGAACCAAGTGAAACTTTTAGTTTTATAATTTATGAATGCCAATTGTCACAAAAATAAAATCACGAGAATGTAAAAGAGGTGAAATAATAATTACCATGATACGAGTTTAAATAAAAACATAAATAATTTTCATGGTGAGACCATGAGTGGTCGTTGCGGTGAGACAGTGAGTTGTCGTCATAGTGAGACAATGAGTGAACTTTTCAGTGCACGTTATAGTGAGACAGTAAATGTTAGACCGTAAGTACAAAGTGCTAACGATGAGACCGTAAACATGAGTGATAGTAACTGAGAAATATTAATCATGAAACAGTAAAGTAAAACATTGTAAAATGTTGAAAAGTAAGACAAGTAAGATATCTATTTGAGATTTATCATGCCAAGATCATGTATGATGTAGTCTATTCTCTCCAAATTTAATTGTTTAGTGAATATATCAGCAAGTTGATATTCAGTACCAATGAATTCCAAGGTGATATAACCTTTTTGATAATTATATATTAAAAAGTGATGTCTTACATCAATATGTTTTTTCCTAGAATGTGAAACATGATTTTTTGATATGTTAATAGCACTTGTGTTGTCACAATTTATTGGTACATGTCTAAATTGATATCCATAATCTAATAATGTGTGTTTTATCCACAAAATTTGTCCACAACAACTACCAGCAGCTATGTATTCAGCTTCTGTAGTAGATAATGCAACAAAATTTTGTTTCTTACTACACCATGATACTAATGACTTGCCTAAAAGGTGACATGTTCTAGAGGTGCTCTTTCTATCTAACTTACAGTCACCGAAGTCAGAATCAGAATAACTAACTAGTTCAAATGATTTTCCTTTCGGATAGAACAATCCTTGATTGGGTGTATGCTTGAAGTATTTGAAAATTCTCAATACAACATTTAAATGAGATTCTTTTGTATTTTCTTGAAAACGAGCACACATACACACACTAAACATAATGTTCGGATGGCTAGCAGTTTAGTAGAGTAAACTTCCAATAATTCCTCTATAAGTGGGTTGATCAACATATTTTCCATCTTCATCAAGATCCAACTTACAGGTGGTACTCATGGGAGTGTCACCACTTTTAGTGCTATCCAATCAAAAACATTTTAGAAGATCTCTATTATATTTACTTTGAGTTAAAACAATTCCATCATTATTTTGAAATATTTGAATTTTAAGAAAGAATTTTAGTTCTCCCATTAAAAGCATTTCAAATTATTTTTGCATCATTTTAGAAAAATCAATACGTAATGAATTTTTTGAAGATCCAAAAATAATATCATCTACATAGATTTGAACAACTAAAACATCATTGGAAATTCATTTTATAAAGAGGGTAGGATCAGCTATTCCTTTTGTAAAACATTTGGAAATGAGAAAAGTACTCAATCTGTCATACCAAGCTCTTGGTGCTTACTTTAAACCATATAAAGCTTTTGACAGTTGGAAAATATGATTGGGAAAATGAGGATTTGTAGTCCCAGGGGGTTGTTCAACGAATACATCCTCAGCTATATACCCATTTAAGAATGCACTCTTAACATCCATTTGATATAGTTTGAAACTCAGCTGTGCCGCATGAGCAAGTAGGATTTTGATGGCTTCAGGTCTGGCTACTGGAGAAAAGGTCTCCTCATAGTCAATTCATTCTTCTTGACTATAGACTTGTGCAACTAATTTAGCCGTGTTCCTAACTATATTTCCATCTTCATCTACCTTATTTTTAAGCACCCATTTAGTGCCTATGATGAATGTGTCCTTGGGCCTTTTAACAAGTTTCCAAAAATTGTTTCTTTCAAATTGATTATGTTCTCCATGCATATCCATTACACAAAATTCATCGTTGATGGCATCATTAATGTTTTTAGGTTCAAGTTGTGACAAGAAGGCTTGATGTTCAACCCGATTTATAAGAGAAGCTCTAGTTTGTGTTCTTTTCTATAAGTATCCTACAATAGCATCTAAGGAATGAGTTTTAAGGGTTCTAACCTTTATAGAGAAAGAGGGAATATTGATTACAGGTTCATCAACAGATTCAGGTTCATTATGACTCGATTGTAGAGAATTTTTAGAATTGGATGTTTTCAGAGATTCTTCCACAGAGTAATTTTAGGATATTGAGTTGATGTTCAGATTTGATACATCATCCTCCATATTTTATAGGATGGTTCTAAGATCATGTAGATCTGTTTTATCAAACTTGATATGAACAGATTCTTCCACACATTTAGTTCTCTTATGGAATACTCTATAAGCTTTACATAATATTGAGTAACCAAGGAAAATTCCTTCATCACTTTTGGATGAAAATTTGTCAATATTATCCTTAGTGTTGAGAATAAATACTTTGCAACCAAATACTCTAAAGTAATTAACCACAGGCTTCCTATTGTTCTAGAATTCATACGAGGTCTTTTTGAGAATTGGTATAATCAAGAATCAATTGATTATGTAGCATGATGTATTAATAGCTTCAGCCCAAAAGTAAATTGGTAAGTCATATTCACTAAGCATTGTTCTAGAAATTTATTTTAGGGTTCTATTTCTTCTTTCTACAACAACATTCTGCTGAGGTGTTCTAGGGGCAGAGAAATTGTGACTATAACCATTTTGGGAGAAAAAGGATTAAAACTCTTGATTTTCAAACTCACAACCATGATCACTTCTTAAAGATTTAATTTTAAGGCCATTAAGATTTTATACAGACTTGGAATACTTAGTAAAATAAGAGCAGACTTAACTTTTGTGAGCCATGAAGAAGGTCGAGGTATATCTAAAAAATCATCTATGCGAAGATAAACATAGTGCTTCCCATTTAATCTAGAAACTATAGATGGTCCAAAAAAATCCATGTGAACCAATTTGAGAGGTTGAGAAGTAGAAACTTCTTTCTTTATTTTGAAAGATATTTTGTTGTTGTTTTATCTTTTGACAAGGATTACATACTTTTTCATGTGGAAACTCATGTTTGGGTAAGTCTTTTACTAATCCTTTTCTAGTTAGATTTCAAAAGGAGTGAACATTACAGTGTCCTAGTCTCCTATTCCAGATTCAATATTCTTTATGAAATACACTTAAGCATGAAACATTTTGAGAAGCTATGGAATCTAAATTAATAGAATAAACATTCTCATTCCCTGATATAGAAAATACTAATTCATCTTTATAATTAACGACATTACAGGAATCATTTTCAAATTTAACATGATATCCATCATCACATAATTGTGATATAATAAGAAGATTATATTTTAAGCCATTAAGAAACAATAATTTAGAAATTAAAATCGAATCAGAGTTACTAATCTGGCCTAATACAATGATTTTCCCTTTGGCATTATCACCAAATGTTACCAGTCCTTCATATATTTTTATCAGGTTCTTGAAGTATGAGTGGTCTCCTGTCATGTGACTTGAACATCCACTGTCCATGTATCATAGATTTTTGTAGGATATCTTTAAGAAGATTTCCTATAACATGATCAAGAAAAGATAGATTTTGGTACCCATACTCGTTTGGGTCTAGTAACATTATTAATAAGTTATTTATGAACCCTTATTTGTATCATAGGTTTCCTATAAGCATTATGTAAAGTGTTTGAAAAATAAACTATATTTGGTCCACAAAAACCTGAAACAGTAGAATATTTATCATTACTTGAGCTAATTGAGCTATGTCCAGAACTGGGAACAAAACTATATGTCCTAGAATTTGAAACAAAATTCGTTCTACCAAGGTTTCTTTAAACAGTTTGATAACCAATGCAAGTATTGTATTTGGGGGCAATTTGTTTTCCTAGGATTTGGGTAAGGGTATTTTTCCCATTAGTAAACTTTTATAAGACAATTTTTAATTTCTCATTAGACATTTTTAATTCATTGTTTTCCTTAAGCAGTTGAGAATTTTTTTTCCTTTTCTATATTAAGTTCTAATTTAACATTTACAATGAGAGAATTATATTTATTCAATGATTTATATCTATCATTTAATTCATTTCATGTCTCTTCAAGCATGTTATAGTATTCAAACATTTATTCATCAGTGATATTTTCAGAGTCACTTTCCTCTTTAGAATAGTATGAATTATGTACAGAAGAGTTCAGTGTTACCTCAGATGTGTTTGTCATAAAACACATATTGGATTTGTTAGCATATTCATCATGTGATATCTCTAAGTTGCTTGAACTATCCTCAGAGGCTATCTAGGTTTCTTTCATTTCCTTTTTGTACTTCTTGTCCTTGTCCTCATATTTCTTCTTATAATTGAGCTTTGGAAAGTCAACCTTTATATTTACTTTGCGCTTACATTCATAGAATACAATTTCATCAGTTTTTTCACTTCTTTTCCAGTCCTTTTTCCAGTTTCCTTTTAGATCATACTTGCCCTTGAAGTTATGATTTCTGAAAAATTTCTTTTTGTAAAATCGTTTGAATCTTCTGGACAGTTGAGCCATCTCCTCATCACTATCAGGTGATGATTGTTCAGTGGTGGAACTTTCTACAGAAGCTTCCAGTTTCCATTTGTCTTTGGTCTTAAAGAAGGTGGTCTTGAATGCTACAGATTTCCTCTTTGGTTCATCCTCCTCTTCTTTGTTGAATTTCAGCTCTTCCTCATACATCATCAGTTTCCAAATGGGTTATTTTACAGGTAGCATGCTAATGTCGCACGATTCTCTAATTGAGACAGAGGTTCCCCTCTATCTGTCAGGTAGACATCTAAGGATTCTCATGATCTGTTCTTAGGCAGTGACTTCTCTTTCTAGAGAAATCATTGTCTTTAAAATCTCATTGAACCTGAGATACATGTCATGAATAGGCCCATCAAGTTTCATTTTAAAATTATCAAATTTTATAGTATAAGTATAAAGTCTCATTTATTTTACATTAGATGTGCCTTCATGTGAGACAGAAAATGTATCCCAAATTTCATGGGCAGTTTTACAAGGAGAAATCCTATTAAATTCTTCATCTCCTAAGGAACAATACAAAGCATTCAGGGATTTGCAATTGTTATTGTAAGCAAGTTTTTTAGGTCCATACCATGTAATTATATCAGTCACAAGATGTTTTTATTCATCTATAATGGATGACCAAATTTCAAAGCTCATACTCTCTAGATGCATTTTCATTTTAATTTCCCATTGAGTATAATTGGTTCTATTAAAGAATGGTGGTCTGTTTGTTGCAACACCTCCAAATCTATTTTCCATAATAAATAATTACTTTAAAAGAGCTAGAAATTTATAATTAACAGAAATTTACAGATCTTTAAAGTACAACTATAATCACAGTTGAGTAATATTACACAGTGTCCTAATAAAGCAACCTTTAATACCAAATGATGGTCAGAGTAGTTTTCTCAAGAGGGGAGGGGTGAATTGAGTAACTATAAAAATTAATGTTAAAAGAATCTTATTTTTAAAATAAATGGTTTCTCAAAAAATAGATACAACCCAGTTAATCAAGGTTATATTGTTATAAGAGTTTGACTTTTTAAACAACTTCTTAGAAGATTGATTAATTCTCAGTAATCTTAATCTGTATTATTAATATTACTTTTAAAGTTATCCTACTTAGAAAAATCAGTTATAACTTCTTTCCAAGACTAACTATGAAAGTGAAATTAGTGTTTTCTAGAATATGAAATAAATCAGTAATGCAGAGAAGACTAAATTTAAACAACACAGCAGATATGAAACAAGTTTTTCAGTCTCAAGCCGAGACCTATTCCACTCCACTTGGTGATCACCTACCACCAAGCATTTTATATAAATAAAATTTTATCCACACCCTGGATCAGGGTTTACAATAGTACACAGACTTTCTAGGTCACACAGGGACCTCTTCCATAGTTTTCATGGGTAAACAAAAATAATAACCAGTCCACACAGGGACCTATTCCATAGTTTTCGTGGGTAAACAAAAGTATAAAGAGTTTGGTGTAAGGATTTAGAAATCCTCCAGTTTAGCACAAGATTTAGTGTATGTATGGAACATACAGAGTACACACACTGCTCAAAAAATAAGTAAATTAATCACTGAGAGAGAGTAGATATGAGTTTAGAATTCTCTAGTAATTTAAAGTGTATCTATGGACTCTATTGATTAAACTGAAAATCTTCAGAGTCCTTCTATGATTTTTTTCTTGAAAAACTGAGTGTCGCGATTCCGCTTGTGTTCTTCAAGAGTTTTGATAATGTGAAGATGTTCTCTTGGTTCTAGTGTACTTTGTATGTTCTTCATCAGATTCAGATTTCATTCATGAGACAATGCTTTCTTTGAAAATATTGCAATATGGTCCTCACAGTCGTGCTCATAGGCTTGTTTTTTGTTTAGTATCACGCTGTATTGATCTTGGGCACACTTCACCCTTTATCCTCAAATGCATGAGTTTTAGTCGATAGGTTCCATGTGATTCGTACCTCGTACCTCTTAATATGTCTAAAAAGAAACATTAATTATGTCAGTGCATTAACGACATCAAATATGACCGTTGAAAATTAAATTGAAAGATGACAAAATAGTTTAAGAAATGGTGTCACAGTATGTTTTGAAAAAAATGTCTCCTTCACACAGTGTTTGAGTGTCACGATGTCTGAGTGTCACAATGTCTGAGTGTCACAGTGTGTTGTTCACGGTGTCTTGCTTCATGGTGTGTTGTTAATGGTGTCTTTCTTCATGAGGTCTTGATTCACGGTGCCTGGATTCACGGTGTCTGGCTTCACGATACCTGGCTTACAGTGTCTTGTACTTAGGAAAACAACTATATTCAGACTTAAGCAGTGATATACATGAAATGGATTGAGCATAACCATTATAATCCATGAGAGAACTTGAAACATAAATACACATGATTGGATATAATTTATAGGATTTAACTAGGTTAATTAAGATTTCTGATCAATAATGAGATTTGTGATCATTAAAACATGATTAATACATGAGGAGTCCAACATGGATGCTTTGTAATAACCTCAATTTATGTGTGCCCTTGGGTGATGGTGTTGACCATATAATTAGATTCGGGACATAGTATAGGTTTCCATGATAATTGAGGGGTGATTCAGATCACTGGTTGGGAGTGTAATGCTCTTCATGTGTGAAATTGGTTACGTATTTTGAGATGAGAAGTTTAAGAAAAGGGTTAGAACATTGTTTGGGGATGCCTCATTCACCATATGTCCATGGGTATGATGATGAAAATTTTCTTCATTCTGATACGAGGTATAATGCATTATTCTCTTTTGTGTTATGTACAGATCATGGATTCATTATCCCCCTCTATTATTGGCCGAAGTAGTTAGGATGTGTGAGTTTTTTTGACAATAATAGATAAAAACATTTCACCTTTCATTCACTCATATAATTATGGATATTATTTTGGTACACTATTTTTGGTGTCCTTTTGAGTTTATAATGTCACCTTATACGAGCCCTCTAGTACAGTTACAAACTTTATAATCAATGAAAAAGCAAGTGTAAAGAATCTGCAACTATCACATAGCTAGTTGGAGGTGTAGTGGATGCTCAAGTATGTTGTAAATGAATTTTTGAAGCTATTCTAGGTGGATAATAATTATTGTTCTATTACTATTCCAAATATTTTTTGAGACATTTGTATGTGATCATCCTATGAGGGATCTATGTTACTTTTGTATGGAACATTTTCAATTTTAGGTAATTATTTTTTCATACCATGTGTTATTGTCATAACTATATTTTTTTATTGTGATCTGTTATCTATTTATATATTTCTTATGATGATGTTGCTATTTGTTTTTTTAGAGTGTACTATATCCCAACTATCACCTCCTAGACACTCACTACTAGTCGAAAACCTTTGGTGTACAAAAAGTCACACTTGAGGTCAGTGGAATAATTAATTGGATGTTGTTTAAGTGATCTGGGGAAGGAATGCTACACCAGCTAACCTATATTCTTACAATATAATAAGATCATATATTAAAAGAATACAGGACACCATAAAACTAGTAAAAACATGCTTTTATCAATGTCCTTATTTCATCATCTGCATCTTGTTTTTTCACTAGATATGTATGTTCTAGATATCTTGGATTTTTTTATAAACATCACATTAAGATTTCTAAATTGGCATTGGTAAAAGTAATATTCTTTTATTAGTGTAAACATATTCTACATTTTTAAATATGTTTACAATTTTTATATTCTAAGGGTGATAAAATTATATTTTCTAAAATTGGATAAATCAAATAGAAATTTAATTTATAACTCTTCATTTTACATGATATATGAAACAAATATTATTTTAAATTTTTTTTAAACATTATATGAAAAAATTTCTCATTTAAAAATCACAGTGTTTTAGTTTCAATAAAATAAAAATTTGTTTTTAAAGAAATGAAAAAATTGGATACTTCTAAACATTATTGTTTAAATTTTTATTGTAATAATTTATAAAAAAATAGATTACATCAGAGGTGTGTGTTTAAATGAATCTATGAACAAATCATAGAATTTATCACATAAAAACATGATTTAAAAAAAATACCATCTCTAAAAATATATTTTTTTTATTAGTCTACAAAAGTGGAACATAAATGAGTAAGAGATATTATTTTCACACTTGAAATTTATACCTCAATTTTTATATCACAACAAATTATGTTCATGAATTTACTTTTATTAGAAAGTGATGAATATTATTTATAATAATGTAATATTTTAAACTAAAAAAACTATTTTATGTGATATATTTAAATAAAAGGAGGAAAAATATCAATTCTCTTGGAAGGTGTGTGAATGAGAATAATATTATTTTTGTAATATGTTTTATGATTATTTTATGATCAAATAAATTTACCAAATATAAGAAATTTATGACATATATGAGGTGTGATCAATCCTATCTCTAAGTGTATATATTTTTTGTTTTTTTTAATTAGACTTTAATTAAAAAAATTATCTTATATAGTGAGATAAAATTTAGTTTTTTTGAGTATAAAATAATTTTCAAAAACAAGTTGTTGTTTTATTTTGACATTTTATTTTTCAAATAATATTAAACACATAAAGTTTTATGACAAAAATGATAAAATTCAATGAAACCACTAATATGTAAAGATCTTTTTTTTATTTTTAAAATAGAGTTAAAATTTTTAGGGATAATTAGGAACCATAGAAATGGATTTTTTAGGTTTCCCAACATATTACAATATATCAAAAAATATCACATGATAGACCAACAAACTCCACCACTTGAAGATGGGTTTCCCATCCAAGATAATTTAATTTCCTAAATACCCAATCCCACATACTAAAACCTAGTCGCATCATAATTTTTTTTGTGTCATGGTTCAAGGGTATATCAATTTACCATGTCCAAACTAAGACATACATTACATGAGACACACTGATCAAGGCACCCCATGTTGCTCAATATCGATTAATGTGAAGGTTCCGGGCATAGCGGAAGCGCGTGGGTGGATGTTCCCACTTGTCCTTTTGTCATTAGAAATGATCAATCCGGGATCAATACGATGATAAATGCCAGTCTCCACGGATCGAATCACAGAAAAAGACAAAGAAGAAGGTTTGTCCCGGAACCACAAACAAGGATCGTTACAGGTTGATTATAATTAATTTAATTAATTATAAAGAAATACCTTTTGGGTGTTCTTTCTTCGTTGATGTTCTTGATCACGTTGTTGATGTGATCCATCACTGCGTCGCAGAAGCCAAGTGTAGACTCCCTCTAGCGGTGATCCACATGTGTTCATCGTATCTCTGGATGTCGCCAAAGGATTCTCCTGGTGCTAGCGTAGAGAATCCTTTTCTTACGTTGTCTGCCTTAGATCGTCTTGATCCGATGGAAGAGGACCTCTCTCGGTCTTGAGAGCGTTCTTGGAGGAAGAGGTTCTTTCGGCCTTGAAAGAATTCTCCAGAATTGTTGTGTCTCACCCGGGGGTAGGAAAAGAGTTGGGGTTTTGAGGATATTTATAATCAGGTTTGTGGTTGTAGAGTTATGACAATAAATAAATGCTTTACACATTTTATTTATTTCATTGAATCTTATTTAAAACCACCATGTCGAATAATTAATTCCTTGAAATGCGCCCACACTGATGATAATAAATATCATTTAAAACAATATTGTATCCTCAAAATCCCGACTGGAAAAACTACACGGCGTGTATTAATAAATACACAGCGTGTACTTTTTTTCATTGAAAACTACATGGAATGTACATTAAATGTAAACGGCATGTATATATTGTTTTCATTTATTCATTTCCTTTCCATAAAGAAAACTACACGGTGTGTAATTATTAATACATGACGTGTACTTGTTTTCAACGAAAAACTACATAGCGTGTAATCTTTAATACACAACGTGTATATCTTGTTTTTCATTTCCTTATTCCTCCATCATTAAAACTATTTAGGCTTCCTTGAATAATTATTAAACCACTTACGGGAATAATATTTATTCTACATGAGATACTTGAATACACTTAGTGTGTGACCCTCTAGGCCTCTTTCTTGTTGGCATTAGGAGAGCTTTCCTAAAGTCTAAGATTACTGTCTAGCAACGGGTCAAGGAACCCAAGAGAAAGAAGTTGACGCCGTATTGGCATATCACCTCATACGAACGCTTACTATGTAATTTAATCCCTTTGTCTTGATATCTCATCTAGTAGGTTTCATGGCAATGTTATAAACCTATATGCTTCATCCAGCGTTCTTTGACTACCTAAAATAAACTCGTCGTTTACACCATGGCCATGGAATTTAATGTGACAGTTTTATTTCAGTCAAAGGACCGAGATATCAACTTCCATAAATGGAAGGGACAAATCCTTCCTCGACTTATCCAATAACAACATGTCACTCGTGATGCACCCAACGTACCCTACTTCCCGCCAACTGTCTGCGTGACGGTTTTCGTCAGTAAATCTAAGTGCACGAGTCATGACATGAGTTAATGATAATAATCCAGTCTAAGGACCATTACACACGCTCATAGATAGAAATGTCTGATGACACCAAGTCATGCGGAATTTCTACTGGTGGGTCTGTTCTCATAATCTCCCATCTTGGAGATTACCAAGTGCGATCTCCATGAGAAAGAGTCTTGTCTTCTTACGAGTACTCGCACATGACGGTCTGTATACTATGTGTCCTATAATAGTATTTCATCCAACCGTAGAACTTTATTTAAGAATATTGTTATAGCATTTCAAGGTTCTCATCATAGCAGGGATCTTCCATGACCTTATCAATGCAACAAATTTTCCAGGACATTGTTATATTATAGTCATGTAGAACAATAAACAATATATAATAAGTGAACATTCATGTAATCAAAGTACAAAATAGTTGGTTCTCAGGACACCAACCCTTACAAACTCCCACTTGGAATAGAGCCAAATTCCAACGACTTTTAGTCTGCTAGACCTCACATGATGATCATGTTTCTGCTGAGTCATGGATTTAGTCAAGGGGTCTGCCACATTGTCTTCGGTGGAAATACTGCTCACTGCAACTTCCCCTATCTGAGAAAAATCCCTCAAGTGATGATACTTCCGAAGTATGTGCTTTGTCTGCTGATGTGACCTTGGCCCTTTTGCAAGTGCCACCGCTGCAGTATTATCACAATAGAGTGTGATAGGATCTTTACTGCTTGGTACTACATCCATCTCTTGGATGAACCTTCGCATCCATACTGCTCCTTTAGCTGCCTCAGAAGCTGCGATATACTTGGACTCTGCTGTAGAATTTGACACCACACTTTCCTTTGAGCTCTTCCAGCTCACTGCACCTCCATTCAAACTAAAGATGTATCCAGTTTGTGACTTCATGTCATCTTGATCAGTTTGGAAACTAGCATCTACATGTCCTCTGATGACTAGTTCCTCATCTCCTCCATAAACCCGGAACATATCCTTAGTACGCCTCATATACTTATGGATAGTCTTGACTTCCATCCAATGGTGGTATCCTGGATCAGCTTGATATCTGCCTACCGCACTTAATGCGTAAGAAACATCTAGCCTCGTACATATCATAACATACATGACTAAACCAATCATGGATGTGTAAGGGATTCTTTCCATTCTCTTTCTTTCCTCATGTGTCTGAGGATACATTTTCTTGGAAATATGAATGCCATGTGTCACTGGAAACAATCCCCTCTTAGATTTTTCCATACTGAATCTCTTCAGTATCTTGTGAATAT
Organism: Viscum album; assembly: GCA_963277665.1. Classification (NCBI taxonomy): domain Eukaryota; kingdom Viridiplantae; phylum Streptophyta; class Magnoliopsida; order Santalales; family Viscaceae; genus Viscum; species Viscum album. The sequence continues at coordinate 387,339,575 of OY728125.1, forward strand.
ATGTACTTTGACTCAGACCCAGCAATCTCTTGGATCTATCACGATGGATCTTGATCCCAAGAATATATGCTGCCATTCCCAAGTCATTCATGGAGAAGCATTTATGAAACCATGCCTTAACGGACTGTAAGACATGTAATTTGTTTCCAATTAGTAATATGTCATTAACATATACTATTAGGAAAACTAATGCACTCCCACTAAACTTATTGTAGACAGAAGGCTCACATTCATTCTTAACAAATCCAAATTCCGTTACAACTTCATCAAAATGAATGTTACATGACCTTGTTTCTTGATTTAATCCATAAATAGATTTCTGCAACTTTCATACCTTGTTTGCATCCTTTGGAGTCACAAAACCTTCAGGTTGTGTCATGTAGACATCTTCCTGGAGGTTCCTGTTAAGGAAAGCTATTTTGACATCCATTTTCAAAATCTCATAGTCATGGTAAGAGGAAATGGCCAATAGGATTCTGATGGATTTAAGCATTGCAACTGGTGAAAAGTTTTCCTCATAGTCAATTCCTTGACGTTGTCTAAAACATTTTGCAACCAGTCGTGCCTTATAGGTGCTGAATTTCCCCTCAATGTCCAGCTTCTTCTTGAATACCCATTTATTACCAATAGGATTTACATCAACCGGAGGATCTACCAAAATCCAGACTTGGTTTTGGTACATGGAATCCATATCAGAATTCATGGCTTCTTGCCACTTGGCAATGTCTATACCTTTAACTGCTTCCTTGTAGGTAAGAGGATCATCATTGTCAACCAATAACGAGTCACCATCCTTGGTGACAAGAAAACCATATCTTTCTGGTTCTCTTACCTCTCTCGTGCTCCTACGTAGTTCTTGTGTCTCTGGAATAGATTGTTCTTCCACAGGGCTTTGTGGAATCTGTTCTTATACCAACTCCTCTGTATCTTGAGCCTCGACTTCATCGATGTCTATCTCGCTCACACTATCTCTTTTGGAGATGTGCTCCCTCTCAAGGAATATGGCGTGTCTTGCCACTGTAACATTTTTTTTCTGAGGGGTTGTATAGGTAATATCCCCCTTTTTCTTTGGGATATACTATAAGGATACACTTTGTGCCTCCAGGTGCAAGTTTGTTACCTGAAGAGGCCTTAAAAAATTCTTCGCTACCCCACACATGTAAATTCGATAACATAGATTTGCATCCACTCCATAACTCGTATAGAATACCATTTATCGATTTAGTTGGTACTTGGTTTAGTATGTGTGCTTCTGTTTGTAATGCATATCCCCAAAATGATAATGGAAGACTCGCATGACTCATCATTGATCTCACCATGTCCAACAGGGTGCGGTTCCTCCTTTCACTTACACCATTTCACTGAGGTGTGTAAGGAGGAGTGAGTTGAGATAGAATCCCAAACTCCCGTAAGAAATCAATGAAATCTTGATTAAGATATTCTCTTCCTCTTTCTGAGCAGAGTTTCTTAATCTTCTTACCAAGATGGTTCTCAACTTCATTCTTGTATTCTTTGAACCGATCAAAATAATCTGACTTATACCTCATTAAGTAGATATATCCATATCTACTAAAATCATCAGTAAAAGTTATGAAGTATTAGAACCCACCCCTTGCCTCAACTGGAAATGGCCCACACACATCTGTGTGAACTAATTCTAGAAGCTCTTTAGCTCTTTCACCTTTCCCACTAAATGGGGCTTTGGTCATTTTTCCTTGTAGACACACATGGTATACACCAAGTGGTTTTAGTTCGAAAGAATCTAAATACCCATCTTGATGTAATTTTGTCAAACATTTCTCATTGAAATGACCTAGCCGGTGATGCCAAAGTTGGGTGTGGTATGAGTCATGTGAATTAACTTTGTTATCTATTTCCATTACTTGGTTTGTGTAGTCTAACACATAAAGGCCGTTATATAAATGTGCCCTACCAAAAAAAATGCTATCTTTAGAAAAATAAAAACATCCACTTCCAAACTTGAAGATGAATCCATCAGTATCTAATCTGGATAATGAAACAACATTTTTGGTTACAGGGGGTACATTATAACATCCTTTCAAAACCAAGACCATCCTAGTAAGCAATGTGAGGTGGTAGTCCCCGACAGCTACAACAGTAAGTCTGGCTCCGTTGGCTGCTCGTAGATCTACCTCCCCTCGATCAATCTTCCTGAATCTACTTGGTTCCTATATTTGGATTCAAATGTGAGCACCAAAATCAGTATCTAAAATCCAATTAGTAGAAACAAATAGATTTCATTCGATAAAAAACTCACCTGAAGCTTCGCCTTGCTTCCTTGGCTGGGTGCAGTTTTTCTTCCAATGGCCCTTCTTACCACAAGCGAAACAAACAACATCCTGTTCCTTTGCCTCCCCTTTGATCTTCCTTTGCTTGGAAGGCCTTGAAGAAGCTTTGGGCTTAAAGCTCTTTTCATTCCCTTTACTTTTATTCACCATAAGGACAAAAGGTTTTTCACGCTTCATGTCATTATCCACTTGGCGAATAAGGATAAGAAGATCAGACAAAGACTTCTCAATGTTGTTCATGTTGAAGTTCACAACAAAGTTTGAGAAGCTCTGGGGGAGTGATGCAAGAATGAGATCGGTACCACGTTTTTTAGGGAGTTTAAACCCTAGAACCTCCAAGCGCTCAATGTATCCAATGATCTTGACTACATGAGGCTCAGCTGGGGCACCCTCTCCAAGCTTGCTCTGAAATAGAGCCTTAGAGATATCAAACCTTTCATGTCTTACTCTCTCCTGGTATAGACCACGGAGGTTCTCAAGCATGCTATAGGCATCCATGTCTTCATGAGACTTCATGAGGTCACTATACATAGATGATAGCATCAAACATTGAACATCGAGAGCGTCATTCAAATGATAATCATAGACTAGGAAATCTTCATCACTCTCCCCTGGGGTAGGAGAATCAGGAAGTGAGGACTCCAGCACGTAAAACTTTCGTTCATGGTATAGGATAACCCAAAGGCACCTAAACCATTCTTGAAAGTTACTGCTGGTGAGGATATTGTCTTTATCCAGAATTGATCGCAGAGAGAATGTGGTTGACGAGGTTTTCATTTTGATTCTACAAATTAAAAGAGCAGATTTATCAGTACTTTCTTGATTACATTTTATGAAAAATAATAAATGAATTTATTAATTCTCCCACTATTTTATCAAGTCCCAATGGCCCTCACCATTGAACTTATAATGTACATTTTCTTTTTCATTCTAGTGGCAAGGATCCAAATTCCCTTCACATAACCCCAACAAGGGTTGGTCAAGCTATTTGAAGGTATTTAGGTAGGAAGGTATTTGTCAACCGTGAGCTTACAGTTCCTTGATCTTGTGAGTGGACTCCCCAATCCTGAAATCCTGACATGGATTTCCTCAAATCATGCCTCCAATATTACATCATGTCTATCAAGGGCTACTCTTCTTGATGTAATATGGTTATGTCAACCCGAAACTTTTCATAAGGGATTCCTTTATAAAATTAAGAGTCCCTATAAGGGTTGGTAAAACACATAGTTTTATTGAGTCTTGCCCTTAATCAAGTAATTAAAGGCTTGGTCTGACTTAATATGGTATTGATGGATTTTTAATCCATATGTGTAGTTTCTCATTATCACATTCTTGTTAATATTAAGTGATGCTTTCTTACGTGATTAACCATGTTCCGATAATGTTTATGCATAGTCCGATTTTTATTTTATTCCATCTTTTCATGCTTGTTCATTTTATTAATTATGTGATCGTGACAACACATACATAATAAATAAACCATGCAATTAGAAAAAAATAAAATAAGATGGCATGATCATGAGCTTCTATTTGGTTAGCTTATCTAGCAGTTTTGATAAGCTATCCCTGACCTAGGGAAAACACCAGGAACCTGATTGTTCATGTTTTGCAGTTCCCACCTATCCACCTTTGTATCTTCTTGTGTTGGTTTTTCCTTGAACCATCTCCTCTAGCTTGGGAGATCCTCCATTACATGGGTTTACATTAAAGAAACCATGGGCATGCATGCCCTACATTTTATTGGAAGAAGGCTCGCATGCCAAAAAATTTAAATTAAATAAATTTAAATGAAACCATACACATAAAAAGGGTCTTTCGTCCAGCTAATGATCATCCATAGAATGAAATGACATTTACGCATATTTATAATTCAAATTATTTTAACCATTCTTTCATTTAAGATAATTCGCGCTTGAATTTAATTAATTACGATCTTATAATTCATTAATTCATTATCTTAAATTCCTTTCTGAATTTGCTTGAGATTCTTCTCATCCATATTCCTTGTACGGGACTTTGTACATTGGAGTAAACCTGGTGAAATTCCATTTCTGGAAAGTACACAACATGTAGTTTATAATTACACGGTGTGTATTTCTTTTCACCCTTTATCCAAAGTACACACTGGGGGCTTTGGCGTGTTCTCTGTACTTTGGAAATTTTGGAGTACACGGCGTGTAGATGAATCATACATGGTGTGTACTTCCTTGTTACGTGGTAACCATCCTGGAGATCCTGTGTACATGGTATTGGTCTTATCTTTGTACATGGTTTCACGTGGTCCGGAATGGAATACACAGCTTGTTGCTCCAACATACACGCCGTGTATTCCGGTTGCACACGCCGTTCAATTCTGGTCATCACGGTGTGATTAATACTGAGGCATATTAAATTTACACAGCATGGTTTAGCGGACCGGTGCCGGTTCATTGAACCTAAGTACACGGCGTGTAGTTTTAATTACACGCCGTGTAATCCCTTGTTGTACAGACAGAAAGAGAGGCTCATACGGATGAGTTACTCGTTTTTATTTTAATAAAAAATTAAAATTTAAAGGTTTTTTCTGTGATATGAATCGAGAAACAAATGAGGAAGAATAGATCTCATTTATTCAGATTAATAAAATGATATATTTCGAATTTAATCAAATATAAATGCGTAAATTATCAACGAAAATTAAATAACTATAATAAACATTGTAACCTCCCTCTGATACCATTTGAAGGTTCCGGGCGCAGCGGAAGCGTGTGGGTGGATGTGCCCACTTGCCTTTTTTTCATTAGCAATGATCAATCCGGGATCAATACGATGATAAATTCCAGTCTCCATGGATCAAATCATAGAAAAAGATAAAGAAGAAGGTTTGTCCTGGAACCACAAACGAGGATCGTTACAGGTTGATTATAATTAATTTAATTAATTATAAAGAAATAGCTTTTGGGTGTTCTTTCTTCATTGATGTTCTTGATAACGTTGTCAATGTGATCCGTTGTTGCATCGCAGAATCCAAGTGTAGACTCCCTCTAGCAGTGATCCACATGTGTACCTCGTATCTCTGGACGTCGCCAAAGGATTCTCCGAGTGCTAGCGTGGAGAAGCCTTTGCTTGCATTGTCCACCTTAGATCGTCTTGATCCGATGAAAGAGGATCTATGTTGGTCTTTAGAGAGTTCTTGGAGGAAGAGGTTCTTTCGGCCTTGAAAGAATTCTCCAGAATTGTTGTGACTCACACAGGGGTAGGAAAAGAGTTGGGGTTTTGAGGATATTTATAACCAGGTTTGAGGTTGTAGAGTTATGACAATAAATAAACACGTTACACGTTTTATTTATTTCATTGACTCTTATTTAAAACCCACATGTCGAATAATTAATTCATTGACATGCGCCCACACTGTTTATAATAAATATCATTTAAAACAATATTATATCCTCAAAATCCCGACTAGAAAAACTACACGGCGTGTGTTAATAAATACACGGCATGTAATTGTTTTTCATTGAAAACTACACGGAGTGTACATTCAATTTACATGACGTGTATATCTTGTTTTCATTTGTTGATTTCATTTCCATAAAGAAAACTACACGGCATGTAATTATTAATACACGGCGTGTACTTGTTTTCCATGAAAAACTACACGGCGTGTAATCTTTAATACATGACATGTATATCTTGTTTTTCATTTCCTTATTCCTCCATCATTAAATCAATTTAGGCTTCCTTGAATAATTATTAAACCACGTAAAGGAATAATCTTTATTCTCCTTGAGATACTTGAATACACTTAATGTGTGACCCTCTAGGCCTCTTTCTCGTTGGAATTAGACGAGCTTGCATAATGTCCAAGATTACTGTCTAGAAACGGGTCAAGGCACCCAAGAGAAACAAGTTGACGCCGCATTGACGTATCACCTCATACGAACGCTTAATGTGTAATTTAATCCCTTTGTCTTGATATCTTATCAAGCAGGTTTCATGGCAGTGTCATAAACCTATATTCTTGACTCTTCGTTCTTTGAATACCTGAAATAAACTCTCCGTTCACACCATGGCCATGGAATTTAATGTGATAGTTCTATTTCAATCAAAGGGACAAAATATCAACTTCCATAAATGGAAGGGACAAATCTTTCCTCTAATTATCCATTAACAACATGTCACTCGTGACGCACCCAACGTACCCTACTTCCTGCCAACTGTTTGCGTGACGATTTTCGTCAGTAAATCTAAGTGCGCGAGTAATGACATGAGTTAATGATAATCTTCCACTCTAAGGACCATTACACATGCTCATAGATAGAAATGTCTGATGACACCAAGACATGCGGAATTTCTACTTGCGGGTCTGTTCTCATAATTTCATATCTTGGAGATTACCAAGTGCTAACTCCATGAGAGAGAGTCTCGTCTTCTTACGAGTACTAGCACATGATGGTCTGTATACTATTTGTCCTATCATAGTATGTCATCCAACCGTAGAACTTTATTTAAGAATATTGTTATAGCATTTCAAGGTTCTCATAATTGCGGGGATCTTCCATGACCTTATCAATGCAACAAATATTCCAGGACATTATTATATTATAGTCATTCAGAAAAATGGACAATATATAATAAGTGAACATTCATGTAATCAAAGTACAAAATAGTTGGTTCTCAGGACACCAACCCTTACATAACGCATACCATCACTCATTTATTATAATGCTTATTGTCTCCATAATTTCTTGTTTCCTTCAAAATATGTTGAACCAAGATTTATTTAGGATATATTGATACCTTGGGGATATTTTTTAGAACTGATTTGAAGTTTTTGAGATCTAGTATTGAATAAGTTAACCCTAATCATGTGTTATTTTTATAGGGAAGAATATTTGGTTAATATTTAGAGTGGATATATTTGTTGTTTTGGTTTTTGATTAATATTTTAATCATATTTAAAATACTAATAAATAAATTATATTATGTGAGGTGAATATTATTTAGATTTTTAAAATGTTTTGAAATAATTTTGGGGAATATTAGAGAATAATTGAATAGGTTGTTAGTTCATTTGAAGAGTCCTAGAGTTTTGGAGTAGTATTTAAATTTTAAGAAATTCCCAAATAACTTATTGCATGTAATGAATGAATTTTAAGATTCATGTAATACTTATAAGTGATATTAAGAGTTATCAAATAGATGATTTTCAAATGAATTGGTTCTTATGACACTTTTGGAATTTCTTAAGTCTTCAAATGGAATTCCTAATACTTAAAATGAATCTGTATAACTTCAAATTCATTTGATATGACTTTTTATAATTTTATTATAAATTTTATAAATTTATAAGACTTGGTATTGGGTTTTTTTATAACTTAATGTATTAATTAAAACTTATTTAGAAATGAATAATACTTTTGTTTCAACATCATGAATTTTTTTGAGTCAAAATTTAGAAAAATCTTGGGATAATAAGACTCTTTTAATAATTGGTATGATTTTTAATACATCATATAACTTACACGAGACGTTAAAATAATTTTATTTGGTGAAAACTGTATCTATCTAAGTATAATAATTTTCAATTATCAATAATTTAGAGAAGGTATGATTGCATAATAATTTTTTGAGTATTATACAAGTCAGTATCTTTCTAGAAAATCAATAAAGACCCGGAAATATAGATTCTTACAAAATTATTTACTTGTGAAATGTAATACTTAAAAAATAGTAAAATCTTAATAGAATTAAATACTTGAGATTTATAGAATAAATTTTCTAAGGAAAATTTAATTAAATAAGGATGATTTTTTGTGCATGGTTTAAATATCATGAAAGATTTTCATGATGTAAGAAGTAAATGGATAATTGTTCTCACCATTGATATGTTTTGAACCATTATGTTAGTTTCAATTTTAGGATTATTGAACTTACACACTATGTTTCATATAGTCTCACTATGTTTTCTATCAAATTCCACCTAAATAGATCCAATGATTAAAGCTAAAGAATAATAATCAAGAGAATTTCAGAAATACGTTATAAGAAGAAGTTAAAGAAAATTGGTAGTCTAAATTTTAAATTTTAAATTTCAATTTGAATTTAAATAATCTGATACTTCATGTGAGATAAATTGAATAAGTATATTGAATGGATATATGGAGAGAAGTGTAAATCACTATGTGTTGTATTGAAGAAAGATATGGCATTGCAAGAGATGAAGAATAAGAGAGAAGAGGAAGAGTAGTTCATTAGTTTAATTAAAAGAAGAATTCTAGATAGAGTCATGAATTTAAGTGTACACTGGAAGAGGAAGAAGGTTCATACCTATTTATTTCAGTAAAATAACAATTATAAAAATTTAAATTTTTAGGAGATAATTATTAAAGAAGGACAATCCCTACCACAACAGAATACAATCCAATAGTTCAATTGTTTAGGAGATTGTACAGAATCAAATTCTCCTGATTTTATTATATACACAATTTCTTGGAATTTACCTTCTTTGTATAATTTATAATGGTTATTTTAGTGGATTGTATGGTATCAGGTGAGTCCAAATCATTATGAGGATTATGTATACATTTTAAGTATTGAACCTTGTATAACATGCATCATTTATTTATCACTTTCATCAGTGTGTGTGAGTTAATAAATAAGACAACTCACTTAAACAAGTTATATAGGTTGATTTTATATGAAACAATAAAAATGATAGCATACATTTTTTCACTGGATTTCCCCCTCCTAGTGAACCTCATTTTTCCTGGGACCACCGTAGTTCATATCAAAGTAATAGGTTCCCTCCACAGATCATGATATTTGGATTTTATTACTTTAAATATTTTTAAACTCAGTTAGTGTTTGATTTATTTTAATAAAATATATATATATATGGTTGAATATTTGATCTTAGAATTTTTATTGTAAATATAGATAAAATGAATTTACTGATAAAAAAGGGGATTTCCACTTTCTATTAGAGGAATTAATATATTTATAAATATCATATATTTCCCTATTTTTTATTAATTAGTTTTAATATTATGGAGGATTTCAATAACGAATTTATTCCTCCAGTCAAAGTTACTGTTACGATAGTAGTTGATACGAATACTTTGGAGAATAATGTCTGTGATCAGTACATACTACCATATCTATTAGAGAAGTAATTTTTCATGGTAAATGGTATTAGGATATAAAATCACATATAGTATAAGTTTGAAATATTTATGAAAGAAATTAAAAGGTCATGTAAGAAAAACTACAAGTATGGACATTGAATTATAAATAGTTTAAAATAAATGATGATGAAACTATAAATGATTTTTTACTATAGTAAATAAAATAATGAACAAAATCAAAGGTTTTGATGAAAAAATAGTGGACTCAACAATTATTGATGACATTATATACCAAATTAGAGAAAGGTTTGGTGAAAATATCTCAACACTTGAAGATCATGATTCCACTACACTTCCTTTAGATGGTCTAATCAAAATTATAATTTCATATGAAATGTAAAAGGTAATTCTATTAAATAAGAAGACCTTGGATAAATGGTAATTCACTTCAAAAAATTTAAAGAAAGAAAAAATATGAATTTTTTGTCAAATAAGATTTATATTTGGATAAATATGTTTATGTGAGGTTTGATAAGTTCATGTAACTCATCTCAAGAAGTTTTCTAAAAGGAAAGGTTAAATTTGATGGAAAATATACTTTGAAGTGTTTTAGTTAGGGGTATTGGAAATTTTTTTCTAATTGTCCATGGGTGAAAGAGCACATGAGCCTCAGCCTTGTTGGTGAGGTATCCTTAAGTGCATCCACGAGACCCAGGTTCAAAACTAGGTAGAGGCATATTTCCGGGTACTATAGATGTACCATAGTAGGTACTGTAGCACACACTGTAGAAGTAATATAGAAGACCTATACATTGTGAGAGACTATAGAAGAACTGTACACTGTAAGAGTACTATAAAAGGCACTGCTGTAGTTACTGTAGCAGGGACTGTTTAGTACTGTAGCAGCTGGAACCATTCACCTTGGGCCACCAATTTGGGCTTGGAGTCCTTAAGGCTTTTGGGCCACGCAAGTCTTCAGGTAAGTAGGGATTTTCGGCCACCATTAAGGCCTTTGGGCCACCTCAAGGCCTTCTGGCCACATACAGTTTCCCCAGATAGACTCTACAAAAAACGACCAGCCCTAGAAGAGGATTCAGAGTAGGTGCACTCAACAGAGAAGAGCCAAATGGATTTTTCATAATGAGAGGGTATGGATATTCCATCGGGACCAGCCTTTTCTTGCACGAGAAGCCTATCATGATGGCCATGAGAAGTTGGGGACCTACTATCATGATGCAGATGCTGGGGAGGGGCAGTTCCTTGTAGATAGTCTAGTTGAATTCCATAAGACCTTCGGGTCATGTAATCTCCCAAGCCTATGGGACATGTAATCTCTAAGCCCATGGGCCTTGTAAGGGTTCCCCCCATCATTTGAAATTGGGGTTATCAAAAATCAATAAAAATGAAGGCCTTCGGGCCATTTGGAATTCCAAGGGTGAAAGAAGATAAAAATAAAGAGAGTGAAGATAAATATACGAAGGTAAGAAGTTCTTTAAATAAGAAATAATTAATGTATTCTTGTAAGAGGAAAGGTAATAATTTCTCAAAATTTAAGAAGAAAAACTTTTGATCAAAGTGTAAAAGTAGATATAGTTATAAGGAATATGAATAAGTAAATTCATCTAATTAACCTAGTGAATGTTTACTATTTTCAAAGGTGAATGTTGAGAAATAATAAGAAGTAGGAGTAGTATTTATGAATGTGAGGAGGATACATAGATAAATTTCATGCTGAAAAGGAAACTAAAAGAGTGTCTTTTGAAGATTTATCACTTTTAAAAGGAGAGAATTATTCTGAATAAAGATTATCGATGATTTGTTAATAGTTTATATTTTGAAAAAGAGTTATGTTTTACAAGTGAAATTGGAAAGTTGAAAAAATACCTTCATAAATAGAAGAAGTCTTATTTATTCCTTGAAATGAATGTTGAAGAAAAGGGGAAGGATCTTGAGATGGTCCAATATAAATTAATCATTATATAAAAGTAATTTGATAGGTAAAAATCCAATTTTTAGAATTCTATTCATGAAGTTAGAGAAAGATCAAGGAAAAGATTACGAAAAACTTTGAAGTCTCATTGAATGATGGGATTAAATTTTACCAAAAAATATTAAATTCAAATGTTTATGAAGAACATAAAAACATTGATTGAAATATTAATTCAGGGCTGAAATCAACGTAAATTTGATTTATGAAAAGACAAGGTGATTCTCAGAAATATAGAAATTCTTGGAGTAATAAATTTAAATATAAAAAAATAAATTTTTATTTGAAAATTCATGCAAATAAGTCTAGTATGAAGACAAAAGTGTTGTGTATTTATAAAAAATTTGGTCTATTAAAAGGAACCAAGATTAATGGTTATAGGGTGGAGTAAGAGTATGTATCAATATCTAGATAGTTAATTATTTTTAGAGTTAAGGATTAATTTTATGGTTATTGTTGGAACTATATATGGTTTTAGAACTAAGGAATGAGATACTGTTTAATTGAAAATATCAGTACAAGATTATAGGTTATAGATTAAAAATATAGATAAGGATCCATTTCCCTCAAAAGGTAAATGTTCAAAAAAATATAAAAAATATGGATTGAAGGTGGGGGAAAATTGCAACATTAGAAGAGGATTTTAGAAGGTCTGACCAAATAGGTAATTTTATTAGAGATTATTTTACCATTCTACCTATCTATTTGAGTATGAATAATAATAATAATAAATCCTAGAATAATGAAGTGAATGGAAAAGAGATGGCTTCAATTGATCACGCTTCGCACACAAAATCACAGTAGAGACATCCATGGATTTTGAACTATGGATTATCATATAATAAAATAATATATTTAAAGATATTGAAGGATTTTAAGAAGTCTAATATACCATTATTGAACTTTTTTAATGGTAGTTCCCTAAAAATTTTATTAATTGGCTTGAAAATCATTAAAGAATATAAGATTTAATTAGAAGAACATTATTTTTTGATTGGTTGAAACACAATTTAATAAGAGTGTCTTAAATTTGAAATGCATGCCATGAAATTAAATATTTGAATAATGATTGTGTTGCAAATTTTTTTAAATATAGATGTGATATTATGATAGAATAATGAAATTTTTGAAACGTACTTCAAGTAGGTGAAACCATCAAGAAAAATATTCTTTGTAAGAAGAAAAAATGAGATAATGTGAAGAAAATGGAGAATGATGGATCTAAAATGGATATAAAATAATTTATTTTCAATAATAAGGATAAATAATTGATATCAAATAGAAGATACAAAAAATGGATAGATCGAGAATGGGATTCCATTTCAATACAACACTATAAATGTTATGAAAATAAAGAAGTCAAGTACAACAGGACGAAAGAAGACAAAAAATATCAAGTTAATGAAGTTAAAAAGAATATGAGAACTATTAATAAGAAATGGTATTTAAGGAAGAAATTAGATGATCAAAGTAGTTTTCAGTTAATGTTATAATTGAGTATCAATCCATGGTTGTTAAAGAGGAATTCTCAACCTTCATTCATCAAAAGAAAATGTATGAATAGTCGGCCCCCTCTCTCACTTTCTATTTGAATTATTATTATCATAGGGGGAGAAAGGAAACATTAATATATTTATGTTTAATTTCATTATATATTTATATAGAGGTATAAAACTAAATAGGGGTGGAATCCAAATATATGTTTTTAACTAAATGAAGTAAGATATCTTTTTTAGAGGAATCATATATTTTGATAGAGTTATTAAAAGGGTAATGTTGCATGGTCATCATGTGGGTGTGTGTATTTATGAGTAAGAAACTATTATATCAATTTTGGTCATTATGTATGTGGGAATTGTTTATTTATAGGATCCAAGGATATACATTTATAAGTTAAATTAGTATTTTTTATAAATTTATTTCAAGTGGTATTATGGGATAAGAAAAGTTAAAACATCAATTGGTATCAAGAGAATCAAGGGACATGATGGAGTGGATGCACATCACTGTTTTATGAAAATTATGATATTATTGTTCAATTTTCTTATTTTTGACATTGATTTTTCCATTATTGGATTAAAATTATTAAATTATAATTTATTACAAAGTAAAATGATTTTAAAAATGAATTGGTTCCTTGGTTTCCAATAAAATACAAAGGGAATTATTATTGACCTAAATATATATTTTCGGAGATGTTGATACCTTTAGAATATTTTTGAGACTATAGTGTAAGTTTTTAAGATTTATTTTTTAATAATTTACCCCAATTATTTTGATGTTAGTTTAAATAAGAAGATTCAGAGAATAGATTTTTTGGATATGTTTATCATGTGGTGTTTTTTATCAATAAAGAAAAATATTCAAACTCACATAAAATAAATTCTAATATATGGGGTGAAGGTAATTTTGATGTATGATACCGTTTGAAATAGTGTTGGATAATTTTAGAGAATAATTGAAGTGGTTCTTAGTTTATTTATAGCATTTAATAATTTTGTAGTTGGAGTTGAGTTTTCGAAAATCCTTATGGAATTTATATTTTGTTTTTTACTAATTTTTAGTTTTGTATAAGACCTTTATTTTTATGTTTGAGAGTCATGAAATAAAAAAAATACAAAGGAATGAGTTATAAAGGTTATTTTTGTATTTCATTTGATTTTTTATAATTGTCTTAATCTTAGTTTGATTTCATAATAATTTTAATGAGGTTTCGTAAGAATTTATTTATTATATAATTCTTATTTGGAGTTTCATAATAATTTTGTGACAATGCATAATAATATTTTGTGATTCAAAATTTTGAAAAAGGCACAAGATCGTAAGATTTTTGGAATATTTAAAAATACTTTGAAGAATTCGTAAGACTTCTATACGATTTCATAAGACTCTTGAATTTTTGTAAGACTTAGTCAGTATGATTCATGACTTTTTAGTTAGAAGTAATTTAGTGAAGGCCTGGATACATAATAAAATTTTAAGCCTTATGAAAATTAGTTTCCATCTAGAAAATTAGTAAAGGCATAAAAATACAAATTCTTAAGAAAATTCTTACAAGTGAATCAGAAGAATTTTATTATGAGCTTAAATTTGATAGAATTGAATATTTGAGATTTATTGAATAAATATTCCAAGTAAAATTAAATTTGGTGATATTGAATCTATTTATTCAGGGTTTAAATTCCATGAAATAAGTTAATTTTTTTATTAGTATAAGGAATATGGTTCATTCTGTGGAGATTCTATTTCTCCACAAAGAGAATTTCAGTTTTAGGATAACCGATCTTACATGGCAAGTTGCATAATGTTGAACCATGTTATAAGATAGAGTCAACCTATATAGATACAATTACTAAAAAATAGAATAACAAGAATGAGAAGTTGAGAAAATAAGTTATAAGAACCAGTTTAATGTTGTTGGTAGTTTGAATTTGAATTTTAGAATAAAAATTTGAACTCGGAAAAGATGCTGTTGTGTGAGATGTAAATTGAATAGACATTTCTTATTGATATATACTTTTATGTGTACAATATTTTGTGGTTTATTCAAGAATGATAATGTAATGTGAATGAATAATAAGGTATATTATGAAAATTCATTACATAAATGAAATTAGTATAAGTATAAGCGAAAGAGTTCTATATTGAAGTGTACACTGGAAGAATAAGAAGGTTTAATCCTATTAATTTTAGTAAGGGAAATGTTATTGAACATTATATCATCAAGAGAAAATTATTATTGGAGATGGATAATACCTTCCTCAATAGAATACAAGATAGAAGTTCATTTTGGGTTGAAGTATTGTTAGGAGGAAAAAATGGTGAATTTATTATAAACATGGTTTCATGGATATTCCTTACTCATTGAAATCTGTAATGGTGATTTTATTTCATTTTAAGCCCTCTAGTGAGTTTGGATCATGATAGGGATTTTCAAATCATTTTAATTAGTGAACCTTATGGACTGATCTTCCTTCGTGTATTTCTTTCTTAAGTGTGTATGAGTTAAGAAATGATATCATTCACTTGAACCAGTTACAAAGGATTATTTAATAAGAAATCAAAATTAATAATGAACCATTGTTCAATAATTCACCTCACCAATTTGTAAACCTAATTATTATTAGGTTCACCACAAATACCATCTTCTCTAGGCCGATAAATTCAACCACACACACCTGTGAATTGATATCCAAAAACTTTCTAAACTCCTCCACCAAAACATATATAGAAGAAAATGAACAACAATCCACCCCATAAATATTGGTAACACCATCATGTCCAAGTTTGAAACTATTTCTACCATTAGAAAATTAATTTATTACCACACCCTTGATCCAACACTTACCTCACACATATTCTTCTTCTACAAGAGTAATCACCATGCTAAAAATGTGCATCTCCACTAGAGAGTAATATCCTCACCCTAATATTTATAGTTTCCCTAAAATATATATAGAGGGGAAATAGTAAGAACAACACACCATAGAGACCAAGGGATAGAAATAAAAAACCACACCACAAAAATCCATAAGCAGTTTGGATGTAGAAGAAAAATGCTGGCACAAAAGGTGTAGAGAAACCAATAAAAGAGAACCCCTAAAAGGCTCAGTAGGGAAAAATATCTACTTGAGAAAACCACTGTGATGACTATAAAACATTTCAACTCTACAGAAATGTATTCCTATGACCTCTCTAATACCAACAAATCTTAGATAAAACAATAATAGAACCTCTATAACATCCCCAATGTAGATGATCCTCTAAAGAGTTAGAGCAATACCTCCACAAGTTGTTAATAGGAGATCGAGTCAAGGACATCCAAAGAGATGATATATGATAGAAATACATAGTATATGTAGAAAATAGGTCGAAATTATAGGCTATTTAGAATAAAACTTAGTTGTAAACTTGACCCAATATTGGTTAGAATCTATAATTGAAACAACAATAACCAAAAAATCCAATAAAGATGCCTCCAACTACATTAAGAAACTTAGCTAGACCACATCATTCCATTGGAGAAACTGATGTCACTAGCTTACCTCACTCACTCCACTACCATAGGGATCCTCATGGGCTATCCATCAAATTCTAGGACCACTACCCCAATGTAGAATAATAAATTCATCAACCAACTGAAGGATGGGAAGAGATTTCTCATAAAGTCATTTTGGGATGATGTAAGTTGGAATATGAGGCTAAAGAGAAGTAAAAATGTTTCTCTGTGACACCCATCATCATTAGATGTTGATGGATTCGGTTGTAAACTATATTTTCACTGAATTTTTTTTAATTTATTTTGATTTATTAGATTTGGTTTTATTAGGTAATTTTTTAGTGTCTATTAGAAGAATGACCTGTGGTATTGGACATGGTGAGAGTAGTGAAAACATTGGAGTGGGAGAATATATCTCTTAGAATATGAAGATGAATTTAGTGGGATACTATAATGACAAAAAAAATATTTATGGCATCCCATTAGGTTTTTGGGGGAGCAAGCAATGGGAAAATCCCACTTCCCTCATATCAAGAACTTTATACCCTAATAGAGTCCTCATTGTAGTCCATTAAAGGTTAGATGGTGCTTCCCAAACACCACTTTAAATTGGGATTGGTTATTTAAAACATATTAAGTTGAATAATACTAATAAATAATAAACCATACATCTATGGACCTCATACATACCTTCCAGTATGCTAGCTGTTACTAACTACTGGTGAGGGCCTAGACTAATAATGGAGAGATAATGACTTAAAAAGAAATTTGTATTGGTGATTTAACTATATATTTTTATGTTTTTTATATCTATTTCATAAAATTATATATGTATATATATATATATATCATTTTTATATAGGTTAATAAATATATTTTACATTTTATTGTGTGAATAATAAGATTAATAAAAAATGGCCTAAATTTTGATTTTTATTGGTTTTATTATAGAGAAATATTTTGTATTAGTTTTTAATACTTGTTACATGTGACGATTTATAAAATGTTATTTATATTAAATACAAGCACTGATTATATAAGTATTTCATACAATAGTTAATAAAATTTGAAAGGTTATATATAATATGGGAATTGAAATTTTATGTCATTGTTGATCAGTAATTTATTAAAGAGAGTGAAAATATACATATATTGAAGGAAGACTCTATGAATTAGTCTTGAAGTTCATATTAGTTGAATAATTATTTTTGTAAATGGATTGAAAGAACTTTAGTTTGAATTGAGATAAATTTTTAATTTTAGTAATTATGCATAAAGTTGTATGATTCTTTGGATATGCATAAGAGTTATTTTAAGCCATATATAATTCATTTTTGACTCTGAGATGAAAACTTAAAAAAGGGTCCAAATCCTCATATGATTCAATATAAATTTGTTATGAGTCATTTCCATGAAAATGGTATAACAATGTATGAGTCTTTGAAGGCTATGTATAATTCATTAGGAGACACATAACTGTCTTCTATATCCATGTCATAATAAACTAGACCTCTATATGAGTCACCTATGTATATGTGATTAAATATATGTATGTGTTTTTTAAAATATATGTATGGGTAATTGTAACAGATGATTCCATATGATTTATTTACTTAGTAATATTCAATGAATACCGAGGAATGAATATACTGAGACCTTCATAACATTTATTCTGAGAATAAACATATTAGATGTCAACTAATGAGATCTTTATGGATTCATATATCATAATCACATTAAGTTTATTAGGACCTAATCCACAATTAAAAGAGGACTATCCAAGGAATATTATGGTGTTGATATGTGTCCTACATCATAAAGTGAATTTCCATATCATAATTACATGATTATTGGTATACATGGAATAGGATTTAAATTGGTTAAAATAAATCATATTTTTTTAATTAAAAGAGAATAAGAAATATTCACATATCACATGGGAGTTAAGAAGTTGAATCTGAAGTAGAATTAATAAGATGACCTTTAATAGAATTTGAATGAGAACTTAAATGATAAGTTCCTTACTAATAATCAAGGAAATTTAATATTGAATATGAAAATATTATTTAAAAAATATTCCTATTTTTTATATGAATATAAAAAATGAAAGAAATGAAAAAATGGCATGATGTGTTTGATAATTATTGTACCATGTGGAAGAAATGTTTTGTAAGAATTGAGTGCATATGTAGAAGGATTATATAAAAAGAAAAAGAAGATCATAATCTAACAAGTTCATATAATCTCATTATTCCAATAGTCACCATGTCTTTGAAAAACCAAGTGTTTTGACTTCCCTGGTTATTTTTGAAATGTTTAAGAATGTTCAAGGCATTACCCTTTCCTACACTTATCTTAACAATAAAATTAAGCTTCATGTGAGTGGAATAAAACTACAATACCCAGGGGAATATTAATACCTAGGGGGGGGACCTCATTCTCAAATATGGTGTTATTTATAAATTATTCTATATTTGTTTTCTTGAATAAGGAACCAATGACTAAGAATAATGGTATACTAATTTTTGAAAATGAAAATAAACCCCGATTCAACCTCTTAGTTTTTCTCATTATATATTTGATCCTTTTCAATTTGTATTAAAGTGGATCATACGTCTATTGGATAATTATATTTGATTTTTTAAATTTTTTTATCCTTTTAAAGGCTTAGTGAAGTATAGATTCAAATAATCTTGTGAATCCCCAACCAACATTTCCATGGAAGATATTTCTGTCGAAGTAATAAAGAGCAAGAAGAAAAGAGATATAAAGAAGTCAAGAATAGACCCATTTAATAAAAATAACTCCCTACTATTATAAGGTAATAAAAGATAAATTATTTCGATTACCTTTGTTAATAATCTTTCTGTAGATAATGATGAGAATAAAGTATTGAAAAAAGTTGACCACCTATAAAAAGAGGAATTTTTTTTATTTTCCCATACTCAAACCTTGAAAAGGGAAAATGAAGCATGGAAGATGAATATTTTGTGGTTGATATCACCACCAAGGAAATAGGTAAACAGTATACCTCATATAGTTCACCATCTCATAATGAAGAGTAGGTGACAAAAATATATTGTCAAAACTATCCTATAGAAGTGACAAGCATATGTGGGAAAGATCGCTATTCCAAGAATTCACAAGATGAATCATTTGATATTTTGAAGGACATCCAATATGAATATCATAATGTGTTATTTGGGTTTATATATAGTTATTTTATAAATATGTTAGATGAGATAACCAATCTAGAAGATGAAAGTTAAAATATGGATAAATATTTAAGTAAAAGTTTTTTTATTTGGGTAAATTTATCTAAACAAGTAGGATCATTAAATTCCATAAATGAGGAACTTCAAGAATAATGATCTAATTGTTAAAACTATTGGATTACTATAATTAAATAAAGGCAATAAGACAAGAAAAGGCTAGAATAAATAAATGATGTATTGAAATAATAAATTAACATTAAGAATGCTTAGCCAGAGTTCAAGGGAAAAAGGATTAAATAGATTGACCATCTACTATAAGAAAAGGAAAAAATTCATGTAGATAAAGATAAAGAGATCGGTGAAAAATTTACTTATAAGATAATGTTAAATGGGAATGATAAGTACATTATCAATGTGAAATTATTGGAGATTTAATTTAAATTTAAGAATTTAATAACAACTCAATCTGTATATTCACAACAAGCTCTAAAATAATATTTGACCACATGAAATTATAAGAAGGTTTTATGTAATGACCTGGAAATTGATAAAACAATTACATTCTGTATGAAAAATTCTTTATTAAGTAATATAGCTAGAGAAAACACATGCACTATAATTATCTTTTTTACTTAGATAATTATTAAATATAGCCATAAATTTTATTTAAAGATTAAAAAAACAATATGCATCATAATAGTTGTTAATATTGTTTTTATATAGTTACCATTAAGATTATTATATATTAGGGTTATAATAAAATCTAATTGACAAAGAAGGAAGATGTCGTGGCCTTAACCAGTAGGATGATACCCTATGAATCCCATTTTTCGGAGCTTCTGAGGGAGATGGAATCACTAAAATTTTACCTTGAATTACCCTAATAGGGGATTCAATAACTAAAACATGAGAAAACATATTAATTGGATAATTTCAATCGTATATAGATAACCTCTCAAACCGTGTTCATTGAACCACCACAATAAAGTGGAACTATCACAAAACATACCTTTAGGGAATACGCTAGTGTAATAAGGGGTTTTTAGTGAGACCATATTATTTTGAATTTATATATTTTATTTTTAATAAAATTATTATTTTATTGATACCTTTTCATTATTATTACATATATACACATGATTATATAATGAGTTTTAAAAAAAATTATATTTTGATATGATGAAGCCAAAATTTTATTTTTGGGAAATATATAGTTTCAACTAAAAAACCCTTTTTGAAAAATAAAATAATTTTGAAATAAATTTTATTTTCATGAAATAATATAATTAAAAATAATTTTTAAAATATAAATGATATTATAATTTAATAAAGTCCCATGTACTTTTTTTATAAGGGTCAGAATATTGGTAGTTTTGTAAGGAAAAATATTTTTCAATAAATAAGTATTTGTTTTTTTATGTGTAAATTCCTATAATAATATTTTTTTGATAAAATAAATACCATTTTTGAATTCATAAGGTTTAAATTATCCAATGGTGTTTTTTTCACAATTTCCTGAGAGATTTTGTTGGGTAAACATTAAATGTGGAAAAATGTATAGTATGCATTATGACATTGTAAGAACATAAAAGTGATGTAATAAAAACTATAAAATGAATTCAAGACAAAATAATAGGTTTTACATTTAAAATAACGTTTTTTTGATGTTATTTTATAAACTTTAGGAACATATAATGAATCCTCAAAAACTTATATTATATTTTAAGGTTTCAAAAAGAATTCTTTATAAACGTTACTCACATCCCCAACATGAATGGTATTATTTTAATGATTTTAGTTCTTAACTTAATAAAATATTAGAAAACACTTCTCTTTTGTCAAAACCATGGGAAAAAACCTGGATATGGTTTGTGGTTTTGATTATTATTTTAATTAGAGTCAAAAAATAAGTTATGAAATTAATGAAGAATTACCCCCTCTTTCACTATAAGTACCCACCCAAACTCTCATTATTTTTTCATTAAATAACCATTAAGAATAAATTTACCCTCCATATACCTCAATAAATCCCTACTAAAGTGTCCACATGCTCTTAAGAATCTGCTCCCAAGATTTTAAAAGAAAATTCTCAAGGTAAGGTATTCTATTCACCTTCAACTTTATTTAAGAACCTTCTTTGTATTAAACCTTTTTATTTCTGATTTTTCATGTTGACATGTGTTTTTTAAACTTGTTATTATACCAAAATTATCCCATTATTTTCCATGCCAAAATTTTATGTTGTGAATACCCATACTCATTTCCATTCAAGGGTATTCTCCTAAATATAACTTTACTTCATCAATTTTGGGATTCTATGTATGTGACTCACACTCCATAATCGAATGATTACAAGTGATGAAATATGTCATTATGTTTTATGATCTATGTATAACACAAATTTATCTACTTGATGGGAATGTGATGGGTGAGACCAAAATTATATAGCTATAAAATGTATTGAGTAATGATTTTATGTTATAAAATATCATGTATGGTACATATGCAGTTAGCATAATCACACTTTGTTGTGAAGTCTCAGCAGTTAGCTTTGACTTAGGATTATGCTTTCATTTTTTATGTGTTTTCCATATTACTATGATTCCTTGTTGTTATCATATTATTACAAGATTTTATGTTCATGATTATGATTCTCACTTATCAATGTTATCATGTTTTCTCCTTAACTCACTTGTACAACTTTCCTTTATGTCATGCCTTGATTATTCCCTTATTGGGATTTATATCTCACTCCTTTCATATATACATTCTCAGGTAATCTCATGTAGTATTATAAGATCAATGGAATTGAAGGGAATGTTATGAAGTATTTAAATAATTTTGTTGTATCCCTATTTTATGTTATGGTGCTATGTATCTAATTTACTAATGATAGTTGGCCTATAAATCTTATAAGATTGTATTATTTTTATATTTATATAACAAATCTTAAACTAAATTAATAATAGATTTGGGTTTTAATATTTGTTATCAGAGTGAGGTATTAGTTATTTTTTAGTATTAGGATTAAAAAACCATAGTGAAAACCATAGGGGTAAGACTAAATATAGGAACATATCCTTAAATTTTGCTAAATTATAGAGAGATTAGTTTTATGAGAAACTAAATCCCTGTATAGATACTATAAATTTTATGCAGATGTGGACAAAATTCACCTAGTGGTAATAAATCAAAAAGGATTATTGGGTATTAACTTTATCTATACCCGATGAATAATAAATATCCCCAAGAATGCACACATATCCAAAAAAATAATGGGGGATATTTTTTGGTTAATCGTTTTTGTTTTACAAACCTTCATGAAGGGACACACAAAGCCCTATAAGATTTAATTTTTAGAAATAGAACATGGATAACATTGATGAAAACCTATAAATTCATAGGTTAATGAATACATGTCATTTTTTAGTAATCCCTTTTATGTTAGTAAGTTTCCCTTTTATATTCTTTATAGTTTGAAGGTTCTCATCCTTAAATCTACTTTGATGAAAATAATGATTAGAAATAGAATAAAATTTCGAAAGGCATGCCTATCATCCATTCATGAACCTTAAATCTCTAATGTGACTATGGTTTCACACATTATTTCATATAATTAAATTTTAATATAATTATTTAGGTACTACCTCAATATGTGAAAGTCGAGTTGTCATTGAAAATGATAAATAGAAGATTATTTAATCCCAACCATATTAATTCTCCTCTAGTAATATTTTCATCCTAAATTTCCCAATGAACTTTATGGTACCCCCTTTAAGCGTAATTTGATGTTATTCTAGGTACAGATGGAATTTAGTTATATAGAGCCTAAATTAACTTATGAGATAATTAAATCACCATCTATATAATCAATCACACTCCAATTATGTAAAAGTGTAAGTAGGATGGATCTTCTTTGAAAACATCATCTCAAGAATGAATATTATTCCATTTTAAGTTAGTATATCTAGCATAGTTAACTGAGACTATGGAAAAGATCATCCTTTATAACAATCCTATTGTAAGAGAATATCCTAATGTGTTCCCTATAAAATTTTATTATCACCCTCATAATTGTGTGGTTGAGTTCTCAATAGAAATTATACCTGGTGCTTTACTAATATCTAAGATACCATATAGAATTTCCACTATTGATCTTGAAGTGAAAAATAAGTAACTATCATAGAATCTAGATAACAGGTTTATACTACAAAGTGATTCACCAAGGGGTTCCATAGTCATCCTTACCAAGAATAAGGATGAGACAACGTACCTCTATATTGTATATTCTGAGGTTAAAAATATCATGATAAAGAAAAATTATCCTCTACTATGGAATCATGAATAGTTTGATCAGCGATGTGTAGCCCATTATTTATATAAGGTGGATCTTCAGTTGAGGTATAGTGAAGAAGATGGATATACCCAAGAATACATTTGGTATAAGTTAGGAATACTAAGAGTACATAGTTTTTCAATTTAGACTCACTAATTCTCCGACTATACTCATGGAATTATTGAATAGGGTCATTATGAATTTCCTAGAAAACATTGTGGTTGAATTTATAGATAATATTCTTATCTACTCCAAAACAATGAAGGAAGATTATGAGAATTTAAATGTTTTACTGAATACCATTCCGACGAAAAATTAAAATGGTAAGTGTAGTAAATGAGTGTTTTTGGTGGTGCAAGTGACATTCTTGGGGCCTGCTATAAACAAAAAAGAGATATCTATGTATCATTGAAAGAAATAGGAATTTAAAGAATGGAAAGGACTAATATATTTAATCGAGATATATAGTTTCCTTGTATTATATGGGTACTATCGTCAATTTTTTATGAATATATCATTATTTTCAAACCCACTAACTAAGCTAACTCATAAGGGAATAAATTATATCTGGATCGATAAATGTGAGGAGAACATTAAAGAGTTAAAGAAGAGGTTAATCACTAAACATGTGATCACATTAACCACTGATGTGGAAGGTTTTCAGATCTACAATGATGTGTCCGAAATTGTATTAGGTTTTTTACTAATAAAAATGAAAAATTGATAGCCTACGACTCCTGCCAATTCACGATCTGATTGAAGAACTACCTATCATGTGATCTGGATTTGGATATAGTGATCTTTAGAGAAGTGTGACATATATAAAGATCATAAGAGTTGTAACTGGGTATTAAAATTTTTATACCTTTCATTGTTTTGATAAATTAAACTCACACAATATTTTATTAAATTCTGTTTTGTTTAAAAATATTAATATTTATCTTTAACAGGTATTCATATTTTGTTTTAACATGTATTCGTTTTTGAATTTTGATATTTTTTTATAAAAATTATGGTTCTCTATAAAATTAATCAATTTAACCTACTACCACTCTTAATGGGACCCAAATGAGTTTACTATCATGGGAGGTCCAATATTAGTGGGCCAAACAGATCCTTTTTCATTGCTTTTACAGTGCATGCTACAAGCAATGAGGCTCATGTATAAGGCCCGAGAGTGCTCCTATATGGTTTAAGACTCAATCACCTATAGAGTGTGTGTAATGTATTTAATTTGGAAAACTAATAGACCTATTTGGATTTTATACTTATTGTGTAACACATGTTGGTTATGATGTGGGACACTGATATGAGTTATCAATGAGTCTTTGAGTGGTTGGATCTATTGATATTTTTTCAAGCTGTCTAATTAGTTCCTCCGCTCATGCATGTGTATTCTGTGAACTACTCACACATTTTCTCCTTTGATCATCTTCTTCCTCAATTTCCTCACTAATGACATCCTTCTCCTCTCTGACATCCTTCTCAAAATCACTTTGGTTTCCACTCGAGTCTTAAGTATATGGTTTCATCTCGATTGATCTCACTTTATTAATTTTTATTCTCTCTAGACTTAACAATGGTTCTCTTATTCATCATCTTTTTCAAGCTTTGTTATTGTTTAATTTATCCTGGGTTGTTTCAACTATTCCAGTTTCCATGAGTAATAAAAATTTCTATTGTTTTCTTTTTTTATTGAGTCAGAATTAGTTTTTTAAAGAATGGTGGGACATTTTTTGTCACCATTGGTATTAACCAATGGTGAGTCTTTTTTCACCTCTATAAAAGTTCCTATGGTGAGTAAATTTACTCACTACTGGACCCCAATGGTGAGTAAATTTACTCGTTGTTTATCTTCT
Organism: Viscum album; assembly: GCA_963277665.1. NCBI lineage: Eukaryota > Viridiplantae > Streptophyta > Magnoliopsida > Santalales > Viscaceae > Viscum > Viscum album. The sequence goes on from OY728125.1 coordinate 387,365,389, forward strand.
ACAATGATTAAAATCTTTTCTCCCACTTTTTTTATATTTCTTTTACTACAGTATACCATTGAAAATTATTGTCATCAAGCCATTTCTTTACCTTTTACTTATTTTTGTGATTTTTTATTGTTATAAATTTTTCTTATTACTTTTTTAGAAGTATTTCATCATGTTTATATGATTTATATTCATAGTTTTTATCTCTACAGATATATTAAATCATGGAAGCGGTTTTTATTTTGAGTTATTATATTTGAATTTTCTTTTAACTCATACTTATTTGATAAAGAGAAGTAAAGTTATTCACTTTTAGGATCATTAGGTTTATTTGGATAAGTTTTCACTATGTCACCATTAGAACCCAATGGTGAGTCGTGAGTCATGATTCACCATTGGAACCCAATAGTGAGTTATTTTTTATAGTTCTCATGAATCCATTTGATGTTTAAAAGCATGAAAATGTTTTTATTTTCTCTTAAATAATTTTAATTTCTATTAAAATTGAAACATTATTTTATAATATATTTTTCAATCGTTGGACACTTCCAATAGTGAGTAATGTCTCACGGGTCTCTATTTTCAATGGTGAGTAATGTCTCACTATTAGTTAAAATTTGTTTACAATTTTTTATTTTCTAAATTTTTCTAAATATTGTTTAAATAAATTGAATTAAATAATTTTTATCATTTCATGTTGAAATAAAATTGAAAAATTGTTAAAAAATATTTTTAGAATATTTCCAATGACATTTGTCCATATAGATTATTTTTATATAATGCTTTGTCTTTCTAACATTATGATGCATGTATAAATATGCAGAATTATATTATTGTTTGAATTAATTTTTTAATTGTGGCTTGTTTAATAAATATTAATCTTAATATATTAAATATTTCTTTTAATATTTCATGAATATATAGTTGTACGAGTATGTTTTTATTTCGAGGCATGTTTAATAAAATATGGTAATGATTATATTATTTTATTATTAAAAACTAACATGTGTTGTTCTTAGACTGGATGCAGAAACACTCTTGTAGATCTCTATTTCTAATTTATTAGGAGATTACTTTAAGAATGAAAGACATGTACTAGTGCAGATGATTAATTTGACAAGGATATGATAATTCGTTTCCTACTTCTTAGAAAATTGACTGATAAATTTATTTAACATCCACTATTCTACTGTGATAACTTTAGATCTTCATCATATTCAGCTTCCTCCACAAAATTGATAAAAGAACAAAAGATTCAATGAAATTCCACATCATCTTCTCAAGCTGTTATTTTTTTATGTTATTCATCCGTTTTAATTATTCCAATAACCTATTTTTCCTATAGAGTTTTGGTTTTAGATTTTCCAATAAAAAATCTATCATTTGGTTATTCCTCCCAGAAAAAATGAAAGTTGGGTTGTTCTTCCCAGAAAAAGGATGATAGGTTATGAATCCCTCAAAAGTTGAGGAATATTCTACCAGATGTGGAAAAGGTATGTGTGTATTGGTATATAATCAGGCTATCACTCCCTTTAAAAAGTGAGGATTAAGTGAATACCAGTCTCTTTGGGGCAAAGAGGAGATTGAAGAGAGTACTAAGATCTTGGTGATCTTAACCTCTATAACAATCACTTGTGTTATCTATTTTCTTTCCACTGTAACATTTAACATAGTTATAATTTTGATAAATTTAGTATTTTTAATAATAAATCAAAAATGACTATTCAACCCCTATAGTCACTACAATCATACCAAGGGACCTAACAATTTTTATCAGAGTGTGGCTATTTTTAAGGATTTTGTTTTAATTATTTAATTATCTATTTATGAAATAACCATAATCTTATAATGAAAAGTATAAGTAAAATATCCCTTAATTTGTTATGGATAATTAGTATTTTGAGATTCTAAATCCCACGAGAACACCTCACTTTAGTGGAAATGATTATATATACTGGAAGAATAAAATAAAGGTATTTCATAAAAATATAGGTCTTCATTATTGGGATATAATTTAAAACCCATATAAATTTTCTGAAGACAATCTATAAACTATTACTATTTATGATGCTTCAAAATGTGTTTTGAATTCTGACGTTATGAATTAATTATACTTTTCTTTATGTAGAAATATGTATAGTTATATCTCATCCTGTAAAAAAACCTTTTACATTTTGAGGACTTTAAAAGTCACCAATCAAGAAACTGAAAAGTTATGGAGAACCAAGTTAGGTATACACTGAGATGAGTTTCAAGAATTCAGGATAACTGATAAAGAAAGTATAAATGAGATGTACAACAAGTTCAAAAAAAATTTCAACAACATGTTTTTTCTCAGAGAGGCCATGAATAATGAATATGTCATTTAAATATGACTTCAAGTTATACCCATGAGATTTCATTCAAAGAACATTACTATAATAAAATTATTGATTTTACTAAATACTATATGGATGAGTTGATGTGATCAATTTTTCAATATGATATGGAAATGAAGAATGAAAATGATGATGACCATGATAAATGGAAAGGTATAGAATTTGAATAAAATATAAATGTTATTACTAATTCTTTTAACTACATTTTAAAACAAATTGATAAGGATGAAATTGAAAATTTCATCAAACAAGTTTACAAGTACATGTTGGTTAAGATAGGATTTAAGAAGCATCCAAGAGGATATTATCAGAAGGATGCCAGAAGTGGTAGTAAAGGAGGTAAAACTAGTAAATATGATGTTTTCAAATTAATTTTATTTGAGCATAGAAAAAAGGGGAACATAGAATCAAGCTATCCAAAGTTAAAACAATAAATAAAAGATAAGAAATACTATAATGATCAAATAATGAAATATCATATAAAATGGAGTTGTACAAAAGTGTTAGAATCAAGGGATGTTGGTTCTGAAGGTGAAAAAGATTTTTCAATTACTTTTTTGATGTATAATACTGTAAGTGAGGTACACTATGACTATAATTATAGTTTTTGTTATGAAACTAATATTGAAAGAGAAGTTAAATAATTAAATTCTAAAAATTAAAAATTTAGAAGTCACATATTAAGAATGGACGAACTATATAGGGATCTTCAAAGAGAAAATAAGAAGATTAAAAAAGAAATTAAAAAAATGAATGATTCTATTTTAAGTAATATAGAATAGAAAAATGTTATATATTATCAACTAATTAAAGATAACGATGAGAATATAAAAATAAAATAGTTCTTGATAAAAAATGACAACGGTGAACAAAAATAATTTAAATTGGTCTATGATGATTTAGATCAAACTAAAAAGGAATTAAAAAAATCCTAAACAAGAAAATAAGAAACTATTAAATTATGGTTCATGTTCAAATGTGAAAATATGCGATGACATGGAATTTATTCAACAATAAAATGAAAACCTTAAAAGTAAATTATTGGTTTAAAGGAAACAATATTTGTCTTTGTTCTAGGCCAAAATAAATTTCACAAAACAATGGCTAGGGAAAAACCGAAATATGATAAAGAGTGTTATGAATATAATTGTCAGGTTTTTAAAATATATAGATCTATTTTTGTTAAAGTCATAAGTGGGAATGTTTAAAATATTACATGATTTAATTGAAAATTGAAAGGGAATTATGAAAATGAATGTTTTTTAAAGTTTACTCCATCTTTAGGTCATAGTAATACTTTCATTTAAAAACATTTATCTTCCAAATTACCATAAAATTAATGTCTCAAATCTATATGGGTACCGAAATATTTTTCTACTAATCCAATTAGACCCAAACCAGTATAGGTACCAAAACAACCATTTTCTTTATTTATTTTTGTAGGAACTTTTTTTGAAGAGTTCCAAAGTCACATGGTAAATGGAAAATGGGTGCTCAAGGAACATGACTAGTGAAATTTCTAACTTATTATCCTTTAAATCTTATGATGGAGGTACTATCACTTTCAGCGAAAACTCTAAAGGTATGGTTAATGGTTTTGGAGAAGTATATATATTATATATTTTTATAATTTCAGAATTATTGTCTATATAAAATTTAAAACATAACTTAATTAGTATATCACAACTTTGTGTGGATAGAATGTATGTAAAATTTTAAGATAAAAAATGTTTTATTTATAAAGATAATAATGTTTTTATTTTATGCCTATAGAAAAGAAAATATATATTCTATTGATTTTTTAGAACTAGAGAAGAAAAAGGATAAATTACTGAATGTTGTAGATACAGATCATATTCTATAGCACATGAGGATGGTACATATTCATCTTCTACAGTTGTACAAGCCAGCTTAACATGAACATGTTCTAGAACTTCCAAATTTTAATTCATGTAGGTATTATGTATGTTATTCTTATTTAAAAGGTAAGCATCCCAATTTTTTTAAATCTTTAATCATGGTTAATACTACTAGATGATTATAACTGCTGCACCTTGTTCTTTTTGGACCCATGAGAAGTTCCAATTTAGGTCATAAAAGATATTTTTTTTAATAGTTTATTATTTTAGTAGATTTACTTGGACTATTTTTATCTTATAAAAGTTAAACCTTCAAAAAATTTATTACATTCCTAATAAAATTCAAAATCAGAAAGGCCATTCAAAAAATTATATAAGAAGTTATAAAGGCAGAGATTTTTTAAACTATGAATTTGAAAATCATTCTGAAACTAGTATATATTTTAATAATTTTCCACCCCTATAACTCAATAATTGAATGGTGTTATAGAGAGGAAAAATAAAAATATTCAAGAAATAGAAAAGACAATTCTTAATGAATTCAATCTTTAAAAATATTTATCGGCTAAATACTTTAACACTACTTTCTATATGTTAAATAGAGTTTACATGAGATCCTTATTAAAGAAAATTATATTTAAACTATTTAATAATCAAAAACCAAAATTTGGTTTTTTAATGTTTTTGTTTGTACTATTTATATTTTATACAATAAAGATAATCTTGAAAAGTTTGATTAAAAAAGTGACGAAGGTATCGTTTTAGAAACTCTAGTAATAGTAAGACTTATATGGTATAAAATAAAATAATTATTATAATGGAAGAATCTGTTTATATTAAATTCGTTGAAAATAATGTTAAACAAAGTACAAATTTTGTTGAAAATGATAAATATTTCAAAGATCTCAACTTTGATAATGATAAAACTGAAAGTAAGGATGCATCAGTTTTGGGGGAGCATATATAATCTCAATCGGATCCTTTAATATGAAAAAAACAAAGATTATTCTTTGGAAAATGTGATAGGAAACATTGAGTCTGGAATTGAAATGAAAAATTTTATTTTACATTTCTGTGAAAACTCTTCCTTTGTTGCTGGTTTTGTTCCTATCAATATTAAAATACTTTGAAATATTCTTATTGGGATAATTCTATTCATGATTTCCTTGACCATTTTGATAGAAATAAATATTGGAATCTAGACGAGTTACCACAAGAAACAATGTCTATAGGAACCGAATGGATCTTTCTAAATAAATTGGATGAATCTGGTAATATAATTTGAAATAAGGAAATATTAGTTTCCAAGGTTATCTTCATGAAATAGTTATTTATTTTTAGGATTCATTTTTACTATCTTCTATTCCCAATGTATATGTGTAAAGAAAACTTTGTAATATTTCAATATTAATTTTGATAAAATACCTATTTACTATGCTAACACCAATGCTATTTCTATTTATAAAAATCTTCTTCAAAACTCAAGAACTATACACATTGATGTTAGAATTCAATTTCCTTGGGATCACAGAAATAAAGGTTATATATACTTATAATTGTTTCCAACTGATAAAAAATAGCGGATATCTTCATTAAACCCCATGATTATGATAAATTTGATAAAATGAAGTTTGAATTGGGTATGATGGAAGCTTAAATTTTTCTTAATATAATTTATATTATGATAAATATGTTCGATGTTTGATTTATGTATTATGTAATTGAAATTTATTTATTATATTATGATTAATTTTTACTAAATAATGTTTTCTACTTGAACTTTGTAACTATATATTATTTTCTATATATCACTTATACTTTTCTACAATGCTTAAATTATTATTAGATCATAATGTTTAAAATTTCACTATTAAACAATAACAATGTATTATTGTTATAATACTATATCTAAAAGAAAATTTTTACTTTGTTTCACTATTATTGTTTTTTTGCTGTAACTTTTTGATAAATTTAAAAATGGGGGAGAGTGTTTTGGAATATTTAATAATTTTCTATTACATTGTTCGAAAATTTAATAAATATAGTGTTTTATAATTTAAAAATAGGGGGAGATTGTAATTACGTATTAACAATTTTATATCTTTCTTTGTTTTGATATATTACACTTACATGATATTTAATTAAATTTATTTTGTATAAAAAAATTAATTTTTATCTTTAACAAGAATTCATATTTTTTTAATATGTATTTGGTTTTACTTTATTTATTTATACAAATTAAGGCTTTTTTTGCAATCTGTCAACCAAACCTACTACCACTCTTAAGGGGACCCGAATGGGTCTACCCTCATGGGAGGCTCAGTCTTGGTGGGCCACACAAATCCTATTTCACAGAATTTATAGTGCACACTACAAGTGATGGGGACCATATATAAGGGCCTAGAGCGTGACTTATTGGTTTGATATTTCATTTCTCGAAAAGTGTGTTTAGTTTAGTTTTCTAGAAAACAGAAATCACACTTTGGATTTTATATTGATTATTCTATGCATGTTGGTTTTAATATGGGCCACAAATATGAGTTATTAGTGAGACTCCCAGCTGTCGAATATCTTCCCAATTTTTCAATCCATTTGATCATTCCCGCAATCCCACACATCACTTTTGTGAACTCTCACATGAAATTTGATCTCCCATAAATTTTATCCTCTGCTCATCTTCTTCCTCAGTGGACTGACCAATGATGTCCTTCTCCTCTGTAGTGTTCTTCTCAAAATCTCATTTATTTATACTCGAGTATTCAGAATATGGTTTTATATTGATAGATTTAAGTTTAATATTTTACATTATCTCTAGAGATAAGAGTGGTTCTCCTAGTCATCATATTTTTCAAGCTATCTTATGGTTCTATTTATCCTGGGTTGTTTCAACTATTTCGGTTTCTCTGAGTATTGAATCATTGCTATTGATTCCTCTTTTTTAACTGACTCACCAATGGTTTTTTAACTAACAGTGAGATTTATTTTGTCACAGTTGGTATTAACAAATGGTGAGTATTTTTTTCACCAATGAAAATGTTCAAATGGATACTCTCTGACTCACCGCCAATAGAACAATGGTGAGTAAATTTACACACCATTGATCTTAAATAATGCTTATAATCTTTTATCCCACTATTTTATTTGTATTTCCTTTCTTTTAGTATGCCTTTTGTAGTTGTTTTTATTGAGACATTAATAGAAATTTCACTCCTTCTTGTGTTGCTTCTATTGTTTTAACTTTTTTTCTTAAATTTTCAATAGTATTTAATCATGTTTATATGTTGTATCCTCATGTTTTTTATATCTATAGGTTCATTGAATCATGTAATATTTTTATTTATTTATTTTATTTGAAACTTTATTAATTTAGGCTTCTTTGATAAGAATATGTAAAGTTATTTACTTTTATGTTCATTCTATTTGTTTGGACATGTTTTCAAAAATTCACAATTGGAACCCAATGCGGAGTCGTGAATCATGAGTCACCGTGGGAACCTAACAATGAGTAATTTTATATGATTCTCATGACTCCATTTTATGTTTATATGTATGGAAATGTTTTTAGTTTCTCTTAAATCATTTTTTTATAAAATTTCAATGGTATGTAATACTCTATTTTCCCACCTTTGGAAATTTCCAATGGTGGGTAATGCCTCCCCAGTCTCTATTTTTAATGGAAAGTAATGTGTTAATATTAGTTAATTATTTTTTCAATTTTTTATTTTCTAAATTTTAGTTAATGTTGTTAAAAAAATTATAATGAGTAATGTTTATTATTATTTTTTGAAATAAATTTTCAATATTGTTTAAAGAAAATTATAGCATTTTTTCATTTTCATTTTCTCAAGAAGATTATTTTTATATGATACTTTTTCCCCCTACATTATGCTCGATTTTTAAATAGGAAAAATTCTGATATTATTTGATAGAATTTACATTTTTTATTTTTTAATAGATAATAACCATAATATATTATATAATAATTTTAATATATAATGAATAAATATTGGCCTGAGTATGTTTTAATTTTAGTGCGGCTTTAAAAAAATAATGTAATTTTCATATTATTTTATTATTAAACACTAAAAAGTGTCGTTATTAGATTGGACATGGACACACTCCTATAGATATTTTTTTTCATGTATTGAGAGATTGCTTCAAGAATAAAATAAATGTACAAGTATAGATGAATCATTCGAAAGGTATATGAGAATGCATTTCCTGTTGTTATAAAAAATGATCAAGAAGCTTCTTCTACATCCAATGTTCTACTGTTACCACTAGAGATATTCATCATCTTCATCTTCCTCCACTTACGTGATCAAAGACTATGAGTTGCAACAAATATTAATATTATATGATCATGCTGTAATGTCATTTTTTTGTTATTCCTCTACTCTAATACTTCAGATTTTCAGTTTTCCTCTAGTGTTTTGGTTTAAGATTTACCATCCAAAATGTTTAATCAGGTTAATCCTCCAAAAATAAAGGATGTCCTGGTTGTTCCTCATAGAAAAAATGAAGGTAGGTTGTGACTCCTTCAAATGTCAGGGGTTATTCCACCATGTGTGAAAAAGGTACGCCTGTATTTGTATGTAATTGGGTTTTCAATCCCCTTTAAAAGTGAGTATTTATTGCACACCAAACTCCTTGAGGAGTAGTGAAGATTAAATAGAGGACTAGGATCTTAGTGATTTAAACCTCTATAAAAATATTGCATGTTATTTTTTTCTACTATAATTTTTAACATAGTTATAAATATAATAAATTTAGTATTTATAATAATAAATCAAAAGGACTATTCAACCCCCCAACAGTCACTGTATCCATACCAAGGTATCTAAAAAGAGTCTCAATTATATATTCACAAAAAAATCTCAATATGATCCAATGAATGTGGTCAGAGATGATAAAGGATTATAACTATTCAAAAAATTACCACCTTGGGAAGGTGGATAAAAGTGGAAAATGCACTGAATAGAAAGGATCCAATAACCATATCCATGATGAGGATTTTAAGGGATCCAATATTCTTATACATGAAAAGGATGGTTTTTGGAATCACAAATGTAACTTCATCTAACCTTTCTCAAATAACTCACGAACTATCTATTCATGAGAGGGTCAAGGATGCCCAAAATGATGATGATGAGCTATAGAGAAAGGTAGTGAACATTTCAAAGTTTAGATTTTCTAGAGATTAAGTTATTATTGGATTTTGTGCCCCTGAAACAACTTCTATGTACTTTATGATAAATTTTATTAATATTTTTTAATATTAGTAAACTACTAATCACATCCCGATTGATCTTCTGTGTAACATTGTATGTGATAATTTTCCAAGAGTAGCTATTGCACTAAAAGGTCATAATAGTTTCCTACTATTTTGATAACTCATAGGTTCTACGAAACTATTCTTAAATATATGTTCTATAACTTGATGATATCATCATAGGGACACAAATGATACAAGCTATCAAGGGTTGAGACTCATAAGACTATGAAGAACATTCTCATGGTGTACATCCTTGGTAATATCTAGTATTATATTATGAGAATGAGACTCGGCAGTAGAAAATAAACATTTATATGCTCCATTGGATGTTCCTATCTAAGGATGTGTGTATTGGTACTTAGACTTTCATATTATTATTAATGAGTATTATGAGTCACTTACTTTGATGTATTGATAAATCCATGACAATAGATGTTCACAGTAAGGTAGAATACCTTGGGTGCACCATGAGTAATATTTCATTAATGAATAATGATATAAAGGATTTTTACTTTCTAATATTTAATGGAAGTTGATATCTCAAGCCCTTTGATTGAAAAGTTATATCATAAATAAATTCATGGACGTAGTGTACAATAGGCAAGTTCAATTTCGAGGAAGTCAAAGAAGGAGACATCTAGCACACAAGTTGATTAAACCATCATTCAACCTAATTGATTTGAGATATCAGGATAAAGGGATTATATGACATAGTAAGAATCCATATGAGGTAACATGTAGTTGTGGCATTAAATTTTTTCTCTATGGGTTCCTTGACATGTTGCAAGATGCTAACCATGGATTTTAGAATGCTTTGCCTAATTCCACTAAGAAAGAGTCCTAGATGGCTATACACTAAGTGTATCTAGAATCTCAGTTAAATAATATACTATTAGTTATTACTTAACAAGTTGAATAATTATTATTCCCTGATGTGGTTTAATAATCATTCATCAATGCTTGATCATATATAAATATTTATATTCTATTTATTAAAAAGAATATTTATTTATTTATTGGACAATAATGCAGTAATATGAATTTCATAAATAAATAGACATTATTCAAGGTCCGATAAATATTATTGAGTAATAATATATGAGTATTTTAGGTCTAGTGAGAAAATAATAATTATTTAATAATATTTTACTAAATAATATTTAATTTTAATTCGAATGTTATGCACATATAAAGAAATATTATTATTATTATTATTATTTGACATGATTTTTTCTAGGATTAAATAAATAATCCAGGGAAATAGTGAAAGTATTTTATTTTAACCATAGTGATATATAAACATAGTCTTTTTATTTTCTTAGTAGAACAATTAATTCTTTTGGGTTGTGCACAACTGAATTATAGGATTCACTCAAGCCATTGGGATCCCTCTTCTCAAATATTTCTCCCAAGAAAAGAGGGAAATCTTGCTCCATCAGATCAAGGGAAATGATTTTTAAGTAATTCTTATATCAATCGAAGTCATATTACATGAGCATAAGGATTTACAGTGCTAGCACCTAGATATTCTTTCGACGATGTCTGGAGATTCATGGAACACATGTGGATCAAAGCTAGAAGGAATTTTCACTTGATTCCTTTAACACAATGATGATACACCACAGATCTATTACCAAATCCATTAATGAATAAATAATTCCATCAAGATAATTCGTAGTAAATTAAATTAATTTTAAATAATATGAGATGATCCTCTCTCTGGTTTTGGCATGATTCAAGTGGTCTGTCTTCTTTGATTCAATCTATTGAACAAAGAGTTTATCATCATGTAGATCTCGGATTGATCAGTGAACATAAAAAATAAAATTTCTATCATTGGACATCACACACTTTCACTACACCCATAACCAACAAGTTATATTAGAGTTGTCACATAATTATTTATAATTATTTAAAGATTATTGGCGATTTACAAATTTTAATTTTGATTTTCAATTCATGTTTAATCATTATTTTAGCTTGAATAATGAAATCCTCTTATTCCCCCTTAATTTGTCATAGATCTAATTGAATAAAATTAATTTTATGATTAAAATAATATAGAGGAACTCATTTAGAGGTTCCAAGGATTCTGGATGGATAACACAAGAGTAGATGCCATGTAACTGGAGTTACATGCTGTGTACCTGTGTTAAATACATTAGGAATTAATTTTGTAATTAATGAAAACAATGTGCATTGATGAAACATGGTGCATTTATTACTTACACCATGTGTTTATCAGTTAGGTTGGAACCCAGTCAAATAGACTACATGCCGTGGAGCCCATGTACATGGTGTGTAGTACATTTGAGTCACATACAATCCGTGCATTACCATACATGACCTCCCTGATTTGTGAATGTGTAATTTAGAGATCCCATAGTGTGTACCCCATTGGAAATGATGTGTAATACAGGTTCCAAGGAATAATTTACAAGATGAGTTCCTAGGCATGCACCTCTGATATAATGTGAGAGATTTACATGCCGTGTAGTTCACCTATACATGCTGTGTACTTACACCAAATTAAGCAGATTTAATAATTATTTGTTATATTATGTAAATCCAGCAGAATGTTCTTGCTTGTAGTCATTAATTTGATAGGACACGCCATGTGATGATTTTTAATATATATATATATATATTTAATATTTGCACAATGTTCTGATATGTATATCATGCATGAGTCATTTTACAATTGTTACTCTACGTGCATTGAAGTACAACACTTGACCAAAAAATCATGTAATTCTTATAATCATTAAGTTTATAGTATGTTTTATGAAAGTATGTGATAAATCATGTATGTTATATGACACAACAAAAGGTTAGACTATATATGAGTATAATACATTTTGGGTATAATTTGATGAGTATTCATTTTTTTCTTCCAAGGTACATTTATGTACAGAATTAAGTTTAACTAATATTTTTAAATTATGATGGATGAGATTCTCAAGGAAATTTGGATGAGAATTAATAAAAAAGGATAGATTAATTAAATTTAATAATTAATTGATTCAAGAATGATTTATCTTAAATAAAATTTATTAAGAGTTTAATGCAAGTTTTATTAAATTCACAATTCATTGCATGCATGTGGATGATCATGAGAATAGACCCGACCACTATATGTGATTGGTTACAATTAATTTACTATTAAATTAAATTATTTGTATGCGTTCCTTCACTCCTCTTATTTTGTACGGCCTACGTGCCTATGGATTATTTTATATAAACCACTATCTCCTCACCTGCTTGTGAGTAAAATCATATGTAATTGATAGAGCTCCCAATCTAGTGGAGACAGTTTTTGTTAAGAGTCGGGGTGAATCCAATCAAAGAGGGATACATTGGTGGACATGTGTAAATCGGTAACACATACCTTAAATGGTTCAATATGTTTTTCCCTTAGGTTAACAATTATTTTATCATATGGTAGATAAAATAACCACTAGTAAAAGCTCAGTATCATACCACTTTCTTATTTTATTTCTATCATGTTTCATGGTTATTTTATTATGGACGTTTTGTCACGATCATATGAATTAATAAAATTAAAGAGCATGAAATATAGAACTAAAATAAATTTTATTATGCTTAAATATAATCTATGACTTGGTTGGTCACTTAATTAAATCCACATAATAATAAAGTGCACATAATAAATATAATAATTTTACATTTAAGCATAAAAAGGATAAAATCCCTCAATTATAAATATTAAGCTAATACAACGTTCCAATAATTCAGTTAAAATAAAACCATTGTTTAATGTTCTTGATGAGTAAAAGTTGGGGTGATTTTAATTATTTCTGAATTCTAACTTGAAATTTTGGGTTGAGTTAAATTAGTTCATATCAATGGTTGACTACCAAAACAGGACTTTGTGTAACTGAGAGGCAAAGGTTGATAAAATATAAATTAACTATTTTTGGATTGGGGAGTCCACTCTATAGAACAAGGAACTATGATTTCATGCAGTTGGAATTTGGAATTCCTACCTTAAACTATTCAAGTTTCCTAACCAACCAATGTTGGGGTAATGAGAAGGGGAGTATGGATCATTGCTACTAAGATGTATAAGAAACATGATAGTCTAAATCTAATGGTAAGGTCTATTGGGGTTCGATAAAATTGCAGGAGACTAAGAGAATTAATATTTATTTTTTTATATAAATTTTATTAGATAAATTACTAAATTATTCTCATCTTATTTTGTAGAAATAATATTAAAATGACTTCAAACATATCACTGTTATCTATACTCGAGAAGGACAAACTTCTCACTAAATCAAATTTCCAAGAGTGGGAAAGGCTATTACACATTATAATTTACCATGAAATGATATTGTATGTACAAAAAGAATATTTCATAGTTGTTCTTGGTAATGAGGTAAGTGAAAAAGAGTCATCTCTCTATAAGAAAAATATGAATAATGCAATAGATGTTCAGTTCTTCGTGATTTCATCCATGTCTAATGTGTTTTGAAGCATCATGATTACATGGATGAATATATAATGATGTCTCACCTTTAGGAAATCTATAAAAATAAATATAGACAAGAGATGTATAATATCTATAATTATTTTTTTACCTATAATCTTAGAGATTATACACCAGATGGACCTCATGTAGTCAAGCTTAGTGTATACATATAACACATAGACATATTAGGAATTAAATTCCCGGATGAGTTTCAAATAGATCTCATACTTTCATCACTTCCCAATTCCTTCTATAGTTTAATTATTAAATAAAATATGAGCAATAATGAGAAGAGTATTTAAGAAATTATTAATTTCATTTTCCAAGAGGATAAATAAAATGGGAATGTAAACTCATGGTCCTTTTGGTGAAAAAGAAAACGATGAATAAGGAAAAGGGGCCCAAGACCTATAAATTTTGTAAAGCTCCCAAGTAACCTACTTCCAAGAAGAGAAATATCCATAGGTAGGGAAATGAAAAGGAGGTAGTATGTTTAACATGTGGAAATTTAAGACACTAGAAGAGGAACTACACCCAGAAGCTAGGGGATTCTAAAGGTGAATTCCTTATCAAGTGTAATATTTCAATATCTACAAATTCGGTCTTAGATATACCTTTTGTTGCTCACATATGTATCCAAATGTAGAGACCAAGTATATTTTGAAATATTTCTAGAGGATAGGTGGATATGAGAGATACCAATGGAGTGAGGTTAGCTTCTATATCCATTGGTGACTGCCGATTTTCATTTCCAATAATATTGATTTTGGTTTTAAAATGTTGTTATTATGCACCTACAATTACCAAGAACATAATTTCTATATCATGCCTAGGTACAGATGGATTTATTTTAGAATTTGGAAATAAAAGTTATTTAATTTATAAGGACAACATATGTTATGGTATGGAACATTTAAATAATGGTATTTATGTATTAAATTATGAAAACCAGGTGTTAGAAATTGATAACGAAACATGTTCACACAACTCATATAACACCCAGCTATGGTGTCACTATCATGTTTATGTAAACAAGGGATGTCTTTCAAAGCTCTGTCAAGATGGTTATTTAGACTCATCTGAGCTAAAACCACTTGAAATATTTCATGTTTGTTTACATGAAAAAACAAACCACCATTTGATGGATAGGATGAAAGGGCCACGTAGCTTCTAGGATTGGTACACACTGATGTGTGTGGATAATTTATAGTAGAAGATAGAGGTGGATATTCTTACTAAATAAATTTTACTGGTGACTTAGTAGATATGGATATATATACTTGATGAGGTATATGTCCAATTCCTTTAAGAAATTCATGTAATTCAAGAATGAAGTATTAAATCAATTTGGAATGAAAATAAAGGGGATTCGATCTGATTGAGGTGGTGAATATCTTAACCAAGAGTTCATTGAATGTTTATGGGGGTTTGGAATTCTATCTCAACTCACTCTACCTTACACACCACAATAAAATGGTGTTAGTGAAATGATGAATCATACCATGTTATACATTGTACGGTCGATGATGAGTCATATAAATCTTTCTTTATATATTTTAGTATATTCATTACAAATCGAGGAATACACATTAAAATGAGTTTTAAATAATGTGTAAAATGTAATTCCCTTTGAGATATGCAGTGAAAAGAAAATAATTTTGTTGTACACACATGTATAAGGTTGAGAGGAGTTTGTTATGGACTTATTTGGAAACAAACTAGCACCCCGGTGCACAGATTATATCTTTATAGTGTATCCCAAGGAAACAAAGGGATACTACCTATAAAACTCCTCAGATACGAAAGTGACTATCAAAAAAAGCCTTCTTTCTTGAGAGGGAGCACATTCTCAAAGAGTGATAGTGGGGGAAATATTAAATTCAATGAATTTGATGCTCAAGATACTCAAGAGTTGGTGTAGGAATAGATTCACGAGGTCCCAATGGAGGAAGTAGTTATTACAACAAAAGTCTTGCGTATGATCATATGAGAGGTTAGAGAAACAAAGAGATATGAGTTTATGGTCCCCGAAGATGGAGAAGTATTATTAGTTGAAAATGATGAACCTATATCTTATAAAAAGGTAGTTGAGACCTCATAAGCTTTAATATGGAAAGAATCCATGAATTTTGAAATTTGTTCCATGTATAGAAACCAAGTTTGGGTTCTTCTTGATGCCCCAGTTGATGTAAATCACAACAGATGAAAATGGTTATTCAAGAAGAATGTGGAAATGTAAGGTAAAATAAATACCTATAAAAAAAGAATAGTGGCTAAATGGTTTATGAAATATCAAGGAATTGACTATGGTGAAACATTTTCACCACCTACCATGTTTAAATCCATCAGAATTCTACATATTGTAGCATCTTACCAACACTATGATATTAGAAAAATGGATGTCAAAACTACAGTCCTTAATGGAAAACTCGAGCAATATGTCTATATGACACAACCAGAAGGGTTTGTGACTCCAAGTGATGCGAAAAGGATTTGTAAGTTGTAGAGATCCTTTTACGGATTGGGGACAAAATCTTGGTCATTGATCATTCGATTCAATGAATTCCTAAAATAATTTAGTTTCATTAAGAATGAATGTGAGTTGTGTGTTTACAAGAGGTTTAGTGGGAACGTGGTTGTTATCCTAGTAGTGTATGTCGATGACATATTACATATTGGAAATGAAATACCAAAAATATATGCAATCAAGGGCAGGTTAAAAAGTGTTTCTCTATAAAGGACTTAGGTGAATCATCCTATATTCTTGGGATTAAGATCATTTGTGATAGATCCATGAGGCCACTTGGACAACGTTAAAGTAAATATGTTGACCAGATACTAAAAGATTTAGTATAGAAGAATAAAATAGGAGATTTATTACAATGTCACATGGTTTATAGATTTCTAATAAAATGTTTTCTCAGACACAACAAGATAATGAGAGAATCTAAAATATCTCATACGCTTCAGTGATAAGATCAATCATGTATTCCATGTTATATACTAGACTTGATGTTGCCTATGCATCGAAAATGGTATGAAGACATTAAGAAGATATATGAGAACAACATTGGATTACTTTTAAGGTTATCCTTAAGTATCTAAGAAGAATAAAGGATATATTATTGGTGTATAGAGGAGACGAGGAGTTGGTCATCAGGGGTTATACTGATGCTAGTTTCCAGACAGATCAGAATGAACTAAACTCACAATCCAGATATGTTTTCTATTTCAATATATGATCTTTGAGCTGTAAGTGTTTAAAACAGCCGGTTATTGTTGATTATACAGTAGAGTCCAAGTATATAGTAGATTATGATGAACCTAAGGAATCCGTTTGGGTTTAGAATTTTGTCTATGTATTGATGTGGTACCTCGCAGTAAAGACCCTATCACATTGTATTGTGATAATAATACAGTGGTGGATCTTGAAAAAGTGAAAAGGTTACACCAACAGACAAAGAACATACTCCAGATTTATCACATATTGAGGGATTTTCATTAGAGGGGTGAAGTTGAAGCAAGTAGAGTACCCACAGAAGAGAAGGTGACAAGCCCCATGAGTAAAGTCAAATCTTAGTAAATGCATGAGTATCTAGTGAGAGAGAGATGATCTAAGGTTTTTAGAAGTTGGCTTTAGTTCAAGTGGGACTCTGTCGGAGTTGGGGCCCAAGAACCAACTTTGGGGTACTTTATGATAACATTTATTCATAGTTTTGAATATTAATAAACTACTTATCTCATCATGATTTTTCTTCAATATAACTTATTATGTGATAATTTCCTAAGAGTAGCTGTCACAGTAAAAGGTCATAGTAGTTCCCCTCTATGATAATAACCCAAAATTGCTACAAAAATATTATTAAAAATATGTCATATAATCAGATGATATCATTTGATGGACCAAAATGATACATGATATCAGGGGTGGATAATCATAGTACTTTGAGGAATCTTCTTATGGTGTATACCCTTGGTAAAATCTAGTAGGGTATTATGAGAACGAGACCCTCTAGTAGAAAATCCTTATTTATATGTGACATTGGATGTTCCTATCCACATCTAAGTTTGTATTGGTCCTTAGACTTTAATATTCCTATTTGTAATCATTATGATTCACACACATTGATGTGTTGACGAAAATAATGACGAAAGATGTTCACGAAGAGGTAGGAAACTATGGGTGTTTCATGAGCAATATTGCATTAAAGAATAATACGAGAAAGGATTTGTATCTTCTGTTATTTAATGGAAGTTGATATATGAGTCCCTTTGATAGAAATGATATTGCATAAATAAATCCATGGTCATGGTGTACAATATGGAAATTTAATTTCGTGGATGTAAAATAAAGAGACCTCGATCATAAAGTTTGATGACACCAACATGAAACCTGATTGATTTATGATATCATGATAAATGGATTATATTACACAGTAAGCATACATATGAGGTAACATGTCATTGAAACATTAACTTATTTATATATGGGTGAATTTTCATATTTCTAGATGCTGACTTTGGACTTTAGGTTTCTTCACCTAATTCCCATGAGAAATAGTCATAGAAGGTCACACACTATGTGTATCTAAAATATTTGTTAAATAATATTTTTTTAACAAGTTGAATAAATATTATTCTTATAAATCATTTTATAATTATTCAATTATGATTGATAACAAATAAATATTTTTTTTCTATTTAGTAAATATAATATTTTTTTATTTATTAGCGAATAATGCAGTGATAGTTATTTAATAAATAAATAGAAATTATTAAAGGTATGATAAATATTATAGAGGAATTATTGACTGAGATTTTAGGTCAAGTGAGAAAATAATAAATAATAAATAATATTTAATTAAATAATATTTAATTTAAATTATCAAGTCAAGCGCTTGTTAATAAATAATAATAATAATATTTTTATTTGACAAGGGGTTTTCACTCATATTAAATAAATAATTAAGGGAACTTGTCCAATTATTTTATTTTAACCCTAGTGAGATATATACCAAGTTATTTTATTTTATCAATAGAATAATTCATTTGTTTGGGTTGTGCACAAACAAATTAGACAATTCTCTCTAGCCCTCGAGATCTCTCATCTCCAAGAACACTCCCAATATTAGAGAGTAATCTTCATCCACATGATCAAGGATAACTCTTTTGAGGAAATTATCAGAGTGATCAAAAGAAGACGATGTGAGAATAAGGATCTACTATTCTAGAACCGAAAGATTATTTTGGTGAAACCTAGATATTTTTAAAACATGTGTGGATAACCACTTGAGGGAATCTGCACTTGATTCCTAGAACGTAATGATAGTGCATCACAAATCTGTTACCAGGTCTATCAAAAAAGAATGAATTCAATCAAGGTAATTATTATTAAATCAAATAAATTATTAATAATAAGTAATTATCCAATCTCTAGTTTTATTGTGATTCATTTTTCTATCTTCTTTAATTAAATTTCGCTTAACACAAAGTTTATCTTCGTATACATGTCCAAAAGCAATGTTGGGCACCACATATCACATGATTGTACAACACCTAGAACCTACTATTATATGGTTATAAACTCGTGTATATGTCCCCTAAAATCCATAATTTAAGAGGTAACTAATGGATGATTTGTATATATTAGCCTTCCCTATTCATCCAAGGAGTACTAGGATGTATAGATATCTGAAGTAAATCTTTTGATGTGATAACATGAATAGTGAGATTATAGAATTCATATCTCAATTCCTTGTATTCCTACATGTCAAGGATAAAAAATAAGAGTATAATGGTATTATGAAACCATTTCCCATACATGTGTGAAAATGGGAAAAAATAACCTTGTATTTTGTTTTATGAATCCCTAGGATGTCTAGGGGCCATAATTCGATTTTGGTGGTAGTTGAATACTTAACAAATTCAGTGCATTTCATTTTTATCAAGGAAGATATATCACTTGACTAAACCATGAATATATACATAAGAGAAGGGGTAATACTACATGGAGTAACATTCTCCATTATATCTGATAGATATATGATGCTTAAGTCGTGTTTTTAGAAAAGCCTACAATAATAAATGGATTCAAAGACAAGTTTCGACATCGATCATCATACTTAGATGGATGGTAAGTCTAAAAGAAACATTAAAACACTATAGGTCATTCTATGATCATGTTTAATGTATTTCCATGGGATTTTAGGATCAAAACCTCCACTATTTGAGTTATCATACAACAATAGTTTCCATTATGACATTCAAATGACACATTATAAGGCTTTATATTGGAAGAGGTGTCAGACTCTAACATGTTTGGATGAAGTTAGAGAGTAGAATTTTATGGGACTAATCCTGTCTTAGAGAGGATTGAAAACTATCATACCATTAAACATTATAGGAAATCCATGAAAAGAAGAAAAAAATCAATATAAATAATCCATGACAATACCGAGAGTTTGAGGTCAGATATAAGGAGTTCCTTTATATATCACCATGGAGGAAATTCTTGAGCTTTAGGCATAAGGGAAATATTACTCCTAGATACATCAAACACGTTGAGATCGATGATCGCAACAGAGATATAGTCCATTGAATAAAATTCCTACCTAACCTATCTCATGTATATTATGTGATTCATGTATCTCTCTTAAGAAAGTACGTACCAAAACCTCACGTGTTCAGAATCTAGAGGTGGTACCTTTAGAGAATGATCTTTAAAACAAGGAGTAGATGATTAAGATATTAGATCATAGATAAAAATTTATACAAAATATGATAACTCCCCTTTTTAGTGTACTATGGAAGAACTGCTTGTTTTGGGAGGAAACATGGAAACCAGAAGAGGCAATGAAGTAGAAATTACCTCATTTGTTATAGTGTATGAAATGAAATTTCATTTGAAAAATTTATGAAGTGGGGAAGAATATAACGAACTATAAATTTAAAAATTAAATTCCATTTCAAATGAAAAATTTCTTATTGAGTAAATATAATTAGAGAAAACATATGCACTAAATTTCATTCTATTATTTTTGACTGTTATAAAATATATCCACAATTTTCCTGTAAATATTTTAAGACCATTAAGCAGTATATCAATTTTTTATATACTCTCTTTATAGTTTATATTGATATTATTACATATTAAGGGTTATAATAAGGTATAATTGAAACAAAAAGAATAATAGATGACCTTTACAAGTAAGATCATACCCCATTTAGACCATTTTTAGAGCTTCCGTAGGAGATGTTATCATTTTTATTTTATCATAAAGAAGTAAAAGATGATATTTAATAACAAAAAACCAAGTGAAACAATTTATTGGAGAAGTTTAAGCTTATAGAGATCACCACCCAAAACCTGTTTTCCAAACCACCTAAGGAATGTACTACAATTTCATAACTTACCCTTAGGGCATGTGATGGTGTAATAATGAGTTATGTATCTTGAACATAGTAGTCTAAATTTTTAAGTTTAATTTTTAATAAAATAGTGATTATATTAATCCCTTTTATTATTACTTTATATATATATATAGAGGATTATATAATGAATTTGAAACAAATTCGATTTTGATACAAACCAAAACTATATTTTTTTTGGAAATATATAGTTTCAATTAAAACACCATTTTTGATAAATCCATGATTTTGAAATAAATATTATTTTTCAAAAAAATATTATTAAATAATAATTTTTAAATATATTTGACAATAAAGTTTAACAAAGTTCCACCTAATTTTTATAATGGTTAGAATGTTATTTATATCGTAAAAACTAGTATTTTTAAATAAATAAAGTGTTTTATTTTAAATTATAAATTCTTATAATTATAAAATTATTTTGGTCAAATAAATATCATTTTTAAGTTAACATTTCAAAAGTATCCAATAGTGATATTTTCATAATTTTTAATGATAACCATATTTTTTTGTTGAAAATTAAATATGAAAATAAATATATGGTATGTATTATGACATAATAATATCCCAAAAGTGATTTAATAAATAATATAAAGGAATAAATGACCAAAAATATTCTTCCCTTAAAAATGTTGGATTTTTATTTTATTTTATTAATTTTACAAACCTATAACAAACCCTCTAAATCCTATATATTTTTTAATATTTTAAAAACAACTCTCTATGAACACGACTCAATTCAAGAACATGAATGGTATTATTTTCATTATTTTGGTTCTAAAATTAATAAAACATTGGAATAAACTCCTAATTTTTTAGAAAAAATGGGAAAAACCAAGTTAAGTCTTCTGTTTTTTATTATTTTATTACTTAGAGTCAAAAACCTATTTTTAGAAATTAATAAATAATTCCCCTCTCATTTTTTAAAATTACCCACAAAAACTCCCAGTACCTATTAATAAACACCCATTTATAATTAATCAACCCCTATAAGTCTTTCACAAGGTGTTCTTAGACCCTTAACAATCACCTCACATTCTTTTAGATGTAACCACTCTAGGTAAGATATTCTATTCCTCTTCCAATTTATTCAAGTACTTTATTTATAATAAGCCTTTTGATTTCTAGTTTTTCATGTTGACATGTATTTTCTACACATCTATTTATAATCATTATTATTACTATGTAATTAGATACTAGATTTTATTCATATTAATCCCTTCTACGAAACATTATGTACAAAAGTTATGCTACCGAAATTATCCCTCAATTTTTCCTTAGAAACTTTTGTTTTGTAAATACCCATTTTCTATTCCACTAAAGGGTATTCAAAAATATATAAATTTCCTTTATTTATTTTGGAATTACATATTTAAAAACCACACTACTAAATCCTATGATTAAAAGCGATGAAATAAATTATTACATTTTATGATCAACGTGGTACACAAATGTATGTACATGATATAAATATGATGGCTGTTCTTAGAATTATTTATCCCTCCAATGAACTGGATAATGTTTCTATCCCATGAGATACCACTTATGGTGCATGGGAAATTAACCTAAGAAAACTTTGTTAGGATTCCACTATAGTTAACCTTAACATATTCTTATGAAATCCTTTTTATATTGTTTCCACATTCATATGATTCCATGATGTTATCATCTTATCTCATGATTTGATATTCATAAATATGATTCTCATAGTTTGATCTCATAACCTTATACCTCTTGACTCACATGTACAGATTTTATTTATGTTATGGATTGATTGTTACTTTACTGGGATTTAGAACTCACCCCTTTCTTATGTATGTCACTCAGTTATCTCATTCTATATTATAATTTTAGTGGAATTTGTGGGAATGTTATGGAGTTTTTAAATAATTTATTTGTATCCCTATTTTAAGTTATGGTGATATGTATCTAAT
Organism: Viscum album; assembly: GCA_963277665.1. Taxonomy (NCBI): domain Eukaryota; kingdom Viridiplantae; phylum Streptophyta; class Magnoliopsida; order Santalales; family Viscaceae; genus Viscum; species Viscum album. Next base: position 387,388,743 of record OY728125.1, read on the forward strand.
TTACCAAAGACACTAGTTTTCTCCATCTTTTAGGATTATATTATGTGTAGTTTTTATAAAAGAAATCATGAAATAAGGTGTATAAAAGATATGGGTTGTCATATTATATATATAAAAGGGTATATATATGGTAGTAAAAACATCTTATGGTCTTATAATTTTTTTTAAATTAGCCTCAAATGAAAAGGTACTATCCATCTCAACAAATAATGGTTATACTAAATTAGTTTTTATATTCATTGTAGATATATAATCAAAATAGTTACAAATATAGACGAGTAATAACCACGAGGATCCCACCACTATATCCAAAATGATTGGAAACAATTTTATCAGGATTCCCCCCCTTGATGAAGCCTATTTAGTGAATAAAAAATTCAAAAAATAGTAAAGGTGTACATCTTTCCAAATTGTGGTTCAGGTTAAGAAGAACATTTTTATTAATTTTTGTTGGTGCTTTAATAGGTCTGGGTATATAACTATTGATTTATAGCATAATATGTCAATCTAGGAATGGAAATTTGTGACTACATTAAGGGGAAGCATGGATGAGTTAAATAAAAAATCACAAAAGAATGGAAAAAGTCTATTTTACCCGAACATATTTCATGAAATTAGAAACTTCAATAGATAATTCATTTAATGTTATCATGGAGATGGGAAATTAATATTTCACTAAAATAATAATTTATAGAATGAAAATAGTTGAATAATAATATAGAATTTTGAAAGAGAATAAAATTTCCCTTGGAAACCATTCAAGTAAGAAAGGATAAAAAAATATTCCCAATAAGTGAATAAAAAAGATAAGTGATTCATTCTTAGGATATAAGAAAAATATGAATTTTACATGATCCAAACACAGTAATTAAAAGAATAATGAAACACTAAAGAGATTCATAATCATCTATTTTGATATATATGGTATACCATGGACACATACAAACAAACCATGGATGGATGTGTTAATAGAAGAAATCTTGAGCAGAGTGGAAGAACCATCTGAGAGAAAATAAAATAAAATGATAGATGTTTTGAAAAAAATGAAGATACCCAAAGCCTAACTTACATGTAAATTACTTTACTTTTGCAGAATACTTAGTACATAACAAGAACAGACACATAAGAACCATAATAGTTTAGTGTCTTTGGAAACTCAGAATGTAATCTTCTAATCGTGGTGAAAGATCTTCAACATCACCCATAAAGATCTTCCCGTTTTTTTTCTAACCTAAAACCTTTCTTTATATCATGGGGAAAAGAAAAAATAAAAGGGGTGAGCTCAAATGCCCAGTAAGGGTAAACATAGAGAACATAAAACAATCCATAAAAATTTGAATGCAAAAACTTGAACATAAAATCTAAACCTCAAAATCTTGAGCAAAGACATGAATCTTGGAAGTACGTAAGGAATATATCATAAGGGAACATAAATCATGATAAAATAGCATGGGAATAAAACATGTAATTTTGGAAACCATTAAGCACTTGTTATGACTTCCATAGTAGCCAAGGCATTGCTGCCAAGACCATACTAGTGGAAAAAGTCCCTTTCTGAATCGAGGTCACTCCTCATTTTAGTCCTGTAACACTGAACCAGATTAACTTACCATTCTAGACATGTCCATCTCATGAGATATAAATCTTTACCCAATGCATTGGAGGGAGATATAGGTCCCACCCATCTCATAATGAAATCATTCTTACTTTTGCCACAAAATAAACATACATCATTCATAATAACCCAATAAATAAAATGGGTTTCATAAACATCATCCCATCATCACATAATCCATATAAAAGAAATGGATATCATTTCATAATAAAAAGGTGAAACCATGTAAATCATAGATACATTAAACTTGAAACATACACATATGAAATAATGTCATCTTAGATGGAAAATGGTTTTGATAAAACATTTGAAATGAATTCTTGAGGAAAATATCCTTTCTTGTTCAAAATAATTTTCTTTTCACAAAATTCCATGAACTTTTAAAATAAAATTATTTTGTTAAAAATAGTAATAAAATATTGTAGAGTAATCTTCATGAAAGTGAGGCGTTATGAAACTGTAAAAATCCGTTCACGCCGTATAAGTTCAAAATAACATTATTCTCGTACTTTTTTCGAAAAAGTCAAAAAATACCTAGTATGGTAAACAAAAAAAAGATTCCTTACATACCATGTATTAAAAGTCAAAAATGGGTAAAAAAGACTTTAAACATACATGAATACATTTTTAGAAAACATGGGCTTGGATGATAAAGATAACCCCTGTAAATACTTACGAATAAACAATCTCGGATAAAAATGAGATTGATAAATTATCCATTACCTTAGGTCCAATATAATTCACACATTTACGAACCTCCTGTATAATGATTTAAATAATGTCATTGACATATTACAAAATAATATTCATTGTTATGATATCATATATGGTTCACTTATGACTTTATATTACCGGTTCTTTGGTAAGTTCCATGTTAAAGCAGTGTTTTGGGTTAAATGATTTTATTTATCGTATGTGTTTGGACTTGTTGTTCTTGATATTATTAATTATATCCTGATTTACTTAATAACAGAATGTAAAAAATGATTTATATAGAATATATATTTAGTATATACAAATATATATAATATATTGATTAAATGGAATGAAATACACCGTTTATGGAGACAGTAGGCCGTACGTACGCATGAACGTTGTTTTCGTTTCCTTATTGAATTGAATAAAATTAAGTATATGACATACATATATATACACATAAATCCAGTATCATTATTATGTCATATATTTCATGATTACTTATTATATATGATTAATGAATGGTTAACATGGAGAATGAATCTCATAGCATCGTGGAGACGGTAGTCCGTACGTACGCACGAACGATGATGTCATTTCCATGATCATGGAATTGCATTGAAGTGTAATTATAATATTTCAGAATCAATATTACTTTGAAATAATCATATATAGTTATTTATTTACACCATTATACCTATCCAAGTAAGGTGGTGGTCGAAAATAGATTACACCACGGCGTGGAGACGGTATTCCGTACGTACGCACGTGCAGTGATTTCATTTTCCGTAGGATGGATAGATGGTAAAATAGGGTTGTTCAATAATTATAATAACATTTTAGTATATGAGTGATACTGATGTTATTACTTCATAATGAAACAAATAAAGAAGAAGAAGTAGAAGAAGAAATAAAGTTGAAAGAATCGGTAACGAATACTACCTCTTCTTTCGACACTCCTTTTTGAAACCTCATATTAGGGCACTAAGATTGGTCTTTGAAGAAGATCAGAACCTCTAGGATGTTTCTAGGGAAGTGGAGAGGAGAAATTGGCATGGGTTGGCCGAGCTTGAAGGCTCAAAGTGGTGTGAGGAATAGAGAGAGGAGGTGCCCTTTTATAAGGGAGGAGAGGGGAACCTTTGGAATAACAAAAAATATTATTTTATTATAAAGTCATATTCAGTTTTTAATATCTCCAAATTGAGTTATTTAAAATCTAAGGTCGGGATGGGTCGAAATCCTCTCATCCAATAGAATTTATACAAGTTTAGGTTTCTATTTTAACCTTATCATTTATATTTACCTTTAAGTTAAATAATTTTTCTTTTACAGTGTCTTCTTGTTTTCTTACACTATAAGGTTAATAAACTTACAAACCCCAAGTTGTTTATTATTAATATATATAACTGTATCTAAGTCATTTGTCTGAACCTTATATTTTTACAAATAAAATAACAATTAATAATATAATATTTGTTTTAAAAACTATTTTATGTCAATTTTGACACTATTTGGTAATTGATTTTTGTAAAACTCCTAACAGAATGATTAGTCCGAAAAAAGTTAACTAAATCAATACTAACATGTCATATTTACCTATAAAATTAGTGGAATTCATAAAAAGTCTCAAATTACATTTATTTGGTTATTTATAACATCAATTATGTCAATATTTTATTAATAAGATATTTACTGCATCATCATTTTGTCATAAATAAATTAAATTATTTAATGTCTAAAAATTATAAATAAAACACCATTATGTAGAAATCATTTTACCTTTCTTATGAATATTTATAGTTGAATTTATCTTATGCATAACCCTATATTAAAAATGATTTTGTTATTAAACTTTGATTTTAACTATTTTAACCCTTCTTTAAATAAATTAATAATAAATGTCCTAATCTAATCCAAGTGGGCCTAAATGGTCATATTTTATTCCTAAGGTTGTTTTTGGTCGAATTAGACTTATCCAATAGAATTAGGACATGTGTTAGGGTAATAATAGTATCATTTTTTCCCTTAATTACCGTATTTACTTTTAACCGTGGTAAAAAAAGTAAAAAGTAACTAGTCACAAAAAATTATTTTCATCTCATTGAACCACATTTTAGTCCATGATATTAACCGCATCTCTCGGATTTTTGAAATTCCACTCACAGAAATGGTAAAATTACGTTTTATGGGAATTTACAAATTATTTTAGAAGGTGGGTAAAAGAAGGTGAAAAGTTCAATAAAATTTTTATATATCTAAAATTATTATAAAAAGAATCCAATGACTTGAATTGAACTTATATAGGTATTATGTAACATTTTTGAATTAAAATATATTCAAATAAAATAAATAATTATTTAAATAGATATTCGGTTTTTAAATAGTAACCTAGGGTTTTTACTATTCATAAAAAATAGAATGCTTTCAGAAAAATACCAAAAATTCACCCTAGGCTAATTTCGAAAATCTGAATCCAAAAATGAAGTCCATTTTGGAAGATAAAATTTATAAAATTTCAAAAAGTGGGTATTACTATTCATAATGGTTAGTTTATATAACATATCGTTGTTTAGCGAAACTCGATATTTGCGTACAACACACGCTATCGCGGAAGGTTGTGATTGCGTGTAATGAAAGCCAAGTTAGGGATGCGTGTTGTGAAAGCTCCTTTAGGTGTAGCGTGCAACACAAAACATTAATGAAATTAAAACAAATATTTTTCATAAAATCTCGGGGTGTTACATTCTACCCCCCTTAAAATGAATTTTCCCCTCAAAATTCATCGGGGTTATAAATGGTTTACTACTCAAAAGTTTCTTTAATAGAAACCCATATCGTAAAAAGGAATACCAAAACTTGTCTTTAAAAACTAAAGTATGAAACATAAATGTTACCCAAATTAACTAATCACTAGGTTTCCACATAGGAGAACATAAGTGAAAATATGGATTTGGAAGAAAAATCTAACCGTCATGTTCTGATGGAGAGTGGTAGAGAACATGTCTATGAAAAATCCAACAATCACAAAGCCATATATTTGTGATGATATAGGGTACCATCTGATTCATCAGATATAAGGGTACTAGGAAAACATTTTTGGTTTTCAAGATCATTTCCCTAATGTTGATGAATTTGAATTAGAATAAATACTTACTTTATTTGGGTATAATCTCACCTTTGTTCGTGCCTTGAACAACTTCCACTTCATCTCTTTATGAAATAAAGTTGAATTTGTATTTCGCGATGTTTTAGCAGATCGTGTGATAGACTGATAGGTCATTCCACTTATCTCAAACATAAGTTAGCAAACGTTATATACATAATTCCATCTATGGTGAGATTAATCATATATGGTTCCAAAATGGACTTATACTTCATCTATCATCCTGTATAATAAAATAAAACTAGTTTCTACTAACCAGGGACTTCCTGTAGGCCAATGGTAACAAATAAAGGCCTATCGCACTTCGGTTGTGGGTTCGATTCCCACAGCCTTGTCCGACGTGACGGGTTGTCGCTCGTTCTGCAGGTTGTCCTTTTTTTCTAAAAATACAATACTAACTTATGTCAAACATAATCCATTCCAATCTTTAGTCTTATCCATAATATTGCAGTCCATTCTCATATTATAGTGAAAACAATTACCTGATATTTCATATTACAAGCATGTTAATACCATCGTTGATCCCCATATATCATAAGATATGTCTTGTTGGTCACATTCTAAATATTCTAAGGCCTTAATCATGTATTCTCTTGAAAAATGAATACCCATTGAATCTTAGTGAAAACATGAGTGGTGTAAAAAGTTTACTCTTTCCACATACCAAAACCCCAAATTTCTATATACTCAAACCATGATATAACTATTTCTTTATATCAGTCATGAGCTCATGAATACTGTCAGACATTTCATTTTCTCCTTATCCCTTCATTATGCGCATATCATCTTCTTTCCAAAAATATCTCAATCACTTTACATGGTTACTGGTACCATAAGATTATTGAAAACCACAATAGACCAATACATAAATATTCCAAAATTCCACGATACTATATACAACATTATTTTGGAATCCCCTTACATAAACACTTAATCATTCCACCACATTGTTCTCATATTCAACATCACCAATTGTGATCGCATGTGGCTTCCCTTTTTTCCTTTGCCTTAAGTGGTTGCTCATGTCGATCATCATTAACCCTTGGATTAGGTCATTTATTAGCATAATTCCTCATTTCCTTTCACTTGAAGAATTGAAGTGTTGGTGGTGCATTCTCTGCAGTCTTTTCTTTATTCACATCATTAGCAACCCTTTTTCCATTACTTCGACACTCAGCTACTCGATGAACTTCTTTTCCACACTTAAAACATTTTCTAGTCCCTTTAAGACAATCTCCACCATGATTCTTTCCACACTTTGAGTAGAAGGAAACATTCATCTCTTTTTCACCATTATTCTAAGATTTCTCCTTGAACTCCATCTTTCATTTCTTGTCAAAACCGTGAGATGGATATGTAACACCAACTTCCATTTCTACCTTGATAGCACAATGAAAAATTTCTTCATAGCTACTGAAGTCTCTTATAGCTAATGCCCTTCAAAGATTTGGTTTTAAGCCACCGAAGAATCGATCAACTTTACTTTCAGGTTAGATGATAAAGCCAAATGCATACCTTGCAAGCCTTGTAAATTTCGCTTTGTATATACCAACAGATTCATCATCCTTTTTCTTTAGTTAAAGAAACTCCTTATCTATCTTTGTTCGAAGAATACAAGGTATGTACTTATTGAAAAATAATTCTTGAACTCCTCCCATTCCATGGACTCAATTTCATCTCTTGGCCTCGCATTCTTGATAAGATTCCACCATTGATCAGCTTTAGCTTCCAAATGATATACTGCTAAGATGACTTTATCATGTTCAGAACATTGAGGAACTGAAAATATATTTTTAGTGGTACTGATCCATTGTTCAACAACAAGTGGATCAGAATACCCACTGAAAGAAGGTGGACGTTGCCTCATGAAGGACTCGATAGAATATTGTTTCCTTCTCTTCTCATTTGGAAGTCCAGAATGATTCATAGCTTGTGTAAGTATAGAAATAAGATTCTGCACTCCATCTCCTATAAAATTTGTTTTTTCATGATGACAATCATTGCATTTTCCATTACATTTATCAACACGGTTCCTTCATGTTCCATCCATCATCTAAAACCGAAAAAGAATAGTGTGAGTGGAAAAAATCATGCTAGGGAAAACAACATAATAAAGGGGGAGTACTTTCAATATCTAACATCTTAGGTTTAATTCTAAGATCGTTACTGTAATTCTAGGACAATAACCTATACTTATACATAACCTTAGGGACATCCCTAGACATGCCTTATAAATATATATAAGGATCTCACTAAAGTTCTTGCATTCTAGTTTCTAAAGGTTGACTAAACCTTTCCTCTGATACCAACTGTAGCGGTTTGGAATTACTTCCAGTGGACTATAATTGATACCTATCAGGGCACTCCATGGGCAGCTACACCCCCTAGGCAGGACACGCCACCATCTCCAGTGGCGTCCATTTCCTCATGAAGCCCTTGGGCGGAGAGCCATGCTTCGTCCAACGCTCACATGTGAGAGTTCCCAAGGATCGAATTCATTCCTACCTCCTTTGCCTATGATACGAACTGTAGAGACCCAAATATTGACATACATGGAAACTACATTACTTTTTCGGAATACTTAGTACATAAAAAAACATACACACAAGGACCGTAATAGTTTAGTGTCTTTGGAAACTCGGAATATAATCTTCTAATCGTGGTGAAAGATCTTCAACATCACCCATAAAGATCTTCCCATTTTTTTCTTACCCAAAACCCTTCCTTATATCTTGGGGAAAATAAAAAATAAAAGGGGTGAGTTCAAATGCCCAGTAAGGGTAAACATAGAGAACATAAAACAATCCATAAACATTTGAATGCAAAAACCTGAACATAAAATCTAAACATAAAAATCTTGAGCAAAGACATGAATCTTGGAAGTACGTAAGGAATATATCCTAAGGGAACATCAATCATGATAAAATATCATGGGAATAAAACATGTAATTGTGGAAACCATTGATCACATGTTATGATTTCCATAGTATCCAAGGCATTGCTGCCAAGACCATCTTAGTGGACAAAGTCCCTTTCTGAATCGAGTTCACTCCTCGTTTTAGTCCTGTAACACTGAACCAGATTAACTTACAATTACAGCCATGTCAATCTCATGAGATATAAATCTTTACCCAATTCATTGGAGGGAGATATAGGTCCCAACCTTCTCATAATGAAATCATTCTTACTTTTTCTACAAAATAAATATACATCATTCATAATAACCCTATAAATAAAATGGGTTTCATAAACATCATCCCATCATAACATAATCCATATAAAAGAAATGGACATCATTTCATAATAAGAAAAGTGAAACCATGTAAATCATAGAGACATTAAACTTGAAACATACACATATGAAATAATGTCATCTTAGATGGAAAATGGTTTAGATAAAACATTTGAAATGAATTCTTGAGTAAAATATCCTTTGTTATTCAAAATCATTTTCTTTTCACAAAATGCCATGAACTTTTAAAATATAAGTATTTTGTTGAAAATATTCATAAAATTCTGTAGAGTAAGCTTCATGAAAATGAGGCGTTATGAAACCATAAAAATCTGTTCACGCTATATAAGTTAAAAATAAAATTCTTCTCGTACTTTTGTCGGAAAAGTCAAAAAGTACCTTGACCGGTAAACAAAAATAATATTCCTTACATACCATGTATCAAAAGTCAAAAATTGGTAAAAAGGACTTTAATCATACATGAAAACATTTTTAGAAAACATGGGCTTGGATGACAAAGATAACCCCGATAAATACTTACGAATAAACAATCTCGGATAAAAATGAGATTGATAAATTAACGCTTACCTTAGGTCCGATATGCTCCGTACATTTCCGAACCTCCTGCATAATGATTTAAATAATGTCATTGATGTATTACAGAATAATATTCATTGTTATGATATCATATATGGTTCAATTATGACTTTATATTACCCGTTATTTTGTAAGTTCCATATTAAATCAGTGTTTTGGGTTAAATCATTTTATTTATCGTACGTGTTTGGACTTGTTGTTCTTGATATTATTACTTATATCCTGATTTAATTAATTCCAGAATGTAAAACATGATTTATATATAATATATATTCATTATATACATATATATATGATAGATCGATTAAATGGAATGAAATACACCGTTCATGGAGACGGTAGGCCGTACGTATGCATGAACGTTGTTTTCGTTTCCTTATTGAATTGAATGAAATTATGTAGATGACATACATATATATACACATAAATACAGTATCATTATTATGTCATACATTTCATGATTACTTATTATATATCATTTATGAATGGTTAACACGGAGAATGAATATCATCGCGTCATGGAGACAGTAGTCCGTACGTATGCACGAGCGTTGATATCATTCCCATGATCGTGGAATTGCATTGAAGTGTATGTATAATATTTCAGAATCAATATCAATTTTCAATAATCATATATAGTTATTTATTTTCACCATTATACCCATCCAAGTAAGGTGGTGGTCGAGAAGAAATTACACCATGGCATGGAGACGATATTCCGTATGTACGCACACGCGGTGATTTCATTTTCCATAGGATGGATAGATGGTGAAATAGGGTTTTTTCATACTTATAATGAAATATCAGAATATGAGTGATACTGATGTTATTACTTCAAAATGAAACAACTAAATGAGAAGATGTAGAAGAAGAAATAAAGTTGAAAAATCGGTAACAGATATTACCTCTTCTTTCAACACGACTTTTTGATACCTCCTCTTAGGGCACTAAGATTGGTCTTTGAAGAAGACCAGAACCTCTAGGATGTTCCTAGGGAAGTGGAGAGGAGAAATTATCATGGTTTGGCCGAGCATGAAGGCTCAAAGTGGTGTGAGGAAGAGAGGAAGGAGGTGCCCTTTTATAGGGGAGGAGAGGGGAACCTTTGGAATAACTAAAAATATTATTTTATTATATAGTCATATTCGGTTTTTAATAGCTCCAAATTGAGTTATTTTAAAGCTAAGGTGGGGATGGGTCGAAACCCTCTCATCCAGTATAATTTAGACAAGTTTATGTTTCTATTTTAACCTTATCATTTAGATTTAACTTTAAGTTAAATAATTTTTCTTTTACCTCGTCTTCTTGTTTTCTTACACTATAAGGTTAATAAACTTATGAACCCCAAGCTGTTTATTATTAATATATATAATCTTATCTAAGTCATTTGGCCGAACGTTATATTTTTAGGAATAAAATAACAATTAATAATATTATATTTGTTTTAAAAACTATTTTATGCCAATTTTGACACTATTTGGTAATTGATTTTTGTGGAAATCCTAACAGAATGATTAGTCCGAAAAAGTTTCCTAAATCAATACTAACATGTCATAGTAACCGTTAAAATTAGTGGAATTCATAAAAAGTCTCAAATTACATTTATTTGGGTATTTATAACATCAATTATGTCAATATTCATTAACAAGATAATTACTGCATCATCATTGTCTCATAAATAAATTAATTTATTTGATGTCTAAAAATTATAAATAAAACACCATTATGTAGGAAATCTTTTTATCTTTCTAATTAATATTTATAGTCGAATTTTTCTTATGTATAACCCTATATTAAAAATAATTTAGTTATTAAACTTTGATTTTAACTATTTTAACCCTTCTTTAAATAAATTAATTATAAATGTCCTAATCTAATCCAAGTAGGCCTAAATGGTCATATTTTATTCCTAAGGTTTTTTTGGATGAATTAAACTTATCCAATATAATTAAAACATGTGTTAGGGTAATAATAATATCATTTTTACCCATAATTACCGTATTTACTTTTAACCATGGTAAACAAAAGTAAAACATTACTATTCACCAAAAATTATTTTCATCTCATTGAAACACATTTTAGTCCTTGATATTAACCACGTCTCTCGGAATTTAGAAATTTCACTCACAGAAGTGGTAAAATTATGTTTTATGTGAATTTGCAAATTCTCCTAGGAGGTGGGTAAAAGACCGTGAAAAGTTCAATAAAATTTTTATATATCTAAAATTATTATAAATTGACTCCAATTACATAAATTGAACTTATATAGGTATTATGTATCAATTTTCACCTAAAATAAATTTAAATAAAACAAATAATTATTTAAATAAAAAGTCGGTTTTTAAATAGTAACCCAGTGTTTTTACTGTTCATCAAAAATTGAAAGTTTTAAGATTAATACCAAAAATTCACCCTAGACTAATTTTTATATTCTGAATCCTAAAATGAAGTCCATTTTGAAAGATAAATTTTATAAAATTTCAAAAAGTGGGTATTACTATTCATAACGACTAGTTTATATAACATATCGTTGTTTAACGAAACACGATATTTGCGTACAACACACACTATCGTGGAAGGTCGCGATTGCGTGTAATGCAAGCCAAGTCAGGTATGTGTGTTGTGAAATATTATTTTGGTGTAGCATACAACACAAGAAATTAATGAAATTAAAAATAATATTTTTCTTAAAATCTCGGGGTGTTATAAATAAAAATTGGGAAGCCTTATTTAAGAACCAAGAAAGCTGAGAAGTCTCTCAAAGAAGGTTTAATCATTTGGATAGCTCAATTATTAGAATCAAGAATATTGGAAGAAGCACAAGAAATGCCTAGTGCTAAAGGAAAAGAATTGATTCCTCAATAAGAATCTAAATTTCATGAGAGGCTTTAAAATTTTTTTGGACAAAGATGTCTTGAAGTGATCAATTGGAGGTTCAAGCAAGTTGGAGACAAATAAAATGATTTTTTAATAATTACAGTAGCCTAATAATAAATATTTAATTGAATAAAATTTCTACCAAGTGATACATATGATTTTATGGATCATTTTAAAAATAAGATCCCACAAAATAGAGAATAAAATAACTCATGTTTTCAAAACAGAATAATAACTTGAAAATAGAAAGAGTATTCCAGAAGAATACATTCAAGGGGGTAGTAGAAAAGAAAAGAGTATTATAGATGAGAAAAACTTTTCAGTCTTGTTTCTCACTCTATGAATCCAAAGTAATTACAAAAAATTCCCCAATATTTTGAGTATAATTTTTATTCCTAATATGTAGAGAGTTAATGGAGAATCTAGTTCTCAAGATTAGAACCAAATAATAAATGTGATTTATCAAAACTAAAAATCAAACTGAAGAGGAGAACAAATGAAGGAATGCACCCTAAAATATTTATTCTAGATATGAAGAAGTCATAATATTAGTATGATTTAAAAAATGGTCTTCTAAAGAAAATTGAATTAAAAGGTATACCTTTATAAAGTGAAGATAAAGATCATCTATTATGGATGAGTTTACTATGAGAACATACTGAGCCTACTTATTCCATGAAAAATTTGAATTTCTAGAAAGTTTTTGAAAAATTCATTGAAAATGTATGCTTGGAAACTCTATCATCATTTGTTTCTCAAGCATAAAATATGATATTAAGGGGATAAAAATCTTAATGAATAGTAATAAGTTATGTAAATTTTAGGATATTTTAAGGTTTATTTATAAGCCATGACATGTATTTGAATGTTTTTGAAATTTTTATTGTGACGAGTGTATGATATTAGGTTGTAATTACAAAATGAATGAATACAAAGATTAGAATCACTTGGTTTCATATTTATTATATATGAACATCACCTAAATGAGTCACATGAATGATTTTTATGATTAGTTATAATATTTTATTGATCAATGGAAATGTTTTATGTCCAAATCAAACCCTCTCACTCTCTAAAATGATCAGGAATCTTATAGACTTAAACTGGAATAATTGATGGTTTATTTCCGAATAATGAAGTGATAAAATCCACTTTTATTTACTTTTTATTTATTATCAACAAGGGGGGAGTAGAAAAGTGAAGAATAAAATGCGGAAAGGGAGACACGAGATTTGAATTATATCACTTGTTGACAAATCATTTTATAGAAGGTATGTACAAAAAATGGAGTGAGATTATTGAACCCACTCTGCGATCATCATATATTTATTACCAATGAGGATAAAAGGTATTAAGAGAATTTACAGGATTTAAATATGTTTTAATTTTTTTTCTTGGATGTTTTTTAATCCCCTAATGCTTGTTGAGAAGAACCATGGAATTCCTAAGCAATGTATATTGATGAGTAATGAATTATGAAGATTAATTAAGGATTACTGGTTTATCTTGAATATTGGAAGGTATGTAAGATCCCACCACCACTTATATGAAAAAATAAATTCAAATAATAATGAAGTTATACCATATTTTTCAAGGATATTTAGTCACATAATGGAAAATATATTTAGTGATATGATTTGTTTCCATTATTCTTATATTTGAGAACGAGGAAACTGCTAAAAGTAGATGTAAAGAATATATTGTTATATATGTAATTAGTTGAAGTAGGTTCTTCTCTTGGAAATATTTGAAGATCCATTCACTCATAAATTATGGCTTGATGATGTTCCTTCTTGGAGTTCCATATATAGATTTGATTCCAAAAGGTATGAGAAGATCCATCTTTGTGGCCATCATAAGTACAAGATTAAATGGAATTTTTCTTAGATGAAGTTGTAATTACTTGTGATGGTTAATGAACTATTAATCATGTTAAAAACAAGTATTAATAATTTTGAAGTATCATTTGTACCATCTTATAGAACTGTAAGGATTCATGAAAATTAAAAACATAAAGAAGTACTTGTGATTCGGAGAAGGAACTATTATGGGTAAATATGATCTACCAATAAATATTTGGATGATTATTTGGGGTGAAGAAAGGATATGTAAGAATTTGATATCATGATTAATAAGTAATATTTTAAAGAAATATGAAATACTATGCCTTTATGGAATAACCTTTATATAATGTTTGATTTGATTTTAGTTGTTTAAGAAATACCTTTGAATATTTATAGAGCCACTAATGACATTTGAGTGAAATCTAGAATGAACCAACTTGAGATGAAAATTCACAATGTAATCTATATAATGATCACTAACTAGAGGAATAAACCTCTTTTTATGCTGTGTAAGGATGATTTTATATAAGAAAAATTCTACCCATGCATAAGAATCAACATAAGGATCAATACAAGTTTGTATAAGAGTCGTTGAGATCCATGTACACAATATTGAATTCTACATACGAGTCATTTGAGAAAAAATATAAGAGTCCTTTATAACTAAGGATCCCTTTATATGTGTTATTCAAGATACTATGAATGTGTCATTTCATGAATTTATATGAGTGATTTGAGACTTTGTATGAGTCTTGTACTTATTGAAATTTTGATTTTACTAAAACATTAATTCACTAAGAATTATATATTAGTTTTTAAAAGAATTAAAATAATTTGGGTGTTTTATTAAAAAATATTCAAATATTCAAACAATATAACCCTAGATAAGATTTTATCATTAAACTGAAGGTGATTCTGTGTGGGGAGGTAGAGTTTCTGAGATGATTTCCACACTATAAGTTGAAGTGAGGAATTTTGGAGCCATGTATAAAAAGAGAATTTAAAAATAAAATAAATACCCTTATTTTATAAAGTATTTAAATAGGAAAATTACAATGTGTTTATAAATATCATTAAGAATGGATAAAAAGATGACAAGACATTATAAAAGTTTTCCATAAGTCTTTTGATGATAGGTTGGAATAGTCAAATTTCAAGAAATTGAATTTCAATAATTATGGAAACACAATATTCCATATTCATGAGTTGAAGTGAATATAAAATATGAGAATAAGAATAAATAAATATAGAATCACAAATTTTTATGTACAAAAAACATTTTGTTAGTTAAAAGAGAATGAAAAGGTGAGAGAACTGATGTAGGAACTTGTTGTAAATTATATATATTAAAGAAATTGATAGAGAATCATTTTTGTTTTTGTGAACTGAAGAAGTGTGATATTAGGATCCATATGAAACTACTTATTTTATGAATTCAAGGGGAAAAAGGAATTTTAGTGCTGAAATAAGGTATTGTTTTGTGAATTGAAAATGAAGAAGAAGAAGAAAGGTGATTCTAACTATGACCAATTTCTATCATATTTAGGTCAAAGTAATTTTGAAGATAGCCTATAAAATTCTAATATCATAGTTCCTAAATATGATTAAGTCAAAATAATTATTAATAAAATTAGGGCATCATTGATGATTGATTTATGCTTAGGAAGGAGGCCAGACAATTTATGGAGTAATAATAATGAAGCTAAATTATTGATCATACTTCATTAGAAAATTCCCAAATCCTTTATTTTGTTGTGAGTATAGAACAAAAAGTTTTTCACTACATTTTACCAGTTTATTTTAAGGATTGTAAGTTGTGGATTTAGTGAAAGTTCCTAGTGGTTAAAGAACCATAAATGTTTCTATAATATTTGATGGAACATTTTCCAATAGTGGAAGACGTAAACGTCATGACCAATGATTTGTTTTCAATTGAATATTGAAATAAGAAATCCCAAAATCAAAATAGGATCTTTTCAACTTAAATTTATAATTAATTTAGATTATATATGATTAATGATTACCTCATGTTATGATATTTCTTCATTGATTTCATTAATCATCTGAAAAACCATTATTCAGATTAATGTTATTGCATAGGAGGATAGAGCCCCTCTATAGATGATAGATTTGTGGTCCTTTGATATTTGAAGAACACTAATATAATGTCAAGTCCTTGCATAATGGATCAATCATATTTTTTTTGTTCATCCCAATTACTTCGAGTTCCTTTAGTCTAGAAAGAATTTCTCATTATTGAAAGGATGAATCAAGAGATAAATCTATTGTGCCGAATGATTTTTAAATCTCAATAAACCATACATAATAGACATAATCATCTATTTATAGAGTTATAGTTAGGTTAAAATATTATTTAATTTCACAATAAACCTTAAATAACATAATAAATGTAATACTACTCTATTCTATAACAATATTATAATTTTATGGCATTGGATAACTAGTGCAACAATAAATATTAATTTACCATATTGAAAATTAATATTTACACTGGATACGATATTGGTTCAATCATCTTCCTCGGTAATTATAAAATACCTAAATAAACATTTAATTTTCCATTTTACTCATAATTATATTTTTTACACACAATTAGGTAATAAATATTTATTAAATATGCAATAAATAAAATAAATATTCCATGCATAGTTTGAAGAATAAATATTTATTTAATATTAGAGATTAATATAACATGAATAAAATTATTCCTCAGTCTTGAGTATAATATTTATTCCATTAACTTAATTTAAATATAATTTAATCAAAATAAATAGAAACACTTAGTCTGTGACCCACTAGGATTATATATCATTATCATTAAGGGTAATTGCTTACAGAACATGATTATTGTCTAACAATGAGTGAAGGCACTCAAGAGAAATAAATAAATATCACAACATCGACAATGACATACAAAAGATTTCCATATAATATAACCATGTTTTATTAATATCATATAATGATAGTTTTATATATTCATCCTCAACCAATATACATGATACATCTTTCTTTGACTATATGAAATAAATAAATCATTAAATCATAGACATAAAATTTAATATGACTGTTCTATTTCAATAAAAGGGTCGAGATATAAAATTCTATAAATTTGTAATGGAAAAATACATTGTTGAATTATCAATCAATGACATGCCATTTGTGATGCACCAAATTCACCATAATACTTGTGTACATACAACATCACAATTTTGGTTAGTAAATCTAAGTGATAACATCATGAAATGAATTATAGATAATATTAAAGTCTAAGTACCATTAACTATTCTCATATATAATAGTATATGATGATACATAAAAATAAAATATTCCTACTAGTAGGTTTGTTGTCATAATATCTCATATTAGATTTTTCCAAATGTATACATCATGAGGAAAGGTATCATCCGCTTACGTACAATCACACCTGATAATCAACATACTATGTTCCCCATAATATAATTTTATCTAACCATTGAACTATATTTAGCAATATCATCATTGAATTTCAATGTTCTCATCTTAGCATAGAACCTCTATGACCTAATTGATGTGACATATACTCTATGACATTATTATATAATTTTCATGGAGAACAATGAATAATATAGAATAAGATGCTTTATTAATATTCAAATATTTTAACATACATGTAATCCATAAAAAAATAGTAAGTTCTAGATAAAAAATACCAACATACCCCCACTTAGACCAGTGCAACCTTCCTATGACTCTCAATATTTCAGACCCCGTATAATGATCATTTTTCTTCTAAGTTAAGGATTTAGTCAATGGGTCCACCATGTGGTCTTCCATGGATATTTTTCCAACTTCAACTGCACCTATGTAAGAAACAAATTAAGTTATAATACTTATATAGTATTTTCTTCATCCATTTATGAGACCTTATTTCATTTTCAAGGGTCACTATTGTAGTATTATCACAATAGAGTGAAATATGATCTTTAATACTAGGTATGAAATCATATTATTAGATGAAGTTGTGTATCCAAAATGATTCTTTAGCTACCTCAGAAGCTACAATATACTTGGAATATTTAGTAGAATCTTTGAACATATATTTATTTAACCTTTCCCTCTCATAGAACCTCTATTGAGAGTGAAGATATATCCCATCTATGATTTCATATTAACTTAATTTTTTTGGAAACTAGAATCTATATACCCTATAATGACTAGTTCCAAATCTCCTCCATATACTAAGATTATTTTGTTAGTACACCTTAGATGTTGAGGATATACTTGAAATCCATATATTGGAGGTCACCTGGATCAACATGCTATCTCCCCACCACACTTAAGGTGTAGGAAACATATAGCCTAGTACATATCATAACATACACAACTAACCCTATAACTGATGCTTATAGAATCCTTGTCAAAATTTATATTTGTGCAGGAGTCTAAAGACACATTTTCCAATAAAGAATAATTCCATGTGGGATTGAAAACGACCCCCTCTTGGATTGTTCTATACTGAACCACTTTAGTATCTTGTCAATATAAGTACCTTGACATTGACTGACCCACCCCTTAGATCTATCATGGTGGTTCTTGATCCAAATAATATATGCCTCTTTAGCTAAGTCCTTTATAGAAAATTATTTTTTAACTGGGAAGTAAAAAGTGGAAATAATGCTATTTGGTTTCAAATAAGTAGTATTTCATCAATTGATCCAATTAGGAAAACAATGACATTCCCACTAAACTAAATTTAGGCACCAGGCTTGTATTTATTCTTTATGAAACGAAATTCTATTTTGGATACATGAAATCAATTTTTCATGGAATTAGATGGTTCTTTTAATCTTTAAATGGACATTTTTTTATTTTTATACCTTATTGGAATCCTTTAGAGTCATAAACCATTTAGTTTGTGTCATACATACATCTTCCGGAAGGTTCCTGCTAAGGAATGTTTCTTTGAAATCCATTTTACGAATCTCGTAGTCATGGAATGTCCTAATAGAATATAGATTTATGATGAATTTTATCATATCAACTAGTGAAAATGTTTCATCACAACCAATGGCTTGGAATTGTTTAAACCCATTAGAAACCTTTCATGCCTTATAAGTACATAATTTTCCATCCATTTCTAGTTTTTTCTTGAATAAATATTCACAAACAAGGATATTTATTTCCATTGGAGTATCTACCAAAATCAATACTTGGTTTTGGTATATGGAATCCATTATATAACTCATAGATTATTTCCATTTTTTAACATATGTGGAACTTACGAATTCCTTTTAGGTTATACAATCATTATTATCAACTAATAATGAGTCACAATCCCCAATGATGAGAAAACTAACCCATTATTTTTATATAAACTCTCTTTTACTCTTATTCAATACTTTTGTCTCTAGAACTTCTCTTTCTAGAGGGATTTCTAGAATCAGTTCCTAGGAAATATTTTGTGTACCTTGAGTCACAAATTCATTAATGTATATCTAGATATAACTATATATTTTAGATATTTTACCTATCTCAAGTAATACAACATTTCTTTCCACTATTTCATTTTTGTTTGAGGTTTGTATAACTAATATCCCCTTGTTTACTTAGGGAATCTTATAAAGGTACACTTTTTTCCTCAGGGTTTAAGTTTGTTTCCTAAAGATTCCTTAACAAACACTTGTAAAAAACACTTTTCTAAATACAAAAACAAATGTATCCTTCCACCCCAAAATAGGTATGGAATACTATCTTCCACTTTAAAGGGTTCTTAGATTAATATATATGTAGTTGTTTATAATGATGTCCCCAAAAGGATAATGGAATATTTTCATGACTCATCATTGATCTATCTATATCCAATAAGGTGTGGTTCCTACTTTAACTTACACCAGTCCATTGATTTGTATAAGAAGTATCTAGATGAGATATAATCCCAAATTACTATAAATAATTAATGATATCTTGATTAATATATTCTCCTCCACAATTTTAGTGGATTTAATTAATATTCTTACCGTGGTGGTTCTCAAATTCATTCTTGTATTCCTTTAATCAATCAAAGGAATTAGAATTATGATTCATAAGTTATAAATATACATATCCACTAAAAGAATCAGTAAAATTTATAAGGTATGTGGACCCACCCATTTCATCAACTGGAAATAGTCCACACATATCAGTGTGAACTAATCCATGGAGCTCCTTATCCCTTTAACGTTTTCTATAGAATGGTAATTTTACCATTTTACCTTGTAAACAATCATGACATACACCCTGTGGTTTTAGTTTAGAGGAATCTAAATATTCATCCTGTTAGAATTTTTTAATCACTTTTCATTTACAGGACCTAGCCGGTGATTTCATAATTGGATGCAGTATGATTCATGTAAAGTAGTTTCATTATCAATTTCGGTTACTTGGTTCATATAATCTAACATATAAAGTCCATTATTCAAATATTCCATATAATAAAAAATGTTATCTTCATAAAATAATAAATATTTATTTGTAAACATTAAAATAAATCCATTAGTATCATGTTTTTATATTGAAAGAATGTTTCTGGTAATAGATAGAATATAATAACAACATATTATAACCAAGAAAATTCCTATCAGAAACCAAATTTGGTCATCCACAATACCAAAAAAATAGGTTTGGCTCTATTGGATACTAGTAGATCTATCTCCCCGTTGTTAGTCATCTGGAATCTACATGGTTCAGGTATTTGAATATATATGTGAGCACCACATTCTATATCCTGTACCAAATTTATAGAAGTAGGTAGATTTCACTAGATAACAAAATCACATGAATCTTCCACTTATTTTTTTCTTGGGTGATGGTTTTATTTTAGTGTCGCTTATCAATACATGAAAAATAGAAAACATGATATTCTCTTGCTTTTCCCTTGATCATTATCTTCTGGGAAGTGAGTTGTGAGGAGGATTTGAGATTAGATCTCTTTGAATGGTCATTCCTTTTATTCACCATAAGTAAGGAAGTATTTTCATGATTCATGTACTTGTAAACTTGGATATGAAAAGTGAGAAGGTCTGGGAGATACTTCTTTGTGTTTTTTATATTAAAATTTTAAAAAATATTGATAAGTTTTGAGGGGGTGATGAAGAAATTATATATGTGCATTGTTCTTTTGGGATTTGAAATGCTAAAACCTCTTGGTTCCCAATTTAGCCAATGAGTTTGACTATGTGAGTCCCATCATTCATAACACGTCTAATATTAATTGAAAGTGTTCAGTGGATATATAAAATCATTCCTATCCATCTCCCTCCTGATATAGACCATGGATATATTAGATAATTCAATAAGAATCCATGTCTTCAAGAGACTTCATAAGTTCATAGGACATAAATCAATGAATTAAACATTGAATGATTACCACATCACTCAAATTTTTATCATAGATAATGAGATCCTTATCACATTACTCCTTTATGGGTGGATCATATAGTGAGGATTCTAGCATGTAAGATTTCCCTTCATGGCGCTACACCACTTGTAGGCATCTAAACTATTCCTAGAAGTTACATCGAGTAAAGAGATGGTATTTCTCCAATATTGATCACATGTATAATGTATATGATGAAATTTCTATTAGTATACAATTAATAGTGTTCATATTATTAGTATTACAATTGATTACAATTTTTGTGATACATAATGAATTTAATTTTATCAAGTCTCCTGCCATTTTATCAAGCCTCAATGGACCTCACCATTGAACTCAATATTTCACATCACAATATCAATTACAGTGGAAAGAATCCATATTCCCTATATTATAATCTATACATTGGGCATGAAAATTATAGGAAATAATTTAGGCAGGCGGTCTTTCCAACTTTAATCTACCATCCCAGTCATCTGTTGAGTGGACTCCCTAATCTAGAAATCCCAACTAGGATTTAAACAACACTTACCCATAAATTTCCTTTTAGCAGACATAGTCTATTAACCTAATATATATTTGGATAAGTTTATCCACTATCATAGTTAATAATTCTTGGTAGTTAAAAGTTCCCCTGAAATAGGTCGAACTAACAATTGAAATATGGGTTCATCATAATTCAGACGATGAAAGACTTAATGGCTTAATATTAACTTGAATGTTTTTTTATTATGTGTAAATATTTTTTATTTTTAATTTTATATGACTTCTTAATATTATTTGGATATTACCTAAGTGAATAAACATATGCTGATAATACATTTAAACATAATCCATTTATTTAAATTCACTCTTTACATATTAATCCACTTAGTTATGTTTCCATAGTATTTCACACATATAATAAACAATACATAATATATAAATAAATAAATAACTCAATCATGATATTATCTAATGGTTAATTTAATGAGTGTACAATAAATAAAAATATGAACTTGGTGAAAACTCATTGTGTTAGTCTTGGAATGAGTTACAAAATTCCACCTGTACACCTGTGTATTACCAGGGTTAGAATTGTCTCAGTTTATTCATTAACCAACCCGATGTTCCATGTGATACTCTTTTTATTACATGTATTTATAACGCACTCACAAGTGAGGGTAACTAAAGGATTGATTAAGGGGAATTACATAAATCACATTTAAGATGCATGACTTATATATTAAGGAGAGATGAATGAAATACATGACATCATTTTTAATTTAATAATTATTAATTCCACAACTATGGAATATATTATGTTAAATAAAGCCAACACATAAATTGGTCTTTGACGAAGCGTTGTCGTGTGCGCTCTCAAAAATATTTATACTAAGTGCAGCAGAGTGGCTGACCTAGGTCGTTCTCTTGAGGAGCTTTTGTGGTTAATAAATCACTACTTCTATTCCACCTAATCTAATTATTTTTTTGTTGTTTAATGTTTAATGAAATAAATGTAATTTAATAAAATAAATTAAATTCATAAATCATAAGAAACTTAAATTTAATTCTAAATTACCATGCAATGATAAACAGAATATAATTAGGGAAGAAAAGAAGTTCTCCCGAGAGAATATTCAGGGAGCACCTTCATTGGCCAGCTTCAAATATTCTTAGTTTACACACTCCATCGTATATGTGCACACCTTATTCTACACCGGTTATGAATGAAAAGTCTACTTAGCGATCCCCAAGCACACCTTCCATCCACCTCCTCAATCGAGGGAAAATGGTTGAAGATTAAGAAGTTAATCTTTAGACAACCATAGTGAGGATTACACCCACTATAAATTATCCTTAGAATTAACTCAAAGAATATTAAAAACATGGTCTTGGGTTCAAGAACCTGATTACTCCCTCGGGATATTCCTCGGATTAGTTACTCATGATCATGAGTATTATAGTTCACGATGGTAAGATGAGAGGAAGAAAAGAGGGTGAATCGGTGGACAAAAATAAAAACAATGCATGAATTTATTTGGAATCTAAATTACAATTAAAAACTAAAAATAAAGAAAAGAAATAAAATAAAAATAAATGTGGAAGATTTGCGGCCGGCCTCCCTCGGTGGAGATCTCCTCCTTGGTGCCTTGAAGAAATGGATGGAGAATGGGATGCTTTGAGGAGGAGGTGAGGGACTCCTTTTATAGGCAGAATTTGTCCCTCAAATTTCGACGCATTGTAGACCCCTTTAATGACATATTCACGCGTTCCACCATTCATTAATGTTGTTCATAAATGTCTTGGCCGTCTCCTCTCCAAATTTCAGATAATTTGGAAACCGTATGTAGGAGTTATTAATTTTTCATTCTCGGTTGCTGCTTCTGGACGAAGCATCTAGGAAGGTTCCTCCACAATAATGTCGTTCAATAGCCTCGTTAAGGATCTCCAAAATCCTCCAACGTTATTTTAGAGACGGAACTATCTTTACTCAAGGTATCCCAGGTGGAAACACATCATTTGGATATGTGTAGGCCGCGTTTGATGTCCGTTACCTTGGGTGGGTCCATGCTGTCCGCCCAGAAAAATTCCAATCTTCAATGATTTGTTAGACCCTTTAGATGACCGAATAAGCTCCTGGTCCAGAAGACAAAAATGAAGGAAATAAAATAACGATTCTAAAAAAATTTTAATCCGAAAATTTGGAATTTTATTTTTCCTGAAATGACCAAAATACCCCTGACGTAAAATTCTGTCAAAAATCAAAAATTCGTCGTTTTTCACATTTGGGTTCAAAATAGCACTAAAACCTAAAAACATAATAATTACCCATTCAATAACACTTTTGTGGGATTATAAAAAATGTTTTACAGTATAAAATATATGAAAATGTGAGCTTCATAACTCCCCCACACTTAAACATTGCATTCCTGGGCAATCATCTTACATCCAAATCAAAATCCACACAACAATCAAAAATGAGAAAATATCAATGATTTTATCCAAAATAGAATTCCATCATGTCTCATTTATGAATAATAATTCTCTCATTTTCATTTCAATCATTAAAATTTGTTCAACCTCATAAATCAATCCATGTCCCAATCACAACCTACCTCACATTGAATTTTATGTCACTCTTCACTAAAGAGAAATTGAATCTAGAGTTACACTCATACTTGAAAATCGCATGTATCACCATAGGTTTGTGAAAATTATCATTTCTCCACAGCGTGAAACATGAAAATGAATTTAATCATGAGGGCTTTAATTAATGGTTCAAATGATTCTGTGGCTTAGGGTCGGTGGTAAAATGATTGAAAAATGTTCCAAGCTAGAAAGAGGAGGTTGAACTTTTAAGTACAATGCATGATTAAATCAAGTAAAAACACGGGAAATTCCTCACTCAATACTACTTGTAAATGTGAAAAACAACCCCACACCTCTTTATGACATGGTACATGAGCCAATAAGTGATTATAATGAATGATATCATCTAATTTATCCTCTTTTTTTTTAAAGCTCTAGAAAGGCACAACTTTATTTTCTTTATTTTCTTTTTTTTTTCATAGAGGATGAGCTGAAAAATTGAATACAATGAATGAATGACAATTCATGCCCTTGATTTTTGGGAGGGACATGAGTCATAAAATAATTTAAAATTAATATTCAAGCTCATCTCCATTTTTTCTTTTTTTTTTTAGGAGAAATGGATGAACCAAATAAAGCCCAATGAAATGATGACCCATGCCCAATTCTCTTGTTATCCACTGCCCAAAATATTGACACACACTTCACACTACCGATAAATGATACACATCCCAATGAACGCACACGAAAGGCCCTTCCCCCACACTCAAACTTGAAATATCCATGCAAAAATACTAAAAGTGCGGGTAGGTATGGAAAAATTGGCTTGTAATGTGGCTTAAACCTATAAGGAAATTCATGGAATCTAAGGGATTATGAAGGATAAATGTAAAGGTGGGTCTCAGGATAAAATTTGTCTAGCCAATGAGATGCCTTAATCATTTTAAATACATTCCATGAAATCCAAAGCTTTGAAGGAGAATATTCACAAATTCTGGTTCTCACACAAAATTCAAGTTTCCCTCAAGAAAGTGTGGGTATTAGGAAGAATATGTAAAAGTGGTTTAGAATACCTCACAGGATTGGAAAAAATATTTTGAGTCAGTGTTTCATGGTCATGGATTTCAAAAATCAGTCAAACTCATAAAAATGATTGACAATCCAATTCAAGAAAAATGTTTTCACATCAACAATCATTTAAAATCCATTATTTCAAAAATCATTTCAATTCTTTATAATCAATTGATGTGTGAAAAGTGATAAGAATATTCATTAAAGCTCAAAAATCCTAAAAAAAAATGAAAAGCACACAAGAAGAACTAAGCAGGTTGACACTCCCCCACACTTAAATTTAACTACCCCTTATTTCAACTCAACAAAATATAAATATAAAGGTAAAAAAAATAAAAGGGAAGGAAAGATGCAACCTGACATTATTTTAGAAGTGGATGCCTTGAGTAAAGCTCCTAGAAGAAACCACTTTAAGACTACAAGAAAGTTATAAAAATAAATAAGAAAAAATAAATAAAAAGAATGAGAAAAGGAAAAGAAAAGAGATAATGCTTGGTTTAGACCCCCAAGCAGGTGCTAGGTTTTTACTGCCCCTAGTCAGGTAGTTTCAGTGGATTATCCCCAATCAAAAGGTGGGTGTGGTTTCTTTGAGATGAACAACCACATGTGAGTTTTCCCGATGTCCATGATTAAAACCTGAAAGTAGATAACCCCAAATAAGATAAGAATGTTCCCAACCCCCGAGAAATAATAAAGAAAAAATTTGAGGTTCGAAGTGGGAGGGAATAAAAGATAAGGGTGCTCCCTGTTAACTTCGGTGGTTTCCTCCTCCATATGGTATGAAAATTTTTGTTGAGGAGGTAGTCACACCACCGACAGCTTCTTCGGATCTTCTTCCTCGATTACCACCACTTTGGTGGTATCATCATCAAAATCCAAGGCCTGATCCATTTGTGTTGTATCTGAAATTTCAGGAAAGGAGAAGTCAGAAAACAATTCAGTTTGAATAAAATTAAAACATGAAGAATCAATAAAGAAATATTCCCTTTCAAGTAATTCATCTTGGTAATTGATCTCTTCAGGAATGACCATTGGAAACTCCATCTCAGCAGGTGCATATTCTTCTTCATCTTCCAAAGAAAGAGTGAGGTAAAAAGGTACTGATTGTTCAATATCAAGCATGGGAAGATCATGTTTCAAGTTATCTTCGACAATGTTATTCCAAGATTCTTTGAAAAAATGTTGACCTCCCATCAGTGCATCAGTTGGAATGTGTACTTCTGGGACCTCCTTGAGCAATGGTTGAGTGCGGGATGATGTGATAAGTTCCTTTAGAAGTTCTTTCTCACCCTCCTCAGGTTCATTAACATAAAATGTGATCAGTGAAATCTCTTCCACCACTCGTTCTGGTTCAGGTTCAGGTTCAGGATCAGGTTTGGATTTCTCTTGGGATGTGCGTACATATTCAGCAATCCATTCAATTTGGATCTCCAGTTTTTGAACTTTATCACTAATCCTATGAAATTGAGCATCAATTTCATTGCAAACATTTTCTGGCACCTGAGATTGGTCAGTCCATGCAGAATAATCACCCTTGAAAAACATCATGAACAAAAAGTTTTTTTTAGTTTTTGAAATTTATGATTTTTTTGTTGTTTTTTTTAAATGAAAGAAAAATTATTTACACAATGTGAATAAAAAAAGTGAATTAAAACCACTTGGATCCCCGGAAACGGCGCCAATTTGACGAAGCGTTGTCGTGTGCACTCTCAAAAATATTTATACTAAGTGCAGCAGAGTGGCTGACCTAGGTCGTACTCTTGAGGAGCTTTTGTGGTTAATAAATCACTACTTCTATTCCACCTAATCTAATTCTTTTTTTGTTGTTTAATGTTTAATGAAATAAATGTAATTTAATAAAATAAATTAAATTCATAAATCATAAGAAACTTAAATTTAATTCTAAATTACCATGCAATGATAAACAGAATGTAATTAGTGAAGAAAGGAAGTTCTCCCGAGAGAATATTCAGGGAGCACCTTCATTGGCCAGCTTCAAATATTCTTAGTTTACACACTCCATCGTATGTGTTCACACCTTATTCTAAACCGGTTATGAATGAAAAGTCTACTTAGCGATCGCCAAGCACACCTTCCATCCACCTCCTCAATCGAGGGAAAATGGTTGAAGATTAAGAAGTTAATCTTTAGACAATCATAGTGAGGATTACACCCACTATAAATTATCCTTAGAATTAACTCAAAGAATATTAAAAACATGGTATTGGGTTCAAGAACCTGATTAATCCCTCGGGATATTCTTCAGATTAGTTACTCATGATCATGAGTATTATAGTTCACATTGGTAAGATGAGAGGAAGAAAATAGGGTGAATCGGTGGACAAAAATAAAAACAATGCATGAATTTATTAGAAATCTAAATTACAATTAAAAACCAAAAATAAAGAAAAGAAATAAAATAAAAAGAAATGTGGAAGATTTGCGGCCGGCCTCCCTCGGTGGAGATCTCCTCCTTGGTGCCTTGAAGAAATGGATGGAGAATGGGATGCTTTGAGGAGGAGGTGAGAGACTCCTTTTATAGGCAGAATTTGTCCCTCAACTGTCGACGTATTTTAGACCCCTTTAATGACATATTAACGCGTTCCACCCTTCATAAATGTTGTTCATAAATGTCTTTTCCGTCTCCTCTCCAAATGTCAGATAATTTGGAAACCGTATGTAGGAGTTATTAATTTTTCATTCTCGGTTGCTGCTTCTGGACGAAGCATCCAGGAAGGTTCCTCCACAATAATGTCATTCAATAGCCTCATTATGGATCTCCAAAATCCTCCAACATTATTTTAGAGACGGCCCTATCTGAACTCAAGGTATCCCAGGTGGAAAAACATCATTTGGATATGTGTAGGCCGCGTTTGATGTCCGTTACCTTGGGCGGGTCCATGCTGTCCGCCCGGAAACATTCCAATCTTCAATGATTTTTTAGACCCTTTAGATGACAGAATCAGCTCCTGGTCCAGAGGACAAAAATGAATAAAATAAAATAAGGATTCTAGAAAAATTTTAATCAGAAAATTTGGAATTTTAGTTTTCCTGAAATGACCAAAATACCCCTGACGTAAAATTCTGTCAAAAATCCAGAATTAGTCGTTTTTCACATTTGGGTTCAAAATAGCACTAAAACCTAAAAACATGATAATTACCCATTCAATAACACTTTTGTGGGATTATAAACAATGTTTTACAGTATAAAATATATGAAAATGTGAGCTTCATCAGTCTTTGTCAAGCTCATGATCTATCATACATATGAAATGAATATGCACAAGTACAATGGAAAACATTAATTTCTATTTGTTCTTTATTATTATGATAAAAACCACACATTATTTATTTAATTAATTTCTTTTTATCATAATTACTATTTTAACTCTCTTGGAGATACCTATCATTAATTCATTCCTAGAAAATTCACAACATAACTGGTAATTACCAATGATCATAATAAATTAATTTATTATTTTCTAGTTCATTAAAACCTTTATTACATTTTCAAACACTTATGGTTACAGTTAATATAATTATTTTTGAAATATAGAATTATTTTTTAATGCAATTTAATTATATCCTTTGTTTCTAGACTACACATTGTGTACATATTAGTTGCACATTGTGTTCCTAAATTCCTGTGTACATAGGATGTATGTATGGGACTTCGGTGTGTACCATAGTTAGGCTACATGACATGTATTAACTAGCTACACACCATATATCATGATTTCCATTTGTCCTCATTACCCACTAAAATTATCAACATGGTTTTCGGATGTGGGTTTTCATGATGTGTACTCCGACTATACATCATGTGATCCACTTGTTGTGTGTCCTCCTAATCCACTAATGGAATCTTCATATATATCATATGTGAGAATTAATGAATTAAATGTTGTGTGTGTGAACTAAAAGCATTATGTTTCATTATTTACACAAGATGTTAGTCTCACACAGTCACATACCATGCATTTAACCACATAGTTAATGAAAAATTTACCTCTACACTATGTCGAATACACTACATGTACACCATCGACACACCATGTAATCGAATAAACCATGTTCCATGTTCGCCCGATGTACATGTGGTGTGTAATAAATTAACCACGTTTATTTAATACTTGGAGTTCTACGTATCCTGCAAAACATCCATGTGCATTGCACTTGGGTACATAGTGTGTGCTCCAGCTACAAATCATGTAACCTAGTATCACAGACCAAAATTCTTGGACTTAATAATAGAATATTCAGTCATTATTTATTTCTTCACATACATTTTATAAAAAATTAATCTTGAACAATATAATTAAAATATTGAAAGTATGTAAATTTAACAACATATTAAAGAATTAATAATCAAGAAATAAAATATCTAACCACTATTGTTCATAATCGGTCAATAATAAAATAAACGACTATAAATATAAAATGTGACCCATTAATAAAACTTTTTGGTTATATAATTAGTTTAAGATCCTAGTTGTTTAAGAACAATAATTGTTTTTTTGGATTCAATGGATCATTCTCCAATTGTGCAAGAAATAAAGTCATGAACAATGAAATTTTTCCCTCGAATTTTGACATAACAGTGCCTACAAACTCGAGAGGATATTTTCAAGTTAAAATTATAATCAATTTAGATTATATTTCAATTAACAATACCTAATCCTAGAATATTAATTATTTGATTTTTTATTCATCCAAAAAAACCATTTTTTTTTCAGATTACCATCATTGCATAGGAGAACCCAAAGTGGATCCTCTATAACGACGGTCCACATGTGGTCCATTGATCATAAAAAAAAATCCGATAAAATTTTTGTTGCTATAATGGAAGATAAATCATCTTGTGTGGTTCATATTGATTGATTCTAGTTCGTTCACGATTGATGTAATCTATCATTCTTGTGAGTTTGATAAGTGGTTAAATCAAGTGATAAATTTTTTGTCCATACCAATTCTCAAATATCGATTAGCCCTATATAATAGACACAAAAAAACATTTATAAAATTTTGGTTTAGGTTAAAATATTATTTAATTCCACAACTTCCCTTAATTAATGTAAAAAACCTAATATTATCCCATCCCACACTAATATTATTAATTTATGGTGTGCACTAAATGGTAAAATAATAAATATTATTTTATGAACATGAAATTTAATATTTATCATTGTGATGGTCATGGTCCACTAATATTCCTTTTTATTTTTTAAATATCCAAATAAAAAATTAACTATATAATTTTCTCATAAAGAGATACTTTATTCACAATTTAGCTAAAAATATATATATTTTAAAATATTCAATAAATAAAATATATTTTATATTCACAGTCTGATGGATAAATATTCTACTAACATTATCAATCGATAAAACAAGAATAAAATTATTCCTTGGCCTTGAAAACAATATTTATTCCATTAATTAAATTCAAATACAGTTTTATCTAGATAAATATAAACACATAGTGTTTAACCCTCTAGAATTATTTCTAATTAATATTAAGAGGTCTTACCTAAAGTCCAAGAATATTCTCATGAAATGGGTAAAGTTATCCCAAAGAAAAAACATAATGTCACAAAATTGACAACCACATATGGCCACATATTGTGCAATATAATCCGATTGTATAAATATCTAATAAATTATGGTTCAAATCTATATCCTAAACCTATTTTCTTGATACATATTTATTTGAATATATGAAATAAACACGTTGTTACACTATGCCCATTAAAGTTAATGTGAAAGTTCCATTTTTTGAAATGAATGAGATATCGAATTCCATATATATATGGAAGGGACATATCCTTCCTCTACGTATACATAAATTACATTCATTCATGATGAAACCAATGTACCATACATCCCACGAACATATGGCATCAAAGGTTTTGTTACTAAATCTAATTACTTGGGTCATGACATGAATTAATGATAATATTAATGTCTAAGGATGACTACACACACTCATAGATAAGAATATCAAATGACACATTAATATGTATAATTCCTATTACTAGTTCTTTTATTATGATATCCCATGTTGGAGATTAATAATTACAGAATTGATGAGAATATGTATTATCGATATCCAGGTACTTACACCTGACATCCAACATATGTTGTGCACCCTAAAAGGACGTGATCTGGTCATAGGTCTATATTTAATAATATCTTCATCAAATTTCAAGGTTCTTATAATAGAGGGGAACTTATATTGCCTTATCAATGTGAAGGATACTCTAAGACATTAATACATCAAAGTCATGTAGAACATTGAAAAATATGTAATAAGATGTTTTATTAATGATAAAATCTTTAAAAATAAATTTAATCCAAAATAAAAATAGTTGGTTCTAGAACATAAACTATACCAAGGATAGAGGTTACAACTATATTCCCTTGATCACGATTCTTTTGATAATGAAAAGGAAGCTGTGTGTGTATGGGATAATAACCACTGTACACAGAGGATGTAATTGATAGTTCTGGATATATTAGATCATTGATAGGGGAGATATTTAATCAATGATATATTTTATTTTACGATTTATTAGATTTTAACCATAAGAACTAACACAGTTAATTTTCTCAATCCCCTCAATGATTTCTCAAATCCTCACCATTGTGTATAGTTATAAATATTTGTAGTAACACATAGTATTTACAAGGTACAGTTGAAATTATTATGACTTCCATGATGATTATTCCCTAAAACATGGATTAGGCACTATGTATAATCATCATATTATAAAATAGAGTCCACTAGGATCTCTAGACATCCAATACAACCTCTAGTTTGTTATTCCCCCCAACCTATATTGTTTATTTCCCCTATCAATCGTTATCTTCTTCAATTATGTTAATCAAAAGATATAAAGATCTACTTATTATCATTTTTTTCTTCTGCCACACTTGGAAGTATGATATTCCTCTGAGAACCTAAATTATCAAGTTCTCTCATGTACTCTATCAATGACATTAGTTACAGTGTTGGCCTCAAGATTCTTTCCAGATCAAGAGTGATTTAGAACATTATTTGCATTATGAATGCTCATGGAAAATAGAATATATCCTTATTCTTTATTGGTAATTTGATTCATCTCATTCTATATCCATGATAAATATGCGTATCAATTTCACAGTACTCTCTTGAATAATGCATGAATTTTTTCTCGATCACTGATCTCACCTCTTCTCCTTTGGTTACAAAAATATTTATTCATAGAAATATTTCTCATACCAAGTTTCAATTCAAAATTGGAAACTCAATATAATGAAAAATACCTTTAATACATAAATATTACATATTAAAATATAAATATTCATTATATAACCGAACAAACCACTCTAGAATCATTTAGTTCCAGTAAATTTTGAAACATGGATACATAAAAAACTATTTCATAAGTGAGATAAACCATCTCCCCCTAGGATCTTCATAACTAGGACCCTTATTAGCCATTTCAAAAATAATACATTTCTTTATAACCTCTGGAACGGAAACATAAGAATGGGTGATCTCAGATGCATAGTAAGGGAATGCAAGGGAAATATCAATATTACATGAGAATAAAAATATGAGAACAGGAGAATAACATTTTAAAACCATACCTTGTATATCATAGAACATAAAACCGGTCCATGTAATAAATCTAAGTAAATAATAAGACATGCATAATAAAGTAATCAAAAAACATGATATGTGAGAACATAACATTATCATAATACATAGATTTGTCGAATATACATAGTAATAGAAAACCATTTCCTTAGTAGTGAAGGATCACTTACAAAACTATAATAGTGGAATGGGTCTACTCCCCAAATAATCATAGTAGTCAAGGTTAAATCCATAGATAATCATTGCGGACAAAGTCCCTTAATGTACTATGTTCACTCCTCATTCTAGTATTATTTATCTCATGAGATATCAACCTTTACACAATACATTGAAGAGAGATATGGGTACCAATTATAAAATAATGAACATCATAAATATGTGTGAAAAAATATCATAAATCATTTAATATATTATAACCAATGAAAATAAATGGGTTTCATAAACATTTAATAATAGTATAACCTATGAAAAAATGTAGGTTTCATAAACATTTTATTATTTTGTCAAAGAATAATCTGTGGAAAAGTAATAGGTTTCATAAAAAAAATTTCATAATAACCATAAACTATTTATGTAAAGAATAATAAAGGTACAATTGGGTCATATTCCTAGAAAATCAAAAATAACATAAAGGATGTAATCTAAGATGAACAATATGTATTAAAGATCACATGGAATATTTATTGAAGAAAATATCCTTTTCCCATTGGAATACCTTATTTAAAATATAAAAACCTACTAAAAATTAATGAAAACATTTTATTTGGAAATAAACGTGAATAATTGTAAAATAATCTTTAAATCCTTGAGAAATCATGACGGTGGATAATTACATTCAAAATGTACTAATTAAAACATAGATTCCTTTCACATTTTCAGTAAAAAGTTGAATATTCTTTATTCAGAAAATGACACGAAGTTTACTTTTACAAAATTATGAAAAAAATAAAATATTATTAACACTTTATTTAAAAAATAATTTTAGAATAGTTCAATAATTATTTAAATTTTTTTCCAAGCATTGATATGCAAGAAAAATGTTTTTCAACCAAAGAGAGAAATACAGTCAATTTTCCTTAAAATATTATTTTGATATCTTCAGATCATAAAGACAGAAAAATTAAATAAATAAAATTTATTATCAATAAAAAAATAGAGAATAATAAAATAAATGGGTTTATTCAGAGATAGATCATAATATTTTATCATTGGAAGAATAATCATAAACAATACCAATAAATAATGAGATTGTAACATAAAACCTTTACCACCTTGGTAATGTTTGAATCATAACACCCATGGAAGAAATAAAATTATATGTATATTTAAATCCAAAAATAGAAAATAGTAATCCTCGTAAAATACATTTATTTTCAAAATATATACAGACATGAAACATAAAATTGGTGAATGTGACATGTTTCCCATGGAAATAAAACTGAGACGAAATTCCAATTAGCACCCTAGAAGTTTTTGAATCATAATCCATAATAAATAATAAAATCAAATAAGACTTTAAATATAAAAAATATAATTATAGTAATTATATAAAATGTAATAGGTTCAGTATATAAACCAAAAAAATGAAAGGAGTGGTGTACATGACATTTGTTTCCCAGAAATAAATGAGATTTGAAGTCCCTTACCTTAAGTCTTGGATTTATTCATTCACATTATAAACTCTTATATAATAAATATAGGTTTATTATAAAAATATTAAATAACCATACTCATATATATAATACTATATATTATTTACTTATGACTTTTTATTACTCATTTATCAACAATTTTCTTGTTAAAATCATGTTTTTCGTAATAACTACATCATTTTTCATGTTTGTTTTGGTTTGGTATTTTGAGTCCTTTTACTTTGATCATGGTTACATAATCTATAAAATTTAATAAATTGGATTAATAACTCATATATTCATTATATATGTATTTATATTAGTACAGTTAATTTGGATATAGATATTTAATTACATCGTTTATGGAGACCACATACTGTATGTAGGCATGAATGTTTTTCCATTTTATCAATGGATGGAATTAATGAAAATAAAACATTAATTATATTTTATATAATTTTTTTACATAATTTATATCATATATACTCATTAAATTTACCCTCATTACCATCTATGTCAAAATAAAATAAGAAACGCACCACATCGACTCTTGGAGGAAGTAGTCCACATATATTCATGAATGACATTATCATTTTCCAGCAGATTTAAATGTAATAAGTTATATTTAATATTATAATTATATTATTATAATTATTTTAAAAATATCATGTATTAATATTAAATCCATAATTATCTTGATCTGTGAGAGGCGGTGATGGAAAATTATTTACATTGGTTCGTGAGGTAGTAGTTCATTATACACATGTTCTACTGTTTCATTTCCCATTTGATTGAAGATGATATAAATATAGGCTTTGAAATTGACAAAAAAATTCTAAGTATATGATATATAATTATTATACTATTTTATCATCGTTTATTTTTTTAATGATCCTGAAGAAGAAATAAAATAAAAACACTCAGTTAAAAGCGTTGCCTCTTCTTTGAGCAACCTCCTTAGATTTTCACCAAAATCCTTCATTAGAGGGGTTAATAACAAATAGAAGACCTATATGATATTATTAAATAATTAATTAAGTGATTGTTTTAGGTATTTTACGACCCATAAGTAATTGGAAGTTTGAAGAGGAGAAGTGATATGGTTCCCTTTTTTAAGTGGGGGAGAGGACACACTTGGAAACTACATGGAAATTTCCAAAAAAAATCCAACATGTTAAAGTAATTATAAAAACAATTATTACAAATAACCTTATATTAAAATTTTGGATATTATAAAGTCCAAATATTACCATAAAATAGGATGTTTACATGTTCAATTGGAACCCGTGAACATATTTCAACCTCAAATACAAAAATTAATATTTATAGATTTCAATATCCATTATGAAAAAAATTATGTTTAAATTTCTTATATAATTATTATTATTTTGATTTAAATTTTTTAATCCATTTTCCAAATTCCCATCACAAATTTGGAAAATCTTAATTTAAAATTAAACCAACAAACGCTATGAAAAAGAGGTTTTCCAAAGAGAAAAATTTCCATGTATAGAATGTTTTAATATAAAAAATCAACCCAAATTTGATTATAATAAATTATAATGGTTTAATAATAACATAATTTAACAAATTTTATATTTAAAATATTTTTAAACAATATTTACCATTCTAAATTCTTTAAATGAAAAGACAATTTTTAATAAAAATAAGTATTTTTACCATTCATCGAAAAATTAATATTTTTAGAAAATTCTAAAACATTAACCATAAGATAATTCTAAATTTTGATTCTGAAAATAAGGTAAATTTAATTCATATATATTTTTTTAATTGAAAAATATTAATTTCATTATTTTTTCACAAAAATAAATAAAATACATATTTAGAGAAAATGGTATTTTTGAAGTATATAAAAACGTTATTAAAAATTAAGTACTTATTTATAAATATATTTTACTTATCTAAAACCTTTATATTTTTTTGTTCATATTATGGTTATTACTATTCGTACCATCATGTTTAATGGTTATGTTTTAATGGTCATTTAAAAATAATAATTTTGATAGTATAACATACTGTGTTAAAACACATTGTTGCGTGTAAAAAATCTATGGAAGAAATAAAATTTATTTAAAAAAACTATTTCTTTAAATCTCATGGTTTCTTATTCTACTCTACTAAAAATTAATTTCAAAATTTAAATTCCATAAATCTGATACAAAAAAATATGGATACTTCTACTTAATCTTATCACCGAGTTCCTATGTATCATCCTTAAGATGGTGGTTTCTCTATAAAACCATGACCAGGTGAGTGGTCTTGTTTCATATAACATTATCTCTAAGATACATAATCTTCAAAGGTTATTTTCTATATAAAATATCATTATACATAGGTATAACCTATGAGTTCATTACATATTTAGGATCAGGTATGTACTTCCTTTAGATAGATACATGGAGCACATTGTGGACTTTATAGAGGTTTAGTGGAAGAACTAAAAAATAAGAAACCATACCCATGTGATTAATAATTTCAAAAGGGATAATATAAATAGGTATCCACCTTCTTTATAAATATCATAACCTTATTCCTTGTATAAGTTCATAGAAAAACTTTCTCAGTAACTTCAAACTGTAGCACACACCGACGATTGTCAATATAACTTTTTTGTTGACTTTAAGATTCCTTGATGTGATTTTGAATGAATCTAACTTTATCAAAAATTTAATTAATTAGATCAATTCCCAATATCATTCGTTTTCCAACTTTATCCCATTATGTTGTAGTTCTACACTTATTTCCATAGGGGGCTTTCTAAGGATCCATGTAAATTATCATGTGAAATGTTTGGTTGTAAGGAAACTCAACTAGAAGAAGTTGTTGATCCCAAACTCCTTTTAAATCCATAGAATATGATCTTAGAGTATCCTCTAGTTTTTAAAATTTTCTCTTAGAATAAAAAAGTTTATAGGGATGATACACAATGCTGAAACTTAGCTCCATATTGAGGGCCTACTTAATAATTCTCTATGAAATTGAGGTAAACCTAAGATATAGATCAGATATAATAGAATGTAGTACTCTGTGAAACCGTACGACTTATTTATTTTATATTCATAGAATACAATAAAGGGAAAAACATTCTCTAATATAAACCACATATTTTTTTCCATTTAGATGGTTTGGGGAGTCCAATGACCAAATCCATGGTGATATTTTCCAATTTACATTATTGTATGGGAAATAATTGTAACAACCCCTTAGAATTTTTCTCCCAACCTTAACTTACTGATATACCATGTATTGAGAAACAAAATTTCCTAAATTTCTCTTCATTACATCCCACCAAAAATACTCTATAAAAAATATATACATATTTATACTTCCAAGATGAATAGAGAATGAAGAATAATGAGATTCTTATAATAGATTCTTCTTCAAATTAGCTATGTATGGAACACATACTTGATTACTAAAACTTATCATTTTAT
The DNA here is from genome assembly GCA_963277665.1 of Viscum album. Lineage (NCBI taxonomy): Eukaryota > Viridiplantae > Streptophyta > Magnoliopsida > Santalales > Viscaceae > Viscum > Viscum album. The sequence goes on from OY728125.1 coordinate 387,427,049, forward strand.
ATTAATCAAGGTTAAATATTTGAACTTTTCTAACCTTCTTCTACTTTCTATATCTTCATTCATTTCCTCTTTAATATTTACTTGGATAGTTGGTTGGATGCTTATTTGAGAAAGATAATATTTTTATCCTTCATTTACAGTTTTCAAATCTATCCTTTTCAAATATAGAAATATTAGATATTTTGTAATACTTATCGAACATGGGCTAGAATTATCCTTTCAAATTAAGGCATTAACCACCATATCCACTTTCCTATGGTGGTAATGTATTGTCCAAAAGTACTTAGACACTTCTGAGTTAACTTGGAGAATGGATTAGGTAGTCATGAGAAATCATCCACAAATCATCGATAATATCCTTACAAAATTAGAAAACTTTGTATCTTATTAGTAGTGGTTGATCTGGGCCAATGTTAAATAACATCATCTTTTAATATATTCATAGATATACCCACTCTTCGGATTATATGACCCAAAAATGAAAGCTTTTTTATCCAAAATTTACAATTGGTACATTTTTTTATAAAACTTATCATTCCTTAGAGACTTAAGTATAATTATCCAGCGATATTCATGCTCTTCAATTATTTTGAATAGATAAAAATATCAACTGTAAATACTACCATAAACTCATCAAGGTAATTGTTAAAGTCACTATTCATTAAATACATGACGATAGAAGGGGTATTAGTGAAACAAAATGACATCACTATATACTTATAGTGTTCATACCTTGTATGGAATGTTGTATTGCGTATATTACCCTTATTAAGCCTCAATTGATGATATACAGAATCTAGGTCTATCTTGGAAAATTATTGAGCTTCACACAATGGATCAATAAAGTCATCTATACGAGGTAGGGTATACATGTTCTTGATTTTTCTATTGTTTAGCTATTGATACTCAATGAAGAGTCACATCGATCCATATTTTTTCTTAATAAAAATAATAGGTGCACCCTAAGGTGATAGAATTTGCTGAATGAATACCCTGTGAATATTATCCCAATGTTTCTTCCTCAAATCCTGTAACTCAATCCGGTCCAATGTATAGAGAGTCTCTAGATTAGGTGTTGCACCTGGTATGAGTTTTATTGAGAATTCAACTTCCAGATTTTTCATAAGATGATGAAACTCAACCATAAAGACATAAAAAAATCCCACATAATGTGCATATCATGGATATTGAGTTTACCCACAATAATCTATGGTAAACACCCATTTTGAATGGGAATCAAGAACTATAAAATGGGTTTGATTTTCATCTGATGTTTATATCTATCATCAAACTGATAGAAGATAATATGTTGGTTTTTAATATCAAATGTGACTTCCCTTCCTCAAAAATTGATGTGGGATTTATATATATAAATCCAATCCATGCCTAAGATAATATAAAATTCAACTAGAGGTATAATAATGATGTTTGTAGGAATCACATACCACAAAATTCAACTAAATAAGAATCATATACTTGATATGTGATCATCATATCATTAGGATCATTCACTACTAATCCAACATCTAATAATTTAGGATTTTAATTAACATTCCTTGAAACTTTTTTTTTTGATTTATTGGAATTCTTATAACTAAGATAAAATAGGGTAAATAAATATTTAAACTTACCTATTTCCACCACATATTTATTATTCTATTTTCAATCCCTTTCTAAAATAAAAATATTTTTCATGAACATATTGCATCGATAATTAGTGTGATTGATAATTAAAAATAATTCATAGTATATCTAAATCATGATACCTCCTATTTGATCTATGAAACCATAGGTTTAATATAGGTCATCCAATATCATAATAAATTTAATTCATTCACAATGGTTTGTAAAGAGTTTTTGAATTTCTAAATCATATCCCGTGAGAGTGTCAAACAAAGTGTGTAGCAAGGCCCAATGTTATGCACCGGGTGATGATCAAGTCAAATCCCAATATTCCTTTTTTGGAGTTATTGAACCAATTTACATTTATTCCATATGCACATCCAATTGTACTATACAGACAAAGATGTAATTTCATGAAAGGCACTCACTCTATCCTTAACCACAATTTTAAGTAATTTTCCTAGACTTAGACTTTTTATTATGGTTATCACTAAAGTTTTATCATACCAATTTACCAATTTTAACTAAACCTTTCTCTGATACCAAATATAATGACCACCATATTTAATATATAGATATTAAATTTTAATAGATGAATATTCAATACATTACATAATGATCCCCGGTAGAATCATTTAGGTCAAGTGCCTTTGGAAACTCGTAAACATAAATAACAGAATCATAGGTGAACTAAATCATATCCAAATAATATATTCAATACCAGAAACATTCTTATAAATTTCACAGATAATACTTTTCTTCATAACATGGGGAAATGGAACATAACAAAGCATGAGATCAGATGCTCAGTAAGGGAAAAAAATGGAGATATAAAAAAAAACACGTGAATAATATTAGGAGAACATGAGAAAAAAATTTAAAAATAATACTCTAAATATCATAGATCATTAAATTGAGTCATGAAATCGTAGTTAGTAGTTTATAAAACTAGAATCATAAAAAAAGTTAAATAATATTACTCATGAGAACATAACATTGGCATAAGGCTTAAATTTTAGGCATACAAATAAGCTTATAAAATAATTTACTTATTAGTAAAGGATTATTTAAAAGACTATCATAGTAGATTGTGTTCACTCCCTAAACCATTTTAGTATTAAAGGGTAACTGCCAAGAATATCACAGTTTAAAAATTCCCTTACTAAACTAAGATCACTCTCCATTCTAGTCCTGATTATCTCAGAGGATGTTAATATTTACCCAATGAATTTTAGGGAGATATAGGTCCCAACCATCACATGATAAAAATAATATGTTTTTATGAAACAAGATCATAATTCATTCATTATATCAATAATCATAAAAAGAAATGGGTTTTATAAACATTTCATCATACCATAACTTGTGTAAAAGAAATGGGTTTCATATATGTTTCAACATTTTGTCATACAATAACCCATAGAAAAGGAACAGGTTTCATAAATTTATTTTCATAAGCGTCTCATGTATTTTTTGGTTTTGTATTTACGATAATTTTACTTTTATGGTGTTTCCATAATAGAAATAATTTTATAAGTTATATAAACATAATATATATTGATTATATATGTATTTAGAATAATCAACTAAAGTTAGATATTGATAATGAATTACACCATTCACGAAGATGTTAGACCGCACATACGTGTGCACGTGGTTTCCATTTTTTCAAAGGTTGAAATGAAAGAAAGCTGAATTTTAATTCAAATTTATAGAATAATTTATATATCATTTATATCATATATATTCATTAAATATATCTCCATTACCATCCATGTAAAAATAAATTTAAAAACATGTCAGATCACTTTATGGAGGTGGTAGTCCACACATACACACAAACTACACTATCATTTTCGAATGTATCATATGGTAAGAAGTTAGATATGTTATTATAATTAAATAATTATACATATATCATAAATATAATTTAAAAACACTAATTAAATCATTATCTACATCATTGTGAGGCAGTAATGGAATGAAAATTACATCCGTTCATGAGGTAGTAGTTCACCATACAAAAAAATCAATAATTCTGTTTCCCATTTGATGGAATAATATATGGATATAGGTTATTAAATTAACATAATGAGATCTAGATATATGTTATATAATTTTGTTATTATATTATCATAGATGAATAATATCTTAAGTAGGTCGAAGAATAAATATAATAAAAATTCTCGGCTAAAAAGAATATATCTTCTTCAGACAACCTTCTTAGGTTAGCACCAAAATCCTTCTTAGTAGGGATTACTAATAAAACTAATGCCTCTAGGATATGGGGAGGGAAATAAGGAAGTTTTTTGGGTTGGTTTTGTAAAAAGACACATGGAGTGTGAAGAGGAGAGGAGTGGGGGTTCCCTTTAATAACTGGGGGAGTGGAAACACTTAGAAACTACTTGGAAATTTCCCAAAATAATCCACAATGGTACAATTATTCCAAATACATATGAGTCCACATGACCTTATATTTTAAGGTGGTATAGTATAAGGTATAAATATGACCATAAAATAGGATTTTTAAATTCTTAATTAGTAAATTCACCCTCATATTTTTTATTAACCTCCCCGATAAAACTATTTTAACCATAACCACCATAATTAATTTTTACTAATTTCACTATTAATTTGGGCCGATAATTAATATAAACTTATTATATAATATTTATTATTATTATTCTAAATATATAATCCATGTTTAAAATTATCTTCAATTTATTGGAAAATTTGAATAAAAATTTAAACCCAAATACGCAACGAAATAACGGGCTCCCATAGGAAAAATGTTTATAACTATATAATTTTTTAGTATATAAAATAGAAATAAATTTGATTAAAATAAACTAGGTTTGTTTCATAACAATATAATTGAGATATTTTTGTTGTTATTTTTTTCAAAAAATTTGTAACTTTGAAAATGATTTAATTGAGAAGGTAATTTTTAATAAAAACCAATATTTTCAATATTAATTAAAACATTTATCTTTCAAAAAAATTCGGGAAAATTTACCATAATATTATTTTTGACATTACGATTAAAAAAATTATGTTAATTTTATGAAATAAATTTTCTAAAACTTTCAAAATTTAATTTGATTAATTTTAAACAAAAATCAATAAAAATTATTCTTGTAAAAAAAAGTATATTTGAAGCATATAAAGACTTTACTAAAAATCAAGTACTTAATTATAAATAATATATATATATATATAATTTATACATAATTTTAAAAATATTTTTATACCTATTAATATCACCAAGTTTAATGGTTATGTCATAATAGTCTTTTTTAAATAATAATATTTATAGTACAATGTTGTTCATTAAAACTCAGTGTAGCATGTAACACAACTTATTGAAGAAATTATTTTTTTTGAAAAAAAATATTTCATAAAATATTTCAGTATTGTGATTGATGGTCGTAAACAGAATGTGTGATATACCTTGAGATATCAATTGAATTAATAGTCAAATATTGCTTTTAAATATCTGTTTGACATAGGCATTTCCTTCTCAAAATCATTCACAAATCCACTACATTAATCTAATTGGAATGTTTCATATGAATGGACTCATGTGTATCTTACATGTGTACTTTTATATTTTTAGGTGATGATATTATCTTATTTTCCTTTATCTCCTCAGACATATCAAATTCACTAACTCATGAAATCTTATAGAGAGGTTTTATTCTTAGAAAATGGCTTAAGCTTTTACATTAAGACATACGCTCAACAATTAATTATTACAATTAATATTTAAATTAAAAAATAAATGTCTTACAATAAAAAATGGTCAATATTTACATTCAACATCAAGATCTTACTCTAAAACTTTATATTCAAGGACTTTTCCATTTTTCTATATTAGCTCAAAATTATAGTCTTCCTTCATAAGAATTTTGGGATTATCCAAAGTAAATTCAACCCTTATTGAACCAATAAAAACCTCATCAAAAATTATTTATATATTGTTTCATAATTCCCTAAATCTTTTATTTAGTTTCCATAATTACCAGAACAACAATTTTCACATTTAAGGTTATGACATTGAAGTTGTGAAACCATGATCTTCAAGTAGTAGCACCACATCTCCTTCAATTACACATCTCCATCAAAATCAAAATACACTAATAGGCTTGGTTTATTTACATAGAAAGACTTGCAATTACAACTCATGGATCCATTAAAATACTTTAATCATCATCACTATTTTTGGAAACCACATATTGTTATATTGATAAGAAGTTTAACTGAAACATCTTGGGAACAACAGTAGTCATCCTTAGAGAGGCAGACCCCATCTACATATATTGGTGTTCAAGTTGTGTTTATTTCATTTTTACAATGTTATTTGTACTAAAAAAAGATGATGTAAATAAATATATATATCCATTCACTAATTAAGTCAAGTGGTGAAAAGTAACAATGTAATAAATTGAATTAAAAATTTTATGAACACTGATTGAACCCTCTCAGTGTTGGGTTCTTACCGTTGTGATACTTACAAATGGAAAACCTAATAATTTGTTTTTTTATTTTTAAATAAGGTGAGATTACAGAGTGTATGTCATCCCATATATGAAACCTTATGGAGGGGATCAATGAGGCATCACAATTCCAATATATTCCATTAGATACTCTTAGGGAGGTGTCATATTGCCATAACCATGTCATAAAGGGCTCCCAGAATATGATAGATAACTAAAACACTCCCATGATGAACCCACACATCCTATCTATTTACAAACTTAGTCCTATTTAGAACCCTCAAAGAGTGTATGCACCTCAATATTATTTGGAAGTCCACCCTGATGCTATGTCAAAATCTAATGACACCTCATGCTCTAATACACAATATGTTCACATCACAACATAATCAACATTGAAAAGCTCTATTTTTTATAAACACCTTACGAATTTTTGATGCATCTTGATGATCACACAAGGTAACCTAATGTCCCAATGATAACATCAATTGTTGAACCAACATATCCTCTAGATCAAATACTAGTGTTCATCTAACCTACACTATATTTTTAATCCCTAATATATGATGTGTTTCTTATCCAACATAACCTAAAGTACCTATAATGAATTCATATCCAAACCTCCATTAAATCCATTTATACTGTCTACATCCATTTGGCCTCCATATGAAAAATGCAAAAAAATGTATACTACCCATTATATTTCACGAAAAAATCAGGAAAGGGTTGGTGGATATCTCTTCAATGCTCTAATCCATTTAAAGAAGGAGGCAATGACCATAAGGGAGTAAAAACCAGTCGAATGAATAATCTTGAAATGTAATAGATGGAATCATCCTATCATCCAATATATTATGTGGTTTCCATCCTTGATCATCTGGGATTTTAAAATTTCCTAATTAAATTTCTTTCTCCATCCATTGTACCAATTTTACACCAATGTCCACTTGGCCTTTGAGAACCCTATTTTTCTGCATCCCGACCTTTATGTTCTCCAGGATTCTTGGGTGGTGAGAGGAATGTTTGAGGTGATTATTGGGATTTTATCCATAAATAGACATACTAAACCATGGTGGAAGACATGGTGTAAGATTTGGTTTAGCATGTTTATGTGCAATGTGAATTTTACTGTGGTTTTCTATAACTTGGTGTAGTTGGGGTATGAAACACCCATGTTAGAGGGTGTTTTGAATGGAGAGTTTCTATATGAAAAATGGGGAGGAGAAATATACTCATAGTAAAGGGATTGGTGGCATCATGCGTTTTTAGCTTCCCTTCTTTTGGTGAGAATTGTCTACACCATATTGGTGGAAATTTTAGAGGATGTGGTTTCTTGCTTTGTTTGGAGTGTTTCCCTATAGGGTAAATCGAAGGCCAACATGTTATGTTGGTGGGTGAAGTGGTTCTATGAAGATTTAGTGTCAAGTTCTATTTGGGGTGATGGAAATGATGATGGTGGTCACACTATGTTGTCTTCCTCAGAAGGGTGTGATGAAACATTGGTGGAAACTACATTATGTAGTGGTGCGGGTCATGGTCATTTTCAACTTGCTTTTAAAGTGGCCAAAATGACCTCCAGATAAGGTGGATTTTTTATTTAAAATTACTATTATTATGAATCTCAGTTTAATTGAGGAAACCGTGGTTATGGTTGGAGTCACCATGCCTCAGGGGAAGTCTATCGAGTTTATATATAAATAGGGGTTGAAACCTTCACCATTATTTGACAATATTTATTTCTATAGAACCTTGTATGAATCCAAGGCCCATTTTTAAATAATTTGGAAAACCATTTAAGGATCCCAATATTCTCTATTCCTGGAATTTCATTCTCCTTTGATTTGAGGTTCCCCTTTCATCTATACTCCTTTATTATCTTTTTTCTTATTCTTAGGATAATATAAGTGAAGTTGATGCGTAGTTTAAGTTTATGGTTTCAATTTTGATGATCAATGTGATTTTTCATATTCTATGAGGCTTATTGAGAATCCATTTGTGTTAAACGTTTTTAATGTGGAATTTCTTGCTATCTTGAGCTATTATATTTCTAATATTTCTTATATGTTATGAAATTATTTATTTCTTGATATACTATAGGGTAGTCTAAATTACCATAATGTACCAAAAACCCCTCATTTCTAATCCCATTGAAATGAATAATTTTAATTATTATCTTCTATTTAGGATTTTTAGTCCATTCAATATAATTCTTGGAACGTTGATCATTATCTTGATGAAGGTTTCTTCTTGAAAATATGATCTGTGATCATTTGTACCACTTTAAAAGTAAATGATAAAACCATACCTAGAATTTTGTTTACACATGGTATGTGTCTATTCTTTTATTAGTCTCGATGGAGATGGTTTGATTTAAGGGAAAGGGTATAATTTAACGTATGATTATTCTTCTATACTCTTCTCATGAGCCCTTGTTTAGTCTAGGGATAAAGGTTCATTGTATACTCTTTTATTCCATTAATAATCCCTTATATCGGGCATGATGTTTTTGGTTTGGTATGGGGGAAGGCGATGTTGTATGTTACCCATTACAATGATGTGTGAATTTATTTTTTTATCTTTCTTATTATAATTATATGATTAATTGGTTTCTTTAATTATCATAATATAATTTTATTGTTATATTGTTATAGTATATAGTTTATATTAAATATGATTAATGAGATATGAAAATTTATCTTGGAAATAAACAAGGGAAAGTGATAAGTTTGGTTAACCCCTATTTTTTATTTGAAAGTTATTATTATTAATATGATATTTAATTGTTTCTAAAATAATATTAGTACATGGGGAAAGAAAACTTGTGTAATTTGGATATATGGGGTTGCCTGTGAATCCAAAATAGAATTCTATTATGATGGGAAGAACCTTGGGAATGGAATTGTAAATAGGTAGGTAACAAGAAATTCAATTTGAAAAAGTTCAACTATTTTTATTCATTGCTTATTGTGTTTGGGTGTTACTAATGTTATTTAGGTTATGTTTTCTATGAAATGGTGATTTAGGTAGTACATGGAATGTTACTTCTATAATTATACTCCATCCCATTTTTGTAGGGTTATATTTTGATGGATGGTTTTAAATTACATAGAGAGTGGATGATTTTTTTATCTCATAGGAGATCAACTTCCATGTATATATTTACTTTCATTAGAGTGATGAATTGAACATTATATTTTATAGTGAGGATCTAAAGGACCTTTGGGGTAGGTGTATTATTTTTTCATTCCTGAATGGTGCTGTTGATTTAGGTATGTAGTTTGACCCATGAGCATAGGAATGGGATGTAATGGTGTGGTTTTTTGAGGGATTATGTGTTGGATGTTCTTTGGTTTATTGTTAAGAATTGAATGGGGGTTGTTTATTAGTATATGACAAGTTATGTGGGATTATATCATTCCATATATGTTTGCTTGGATTGGGTTTTCCTTAGGAATGTTGGGTTTTTGTTGAAGTGTGAGTCTTATTCATATAAATGTGTGTGTTAAAAATTAAATTAATACGACAAAAATAATTCATTGAATAAATATAGAAGTTGAATAATGACATGAATTTACTGTTAAATTTCATACCTATGTAAATATATAAATTTTGAACATAAACATGAATTGGAATGTTTTCATTGTGTTGATGAATGCATCCATTTAGATGGTTGGTATGATACTTAATTATGTAAATAAAATTTTAATCCAATTTAAGGATTTAAGAAATAATTTGATGAATAATTAATCCTTTATTGGTTGGGATATATTGATTTTTAATTTGTTATAGATTTTTAAATGATCACAAAGTGAATTTCAACCATGTTATAGAATGTGTTAGTAGAGATCTTACCTATTGATGAAGGTACTACCTAATTATGAAATTTATTGATATAAGGATGATTTTCTAACTTGATCATTATGCACAATTACTAAATGACTCTTACTCCAAGTTAGGAATACTAATTTACATATAAAATTATAGTTGATATGATGCACTGCAGGGAACCTTTAATTTAGTATTTTCGTGATGTCGCTGTGATGGTTTACACAGGATGAAATATGTAATGATGAGATGGATTGATTTTGGTGTGGCTATTACATACTGATGCCAATGAGAGTAAATTGGGCCCCATGATAGGTTAGGGTAGGTAGGGATGATGCCTAGCCCATATTAGAGTTAACATGATATGATATATTTATTGATTGATTATAATGAGATAATTATAGGTCTTGTGGGAGCCTGAGGTTTGTAAGGATAAGGCCCTACATGAAGGATTTAAAATGAATATGATAACATTTATCAAATCATGAAGAAGTGATTTAGACCATAGTTTGAGGATATCCCAAGCATAGAAAAATGAAAATATGATAAAAATTAAATGAATAATTATTATAAATAAGGAATATAGTACATCAAATAGAAGTTTCGTCATCTTGGTCACTATCACATGGGTTTGAGAGAGATCACTCAGAGCATCTAAAATACATACACTCTCTGAATGTATCCATGATTCAACTATAATAACACATCATATGTGTGGTATTCTCTATCATCTATTATTTTCTAGAATAATATGAATAAAAAAGATAAAACAAGAAATATTTAGGCTAAGGGGGTTTTGATTGAGCACATACATTCCAACATCCATTGCATGATAGTGTTAGATAATGCAAAAGGAAAATCCTTGTGATGTTTCATTTAATCATGTTTTCATAATTCATGAGTAAATGATGCTTTGGATAACTAATGCCTAAATACCTGAATGATGTACTCCCAAACTATTATATCTTATATAATGGATCTTAATGATATCCCGGGTGAAAGTCTAATCATATATAGTTTGTATATATGAAATATTATTGCATGAATGGCGTATGAATGGAAGTATTAACATGTAGATTGAATTTTCATGTTTATTATCAATATTGAAAATAATATAGCCTTCTTTATCATATAAAAATGTATTTAGGGGACACTAACTACTTCAATTTCCCACTTTCACTAAATCCTAATAGTCTATGTGTAATTTCATAGTATATTATATCATATACAATAACTTTTGGAATCCAATACAAAACTCTTTTGGATGTATTCCAAAACACCTTTTGGAAATCAATATTCAACTTCACTTTTTATGACATCATATTAAATACCTTGTGAAAACCTATCCAAAAAATTTTGGGATAAACTCTAAAATAATTTTTAGAGTAACTATCTATGTTAAACTCAAACCCCATTCAGTCAACCAAATAGTGTGTCCCCATGGGCCTTTATATCATTGACAAAAATACGAAAATTTGGATCCATATATGTAATATAAGAGAAACCTTTATAAAAGAATTAACTATACTTAGGATATAAAGGTATATAGAGTTATATCCATAAAAAACCTATATTTCTATACCTATGTCTATAGGTTACATCATATACCAACATGAATTCTCAAATTTTCCCCATTTCCAAGACATCGAGTGACTATAGGACGTGAAGAATGTTAATTCCATATATATAACCCATATGTTCTCAATTATTAAAGTATATACCTATCTAATCAATGAATACATGACATTTTATTCATCCTTATATAAAATGACATCACCCGACCCTATCTGGATAAATCTAAAATATCTATGTGTGGAAACAAACTCCCACAACCTATCTAAATCAATGGCCAATATTCCATACTCATCATATGAGAGGATATATTCCATCTTGGTTAAGTTATAATTGATTAAATGATCATAAATATAACCAACCACCCCGTATTATCTATGTCAACATGTATTCTTGTGTGAGAAGGGTTTCAAAGTTTGAAGGCTGTCATGCTAGGCATATCACTAGCCTCAAGTAATGGGCACTCAATTATGATCTATATACCTCTGGTATACCGAAGACATCTATATAAAATTGCTTTCGGTATACTTAGTAGGTTATCTTGTGCACAAAAATAATTCTATTCTATATTTTGAGCCACATTAGTATATTATATATCTATAAACAAGAATCCTACTCATGCTAACCATATAATGTTTTCATAACCTATAATACTCCATTCTGAACATTATTTTGGGATAAAATTAAATTAATACATTAAGAGGTCAATTATCATTATAATTTATGAAATATATATCTAATATAAACATATGTAGAAAACATAAAAAATTACAAAATGGAGGTTTACTTTAGAATGATACATTTTAATATTCTTAAACTCTTTAAGTATATTTAAAAAACACCACATGAGCACCTATTTATCACATGATATATGATAAATTTCTATATCCTACATATGTTTTTTAAAATTTCTAGTTTTTAAAAAACACATCACATTATATGAAATCCATGTAACACATCTAGGTAAACATATGTTAAACCCCTCCCACTAAATATATTAGTCATAAATATATTTGAAGAAAGCTAGTTTGAATAATGTTGAGGCTAAGGAATCATATTTTTTATTATTCGACTTCTTGAACATATTCAACCTTATCAACATCACAACATCAATTTTTATGTTGTAGAATTAAGTTTACAACGTTAGAAATATTTTTTAGTTTATCATTATCATCATTTGAACCCAATTACATCAATTTTTACCTTGAATTAATGTATTTATTTACCTTATTATTTACCGATCCTCTTAAACTCTTTTATGAGAAAGTGAATATTCATTTAATATGGTAAATAAATAAACTACATAATTTTTTTGAATATAATATATGTTATTAAATGTTATTGGAAAATTTTCATTTATAGATAATATTTTTCAAAACAATACCACAAATGAGAGGCAGGAACACATTCTCAAATATTTCTAACAAACTATTGGATAAACACATTAATCTTTTTAAAATAATTTTGTCTATATATTATTCTAGATAAATAATAAACTATGTGTATATAATTAATGATATCTTATTGTTCATAAAAAATATTTTTTATCAAAAATCCTTTAATATTATATAAGATAAATTAGATGAAGATACACATCTTTTACTTAGATTTATTTGAGCATGGAAAAATCATTTACATTCAAATCCTCACTATAGAAAATATTTTCTTCATATCATGAATATAAACTATAAATTAAATAAACTATTTAATTTATTTTAAACTATTTTATATTTACAACACATTGTGAAATATAAATTCAACATTACATACTCTTCAAAATCGAGGAATTAATTTGTACAACATCCGTATCTGACATGGAAATTCTATGAACCCAATGCATGAATTGGGATTGTTATTATATATGTATTAAATTGACACCCATATCATTTTATCTATGACATTATTTCTTACATTCTATTTTGAAGAGAAAAATGAGATAGAAAGAAAATCTTATGATAAGTTCATCCGTGATTAAATTATTCAAGATGTCAATACTATTACTCCTTTTCTCCATTAATTTATTGAAAGCTTTAAGCATCAATTGTTTTCATCTTGAAACCATATATATATTTACAACACTTTGGAAAACATATAGATGATATCATATATATGTGAAAATAATATAATATATTTATATAACAAAAAAATTGAAGGAAACATTTAGTCTCACCAATAAATTTAACATATTCAATCATATTGAATATCATTTTATATACCCAATCGTATTGAGTATATGAGACTATTTTTTTAAATAATTTATGTTCCCAATCATATTTAGTACATGAGTGGAGACTAATATTTCTTTTCACATTTATCATCTACTAACTTTATAACATTTAATGGAACACTCTATGATTCCATAAGTATCTAGATTCACTTGTTGGTCAATTTCAACACTTGATTACTAATGAAGGAACTCTTCTTATGTATATAATTTCCTTAATAACATATCTTGAATAACCATTATTTCATAAGAACGTTTTTTATGTTATAATTATTAGGATTAACTTACATTAATTTTCTCTTTTTATGGAATTAATATCAAAGTACATTTTAATAATTATGATGATGATATTTTATACAATAAAATATTTTATCAGATGAGAATCATTTATTATTAATAATTTAATAAGGAATTTTATTAAACGGTCTTCCACTAAAATGATGAACACTTTTAGAAAAATATTATATCCATTAGAGGGATACGATCAATATTTCACTAAAAAACAACCCTATTTTGTCTTGAAATAAAATACATAGTTATTTATGTAGGGTATCTTCCCAATCATATCATATATGACTCTAAGATAATAAAGATAACAAATCTTTGTATAGTACATTTAATGGATAATCTAAACTCTATTCCTATGGTATCCCAACCCTTCTGGTTTCCTCAAAAGTGTGATCCAAAGAAAATTAAAAAATGCGATAATCATAATATAATCTAGGGGCAGAATGGTTTTGTATGAAACTACCATGGATGATACATTATTACTCATTAATTTATAACCATACCTACGATAATTCATAGGAACCTCATGTTGGCATAAAACTACAAAATTGGAAGATTAATGACTTTAAAAGTTCCTCTTTGGAAGTAATATTACACAATGTGTTTGAAAGGGGGTTTATTTTCACCATATTATCTAATGTTATTCTATTATTTCTATTAGTAATTGATTTTTTTAATTTTATTCCCTCCACCGAATAAATATACTCAATCTTTAATAACATGCAACCCTTTAAAAAACCTATAAGTTTGTGTAACTCACCAAAATTAAAAGTCAAGTATATTGATACTTATATTAATTCATTATATGTATAAGGTATACAAAAACTTAATGTCATGTTTTAAAATTATAAGAGATTGGAAACATCTGCATGAGTAAGCCTAGTGCGATAGATATCCAAACCCTTTTATTTTCCTAGATACGGTATAGGTCTCCTATTAAGATGGAAGTTTGACCCCAAGTCCCTCCACCAAATGATACTTTCCTCAAGAGATAATTAAATTCATGTTATATCTAAAACCAAACATGGATAAACTATATTAATCAAATAAATTAATGTTTATAAATTCAATTAGAATTTGAGTTCATAGTAGATGAAAAACCAAAATCATTATCATACCTAGCATGTAATTCAAGGATTTATCTAGAATTAGTTTAACATTTTAATTTACACGACACAAAATATTCACATCTCATAAATAATTTACAAAAAATGAATATAGTAGGGACTAACCATTTAAATAAAATAAAAATTCAAATATTTAAATAAGAGATAACTATTTATGAACAATTCATAAATGAAATCTTTCTAGAGACCCTTTTATAATTTCATCTTTAACATCATGGGCATTCTATATTTTTTAATATAAAATTTTATATTTATTCCAATATAAACTGTTTCATATGATTCCTTACATAGAAATTTAATTATAAATTTATAATATTATATGAATTATAGACTATTTATAATGCAATTTATATTATGTAAACATTTTAAATAATTTAAATTTCAAATACTTATTCATTATGCAAGTGTTGATCGTATTTATCCTCAAAACACATTTTCATGTGGCTTAAATAATATCTAAATATGGTCCCCTTAAATTTTTAACAATTCAAAATAATAAATTATGAACAATTCATAATTTAAACTTTTTTTTATTTTGGTCTTATTTTGTAATTTATAACCCATTATAAATCATTTTTTATTATTTCTAAATTACAACACATTTATTTCTAGTTCACATGTCATTTAATATAATTTGTTTAAAAGTTATTTTAAATATTTATATTTAATATTTGGGTGAAAATTTTTCATAAATAATTATTTAATTACAAACCTTTTAAAATCAATTAATTAATTTATAAATTAGTTATAAATTAAATATTCTCTGAATACATTTTATTATCATTAATAAACACTTTATAAACCGTTAAAACCAATTAATTATTTTAAAAAACTATTGAAAATCTTTCTAATTTGCTCTTATGTAGAATCTATATTCTTTATAAAGGTATATACCCTCTACCATCATACATGCTATCAGAGAGACATTTCATAAATCTATGTCACTAGTAACATGTATACAACTTAAACAAAACATATTACATAAAGGTAATAGGGTAGGTACATTTACATAGGTCATCCTCATAAGGGTTACCTAAGAATTATAAAGACTATTTAAATGTAACAAAGCAACTTCCTTTGCATATGTGCTTTTAAAAAAACATAACCATTTTAAATGTTTTAAAATACTTAATAACCTTTATGCAAGAATGTTAAAGCCATAATTACCATTAGATGAACCCATTCACATAAATTTAGGTCATGGTTTACCTTTATGTAACCCTTTTTATACCACAACCACCATTATTTGTATAGTTAAACATTATCATATCCTTATGTAACTCCTTTATACAAACCATTTACATAACAATTACAATACAAATTACCATAACATGAACCCTTCACATAAACATAAAAATAATGTTCCCTTACTTGAGTAAGGGTAATATAGGAAGACCTTTACATAATTTTTGATGTATGCATATAGGTAATTCATTATGAGAATTTACATAGACCATATCTTTAAGGGTAAACCATTTTTACAGATTTTCAAAACAACTTTAAATAGATGCTTTATTTTGGGTTCCTCTTCATTTCAATGAAATATTTTCTGAAGATGAATCATGGGTTCCATATTATACCACATAAGGTTTTAAAAAAACATTTATCAGATCATGTTGAGGTGATTTAAACCCTAGTCCAAGGATCTCCTATGAATATACACATAAAACCATGATAAAATTGAAAAATAGAATTAATATAAATATAGTATTCTATATATCAAAAAGTCTCCATATCATCAATCTCACCATCACATTGGTTTGATAGAGATCAATAAGAGAATCCAAAAGACATCCTATCTCTTAAGGTATCCACGGATCGAGTAGAGTCACAAATTGTATGTGTATTATTATACACCCCCATGATATACTAGAATACATGTTCTATATATGAAATATTATTTCATGCATGATGTATTAATGAAAGTATAAATAAGATTTTTTTTTTCACAATTCTTATCAAAATTAAAAACAATACAGCCTTTTGTAATATATAAAAATTGATTTAGGGAATACCAAATCCTTCATAAACCACATCATAGGTGAATTTATATGATAGATTGATTTATTGATTCCAACTATAGAACATTTGGCCTTATGAGTGGCTAGAGTAGGTAAGAATAAGGACCAATCCAAATCAGAGGTTTCTTGGTATATCATCTGGATAAATTAGTTTTTATTGAGATATGATACATCTCCGTTCGTTATGATTGGTTGTTTAAAATTATTATTGATTATAGTTTTTCTTACATAATTATTCTATCACATATTTATCTTGTCACATTTATTTCACACATATATTGTTTTTCTTTGGAATATGATCATATTTATTATATCTAAATGTTCACCCCTCTTTCGTGTTCTTTAGTAATTTTGAAGGATAACTTGTGGGAAAACTGGGATGATGTGGTTTGAGTCACTGGGGTCATATTTATGATCCCAATATTAATTTTTGTTTGGTTATATTGCATTATGTTATATGTATTCTTTGCTGGAATTGAGAAATTTTTAATCATTCATTGTTTATATATGCACTCAATTGATGTATTTCATTTATTTTCCTAATAATTGAGAGGGTAATTCCTCCAACACTCATGATAAATAACCTAAGTGCTAGTTTCAAACCCATGACCTATTGGAGGTGGGATTCAGGGATCACTCTAGTGTCCACTACCAATCTAGGAGGGATTTTAGAGAGGGTAGGTAATAGAAGAATGGTATTAGAGATTTTGGATTAGATATTATATTAAGTTTGAAGTTAGTAATATGTGATGATTTTATGGTTATAGTAGGGAATTGGTGTCATAAAAACCTACCATGTGATGTAGGAAAATGAGACTTGAAATGAAATTGGTGTTTATCTCCACCAATGATCTTGTACAAGGATCTTATTAGTATACTGATCATGTTTAGGTAGAATACAATTATTACAAGGCTAATAGAAATTTAGTAAGGGTTCACAAATAATTTTCGTGGGTTTAATTATAAGTTAGTATTTGATCTATGATTATACTTAGTGTGTTAATTTACTATAAATTGTGTTGATATGATTCAGTATTTATGGCTATGTTTCATGCCATTGTTTAAATTGAATTCATGTTAGTTTGAACTATAATATGCTATTACCTTATGAAATGATACTTACATCCCTTATTATGACATGTTTAGTTTGAACATATGATTTGCTTCATATAAAAACTATAGAAGGATGATGTAAATTAATGATATTTTTTTACATTAATTGAAGTATCATGATAATATGTTTCCACTAATGATAAAGTATTATCA
Organism: Viscum album; assembly: GCA_963277665.1. NCBI lineage: Eukaryota > Viridiplantae > Streptophyta > Magnoliopsida > Santalales > Viscaceae > Viscum > Viscum album. The sequence goes on from OY728125.1 coordinate 387,445,491, forward strand.
AGAGATTTTTATCCATAAGTACTTTTTTTAGAAGTTTTCCATTAAACATGTCATTAATGAATAACTAACGTAATGTTTTGGAAATATATGTTTTGGAAACATGTTTTATGTTTTAAAAATTTTAATAAGAAATGTTATTTCATGTGTAAAATAGAAATTATAAATCCATAAGATTATTGTAATCAAAGTCATGTTATATTTATGAGTTTATGTTATTGAAATGTGCGCAATAGTTCTGAATCCTACTATTTAACATGTATGATTTAATGAAATATTATGAAAGTATCCTATTACATAATGTTATTTAAAAGTAATTAACTACACTAAAGTTAATAAATAATATGTTATAAATGATTTGAGTTTTATAGAAAACATGTCTATAATTGATAAATTTGATAAGTGATTTGTTAGGTATGCATGATATGATAGATGACATGTGGAAAATTGTTTATTACTTTTTTATAATGATACAAAAAAACTATTATTATATTTTATTATGTAATTGAAAGAGAATTTTTTGTTTTGATTTAAGTGGGAAGTATATAAATAAATAACGCAAAACTTTTTGGATGTTTAAAGAAACATGTTTTAATGTTAGTAAAAAATTAATATGATTCATATATTTCAGATCAATCATGATAAGAGAATTTGAATGAGAATATTTTATGTGTGTTCTCATGAAATTTGGTTTCTATAGATGTTAAATATTATGTACTGGGTTAATAATAATTTTCTCTATTGTTTATGTGCTGATGATGTGATTTCTTAAGCCTACATATTTGAATAACCGAGTATACTGATTATTTATGCCTCGATAAAGTTTATAAGAATGAATTGGTGTGTTATTGTTTTTGATATCCTTTATATGATTTGATATGATTATATGTAGTTATGGTGGGATAGAATGTACTTTTTATATAGTGTGTGTGGGATTAAATCAAGATAGTTTTTATAAGTTGAGATTTGGTCTTTCCTATGTGGGTTGCTTGTGATGATGGGAAGTGCTAGTGTGATAGGTGTGTTTGGACAGAAGGTTTAGGGACGGTAGATTTCTTTTCCTTAAAATTGTGATGTTATTTTCAGTGTGGTTATTATTAATGGAATTTTTTTATAACCTAGTTATATGATTTTGAACGAAATACATGTCTTGGAAACATCTTCAAGATGTTATATGAGGGAAGGTTAAAGAGGAATCATGGATTGAAGATTTACTGAAATTTTATTTATAGAATGTACAAAATATCCTTAGTGGAGAATCTATGGAAGAGGTTGCGGAATTTATAGAGAATATTGAAGTTTCTTTTGATCTAGTGTGGACTCCAGATAATTTTTGAGTTTCTCAGTGATTGGATTATTTTGGAAGGTGTTTCAAAGATATTAGAAGGTGAGGCATGGTGACCTAGATGGGATTACTTGGGAAGAGTTTCTTGAAATGTTAACTAAGGATTTTATTTCTCATATACATGTGGATATCTATATGAAATAGAATATTGAAATATTGTAGTGGGAAAATAGCATGGAAAACTTTGTGAATTGGTTTTTTGGACCTAGTTAGTCATTTTTAGCTAGTGAAGCAGATCAAGAACAACATTTTGTGTCCACCTTGAGGCAAAAGATTTAGTGATCTATTGAAACCTTTTAGTTGAAGTCTTATGAATAAGTTAAGGATCATAAAATTATCATAGGTATAATCATTTCATTGAGAGATGGTTTTAGTAAATATCTTTCTCAGGTTTTTAGGGAAGTTGAGATGAATGTTCAGAGTTTTGGTCTCAAAATAAATGGATGAGGAGAGTGGGGAGATATTTTAGATTTAAATAAAGAATTCAAGACATATGGTTGAGTTAATATAGAACTAATGTGTCAGGAGAGTTGTTATGATTCTATTATAATGGTTCTGGACATTGTTAATATGATTTTCGAGAGGTTTAACATGTTACATAGTATTCTGTGCGTAGCCAGTTATGATTTTAAATGTAATTATGACACATGGAAGTGTTATTAATACATTTATCCCATTTTAGTGGTATCTCATTTTGAATTTTATATTTAGTTATTTTCATATTTTATGTTTTTATTTGATTTCTTAGGGGTTCATTATTTGATTTTAATTTAATGTGAAGGCTATGTTTGCCTTATTTAATTAATTTAAGGATCCTGTTTTTTCCTTGTGGGATTATTTTAATTAACAAATATGAGATTTTTTGAGAGTTAATATGATTTAAGAACATAGTTTTTATGAATACCTGTATTTTGGTTTTCTAGGATTTGTGTGTTTAAAGAGGAAGTTTGAAGGTGTTTTGGAGGTAAGTGTTGAGTTTTTATAGAGTGATTCCCTATGATTTAGTGGATGGCCTGATGTGGGATATGGTTCAAAATGTTTTGTTTAAATGGAATTTTAGTTAGTTGTTTTGGTTCTTGGTTCAATTGAGGTCTAAAAACTCAATGTAGTGGGTGTTTTTCATGGTGATTTTTTCTGTAGGTAACAAAGAGAGGAAACACACCCATAGTGAAGTGTTTGGTGTTTCAATTCATCTAGAGCTACCATTGTTTTTAGTGAGGACATCATCATTCCATAAAGGTTTCCATTTTAGAGGGCATGGTGACTTCATGAATTTAGAGTTTTCCCTTTGGGAAATGGGTGAGGGAAATATTCCTTGTTGGTGTGTGGGGTGGTCCTATGTTAAGGAAGATTCATGTTTTTAAATGGGTGATAAAAAAAGTGGGTGGTCAAACTAGGATGTGATAATAGGTGTGGTGAGATAAAAAGTTGAGGGAAACTACTATATTCCATAATTTTAGATATAGAAATGGTTAACCTACTTTTAAATAGGTTGAAACAGACATCATGGAAGGTGTTAACCATTTCAAATGGATGATATTTTAGATCTCAGTTTAGCCGAGTCCACCAAAACCATAGTGGGAGTCACCATTTCTTGGTGGAGGTTAGTTGAGTTCCTCTATAAATATAGGGTTAACCATTCTTCTTGGTTTAACTTTATTTTCTTCACTTGAGATTTTTCCAAATCTAATGACTCTTTCTAGAGTTTTTGGGAAACCTTTTAAGGATCCCAACCATATCAATTCATGACATTTAATTCTTATTCAATTTGAGTTTAACCTTTTATATATTCTCATTTTATTTTGATTTATTCCTCTTGGGATGGTGGAATAAGTTTTGATGATTAGTTTTTGTTATTTATGGTTAATGTTTTGGTGATGAATGTGATTATACATATTCAATGAAGCTTCTCAATAATTCATTGGTTCTTGAATTCAGTTAGTTTTTCATGGTTAGGATTGAGGTATATGATTTATAAGATTATTGATATATTATAATTTTTTTTCTTGATATATTGTGGAAACATCTATGTTACCACATTTCACCAGGAACTCTTCGTATTTCATCCCCTTAAATTGGATGACTGGAATTATTATCATTCCTCTATGTTTGTTATCCCCTTCACTTGAATTCATTTTTATTCCATCATTCTCTTGATTAAACCTACATATTGAACCTATGACCCATTATTATTTTTACTACTTATACCATTTTTGATTAAACCATTCCTAGAATTTCCTTAAGGCATGATAAATCACCACTCTCTCCTTAGGCTTGGTGAAGATGGTTTGGTCCAAGGGGATGGATTTTTTTTAACTTACACATTATATACCATACTCTTCTCTCAGGACCTTATTGGATATAGGTTTTAATGTCATTATATGCTTTCCTTTATTCCTTTTATAATCACTTCTCTCATGATCTATATTTTTGGTTTGGTTTTGGGGAAGGGAATGTTGTATGTTTCCTAATTCTATTATATTTGATCTATAATTTTTTACCTTTCCTATTATAATTCCTTTTTATGTGTTATTCAATTCCTTCAATATAATTCTATTTTTCTGTTGTTTTGGTATTTAATTACTATGAAATCCAATTAATAGAAGCCAATATTTAGTCTCAAAATAATAAATGATATGGTTATCAGGTTGGTTATCCCTCTCTTTGTTATATAAATTTTAATATTAATGAAATGGTATGTTATTAATTATTAATTAATATTGATTGATTAGGATAAAAAATATATGGAATATATATAAGAGGCATTTTATGATCTGTTTTGCATCACTAGAGGACTTGATTAGTGCTTGGTCCAGTGCACCATTACTCTATAATGGGAAGAATCTCTCTCTCTTCTAGTGGTCATATGAATTTCATCTGAAGTGAGATGATCTTATGAATTTATTGTGGGCACATTTACAAAAACATTTGTTACAATTTAAAAATCGTTCAATTATTCTCATACTTGGGAATTTTTTTGGGCGATTTTTGTGTTTAGATAGGAGAATAGATTCAGTTTTTTCATCTAATCTCTACCCATATTTACATTGAAGTCAATGTCCTTAGGAAACGGATGAACTAGTTTTGGATAGAAGTTATGGAAGAGTTTCATTATAAGCAGTTGGCAATTTTGGAATCATGGTTGGATTATTTTGAATTATGCTTGTGAATGGGTCATCTCCCCTCTACTTGTAATCAAGGACGTAATGATGGAATTATGGACCTTATGTCATTATACCAACACATTCCTACTAAGGATGTAGTCACTAACATTTCAGTGGACAAGGTGAGTGATACAGGTTTGTGTTTGAAAACTTTTATTAAGAAAGACAAAAGTTCTTGGGATGCTGACCTGATTATTGTAGACATATTCAATTGATTGAGGAAGGATCAGGACGTCTCAAATTGTGGTATGAAAGTGTGGTTTATCCTCAAGGGGTGTTCCAAGAAACATGTGAGTGTGTTTCAATGGTATGTAAGGGTTGGGGGATTCCTTTTTATGGTTCGGATGAATGTAAAAAGGTTATAAAATGGTCCACTCATAGAAATAACATTGATAATTTAAATCTAAGTAATAGTTTTGATTGTCTGGGATCCCAAGAGTAAGTCCTCAACTAAGGTGAGCCTTTTATTTCTTTATCGGATAAGAATCCTTGGCATGGAGTTGAACCAATTGATGAGGGGTCTGGACTTCTTTATGATGAAAGTGAAAGGGGACATCTCAGTAGTGGGATTCATAGTCTGAGGAGGAAGAAAGGGATAAAAGAAGGAAGGAAATATAAAATTTATATATTTACAATGCGTAGTAACCTAAAGGTTGAGCTTCTAAAGGAAAATAACTTTCTAGTGGAATTATGGGATTCCCCAATCTGATATAGGGTGACTTGGTGGTGGAAGAAATTCTTGAGGGGTCCTTTGTGATCAAGGCCCCGACTGAGTTCAAAGATAGAATGTTTGAAGGATTGATTATGGTGGACACAAATAAGTAAAAATGTGATTGTATCAATAAGAAGTACCCTATTTTGACAATATGATTCAATGAAAGGAATATAGATATGCAGATTTCATTCAAACATGGAAAAAATGGATTATTGGTTTGAAGACTTGATCATGGGTCACTTGGATACAAATATTGAAGGTCTTCAATGAAAATTATATAGGGATATTACTAATGAAACGATCAAGCTTGATTTTAATAATTTAACAATTTCATCTAGTTCTTTGTGGTTTTTTGGATTGTATTGTGAGTTTCTTACTTTACCCTTAAATGTGTGTGAAAATAATAGAAAAGAAATTTCTAGGAATGGGGAGGTAATCAAAAACCAGAATCAAACATGTTTTTAGTAATTCTCTCTGATATTTATAGTGTTTGGGTGTTGATAAACTTTTTCAGGTTTTCATTTACTTATAAAATCATGTTTTGGGTAGTATATGTATGGTTATATTAGTAATTATGGCCCTTCCCATTTTTTGGATAGTTTGTAATGTCCGGTTTTAAATTCTCTCAATGATGGGATAAGTTGTTATTTAACTCATAAGTTAGTAATTGACTTGTACAAATTTACTTTCCATAGAGTGATGAGTTAAACCTTGGGATACATAGTATGGATCTAGGGATCCTTTAGGTGTGGTGGTTCAATATTTCCTTCCCATATATTTATGCTAGTATAGGTAAGTATATTGAGCATCCACTATAGGAAATAGATGTCCTAGTCTGGTGTTGTGAGGGATTATATTTTTGCAGTTGTATGGTTTAGATTTAGGACTTGAGTGGGTTTTTTATTAGTATATCATAAGTTATATGGGATTAGAGAGTTCCATATATATATGTTTGGATTGAGTTTTCCTTGATAATGGTGGTATGAGGTTGAAGTGTAAGTCTTTCTCAACTGATAGTGGGGGTCAATGCTTAAATTAATATAATGAACATAATTAACTGAATGGATATGGAAGTGGAAAAATCACACCACATAACCATTTAATTTCATACCAAATTAAACAAATAAATTTCTAACTAAACCATGAGTAGGAATATTGGATTTATGTTTAAGAATAAACTCATTTAGATGATCAGTTTGATACTGAATTTAGTGAAAAATTAGTAATATAATTTGGAGATTTAGTGAATAAGGTGATAAATAATTAATCATTCAATGGATATGATATCTAATTTTTTGAATTTATTAGGTATTTTTAAATGATAATATGGTGAATGGAAACCATATAGTATAATGGGTATGTAAATAGATTCGTTATTGGTGGAAGTACTACCTTGTTGTGAAATATATTGATATAGAGATTATTTCTCATTACCTTGATCATTTTTCTAGATTACTAAATGTTTATTTCTTATTTTTATGAATATTTATTTATGTGTATAATTATAAATCATGTGATGAAATTCTTGTAACCAATAACTTGGTTATGTTATCTTGTATTTGTGATAGAATTCACGGGGTCTGAAATTTGTGATGATATGGCTTGATAATAGTGTGGCTATTATAGGTTGATGACAAAGAAAGAAATTTGGGATCTCTTGGAAGTGAGGGTAGGTAGGTTCGAGGCCTAAACCACATAAAAGGTGACTCTATATGATGGATTGATCGACTAATTCCAAAGAGAGAACATCGGTCCCTAGAGGAGGCTAGGGTAAGAAAAACTATGGCTCGACCTATATCAGAGGGGACTCGATATAATATATTAGTTGACTAATGATAATGAGAGAAAATTTGGATTTAGTGGTGGTTGAGGTAGGTTGGGAAATGGACCTATAAAAATCAAATATGTTTTAGTATATTATTTTAATTAATTGGTTATTGTGAAGATATGATACTCACTCTTGATTATGGTAGGTTATTTAAAGTTATTAATGTTTCTAGTTCATTTTACTTTGTTATTCTCACCCATATTTGTCCTGACACATTTATTCCACATTGATATTATTTTTTTCTTGGGAACATGATCATACTGAGTAATCCATGTTACCCAACCTTGTAGACTGTTCTGGAGTTTTTTGGGATAGTTCATGGTAGAACATGGACACTATTATTCTAGAAATGGAGTGGTTCATTAAGATCTCAGTATTGTAATTTATCTGGTAATATTTCATTATGTTACAAGTGTTCAAATATAGTATTTCAAAGTGTTTAATCTTCCATTATATATATTTGGAGTTTATTTTTGTGTTTTTTTAAAAACATCCTTAGAATTTAGAGGGTAATCCATCCCATACTTTTGATAAATAAATGCGGTTCTATTCACCAACCCATGGCCCATTGGATGTGGGTTTTGGGGGTCAATATCATCTCCATAGCTGACCCATGAGAGGGTTTAGTGGTTCCAATTCATGATATTTCCAAATATATGATGTAGTGTATGTGTAATTTGTTTATAATTTAATTTATTATAATTTAATATAGTAGTATTATTATTCACTTTTCTTCTTTATGTTTTATTCCTAAATTGTGCATCTCTAGTGCTCTTAATGGAGTGTCGGTAGCTCAAGGAGGGGTCCACAAGGAGATCTTTCATGGTGTTCCTTAATCCCAATTTTTCATTTTTCAACTATTTCCTATGATTTATAATGAGGTATAAGTTCTTACAATATTCATTATAGAGATATTCTACCTTACCATCGGATTTGTTCAACATCCTTATGTTCACTATTAAATTAAAACTCTATACCATATCTCAAATAAATATAAATATGATGAAGATGGACTAGAAACTGGATAAAACAACATTTGATGGAGTTGGGACATAAATAGTTTTTCATACCCGATTGAGGTTTCTTCATCAATCATAACATTTATAGGAGGTGGGACTTGGTGTATCAAAAAGATCTCATAGACATGCTATGTTTTCCAATAAAATTAGGGGATGGTAGCAAATATTTGATGGGATATATTATCAAATTGAAGTGAAATAATTTAAATAAATAATGAATGAACTTGATCACCCAAACCTAGGACCAATACATTTCTTGATAAATTATGTTTTCCCTTACTTTATTTCATTTACTTGAATGAATTCACAACACAACACCACAACACCCATCCCCATTCCCCTTTTAAATATGTTTAAATTAATAAAAATTAAATAACTAAATAAAATATTGAGTAATAGATAAATCTACTCAATTGATATGATTCTATTCAACATTATAGCTTCATTATAGGTTTATAAATGTCTATTTGATTATGAATCCCATGACAACCTCACATCAACATTGCACTGTTTTTGGGGAGTTAGGTAAAAAAATCAGGATTTATTTCACTTTATACATACGTTTTTACTTCCTTTAATTAAATTAAAAAATAAAATAATGTAATCTACGTCTACTTCACCCCTTTCCATGAGTGAAACTATTGAGTTACTTACAAGGGATATTCAAGGGGTGCAACAATCCAACAACATAGAGGACATATTCAAAGAACTCAATGAAATGATGAACTTGACCCAAAATTACTTAAATATATAGTGAATGAATATAGTGAGTAATCTATTTGAATTCTATAATATCAATCACAAGTGGAAGCAAGAAAACATGAGCCACTAATATTTCTTCCCCAAAAGGAATAATACAAGTTGAGGATAAAATCAATGAACACCTAAATCCCAATCAAGGGAGGAAATATATCATTTTATTTCATTTAATTTTATTATTAATAACAAAAATAGTTATTTAAGTTCTAAGTGAATCATGCAGTTCCATTGAGATGAGAGTGAATTATTATAAACCTGTTTTATTAAATTATATTAGATTTTTTTATCAATTTTTGTATTTGAACCTATACACATGTTAAGATGAATATATATCATCTATCCCCCAATACATTCATTGCAAATGTAAGGGAAAAAGAAAATACTTCATAAAACATGGTAATTTTACTAGTTTAGAGCCTAATGTGGGTATATACTACTTAATTTGTTTAGGTTGAGTGTGATACACATATTTTATCAGTAATGTATACAGGTGACTACAACTGATGATCAAGAGTCATTCTTAATTCAACACCTACATTGAGCGGGAATGTATCATCATTGACGCAAAACTATTTCCCAATATTAAGATATCTCCTAACAAGTTAATTATAATAGATCCCAGCAATTTACAGTCTGTCTAATAGATCTTTATATTAGATCCTTTTAGTTTATAATTGTACACCAAATTAAATGGGATAGATATTCTTTATTTAGATTTATTCAACACTTAATTTGTTTCCACAAAATGATGATATTATTTTTATCCTAATGAATTTTTAGAATCACCACTTTCTCCCTTCATCAAAAACTAATCTTTCAAACATTATCTAGGATTAGACTATTTATCTTTCTCACTTCTCAGGTTTTTAACATATATAACTTTTACAGGATTAGAGTGTTTTCCTTTCTCATATGTTATGTCTCCAAATATGTAAACATTATTTTGGATATATACTATTATCCTTTATTACTTATTGAATAATATCGCCACTTATATAGTCTCAAGTTATTCATATACTTAAATGTTCAAACATCGAGATACTGATACAGAATGTTTGTCTTGGTTACTAATATATTGTTTCTCAACTTTCATGATAATCTCAAATTTGAAAATTTATTACTTTTAATACATTATACTCAATTTAGTGATTTCCATAACTTCCACTTGTTCTTATTTGAATAAAATTCAACTTTATTAAAATTCTCAATAGCCATCTCATCACTATTTATTATCATAATAAAATATCATCCTTTTATAGCCATCACTGAATGTTGATACCTTTATGAAATATGGAATCATTGGATTTTATAATTATTCATGTTGAATTCCTCACTTTACTAATTCTTAAGTATTTCCTTGTTAAATATTTCAAAATATAATTATTTGAAAAAAAACATCTACTCACTCAATTCCTGGTTAATATTCTTCAACAATTCATTAAATATTAGCTTGAATCATGTATTATGACTCATGATTCTTTATATATTTTGTTGTATCTTAAGATAATCATAGCTAATCTATTCTTCTCAATAAATATTTTCTCTATAACATTAGGTTGATCTTTCAAATATTTGAAATCATTCATAAAAAATATATTTTATCATTGAAATTAATCTAAAGTAGGTTCTAAGCTTCAAGATTTATTCTTCCATAGATACAAGGATTAATCCAAACTCTCCCTTACAACATCTCACCTTCTTCTTCATAACATATACTTATGCATATTTTGTTATTCTTATCTTCATTAGTTTATATATTACTTATTGTTATATTCTTCAACTTCTAATCATCTAGACTTAGTAAAATCATCACCTTGAAACACCTTCCAGACATAGATCACAATCATTATTCTATAAGAAAATATTTTCCAAATTAATTCATATACATCATTTATTCTTATAGAAATATCTATACTTATTCTTCTGGAATTCAGGTATAATACTTCTTCCAGAATTTCTAAACATCTTCTAAATTGGGTGTTACCTTTGTATGTCATCTAGACCATGCATCTCTATTCATTCATATAATTATGATCTTCACTATAAACCTTAACAATTGATGATTTTGATTATGAAATTTCATTTAAATAATTTATTCTCTCTGATCATTCTCAAAATATCATACTTTAGATGCCTATAAAATGAGTTTTCTTATCTCTTTTTATTCAATGCAGAATTGCTACTTCATAAATTATTATAATGTAAAACCAATTAAATATCATATAACAAGTAAATTATAGACTAATACTACATACACTTTTTTTACTTATAAGAATTTATGAAACATAGTGAAGTCCTTGCCTTCAATTGATTAAGAATTTCAACTAATAGAACAATATGCTTTAGGAACTTCTTTTATAATATTTTCAATTTAACTCAAACTCAATATTCTTTCGTGATGATTATATATATTTATAACTTTCCACTTTATCATATCTTATGAATACTTGTTATTCATTTTTCAATGCATAGTTTTCATTAACACCTCACATTAAAATAGTGTATTTGTTCTATGTACTTCATTATTCTGAATATTTGTCTACCACTATCTATAATCTTCCTGATGCACCTTATCTAAACTTACACAACTCAACAAGTAACTTATGGAATTTCTTCTGGGTTATCTTTAGTGAATAACTATTCTTAATTCATTTCTTATATATGTGTTACTACCAAAATAAACTTTTCTCTAACTTAACTCCTTAAACACCATCCAACAGTAGTTAAACTTTAAACATTGGTTTTTACGCATAATAAACACCTAGAATGATTCTCACACACTTTAATAAGAACATGTAGTTGAATGTGGTCTCAAAAACCATAAAATTTTTCATTTATTCACATTAATACTATCTCAATAATCATTAGATATAATATTTTTAAGTCCTTACACATTCACATTTCAATAGTATCCTGAAAATATTCTCATAATTCTAGAAATCATTATTATCAATTTAACTTAGCTAGATTTTATAGTAGATAGTTATTCAATCAACAAAATTTCAGCACTTTTCTTTAATCCATTAAAATATCAGCACTAAAATCAAAATTTATTTCTAATTAATATAATATTCATCTTCACATAGTAGTATCTTTAACTTCATCTTTAATATTTACTCAATGTCATTAATTATGGAAACACATTCTCTTTAATTATTAAGATTGATCATCTGGAATCACCGTCTCATTTAGTGTTGCCTTTCAGATGTAGATCAATAATCAATGTATATCTAGTATTGTTATGTTCTAAATAAAATATTTTACTTTTAGTTCAACTTCATTATTAACATTTACCTTTAACACATATTGAATTTACTTGTCATTAATGAAAAAAATACTCATCATCAAAATCTATTGAGTTACTTTAATCACTCCCTTTAGATTTTTTATCAATTCCCATATAAATTATTAATTCAATATTATTATCCTTTTCTCTTGATAATGTTATCAAATTATATCCACTTATTGATAATAAATAAATGCATCCTTATTTTAATATTCTTGTGTAACGGAAATCCACACTCATATCATACTGAAATGATGATTGTAAATTTTATTTTCTCCCCTTAATATTTCTTACTATTAAATGTAAAACCTAATTTAAATGATAAAGGGATGAAATATATTAAATTAATTTCATAAGAAATAAATTAATCAACCTTAATTCAATATGTGAAATGATCAATATAAAAAAATAGAGATTAACATAGTCATAAAAAATGTCCATAAATAAATTTTCATGTGATAACATCTCAAAAATATTATTTTTGTGTTTTTAAATATATTTGTAACTTCTCTTCCATGTTTAACATAAAAAATTGATTAATAATATTAAAAACAAACTAGGTTTCTCCCTTTGCAAGTTACTTATTTCCTGTACTCAAATAATCAATCTCTCTACTTTTTCTTCATGATTATTGTTTCAAATAAGGACAATATAATATAATCAACATACCTCACAAAACATAATAATGTTTCAAGTAGGTGAATTTTAAGGTCTATAAATAATAAAGTATAGATACAATCTAAATGAAATTTGAAACACATAATAAACATATAAAAAATAATTGAAAAATAGTAATCATTTCATAAAAAAAATAAATTTAAAAAATTATATCATCAATATATATTATTTTTCTAAAACATTAAAGTTGTATTTATAATTTTTTTTTAAATTATACACTATTTGAATTTTTTTTATATTTTTTAAATCTGATAAATTTAATTTAAATTTTTGTAAAATAAAAATTAATTTTATTCTATTTTTTAAAGTGTAAATATTGTGTTTTTAATCAATAATGTTTTTTTCATGTAAATTAATCTTGTTTTATCATATTGATATTTTTTTATTTCAAACTAATGTTTATATGTTTAGGATATGTTTTATGTTTTAATTCTATTTTTTATAGTTTATATTTTATAATATTTTAAATTTAACTACATTAAATTTAATAATTTTTACTGTTTTTTCCTATAGTCAGCTTTGAATGATTGTAAAAATTAAACTATAAGTAAAATATAAATAAAAATTAAAACCCTGGATAAACTTATAAAAATAAGAATTTCATCAATTTGATGGAGGATATGATAAAAAGTTGTTTCAAATACATTAATGATATAGAGAACATATAAAGGAATGAGTGAAATCATTTTCCATGATGAGTTATTATCCCATGATCTGGTGTGAGAATAGGATTTCTATATCATGATCACTAACCATTATACTGGGGTGGAGTATGATGAGCTAGAGAGTGGTCTTACTCAGGCGCTAGAGCCTCGAATGTCTGATGCTCTTCGTGTGACTCATTAGAATGAGATGTGATCTTGATATCATGATGTTCACTAGATAATTCTCCCACTGTGTAAGTATAAGACCTATCATCCTATGTTGGGGGAACCATAAGGCCTATGAGGGATTGGTCAAAAAAGGTAGAGGCATAGGAAATGTCCCATGATACGAGCTCAAACAAGATATACTTATTACAACATATGGATATCCTAACAATATAAATGAATCCCATGCCTCCTAGTGCACACCAGCAATCAACTGATGCTAGATTTCTAGAGGTGTGACCTATTCCTTTAGAATAAGTGTGGAATCACATGCATCATGATTCCATATACATCATCACCATCATGGATCCTAAACATCAGTAATTGCTAGAGGAGGTTCTTGAGAATAAACCTTCACTCACAAGGAAAAACAAAATTTCCATAATGTGGATGATAAAACATACTATTTTATAGAACTTGATATGTTGGCATCATCAACTCCACTATAGTATGGTACACTACCTGGAATAACCTCACCCTCCTCTAGATCAAACATGGGTATAATGTTTTGTAGTATAGTATGCTATATAGAGTTCCAAGATGAATTAAAAATGTAAAATAAACAAACTAATGTATTTTTTTTTACTTACCAGATCATGATACCCTGTTCCACATGGAGTAATATATAGTATAGACTTTAGTATATACTAGATATCATACTTGAGATCCTGTGATAAATGAAATCACAACATATACATTCCTTCCATACAAGACAACACACATCTATCCTAGAGGTCGAGATACTATACATGTCATTGGAACCAGTCAACTTCCTGCCTCCCTATAAACATCATCCAATGAAGTTCTGCTAATGGTCTTGGTGGAATTGGAATTCACCAAATAAATCCAAACTGGTGCATGTCTCTATTAGGTCGGTGGGATATGATTGTGAATGAGAGGCACTACAACTATGTAATTGTAAATCCCATTAGTATAGTATGTGTGAAGTTGGTCTAATAGAGCCCAGTATGGAATTCGCGAAATATGAAATGATAAGTGAAGTTTTTTAAAATATTTTATTCATAATTTCCACAAATTATAATTTTATGAAATTTAATAGTCAGAAAAACATGTGTATACTTACATCAGTGGCTAGTAAACTTTCTAACATGAGAGAGTATGCACCCAAATTGTGTCTCAGAGCCTCGATGAAGTGGTGGTTCTAAATTTAGCTATAAAATATAGCATTTAAAGTGATATATAATATGTAATAGAGTACAATAACTCCAATTATCATAAAAAATAAAAAATATGAGTGACCATTCTGGCATCCACACGGAGTGTCCCCCAACACATCCATATCAAGCACTGGACTAGAAACAATAGGGTATAGGGGAAGTATACACTCTTCTTCCCACATTTTAATGTGGATGAAACATACCCCTAGATCACTATAATGTTATATAAATTCCAAAAATAATTCCCTGCGTGTGTATGTTAATAATGAGAATCCTCCCTGTAAGAACCACTATTTTTTTGTAGTGGAATCTTGAGCAGAAATTTGAATTTTTGCTACCATATGCTTATAAGTGGTAAAATGGTTATTTTACACTAGAAGATGATATAATATAATTTTTTGACCACTCTATTGGTCCCATAATAGGATTATTACCCTATGATACAAGTGTGGTGGAATTTCTTGTTATTCGAAATTTAGCGAAATGATTAATATTTAATATTAATTTATCCACATATGTTTGTTTAGACAAATATTTTGAACAAAGTGTTAGATAGAGATTATATCTCCACTATTTATTCCAAAATGGAGTATTTTTTTAGTAGAAGCATAAACTTAGGCGGGGAACTGAGGTTAGGGTCAGACCCCTTTTTCTTTTTTTTTTTTTTTCTCCCTTTTCATTTCTTATTTTGTTTTATTCTCATCCCCATAGATTCTTGATCATGATCTATAGGATTAATATTTTTTACATCTAGGAGGTTAATGATAGATAGTTAGACATATATAAAGAGTTATAATAATGGATTTACCATCATGAATCTTAAGAGGAGGCGAATCATCATGCAGTCAATGTGGATCATGGAAACTGGCAAAGTTTGTGAAGGTCCCCCAAAAAGTATGGATTTTTTATGTTTTTCCATAAATCAAAATATGTTTACTTATTTATAGTTTTATAACCCATTTTTTAGCAATTAGGACCAATTTTGGGTTTATTTATAGCTTTATAAGAGAAAACAATGGTTTTGAGCCGATTTGAGGGGTTTCTCGTTCGAATGTCCCGATCACACGGTGTGTAGTCCAGGAAAATACACAATGTGTTCTTCTTATTTCGAGGAATTTTATCTTTTTATAATTACAAACCATGTGTAGGGTTTACAGAACGTTTATTTGGTTTCATTCATGTATCCAAGTACCCATCCAAACATCCCATGTAGGGGCACATGGCTATGTAGAGTACACGACCATACCCCGAGTGGTTTGAATTATATGTAGAGGTACATACCCAGTGAAATTATATAACTTGGACATTTGAAGAACATGGTATGATACCCCATGTAGTGTAAAAATCTTGTACATGACATACAGACTTTGTACTTGGGTTTTTATAGACCCAGTCTAGTAGAGGTACATGGGCTGGTTGGCCCTTAAAGGTACATATTGTATAATAGGGAATACACACCTCGTACTCAAACTTTGCTACCATTTTGAGTTTTTTTTTTCGATTTTATTGTTAGCAATGTAATATTATATAAGAGGATTATATTTTAATTAGTTTTCTATATATATCACGATGACTAAACCCTTATGTGATTTGAGGACTCCATGGAGGTGTTATATGCATTTTTCCTCGAATCAGAGGTTCATCCCCATGTAATAAAATTCATCTATCTTCTAAGGGTGAGGCCCTTTTATATGACATGGTCTATGAGCTATCCCAATTGACCAATGAATTAACAACTCTTCCTTTGTGTTCATATCCTCTGTAATATGTTCCCTTCTGTCCTGTGAAGCTTTTTTATCTTTTAACTTAGAGGATCCCGTGTAGGATGCCTCTACATTTTTATGATTACCAAGGATCCCTTGTGAGATGCCTTCACATACATGATGACTTAGGGAATACCTTTTAGGATCCATATACCCGTTTACTTTTTTTGAGGATCCCGTATAGGATCCCTCTGTCTACGTATATCATTTGGAGATCCTATGTAGTACTCCTCCTTTTAACTTCTCTATTTAGGACCCCGAGTAGGGTGCCTTCACTTATGTCTGACATGAGAATATCCCAAGGGGGATGCATTCATTTATTTTTAGACTTCAAGGATCCCAGTGTAAGATGAATCTCTAGTGTTTGGAGCTGAGGGAATAAATCAACAACCCATCATTTCAGTAACCCTGAGATATTGCATTGGGGGTTTGGTAGTTATGGTAGTGGGTGATTCCATAGAACTCATACCAAACTTATAATAATAAGAGGCTATGAAAGTAGTGATGGGTTTAGTAATTTATCCCCTATCACACTTTCGTTTATTCTTTCACACTTTTACTGATGATGCAGTGTTGATTTCTAATGGTGATTCCTGGTTCTTAGTTGATGGGCCTGACATGAAGTGATCTTATTTTTATGCCTAGATATATATGATGAGGTCAAAATACTAAGTATTTTTATTTTTTTATATTATTTTATATGTCATACATACTTCATTGAATTCATTTTATTATTCCTTGAGTGATACTTGGGATACTAATTATGGAATTCCTTGGACGGGCCCAAAGGTTATATGAATTGTGTTACGCCTCGACTTATACTTGGGTTTCCATCTATGGAACACCCTAGATGGACTCAGTAGGAAATTCTTTGTACCATGCCTCAGGGATACTTGGGTTTACTTGTTAGACTCTAGGGACATACGTACAGGGGATCGAGTTCATATTCCACCTTGATTGATACTTGGATTCCCATGTAGGTTTTCATTAGATGGTCTCATAATATGTTTTATTTTATATATACCATGAGAGATAATTGGGTTCCTAATGTATAAATAATTGGTTGAGATTACAAGATAATTGATTTTATATGTACCATGAGAGATAGTTGGGTTCCTTATATAAAACACCTTGGTCATTCTTAGAGGTTACATGTATTAAATTACGCCTTGAGTGATACTTGGATTACCATGCCGGAATTCCTTAGACATACTCATATGGAAAATGAAATTAATTTAATGCTTGTTTATCAGTATATGTAGACACCTTGGTTACATACCTTGGGTGTCAGTTTGTCCATATAAATTAATGTTCCATATATAGGATAGCCATCAATACATGTAATCATTCATTTTAGTGACTAGAGATGAGTACGAATAAACCCACTGGTAGGAAATGTATCCCCATACGGTAACATCTCTTTCTTAGATACATTTAGAGAATTATCCAAAGAGTGTATTTTCCATATAGATTACATTCATAGGGATCAACTTAATTATACTTGGATTTATTAGTATGAAATTTAGTACAATTCCCATTTTATAGGACGTCCAGATAATCGGGATTACAGAACCAAGGATTGACTACTATTGAGTTAGGTTATTTATTTCACCTTACACATGTATATACATACATACATATACACACACACACACACAGAAACACACACATATATATATGGGAATATATATTCACACATGTATAAATAAATATATACATGATGCAAATCTTCCCAGTTGATTGGGATCACAGAACCAGGAAACTACTGTAGTTTCACATGATTCTTTTATTTATCTTTTATCATTGTTCTTATATAGGATAATAATATTACATGATCATGAACTTATGAAATAAAATTTATAGTTTCATCAATGGGGTGTCATACTGAGATTATTTCTCACCCCTGTATGTGAACCTATGTCTGTGTGCATACCTTATGTTTGATCTTGTGGTTGAGAAATGATTTCATTATGGATAAGGTAAGGCCCTAGGTTGTCTAATAAATCAAAGACACTTGTGTGGATTCTTTTTATTTGGATAGAGCATCCTAGTCGTGTCATTGAGACCCTATATGTGTTCTGGCACAGATCTGGTAGTAGAGCATTGTAACATTATTTTAGTTTCCTTTATGTACTCTTGTATGAATGATCAACCTAGAGGGTGACCGATGTTATATGTATGACATGACTATCAATGATTTTATAGCATTTCATTTATTATTGTATCATGTTCTAATTCAGTTATTCACTCTGTTTACTTACTAATTTTGATTATATATAGTTTTTTGTTGTTGTTTACTATGATATGTGTATATAGTCTCTCTAGAGACACAACTTATTATCTCCATGCTAGTTTGGAGCCTCTAGATCATGGAGAGGTGTTTATGAGAACTTGTTGTAAACTAGTTCAGAGAAAAAAATTTACTGGTATTTGGTTTGGGAAGTTACAAATTGGTATCATATTTGTTTCCATTCCCGTTGATTTAATATTTAGGATTTGCTGGACAATAGTTTTAGAAATATTTTGGAACCTATGATGGATATTGGATGGGTGTGTCGAGAACACCTATTCCGATAAGAATCCTTGGATTCCAGGGTTATGGGATATTTCTAACCTTTGATGTTATAGTTTTGTAATTAATTTCTCTTAGACTGGCACACATGTTGTGTGGATGTTATAATTTATTATGAATTTACAGCTCTTGTCCAATTGGAAAAAGTCTAGTGAAGGATTTTGAATCTGTAATGTAAAGGAACGAGGAATATCATGAATCATATTTGGGATATAAGATTCACATATTATATGCCTTATAGTGTGTAATTTTACTAATTTCAGTGGGAAATTGTTTAAATTTTCAAAATAAAAACATCAATGGTTTTTTATCATATAATATTTGGGTGTCATTCTTTTCAATTAGTCCAAATTTTTTATATATTTCATTCTAGTGGTAAGTGATGTGGCTCTACATTGATATGTTTGATGGTGAGGATGATGACTCATTCCTCATTCCTGAGAATTTTCAATGACCTTTTTAGGTTGATAAAGAATATTATTCCCATTTTTTGGATCCATTAAAGGATGTTTTTTATCAGGTTTAGTTATTTAAAGTTTTAGCAACAACCTATAAAGTGTTTCCCATAATAACTTGGAATGAAATTTTAATTAACTGAACCGTGACATGGATCTTTGAAACATATCATTTAGATGATTTTTTGTGCATTCTTTTGGCCCTCATAGGCCAACCTTGTTAGTTGATGTCTTCAGTTATGGTTATCTAGTTGGATCAATGGGTACAATACTAATGTGTACTCGGGTGCTTCTAGTGAACTGGACATCAAGGGGGTATTATATTATATGGATTCCTAGTGAGTGTCATTTCAATAACTCTTCTACATTGGTATCATGAACTCTAATGAGTGGTTGACTATGAGGATGCTCAGAGAGGATTAGAGCCATAGTATGAAAATTCATGATAGTTTAGACACTTATAAGTCAATGCGTTTTTTACCTATTTCATAGATATTTTTGATAGGTTCATTATATTCATTGAGTTGAGATGGGTGTGTGGATGACACTCCATAAGATCAGACCTTTGCGAGAGGTCATATCTTTGGGATAGGTAGTTAAAGCTAGTGACCCTATTGGGATACTTGATAAGTAGGGATAGGTGAGAGACCTAAAGACCCTTAGTTATAGATTAAAACCATGTAGGTTTATGTTTAGTTTGTTTAAGGGAAACCTATTTGACAGGTTGGACCATGTTTATAGATTATTTATACGAAGTGAGCTTGGTTGCACTCTCATTTTGAGACCTATGCACAAATATTTCTTAGGTTTGGTGACATTGGCATGTTGCTGCCTAGGATTTTGAAAAAGTACATATGGTGGTTGTTTTACCAGACAAGATTTGATAGGAAGGATTATTTGGATGCCTATACCTATTTACTAGTTTTTCTACTATTAGAAAATGTAGTCACTATATAGGTATATGATCACGATTGGAATGGTGGGTGATGGGAAATCGGGGAATAAATAGTTGAAAATGAAAGGTGCTTGATCTTGAAGAGGAGTTATAAAGGTGATTACAGATAAATGAGACTGACATATCGTGTAGCATGGTTATCTTTACCTCATCATGTATGACTCACTGGAGTATGATTCGGGTGAAAAAGTTACTGGTTAGTTAAGAATGATACCATTTTATTATTTAATTGGTGAGTGGGTATGAGTAAGCCAACATGCGATGATTTCAAATAAATGAAGTGGGAATGGTTGCCTGATTTTTTTTTGATAAAAGTGAGAAATATACCTCCATGGTAAAAGGTACATAAAAGATAAATTGGGTGTCATGATACAATTGACCCGTGGCTGGACCTTGAAATGCATTATCGGAAGATGTGATGCCAGGTGTTGTTTAAAGAAATGCATGTCCTTTTTGAAGTGATCATTGATTAGTGAGATCTATACAAAACTATTAATAGAATATTATTTTAATCCTAGTTAGTGATGATTATTATATATCTTTAAATAATCCTGACTGTGTTGGGAGAGCATCAGGTCTATGTTGAGCTTATTTTCCTTTAATATATTTTTTCAAGTTTGATGAAGGAACATATTGAGGCTGCAATCATGGAGTGGTATAAGGTAATTCATATGGGGTGCAGAAAACCATTATCATTTTGAGGGTAGTAACCCTCATTTTTAGTTGAAATCTAGTGTCTTCCATGGAAACTATTCTTTGACTATGGGAACATGCAATGTTATGAGGTGATGATAAGGATATTTGTATTGGGGGAGTGTTAGATCAGTCATAGTTAAAATTTTTCCTTGATGAAAGATTTGCAGTTGTAGTGATGCTGGTCATTTTATATTTGAGATAGAATAGTTGTATATATTCTTAATATTAGAACATGAAAATTAGTTTTACAACCATGGTTGGTTGTGGATAAAAAGGGTTGTGTCTATGATACTATAAGAACCTATGTTTTATCAAACTGTAATATTGGTGAAGAAATTTGATTTTTTTCTATCAAATTATTATAAGGGGTAAAATGTTTATTTTAACTTAGTATATAATATTGGATAATTTTTATAACCACTCTGTTAGTACTGTAATTGATTTTTTACCCTAAGATAAGAGTTTGGATGAATTTAGACCTATTAAAATTTTAGTAGAATAACTATTATTTAATATTAATTAATAAATATTAATTTATTCATGTAAGTTTGTTTGGACATATATTTTTAATGGAGTATCAGATTAACATTCTATCTCCTATATTGAGTCAATAATGGGGGGTTTTGTCTAGGAGAGGCCTAAACTCTGGTCGGGTGTTGGGCCTGGGCCCTGTTATCATTTTCTTCTAAATATTTTTTTTACTTTTCTTATCCCCCCTTGGATTATCACACACACCATGTAGTCCTATTTCTACACATGATTGAGAGAGATAAATGGAGATAGAGGGGGTGGGGGAGAATAAGCGAGGTATCTCCGTGAAGTTCAGGTGGAGTCAAATATTTAATCAGTAGTCGTAGATCACAGAAAAGGTTGAAGGTTCAGTGGATTCAGCCCAAAGGTAAAGAATTTTTATGTTTTTGCATAAATCCTTGAATAATTACTAATTTATAGTTTAATAAACCTTTTTATGACTTTTTAGGAAACCTTCGAGGTTGATATATAAATTTTTTATTAGCAAATGGTGGTTTTAGTCCGATTTGAGGGGTTTCCTATTCATAAATCCTGATCACAGAGTGTGTAAATTAGGAATAAACATCATGTATTCTTCCTATTTGGGGCAGATGATCTTTTTATAAGTACACAACATGTATTGAGATTTACACTTTGTTTACTATAACTTGACTGTGTAGCTATGTAAATAGCCATACAACCCACATAGGGGAACATGGACATGTAGAGTAATGACCAGACCCCGTGTGGGTCACACGCCATGTAGAGGTGTATGGAAAGTAAAAGTACATCTCCAGACCATGTGAGGTGTATGGGAATGTATCCCTAGTAGAGTACACATCATGTTCCAAACATACACACTATGAACTTGGGTTTTGACATGCCATGTCCGGTGGAGATACACATCCTGGTTGGGAATTGAGGGTACACACTAAGGAATACATGTTTTGTAATCATCCTTTTCTACCATTTTGTGTTTTTTACCATGTCGTAATTGGTCATAAGTGTTGTCCATTCTGAATAGTTTTCCACATAGATCATGATTATGAAACCCTTGGGGTGATTTGTGGAATATTTGGAGGTGTTACATGAGTTTTTCTTAAATAGGGAGGTTCTTTATCAAGTACGAAAATTCAGTTATCTTTTGAGAGTGAGACCCTTTGATTTGAGATGAGCCAAGAGATATCTCTCTTGACTGATGCTTTCATAGCTTTCACTTTAAGGGTTTCACCCTGGAAAGATGCGCCCTTATGGTCTATGAGGCTATATTATTTTCTGACTTTAAGGATCTCATATAGGAGGCCTTTGCCTTGTTTCTATTACTAATGGTCCCGTAGGGTTTCCTTCAATTTCACGATGACTTATAGAATCCATTATATGATCTATCTACCTATTTACTCTTTTGGTGGATCCCATGCAGTCTGCCTCTATCTACATATATTGTTTGCAGATCCCATATAGGGTTTCTCCTTTTACCGCCTTTGTTGAGGATCCTGAGTTGAATGAATTCACTTATTTCTAAACTCATAGTTCCCCAAGAAGGATTCCTTTATTTATATATATAGATTAGGGATACCAAGTAGTATTTCACACTAGGGTTTTGACATGAGGGAAGAAATTGGTTCCCCGATGTTTAACCAACCCTCTGATTGTGCATTATTGGTTGGGTAGCTATGGTAGTGGGTGACACATTATTACCCATATTTAACTTATTAGAAAAATAGGATATGAAATTAATGGTGGGTTTATGCATTCAAACACCCTTTCTATTTTTATGAAGATTTTATGTTTTTAATAATGATACAATAATGATAGCTAGAGGTGTTTTCTAGTTCTCGAATGATGAGCCTAATGTGAGATAATCTTCTTGGGAATCCATGATTTAATTCCTATGGTTAGGATTTAGGGACTTTTTATTTTATTGTTATTTTATTTTATATTCTAAACATACTTCTTAGAATCTAGTTGATTATTCCTTGAGAAATACTTCAGTTTCTTTTTATGGAATACCTTGTTTGGGCTTCAATGTAATATAAATTATGATATGCCTCAAATAATTCTAGGGTTCTTGTGTGTGTAAATACTTGGATGGACTCCATTGGATATTCTTTTTACCATGCCTTGGTGATACTTTGGTTCCCTTTCAAGACACTAGGGATGGGCCAATAAAAGAATGTGTTTATATTACTCCTTGAGTTATACTTGCAATACTATACAATAATTTGTTTGATGGACTCATAGGATGGAAGATTTTATATGTACCATGAGCGATACATGAGATCCTTGCATGAAATGCCTTAGAATGGCTCATGGGATGATTGACTTTATATATACCATGGGTGATATTTGGGTTCCTTACATGGAACACCTTGAAGGGGATCATAGGTTACATGTATTACATTATGCATTGAGTGATACATGTATTCCCATGAAGGAATTTATTATATTGACACATATGGAAATTGAAATTACTTTAATGTTTTTTATAAATATTTACGGATGCCTTGGTTTCATCCCTCAGGTCTCAATTTATCCATAAAAATTAAAGTTCCATCTACATGATAGTTTTTCAGTACATAACATCCTTTTTTATAGTGATTGGAGGAGACTATGGGAAAAACCTAGGATATGAAATGTATCCCCTAGTGGCGACATATATTTCTTATAGAAATTTTTAGAGATATAAAAAGTAGGTATTTTATATACTTATTACGAAACTAGGGAACAATTTAATTGTACTCAACTTGATTTTTATGATATCCATCTCAATTTCCTTTTCATAGGATGTCCAAAATAATGAGATTATAGACCCAAGGACTGACTTCTATTGATTTATGTTTTTTATTTCAACTTAATAATGTATATACATATTTATTTATATATATATATGCGAGAATATAAATATAAATATAAATATAAATATAAATAAATAAATATAAACATAAATATATATATATACATGCTGGAGCTTTACCCAGATGACTGGAATCACATACCAGAGGATCAATTGTGGTTTTACATGATTCATTTTATTTATCTTTTCTATTTGATCTCGGTTTGGATGGGAATATTTAATGATTATGAACTTATGAAATTAGATTTATAGGTTCATCATTGGGGTGGCCTACTCAGATTATTTCTCACCCTTTACATGCACCTTGGTGAGTGTGGAGACCTTATGTATCAATTTTAGGATAAATATTGATTTCATGATGGATATAGATGTGGCATAGGGTTGTATAATCAGGATGATCCAGTCGTGTATATTCTTTTGATCAAGACATACCATCTTGGCAGTGTCATGTATACTAGGTATGGGGCCCAACGTGGAGTTGGTAGTTGAGCCTTGTACATTATTTCCATTTCTTTTACATACCCATGTGTATATGGTAAGCCTTATGGGTGACCAGTTTTGTATGTATGACATGGTTGTTTAAGATTTTATATTATTTAATTTATTATTGCATCATGTTCTATTTTAGTTTATTTACTACTTACACACTCTGTTCATTTACTTCTTTGAATAATATTTTGTTATTTGTGATATTTTTAGTCAAATATGAATGAATAGTATATCCATGGACATACCTTAATCCCTCACTATTAGTCATAAGCCTATGGAATATGTATAAGAACACTTTATTCCTTATGCCAAATTATCCTGGAGCACTAGTTTAGTGGATTCTAGGTTGGGACATCACACTAGATGTATCTCCCAGCCTAATCAAATTCATCTAGTAGCTCTAAATAAATTTAGTGGAGATATATACGAGATTTATCATTACACAATATCCCTCTAATGATCTACACGATATATACTTTTGAATGATGTATAATAGTATTTTCATTAGCATCAATTGGTAAATGTGTGAATTGCATGCCCATCCAGCACATAGATAGAGATCCTCCATCCATAGCAGTATTACCCCACACAATTTTGAGATGAAATAATCATTATAGAATCACAGGTCAATATCTAAATATGGTTCCTATAATTGATGCACCCTAGATAGGGAGACCAAGAAAAACTATCTCATCCTCAAGGGTGGCTGTCATCTCTTCATTGGGTAAGTAGAATATGTGCATTATCGGTCCCCATATCTTTTTGATGGTAGCAAGGAGATGATGATCAATGAATGTATAATCTGATAAAAAATTTCATAGAAACCATCACAATATACGTATGGTATAATAACATCTCGAGAAGGAAGGTGATGATAATGGTGTTCTCTATACACCCAAATCAATTGATCCTCATGGCCCGATAGAACCACACATGAAAAAAACCTATACTACTCAGGGAGTAGCACAGTATCCAAAATGTATATATATAAAAATGAAATGTATTTTTTATGGGTAGAATATAAATATAATGATCTGGTCAGTATAATTTTATGACTGGTGGAATGTATAATATGACATTACTATTACCATTGATTTGTGAAATTTTTCATATGAAAAGAAAAAATAATGTAATCACCTTTCTCAAAGAATATTTATAGTTCCTTTAAAAATTTATTTTTCATCAATGTCAACATCCTTTGGTGATTTTCATCATTCAATAGGGATATGCTCAAAGGATAGAATCCATGTAGAGACCCGAATCATGATGTCCATGAACATTATATTACTTTTGTGGAATACTAAATAAAAAATAAAAATAGACACACAAGGACCGTAATAGTTTAGTGTCTTTGGAAACTCAGAACGTAATCTTCTAATTTTGGTGAAAGATCTTCAACATCTCCCATAAAGATCTTCCCATTTTGGTTTTCATTCCTAAAACCTTTATTTAAATCATGGGGAAAAGAAAACATATAAAGGGTGAGATCAAATGCTCAGTAAGGGTAAGCATGGATACAATAAAACAAATCATATACATTTGATCTTAAAAACATGAACACAATTTCTAAACATCAAAATCTTGGGCAATGGCATAAACATGGCAGTACATAAGGTATAGATCATAATGGAACATAAATCATGATAAAATAGCATGGGAATAAAACATGTGATTGTGGCAACCATTAAGCACATGATATGATTTCCATAGTAGCCAAGGCATTGCTGCCAAGACCATCTTAGTGGACAAAGTCCCTTTCTGAATGGAGTTCACTCCTCGTTCCAATCCTGTATTACTGAACCGGATTAACATACCATTCCAACCATGTCTATCTCATGAGATATAAATCTTTACCCAATGCATTGGAGGGAGATATAGGTCCCACCCATCTCATAATGAAATCATTCTTACGTGTTCCACAACATAAACATAAATCATTCATCATAACCCAAAGAATAAAATGGGTTTCATAAATGTCATCCCATCATAACATAATCCATATAAAACAAATGGATATCATTTCATCATAAGAAAATTGAAACAATGTAAATAATAGGGAAATTATACTTGAAACATACACATATGAAATAATACCATCTTATATGGAAAATGGTTTTGATAAAACCCTTGAAATGAATTGTTGAGGAAAGTATCCTTTCTTCTTCAAAATAATTTTATTTTTACAAAATGTGATGAAATTTTAAAATAAAAGATTTTTTTTGAAAATACTCATGAAATATTGTAGAGTAAGCTTCATTAAAATAAGGAGTTATGAAACTATAACAAATCCGTTCATGCCGTATAAGTTAAACAAAACATTCTTCTCGTACTTTTTCCGAAAAAGTAAAAAAGTTACTCGTATGGTAAACAAAAAAATGATTCCTTACATACCATGTAGTAAAAGTCAAAAATTGGTAAAAAGGACATTAAACATACATGAAAACATTTTTATAAAACTTTTACATGGATGATAAATATAACCCCAGTAAATACTTACGTATAAGAAATCTCAGATAGAAAACAATTGAGATTGCCACATTATCCCTTACCTTAGGTCTGATATGCTTTATACGTATGAGAACCTCATGTATAATGATTTAAATAAGGTCATTTACTTATTACAGAATCATATTCATTGTTATGATATCATATACGGTTCACTTATGACTTTATATTGCGCATTATTTTGTAAATCCCATGTTAAAGCAACGTTTTGGGTAAAATCATCTTATTTATCGTACGTGTTTGGAATTTTTGTTCTTGATGTTATTATTACTTATATTATGATTTACATACTTCCAGAATGTAAATAATTATTTATATATCATATATATTCATTATATATCCCTCATATACATGTATTTATAATAGTACATAACATATGGAGGTAAGAAATGAAATGCACCGTTCATGGAGACGGTAAGCCATACGTACGCATGAACGCTACTTTCATTTAAATTTATTATTTTAATGGAATAGGTATGTTATAATTCCAGTATAATATCATATATAATATCATTAACTCCATCCTTTATACATCCCACATAAGGCATCAACAAATCACATCACTTTGAGGGGGCGGTAGTCCACACTTCCTCAAAATGAGATCATCATAATTACCCACTATGGAAACCATAAAGGCTTGATATAATTGGGATGTAAACAAGCATAAGGAAATCATAAACATAATATATATCATATATAAATATGGTTACATCATAATGGCCACCATGAGAGGCGGTAGGAGAAAATTGAACAATCATCGTTTCGTGAGGCGTTAGTTTGCCATCCACAGAAACATTATGTTCTTCATCCATTAGATGGTGGTGTCTGTAAGTGTAGTTCTAATCCATCTAATAACTACATACTAGTGTATTTAGGATACTGGGGTTGTTACAAAATAAAGGATTAAAAAGAGTTTAGGGGTTGGAGATGTATAATAAATGAAAACATCTTAAGAGAAACTGTTACCTGTAATTTGGGTAACTTCCATTGGATTGAACCAAAAGGACTTCATGGAGTGCCTTATGCCTAATTTAAGGCTTCAAGGGGGAGGATAGGGATGTAAGGAGATTAATTGGCCAGATTATGGACGATCCAAATGGCATGAGAGGTCTGTGGAATTGCATAGAACATGTATCCTTTTATAATGGAGAGGAGGAGCTCTTTAGGAAAGTGTGAAAACATTATTTTATTATAAACTTATCTTCAGTTTCAAGAGGTCCAAACCACATTAATTTCGAAGATAAGATGACTCATATATTAAATAAAATCATCCAATAGGAATTGGACAGGTTTTGGACAATATTTTAATCATTATAATCTTATTTATTTAAATCATTTATTAATGAGGTAAATTCAACATCATTATTGTGTCATAAATAATTTAATTTATATGATGTCTAAAAGTTATAAAAAAATACCAACATGTAGGAAATCGTTTTATCTGTCCAATTAATATTTATAGTCGAAAAGAAAATTTATATAGCCCCTTATAAAAATTAATTACTAAAAGATATTTGTTAATGCCAATTTTGTCTTTACATTAAATTAATTAATCTAATGTGTCATTGTCTTTCATAAGTGGCTCCATGAGGTCCCAAAATCGACCCAATGATGCCCATGGTCGGGCATTACTCATCCAATAAGGGTTGGAGAAGTTTTAAGGAAAATTTTAATTATTATAATATTTTTTTTACCTTAAATTACCCTATTTACTTTTAAGAGTGGTAAATAAAAGTAAACATTTACTATTTACCAAAAATTATTTTTATCTAATTGAACCACATTTTACTCCTTGATATTAACCGTGTCTCTCAGATTTTCCAAATTCAACTCACAAAAGTAGTAAAATTATGTTTTATGAACAATTGAAAAATCCCCTAGGAGGTGGGTAAAAGACGGTGAAAAATTCAATACAATTTTTATAAATCTAAAATTATTATAAAAAGATTCAATTGAAATTTCATTGAACTTATATAAGTATTATATATCTATTATGAAGTAAAATAAATTTAAATCAAACAATTTATTATAAAAAGTCGGTTTTAACCAAAAAATCAGTGTTTTCAATATTCATCAAAAATTGATGTTTTTCAGAAAAATTCGAAATATTCAGCCTGAGCTATATTTGATATTCCAAATTCAAAAATGATGTCTATTTTTTCAAATTAAAAACATATAAGTGGCGTTAATTAATTTTAAAAATAATTCCTGTTATCAAAACAAATATCATGTTTTTAAGAAACAATAACTATCAAAAGATTGATACTTTCTTATGTCCAATTTCAAAGTGAAATTAATTCCAATGACCAACATTGGATTAAATGGTAAAAATATATTCTAATTAAACTTTAAAACCAATTAAAAAGATAATCTAACCATATAAATTATTATGAAGAAAAAAGGTTTTTTTAATTAAAATATAGCGTGTTTTTTACTATTCATCAAAATATGAATGTTATCAGAATAATATGAAAAATTTATCCAAATTAAATATTTATATCCTGATTCCAAGGGAGAATTTTATTTTCTCAAATTGAACTTATAAACATGTCAAAAACTAGATTTAAAGTGGTTGCGCCATCAAAAGTCGGTAAAACTACATTTTTTGAAAAATACTTCTTTTATCTAAAAAACTGATTTTGTTTCCATACCTCATTCTAGAAAATGTGTAAGATGGATTATAATATTATAAAATTGAAAATTCAGTTAATAATATTAAAAAATGATATTTTATAATATTATAATAATATATCATTGTTTAGTTAAACCCGATATTGCATACTACACACGCTATCGAGGAAGGTCGTGATTGCGTGTAATGCAAGCCAAGTCAGGGTTGCGTATTGTGCAAGACTCCTTTGTTGTTTAGTTATAAAAAAATCCATCTATTTTTCATTTATACATTGAATATATATATTTATATACACTCAATGTTGCGTATAATGACTATTATCAAACGAACATGAAATTGTGTGTAACACAATCTAAGAATAGTGTTGCGTATACTGCAAGCAAATACGGTGTTGCGTATAACACAAGATAATATTGGTGTAGCATAAAACACATGACATAAAATAAATTAAAAATAATACTTATCATAAAATCTCAGGGTGTTACATTCTACCCCCCTTAAAATGAATTTCACCCTCAAAATTCGTCGGGGTTATAAATGGTTTACTACTTGAATGTTTCTTTCATAGAAACCCACATTGTAAAAAGGAATACCAAAACTGAACATTAAAAACTAAATTATGAAACGTAATAGTTACCCAAATTAACTAAACACTGGGTTTCGACATATAAAAACATAGGGGAAAATATGGATATGGAAGAGAAATCTAACCATTAAATTTTGATGGATAATGGTAGAGAACATGGCTATTAAAAATCCAACAATCACAATGCCATATATTTGTGATGATCTAAGGTACCATCTGATTTATCGGATATGAGAGTACTAGGAAAACATTTTTGGTTTTCAAGATAATTTCCCTAATGTTGATGAATTTGAATTAGAAGAATAATTACTTTATTTCGGTATAATCTCACCATTGATAGTGCCTTAAACAATTTCCACTTCATCTCTTAAACAAATGAAGTTTAATTTGTCTTCTGTGAAGTGTAAGCAGATCATGTGATAGAATGATAGGTCATTCCATCTGTCTCAAACATAAGGTTAGCAATATATATATATATATAAGTCCATCAATGGTGAGATTAATCGTATATGGTTCTAAAAATAGACTTATACTTAATCTATCATACCGCTTAATATAATAAAACTAGTTTCTACTAACTAGGGACTTTCTGTAGGCCAGTAGTAGGTGATGAAGGCATGTCGCACTTCGGTTGTGGGTTCGATTCCTACAACCTTGTCTGAAGTGACGCGTTGTCGCCCATCCTGCAGGTTGTCCTTTTTCAAAAATTACATCATTATGACATTCCATCAATAGTATCAAAAAAAGTTCTAGCCATAAACAATACTAAATTGTGTCCAACATAATCCATTCTAATATTTAGGCTTATCCAAAATACATATGTCCAATATCGTAGTATAATGAAAAAAATTACTAGAAATTTCATCTACTGAGCATGTGAATACAATCATTTATCCCCGATATATCTTGTTGATCACATTCCAATCATGTGAATACCTTAATCATGTATTCTGTTGAAAAATGAATACCCATTGAACCTTAGTGAAATCATGAATGCTTTCAAAAGTTAACTCTTTCCACATACTAAAATCCCAAAAAATTATATATACTCAAACCATGATATCACTATGTCCTTATATAATTCATGAGCTCATTAATACTATTAACCATTTCATTACCTCCTTATCACTTCTTTATGCTCATATTAGGTGATTTCCGAAAATATATGAATAACCTTTCATGGTTAACGATACCATTCATCATACACTTTCAAAACATAAGGAAAGACAACAGTGTAACAATCCTTAGATTCATCTTTATTCCATAGTACCAAGAGATTACTTATACAAAATTACTCTTGATAACCATGTAATTATTCCACTACCTTCTTAAACCATTGACCGAGCTTCAAAAATTCTTTCATCTCACATATCATTTGTAGTCTCTTCATCATCATCCACATAAATAATACCCATATGACCATGTTGATTCTCTTTATTAGATTTTCCCTTAGGGGATTGGTTTGCATAATTCTCATACATTCCATATTTAAAACACTTAACCATTGTTGATGTCTTAGAAACACCATTATCCTTGTCCATGGTGTTAATTGAACCTTTTAATTTACAATTCCTACCTTTGTGTCCTCATTTTCCACACCCAAAGCGTCTTCCAGTTCCTTTTAAACCTTATCCTTGATTCCTCTTCCAACATGACTTACATGAGGGAAACTGTACTTTCTTTCCTCTATGATCATCATGAAACACCATCTTTCTCTTATTAGCCCAGTCAAGAAACTTACCAAAGATGAGATTATTGATCATATTATGATATTGATAATTAGGCATAATAACGATGTTTCTACTTCCAAATCCCATTTCATTTTCTTGATCCTAAAGAATATCATTCCATTGTCCATTATATTCTCCATTATCTTGAATCTTCATATTTCCAGCCATTTTCTAAAACCCAAAAAGTATTGTGTGAGAGGAAAAAATCATGATAGGTAAAACAACATAATAAAGGGGGAGTAACTTCAATATCTAACATCTTATGTTTAATTCAATGATCGTTACCGTAATTCTAGGACTATAACCTATACTTATACTTAACCTTAGGGACATCCCTAGACATACATTAGAAATATCTCTAGGGATCTCACTAAAGTTTTCGCATCCTAGTTTTCAAAGGTTAACAAAACCTTTCCTCTGATACCAACTATAGAGACCCGAATCTTGACGTACATGAACATTACATTACTTTGGTGGAATACTTAATACATAAAAAAAACAGACACACAAGTACCGTAATAGTTTAGTGTCTTTGGAAACTCGGAACGTAATCTTCTAATCGTGGTGATAGATCTTCAAAATCTCCCATAAAGATCTTCCCCTTTTGGTTTTCTTTCCTAAAACCATTCTTTAAATCCTGGGTAAAAGAAAACATATAAAGGGTGAGCTCAAATGCTCAGTAAGGGTAAGCATGGATAAAATAAAACAAATCATATACATTTGAACTTAAATACATGAACAAAATTTGTAAACATCAAAATCTTGGGCAATGACATAAAACATGGAAGTACATAAGGTATAAATCATAATGGAACATAAATCATGATAAAATAGCATGGGAATAAAACATGTGATTGTGGAAACCATTAAGCACATGATATGATTTCCATAGTAGCCAAGGCATTGCTGCCAAGACCATCTTAGTGGACAAAGTACCTTTCTGAATCGAGTTCACCCCTCATTCCAATCCTGTATTACTGAACTGGATTAACTTACCATTCCAGCCATGTCTATCTCATGAGATATAAATCTTTACCCAATGAATTGGAGGGAGATATAGGTCCCACCAATCTCATAATGAAATCATTCTTATGTGTTCCACAACATAAACTTAAATCATTCATCATAACCCAATGAATAAAATGGGTTTCATAAACATCATCCCATCATAACATAATTCATATAAAACAAATGGATATCATTTCATCATAATAAAATTGAAACCATGTAAATCATAGAGACATTATACTTGAAACATACACATATGAAATAATTCCATCCTATATGGAAAATGGTTTTGATAAAACACTTGAAATGAATTCTTGAGGAAAGTATCCTTTCTTCTTCAAAATCATTTTCTTTTTACAAAATGCTTAGATATTTTAAAATAAAAGGATTTTGTTGAAAATACACATAAAGTCTTGTAGAGTAATATTCATTAAAATAATGTGTTATGAAACCGTAAAAAATCCATTCATGCTGTATAAGTTAAATAAAACATTCTCCTATTACTTTTTACGAAAAAGTAAAAAAGTACCTCGTATGGTAAAAAAAAGATTCCTTACATACCATGTAGTAAAAGTAAAAAATGGGTAAATAGGACATTAAACATACATTAAAACATTTTTATAAAACTTGTACAAGGATGATAAATATAACCCCAGTAAATACTTACGTATAAGCAATCTCAGATAGAAAACAATTGAGATTGCATCATTATCCCTTACCATAGGTACGATATGCTTCATACGTATCCGAACCTCCTGTATAATGATTTAAATAATGTCATTGACTTATTACAGAATCATATTCATTGTTATGATATCATATACGGTTCACTTACGACTTTATATTACCCATTCTTTTGTAAATCCCATGTTAAAGCAACGTTTTGGGTAAAATCATCTTATTTATCGTACGTGTTTGGAATTGTTGTTCTTGATTTTATTATTACTTATATCATGATTTAAATACTTACAGAATGTAAATAGTGATTTATATATCATATATATTCATTATATATCCAGCATATACATGTATTTATAATAGTACATAACATATGGAGGTAAGAAATGAAATGCACCGTTCATGGAGACGGTAAGCCGTACGTATGCATGAACGCTAATTTCATTTCAATTTATTATTTTAATGGAATAGGTATATTATAATTCCAGTATATTATCATAAATAATATCATTAACTCCATCCTTCATACATCCCACATATGGCATCAACGAATCACATCACTTTGAGGGGGTCGTAGTCCGCACTTCCTCAAATGAGATCATCATATTTACCCACTATGGAAACCATAAAGGCTTGATATAATTGGGAATTAAACAAGAATAAGTAAATAATAAACATAATATATATCATATATAAATAAAGTTCCATCATAATGGCCACCATGAGAGGCGGTAGGAGAAAATCGAACAATCGTCGTTTCGTGAGGCGTTAGTTTTCCATCCACAGAAACATTATGTTTTTCATACATTAGATGGTGGTGTGTGTAAGTGTAGTTCAAATACATATCATAACAACATCATAGTGTATTTAGGATACTGTTTTGGTTACAAAATAAAGGATTAAAAAGAGTTTAGGGGTTGGAGATGTAGAATAAATGAAAACAACTTAAGAGAAACTGTTACCTTTAATTTGAGTAACTTTCATTGGATTGAACCAAAAGGACTTCTTGGAGTGCCTTATGCCTAATTTAAGGCTTAAAGGGGGAGGAGAGGGATGTATAGAGATTAATTGGTCAGAGTTTTGATTATCCAAATAGCTTTATATATGTGTGTAATTGCATAGAACTGGTCTCCTTTTATAATGGAGAGGAGGGGCTCTTTAAGAAAGTGTGAAACCATTATTTTATTATAAACATATATTCAATTTAAAGAGGTCAAAAACACATTAATGTAGAATATAAGATGATTCATATTCTAAATAAAATCATACAATAGTAATTGGACATGTTTTGGATAATATTTTAATCATTATAATCTTATTTATTTAAATCATTTATTAATGAGGTAAATACTGCATCATTATTGTGTCATAAATAATTTAATTTATATGATGTCTAAAAATTATAAAAAATTACCAACATGTAGGAAATATGTTTAGATTTCCAATTAATATTTATAGTCTAAAAGAAAATTTATATATCCCCTTATAAAAATTAATTACTAAAAGATTTTTGTTAATGCCAATTTCGTCTTTACATTAAATTAATTAATCTAATGTGTCACTGTCTTTCATAAGTGGCTCCATGAGGTCCCAAAATCTACCCAATGATGACCATGGTCGGACATTACTCATCTAATAGGGTTTGTACAAGTGTTATGGTAATTTTGAATTGTTATAATATTCTTTTAACCTTGAATTACCCTATTTACTTTTAACTGTGGTAAATAAAAGTAAAAAGTTACTATTCACCAAAAATTATTTTTATCTAATTGAACCACATTTTACTCCTTGATATTAACCGTGCCTCTTATATTTTCAAAAATCAACTCACATAAGTGGCAAAATTAAGTTTTATGAACAATTACAAAAGCCCATAAGAGGTGGGTAAAAGA
This sequence comes from Viscum album, assembly GCA_963277665.1. Classification (NCBI taxonomy): domain Eukaryota; kingdom Viridiplantae; phylum Streptophyta; class Magnoliopsida; order Santalales; family Viscaceae; genus Viscum; species Viscum album. Next base: position 387,481,654 of record OY728125.1, read on the forward strand.
CAGTGAAAAGTTCAATAAAATTTTTATAAATCTAAAATTATTATAAAAAGATTCCATTTAATTTCATTGAACTTATATAAGTATTATGTATATATTTTGATATAAAATATATTTAAATCAAATAAATTATTATAAATAGTCGGTTTGAACAAAAAACTCAGTGTTTTCACTATTCATCAAAAATTGAAGTTTTTCAGACAAATACCTAATATTCAGCCTAACCTATATTTGATATTCCAAATTAAAAAATGAGGTCTATTTTTAAAAATTCATAACATATAAGTGGAATTAATTAATTTTAAAATTAATTCCCATTATCAAAACAAATAGCGTGTTTTTAAGAAACAATAACTATCAAAAGATTGATACTTGTTTATGTCCAATTTAAAAGTGAAATTAATTCCAATGAACAACATTGGATTAAATAGTAAAAATATATTCTAATTACACTTTTAAACCAATTAAATATATAATCTAACCGTATAAATTATTTCGTAGAGAAAAGTTGTTTTTAATTAAAATATAGCGTGTTTTTTACTATTCATCAAAATATGAAAGTTATCAGAATAATATGAAGAATTTATCCAAATTAAATTTTTTTTATCCTGATTCCAAGGGAGAATTTTATTTTTTCAAATTGAACTTATAAACATGGAAAAAACTAGATTTAAAGTGGGTGCGCCATCTAAAGGCGATAAAACTTCATTTTTTGAAAAATACTTCTTTTATTATAAAAACTGATTTTGTTTTCATACCTCATTCTATAAAACTTGTAAGATGAATTATAATGTTATAAAATTCAAAATTCAGTTAATACTATTCATAACGGCTAGTTTATAATATTACAATATTACATCGTTGTTTAGTGAAACCCGATATTGCGAACTACACACGCTATCGAGGAAGGTCGCAATTGCGTGTAATTTAAGCCAAGTCAGGATTGCGTGTTGTGCAAGACTCATTTGTTGTTTCGTTATAAAAAAATCCAACTATTGTTCATTTATACATTGAATATATATATATACACACACACACACTCAATGTTGCGTAGAATGACTATTATCAAACGAACTTAAAATTGTGTATAACACAATCTAAGAATAGTGTTGCTTATACTGCAAGCTAATACGGTGTTGCGTATAACACAAGATAATCCTGCTGTAGCATAAAACACATGACATAAAATAAATTTAAAAGAATACTTATCATAATATCTCGGGGTGTTACATTCTACCCCCATTTAAATGAATTTCTCCCTCGAAACTCGTCGGGGTTATAAATGGTTTACTACATGAAAGTTTCTTTCATAGAAACCCACATCGTAAAAAGGAATACCAAAACTGAACATTAAAAAACTAAATTATGAAACGTAATAGTTACCCAAATTAACTTCTCACTGGGTTTCCACATATAAAAACATAGGTGAAAATTTGGATATAGAAGTGAAATCTAACCATTAAATTCTGATGGAGATTGGTAGAGAACATGGCTACTAAAAAGCCAACAATCACAAAGACATAAAATTGTGATGATCTAAGGTACCATCTGATTTATCGGATATGAGAGTACTAGGACAACATTTTTGGATTTCATGATAATTTGCCTAATGTTGAAGAATTTGAATTAGAATAATAATTACTTTATTTCGGTACAATCTCACCATTTTTAGTGCCTTAAAAAATTTCCACTTCATCTCTTAATGAAATAAAGTTGAATTTGTCTTCCTTGATGTGTTAGCAGATCATGTGATAGAATGATAGGTCATTCCATCTGTCTCAACCATAAGGTTAGCAAAAGAGATATATATATATAAGTCCATCTATGGTGAGATTAATCGTATTTGGTTCCAAAAATGGACTTATACTTCATTTATCATACCGCTTAATATAATAAAACTAGTTTCTACTAACCAGGGACTTCCTGTAGGCTAGTGGTAGGTGATGAAGGCCTGTCGCACTTCGATTGTGGGTTCGATTCCCGCAACCTTGTCCGACGCGACGGGTTGTCGCCCATCCTGCAGGTTGTCCTTTTTCTAAAATTACATCATTATGACATTCCATCATTAATATCAAAAAATGTTCTAGCCTTAAACAATACTAAATTGTGTCCAACATAATCCATTCCAATCTTTAGGCTTATCCAAAATACATATGTCCAATATAGTAGTATGAAGAAAACAATTACTAGAAATGTCATCTACCGAGCATGTGAATACCATCATTTATACCTGATATATCTTGTTGATCACATTCCAATCATGTGAATACCTTAATCATTTATTCTCTTGAAAAATGAATACCCATTGAACCTTAGTGAAAACATGAATGTTTTTAAAAGTTAAATCTTTCCAAATACTAAAATCCCAAAAATTCTATATACTCAAACCATGATATCACTTTTTCCTTATATAATTCATGAGCTCATTAATACTGTCAAACATTTCATTATCTACTTAGAACTTCTTTATGCGCATATTAGGTGCTTTCCAAAAATATCTGAATAACCTTTCATGGTTACCGGTACCATTTATCATACACTTTCAAAACATAAGGAAAGACAACAGTGTAACAATCCTTAGATGTATCTTTATTCCATAGTACCATGAGATTACTTATACAACATTACTCTTGATAAACATTTAATTATTCCACTACCTTCTTAAACCATTGACCGAGCATCAACAATTCTTTCATCTCACATATCATTTGTAGTCTCTTCATCATCAGCCACATAAATACTACCAATATGACCATGCTGATTCTCTTTATGAAATTTTCTCTTAGGGAATTGGTTTGCATAATGCCCGTACATTCCACATTTAAAACACTTAACCGTTGTTGTTGTCTTAGCAATACCATTATCCTTATCCATGGTGTTAAATGAACCTTTTCCTTTACAATTACTAGATTTGTGTCCTTATTTTCCACACCCAAAGCATCTTCCAGTTACTTTGAAACATTCTCATTAATGCCTCTTCCCACATGACTTACATGAGGGAAATTGTACGTTCATTTCTCTATGATCATCATGAAACTCCATCTTTGTCTTATTAGATGAGTCAGGAAACTTACCAAAGCTGAGATTATTGATCATATTATGTGATTTCTGATTAGGCATAATAACGATGTTTCACCTTCCAAATCCCATTTCATTTTCTTGATCATGAATAATATCATTATATTGTCCACATATTCTCTATTATCGCGAATCTTCATGTTTCTATCCATTTTCAAAAACCCAAAAAGAATAGTGTGAGAGGAAAAAATCATGATAGGTAAAAAATAATAAAAAAGGGGGAGTAACATCAATATCTAAGATATTAGGTTTAATTATAAGATCGTTACCGTAATTCTAGGACTATAACCTATACTTATACTTATCCTTAGGGAAATCCCTCAACATACCTGAGAAATATCTCTAGGGATCTCACTAAAGTTTTGGCATCATAGTTTCCAAAGGTTAACTAAACCATTCCTCTGATACCAACTGTAGAGTCCCGAATCTTTATGTACATGAACATTACATTACTTTTGGGGAATACTTAATACATAACAAAAACAGACACACAAGGACCGTAATAGTTTAGTGTCTTTGGAAACTCGGAACGTAATCTTCCAATCATGGTGAAAGATCTTCAACATCTCCCATAAAGATCTTCCCCTTTTGGTTTTCTTACCTAAAACCTTTCTTTAAATCCTGGGGTAAAGAAAACATATAAAGGGTGAGCTCAAATTCTCAGTAAGGGTAAGCATGGATAAAATAAAACAAATCATATACATTTGAACCTAAAAAATGAACATAATTTTTAAACATCAAAATCTTGGGCAATGACATAAAACAAGGAAGTACATAAGGTATAGATCATAATGGAACATAAATCATGATAAAATAGCATGAGAATAAAACATGAGATTGTTTCAACCATTAAGCACAAGATATGATTTCCATAGTAGCCAAGGCATTTCTGCCAAGACCATCTTAGTGGACAAAGTCCCTTTCTGAATCGAGTTCACTCCTCGTTCCAATCTTGTATTACTGAACTGGATTAACTTACCATTCTAGCCATGTCTATCTCATGAGATATAGATCTTTACCCAATGCATTTTAAGGAGATATAGGTCCCACCCATCTTATAATGAAATCATTCTTACGTGTGCCACAACATAAACTTAAATCATTCATCATAACCCAAAGAAAAAAATGGGTTTCACAAACATCATCCCATCATAACATAATACATATAAAACAAATGGATATCATTTCATCATAAGAAAATTGAAACCATGTAAATCATAGAGAAATTATACTTGAAACATACACATATGAAATAATTGCCTCTTATATGGAAAATGGTTTTGATAAAACACTTGAAATGAATTCTTGAGGAAAATATCCTTTCTTCTTCAAAATCATTTTCTTTTTACAAAATGACATGAAATTTTAAAAGAAAAGGATTTTGTTGAAAATAGTCATGAAATCTTGTAGAGTAAACTTCATTAAAATAATGTGTTATGAAACTTTAAAAAATCCGTTCATGCCGTATAAGTTAAAAAAACATTCTTCTCGTACTTTTGCCGAAAAATTCAAAAAGTACCTCATATGGTAAAAAAAAGATTCCTTACATACCATGTAGTAAAAGTCAAAAATGGGTAAAAAGGACTTTAAAAATACATGAATTTTTTTTATAAAACTTGTACATGGATGATAAATATAACCCCAGTAAATACTTACGTATAAGAAATCTCAGATAGAAAACAATTGAGATTGCCAAATTATCCCTTACCTTAGGTCCGATATGCTTCGTACGTATACAAAACTCCTGTATAATGATTTAAATAATGTCATTGACAGATTACATGTTATGATATCATATATGGTTCACTTATGACTTTATATTACTCATTCTGTTGTAAATCCCATGTTAAAGCAATGTTTTGGGTAAAATCATCTTATTTATCGTACGTGTTTGGACTTGTTGTTCTTGATGTTATTGTTACTTATATCATGATTTACTTACTTCCAGAATATAAATCATGATTTATATATCAGATATATTCATTATATATCCATTATATACTTGTATTTATAATAGTACATAACATATGGAGGTAAGAAATGAAATGCACCGTTCATGGAGACAGTAAGCCATACGTACGAATTAACGCTACTTTAATTTCAATTTATTATTTTAATGGAATAGGTATATTATAATTAAAGTATAATATCATATATAATATCATTAACTCCATCCTTTATACATCCCACATAAGGCATCAACGAATCACATCACTTTGAAGGGGCGGTAGTCCGCACTTCCTCAAATGAGATAATCGTACTTACCCACAATGGAAACCATAAAGGCTTAATATAATTGGGAAGTAAATAAGAATAAGGAAATCATAAACATAATATATATCATATATAAATACAGTGCCATCATAATGGCCACCATGAGAGGCGGTAGGAGAAAATCGAACAATCATCATTTTGTGAGCCGTTAGTTTTCCATCCACAGAAACATTATATTCTTCATCCATTAGATGGTGGTGTGTGTGAGTGTAGTTCTAATAATTCTCTTAACAACAACATAGTGTATTTAGGACACCAGTGTCATTACAAAATAAAGTATTAAAAAGTTTTTAGGGGTTGGATAAGTAGAATAAATTAAAACAACTTAAGAGAAACTGTTACCTTTAATTTGGGTAACTTTCTTTGGATTGAACCAAAAGGACTTCTTGGAGTTCCTTCTACCTTATGTAAGGATTAAAGGGGGAGGAGAGGGATGTAGAGATCTTAATTGGGCAGAGTTTGGACGATCCAACTTACTTGAGAGGTTTGTGGAATTGCATAGAACTGGTCTCCTTTTATAATGGAGAGGAGGGGCTCTTTAGGAAAGTGTGAAAACATTATTTTATTATAAACTTATCTTCGGTTTCAAGAGGTCCAAAACACGTTAATGTCGAAGATAAGATGACTAATATTCTAAGTAAAATAATAAAATAGTAATTGGACTGGTTTTGGATAATATTTTAATCATTATAATATTATTTATTTAAATTATTTATTAATGAGATAAATTCTGCATCATTATTGTGTCATAAATAATTTAATTTATATGATGTCTAAAAATTATACAAAAATACCAACATTTCGGAAATATTTTTAGGTTTCAAATTAATAATTATATTCGAAAAGATAATTTATATATCCCCTTATAAAAATTAATTACTAAAAGATTTTGGTTAATGCTAATTTTTTCTTTACATTAAATTAATTAATCTAATGTGTCATTGTCTTTCATAAGTGGCTCCCTGGGTTCCCAAAATCTACCCAAGGATTCCCATGGTCGTCCATTACTCATCAAATAAGGTTTGGACAAGTGTTAAGGTAATTTTTAATTATTATAATATTCTTTTAACCTTGAATTACCCTATTTACTTTTAACTGTTGTAAATAAAAGTAAAAAGTTACTATTCACCAAAAATTATTTTTATCTAATTGAACCACATTTTACTCCTTGATATTAACCGTGTCTCTCGGATTTTTGAAATTCAACTCAAAGAAGCGGTAAAATTAAGTTTTATCAACAATTGCAAAAGCCCCTAGGAGGTGGGTAAAAGACGGTGAAAAGTTAAATTCAATTTTTATAAATATGAAATTATTATAAAAATATTCCATTTAATTTCATTGAACTTATATAAGTATTATGTATCTATTTTGACCTAAAATAAATTTAAATCAAATAAATGATTATAAAAAGTCGGTTTTAACCAAAAACTCAGTGTTTTCACTATTCATCAAAAATTGATGTTTTTCAGAAAAATACCAAATATTCAGCCTACGCTATATTTGATATTCCAAATTCAAAAATGATTTCTATTTTTCCAAATTCAAAACATAGAAGTGGAATTAATTAATTTTATAATTAATTTCCATTATCAAAACAAATAGCGTGTTTTTAAGAAACAATAACTATCAAAAGATTGATACTTGTTTATGCCCGATTTCAATGTGAAATTAATTCCAATGACCAAAATTGGATTAAATGGTATAAATATATTATAATTAAACTTTAAAACCAATTAAAAATATAATCTAACCATATAAATTATTGTGATGAAAAAAGTTGTTTTTAATTAAAATATAATGTGTTTTTACTATTCATCAAAATATGAAAGTTATCAGAATGATATGAAAAATTTATCCATTTTAAATTTTTATATCCTGATTCCACGGGAGAATTTTATTTTGTCAAACTGAACCTATAAACATGTCAAAAACTAGATTTAATGTGGGTGCGCCATCAAAAGGCGGTAAAACTGCATTTTTTGAAAAATACTTCTTTTATCCGAAAAACTGATTTTGTTTTCATTCCTCATTCTAGAAAATGTGTAAGATGAAATATAATGTTATAAAATTCAAAATTCAGTTAATAATATTCATAACGGCTTGTTTATATTATTATAATAAGATATCGTTATTTAGTGAAACCCGGTATTACGTACTACACACGCTATCGAGGAAGGTCGCGATTGCGGGTAATGAAAGCCAAGTCAAGGTTACGTGTTGTGCGAGACACCATTGTTGTTTTGTTATAATAGAATCAAACCGTTTTTTATTTATACATTAAATATATATATTGATATAGACACTCAATGTTGCGTAGAATGACTATTATCAAACGAACATGAAATTGTGTGTAACACAATCTAAGAATAGGGTTGCGTATACTGCAAGGTAATACGGTGTTGCATATAGCACAAGATAATCTTGGTGTAGCATAAAACACATGACATAAAATAAATTAAAAAGAATACTTATGATAAAATCTCGGGGTGTTAAAATCCACATTTTTCTCTTTATGGATTACAATGAGGTATTAATTAAATTTTCGTGAAACACATTTGTTTTCCATGGGGTAATTAAGCTATGAAGTAATGATGGATTATATTATGTTTGTGTGGAATATATTAGAATGATTTATCATTATGTGATGGTTAGGGTCTTATATAAACATCCAATACAATGGTTAAAGATTTATATCTCATAGGATCACATTAATTTGATCTTGGTATGTCTCTGAGGTTGTTGTAGTGGTTTATTAGGATTTAAATTCATTATTTATGGAGGATTGATTTTTTGGTTTTTATGGATATAGGATTTTGAGAACCTCATATACCCTTTCATGGTATATAATTTTAAAGGTGATGGGGGTATCAATCATGGGTCTGGTTGTGCGGCGATGGAGCAGTGTGGTATCGATCGGCCAATGATATCGCAGTATGGAACATCCTACGGAGGTCTGTCGATGAACCTCTGTAATTAAACCTCCCATGATGAAATCACATGGTTGGTCTTTGCTCCTGCTCCCATGACAGGCGCTTTTGTCCGGCTCTGATGGCGCCTTCCCTGGTTCTAGTTATTGTTCTGCGTGGGTTGTCTCTCTATCTCAGTCCTCTAGTTCCGCGTTCTGGAGCTCTATCAACGAAGCCTTCACCATAGTTGATTATCTATCATTAGTTATATATAGGTATCGTGTTTCAATCTTGTACCCTTTGTGTTTTGGATTGTGATGGAGGTTTTGGTTTGGTAGATCTGTTGTGGTGGTGTCGCGACAGGTTCTCCTCACCGGATCTCCCCTTCAATTGGGTTTTGTGTTTGTTTTGCTATGGCTGGGTGGTTACCTAGAGTTCATGGTGCGGTTTGGGACCCTGTGGTGTGGTTGGTTTACTAGGGTGTATCCAGCTCCAGCGTACCCTAGTGTGTGGATGTGAAGTCCCGAGGTGTAGTGGCGGTGCTACGTCTTGAAGACGATGATGAGATTTGCTGCTGACGGGGGTGGCATTGAGTTGCTTCCCTAGGTTTGTGGTTCCTGTAATGGTTGATCTCCCTGGGCACCATCGGTTTGGTTCTTGTTGTTTTGGTTCAACAGTGCCTCCAATGGTTGATCTTCGTGGGCCCGCAGTTTTTTCTTGTTGTTCTTCCTGTAAGGTTCTCACTTTTCCGGAAAGTAATTTTATTTAAAAATTAAAAAATAGATTAAAAGTAAGGGTAAAGGTGATTGGGTTTTTATTCCCTTCTTGTTGAAATAGAGTCATGTTTTAAAGGGGTTTTACTTTAATTTTTTTGCACACATAGGTTATTTCAGTTGGATCCACCTTATGGATTGGGGATTTCATTCAAGTATAAAATATATACTCAAAGGTTAGAACCAAAATAGTATTCCAGAGCCACATCCACTTGTAGTACCCATAAATAGATTTCATTGATTAGATAACCACACAATAATTACATTATCATAATTTTAGAATGTTTTCTTATATCCTCAATAATGAAACTAATGTTTTGTAGTAAACTTTTTTTATCTTCTGAAAAGTATTAATTATCTAATGTAGATACTATGGTAGTGACAAATAAAGTTTGAAGTTAGTTGTATCTGTCATGAAATTTTCCCTCTTTGAACCTAAGTTAATCCTATATTAATATGGAGATAATCAATAAATAACCATTATTTATCCTATGTTAATCCTTATTTCATCATTAATTAACCATTACAGAGTCATTAGTTAAAAATTAGTTAATACTAAGTAAAAAATACCTCAATTAATCATTATTCACTCCCTAATAACTCATTATTAATTAGTTAATAACTCATTAAGCAATTAATAATTAATAATTATTATGTAGTTAATTTATAGTTAATTAATTGTTAAATAATAGTTAATGAATAGGTACTCATTAATTAATTATTGGTTAATAATTAGTTAAAATTTAATGTATCATTAGTTAATGATTATTTAATTCTTATTTTTTAAATAACAAATCATTAGTTATTATTTAGGCATTACTTAATCCTATTTTAATCATTATTTAATCTTATTTTAATCATTAGTTAATCATTTTTAATGAATCATTATTAATTCTTTAATCATTCGTTAAGAATTCCATAATTAATAATTTTTATGTAGTTAGTTTATATCAAATTATTAGTTAATCATTAACCAGTTATTAGTTAATTATTACTTCATAATTAGATAATCATAAGTTAACTATTCTTTAATGATTGAATAATCATTCATTAATCACACTTTTATCATTAGTTAATCATTTATTAATCATTTATTAATGAATAGTTACTAAGCAGTTACTTTATTATTATTTAATAGTTAATCATTAAGTAATAATTACTTAACAATTAGTTAATCATTAGCTAGTCCTTAGTTACTAATTACACAATCATTGGTTAGAATATTTTAAATAATAAGTTTATTATGCATTAACCATTAGTTAATCATAAGTTAACCTATTCTAATCATTTTTTGTAATATTTATTATGTAGTTAGTTTATATTTGACTACTAATTAATTAATAATTAATTATTAATTATTTAATACTTAATCATTAATTGGTCATTAGTTATTCATTATTTCATCCTAAGTTAATTCTATGTTAATCATTATATAATCATTATTTATTCATAATTTCATTCATAGTTAATAAAAACTTAATCAATAATTTATCATTAGTTAATCATTTGATATTTAATTTTATTAAGTAGGTAATTTATACTAATTTAACAGATAATTAGTAGTTCATTATTATCGAAATATGGGTTAATAATTAATTAATCATGTGTTCTATTTTAGTAAATAAATTATTAATCATTAATTGATCCCTAATTAATCATTATGCAATTACTACTTAATAATTTTGTAATCATTTGTTAAATATTACTTATTTAGTAGTTAATAATTAGTTATTTATTAGTTAATCACTATTTCACCAATATTTATTCAACATCAATATATTATTATTTACTTATTACAATCAAGTTACTTATAGTTTATTTACTAGTAAATTTAGATTTCATTATGGTTACTTCAATAATTATCAATTAGTTATTAATCATATCACTAATATTTAAAAGGTACTAATCCATACTACATAATAATCATATTATTATAATATTTCCATTACTAAGACTTATTATAAATTAATTACTAAATATTAAAAACTAAATAATAATAATAATTAATTATTGATATTCATAATTATTTATAAATCATATCTAACTAAATAAATAACTAACCACAAACTAAACATCTGAATAAATAGATATCCTTTATGTTAATTAGAAAACATACCTCTAAATGATTTTCCACAAATCCTGAACTTCTTCAAGGACAATAAAAACTCCACACCAAAGGGAGAAAAAAAGGCGCAACATAGAGATAGGGGGTTATGTTTAGATAGAAGGATGTAAATTTAGAGTGTGCAAGTTGGGGTTACTTTTAATTGGGGTTGGTGTGAAAGGCCTTACCGGTGAAAACAAAAAGTCAATTTTTTAGGTGAAATAATATTTTTCCCCAAATGTATTTTGACTTTATTTTCATGTCATTGATATGGGAGTATTTTTGGAAAAGGTGTTATCCACATTAACACCCTTTAGTTATTTTTTATAAAAAAAGTCAGGTTTGATTAACTTTATTAAATTTTTAAAAAACTTATATAAAAAATCCTTGTATTTGGATTCCTAGGGCTTTACTCTCTTGGTCACCGACTTATTGTCTTCACCTTGCTGCCTCTACGATTCCTGATGCATTTGATCATCATAGTTTCTTAGTCAAGATCAAATGAGTCCCTCGATGGGTTCCTCTAGTCCTACTTACTATATTATATGACTTATGGTTAACTCGGCTTCGACAGTCACTTGTGGTTTGCAATGGAAATTTTTTCTACCTTAGTGGAAAAAAGAAATTTGGAATTTAAATAAATTAGTAAATAATTTATCAATCTACCAATGGATTTGTGGGAGTTGGCACTGATGGGTGGGAACAATCCGAGATAATGACTCCTTTTGAAATATTATCAAGAATGTGATGTATTGGATATAACCTTCTTTAGAAATATTATGAAGAAGACGATGGTTGAGAGACCATCTTCACTTCTATTTTTTTAAATTATTTTTTTCTTTTTGTTTTGTTTTGTTTTTTTGTATATATATATATAATTAATAATATAATTAATTTAATATTTCAAAAAAATTAGTAATAATTATCAATCAAATTTTTATGAAATATTTTTTTAGGTCATGTTAATTATCATTTTTATTACACTAATGAATAATAATTATGATAATAATAATAATGCATATAATAATTTTAATTATTTTTTTTGTTAAATAAAATAATTTTAATATAAGAATAAAATTATTATTCTTAATATTAAACAAAAAAATATTTCTTTTCTATTTTTGAAAATAATTGATATTTTATTTTTATTTTCAAATAAATTATAATAATAATATAATTAAATATTTTTTTCAAATTATAATTATGTACATAAATTCATTTGAATTTTTTCATTATTTCTAAATAAATAAATTATTAGTTATATTTTGATAAATTATTTTTAAATATGTAAATAATTATATTATATATAGCCTTTATAATAACTATTTATTACTTTATTATTAAAAGAATAAAATATTAGAGGTAGTTAACACTTAGGTTCTATTGTGGGTAAATGTTTATGGATTAAATTGGATCCTTTGGCACACTAGGATTTCACATGATATAGAAATGTCTATAAAAATGGCTATTAAAATTGACAAGGAAATGGAAGTATCTAGGTTCGGCAACATTCTTATCTATTATGAAAGTGGATTTATGTTCTATGATAATTGATAAAGTCATTGTCTCAATAAATGTTGATAAAATTGTGTTTATAATTGAATATGAAATATTTCCTCTATTTTGTTTGGATTTTAAGTTAATTGGGCATGATTATTTTAACTATATGCGATATGTGGTGTGTAGTCTCTACTCTACTCCTGGGTGTGAGGTAACTTCATGTTTCAAAACCAATAAAACAATGAAAAAAATTTGTGTGATGTGGTCTTGAAGATGAATCAGTCTAGACTCAGGATAGCGGGGAGAATTATTAGGGAGCAGTGGGGATGAAGTGTTGCATTGAAGTCGGTCCCTCAAATCCTCCCAGTGTTAATGGGGATGGATATTCACAAGTTGATTTTGATATTCATCATTCCATTTATTTAGTTATTATAGAATTGAACGATCCACTTTCTTATGATGCAAAGTGGACAATGAATCATATTGGTAAGTCTAACAAGTCTTGGGCATATATTGTCATAGAGGGCCAGAATGATGAGGCACAATCATCAGTTGAAGTAACAATACAAATGAATTCTGATTAAAAACTCTTTCAAAAATAGAAGGTAGCCTCAATAGATCATAAATGTAATAAAAACATATATGTTGAGGCCTCGTTGAAAGAAAAATTTATAACTATCAAACCAAACCAAGATTCTGCTGAATTGGTATTAAAGAAAGTCTTTCCCAAGTAAGCGAAAGTTGTCCAAAAATCCTCGATGGATATGCAGCTGGTCACCAGAATTTATTTAAAAAAATTAATCAAAGAGACTCATAAGACGTAGGGTAGTAATGGTGATAATAATACCATAAAGAAAGAAAGTCTAAGAAGAAAGTCTCCTCAAGATTGTGTGGATGAACAAAATAATAATCCTAGTTTGAAAGGCAGGGTATATGAAGTGGAGGATAATGGACACACTACTCTTATTTTCCAAGGATTAGATTAACCTACTATGCCGAATTTATTAGAAAATTTAGGTGGTCTGAATTTCATTGTGCACCAGCATATAGTGGATGATTTTAACAAGAATTAATAGAGCTTCTCCAAGGAGATGCACCATACAGTTGAAACCATCAAAATGACTTTTACGGGTCAATCTGGGGTTTCCAAAAATGATTGTTTTTAGGAACATGATATCTTGAAGTGCATTTAATCCTTGCAGATTTCTGTTGATGCTTAAAATTTTTATAAAGTGGATGATTAGTATGATAAATACAGTCAAATAAAATGGGAATTAAAGGAAATATTACCAACTTCTAAAAATGATGATTTTCACATGGTTGATATCTCAATCTCTATTTATTTTGTTATAATTGAATTGTCTAAGGAGGTTTATTTATATTCTTACCATGATAATGGAAATAGGTAATATAGAGAAGCTTGTTCTTCATACATTAACATTACATCAATTTTTTGAAATATTTAAAACATTATACAAACGGATGTCCAAAGAATGTATTAGTTTAGTGCCTTTGAAAACATGAAAATGTAAACATTGGTACATGCGTGATCTATATTATCTCCCAATAGGTTCTTCATGACTAGAACCCTTCTTAGAAACATCACACTTAATACATATCTTCATAACTTAGTGATGAAAACATAAAAAATAGGTGATCTCAGATGATCAGTAAGGGTAAATAAAGGATACATATAAGCATAAACATGAGTATAGGGGTATGAAAATGTGATCATAACATTATAAGGTCATACCCAACATGTCAATGATAACAATCATGAATCATTTCATGAACCCTATTAGATAATAAGACATGAATAATAAGGTAATAAATAATATAATCCATGAAATAATAACAAATGAATAATAAATAGAATTTTGGTAGACATATAATAATATATAACGATTTCCATAGTAGTCAATGCATCACTGCAAAAGCCATCTTAGAGGAAAGATTCCTTTATAGAACTGGGTTCACACCCCGTTCCATCCTTGAATTGCTGAACCGAGTTCACTCCTCATTCCAGGCCTATAGTACTAAACATAGTTCATTTCTCATTCTAGACATGTCTATATCATGCTATATAAATCTTTACCCAATGAATTGGAGGGAGTTATTCGTCCCACCAGTCTCATAATATTATCCTACATATATATCCCAAAAAATCATAAAAAATCATATCATATCCCAGGAAATGAAATGGGTGTCATAAAAATATAATCTTATATTAACCTGTTAAAAAATTCTGGTTTCATAATGATTTTATCAATGAATAACCTAGGAAATAAAGTTTTTTATAAGAATATAACCCATTAAATAAAATTAGGATTCATAAACCTATATCCCATGTAGGATAAGTAGGTTTTATAAGAATCATTCCATTAAAACCAAAACCAACCAAAGAAAGAAGATAAATGGATACATAGAATAATTTTTCCAAAAATGAATTATTAATACCAAAGAATTGCATCTTATAAGGTAAATAATTTTAAAGGACCTTTTAGAAACATTTATTGAGAAAAATATAATTTATTCATTGAATAAGTCTTTTTTAAAACATAAAACATTTCAAAAACCATTTTATTTAAATATCCTTTGAAAACATATAAAGAAGGAATGAAAATAAATTTGAAAGCATTTTATCTTGAAAACTTATGAAAATAATCTTGAAAAAATTTAAAAAACATTTTTCTTTTAATTTTTTTTAAAACTTATGAAGAAATATTGAAAACTTTTTAAAACATTTTCTTTGGAAATAAATGGAGAAAATATAAAGAAATATTAATTTTTTTTGAAAACAATTTATTTTGAAGTAATTTTAAAACATATGAATAATTACTGAAATTTTTTTGAAAACCATTTTGAAAACATGGTTTTGAAAGAATATAAATTTCAGATCTAAGAGAGTGATAAAGTTGAACTTTTTAAAAAATAATTTATTAGTTGTATTATTTTAAAATTTGTGAAAATCATGGTACCAATATATAAAGATATCTTTAATAAATTTTGGGAAAGTAAACTCATTATATTTTTTGATATATGAATCATAATATTTCATAAAAGTAACCACAATCATAAACAATTTCAAAAAGAGATTAGATTATTTCCATAAACTCTTACCACTTGGTAAATTTGAACCATAATCCCCATTTAAGAAAATAAAATTAAATAAGGCATAAATTATCATTAAAAAATTATATTCATGATATAATATTTCAAAGGAACTATAATCACATCATGTAAAAATATAGGTGCATAAAATGGAATGTGTCACAAAGATGGAAAATTGAGACAACATTACTTAACCGATTTGGTAACATTTGAAATACAAACCCCATGAAAGAAAGATCATAAATTAGATATGTAAATACCCATAAATATAAATGTTAAAAATATATAATTCATTCATGGTAAGTATAAACACCCCATAAAAGGACTGGGTGGTGAATAAATATGGTATATAATAGAATGTTAGATTAAACTCCAATACCTTGTGTCTTGACTCTCATCATACTCATTAAAATCTCCCATAGAATAAATATAAATTTATAATTCATATATAGTATAATTGTTTTGTTATATATAATACCATATATGGTGTTTTTATTACTTTATATTACCCAGTTTTTTACAATTTCATGTTAAGGTAACACTTTAGGTAATATTCTCTTTGTTTTTCTTATGTGTATTAATTTGTCCTATATATGGTCTTTATAGTAATGTAATGATTTATAGACTGTAAAATATGATATAAATATCATTTAATTCTTCATATGGGTATTATAATAATCTATATAACATAGAAGTACGAAATGGAAAACACCATTCATGGAGACGATAGATCGTACGTACACATGAACGATATTTCTGTTTTTATTATCATTTTAAAAGAAGGGAGGAAAATGAAATATTTGTATATATATATATATTTAACATCCTTAATTATATCATTATAATATTATATATATCATATAATTTTACTAATCACATCCTTAATATAGTCCATGTAGTTTTTGATTGAATCATATCGCTTTGAGGGGGCGGTAGTCCATAATTTCTCAAACGAAATTATCATATTACCACAAAATAGAAATTATAAAGATATGTGATGTAAAATAATTAAATAAAATTAAAGACATTATAAATAAAATATATATTATATATAAATAATTTTCCATCATAATTTTCATTACAATAGGGTATAAAGGAAAAATGAATAATTATCATTTTGTGAGGTAGAAGTTTTCCATACACATAAACAATATGTTCGTTACCCATTAAATATAGGTGTGTATAAGCATAAGTAAAAATATTAGAATAAAGAAATATTAGAATATTTAGGAAACTTTTTTTGTTATAAATACATGGAATTAGAAGTGTTTATCGAGAGGAGAATAGAAATAAAATAAAAGATCGTGAGGAAGAATGTTACTTATTATTTGGGTAAGTCCTTTCGGTTTTCACCAAAGGGATTAATTGGATTGATTTATTAAATATAGGATTCTTATAAGATATGGTTATGTATTTTGAGGATATAGTTAGGCAGATATTTGTCTTTCCAAAGTGTCTTTAGAGGTGTGAAGAAGTGGGAGGAGAGAAGGAATTTTTTTAATGGAGCAGTAGTGGCACTATTTTAAATTTTGGGAAAGGGAATTCCACCCACGTTTTCCCAATGAAATTAGATCCAATAAAGGAACAACATCTATAAAAGTTATTTTATGGTCGAAATATGTCCATCCTATTGGGTTATTTTGAAATTTTACAGGTCGATTGAGCCTTTAATCTTAACATTTATTCAATTATTAAGATTAATTTTACACTAATTATTGGGATTAATTTTAACAACATTCACTAAGGTTTTTTGTCAAAAAATAAGTTGATATTATTAGGAATTATAAATTATTATGATTCTAAACATATAATATTTTTTCGAAATTCCTATCACAGAATTGATAGAATTTAATTTAAATTTATTCTTAGAGACAAGACAACAATTTGGGTTTTAAAGTAAAAATGTTCAAAATTTTGCTATCTTTTCATACCCAATTTTAATGTGAAATTGGTCATAATGACCAAAATTGGATTAATTGATAAAAATATGATATAATTATGCTTTTAAATTAATTTAAAATACAATTTAGTCTCATAAATAAATTAGATGACAAAACAGCTTCAGTTAAAATTCAGTATTTTTCACTATTAATCCAAAAAATAAAGTTTCTTATAAAAATTTTAAAAAAAATGATAAGATAATATTTAAATAATAAATAAATAAATAAATTTTATTTTATTAAATTTTATGTCTTTTATTTTTTAAAATTAATTTTATTATTGCTCACAGAATGACTTAAAAGGTTGTTTCTTTAAAAAATAGTATTTTTAAACATATAAAGATTTTACCATCAATATGTTTAATTTATATAAAACTTTTATAAAAAATATTTCAAAAGTAATTAGTACTATTAATATTACTATGTTTAATTGATTTTTTATAATTACCACATTTAAATAATTAGAACAATAAATTAGTGTTTTGTAGAAACTCAGTGTTGCGTGTAATGCACGCTATGTAGGTATTGCATGTAGTATAGGCTAAGTATATGTCATGTGTAAATAATGTTTGACTTAGTGATTTAATGTAAAAAAAAATTTTCAGTGTTTTGGGAAATGTAAAAAATATAAAAATATTAAATTAATAAAAAACTTTATTCATAAAGTCTCAAGGTGTTACATTTCCCCCCTTATCATTTGGGTTATCAGAGGCTTAATATATGAATGATTTATTCATATAAACCCACATCGTAAAAATGAATACTAGGAATTCCCATGAAAAAGGAAAGTTGGAACCATGTTGGTTACCCAAAGTAATATATAACTAGGTTTCCACATAGAAGAAGATAGGCTGGGGGTGAAGATTGGACATCGAGGAAAAATTTAAATATTTATTGGAAGTGATTGAGGTCTTCAATAACAAAAAAGTGAATGATCAAAGAAAAGTTGAGGGACTCAATTTAAAAAATCATTATTGATTTATAAGTCCATTTTGTCATTAAGATCTATGGTATTAAGACAACACATTTTTTTTATCATTATCCTAATATTGAGTAATTATTTTATAGACCAAGAATATAAGGAAATATACATACATGATATATTTTTATAAAAAAAATTCATCCTTTGGTTGTTCTTTTATTTATTTATAATTCATCATTACTTCAAGAAATGGAAGTCTAGAAATTATCTTTGATTCATGAAGCATAAAAATATTGTTTTTGATGATGTTACAACCAATAAAATAAGGTCAAGTATAAATATATTTCTCTAACTATTCTTAAAAAACAACATGGTTTATAAATTAATATATAATCATAAAAATTAACACTATTTCTTCATAGTAAATATTTATTCATCAAAAATAATTATAAAATAATGAGGACATCATGTAGTCTAGTGGTAGGAATGAACCCCTTATTGTCTTTAGATAATGGGTTCAAGACCCATGACCTTTACAGACTTTGTTGGTTGTCACCTGTTATATAGGATGCCTTTTTTCTAAAACAACACTAATATAATTTTTAAAATAAATATAATGGGAATCCATGGAATATTGTTAATCAATAAATAGCCTTTAACTAAGGTTTTCAATAAAACTTTAATATATAAATATTTCATCTGAAGTCTAACTAAAGCATTCCATAATGTATCTCTTGGTTATCACATTCCAAACATGTGAAATCCCTCATCATGCATTCTCTTGAAACATGGTAATAACCGGAATTACCATTAATACTTATGGAGACATGCATTATTCCTTATTCAATATCCAAGATTTTTTAATCTTCATCAGTGATAGAATAAATGACTTTTCACCTTTTCCTTAATTAGTTAGAAGGTAATAAGTACTATCCAATTTACTTATATCCAACATGTCTTTATCCAAACAACATTATCATTGCATAAGGAAAATATTAAGGGTTATCCTTTCATTAATCACGTGTCTTCCATGGACATCAAATTTCCATTAAATCACTTTTATATTCCATCAAAACCATTCAATACGTTCTAACAAATTCGTAGAGAAAAACATAAACTGAACAATCATTATACATATCACCATTAATATAACACATTTATTGAATCTAAATACATAAAAACGTTGAGTATTCCACTTTATACTCATTCCATTAACAAAGATACCACATCCTATTACACAATACCTATTTCCTTTCACATTTCATCTATAGTCTCATCATCATCAATTATGTACCACTAATCACACCACCTTGTTGATTCTCTTCACATGCTTTCATCTTGGGACATTGAGTTGCATAATGTCCTTTTATTCCACACATAAAAAACTTAACCTTGAATGATGTCTTAGGGAAGACAATATTCTCATCCATTTAGTTAATCTAACACTTCATTTTCTTCCTTATAGTCACTTATTTTGTGTACTTTTTTTCCATAGTCAAAACATATTATTTTTCCTCAAATAAATTCACTTAGGCTATTCTTTCAACTTTCATTACACAAAGGAAATAATGTTTTCATTCTTCCGTGGTCTCTATTACTCAAACTCTCAGATAACTACTTCCTTATCTTACTTGGGGAGTCTAAGAGTTAGTTAATGCACACATTGATATTCATGTTCCATGAAAACTGATTAGGCATGATCAAATCATATTTCACTCCATTGATCATCCCACTTGACTAATAATCCACAAATTTTCCATTATATTCAACATTAATCTAATTCCTTTGAGTTACCACCATTGACTCATACTAAAAGCATAGTGTGAGTATTACTTATTAAATCATAAAACCTCATAGTCAAGAAAAGAATTACTTATAGAATGTATAAATCATGACACTTTTCTTAATCTATGACACCCTATGTTCATCCCTGGATATTTATAGCCAAATAATATTTAAATCTTTCATGATGGTATATGAAGAGTTTTTGAGAATTTTCAATCCATATCCCCCAAAAGCGTCAAACAAGATCTGTAGTAAGGCATGTTTCAATGTACCAAATTAATCCATGTCCGGCGTAAAACATCTTGTCAAATTTCATACCCCAAGGTAAATTTTTTCCTGTCCCAGATCCATTTGTAGTATCTAGATATGGATATATTCTTAGGAATCCCCTCAATCTATCCTCTACCAAAATTACAGGATATTTTCCTAAACATTAACTCAACCTTTTACATATCCTTAGATACATCCAAAGATATATCCTTATAAATACACATAAGGATATTTTTAATGTTTCCTCATTCTAATTTCTAAAATTTAACTAAACCTTTTATCTAATACCAACTATAGTAAACATCTATTCAAAACCATTAACATTACATCACTTTTGTGGTATACTTAAAACATTATACAAATAGACTCCCAAAGACCATATTAGTTTAGTGCCTTGGGAAACAAGGAAACAAAAACATTGATACATGAGTGAGCTACATTATCTCCCACTAGGTTCTTTAAGACTAGAACCCTTATTAGATACATCATACTTAATACATATCTTCCTAACCTGGGGATAGAAACATAAAAAAGGGTGAGTTCATATGCTCAGTAAGGGTAAACAATAGAGATATATAAGAATAAACATGAGCATAGGGGTACGAAAATGTAATCATAACACTAGAGGTTCAAATCATACATATCAAAGATCATAATGATGAATCCTGGCCTAAAACATGGAAGTTGAAAAGACATGAATCATAAGGTAATAAAGAACATAATCCATGAAATCATAACATAGGAATAATACATGGAGTTTTCGAAAACACATAAGCATATATAATGATTTATATAGTAGTCAAGGCATCGATTCAAAAGATATATTAATGGACAAAGTACTTTACTGAACCGAGTTCAGACCCAATTCCATCCATATATTTCTGAACTGAGATAAATCCTTGTTCTGGCCCTATAATAATAAACCAAGTTCGTTTCTCATTCCAGCCATGTATACCTCATGAGATATAAAACTTTACCCAATTCATTAAAGGAGATATATGTCCCACTATTCTCATAATGAGATCATACATACATGTACCACAAAATCATGAACAATCATTTCATAACTCATAAAATGAAATATGTGTCATAAATATTTAATTATATCTTAACCTTTTGAAATATATAGGTTTCATAATCATTTCATAAAATCATAACCTTGTAAAGGAAGAAGGGTTCATAAGAATATATTCTATGAAGGAGAAATGGGTTTCAAAAACATATAACCAGTGGAAGAAAAAAGGTTTCATAAACATCATGCCATAAAAACTTAAACCATTTAGAGAAATAATATGAATGGTTTTATTGAATAATTTACTTAGAAATGAATGAGTTACACAAAAAATAACATATTAGATGGGAAATAGTTTTTAATGATCTTTTAGAAACATTTCATTTGGAAAATATAATTTTTTCTTTGAAAAAGGCATTTTGAAATATAAAACCATTGGAAAACCATTTTATTTAAAAATCCTTTGAAAATATTGATATAAGTTTTGAAAATAATTTTGAAAAATAATTCCCTTAAAAAATTATAAATAGAATCTTGAAAATATTTGGAAAACCTTATTCATTGAAATCATATAAAATAAACTTTAAAAATATTTAAAACCCTTTTTCATTGAAAATAGATTTAAAACATACAAATAATGATTGAAGACTTTTTAAAAATAATTTATTTGAAAATACACTGAAAACTTATAAATAAATCCTAAAAACATTTTTAAACCATTTTTTTAAAATAATTTGAGAACATATAAGTAATTCTTGAAAATTTGTTGAAAACCATTTTAGAAACCATTGTTTCAAAAGAATAATGATTTCCAATCAAAGAGAGAGGTAAATTCAGATATTCGTAAAAACATTTTTTAATAACATTATATAACAAATAGTGAAAATAATAGTACCAATATACGAATCTATCCCTAATAAATATTGGGAAATAAAAATAAATCATGTTCTTGAGAGTTGGATCATAAAATTTCTTCAATTCTAGAATAATTATAAAAAAATCTTGAAAATAAATGAGACTGTTTCAATAAATTCATACCACATGATAACATTTAAGCAGACTTCAAATTTAAGATAATGAAATTACATGAAGATTAAAATATAATAAATATAATTATATTCATGATATAACATTTCAAATTCATTATATATATACCATTAAAAAATATAGGCACATAATATGGCATGTGTCTCAACGTAAAAAAATTGATACAAAATTACTTTACCGATTTGGTAGATTTTGAAATATAAAACCAATGAAATAAATATTTTAAAATGGATATTTAAATATCCCTAAATGCTATTATAATAATCTTATAATTAATTCATGGGTAGTATACACACAAGGCAAAATGATTGGTCGGTGAATAAAGTAAGTATCTCTTGGAAAAGTGAGATGAAATTCCATTACCTTGTGTCTTGAATCACATTGTTCTCATTAAAATAGACTATATAATAAATATAAATTTATTATTCACATATAAAAGAACGATATTATTATATATAATACCATATATGGTTAGATTATGAATTTATATGAAATAGTTGTCAATAATTCCCTGTTAAGGTTCTGCTATGGGTAATATTTTCTTTGTTTTTTCATGTGTCTTAATTTGTTATATATTTGATACTTATACTTATATGATGGTTTCCATAATTTAAAAAAATATAATACAAATTTATATTTTTAATATGTGTATTATAAAAATATATAAAATATAGAATTATGAAATGGAATACACCATTCATGGAGATAGTAGACTATAAGTATGCATGAACGTTGTTTCTATTTTTATTATTGTATTGAAGGAAATGGGAAAAATGAAAAAAAGCCATATGCATATAATATTATTAAAGTATAATTACCATGGTTTAAATATCATATATATTAACTAAACAAATCCTTAATACCTTTCATGTAGTGTTTGAATGAATCACATCACATTGTGGGGGTGGTATAAATATATGTGTTATAAAAAAGGAGTGTACATCATAATTAACACCATGAGAGGTGGTAAAGGAAAAACAAACAATCATATTTTTGTGAGGCGGTAGTTATCCAAACACATTAAAAGTATGTTCGTTACCCATTATACAGAGGTGTTGTTATGTTTGCGTATAACCATTTTTATAAAAACATTATATTCTTTTGTGGTAATTTTTTATATATAAAATCATGTAAATATAATATTTGAGGGGCTAGATAATGGAAGAAAAATAAAATGACATTATGGAGAATGTTACCTCTTATTCAGGTAACCCATTTTGGTTTGAACCCAATGGATACCTTGTATTAATTTCTTCCCAGCGAAAGTCTTCTAAGATTAGTGGAGGGATTTTTATGAGAAATGTTTTTAGATATTGGTTGATTCAAATTTTCTTGATAGGTGTGAAGAAGTGGGAGTAGTGAACACCTTTTTATAGTGGAGGAGGAGTGGCACTCTTGTAAATTTTGGGAAAGGGAATTACAACCACATTTTTCCTATAGAAAGTGGATCTAATAAGAGACCAAAGTATATAAAAGGAATTATAGACTCTACATATGGAATGAAAATGGGTTTTAAACAAGTTTCTAGGTAGTTTGGGCCCTTAATATTAGGTTTTAGTCCCTTATTAAGATTAATTTTAGTCTAATTGTTATAATTATTTTTAATTGCATTTACTGATATTTTTGGTCAAAAAATAAGTTGAACTTATTAGAAATTTTCAAATTATGATGATTAAAAATATTTAATCCAATTTTCAAAATTCCAATAAAAAAGTGACAGAATTTTATTTAAATTTAATCTTGAAGATGGGATGATAATTCAGGTTTATAATGTAAAAACGTTCAAATTTTGGCTAAGTTTTATACCCAATTTCAATGTGAAATTGGTTATAATGTCCTAAATTGGATTAATTTATAAAAATATGATCTAATTAAAATTTTAAACCAATTTAAAATATAATTTATACTCATAAATAAATTAGATGAAAATGAAGTTTTTAATTATAATTCTGTATTTTAAGCTATTCATCCAAAAATGAAGTTTCTTTGAAAAATAAAAAAAATTAACTGAGTGAAAATTTTTACATTCTAAATTTATAATCGAATTTCATTTTTCAAATTCAATATATATTTGTTTTTAAAGATAATTTTATTATTGTTTATGGAAGAAAATATAAAGTAGTTTCTCGAAGAAAATGGTATTTTGGAACATATAACGATTTTACCATCAATATGTTTCATTTATATAAATATATTATATAAAATATTTTAAAATTTGTTATTAATTTTAATATTACTATATTTAATGTGTGGTTTATAATTATCTTTCTTAACTAATTATAAAAATAAAATGATGTTTCATAGAAACTCAGTGTTGTGTGTAATGCATGCCAAGTCATTGTTACATGTAGCGTAAGAAAAGTTAGTGTCGTTTGTAATGAATATTTGAAATAGTTATTTTATATAAAAAACATTTTTCAGTGTTGTGTGATATTTTGAATATGAAAATATCAAGTTAATTAAAAAAAAAATCTCACAAAATCTTGGTCTGTTATTGGGATAAACAACTAAAACCAGAGCAGACACATGAGTCGGTCATAAAAGACCTCAGTGTTATATAATATGATGTACCATGCCCTTATAAAGGACACAAACCATGGTAAAGAGCGAAGACCAGAAATCATAGTAGAAATTAGTGTTGTAGAACCCCACATAGTAGGGGTAGAGGTTGGCGAAGTCCTAACCTTACTCAAGAGTCTGATTCCCTGACTTTTAAAATTATTTTGTTTCATTCAATTTCTGGCACATTTTAACTTATTATGATCTTTTATTTTGATAAAAATAGATTGGGACTTTGTGCCCATTTCCAGAACTATTTAAAAGAAATAAATTTAAATAATAATTTTAACTTATTTCTCAGTTACATTATCAATTATATTATTTACATCAATATTCATTATTATTAAAGTAATTATTGAAAATAGTTATAAATATAATTAATATTTTTTAACAAATAAATTCAAAATATTTAATAAAAAATAAAATAAATAATAATACTTAATAATAATTTAATTAATAATAAAAAAATAATAAGAATTATGCTCATTAATTTTTTAAACTACAAATGTTAAGTTTTTAAGCAATAAATTTTGTGTCATTTAAATTTAATTTATTATTATATTTATGAAAATATTTTTAATTTCCTTTTTATTGGTTTAGTTAGTTTGGAAAATTTAATTTATATTATATTCATAATATTTAAGTCAAAAACCTGTAAAATCACCTAATTGGAATATAAAAATGTGTTAGTAGATGACATTGAAATATATTAAATTAAAAAATATAAATACAATCCAAATAAAATTTCCCCCACTGATTAAAAATATAAAAAATAATCGAAATTAAAAATAATTTCAAAAAACTAATTAGTGAAAAATAATTTCATTGACACAAAATATTATTGGTTCAAAACATAACATTTTTACTTTTATGTTTTCTAGAAAAAAACCTTTTTTATGTAAATTAATTTTTTTGTTTATTATTTTCTTGGAATTAACTTTTTTAAACTAATATATATTTGTAAAATCATTGGTTTTAATTTCCTATTGATTTTATAAAAACTACATTTCACATGCATAACTTTTTTGAGATGTAGATGTTATGTTTTTAATTAATATTGTTTGTTCCATGTAAACTATTTTTGGTTTATTATATTTACGAAATCATTTTTATTTTCAATAATTTCTTATTTTTTTAGTGGGTGTGAAAATTTTCATTTAGATTGTATTTATAATTTTAAATCCAAACTACTTCAATATCCCCTACTAGAAATATAATAATGTTTCAAGTAGGTGACTTTAAAATCCTATATGCTACAAAGTATAAATAAAATCTAAATGTATATTGAAAATATGACTAAAAATATAAAAAGGAATTTAAAATGAAAATAAAATCATTAATAAATTAATTACAAATAATTTCAAGGATGCAAAATATTGTTATTTCAAAACAAACCTTTTGTACTTTTAAATTTATTTTTTGCGTATAATTTTTTTTTGATTTTTTTGTTTTTTGTTTTTTTGACAATTTTATTATTTTCAATTGATTTTTATTTGTATTATTAATGTCTTAAATTTAATTTATTTGTTATTTATACAACATTTATGCCTGTAAATTTTTATAAGAGTGATTTTTATTCTTTAATCAATAATGTTTGTGTTATATAAATTAATGTTTATTTATTATATTGATGATTTTTGTTATTTTTGATTATTTTTTATATGTTTAGTTAGTGTGAAAATTTTCATTCGAATTGTGTTCAAAAGTTTTAATATACACGCCTTTGAATTCACATAATTTAAATATTATAATGTTTCAAGTAGGTTACTTTGAAAGCCTCTAAATTATAAAGTATAAATAAAATTTAAATGAAAATTTCTACACTAACTAAACATAAATAAATTATTTTGAATAAAATAAATTTATGAAAAAATTAATGAAAATTAATTTCAATGGTTCATTATATAATTTTTTCAAAACACAGCATTTGTACTTATAATTTTTTTTTTCAGATAACATTTTCTGTGTAAAATTATTATTATTATTTTATTATATTTTTTGGAATTCAATTTATTTTTAATTAATTTTTATTTTTACAATCAGTGTTTTAAATTTAATTTAGATGTTAGTTATACTATATTTTATGCCCATTATTTTTTAAAGTGTATTTTTTAATCAATAAAGTGTTTTTCATATAAATTATTTTTGACTTATTATATTTATGATATTATATTTATTTTGAAATAGTTGTTATATGTTTAGAATATTTTTTATGTTTTATTTAAATTATACTTATAGTTTATATTTTATAGGATTCCAATGTTGCCTACTAGAAAAATAATAAGTTAATTGTGTTTCAAGTGGTCGACTTTCAAAGCTTATAAAAAATAATTTTTTTGTTCAATCGAGATGAAATATAAGACATAGACTAAAAACATATAATATAGCAAATAATAAAAGTGTTTTTATCAAAATAACAAATAAATGATAATATTCATTACACAAAAAACACTTGTTTGAAAACATAACATTTAAACATTAAAAGAAGTAGGTAACTTTAAAAGCATAAAAAGTTTAAATTATATTTAGATTGTAAATGAAATTTAAGACATGCAGTAAAGATATATTAAATAATTGGAGCCACAATGACATATGGTGGGTAATGAGGTAGACCTATAGTGTCATATAATTGATACTCTAGATAAAGGTAAGAATGTTGGGGTTGATGAGTGATTCCAAATGGTCTTACCTAGAGAACTAGGCCTTCCAATGCATCTAATAATACAGAAGATCAGACTTTGATTGGGGGGAAGATTGTATAGACATTCGTAGTGGTTTATATCCCTGCTACTATTTCCAGTGATGATGATAACAAGAAATCTTCCCATGTAATGGAATGCATGATGGTTTGAGCCAGTGAAGAGTAACCTACACTATTGGGTAATTTTCAGCCTCACGATCAAATGAACACCCATGTTATTGCTGATCAATAAGATTTATTAGTTTCTGAAGACGGGGTGGTATGCGGACAAGGTCAGATAAAAATATCGATTAGTCTTACCTATCTCAATTTTTCATGATCATTAAATATTCTTATGAATCTTTTGGAAGGGCTTCATTGGTTGAATTAGAAGCTTCAAGGACATAAAATATCAAGGTTCCTCTACTAAACTATTAGGGTGAGAGGTACCATGAGGTTATTATAGATTAAATGGAAAATTATTTTGATTTAAAGCTCAATGTTACCTTTGACAAAATGAAACCAGATGTTTTGGGATGTAGTGATTATTTGATAGTCCAAAAATTGTTATAAAAAACATTTATGGTGGATGACGACGTAATTTGAGGATTGATTCTTAGGATCTTTCTTGGAAATACATGAGCGACATCATTCCAAATGACTCCTCATATTCCTTGTCGATTGTTGAGCTCATGCTTCCCATGCAGGCCAAGTCATGGAAGAGAGGGTAACACCTAAAGGATAGAAGATGATATATCAGAAATTTGGGTTCTAGAGGGAGTGATAGGATTCGATATATTGTTTTACTTATTGTGTACATTTATAACATTATCAAACTTCTCTTTCCTTTATTTATTGTACTTTACTTTTTTTTCTAATAAATGTTGCAAGTGTGTTGGCTTCCCAACTCATACATGGACCTTTTAGAATAATTAAATTATTATAAATAATAAATAATGACATTATTATTATCAACATGATTTTCAGAAAATATAATTATCACAAATTTATAAATAATGTCATTAATTTATTATAAGGACATTATTATAATGATATTTTTGTCATGTCTTTATTATAATGTCTTTATTATAATGACCTCATTATGATTAATTTCTTATTATCATGACTTTTTTATTAAGTCATTATTATTTATGGTCAAATTTCCAAATGCATATCGTCAATATTTAATAAAAAAATATTTAAGAACATATTATAGTAACTTAATTTAAATAAAAAGAAAACATTAATTATTTTACTAAATAAAAAATATATTTTATTTTAAATAATAATAATATTTTTTATATTTAAATTATTTTATTAAATAATAATAGTATTTAATTCTATTATATACATCATCATTATCATTATAATTTATAAATATAATAAAAAACTATATATGACACAATTCATTATATCTTTATAATAATTCATAATAATTATATTTGTAATTATTACAAGTAATTTTAAAATATAAAATTAATTATATTAATAAAAATATTTTTTATATTCATTATTAGAAATTATTCAGTATATGTAAACCCCCATATCATAATGTTTCAATGTATTAATTATTTTTAATAATTACTTTTTTCATTTTTAGTAAGATTATAATTTATAACATATAAAAACATTTTTATTATCATTAATTATAATTTTAGAAATATTAATGAAATTTTTAATATTTATTACTATTTATTAATTAGTTAATATTTATTACCTTATTAAATAATTAATATTTATTAAAAATATGTTATCATGAGTCATTTCCTATCATAAATATTTTTTCTTAAATAATATATTCTTCATTAAATGATGAAATTTGGTGTGTGAGTCCCACATTAATTTTTTTTAAAGTCTCTCATGGATCAAAACATTAAAAAAGGTCATATTTTGTGAAATTTAATGTTATATTTTTGGAATACATTATCTAAAGTAATACCTATTATACATTACTGGAAAATGGGACTATCCAAATAAATCTATACCCACGGTTTACAGAAACGATTGGTATAGGTTTTCTAGAGTTTTTATATCCCCACAGTTTATATATATCATGGGTATATATATATGCTATCCCAATGGATTTTTAAAACCCAATGGGATATAGTATTCCATATTTTTTTAACCTCTAAGCTCCCCTTCACTCATCAAGTTTTATCACACCCATTGGTAAGGCCGTGTTCTTCCCTTACCTGAGCGACAATAGATGAATCTCTTCCTCCCACATTCTCCCTTGATTTAGTGATTTCCTAATTCCAATATTCATTGATAGTGTGTTAAAATCATTCTTATATTCTGATGAATTTTATTTTCATTTTTTTCTATGTATAGAAGCCTAGTCAAGATACTGTTAGGTCACGAATCTTCCAAATTATTTGAAATAATGTTCTTTATAGGTGATATTTTATTTTGGGGATTTTGGTCGAATGATTTTCATTTGTATTGGATGTATCGATTTTGTAGTTTTATTTTTTTGGGTGATGATTGATTTTTCATTTTATATGCATTATGGGATTACAAGTATATTCATAATCACTATACATGGTTGGTTTTCTAATGATTAAACCAACCATTAGTTGGTGAATAGACTAACCTAATTTTATGTATAATATTCCCTCTCCTACTTGAGATGTTGTTATATATTTTTATTTATTGGGGTTTAGATTGCTAAATTGATGAAAATATATTGGATTTATGGTATTGAGTTTGAAATAGTACATTAGACATTAAGGATGTAAGTACTAGTCTGCAAGAGTTAATATTCAATGGGAAATCTGTTATTGTATGGTTTATATTATATTATACATTCATATTTATTTGGAGTGTTGTTCTATTGGTGAACATCAAAAAATAATAATTTTGTGAATTGTAATCATAAACTATAATTTTTATACTCCTAGAATGAACTAGTCTCATGTGTACCTTTATACAAGGCTTGTGGATGAGATAGTTAACTACTTGTTGTGATGATTCCATATGCTCTAGAAAAAGGAGTTTTAGGCGGATCATATAAAAAATGTTCATAATTGTTTTTTGAGGTATGTTTTTTTCTAAATTATTTCAGTTATTTATTTAATATGGGTCAAAATCTTTAACTTATTAGGTATGGAAAATTATGGGTTTTATTATATTTTATTCATAAATGTAAATAGAAGTTATTTGTACAATTTTCCTTTGGTATTTTTTATTAGTTTCTCTAGATGATTCATTTGGAATCAATTGGTTACAGAAAATGATTTATTCTTTATTAGACGTTGACTTATAATTATTAAATCTTGAGGAGCTCATCGATAGATTGAATTGGTAAGTAGTCTCTTCTATATAAGTCATTTTTGAGAAATCATATGATGTGACTACCATTTATTTATAATTTTAAATAAATAGTTAAATGATTCTATTTTAAAATATATCAATGCAGTTTTTCTAGGTATTTTTATATATTGACGATTTTTTTAAAGAGAATGTATATTGAAGTAAAAATATTTTAAATTTTTATATTGTTTTTATTACTCATTGTAATGTAGTTTGGTGACCCTTTCTATTTTTAAATAATTTTTCCAATGTTTATTTATTTTTTTGTAGATAATTTATTTAAATATTGATTTTTCTTTGTCATATTAAAATGCATCGATTAATATTTAATTACATTCACTAAACATGATCTTTCCATTATTCAAGTAATATGGTTATAGATTTTTCCTTTCATGGAATATGTTTACGATTATAATTACATTTGGAATTAGAAATGAATCTTTTCCAACTATACTTGAGTAATTTTTTATAAACAATTTTGTATTGCATTTCATGTATCATATAGATTTTGAATTCCCTATCATTTATTAATTTTTTTATATATTTTTGTCATTTTAAAAATCCTAGTGTCTAAGATATTATTATTGGAGGAATATTTATATTTCTATCAATTAGTGTAGGATTTCCATGATATTATTATACCATGTTTTTGTGGTATTGATATTGTGTGACATTTTATTCGTATTCTTGAGTAATATTTTATATAATAAAGACAAGTTTATTTAATTGGATTAATGTTATAATAAAAAATAGAAGTTTTAAAAATTATTTTCTCACAAATACATATTTATTTAGTTTTATTGTGTAATATTTTTTGCTCATTCCTTGTCTTATTCTTTTTATGGTTCATTATTTGTAGTAATCACTTATAACATATATTATTTATCTTCTTCTTTGTTTTTAAAGCCACTATCATTTTTTATGAATTTTATATTGAAAGTGGTAGAAATGAATTTTTTAATTATGGTTCACATTGTTGATTGGAATATAATTTTTTCCAAACAATTTAATGGAAAAAATTTCGATGTATCATATTCATTGGATTTCAACAGAGTCTCAAAAGAATTTGGATATTTTTTTAAATTTTTATTATAACAATGATTTATATAAATTTCATATAAAGTTTCCATGTCATAATTGTTTTTGAGGACCACGGTTAATCTATGAAGAAGTTATCTACCATATAAAAAAGTTTTATTTCAAAAAAACTATTATATTTGTATCAAAATAGAAATACATGAAAATATTGTACTATTCTTGAATGGAATAAAATGAGTGGTATAGAGAATTTGATATTTGATCAGTTTCCATTTGTGCATCATTATGAGATAGATAATATTTCAGTGCACTAATGAAATGATATCAATAAACATGAGTAAAATACGAAATCTAATGATGTTGAGAGAGTTAAAAAATTAATGGATGATGCTAGAACTCCTATATATTAAGAAATTACTAAAATGAAAGATTTATAATTTTTAATGTGGTTATATCACGAAAAAACCATGTATATAATTTCCAATACCACGATTGATTATATTCTTAAATTTTTGAGGTACTTTCTTCCAGACGGTGTAGATATTTAATCAGATAATTACAAAGCATAGAAGTTAATTAAGTAGATTAGAATTTATACTAATAAAATTAATTCATTTCTGAAATATTTTATTTTATTTTATGAGGAAACAACATAACTTAATTAATATAATGAATTTGGTACATCTCGATGGAACACCATCTCATGTGCCACAAAAAATCATTTGGAACTTTCCATTATTTTATATTTTTTTATTTTCTTTATAAATATTAACCAATATGTGATGTAAAGATGTTAAGGGAATTAAAGAAAATAATGAGTTGGTTCATCCTACATATGGATTATCCTTGTGGTAATTTGAAATAAAAAATCCAAAATTTTCAAATAAGGTGTGTAATGTCATGTTGGGTTTATCCTATGATGATTTTAATCCATTTGGTTATATTATTACTACTCACAGCATGCAACCAATTTTTATTCACATTTATAATCTTCCTCCATAGATGTATATGAAAGAAATTTCAAATTCTTGTGTATAATAACATCAAAACCCTATCATCCTTATAAATATATTGATATCTACTTGCAACATTTAATAAGAGAGTTGAAGGAATTTGGGGTATCAGTGTTGTGAACATTCAATGATTATCCAAAAAATATATTTTAGATTAGTGCTGCACTTCTATGTACTACAAATGATTTACCATCTTATGCAATTATTTCTGGTTGGAGAACAAAGGGAAAACTATCCTGTTTTATTTGTATGAAGAATACATGACTGAGAATTCTTAAATATCATCGTAGTTTTAGTTTTGTGAGTCATCAAAGATTCTTATCAATGGATCATAAATACATGAAGAATTATTGGAGGTTTGATAATTCCATTAACACTAAACAGTCACCTCAATGTGTGTTGGGAAATGATGTCCTCAATGAATTTAAAGATTTCAACATTTCATTAGCGATGTGTTGGGTGAAATATAAAAATAGAAAGAATGTTGACACTGAAGCCACATACTATTATAAAAAGAAAAGTTTCTCTTTGATTTACCATATTGGCTTACCAATTTTTACACAATTTTTTATACATAAACAAAATTGAGAAAAATATGTGTGAAATGTTTCTTTAAATTATTCAAAATATTATATCTAAGACCAAAGATGACTTCTAATATCACCAGGACTTGTTTTATTAGTGTATTCTAATGTTAATGCATATTATATGTAATAGTGAAAACAAATGGAAAGTTCCTTATTATTCTTATATGATGAAAAATTTAGTGAAAAATTTATTTATGCAATTATTGGATAATATCATGGTTCTTAATGGATATTCCAACAACATATCTAAATGAGTAATTATAAGGTACTTGAAACTAAAATCCCTAAAACTCATGATTATCATATCATTATTCACGTACTGATTCCAATTGCAATTCAGAATTTACTATCCAATAATGTAAAATTGAAAGTGATTCACTTGTTCCATTTTTTTAAATACCTTTGTGAAAAAGGGTTTCCAGGTATTTCTTAATAAAAATTAAATTAGGGGAACTATTAATTTTGTGTGAGTTGGGAAAAAAATTCCTCCTTCATTTATAACATGCATGATTAATTTAACAGTTCTTATATGAATAAAAACAATTCTTGGGGGACCCGTTTCATTTCGGTGGATGTATCATATTGAAAGAAATATGTTCACAATGAAATCTTATGTCTGAAATAAGAATTATCTTGAAGGTTCCATTGTGATAGGTTATCTTGCTCAAGCATTTATATATTTTTATTCAAAGTATTTTTCTAATGTGAGATTAAGACATAACTAGAAATTGGTAAATAAATATGATCAGAATATAGAAATTGAACCCTCATTTCTGTCTCTTCCCCAAATAGAAGGAATTCCTAGGTCATATACATTGGCGACATTGAGCCTTGAAGATCACAATATTGAATACCGAATAGTCTTGTTTTACTATGGTTTTTTCGAAGGAAATATCAAGTACATAATATGAATATTTTTGTACTCTCTCATACTATATCATTTAAAATATACCATAAAATTTTATTATCATTTTTTAGGGAACATAATCAATTTATAATTTAATTTCTTCAATATTTTCCATTGATAAGGAGAAAATATTTTCACAGAAACGATTTTTCTAGTTGGTTTTATTCAAAGGTATGAACATTTGTTTAATTAACTTAAAGTGTATATATTCTTTTAATTTTATTATTAATATATATTTTTGTTATTGAGTTAACCTATCAACTCTATCTCTCAAGAATTAAGAGCCTTTTCTTTTGTTCATAATTCTTTGGTTCATGAATGAAAATCTTTAATAATCAATGGGTTTAAATTTGTTAAAATTGATTAAGTAGTGAAAAATGAGAGAACAAAATGATGGAGTTTTGTTAACTACTACAACATACTATTATTTCAGTGCATCAGATTGTAGTCCTTGATATAAAAATGTGTACTATTATGGCTTTTTTGATAAAATATTATTTTTAGATTACTACTCTAATGGTCAAGTCAATATAATGAAATGATTTTTTTGATTCAATGATGCAATATGATAAATTTATTAATAACTGTGGACTTAGAGTTATTAACATGACTTGTTTCCTAGTTATCGATGAACCATGTATTCTGGAATCAATGGAAAAACAAATGTTTATGTGAAATATCATATCAAACCTGACAATTGAATGGCCCGAGGGCCTTAATTATCTATTATTTTTGATAATACACCTTTCAAGGGATGAGGTGGAACCCTTACAAGGACCGAAGTCTTAGAGACAATTACATGACCCATTGGTCTTAGAGGGAATTACCCAGACAAGACAACTTGGAACTGCTCTTCCCCAGCATATGTCATGATGAGCAGCACTCCAACTTCACAAGGATGGTCGGTTAGCTATCCTATGAAAATATGCACAGGCCTAGTACCAATGGGAAAGCCATAACCTCTCGTTCTTCCAATTCTGGTTAACTCTACTCTAGTGAATGCACCTGCCCTAAATCCTCATCTGGAGACTTGTCTCTTATAGTCTGATTGGTACATTTTGATAATCAGGTGACCCGAAGGCCTTTGGGTGGCCCAAAGGGTTTAAGGTCATCCGAAGGTCCTGAGAGGCAACTACCACGAAGGAATTTGGTGGCCCGAAGGCCTTATAGGACCCGAGGCCCAAACCGGCGGCCCAAAGGCCCATATGGATGAATAGTTATGGCTGGTATAGTACCAAATAGTACATAAAACAATGTACACTACAGTACTGAAATAGTAGCGCTAATGTACCCAGAAATATGTCTCCACCCAAATATGATCTCAGGTCTCTTAGATGTACTTGCCGAGTCCTCACCAACTAGGCTGAGTCTCATGTGAAAAAAATGTGTGTATGGTTAACGATCAACTCTCATAGAGGGGGCCCGCCAGGACCTAGAGCACACCGTACATTACCCAACTAGGCGGATGGCTTTGAATCACCCTGTCCTTAATACGCACAGTGTTCGAGTCTAGTGAGACTCAAGCCTGGGCTAGTTCCCATGGAGAGTGAGGGGTAAAACTAGTGGGTTACACTCAACTAACACCCCATGGGACCTGAAACATGATTACAATATAATTATTAGAGTAATCTCAAGGCATATGTTTCATGATGGTGGAGAAAAAATAGATACAATTGATCCCCCATTGGGGTTGAATAAAATATTTCATTTAATGACTCAAATTTTCCCATTTTGGGATTTGATGTTGAACCTGAATTAGTGGTGGGTAATATATAGAGGCAACCATATATGTTTAGAATTTATTTAGTTTACCTTGGTGTTGTTTTATTATTTTTGAACAACTATAATTAATTTAATTTAGATGAAATTTTTATTTATAGGTTTCTTTTGGTATTGTTTTTTTCGTTTCACTTAATTAGACTTATTCCAGTTATGTAATCTAGATTTTAAACAGGTTTTAAAAAAATGTATACCTTGGTTTTAAATTGTTAAGGAATTATTTGACTTCTCTGTTTTATGTATGTTTTTTAAAAATTTGTTCTAAAAAATATACATTTCATTAATATAAAGATTAGGAATAATATTGAAGAAGTTAAAAGGATGCGATTATTAGATAATAACTAATATATTCTCCAGCCCAGGTATCCTCCTATGGTTCCCTTAGTGAGTATAATAATGTTAATGATGTTATTCTATATTACAGTAAATGTTATTCTCATATTCATTATCAATTTTTAGGGACATATAGTTGAACTAGACTTGAATTCTCCTCCACCTACTAGTAGGGGTCAAAGAGGGGGTTTTCCTAGAGCCAG
The DNA here is from genome assembly GCA_963277665.1 of Viscum album. Lineage (NCBI taxonomy): Eukaryota > Viridiplantae > Streptophyta > Magnoliopsida > Santalales > Viscaceae > Viscum > Viscum album. The sequence goes on from OY728125.1 coordinate 387,518,784, forward strand.
ATAAAGCACCCATCATACCCCTTCTCACCCGGACCAACCAACAGACACCCCATCTACCATAACATTCCATCCCCCACTTAAGCCTCTAGGGTTGTTCCCACCCATGCCTCCATCACCATCTCATTTATCCTCTTCTTCCAATACCATTTCTATGCCACCCCAGGTATTTTCCCACCATTACCATATCTGTAAAAACTGGGTCCCGGTGACGGCAAAACCACCCCGCCTTTACACGGCCGTCGGGTCCTGGCCCACCAGGTACCACCAGTTGCCCCACACACACGCGAGGCCCACCCCAGGGTCCACCCATATGCCTGAACGGGTCATCTGACTAATGAAAGTCCCCATATTCCAACACTTGTCCTTTTAAGTGTGTTTTTTACTCACTCACACACACCCAGAGAAACTTCTCAGGCGGTCATCCATCCTGATCACTACTCGAGGCCAATAATGCTTAACTATGGAGTTCTAATCGGATAGGCTCCTGAAAAGGAAGGCGAACCCTGTTGACATGAGTCATATCATTTAGTCATTTAACCATTTATCATTTGGTGGTGTTACAATCACCCCCCTTTAGAGAAAAACGTCCTCGTTGTGGACCCTACATCTCAACCCAGGCAGTGCACCGCACATAAGGCTGGGTACCACCTATGATACCAAATATAACAACTGAGTGCCGACGATAGCACAACCACCCTGCCTTAACATGGCTGTCGGGTCCTGGCCCACCATGTACTACCAGTTTCCCCACAGACACGTGGGTCTCACCCTAGAGTCCCCCCACGTGGCCAAATGGGTCATCTGACTAAGGACAGTCCCCACAGGTCAACACTTGTATTTTCCAATGTGCTTTGTCCTCACTCACACACACCATGAGAAAATTCCCAGGAGGTATTTTCCCACCTTTGTGGGACCTACATCTCAACCATGGTAGTGCACCACACTTAAGGGTGGGTACCACCTCTGATACCAAATATAACAACTAGGTCATGGTGACGACACAACCACCCTGCCTTAACATGACCATCGGCTCCTATCCCACCAGGTAACACCAGTTTCCCCATAGACACGTGGGGCCCACCCTAGGGTCCACCCACATGCCCGAACGAGTCATCTGACTAATGACAGTCCACACAAGCCACCACATGTCCTTTGCAATGTGCTTTGTCCTCACTCACACACACCTTGAGAAACTTCCCAGGAGGTATTTTCCCACCTTTACTGTATCTGTAACAACTGGATCCCGGTGACAATACAACCACCCTACCTTAACACGAATGTCGGGACCTGGCCCACTAGGTACCACCAGTTGTCTCGCAGACACGTGGGGCCCACCCCAGGGTCCACCCACGTGCCCGAACAGGTCATCTAACTAATGATAGTCCAAACAGGCCAACAACTATCCTTTCTAGTGTGCTTTGTCCTCACTCACACACACCCTAAGAAACTTCCCAGGAGGTATTTTTCCACCTTTTTGGGCCCTACATGTCAACCCAGGTAGTGCACCGCACTTAAGGCTGGGTACCACCTCTGATACCAAATATAACAGCTGGGTCCCGGTGACGGCACAACCACACCGCCTTAACACGGCCATCAGGTCCTGGCCCACCAGGTACCACCAGTTGCCCCACAGACACGTGGGGCCCACCACAGGGTCCACCAACGTACCCGAATGGGTCATCTGACTAATGAAAGTCCCCACATGCCAACACTTGTCCTTTCCAATGTGCTTTTTCCTCACTCACACACATCCTGAGAAACTTTCCAGGAAGTATTTTCCCACCTTTACCCTATCTATAACAACTGGGTCCCGGTGACGGTAAAACCACCCCGCCTTAACACAGCCATTCGGTCCTGGCCCACTAGGTACCACCAGTTTCCCCACAGACACCTGGGTCCACCCTAGGGTCCACCCACGGGCCCGAATGGGTCATCTGACAAGTGACAGTCCCCACAGGCCAACACGATTCATTTTCAGTGTGCTTTGTCCTCACTCACACACACCTGGAGAAACTTCCCAGGAGGTCCCCCATCCTGATCACTACTCTAGTCCAAACAAGCTTAACTATAGAGTTCTAATCGGATAGGCTCCCAAGAAGGAAGGTTCAGCTTGTCTAAATGAGTCATATCATTTAGTCATTTTACCCTTTATCATTTGAGGGTTTTACAATCACCCCCATTTAGAGCACAACGTCCTCGTTGTGGGCCCTACATCTCAACCCAGGCAATGCACTGCACTTAAGGCTGGGTACCACCTCTGATAATAAATATAACTGCATCCTGGTGACGTCACAACCACCCCGCCTTAACACAGTCGTCTGGTCCTAGCCCACCATGTACCACCATTTGCCCCGCAGACATATGGGGCCCACCACAAAGTCCACCCACGTGCCCGAACGGGTCATCTATCTAATGACAGTCCCCATAGGCCAACACTAGTCCTTTCCAGTGTGCTTTTTCCTCACTCACACACACCCTGAGAAACTTTCCAGGAGGTCACCCATCCTAATCACTACTTCAGGCCAAGCACACTTAACTATGGAGTTTTAATCAGATAGGCTCCCAAAAATAAAGGTGCAACTTGTTGACATGAGTCATATCATTTAGTCATTTAACCCTTTGTCATTTGGGGGTGTTACAATATCCATGTCCTTTGATGTATCCCCAAACCTTCTACACATATCCTACAATGTCTATGCCACCTCTATTTCCTAATATCCATCTTGGATCTGTTGGTTCTATTCCTTCATCTCCCACCCCAGTACTTGTAGATCACCCAATGCATGCATTGGAATATGCACATCCTTTAGAGGAAATTAATTCCAGAAAATCCATAGATCCATCAAATCCTAATGAGGACCCTCTATTAAGTGTTTTCATTACATGTGTTTCCAATTATATCATAAAATATTTCCCGTTTTATTGTGACTTAATTTTTATTTTTACCTTTGTCATATTCAGTGGGATCTTCTTGTAAGAGATGTGGGTGGGCCATATGTATGGAGCCTAGAAACACCAAACACAAATAATGGTGGATTAAAATAAATAAAATTAGACAATAGGTAAAAATTTCATATAGTGTTAAAGCTTCATGGAACATTATCCATGTACAATGATATCATTTCGACACAACCAATCTCATGGAGGGATATCAGTAATGAAATCAAGGAAAAATAATCTATAGAGATATGGGTAATTTTTTTTTAAAATTGATATCTATACTATTTTTTATTTATATGAATTACCATGTTAATTTTTTCATCATTTTAATTTCCCGATGGTGATGTTTTTAAGGTTTCAAGGTTGATGGATCTCAGAGAGCCCTGATGATCATGTAAGCACGAGTTACATGTTGGTTGGAAGAGTAGAGTCGGTTCTGATCTAGAGGGCATACAAATATTTCCGAACTATCCAACAACAAAATATCAAGAAATGATTGCATATTAGAAGAGTGATAAGTTTAAGGAAAACCTAATATTTAAGGGTTTTCATATAAAATTTAATTATTTTTTTTGTAATGAATATTTTTTAGAATGCGTCAGGAAAAAAGAAAAAAGATTAAATGACTTTTTTACACTCTTTGGGGTGCACTATAATCTCTGACCATGCGAGGTGTAATGTTTTTGATATAAATAGAAATTATATATATATATATTGTTACATTGTTAGATTTTCATGCTTATATTGAGGTTTTCTTATCATTAATTGGTTTAATATAAGACTGGATAAATTGAAAAAATGGAATAATGGCCTAAATGGAAAAATGAACTAATCAAATAATGACCTAATGTACAATTGGACAAATCAAAAACAAATTAATTACAAAGTGTCTCAATGGACTAATGGCCAAATGGCCCAATGAACCAATGGCCCTATGGATGAATGGAAAATTGACAAAATGGCCTAATGGATGAATGGCCAATGGACCAAATGACCTAATAGACAAATTTCCAAATGGCCAAAATGTAACAATAGAAAAAATGGACTAAATGGCATAAATGACCGAAATTGTCTAATGTAGTAATTACCTAATGTCGAAGTTGGCCAAATTGGGCAAATGGTCTAATTACCAAATTGGAAAAATGGAAAAACGGTAAAATGGAGAAATGTCCAAATGGCCAAATGGCCTTATGATCTAATGGACTTAATAGCCCAAATGACCCAAATAGTCAAAATGGTCGAAATGAAATAAATGTCATAATTGGCCTAAATTGATATAAATTGGACTAAATAGGCCTAAATTTTCCTAAATGGGATATATGGACTAAATATCATAATTGGTCTAAATAAATGACCTAAATTTCTTAAATTACCAGATTGGCCTAAATAGGCCTAAATTGGCCTAAATTGGCCTAAATTGGCCTAAATTGGCCAAATAAATGGCATAAAATTTTCCAAATGGACAAAATTGGGCCAATATAACTAAATATACATAATTAGCCGAAATATGGCATAATTGAACTACATTGGCCAAAAAGGATTGATTGTACTAATTGGACTAATTGACCTAAGTGGTCTAAATGGACTAACTGACCTAATTAGACTAAATGACCTAATTAGAGAATTGGCCTAATGGAATAATGAACTACTGTTTGAAATTTACTAATAGACAAATTAAAAAATGATCAAAATTTCTATGTGAACGAATAACTAAATGGTTAATTGACCTAATAGTCAAATGAACAAATGTTAAAATGGTAAAATGACCAAAATGGCCTAATTTTCTTAAATGTCCAAATTTTCCTGAATAGCTTAATTTTTTCAAATTGGCCTAATTAGCCAAAATTTGTCTTAATGGACTTATTGGAATAAATTTCCCAAAATTACTTAATTGGACTAAATGGACTAATTAGTCTGAATGAACTAATTAGCATAAATTTTCTAATTGTCTTAAATATCCTAAAAGGAATTATTGGCCTAATTTTTCCTAAATGGGGTAAACATCCTAAATTTCCTAATTGTATTAAATATCTTAAATGGCATAATTTTCGAAATTTGACTAAGTGGTCTAATTTTCATAAATGGACTAATTTTCATAATTGAACTAAATTGGCCGAAATTATCCAAATTGTCATAAATAGCCTAATTGGACTAAATGGCCTAAATGGCATAATTGGCTTCAATGGCCTAATTGGCTCAAATTGGCCAAATTGGATAGAGTTTTCGATAATTGGTCTAATTTGCCAAAATTTGCCAAAATTGGACTAAATTTTCTCAAAAGGATGAATTGGACTAAAGGGCCTAAATGAGATAAATTGGAAAAAATTTCCTAAATGGATTAATTGGATAATTGGCATAAATTGCCTAATTAGCCTAAATTGGTCTAATTGGAATAATTGACCTAATTTGACTAATTTTCTTAATTAGCCTAATTGGCCTAATTGGCCTGATTGGCCTAAATGGCCTAAATGGAAAAATTGGTCTAAATTAGTCTAAATGGCCTTTTTGGCCAAATTGGAGTAAATTGACCAAATAAATGAAAAAATCAGATTTAATAGCCAAATTGGCATAAATTTGAAAAATAAATAGCATAATTGGTCTAAATAGACTAGATGGCCTAAATGATCTTATTGGCCAAATTGGCCAAATGGCCAATTGGACAATAATTAATACTAAAAAGTGATCGAATAAACAAATAACACAAATATAATTAGACTTAATGAACATATAATAGGAATCCATATCATACACATATTAATCAGGATAATATGTATGTATTTTTATGTTATTCCACTAGTATTAAAATTTTAATTAAATGTATATTTCGATGATTCTATATTTTATGGATTCCTTCAAAAACAAAAATTTTAATTTGTTATAGGTTTATATAAATTTTATTTAAAAAAATGTACTATTATACTAATCGATGTCATTTTCAGAAAATGATATTGATCATCCAAGGTCGTGTCTCTTAAGAAAAATTATACTTCTTGAGTAGGAAAAAATAAGATGGAAGTGTTGTGAATGTATAGTCATTATAAAATATTGTACGTTATTAATTGATATTAAAAAATTTTATATGTAATTAAAAATTAAATATCTTGTTTATATTGTAAAAAATATTCATTGGAGGCCCTATATGAGAAAGAATTTGAAAAATTCAGGCCAAATGATCATTTAAGACTGGTATTAGGTGAAGAGAACCAGGGTAGAGCCTGGTATAAACCCCAAAATACCATATTCCCCAATAGGTATTGGCCCTAATTGGGTGCATCTCAAAACTCTCAGACCAGTAAGGGAAAGAACACCTGTTTATAAGAAGTTGATGTAAAATATTCTATAGAGCAGCATGATAAAAGTAATCTAATTACTGAATAATTTGTAAAATCTATTTTAGTTATAAGTAAAACACTTATATTAGTGTATAATATTGGTTTTGAATCATTTACAAAATCAGTGTGCTCTTTATATGATGCGCTGAGTGATATAAATGAGGGTCCTTATGGAAATTGAGTAGATGATACTATTGGTGGCGATGAAGGTGGTGGTGATGATGATGATGCTGGTACTCCGGATGATGCTGTTGGTTATAGTGGTGATGAGGATGTTGTTGATAGTGACGAGGCTGAATATTTTGGTGATGATCATAATGAATTTAATGATATCCACTTTTCATTAGTGAAGGGTTAAATGAAATATGAAAATAGGAAAAATGTTGACATTGAATCCACTAACTATTGGAAAAAGAAAAGTTTCTTTTTGAGTGTAACACCCGAGATTTTTATGAGAAATATTTTGTTTTTATGTTATATACATCATAAAAGGAATATTTCATTACAACACTATCTTGGCTTGCTTTACACGCAATCACGACCTTCCTCTATAGCTTGCATCGTACGCAATTCCGTGTTTCACTAAACAACGATATGTTGTTAAAATATTATTAAAACTAGCCGTTATTAATATTAATACCCACTTTTTGAAATTTTATAAATTTTATTTTTCAAAATGTACTTAATTTTTGGATTCGGGATATCAAAATTATCCTAGGGTGAAATTTTGGTATTTTTCTGAAAACATTCAATTTTTGATGAATAGTGAAAACACTGTGTTACTATTCAAAAACCGACCTTTTATTTAAATAATTATTTATTTTATTTAAATATTTTTTAGGTAAAAATTGATACATAATAACAATATAAGTACAATGTAATTCATTGGAGTCATTTTATAATAATTTTAGATATATAAAAAGTTTATTGAACTTTTCAACGTCTTTTACCCACCTCCTAGGAGAGTTTGAAATTTTACATAAAACATAATTTTACCGCTTTTGTGAGTGGAATTTAGAAAATCTGAGAGACACGGTTAATATCAAGGAGTAAAATGTGGTTCAATAAGATAAAAATAATTTTTGGTGAATAGAAACTTTTTACTTTTTTTAACCACGGTTAAAAGTAAATAGGGTAATTAAGGGTAAAAATGATATTATTATTACCCTAACACATGTCTTAATTCTATTGGATAAGTTTAATTCGAACAAAAACAATCTTAGGAATAAAATATGACCATTTAGGTCCACTTGAATTAGATTAGAAAATTTATTATTAATTTATTTAAAGAAGGATTAAAATAGTTAAAATCAAAGTTTAATAACTAAATCATTTTTAATATTGGGTTGTACATAAGATAAATTCGAATATAAATATTCATTATAAAGATAAACATATTTCCTATATAATTGTACTTTATTTATAATTTTTAGACGTTAAACAATTTAATTTATTTATGACACAATAAAGATGCAGTAATTATGTTATTAATGAAATATTTACATAATTGATATTATAAATACCCAAATAAATGTAATTTGAGACTTTTTATGAATTAAACTAATTTTATAGGTTAATATGACATTTTAGTATTGATTTAATTAACTTTGTTCGAACTAATCATGTTGTTATGATTTTCACAAAATTCAATTAGCAAATAGTGTCAAAATTGATATAAAATAGTTTTCAAGACAAATATTATATTATTAATTGTTATTTTATTCCTAAAAATATAAGGTTCGGCCAAATGACTTAGATAACGTTATATATATTAATAATGAATGACTTGGGGTTCTTTCGGCTTTTAATAGTAATTTTATTAACCTTATAGTGTAAAAAAACAAGAAGACCCGGTAAAAGTAAAATTATTTAACTTAAAGTTAAATCTAAATGATAAGGTTATAATTGAAACCTAAACCTGTCTAAATTGTATTGTATGAGAGGGTTTAGACCAATCCTCATCTTAGATTCGAAATAAATCAATTTGGATCTATTAAAAACTGAATATGACTTTATAATAAAATAATATTTTTAGTTTTTCCTCAAGCAATTCATAATTTACTATCCAATAATGTAATTGTGAAATTGATTTACTTTTTTCATTTTTTAAAGAACATTTTTAAAAAAAGGATGTGTAAGTATTTATTAATAAAAATGAAATAATTGGCCCTATTAATTTTGTGTGAGTTGGGAAAAAAATTCCTCTATCATTTTTCACTTGCATGATGAATTTAATAGTTTATCTTAAAATAGAAATACTTGTTGGGGAACCCATCAATTTTCAGTGGATGTATCATATTGAAAGAAATATGTGTATAATGAAATATTATGTCTGAAATAACAATTATCCTGAATTTTCCTTTCAGATAGGTTATCTAGCTCAAGAATTTATGAATTTTTATTAAAGGTATTTTTGTAATGTGTGAAGAAGACATATATATACAATAAGAAATGAATATTATAAGTATGGGTAAAGTTAACCCTCATTTCCATATCTTCCCCAAATAGTAGAAATTCCTGGGTTATATGCATTGGCTACATTGAGCCCCGAAGAGCGTGATATGGAATATCAAATAGTCTTGTTTAACTGTGGTTTGTTTGATGACTAATGAAGTTTATAATTTGAATATTTATATAGTATCTCATAGTATTTCATTTAATATATACCATAAAAATTTATTATCATTTTTTATAGGGAACATAATCAAATTATAATTAATTTTCATCAATCTTTGTCTTTGAGAAGAAGATAATATTTTCATAGAAAATATTTTCTAACATGGTTTTAATAAAGGTTATGAACATTACCTTAATTAACATAAAATATAGATATTCATTTAATTGTACAATTCATATACATTTGAAGCATTGAGTTAACCTATTGAATCTATCTCTCAAGAATTTAGATCCATGTCTTTTGCTCCCAATTCTGTGGTTTGTGAATGAAAATGTTTACTAATCTATGCGTATAAATTTGTTACAATTGATTGATTAGTGAAAACCAGAACTCAAAATGATGGAGTTATGTTAACCACTACCAAATACAGTTTTGTCAGTACATCAAACAGTAGGCCTTGATACAAAAATGTGTCTTTTCATGGGCATGTAGATAAAATATATTTATTGGATTACTACTCCCATGGTTAAGTCACTATGGTGAAATGAAAATGTTATGATTCAATGACATTACAAGTTAAATTTATTAATGATGGTGTATTTAGAGTTATTGACATGAATTGATTCTTTGATATCGATGAACCATATATTTTGGAATAAATGGAAAAACAAATCTTTTATGTAAAATATCTTATGAAAGTTGATTATAGTATCATTATTAGAGTAATCCAAAGGCATATTTGTCATGATGGTGGGGAAAAATTGACACCATTGATTCCCCATTGGTACTGAATAAAATATTTCATTTGATGGCTTAAATTTTACCATTTTGAGTGTTTATGTTGAACCTAAAGTAGTGGTGGGTATTATATAGAAGTAACCATATATGTTCATAGTTCATTTAGTTTATCTTGATGTTGGTTTATTAGGTTAGAACCAATATAATTAATTTAATTTGATTTAGTTTGGAATTATATGTTTCTTTTAGTATTGTTTTTTTTTCATTTCATTAAATTAGATTTATTTTAATTGTGAAAACATGATTTTAAATGGGTTTTTAAAAAATTTGTAACTTGTTTTTAAATTGTTTATGAATTATTTGACTTCTATGTGGTATGTATGATTTTTAAACAATATTTATAAAAAATGTACATTTAATACTTATACAGATTTTAAAAAATATTGAAGATGTTAAAAGGAAGCGATTATTAGATGATGACCGATAGATTCTCCAGCTTAGGTTTCCTACTCTAGTTCCCTTAATGAGTATAATAATTTTAATATTTTTATTTTACATTACATTTAATATGATGGTCTTATTCATTATCAAATTTTTATGGACATATAGTTGAACCTGATTTGAATTCTGCTCTACTTAGTAGTATGGGTCAAAGAGGGTGTGATCTTAGATCTTGATGAATCACCCATCATATCCTTTCTCACCCTAACTCAAAAAAAGAAACTCCATCTACCAAAACCTTCCATCCACCACCTGTGCCTCCAGGTTTATTCCCACCCATGCCTCTACCACCATCTCATTTATCCTCTTCTTCCCATACCTTGTCTATTCCACCTCCAAGTATTTTTCCACATTTACCATGTCCATATCCTTTTATGTATCCCCAACCATACTATCCATATCCTAATATTACTATGCTGCCTCTATTTCTTAATATCAATCTCGGATTTGATGGTTCTATTCATTCTGATTCTACTACAGTGCTTATATTTTACCTAGTGATTAAATTAGAATATGAAAATCCTTTAGAGGATAAAAATTCAGAACAACCCATAGATCGATCAATCCCCAATGAGGATCCTGAATTAGGTTTTTATTATTATAAGTGTGTCAAATTATATCATATCATTTGTTTCCTGTTTTACTATGCCTTAAGTATTATTTTTTCCTTTATTCTTATTCATTGGGATCTTCTAGTAGGAGATGTTAGTGGACTTGTATGTGTTTATCCTAGAATCACCAAACACAAATAAAGGTGGATTACTCTAAAAAATATTAGATTATATGTAAAAATTTATGTAGTGTTGAAGCTTCAAGGGAACTTTATCCAGGTACAATGATATCATTTCTATGAAACAAGTCCCATGGAGGCATATCAGTAATGAAATCAAGGAAAAATAATGGGTAGATATATGGGTCGAAAATTTTGTAAAATTATATCAATATTTTTTTTTGTTTATATGAATTAACATGTTCATTTTTTTCATTCGTTTAACTTTCTCGATGGTGAAGTTTTTAAGGTTTCAAGGATAATGGATCTTGGGTAGCCATGATGACCATGTACGCACGAGTTATATGTTGGTTGGAAGAGTAGAGTCAGTTCTGATATAGAGGGTGCACAAATATTCTCCAACTATCCAATAACAGAATATCAAGAAATGATCGCATATTATAAGAGTAATAAGTTTATGGTAATCCTAATGTTTAATGATTTTCACGAAAAAATAATTCTTTTTAATTGTATTGAATTTTTTTTAGGATGCATCGGGATAAAATAACAAATATTAAATGACGTATTTACTCACTTTTGGGTTCACTATAATTTCCAAGAATGACAAGTGACATGTACATAAATATAAATAGAAATTATATCGATATTTATAATGTTACCTAGTAAGATTTTCTTTCTTAAATTTAATTTTTCATATCATTAATCACTTTAATATATGGTTGGATGAATGGCCTAAGTGGAATAATGGAGCAAATGGAAAAATGGAGTAATCAAATAATGACCTAATGTGCAAATGACCAACTGAACAAATGGACTAATTACCAAATGGCCTATTGGCTTAATGGCCCAATGACCCAATGTCCCAATGGATGAATGGAAAAATTGACTAATAGACTTATGGCAGAATGGCCCATGGTCCAAATGACCTAATAGCATAATATCCAAATGGACTAAATGGAATAATGGAATAAATTTCCCAAATGACCTAAATCACCTAAATGATCTAATGTCCAAAGGGCCTAATGTCCAAATTGGTCAAATTGGCCAAATGGTCTAATCGCCAAATTATCCAAATGGATAAATATATTAATGGTCAAACAACCAAATGGCCAAATGTCCTAATGATTTAATGGACTAAACGGCCCAAATGGCCCAAATGGCTAAAACAGTCAAATGGTCAAAATGAACTAAATGTCAAAATTAACCTAAATTGATCTAAATTAGAATAAAATTGGCCCAAATTGTCCCAAATGGGATAAATAGACTAAATAACCTAGTTGTAAAAACTAAATGACCTAATTTTCAAATTGGATTAAATTACCTCATTGGCCTAAATTAGCCTAAATTGGCATAATTGGCATAATTGGCCTATAGTGGCCAAATATGTGGCATAATATGACCAAACTTTCCCAAATGGCCTAAATTGGACCAATTTACCCAAATGGACCAAATTAGACAAAAAAATGGCATGCTTTTCATCAATTAGACTAAATGGCCTAATTGGACTAATTTGCCAAATTGACCAAATTGGCCAAATTGACCTAATTGGACTAAATGTCCTAACTGGACAATTGTCCTAATGGAATAATGGCCTAAATTTCTAAATTTCCTAATATCAAAATGAAAAAATGATCAAAATTTAGAAAAAAAAATAACTAAATGGTTAAATGGAAAAATATCCAAATGAAAAAATGATCTAATGGTAAAATGACCGAAATGGCCTTATTTTTCTAAATGGCCCAATTTTCCTAAATAACTCAATTTTCCAAAATAGAATAATTGGCCCAAATAGGTCCAAATGGACTTATTGGCCTAAATTTTCCTAATTATTTAATTGTACTAAATGGCATAATTATAAAAAATGGACTAATTAGTATTAATTTCATAATGGGCATAAATATCATAAAAGGACTTATTGGCCTAATTTGTGCCAAATGGCGTAAATTTCCTAAACGACCTAATTTTCTTAAATTGCTAAATGGAATAATTTTCCTAATTGGTCTAAGTGGTCTAATTGGCCTAAATGAACTAATTAGACTAATTGGAGTAAATTGGCCTAAATTAGCATTACTGTTCGAAATAGCCAAATTGGACTAAATGGCCCAATTTGTCCAAATGGCCTAATTTTTCCAAATGGCATAATTGGATCAAATGGCCTAATTGTCTAAAATTTTCCTAATTATCCAAAATTCACCAAAATTGGACTAATTGGCCAAACTTAGCCCATATTGGCCTACATTTTCTCAAATGGCTGAATTGGCCTAAATTGTATAATTGGCCTAAATAGCATAATTGGATTTTTTTTATAATTGGCCTGAATAGACTAGTTGGACTAATTTTCATAAATTTACTAATTGGATAATTGGAATGAATTTCCTAATTAACCTAAATTGGTCTAATTGGACTAATTTACATAATTGGAATAATTGGCTTAATTGGCCTAATTGTCGTAATCGTCCTAATTGGCCTAAATGGCCTAAATAGAAAAAATGACCTAAATTGGCCTAAATGGTCTTATTAACCTAATTTTCCTTAATTGACCAAATAAATGGCCAAATCTGATCGAATGACCTAGTTGGCATAAATTGGAAAAATAAATGGCCTAATTAGCCTAAATAGCCTAGAAGACCAAAATGGTCTAATTGTCCTAATTGGCCAAATGGCCAATTGGCCAATAATTAAAACTAAAATGTGATGGAATGACCAAATAATATAAGAAAAATAGAATTAGGCCAAAATTAACATACAAGAGGTATCCATATCATACCCATGATAATCATGGTAATTAGTATGTGTTGGTTAGGTAATGCCACTAGTTTTAAAATTTTAATTATATGTCTATTTTTACTCCTCTTTATTTTATAGATTACATCAACAACTAAAATTTTAATTTGTTATAGGTTAAAGTTCATATTATAAAAAAATGTAGTATTATACTAATCAATGTCATTTGCAGAAAATGATATTGGTCATTGATGGTCATGTGTCTTAAGAAAAATTATTTTGCTCGGGTAGGAAGAAAAAGGATGGAACTTTGGTAAATGCACAAAAACAAGAAAATATTGTACATTTTTATTAACAATTAAATATTTTATATGTAATTCATAATTAAATATATTATTTATATTGTCAACAATGTTCCTTGGGGGCCCTCAATGAGAAAAAAGATTACATATTTAGAACATCTGATCGTTTGAGAGTCTTATTAGGTGAGGGGAACCAGGAGAGAGACTGTTGTCAACCTAATAAAAACATCACCCCCACTATGTGTGTGACTTCATTGGGTTCATCTTTAAACTCTCGAACAATCAAGGGGAAAACACTCGTATATAAGAAGTTGATGCAAAAAACGCTATACAGGTGCGTGATAAAAGTAAACTGATCACCAAACAATTCATGATGCTATTTTATTTATAAATCCATCACTTTTATTAGTTTATGATACAAGTTTTCAATAATTTATAGAATTTGTTTTTTTTATATGATTCCCCGAGTGCTGTAGATTAGGGTGTTTATGTAAATTGGGCTGAGGATACTGTTGGTGATGGTGAAAGTGGTAGTAATGGTGATGATGATGATGATGAAAATGATGCTGGTACTCTAGACGATGTTGTTGGTGATGGTGGTGATGAGTATATTGGAGATGAAGACGAGGATGAAGATTTTGGCTATGGGGGAGATATTGATCCCATACATTTTCGAGTTAGTACTAAAGAGACATGTGGATATTGTTTAATTAGTTGCAATGATTGGTTGTATGGATGTATATGTATGTTATAGTATTGTAAATGGTTTGAATATTATTACAGGAATTTTGTTGAACTATAAAAATAAAATATATGTATTGAATTGAATTTGAACTATGGTTTGAATGTAGTTTATAGGTTCAAGATGGGATTGAAGGGCTGCTGCTACCAGGTTGGGACAAATATCTATACACACAGTTCAATGGACCTTAGGTATATAGTGTATACATGGACAAGATATAGCCACAATTTTCCTAAACAATGGGTATAGGTATATACCCACATTTTAACTAAACTATGGATAGTATAAAAGTATACAATGTTATACCCAGAGTTTCTATAGAAACTGTGGGTATAGCTCTATATCAATGGCCTCTATCAGCCATTGTTCATAGAACAATGTTCATAGCCTATACCCATTGTTTTATGATCTATAGCCACAGTTCTAAACTGTGGGTATAGGCTAAGTTTCATGTAGTGATAAAAACTAATAAAAACTATTTAATCATATATATTTGTGTCTAAATATATATATAAAAAAATCAAAATTATTATATAAGGGGTGACTTTTTTAAAAAGCGCATTCTGTTGAATTTTGTTTGAGAAAGACACTGTATATTTCTGATCCTTCTAAATTAATTTTGTAAATAAAGAGATAAATGAATTATCACCTTTATAAAAAAATTCCACAAAAGGTTTTTAATTTTTAAAGGACCACCATTTTACTACCACTAACCAGAAAGCATCCCTAAATCAAGAAATAGTTCTCAATTTAGAGTTTTTTAGAAAAATTGTTTTTATGTTGTAAATTGAAAATTTCCATTCCCATTCATTCGATCACTCAACTAGTTTTTCAGTCTCCTTTTAGAACATTCTTAATTAAATTTATTCATTATTTCACTTCTAATATTAGTTTGGCTAGGATATATCGAACAAAAATCCAAGGATTCACTCAACTCAATATTGATCTCTGTTCATGATCATAGATTCCCCCCTTACCATATATGAATCTTCAAAGGACATTATTCAAAATACTATGGTCGAGCAACATCCATCTTAAAAAACCTAAGCTAACCAGTATTTAATCAGATTCAGCATATTTCCTTCAGCATTAAATATTCTTCAGTGCTCATATTTTAATCTTATCTGAGATGTTTTAATTAATGGTTCAATCATTTTATTAGTTCAGTTAATTTGATCAATTTATTCTTAGTCTAATAAATCCCTTAAATTCAAAATCATTATATCCCCCAAAATTATATTTGTTCTTCATTCAACTACTTTCTACAGTTGATTTTTCATTTTCTCACTGTATATCAATGACATCAGCTTCAATCAACCACTACTATGTCTATGGTTTTAGATTCATAAGAAAGAATTCTCATTCAACCTTGAATTTTATTAAAGCTTCCTGTAAAATAAGAATACTTCAATAAACCATCCTTGAGAAGTCCATATAATTACCCAAGCTTTTTATTCAAGGATATTACATCATTTTTATGGAATACACAAACAAACACCTAATTACTATAATATTTTAGTGCCTTTGGAATCTCAAAACACAATATTATAGTATGGTTAAAGATATTAAATGATTTCCACAATGATCATCCCCTTTATTACCCTACCTACAACCTTTATTTTTAACCTGAGGAAAAGAAAACATACGAAAGGGTGAGCTCAGATTTTTGGTAAGGGTAAATAAGGGAGATCCGTAAGAATAACATGAACATATAGTTATGATAAAATAAGGTTAACATTTAAAGAACATACCCTACATATTAAAGAACATATAAACGAGTCATGGAATAAATATTATATTTTCATAAGACATGAGTCATATGGGAATCAAGAGAATAATCCATGTAAAAGATAACGTAGGAATATGATATGGAATTTGTGTAAGACACACAAACATGCAATATAATTCTCTAAAGGTCAAGGTGAATTTCTAAAACTAATCAAAGAACATCATGGAGACTACACAAGCTGGCTGAGAAATACCATTATCCTCAGTCATATTTCATTCCATGTAAAGGTTCGTGTTTACCCATCTTCCCATAGTTGATCAAGCTAGTCGACTTACATCACATAATTATCTCATCATATATAAATCTTTACCCAATGGATTGGAGGGGGATATATTTCCCAAAAATCATATAATTAAATCATTCTTATATATTCCATAATATCATAAATCATTCATTACAAGATAAACTATGAAAAGAAATAGTATTAATAAACATTTTATCCTAGCATATCTCATTGAAAAGTAATAGGAATCAGAAATACCATTCCATCAAAACATAAAACATTCATAGAAATAATATTATTGGTACCATTGGATCATATCCATAGTATGGAATGAGTAACATTAAATTATGTATTCTTATATGGAAAATAATTTCGAAAGATCATTTTAAAACATTTTTTGAGGAAAATATCTTTTCCACCTTGAAAAATTATTTTTATATAACAAAACATTTAGAAAACCATTTTCATTGAGTAGTACCTTGATAAAATATAAATTAATCTTTGAAAACGATTTTAAAAATATTTAAATCCTTTTTTTGAAATTCTTAAAAGATCATTTAAAACAATTTTAAAACAATTTTAGAGAATATTGTTTTTAATAAATAATGATTTCCATCCAAAGAGAGAATAAGATTACTTGAAAATTATAATATCATAAATACAATTATATTCATAATAAAACATGATAAAATTCATCATATACACCTTTTAAAATAATATAGGTTCATTACATAACATGTGTCTCAAAGAACGAAAATTGAGGCAAAATTACCTTAACAATTTGATAACATTTGAACCATAGACCCCATGAAATAGAGATCATAAAAGGGATATTTACATTGAAAAAACTTTAAGGATAAATATGAAATATTACATTATTTGGTTTTATATATACCATATATAATAAATGTGTGGTGAATATGTCCTAAGTCTCGTCGAAAAAAATTGAAACTATAAATTCTCTTACTTTAAGTCTTGACTCACCTTTTACTCATACAAACTTACTATATAATAATATATGTTTATTATACATACATTAAATATTAATATTATTATATCTAATACCATATATTATTTCATTATGTATTTATAATACCCATTTATTAACAATTCTTTGTTAATGAGAAATACTTCAGCTAATATCCTCTTTGTTTTTCGCATGTGTTTTGATTTGTTACATTTTTGGTCCTCTTACTCTTATCATGAATAAATTATGTCAATAATGATAACCATGATATAAATATCTTATAAATTTATTATATATGTATTAAAAATAATTTTTAAAAATATAATTATTACATGAAATACACCGTTCATGGTGATGGTAGGTTGTACGTACGCATGAACGCTGTCTCCATTTTCGTATCATTTTTAAAAAAATAATGTAAATGAAAAATATATAATATAATTAGAGTAGAATTTTTATTTTATACATAACTTATAATTTAAATAAACACATCACTAATATTTTCTTTGTAAAGGGTGGATAAATCACATCGCTTTGAGGAGGCAGTAGTCCATACGTCAACAAACAAAGTTATAATACTTACAAAAATGGAAACCATGAAGGTATGTTTTATATAATAATGAAATAATAATAAAGAAATCATAAATTTCATATATATAATATGTAAAAATAAATTTCATCATTATTTTCAACCGTGAAAGGTGGTAATGGAAGAACGAACAACATGGGTTCACGAGACAGTAGTCTGCCTTACACCCGAATGCTGATTACGTATCCCTTTTGATGAAACTCTATGTGAGTGTAGGTATATAGAATAATATAAAATAATATCAGTATATTTAGTATATTTAGGTTAATATATAAACATTAAATTAAAATAATTTAATAGTTTTTTGGAATAAAAAAATCTTCAATAATGAATGTTACCTCTGTTTGGGGTTTCTCATTTTCATTTTCACAAAAGGACTTCTTTGGTCTTCTTTCTTCCCAAATAAATGACTCAATGATGAAGAGAGATATTTGGGGAGAATATTTGAATTGAGTTTTGTAAATCCATATTGGATATCAAGTGAAAAGAAAAGAGAATAATAGGTTCCCTTTTTATAGAGAGGGAAGATGCACTTTTGGAATTTCCCCAAAATGATTAATTTATAATCAGTTAAATTTCAATCCAAATAGCTTAAAATGGATATTTATTCAAAGGTAACATTGAATAGGGTGATAATAACATCTAAAAATATATTTTTGAAATGTTTTGATGTAATTTTAAATCTTATCTATTTTGTTAACCCTTAGTTGTCCTATTTTACTTTTAATTATGGTAACAAATTTTTGAAATTAATAAGTTGGGAGTTTTACTTATAAGGTATAAATTGAACCATAAACGCTTAATTAATGATATTTTAGAACATAATTTATCACCCACTTCTTTATTTAGTATTTTTATGATTTTTAAATAATTAAAATAAATATTATTTTCATAATATATCATTATTGTCAATTTCAATACTATTTATAACATTGACTTTAATAAAATCAATACAGTAAGACAACTTCAAACCAATTACATTATTACACCCATATAATGTAATATTGACCTATAAATTTCATTTATTACAATAATTAACTAAAAATATATATCTTATAATATTTTTAATGTTACTTAATTGATTTTTTCATTAATTACCTAATTACAGCATCATCATTGTGTAATTATTCATGATATTTATTTATTCACTAAATTTAAAAACTAAATTTACATGATTTATATAAAACATTAATATTTTATAATAATATATGTATTTGATAATATCTTCTATTTAATCCCATATTAAAAATATTATACTTTTTAAAAGTAAGATTGTGGTATTTTGTCACTCTCTTTGATTTTAATAATATTTAAGTCATTTTCATGGAAATGTGTCCATTAAATTATAAAATATAAAATATTATGTTTTACAGTTCAAATTAACTTCATCCAATAACATTTGAAAAAGTTTTAGGGCCATTTGATAATCCTTATCACTTTATCTTTAACATAAATTAACCAATTTTACTCTATACCATTGTAAGAAAATTTACCAATGTAACTATTCATACCGTCCAAAAAATAAAAGGTTCCTAATTAAAAAAATTTGACCATATAATTAAAATTATTGAATCCATTTTTCAAAATTTAATTAACATAATCGAAGAAAATAATGTTAAAATAATCTCATTGATGAAATGAGTAAACGAGTTTATAAAGTGAAATAGTTTAAAAGTTCGGTATGTTTTTATATCAAATTTCAATGTAAAATTGGTTACAATGAACTATATTGAATTAATTTATATAAAATTTTACTAATTATTTTTTAAAGTATTTTAAAACACAATTTAACTATATAAGTAAGTCAGAAGAAGAAAACTTCGAACAGAAATTTAGAAACTCTTTTCACTACTCATCAGAATATGAAACATATCATAAAAATACCAAAAATTCAAACAATGTAAATTTTGATATTTCTATTTAAAATAATAAGTTTATTTTTTCAAATATAATTTATAAAAGTGTTAAAATCTAGATTTTTAACAAGTTCCCCATCAAAAGGCAGCTAAACTATTTTTTTAATAATTCATTTATCCATAATATTAGATTTGTTTTTATATTATGGCTAAAAATAAAAAATTTAAATGTTAAAATTTAAATTGAATAATATATATATATATATATATATATTCGTTAATATAATCAAAAAATTGTAATTTATTTATTTATTATAATAAAATACTCTTATGCACATTTAAATAGTTTTTTTCGAAAAACATTTAATTTTATTTTTGAAAAGGATTTACATTCATTTATAATTAATTTTTAAAATAATTATATATACATGTTTAAACCATAATTTATTAATTCAGTTAATCCTATTCATACCTTACATTATAATGGTTGTGTTATAATCTTACTCTTTAAATGATTATAATAAAACAATAAATTTTTTAGAAACCCAGAGTTACATGAGACACAAGCTAAGACTGTGTTTCATGTAAGATAAGGCATAAAAGAAATAAAATTATATAAAAAATTTATCTCATAAATACATCGATGTATTAAATTCTACACTCGTAAAAATAAATTTCACCCTCAAAATTCATCTGTCTTATAAAATGTTAAATATTTGAAAATTATTTTAATAGAATTTTACATCGTAAAAATAAATACTAAAATTCCCTTTTAACAAATAATGTTTGAAACATAACTACTACCCAAAGTGACTAATAACTATACTTCCACATTGGGGAACATAGTTTGAAATTGAAATCGTGGACATAGAAGATAAAAATATCTAATGAGTTTTGATGGAGAGTGATAGTGGAGATATTCTTGATAAGGTTAATGACCACAAAACCATAGACCAAACATGTCTAAAAAGGTAATTGATATCTTAAAAAATGATGATAATATGATATTTTTTTTCAAAATCCATTGATAAGATATACTTACCTGATTTCTTCTCATAAGTGAAATCTCTCTCTCTCTCTGGTCTGGCCTTTATCAATTTCTTCTTCCAATATTACACCATGAAAAGAAGTAGTTGAAATTGTAATGCCTAAACAACCAGTGGATCATAAGTTCCATAATAGAGTGATATTTAATTCCTTATATATCTAATATTCATTTAAAAAAATGGTTAGTAAAAGTTATCTAATATTCATATATCCTCAAATGGAAAGTTAATACATTAATATCTAAATCATCTTCCGATGTTTAACAAAAAAAGTTCTATAAATGTTTAACCTTATAAACCTTCCAGAAGATGAAAGTCCAAAACTTTAGAAATTTTTTCAATAATTTCTCTAAAATAGCTCAACATTGATCCCCCATATATTATAAAGTAGATATTATTTTTTACACACTAAACATGTGAATACCTTAATCATGTATTCTCTTGATAAATGGAAATTACCAGAAATCCTTATTGAAAACATGAATCCTTCTTATTCCAAATATTATTGGATATATTCCTTAATTAAAAAACGTCTAAAACTACCTTTATGATATCATAAACCATTATTTCAAAAAATCCTTAATAAGTATCAAGGTAATAAGTTCTGTCAAATTTACATTTTTATATTCATTATATATTTATCCAAACATCGTTAGAATCATATTAAGGGTTATCTTTTGCTTAATATTTTGTTTCCCATGAATATCACTTTTCCATTAAATCACTTTTCTAAGTCATAAACACCATTTTATATATTAATTTTAATACTTAATGAAAAACTTATATTTAAAAAACTTATATATTTCATTATTCAAATAACATAATTTTTTAATTCCAAAATGTATACATTCCAATCATCAAACTATATTATTAAAAAATTACTTAGGCTTAATTATCTAATTCTTCACTAGAATATGAAATATGAAGCAAATATTATGATTCCTGAAACTCATTATAATAATGATACATATTTTTTAATATAAACAATTATATTAGAACATCTCATACCTTTCACATGTCACTTGTGGTCTATTTATCCTCACCTGTATAACCAATACTTGTAACACGTTCTTGATTATATTCTTGGGAATTATATATCGGATATAAATTGGAGTAATTCCCATACTTCCCACATATGAAACATTCAATGTTAACCTTGTTCCTTCTAGTTCCCTCTATTCACTAAATCCAGAAAGCATAGGGTGATAAAGACTTATCATAGCATAAAAGAAAATAATCATGAAAAATTAATTATAGGATGCCTAAATCATGACCCATATTTATAAATATATGAAATCATAGGTTTATCCTTAGAGACATCCCTAAAAAAACCATTTAAATTTCCCTTGGAATGTCACTAAAGTTTTCTCATCATATTTTCCAAATTTTGAATAAACCTTCTCTATCATACCAATTATAATGACTTGGGATTTTAATAAATGAAGATTACATCATTCTTTGATGAATACACAAAAACATTCTGAAATTCACTAATAGTTTAGTGCCTTTGGAAACATGGAACAAACAATTATAGTCTTGTGAAAAATATTCAATGTTTCCCAAAATGATCATCCCCATTAGTACCCAAACATAAAAACATTCTTTATAACTTTAGGAAAATAAAACATAATAGAAGGTGATATTAGATGCTCATTAAGGTTAAAAAACATAGATACCCAAGCATAACCTAAACACAAGGGTATGAGAACCTAATAATACATTTCAAGATCATAACTCTCAAATTTTAAATCATATACATGATTATTTTCATAAATATTGGTTATTCATAAGACATGTATCATAATGGAATCTAGAGAATAATCCATGAAATCATAACATAGTAATAAGACAAGAAATTTATGACAGACACATAAAAATGTAATATCATTCCCTATAAATGTAGGCACTTTGAAAAAAACTATCAGGGAATTTCAATGAGAATACAACTACTGGATAAAACACACCAACATAATTTTATGGCTTATTTGAAAAGAATTTTAAACATATTTGAAATCATTTTACTATTAAAAATACCTAAAAACATTTAAATCCATTTTAAAACATTTTTAGAGAACATTATTTTGAAGTTACACAATGTTGGCCCTCTCTTGTTTAATTTCTAAAAAATCATGTCAAATCATGTTTAATCATATCTTATGTTTTATGATAAAATAATCTTAATTAGTATTATCTATGTTGAATTATATGTTTTACATATTCTATTATGTTTTATAACATAATATAAGAAAACAGAAAAAAATGGACAAGTATGAGTCAAAAATAAACATATGAGCTACCGACATATGAGTGACCGAGAACAATAACTCACCAACACATCAACCTATGGATAGTTTGAGTCACCAATACAAGTTTGTGTCACTGATAGTCTAAATTATAGATAGATAAACTCACTCACCACAATGAGTCCCCAACACATCAACCAACTGATATAAGGACCTCTCGATAGAATAACCTACCAATAGAATAACCTACCGATAAAAAGCCTTATTGATATAATGATCAACTGATAGAAGGACCAAGCGATAGAAGTATCAACTGGTAGACTGAGCTAACGATAGAATAAACTACATATATAATTACCTATAGAATAAGGACCTACCGAAAAAAGGACCTACCGATATAAGGACCAACTAAAAGAAGAACCTACTAATAAAAGGACACACTGACAAAATGTCTTACCAAAAGAATGACCTATAGATCAACACATGAAAATTTTCTTTACTCTAAAACTAAAAATTTTGACCAATGATCATATTTAGTTATTTAATGATACATATTACTTATATACCTTTATATAAACATCATTAAAATTTGTGTATGAGGTACGAGGAACATCACATATTTTATACATTCCTATTGTCTACCTCTGTAGTATATAAAGAAATCACCTGATAAAAAAGAACAAAAACCATATAAAAAAACATATGAGGTGGATAAAAGAATATATAAGAAGAACAATCATTATTTATAGCTGAGAATAAGGAATGATTTGCTGTTAACCAAAAATTCAAACATCCTTATAAAAAGAAACCATAGTGAAGAGAACCTTTATAGAGCATCTCACCTACCTCAAAACCAGAAAATAAAGCTTCCATAAAACTCTGTTTTGGTGTTTATTTTTTGAATTATATTCAAGATTCACATATTCTAAAACTAAGAAGTCCTAAAGCTTTAGGCACATAATATAGATCATTCTAAACTATTTCTCATTATTTAGTCTCTTTTGTGCATTACTTTTTGGGAAATGTGTGTGTATGTACCACAAACACATAATGTCTCCTGAGCTAATATACAAGATATAATATATCTTCACCCCCTCAATTGTTTGCACCATTTTTCTATCACATATAACTATAGATGGGGTCCCCATTTGGCCTTGTTGTATTTTGTTTCCAATGAATAACTATGGTAGAGGTTTAGTTGGCCAAGACAGCCCTATGTTCTATTGTGAACCCCGATCCAGGGTGTGGATCAAGTTTATTAATAGAAAATTCTTTGTGGCAGGTGATCACTAACTGGAGAGGACTAGGTCCCTATATGAGATCAAACCTCTAGTTTTTCTTAGTGGTGTTTTTTGAATTTATTTTTCCTTGTTTTCCATATATTTCTGAAAACTAAATAATACTTTGATAATTAATCTTAGTTAGTGTTTATAACTATTATTGATTTAGTAAATTACCTTCAAAATTTATATAAATATTTCAAATTATTGTAACTGAGAATTAATCAATCTTTTGAGAAATTAATTGAACATTCAAAACTCTTATAAATCAACAACTTTGGTAAATTGAGATATTTAGATTTTAAATTGAGGTAATTTTTTTAAAAAGGTTTTTAACAGAAATTTTGATTGGAACTAAATTATCCCCCTCGTTAGTGTCATACTCTTACTAATATCTTGAATCATAGGATGGTTTATAATCATATATTTTCAGTGTTTTCAGCGATTTATTAAATCTTTCGAACTATGATTTTAGTTTTTTTTAAGATATCTAAATTTATATTGGATCTAAATTTTTATATGTTTTAAAAACTATTCATTATTATTTATTGTGGAAAATATATTGGAAGGTGCTGCAACCAACAAAACTCTTTTTTTAATGGAAATAATTATGCTCAGTTGAAAATTAAGATTAAAAGGCATTTAGAAAGTATGGTTTTTGAAATATGGTCTTCAATTGTAAATAAATATAAGATTCCTACTACTTCCTGAAATACATGGGATGACCCATACAAGGAATATTATAATGAAAATAAATGAATTCATTATATTTTTCCTTAGGATATGAATAATTCAATAGGAGTATACATGTTAAATAGCCCATGAAATA
Organism: Viscum album; assembly: GCA_963277665.1. Classification (NCBI taxonomy): domain Eukaryota; kingdom Viridiplantae; phylum Streptophyta; class Magnoliopsida; order Santalales; family Viscaceae; genus Viscum; species Viscum album. The sequence goes on from OY728125.1 coordinate 387,544,232, forward strand.
TGGGATACTTTAGTAATTTCACATGAAGGAACCACTTTTGTTAAGGAATTGAGACTCAATAAATATACTATTAAATATCATGACTTAAAAACAAAGCATGATGAACTTATCTCTGACATGTATCTCATGTTTAATGAAATTATAAATACTATGCTCTCTCTCAGAAAAGATGTTATAGCTATGGGAAAAACTATATGAATTCTTAGATATCTAACAGAACGATGGAGTGGAACTTCAATGTCAATAAGGGGATTCTGTGACATCAATAATTTTCCAGTAAAGTGTCTAATAAGTAAGATGATGATCTAAGAGGAATAATTGAAAGTTAATAAATAATATTATAATGAACTAAATAAAAATTCAGTGGCTTTCCATACCACTACTTCTAAATGAAGGTTCCGGGCGCAGTGGAAGCGTGTGGGTGGATGTGACCACTTGTCTTTTTTGTCATTAGAAATTATCAATCCGGGATCAATACGACGATAAACGCTAGTCTCCATAGATCGAATCACAGAAAAATACAAGGAAGATGATTTTTCACGGATCTACAAACAAGGATCGTTACAGGTTGATTATAATTAATTTAATTAATTATAAAGAAATACCTACTGGGTGTTCTTTCTTCATTGATGTTCTTGATCATGTTGTCGATGTGATCCGTCGTTGCGTCGTAGAAGCTATTTGTAGACTCCCTGTAGTGGTGATCCACATGTGTACCTCGTATCTCTGGACGTCGCCAAAGGATTCTCCAGGTGCTAGCGTGGAGAAGCCTTTGCTTGCATTGTCCGCCTTAGATTGTCTTGATCAGATGGAAGAGGATATCTCTTGGTCTTGAGAGAGTTCTTAGAGGAAGAGGTTCTTTCGGCCTTGAAATAATTCTCTATATATGTTGTGCACAACGATTCTCTTGTGTGTTGGAAAAGATTTGGGGTTGTTAGGATACTTATAATCGAGTTTGAGGTTGTAGAGTTATGACAATAAATAAACGCGTTACGCGTTTCATTTATTTCATTAACTCTTATTGAAAACCCCCATGTCGAATAATCAATTCCTTGACATGTGCTCACACTGATTATAATAAATATCATTTAATAAAATGATATTATATCCTCAGAATCCCGACTGGAAAAACTACACTGCGTCTAATAATGAATACACGACGTGTACTTGTTTTTCATTGAAAACTACACGGCGTGTACATTAAATGTACACGGCGTGTATATATTGTTTTCATTTATTCATTTCCTTTCCAAAATAAAACTACACAGCATGTACATTTAATAATATACGGCGTGTACTTGTTTTATTTTATTTTTCCTCCATCATTTTAAACAACGTAGGCTTCCTTGAATAATTATTAAACAACGTATGGGAATAATCTTTATTCAACTAGAGATACTTGGATACACTTAGTGTGTGACCCTATAGGCCTCTTTCTCGTTGGCATTAGGCGGGCTTTCCTAAAGTCCAAGATTACTGTCTAGCAATGGGTCAAGGCACCCAAGAGAAAGAAGTGACGCCGCATTGACGTATCACCTCATACGAATGCTTACTGTGTAATTTAATCCCTTTGTCTAGATATCTCATCAAGCAGGTTTCATGGCAGTGTCATAAACCTATATGCTTGATCCTTCATTCTTTGACTACCTGAAATAAAATTTTCATTCACACCATGGCCATGGAATTTAATGCGGCAGTTCTATTTCAATCAAAGGGCCGAGATATCAACTTCCATAAATGGAAGGGAAAAATCCTTCCTTGTCTTATCCATTAACAACATGTCACTCGTGACGCACCCAACATACCCTACATCCCGCCAACTGTCTGGATGACAGTTTTCATCAGTAAATCTATGTGCGCGAGTCATGACATGAGTTAATGATAATCTTCCAGTCTAAGGACCATTACACATGCTCGTAGATAGAAATGTCCGATGACACCAAGACATGCAGAATTGCTATTGGCGGGTCTGTTCTCATAATCTCCCATCTTGGAGATTACCAAGTGCGAACTCCATGAGAGATAGTCTCATCTTCTTATGAGTAATCACACATGACGGTCTGTATACTATGTGTCCTATCATAGTATGTCATCCTATTGAATAACTTTATTTAAGAATACTGTTATAGCATTTCAAGGTTCTCATCATAGCGTGGATCTGCTTTGACCTTATTAATGAAAGAAATATTCCAGGGCATTATTATATTATAGTTATGCAGAACAATAAACAATATATAATAAGTGAACATTCATGTAATCAATGTACAAAACAATTGGTTTTGAGGACACCAACCCTTAAAAACTCCCACTTGGACTAGAGCCAACTGCCTACGACTTTCAGTCCGCTAGACCTCACATGATGATCATGTTTCCGCTGAGTCAAGGCTTTAGTCAATGGGTCCGCCACGTTGTCTTCCATCGAAATACTGCACACTTCAACTTCACCTCTTTGAGAAAAATCACTCAAGAGATGATACTTCGGAAGTATGTTCTTTGTCCGCTGATGTGACCTTGGCTCTTTTGAAAGTGCCACCACAGCAGTATTATAACAATAGAGTGTGATATGATCTTTACTGCTCGGTACTACATCCAACTCTTTGACGAAGCTTCGCATCCATACTGCTTCTTTAGCTACCTCAGAAGCTGCGATATACTCAAACACTACTGTAGAATCTGCCACCACACTTTGCTTTGAGCACTTCCAGCTCACTGCACCTCCATTCAAACTGATGATGTATCCAGTCTGTGACATCATGTCATCTTGATCAGTCTGGAAACTAGCATCTACATGTCCTCTGATGACTAGTTCCTCATCTCCTCCATAAACCAGGAACATATCCTTAGTACACCTCAGATACTTAAGGATAGTCTTGACTACCATCCAATGGCGGTCTCCTGGATCAACTTGATATCTGCCTACCACACTTAATGCGTAAGCAACATCTAGCCTCGTACATAGCATAGCATACATGACTGACCCAATCACGGATACATAAGGAATCCTTGCCATTCTCTTTCTTTCCTCATGTGTCTGAGGACACATTTTCTTGGAAAGATGAATGCCATGTGACACTAGCAACAATCCCCTCTTGGACTGTTCCATACTGAATCTCTTCAGTATCTTGTCAATGTTTGTACTTTGACTCAGGCCCAGCAATCTCTTGGATCTATCACAGTGGATCTTGATCACAAGAATATATGCCCCCTCACCCAAGTCTTTCATGGAGAAGCATTTATGCAACCATGCCTTAACTGACTGTAAGATAGGTACTTCGCTTCCAATTAGTAATATGTCATCAACATATACTATTATGAAAACGACTTCACTCCCACTAAACCTATTGTATACAGAAGGCTCACATTCATTCTTAGAAAATCCAAATTCCGTTATAGCTTCATCCAAACGAATTTTCCATGATCTTGATGCTTTCTTTAATCTAGAAATGGATTTCTGCAAATTGTATACCTTGTTGGTATCCTTTGGAGTCACAAACCCTTCAGGTTGTGTCATGTAGACATATTCCTAGAGGTTCCCGTTAAGGAAATATGTTTTGACATCCATTTTCCAAATTTCATAGTCATGGTAAGCAGCAATGGCCAATAGGATTCTGATGGATTTCAGTATCGCAACTGGTGAAAAGGTTTCATCATAGTCAATTCCTTGACGCTGTCTAAAACCTTTTGCAACCAGTTGTTCCTTGTAGGTGCTGACTTTCCCCTCCATGTCTAGTTTCTTATTGAATACCCATTTATTACCAGTAGGATTTACATCAACAGGAAGATCTACCAAAATCCAGACTTGGTTTTGGTACATGGAATCCATTTCAGAATTCATGGCTTCTTGCCACTTGGCAACGTCTATGCCTTCAAATGCTTCCTTGTAGGTAAGAGGATCATCATTGTCAACCAATAATGAGTCACCATCCTCGGTGACAAGAAAACCATATCGTTCTGGTTCTCTCACCTCTCTCTCAATTATTGTGTCTCTCGAACAGATTGTTTTTCGACGGGGCTTTGTGGAATCTGTTCTTGTGCCAACTCATGTGTATCTTGAGCCTCGAATTCATCGAAGTCTATCTCACTCCCACTATTTCTTTTGGAGATGTGCTCCCTCTCAAGGAATATGGCATGTCTTTCCACTATAACATTTTTGTCTGATGGGTTGTATAGGTAATATCCCCTTGTTTCCTTGGGATATCCTATAAAGATACACTTTGTGCCTTGGGGCGCGAGTTTGTTAACTGAAGAGGCCTTAACAAATGCTTCACTACCCCACACATGTAAATTCGATAACATGGATTTGCGTCCACTCCATAACTCATATGGAATACCATTTATCGATTTAGTTGGTACTTGGTTTAGTATGTGTGCTGCTATTTGTAATGAATATCCCCAAAAGGATAATGGAAGACTCGCATGAATCATCATTGATCTCACCATGTCCAACAGGGTTCAGTTCCTCCTTTCACATACACCATTCCACTGTGGCGTGTAAGGAGGAGTGAGTTGAGATAGAATCCCAAACTCCCGTAAGAAATCAATGAAGTCCTGATTAAGATATTCTCCTCCTCTGTCTGAGTGAAGATTCTTAATCTTCTTACCAAGCTGGTTCTCTACTTCATTCTTGTATTCTTTGAACCGATCAAAAGAATCTGACTTATATCTCATTAAGTAGATATATCCATATCTACTAAAATCATCAGTAAAAGTTATGATTTATGAGAACCCACCCCTTTCCTCAACTAGAAATGGCCCACATACATCTGTGTGAACTAATTCTAGAAGCTCTTTAGCTCTTTCACCTTTCCCACTAAATGGGGCTTTGTTCATTTTTCCTTATAGACATGCATGACATACACCAAGTTGTTTTAGTTTGAAAGAATCTAAATACCCATCTTGATGTAATTTTGTCAAATGTTTCTCATTGACAGGACCTAGTCGGTGATGCCAAAGTTGGGTCTAGTATGAGTCATGTGAATTAAATTTGTCATCGATTTCCATTACATGGTTTGTGTAGTCTAACACATAAAGGCCGTTATATAAATGTGCCCTACCAAAAAAAATGTTATCTTTATAAAAATAGCAACATGCACTTACAAACCTGAAGTTGAATCCATCAGTATCTAATCTTGATACTGAAATAATGTACTTAGTAATAGAAGGCACATAATAACTGTAACGTCCCGGACCTGGGTGCCACGCAACGGGTGCCCCGAGCCCGGTTCGCCACGTGACCTCAAGCGCATTTCCCCAAAAGCCAGAGGCTGCTGACTAGAAGCGAGGGCCCGAGTCTGATTGTGGGGAAACTATTCCCTCATTTATCAAAGTGTAGCACATCGGAATACCAAAATAAACATATAACAACAGCAGAAGCAGTAAACATACACAACTGAAATAACTACAGCAGTGGATATAGCCAACAATATATAAGTGAATATGCTACATGTTTCATGTTTTAAGAAAACAGCCAAAACATGTTATACATCAATAAAATACAGCAGAAAATAGAGTACAACAAAGAAAGAAAAACATCTAGCAGCGGCATCACGAGCCTAGGCTCGGTCCCATGCCCTCCCACTCCTCAGCAAAAATCAAGTACCTTTATAGGGACTCTTGCCCCTATCTACACCTGCAACAACGTAATCTGTTTGGGCCAAAAAGCATGACCCAAACAGGATGTGAGAAATATATCTCAGTAGGTACCCACCGAAGGCCCGTGCTCAACTGTGTGTAAAACATGCAACAAGTGTGAAGTAGTAAAGTGCAATAACTAAATAGTACTCAAAAGTAACTAACTTAACAGTTAAATTTCCATTTTATTATTCATTTAATTCCTTTAATTTAGTAACATTTTTGTGCTCAACAGCACCAAGCCCTCAGGCCAACCAGTACCGTGCCCTCAGGCTAAAATAGTAACCACGCCCTCAGGCTTGCCCTCAGGCCATACAGAATCCAACCCACAGGTATTTCCCTCGGGCATAACAGAAATTCTCCCCCTCAAGCATACAATGTTTCACCCTCAGGCATAGAAGTCAAGCCCTCAGGCATGAAGGGTTTCCCTCAGAAGGAATAACGACAACCCTCAGGCTAAAACAGTCATGCCCTCAGGCTAATCACAACAACACCCTCAGGATAACAGGTAACCGGGAAATTCCCAACATATCAAAATGCAGTATACAAGAAATTCCTCTCAAGTAAATTCTACAGTTACTACATTTAAGGCATAACCTTGGGTATCCTGGCCAAATGGCTAAACAGAGGAACACGCCCCTCAAGATGGTCCTGGATCCAAGCAACGATCCCAAAACGAATTTTTACAACTTTATTTAATTACCTATATAGTTCTAGGTAGTTAAATTATCTACGACCTCAGCCTCACGACACCCTAATATGGGTTCGTAGCACCAAACGCAAAAAAAAACATAGCAGTTGGAAAACTAAACACAAAGCCACCAACCTTATATGCCAACAAACGCTATGCCCGAACGCTGACTCCAGAAATTCCCAAGAACAGCGTAGATCTGACGAAGAACAAAACTCATTCAAACGTAAATAACTTACGTTGGGAGAACAATTTGTAAGAATGGTACCAGGAGGGGAGATGGCTCACCCGTGCAGTTCCAACGAGATCGTCCGAAGCTGAAACGAATTACAGGAGAATGCCCGGTGGATCTTCAAATATCCGACCTCCTCCTTTGGCTCCAAAATGGCTCAAGTGCCTCCTCTGCCAAATGAGGAGGCTACTGCCTGTTTTAAGCCGAAAAAACAAAGAACACGGCATGTACTTCGAAGTACACGATGTGCACTCCCTTCATTTAACTGTTCAAATGGCAGCAATGCCACACTGTTCAAACGTTGAAATGAGTACATAACATGTTCTCTCGAGTACACGGCGTGTATTGTCGCCCAGCTGGCGGCGACGCCACCACCTTACTTTTTAAGCATGCCGACTGACTGCACGGCGTGTAGTCGGTTCTTACACCCTTCGTCGCTGGCATGGCCACATGCCCCGTGTACTCACCCCAACACGGCCAAAAGTAGACGGCGTGTGGATAATGTACATGGAGTTTAGTTCCAAAATTTAGGATTTTTTCCAATTTTCCATATTTTCTCAAAAACACTTAAGGAAAAGGAAACGAAGAAGTCCGTAACGCTAAATCAAGAACCAGGTTCTTACAAACTTCCCCCCTTATAGCAATTTGTCCCCGAATTTCACTTTCAAGGGTGGTGAAGAGTAAGCTCAGAACAGCTCTGGCCACTGAGCACGTACGTCGGCCTCCCTATCCCAGGTCTCATCCTCTACTCGGCCATACTGCCATAGCACCCGTACGAGAGGAACAGACCGGTCTCAGAGAACCTTCGTGCTCTTATCAACGATACAGATCGAATGCTCCTCAAAGGACGCATCATGATGAAGCTCAACCTCTTCTAGATGAAAGGTGTGAGACGGGTCTGAAAGGTAGCGACACAACTGAGACACGTGGAAGACGTCGTGCATGGCTCGGTGCCGCTGCGGTAACTGCAACCGATTGGCAACCAGCCCGAATCTCTCAAGAATCTCAAATGGTCCCCCATACCTCGGTGAAATCTTACCCTGTCTCCCGATCCGTTTGTGTCCCAGCCTCAGCGAAACACGCAAGAAAACATGATCCCTAACCACGAAATCCAAAGGTCGCCGGCGGGGATCAGCATAAGACTTCTGACGAGACTGTGCGGTAGCCATCTGCTTCCGAATCAACTGGACCTGCTCAGATGTCTCCTGCACGAGCTGTGGTCCCAGTAAAGCTGCCTCACCTACCTCTAACTAGCACAAAGGTGATCGGCATGTTCTACCATATAAATCCTCGTATGGTGCCATCTCAATAGTTTCCTGAAAACTATTGTTATAGGCAAACTCGACAAAGGTTATATGCTTCTCCCATGAGCCCCCAAAGTCTAGGATGCATGCGTGCAACATGTCCTCTTACACCTGTATCATTCTCTCTGACTGGACATATGTCTGAGGGTGGTATGCTATGCTCAGAAGAACCTGTGTACCCAGTGCCCTCTGAAAAATCTGCCAGAAACAAGACGTAAAGAGGGTTTCCTTATCTGAAACGATAGAACGAGGGACCCCATGAAGACGTACGATCTCTCGGATATACAACCTTCTGTGCTCGTCTACACCGAAGGTCTCCTTGATCGGCAAGAAGTGATCTACCTTCGTAATTCTGTCCACAATAACCCATACGTCGTCATTGCCTTGAGGTGACCTTGGCAATACCGTCACGAAATCCATCGCGACATCATCCCATTTCCACTCCGGAATGGGCAACTACTGTAACAGCCCAGCTGGTCTCTGATGCTCTACCTTCACTTGTTGACAGGTGGAACACATCGTAACAAAACCAGCTATATCTCTCTTCATACCCGGACACCAATACTGACGTCTCAAGTCAAGGTACATCTTGGTAACCCCGAGATGAACTGCCCAAGATAAAGCATGAAACTCCCGCATCAGCTTCTCGTGTATATCCCCTGGAACCCATACATGTCATTGGAAACACAAAACCTCATCATTTCCTATAGTCCGACCAGAAGGAGGGTCCTCACCTGCCACCGAATCCCGTAGAACTAGGCATTCTGAATCTGATAGCTGCCTCATCCTCACTTTGTCTAGGAGGATAGAAGTCACAGCTAACGAGGAAAGATAAGTCTTCCCCTGACTGTCATGCACCTATAGATGCATCTCAGAGAACAAGGCCATAAGCTGCCACTCACCACTAGCCTCCTGCACTACCTGTATCTGAGTCTTCCTGCTCAGTGCATCAGCTACTGCATTACCTTTACCAGGTGTATAGGCAAGCTCAAAATTGAAGGAATGTAGGTACTCGACCCACCTTCTCTACCTCAGATTCAGGTCATGCTGAGTAAAGATATACTTTAGTCTTTTTTGGTCGGTGAAAACCACAAAATGCTCTCCCAATAGGTACTTTCTCCAATAGCGCAACTCATGAACAACTGCAGCCAACTCGAGATCATGGGTCGGGTAATTCCTCTCATGTGGCCTCAACTGACGAGACCTGTACGCCACAACTCGGTCTCCCTTCATCAAAACGGCTCGCAGCCCAATCCCTGATGCATCACAGTAAACTGTATAACTCTTCCCCTACTCTGGGAGTATCAGGATCGGTGCTGATGTCAACCTTCCCTTCTTGTCCTGAAAAGATGTCTCACAAGATTCTGACCAAACGAACTTCACACCCTTCTTAGGCAGACCTGTTAACGGTGCTGCTAAGTGGGAGAAGTCCTGTATGAAGCGTCTGTAGTAACCCGCCAGCACTAAGAAACTCTGTATCTCAAACATGTTCTTGGGCTGCTCCTAGAAAACTACTTCTCTCACCCTCTCTGGGTCCACTGCAACTCTTGCCTCTGAAATGATATGACCCAGGAATTGAATCTGGTCCATCCAAAAGTGGCACTTCAAGAGCTTAGCATATAAACAAGGATCTCTCAGTGTACTCATTATGATCTCAAGATGGGTGGCATGGTCGTGTTGAGTGTGAGAGTACACCAATATGTCGTCCATGAATACTACCACAAACGAATCAAGATACAGATGCAACACACAATTCATCAGAGCCATGAAAACTGCTGGCGGGTTCGTGAGTCCGAACGGCATAACCGTATACTCATATAGACCATACCTACTCCTAAAAGCTGTGAGAGGTATATCATATGGTCTCATGCACAGATGATGATATCCGGATCTCAATTCAATATTCGAGAACACTCGTGCTCCACGAAGCTGATCAAACAGATCATCTATCCTCGGCAAGGGATATCGGTTCTTACCCGTCAACTGGTTCAACTTCCGATAATCCACACAAAATCTGAGGGTACCATCTCCCTTCTTCGAAAAAAGGACTGGAGAACCCCAAGGAGATGTACTGGGTCAGATAAAACCCATTGCCTGCAACTCCTCTAACTGCCTCTGGAGCTCCTGAAACTCAGGCGTGGTCATCCTATAAGGAGGAATGGACATCGGTGCTGCTCCTGGTACAAGCTCAATAGAGAAGTCCACCTCACGCACTAGAGGTAGACCTGAAAAGTCGTCTGGGAAGACATCCCTGAAAGGATCGACAACTCGAGGTAAATCTGTCTGACAAGTCCCCTGGTCATCCAGATATAAGCTCACAATCTGGGCTGTGAATCCACCTCGCCCGTGATGCTCTGGTCCAGCTCGACTCACCTGAACATCCCACTCTCCCCTGTATAGAAACTCCCTGCCCGTTGGTGATGTGAAACGAACCCTGCGACGACAGCAGTCTAGAAAATCTTGGAAGGGAACTAACCAGTCCCTCCCGAGAATGACGTCATAGCTCGTCATCTCTAAGACATAGAGGTCCCAAAGGAAGTGACACCCATCAACCTCAAGGGGGCAATCCTTGAAATGACACACAACAGCTGTTCTAGTCCCCAAAGGAGTGTCTAGCATAATAATATCAGAAGAAGTAGAAACACCGAGCCCAAGGCTCTCCACAATGGGTACAGATATAAAACTATGTGTAGCACCCGTATCAAAAAGTACTGAAGACAAGACAGAAGCTACTAGAATAGTACCTATGACTGTCGAAGGTCCGGGATCCTTCTCCTGCTGGTTCTATTGCACTACATATGCCTGTCCAGTGTCGCGGCCCTGTGACATAGCCTGGCTACCCTGAGCTATCCCGCCCTGTTGCCTCTGAGATCCTGGTGTCTGGCTACCATGGCCACGACCACCATCTCTGCCTACACGCCCTGACGTATTCCAGTTCCCTGACTAGTATGAAGCCACTAGTCCTGCTCCCGCACAAGGAGTCTGAACAGAACCCCTCTCACTATCCACTGGTAGAAACACCCTTCAAAATCGCTGCAGATGAACCATCGTGCCATAAGCTCGGCACTCCACTGGGTCTCGTGGACACTACGACCTCCTGTGCCCCTCTCTGCCACACTGGTATCACCTGATCGGGCCACCTGACGAAGCTGCCCGGCTAGTACTGCCACCCCGAGAGAAGTCCATCTGTCTCTTCCTCTTGCCACCAGAAATAGTACCAGTAACTGGTGCTGAACCTCCCTGGCGCACACCACTAGATTCTCGTAGGTTCATCTCTGTAATCAACGCCTGGTTCACAATCGTGTGTACAGTAGGTAACCTGAAAACATTCACCAGCACTCGAATGTCATACCGAATACAATCCTCAAAACGTCTGGCTCTCAGCATCTAATCACCCACCAGCACGGGTGCAAAGCGCTGAACCTCTGTAAAACAGGCAGAAGAGTCCATCACTGACATAGCGCCCTGCTGTAGATTCATGAACTTTTGAGCTCTATCTTCCCTCAGCGTCTCGGGAATGAAGAAGTCATAGAAGACTGCCTGAAAATCCTCCCATTCCATGTCCCTGTGATGCTCTGACCGGGTGGTAATATCCCACCATCTCTTGGCGGAATCACACATTATGTAAGTCGCGAGCTTGACCCTCCGCCCTGGAGGTGTCTCAAGATGCTCGAAAATAGTCTGCATCGATCCTAGCCAAGACTCCACAGCTTGTGGTCCGCCATACCTTGAAAACGTTGGCGAATACTACTGCTGAAAGATACACTTCAGCTCGGCCATAGATGTGGCAGCCTGCAGTGCTCCCTGAAAGGTCTGCATGAACCGCAATAAGCCTTCACGGAACTGCGCCTCCGCACCTGTGTCCGGTATAATAGCTGGTGCCGCATCTGGCTCTGCTGGTGGATCAACTGGTAGCCCATGGACCACCATCTCTAGATTATAATCGTCGCCACTCTCTTGGCGAACAACTCGCGGTCGTGTAGGCGGCATGACTCTACAAGGTCAAAAGCATGCCTCAGATTAAAGATTATTAAGACTGAAAGCGAAGGAAACACAAAGGGAACAAGTGGAAGAAGCTATTCAAAATTGAAAAAACAAGACTACACGGCGTGTACAATGACTACACGGCATGTACTTGACTTCCCTTCCCCTGCCCGGGTCTTTCCAAATGGCTTCCGTTCAACAAAACTACATAGCGTGTATAATACCTACACGGTGTGTTCGGTGTTATTTTCCAACTTCCTGTGTCGTCTGCGACACGGCCGACTACTCGACTTTACTCTACACGGCGTGTTACACCCGCACACGGCTTGTACACCACCCCATTTCCCAGCCACATGGCTAACTCCACACGGTCTGTCCTCGGACAAGAGTACACGGTGTGTCCCATATGTACACGACGTGTTCAGGGAAAGGTGACACTGACCCGTGTTGTTAGTTACACGGCCGAGTCCCCAGGTCACACTACACGGCATGTCTATAATTGACACAATGTGTTCTATCAAGGAGTTCACCGACCCGTGTTGTTAGTGACATGGCCGGACTCCGGGTCAACACTACACAGCGTGTATAAAACTACACGGCGTGTTTTACCCAACCCCGTCCCTACCCCGTGTCGCCGCCCACACGGTTTGTGACACGGGAAGAGACTACACAGCGTGCACTTAGGGTACACGGCGTGTACTCAAAAAGTTCATTTTTTCTTCCCGAACAGAAGAACACACACGACATGTATAAGGTCTTACACGGCATGTATTCTGGGTTTTCCGGACAGTATGCCTCAGAAACTTCTCTGGAACCCAAAAAACACTGAAAACAATAGCTAATTGTAAAATTCCGACCCGTGGGGGCCCATACACCCCACGAATCAAAGTTTGACATCTTATTTGTGTTATAACCAATAACCAGTCAACGATCCACCAAATTCTGGTCAATGGGGGCCCATACTCCCCAAAAACCAAAGTTTGGCGTCCATTATATAAACAAGCTCAAACAATAATACAATATCACAAGGCAGGTATTTATCAAGCAGCTATCACAACAACATGCTTTACTAGCACAACAACTATCACAACAACATTAAAATTCTAATGCACCTACATGGCATGGAAACTATGCATGGCATGTGATATCTAGCATGTGCCTATATGATGCATGAGACGGAATACCCTCATCTCATCGGGTTGCAACTAAATAGAACCCACAGAAAAAATATAAATAGCACAATCCAAGAGCGTCACCCAACGGTGAAAACATATCAACCGTAAAATTGCAAGATCATAGAATACAAAGTACGAGGTAGACATGATTTTCCCTGTACACGGGTTAGCTACGCCCGAGCATAGCTTATTACCAACTACCGTTCGTCCTAACTCTGACTACAACTCCAAATAGTAAGTCAAAGAAAAGAAACTCCCTCTGATACCACTTTGTAACGTCCCGGACCCGGGTGACACGCAACGGGTGCCCCGAGCCCGGTTCACCACGTGACTTCAAGCGAATTTCCCCAAACGCCAGAGGCTGCAGACTAGCAGCGAGGGCCCAGGTCTGATAGTGGCGAAACTATGCCCTCATTTTTCAAAGTGTAGCGCAGCGGAATACCAAAATAAACATACAACAACAGCGGAAGCAGTAAACATACACAACTAAAATTACTACAGTAGTGTATATAACCAACATTATATAAGTGATGATGCTACATGTTTCAAGTTCTAAGAAAACAGCCAGAACATGTTATACATCAATATAGTACAGCAGAAAATAGATTACAACAAAGCAAGAAAAACACCTAGCAGCGGCATCGTGAGCCTAGGCTCAGTCCCATGCCCTCCTACTCCTCAGTAATAGTCAAGTACCTATATAGGGACTCTTGCCCCTATCTACACCTGTAGTAACATAATATTTTTGGGCCGAAAAGCATGACCCAAACAAAGTGTCAGAAATATATCTCAGTAGGCACCCACCAAAGGCCCGTGCTCAACTGTGTGTAAAACATGCAACAAGTGTGGAGTAGTAAAGTGCAATAACTAAGCAGTACTCAAAAGTAACTAACTTAACAGTTAAATTTCCATTTTATTATTCATTTAATTCCTTTAATTTAGTAACATTTTTGTGCTCAACAGCACCAAGCCCTCAGGACAACCAGTACCGTGCCCTCAGGCTAAAATAGTAACCACGCCCTCAGGCTTGCCCTCAGGCCATACAGAATCCATCCCGCAGGTATTTCCCTCGGGCATAACAGAAATTCTCGCCCTCGGGCATACGAAGTGTCGCCCTCAGGCACAAAAGTCAAGCCCTCGGGCACAGAAGGTTTCCCTCAGGCAGAATAATGACAACCCTCGAGATAAAATAGTCACGCCCTCAGGCTAACAGGTAACCGGGCAATGCCCAACATATCAAAATGCAGTAAACAATCAATTCCTCTCAAGGAAATTCTACAGTTACTACATTTAAGGCATACCCTCGGGTATCCTAGCCAAATGGCTAAACAGAGGAACACACCCCTCGGGATGGTCCTGGATCCAAGAAACGATCCCAAACAGCATTTTTACATCTTTATTTAATTACCTATACAATTATAGGTAGTTAAATTAGCCACGACCTCAGACTCATGACACCCCAATATGGGTTCGTAGCACAAAACACAAAAAACAAACATCAATTGGAAAACTAAACACAAATCCACCTACCTTATATGCCAACGAATGCTATACCTGAATGCCGACTCCAGAAACGGCCAAGAATGGCGTAGATCTAACGAAGAACAAAACTCATTCAAATGTAAATAACTTACGTTGGGAGAAGAATGGGTAAGAACGGTACCAGGAGGGGAGAGGGCTCACCCATGTGGTTCCAATGAGATCGTCCAAAGCCGAAACAGATTCCAGACGAATGCCCGGTGGATTTTCAAAGATCCGGCCTCCTCCTTTGGCTCCAAAATGGCACAAGTGCCTCCTCTTCCAAATGAGGAGGCTACTGCCTATTTTAAGCCGAAAAAACAAAGTACACGACGTGTACTTCAAAGTACACGGTGTGTACTCCCTTCATTTAACTATTCAAATGGAGGCACCTCCACACTGTTCATACGTCCACATGAGTACATGACATGTACTCTTGAGTACACGGTGTGTACTGTCACCCAGCTGGCGGTGACCCCACCACCTTACTATTTAATCCTGCCGACTGACTACACGGTGTGTAAGGTACCACTACACGGTGTGTAGTTGGTTCCTACACCCTTCGTCGCCGGCATGGCCACACGCCCCATGTACTCACGCCAATACGGCCAAAAGTACATGGCGTGTGGATAAAGTACATGGCGTGTAGTTCCAAAATTTAGGATTTTTCCCATTTTCCATATTTTCTCAAAAACACTTAAGGAAAAGGAAAAGAAGAAGCCCGTACCTCTAAAACAAGAACTGGGTTCTTACAATAACAACCTTTAAAAACCAAGACCATCCCCGTAGGCAATGTGAGGTTGTAGTCCCCGACAGCTACAACATCAAGTCTGGCTCTGTTGGATGCTCGTAGATCTACCTCCCCTTGATCAATCTTCTTGAATCTACTTGGTTTCTATATTTGGATAAAGATGTGAGAAACACAAGAAGTATTTAATACCCAATTAGTAGAAATAGATAGATTGAATTTGATAACAAACCCACCTGAAGCATCCCCTTGATTCCTTGGCTGGGTGTAGTTTTTCTTCCAGTGGCCCTTCTTGCCACATGAAAAACAAACAACATCTTGTTCCTTTACCTCCCCTTTGATATTCCTTTTCTAGGAAGGCCTTGAAGATCCTTTGGGATTAAAGCTCTTCGCCTTCCCTTTCCATTTATTCACCATGAGGATTGAAGGATTTTCATGCTTCATGTCAGTGTCTACTTGGTGAATTAGGATAAGAATATCAGACAGAGACTTCTCAATGTTATTCATATTGAAGTTCACAACAAAGTTTGAGAATCTCTGGGGGAGTGATGCAAGAATGTGATCAGTACCCAGTTCTTCGGGGATTTTAAACCCTAGAACCTCCAAGAACTCAATGTAGCCAATGAGCTTGACTACATGAGGTCCGACTGGGGCACCCTCTCCAATCTTTCTATGAAATAGAGCCTTGGAGATCTCAAACCTTTCCTATCTTGCTCTCTCCTAGTATAGACCATGTGGGTGCTCATGCATGCTATAAGAATCCATGTCTTCATGAGACTTCATGAGCTCACTAGACATCGATGATAGTATCAAACATTGAATGTCGAGAGCATCATTCAAATGTTGATCATAGACCAGGAAATCTTCATCACTCGCCCCTGGGGCAGGAGAATCAGGAAGTGAGCACTCCATCATGTAAAACTTTCGTTCATGGCGTAGGATAACCCGAAGGCGCCTAAACCATTCTTGAAAGTTACTGCTGGTGAGGATATTGTCTTTATCCAGTATTGATCGTAGAGAAAATGTGGTTGATGAGTTTTTCACCTTGATTATACAATTTAAAAGATCATATTTATTAGTACTTTCTTGATTATAATTTATGAGAAATAATGAATTAATTAATTAATTCTCCCACTATTTTATCAAGTCCCAATGGCCCTCACCATTGAACTCGGAATGTCCAGTTGCTTTGACATTCTAGTGGCAAGGATCCATATTTTCCTTCACATAACCCCAAGAAGGGTTGGTCAAGCTATTTGAAGGTATTTACGTAGGTAGGTCTTTGCCAACTGTGAGCTTACAATTCCTTGATCTGTTGAGTGGACTCCCCAATCCTAAAATCCTGACTTGGATTTCCTCAACTCTTGCCTCCAATATGACACCATGTCTAGAAAGGGCTACTTATCTTGATGTAATATGGTTAAGTCAACCCGAAACCTTTCATAAGGGATTCCTTTATAAAAGTAATTGCCCCAACAAGGGTTGGCCAAACACATACTTTTATTGAGTCTTTCCCTTAATTAGGTAACAGAAGGATTGGTATGAATTACTATGGTATTGAGGGATTTTATTCCTTTATGCGTAGTTTCAAATTATCACATGCTTGTTAATATTAAGTGATGCTTTCTTAAGTGATTAACCATGTTCTGATAATGTTTACGCATAGTCCGGTTTTTATATTATTCCATCATTGCATTCCTGTTCATTTTATTAATTATTTGATCATGACAACACATACATAATAAATAAACCATGAAATCAGATAGAAATAAAATAAGATGGCATGATCATGAGCTTCTATTGGTTATCTTATCTAGAGGTTTTGATAAGCTAACGCTGACCTAGGGAAAACACCTTGAACCTGTTGGTTTGTGTTTTGCTGGTCCCACCTACCCATCTTTGTATCTTCTTGCGTCGGTTTCACCTCGGCTTCAGGATTTGAACCATCTCTTCTGGCTTGGTAGATCCTCCATTACATGGGTTTACATTAAAGAAACCATGGGCACGCAAGCCCTACATTTTATTGGAAGAAGGCTCGCAGGCCAACATATTTAAATTAAATAAATTCAAATGGAACCATACAAAGGGTCTTTGGTCTAGCTCATGATCATCCATAGTATGCAACAAAATTTACGCATATTTAGAATTCAAATTCATTTAATCGTTCTTTTATTCAAGATAAGACATGCTCGAATTCAATTAATTATGATCATATAATTAATCAATTCATTATCTTAAATTCCATTCTGAATTTCCTTGAGATTCTTTTCATCTATATTCCTTATACGGGTCTTTGTACATTGATGGAAACCTGGTGAAATTCCATTTCTGGAAAGTACACGGAGTGTAGTTTATATTTACACGGCGTGTATTTCTTTTCACATTGTTTCCAAAGTACACGCCCGGGGCTTTGGCGTATTTTCTCTACTTTGGAAATTTTAGAGTACACGATGTGTAGATGAATCATACATGGAGTGTAATTACTTGTTACATGGTAACTGGCCTGGTGATCCTGTGTACGCGGTACATGGCTTATCTTTGTACACGGTTTCACCTGGGTCCGAACGGACTACACGGCGTGTTTCTCCAACATACACGCCGTGTAATCCGGTTTACATGTGCCGTTCAATTCTGGTCAACATGGCGTGATTAAAACATAGGCATTATCAATTCACACGGCATGGTTTGGTGGACCAGTGCCGGTTTGTTGAACCTAAGTACACGACATGTTGTTTTAATTACACGCCGTGTAATCCCGTGTTGTACAGACAGAAAGAGCGGCTCCTCCAGATGAGTTCATAGTTTTTATTTTAATCAAAAATTAAAATTAAAAGGTCGTTTCTGTGATATGAATCGAAAAATGAAGGAGGAAGAATAGATCTCATTAATTTAGATTTATAGAACGATTTATTTTGAATTGAATCATATATGAATGCGTAAATTATCAACAAAAATTAAATAACTATAATCAACGTTGTATCCTACCTCTGATAACATTTGAAGGTTCCGGGTGTAGCGGAAGCACGTGGGTGGATGTTCCCACTTGGCGTTTTTGTCATTAGCAATGATCAATCTGGGATCAGTACGACGATAAACGCCAGTCTCCATGGATCGAATCACAGAAAAAGACAAAAAAGATGATTTGTCCTAGAACCACAAATAAGGATCATTACAGGTTGATTATAATTAATTTAATTAATTATAAAGAAATACCTTTTGGGTGTTCTTTCTTCGTTGATGTTCTTGATCACGTTTTCGATGCGATCCGTCGTTGCGTCGCAGAAGCCATGTGTAGACTCCCTCTAGCGGCGATCCACACATGTACCTCATATCTATGGACATCGCCAAAGGATTCTCCGGGTTCTAGCATGGATAATCCTTTTCTTGCATTGTCCACCTTAGATTGTCTTGATCTGATGGAAGAGGATCTCTCTCGGTCTTGAGAGAATTCTTGGAGGAAGAGGTTCTTTCGGCATTGAATGAATTCTCTAGAGATGTTGTGCACAATGATTCTCTTGTGTGTTGGAAAAGAGTTGGGGTTGTGAGGATATTTATAATCGAGTTTGAGGTTGTAGAGTTATGACAATAAATAAACGTGTTACACATTTCATTTATTTCATTAACTTTTATTGAAAACCCCCCATGTAAAATAATTAATTCCTTGACATGTGCTCACACTGATTATAATAAATATCATTGAATAAAACGATATTATATCCTCAAAATCCCGACTGGAAAAACTACACGGCATGTAATAATAAATACACGGTGTGTACTTGTTTTTCATTGAAAAATACACGGCGTGTACATTAAATGTACACAGCGTGTAAATCTTGTTTGCATTTATTCATTTCCTTTCCAAAATAAAACTACACGACATGTACATTAAATAATATACGGTGTGTACTTGTTTTATTTTATTTTTCCTCCATCATTTTAAACAACTTAGGCTTCCTTGAATAATTATTAAACCACGTATGAGAATAATCTTTATTCAACATGAGATACTTGGATACACTTAGTGTGTGACCCTCTAAGCCTCTTTCTCGTTGCGATTAGGCGATCTTGCCTAAAGTTCAAGATTACTTTCTAGCAACGGGTCAAGGTACCCAAGAAAAAGAAGTTGACGACGCATTGACGTATCACCTCATATGAATGCTTACTATGTAATTTAATCCCTTTGTCTCGATATCTAATCAAGCATGTTTCATGGCAGTGTCATAAACCTATATACTTGATTTGTCGTTCTTTGACTACCGGAAATAAACTCGTCGTTCACACCATGGTCATGGAATTTAATGCGACAGTTCTATTTCAATCAAAGGGCCGAGATATCAACTTCCATAAATGGTAGGGACAAATCCTTCCTCGAATTATCCATTAACAACTTGTCACTCGTGACGCACCCAACGTACCCTACTTCCCGCCAACTGTATGCGTGATGATTTTTGTCAGTAAATATAAGTGTGTGAGTCATGACATGAGTTAATGATAATCTTACATTCTAAGGACCATTACACACGCTTGTAGATAGAAATGTCTGATGACACCAAGACATGCAGAATTGCTATTGGCGGGTCTGTTCTCATAATCTCCCATCTTGGAGATTACCAAGTGCCAACTCCATGAGAGAGAGTCTCGTCTTCTTACGAGTACTCACACATGACGGTCTGTATACTATGTGTCCTATAATAGTATGTTATCCAACCGCAGAACATTATTTAAGAATATTGTTATAGCATTTCAAGGTTCTCATCATAGCGGGGATCTTCTATGACCTTATTAATGCAACAAATATTCCAGGACATTATTATATTATAGTCATGTAGAACAATGAACAATATATAATAAGTGAACATTCATGTAATCAAAGTACAAAACAGTTGGTTCTGAGGACACCAACCCTTACACTAAACACAATCAAAAGAAAAAGGCAAAACACATTTTAAAAATTCTAGAAATAAATAATCACCATATGATAATGATGAGTAAGTAGATCTATTAGAAATAAGGTTAATAAAATTATAGAAAGAATAAGTTCTTTAATAATCCCATCTAAAAAGGAATATATGACTACAAGGGCAACTGGAAAAAGGAATGGAAGAGAGGTGGTAACTCGAATGAGATAATCTATTATGAATGTAAGAGAAGAGGAAATGTAAAGGGTGACTGTTATAAGATAAATTATAAGAAGAAATATAAGGATAAAAATAAAAGGTATAAGAAGGAAATTAATACCACTTGGAGTGATTCTATGGATAGCTCTAGGGATTTAGAGTCTTCACATGATAAGAAAGATTAAAACAATAACATGTACTTTATGAAAAACACTTCTGAGGAAACCCTTGAATCTATGGTACAAAATTCCTACTATCCTAGAGATGAATATAATTATGAAAACATGACTAATGAAGAAGTTTTTGAGTACTGGAATATGCTTTAAGAAACATAAAATATTGTAAAACATAATTATAATTTTTTGAAGAAACAACATGATATCACCTCTACTATTAAATCATAGTTTACTATAAAGAATGAGAAAAAATATAAATTGATTAATGAGAATAATGAGTTTAAATTATCACATGAGTAGTTGAAAAAGGACATATAAACATTTAATAATGGAATGAAAAATCTCACACAAATTTGTGGTAAATAGGATGCACCAAAATATGATATTGGTATAGGTCCTCAACCAAGACAAAGAAATGTGGTTAAAATTATTTTTTATCAAAATCTAGAAAATTATGCTTTGGAACTAGATTTAAAAGATATGATATGAGTTCCTATATTGGAAAATATTTTACTAACTCTTGTTTTTCCAAACCAAATAGAATTTATTTCTCCAATTCTGTACAAACTATTTATAGGAATCCTGCGATGAAAGTATGTTGTGAAAAAATCTCTGAAGGCATCGTTGGTGCATTTTTTAGGTGATTGTGTTTGTTGAGAAAGTGGGCCTCCATGTTGTGTTTGTTGACAAATGAGACGATGATGTATGAGTGTGTTGAAAAGGGGGTTTTAATTGGTGATTGTTTGTGTTCAATGGACGCTTTCAACAATCCATGATTGATTGAAGAACATCGATAAAGGAGTGAATGATATGGAGGTGGTACAAGAAGATCATATACAATGTGGCATCATTTTCTAGTGTTTTCCAAATTTTTGGGCTTGAAAATCGGAAAATGAAGAGATGTGTTTTTGGTAATGGGAGGTGTGTTAAAAATCAGCGTGGTTCGCCAAAAATATAGTGGCATAAAAAAAATCGGCATGGATCGAAAAAATATAGTGGCATGTGAAAAATCAGTGTGGTGTGTGAAATATCAGTGCAGTGCAAAGAAAAATAAATTGTTTCACTAAATATTTGTGTGGTGCTCGCAAAAGGAATGTCGCGTGACAAATATTAGCATGGTGCATGAAAAAAATTGGTGTGTGAAATATCAGCGTGTTGCATGAAATGGAGAATTTGTATTTTTTGCGCAAGAGGTGTTTCGAGATCAGAAGCTCGAAAATTGGCAAATGTATGAGGTTCATGATGAATTGGTGCAGTGCGCGAAAAATGATGTAGCACGAATGATTTTTTTTCGTGCTCGAAGTGAATTATGCGATCAAGGAGGGTATTTCGCGCAGGGTTGATTTTGCCTATAAATATGAAGTGACCCCTTCCATTCGACACAACATAAGACTTAGAGGATACCCGAGTAGTGGCATACATAATTGAATTAGAAAGGGAGTTGCACATAAAGATCATGTGTGCGTTTGAAGTCTGGTGTTGCATGAAAATTGGATTTCTCGCAAAAGAAAAAAATTACGCGCAAGACAGTGTAGAGGCTGCACATAAAATTTGGTGGTGTCATGTAAAAGAGTTGTTTCGCGAAAATTATATTGTGCGCAAGGAAAGGGAATTGCGTGCAAGGTTCCATAAGGGCTGCACGTAAAAATTGGGGTTGCCCAGTATATCTGTTGCAATGTGAGATTCATCTACAGGTAAAAGTTGGACGTCAATAGTGAATCTATCAACAGTTAAGGATGAAGATTTAACTAGAGATAATAAAGATACCTACAGGTCTATAAACTATGTGTGGAACCCTCCCAAGTTCCATGTTCCAAGGAAGGGAAAGAAGTTTACACTTCTTACCAGCCATGTTCCCGAGAGAGAAGAAAAGGGAGTGACCCTTTGGAAAGTAGTGAGCTGACCTTAAACATTGTAAAGGAAGTGGGCCTGGGCATAGAAGTGATATAGCCCAAACATTATTGGAGGTAAGCCTTAGTGGATTTTATATAGTGGCACATTTCCATTGTATTCTCTTTGGACATAGCCTAGTGAGGGTGAACCAAGTAAAAATCTCTGTGTCGCCTGCTTGCATCCCTGCATTGCATTTAAAGAATCATCATCAGATAAAGAAGAAAAGAAGTGATCATAATAAACACACAAGTGTAAAAAAAGTGACCATTGTAATTAAGTTGTCAAGATCCATTTGGGTAGGAAGAATTTAGAAAAGAATATCCATACCTTGATTCACCCCACTCTTAGGGCATATAGGCCCATATTGGTTCTAACAAAGTATGGGTTCCCAAAGCATTAATTACTAATATTACTAGACCCAAGCTAGACTGGGACAACTCGATCTTCAATAATCTTATAATGATTTACTGTGGGTAGGTAACTTTAGGTGACAATGATAAAGGAAAAATAATTGGACTTAGCCAAATGAGTAACACTAATTCAATTTTAATTTCAAAAGTAATTTTTATTGATTGATTAAACTACAATATGCTCAGTATCTCTCAGTTATGTGATGACGGTTTAAAAATTAAATTTATAAATGATCCATTTAATGTGTTTAATTCTAAAAATGAGTTAATATTTACTACTTTTAGAAATTAAAATGTTCATGCTGTGAACTTGGATTCATTATTTTCTCAGAATTTTTATTAATTTAGTGTCTTTCATAAAGAATCCTAGATTTGGAATAGGATATTAGGCCACTATAATACTAAATCACTTAGAAATATTATAAGTAATGATTTAGTGAAGGTTCTAACCAAACGATAAATTATATACAATCTTGTCTGCAATCTTTGTCAAAAGGTAAAAAACACAAAATATCTTTCAAAACAAAGAATAAAGTTTCAACTTCCCAACACATGAGTTGGTTCATATGGTTTAATTTGGACCAGCTTGAGTTTCAAGTCTTAATAGGAATCATTATATATATGTTCTTGTACATGACTTCTTTGGGTACACATGGACCTTCTTTTTAGCTTACAATAGTGAATCTTGTTCTTACATTTACAGTTATGCTTGATCTGTAGAGAAACTAAGTGGTATTAGGATACAAACCATGGGGAGGGGACATGGTCGTGAGTTTGATAACCAAAAGTTTGAATCTTTTTTTCTCACAAAATGGAAATAGATGTAACTTCTCTTCTCTTAGGAAACCCCAATATAATGTAGTTGTAGAAAAAAGCAATAGACCCTTACAAAAAAATTTCCAGAAAATTCTTAATGAGTACGACTTACCTATTTATTTTTGGGTTGTATCTACCAAAAAAATTTGTTAAATAATTAATATAGTTTTAATTAGAACAATTCTTAAGAAAAATCTCTATGATCTATGGACCAATAGGAAACCCAAAGTTAGCTACTTGAATGTTTTTAGTTTGAAGGTTTATATTCTCAATACTATGGACAATCTTGAAAAAGTTTCATCCAAAATTGATGAAGGAATTTTCCTAGGTTACTCAACATATAGTAAAGCCTATAGAGTTTTTAATAAAAGAACTAAATGTGTGGAAGAATCTGTACATGTTAAATTTGATGAAACATATCCACATGAACCTTAAAACACTCTTGAAAATATAAAGCATCATCTATCAAATATGGAAATAAATGTTAGATCCTTTGATTATATATTTAAGCAAGTTACTAAATCATTAAATTTAAAAAATCTACAAACTCTAATCATAGTGAACCTAAACCTACAGATGAACCCGAAATAACTAGTCCTTCATTTTCTAGAATTTTTAGAGCCATTAAGAACCATCCATTAGATGATGTAGTTGGAGACATAGATAAAGGGACATAAACATGAGCTTCTATAATGAAATAGGTTGAACATCGAGCCTTCTTGTCACAAAATAATCCTAAAAACAGTAATGATTCAATTAATGATGAATTTTGGATGATTTATACACAGGAAGAGTTGAATCAGTTAAAATTGAATAAACTTTGGAAACTAGTGGATAGTCTTAAAGGCACCTTGTCCAAAGGAATTATGGGTGTCCTTATAAAAAAAGTAGATAAAGTAGGCACCATAGTGAGGAATAAGGATAAACTGGTTTCACAGGGATATTTTCAATATAATGGCATTGACTATGAAGAAACCTCTAAACCAATTAGAAGACTTGAAACCATTAGAATCTTACTAGCTTATGCAGATCATCTCAATTTAAAACTATATCAAATGAATGTTAAAAGTGATTTATTAAATGGGTATGTAGTTGAGGATGTTTTTTGGTAAACACCCAGGTTTTACAAACCTTCATTTTACAAATCATGTTTTTAAGTTAAAAATGGAATTATGTGGTTTAAAACAGGCTCCAAGAGCTTGGTATGATAGCCTATGTACTTTTCATATTTCTAAATATTTTAAAAAAACACGGATGATCCTAATATCCATATAAAAATAATTTATAAAGATGTTTCATTTTTTAAAATCTATTTTTACGAGATATGTTTTTGATCCTAAAAGAATTCTGTATGTATTAATTTTTAAAAAATTATACAAACTTAAATGGAAAAGTGTTTGACAGGAGAGATCAAATTCTTTCTTGGATTTCAAATATTTCAAAATAAAGAAGGTATTATTTTAAATAAATTTAAATATACTAAATATATTTTTTTTGGATTTGACAGCACAAAAAGTAGTGGTAATCCAATGAGTTACACCTTTCATTTGGAACATAATGAAAATGGTAAATCTTTTGACAAACCAATTATAGAGGGATGATTGGAAGTCTACTTTACTTGACTTCTAGCCAACATGATGTTATGTTTAGTGTATATAGGTGCGACCATTTTTATGAAAATCCTAAATAATCTCATTTAAATTCTATTAAAATAATATTCAAATACCTCAGGTATATAAACAAGTTAGGATTATTCTAACCTATAAGAGAAACATTTGATTTAGTTAGTTATTTAGATGCTGATTTTGGTGGCTGTAAGTTATATTGAAAAAACCGATAAAACATTTATCTTTTTTGGAAAGTATCTAGTATCATTGTGTTGTAAAAAATAAAAATTATGTTGGATTATCTATTTATAAAGGTGAATACATAGCTAACCGTAGTTGTTGTGATATGATTTTGTGGATGAAACACACTTTTCTTGATTGTGGATATAAGTTTAGACATGTCCCTATAATCCATGACAATACAAGTGATATTAAAATATCAATGAATCATGTTTATCACTCTAGAAAAAAACATATTGATGCAAGACATCACTTTTTAAGATATCATTAGAAAGAAGGTTATATAATTTCTAAGTTTGTTAGAAAATAACACATTATTACTGATATATTTACCAAGGAATTAAACTCTAAAAGAATGAGTTAAATGAGACATGAACCAGGGATGACTAATATTTGAGGACCTACTATTAATAACCTGTAAGAACCCGGACCATCTATTCAGGTATGTTTTCATTTTCTGGTCAATTTTTAGAGAAAGTGGAATTTCTAGAAATTTCCAAAGTAAACAACTTGTACTTTATGAGTACATGCCATGTACTAGGTTACCACGGGTAGCCACAAGCTGGACATGTAGTGGCCACACACACGACCGCATGGGGGTGACTTGGAGGCCACATAAAGTGGAGTACAAAAACGGTAAGTACACACCCTGTATTTTAAAAGTTCACACCATGTTTTTTCTTTTTTTTCATTAAACGC
This sequence comes from Viscum album, assembly GCA_963277665.1. Classification (NCBI taxonomy): domain Eukaryota; kingdom Viridiplantae; phylum Streptophyta; class Magnoliopsida; order Santalales; family Viscaceae; genus Viscum; species Viscum album. The sequence continues at coordinate 387,570,473 of OY728125.1, forward strand.
ACCGGGGTCACGTATAATGGCCAGAAACACCTTCTTCGAGGTTTCATTCAACTGAGAGCTCCCGTATGGCTGCAATATTCCTCTGAGCCTCCGACCGAGCATATGAACTCTGATTTGACCACCGTCGATTGCGTTGGGGTCACCTCAGTAATCTCACACTTCTGCTTGAGCTTCGTTTCATGATTCCTCTTCTTTCTCAAGTTATCCTCTATTGAACGTTTTAGAAGTTTTTGTAGATCTTAGGTGTTCTAGGGTGATTAAATCTTTGAGGTTGTAATACCCCCAGATTTCATAGTACGCTATTTCTTCAAAGTAATTTAATAACTTGCACTACACACAACACCGAGTTCAAGCGCATCACGACTTACCAAACCAGTCGTTCAAAAGTATTTATGAATAGTGATAACTGAATTTTTAACTTTATATAATCCAAATAATTTTAGAATCCATATTATGAGTTTCTTAGACATTATATAAGAACTAATTCATTTTTTTTTTCAGATAAAAGAAGTAATTTTCAAAAAATGCACTTTTACCACCTTTTATTTGTGAACCCTTCTTAAATTCAATATTTGAAACATTTATTTATTCAATTTGTCAAAATAAATTTCTTTTTATAATCAAGACATAAAAATTTAGTTTCGATGATTTTTTGATTTTTTTCTGATAACTTTCATATTTTGATGAATAGTAAAAAATACTAAACATTAATTAAAAACAAATTTTTTAATCCAAACAATTTACAGTGATAAATTATACTATTGAGAGGTTTTAAAGTATAATTAGAATATATTTTTACCATTTAATCCAATATAGGTAATTGGATGTAATTTCACATTTAATCTAGACATAAACAAGTGTCAATCTTTTGATAGTTATTATTTCTTAAAAAACACGCTCTTTGTTTTGACAACGGGAATTAATTATAAATTAATTTCTGCCACTTTTGTGTTTTGAATTTATAAAAATGGATTCGATATATAGAATCAAGAGGTCCAAATTGTGTTAATAGGTAACTTTTGTTTTTATACATTTTAAATAATTACTTCGGTAAATATTTTATTACCATGGTTAAAGGGTAAATCCAGTAACTTAGGGTAAAAAAATAATATTATAATAATATTAAATTACCCTAAAACGTGTACTAACCCTATTTTTTGATACCTGTCCGACCATGGTCATATTTAGGTCGATTCGGGGACCCCATGGAGCCACTAGTAAGTGATAATGACACTTTATATTAATTAAGTTAATGTAAATAAAAAATTGACATTAGCATATATCATTTAGAAAAACAATTTTTACATAGGGTTATATATGTTATATTTTAAACTATAAATATTAAATAGAATGATAATAAGATTACTACTTAATGGTATTATATATATAATTTTTATAAATTTAATATGTAAATTTATTAATGACACAATAACGATGAAATATTTTTATTATTAATGAAAGAATCAAATAATTGGTATTATAAATGTTAAAATAAATATAATTTAAATATTTTTATGACATCCACTAATTTTATTGGTTAAGATGACATGTTAGTAATACTTATATGAATTTTTTTGGAATTAATAAATTTTTTATGACTTTACCAAAAATCAATTATTAAATAGTGTCAAAATTGACATAAAAGAGTTTTTAAAGAAAATATTATATTATTAATTGATATTCTATTCCTAAAAATATATGGCTCAGCCAAAGGACTTATATAATGATATATGTATCATTAATGGACCACTTTGGGGTCCCTAGGAAGTATTTAGTACGTTTATTAAGGATATAATATAAAAATAGAAAGAGACATGGTAAATGTCATACTATTTAACTAAGAGTTAAATAAAAATATTAAGTTAATATAGTGACCAAAACCTGTCTAAAACCTATTGGTTGAGTGGTTTTAAACCTATCCCCAAATTACACTTTAAATAATCCACTTTGGGGCCATTTGAAACCAAATATGAATTTATTATAAAATAATATTTCTAGGTTTTCCAAAGGTGCCCCTCACCCCTCTTATAAAAGGGCACTCCCACTTCTTTCTAATTCACTCCATAAAAGCCTTTTGGATTGGCCAAACCTGACCCAATATTCTATAAACTTCCTTCAATTCAATTTGGAGGCATTCCTTTAGTCATAAATCCATCGTAAGGATCCCTTTTGATCAAATCAAAAGGAAGAAACCGAAGAAGAGGTAATAATTTCACCACCCTCTTTCATGTTCATTTCTTCTTAACTTCCATTTTCTTTGTTGTTTACATTCTAAAATAATAACTCCAATATATTCTATATATTGTGATCTTATTTTAAATATGTTACAACCATATTCCATATTCTATCCATCCTTTGAATGACATGTCACCATACGTGCGTACGTACGGCGTACCGTCTCCACGTCGTGGTTTAATTGTTATTCAAAATTTTATTATTTGGATGGGTGTGATAATGATGTTTAATTGATATAAATAATAAATATAAAATTATAATGATTCTGTATATATGATATACAATCCAATTATATATTATTTTAATATCAAAAGAATTATATTGTCCCTCGTGCGTACATACGGACTACCGTCTCCACGAACGCGATGAGATTCATTCACCATCGTATCCATTCAATTATAATTCTCATTTGATGATTAAAAATAACATTTAAGGACTTGATATCATTCTATATATGAATAAGATACAACATATCCATATAAAAAACGTCTTATGTAAAAAAACATAGAAAAGAAAACGAGTAAGTTAACACCCGAAACGACGATAATACTAAGATATTTTTAACAAAGCAATGTTAAAAGATCATATATGATATAAAATTAATTTTTATGATTCTTGAATAATTTAATAACCATTATTTCACCATTATACAGAAGTTTAAACAACCCACAACCAAGGAAAAGTACAAGGTAAGGGTTTATTTTACAATCTCTTCATTATATGAGGTTGTTTATACGTAATTATCTACTGGGACCTCTTTATCATCCACATCCATGGTTTTTAAAAATGTATTTCAAATCATTCTTAATATTTTATAGACTATGGGTTAAAGTAATATATACCATTGTTTACGTTTTATAAGATGTTTATAAAGGAATCTTTTTGTCATTTTCCAAACAAGGCCATTTTTAACCTTTTCGACAAAATTAAGGTAAGAATGTATTTTTTTTAACTTATACGGTTGGTGCGGATATTTTCCACCATTATAAAATCATCAAAGCTTCCCTTATACTAATGTAAGATTATTTTCAAAGTAAATGTTTTCTTTTATAATTATGCTACTTTTAAATGATTTAAAAGAAGTGATATTTCTCTCAAATAGTTCTGATTTCATCTATGTCAACATCATTTGATGGATTTTAAGCTTATTTGAAGTTGATTTATTATGATACCAAACTTCCATATTGTATTGAAGGTTTTGTGATATGTTTGAATGTGGATGTTTTATTTTTATACCATTCATGGTTTATGGAGAAAGTATTGGAATTTTGTATGTTATGTTTAATAGGAATGTTTATGTTATGTTTAATCCTATTCATATGAAGAATGCATTAGACTTAATAAGTGACGGGTGGAGCCTGCTATAGTTCCTCGATGCATCGGTAGGTGTCATGAGAGAAACTAGTGTCTTGGGACAAGTCCTTGACAAAATCTTATTTGTAGTCTTGGCACAATACCTTGACTATGTGGTTTTGATAGTCTGACATTATACATTCCATCATTATGAAATTGGTTATTGATATTGCATGTGATATTCGAATAGTAGAATATACATTTGAATTAGTAAATGGAATTATTTCATTTTATTTTTTCCATATTATGATGAAGTTCATGTTTAAATGGATTTTGTTTTAGTTATATATTTCTTGAAATGTTTATGCTTATTTATGAATGTTTCTGCTATATTTTTATCCTTACTAAACATCTGAGATCACCCCTTTCTATTTTTTATTTATCCCAGGACGTGATGAAGTATTTTATAATTAACCTTTAGGGATAGTTTGAGGGGATATGAGTGTGGACTATGGAGACTATGTTGTTGTAGTTTTCATTTTATGATGTAATGTAAGACTTATGAATGTATCTAGTGATTCCAAGGTTAATAAACTAATCAGTCTTTCGATACTTGATCTTTTGTGATCATTCCTGTGTTCTGTAATAATGCACCGACTCTGGGTAACTGGGGTCGGGGCATTACAAAGGATCATGTATATCATTCCTAAAACACCGAGGTAGGTGTCTCGTGCCTTTCCATTGAAATTATTTGAGTATTATGTGCAATTTTGTCCAATACCCTTGAACGGGGTATTTCATGTTTATCATTTTACCCCTGTTGATTTCCTGCCATGCATGTACGCCAGTGTAGAGGTTAATTGGATATGAGTAGGGTTGTCTTCTATGCTTTGGATGTGTTAGCCTGTGCTTGATTTTTTTACGACCACTTCATCACGTTTATCCTGTTAGGATTCCTTGATGTTATTCTCATGCCTAGTACTGCAGGATGGATTGATTATTTTTATCTGACATGCTTGATATGTTGTAGAATGATTATCCAAGTAGTTTTGTAGGTTTACTTTGTTCGTATTTCTATGGTATACTCGTTGTATTTACATTGGGTCGTGAGAACTTGTTTAGTAGACTATAAGGGGAATTGACCGAGTGAGCTTCATCAGAGAGTCTTTGAGCACATTAGGCTATAAAGGGAATTGATCGAGTGAGCTTCCTTAGAGAGTCTTGAACCAGTTTGGGCTATAAGGGAAATTGACCGAGTGCGCTTCCGTAGAGATTCTTGAACCACTTTGGGCTATAAGGCAAATTGACCATGTGAGCTTCCACAAAGATTCTATGAAAACTTGGTGCCATGAGGGGAATTGATTGTGTGAGGTTCCTCAAAGAGTCCTTGACTACATTAGGCAATAAGGGGAATTGACCATGGGAGCTTCCTCAGAGAGTCTTTAAATTAATTTTGACTATAAGGAGAATCGACTGTGAGTGCTTACTCAGAGAGTCTTGAAATATTCATATGACTAAACCAAAGGGGATAGGCTGCATGTACTTTCCAGAGGGTTACCTTTCTTGATTATCTGCTTATTTGATATGTGGAACTGTTTATTGCTGAGTACTTTCTTATTACTGCATATTTGATTATTACCTACCATATATATTCACATACTATTAGGCACATATATTTGGGCGGTTAACTACTGGGATTTAGTCCCACACCCTGTTTGAGTCCTACTTTTGAGCCCAAACAGATTATATTGCTACAGGTATAGATAAGGGAAATCACCCGTCTAATCCGGTTCTTGATTGACTGTGAAGATGGAGAACATGGGACAATGTTGTGGCCTATGATGCTGAGGAGTTGTTTATGTTCTTTCTTTTTAATTTGGTTTAAAACTATTGTGTTCCAAAATTGTGATTTGTTTGGATTCCTTCCTAGACATATGTATCATGCATCATTCATATATATATATATATATGTGTGTGTGTGTGTGTGTGTGACCTAGTTTATTATTTTCCAGTCTTCCAATATTTATTTTGTATGAATTATTATTGATTTTTCTATTTCTATTGTTTTTCTTACACTATGTTACTCTACCAATGAGGGCACAGTTTCCCAACTATCACACCCTAGGCCCTCGCTGGTAGTCGGCAGCCTCTGGCATTCAGGGAAATGCACTTGAGGCCATGTGACCAATTGGGTTCGGGGCGCCTCTACAAGGATTCTAGAACATGGACGTTACAATGTCGTATCAGAGGAATTATTTTATCTTGGTTTACTATTTGATGACTTTAGCCAGGTATATGACGGAATAGGTACTTGGTAATAAGATGTTACCAGGAGTAGCTAACCCATGTACAGGGAAAATCTAATCTACCTCATTTTATGAAAATTTTCTAGTTTTGACACTTTAAAGTTGATTTGATTTTCACCGTTGGGTGACTGACATGTTTTGTACTATTACTGTTGATGTTATTGAGGTTCTATTTCTGTTGAAACCCGATGAGATGAGGGTATTCCATCTCATGCATCATATAGGCACTTGTTATTAATCACATGTCATTCATTCTTGCCATACCATTTAGGGTGCATTAGCTATTACATGTTATTGTGTAGAATATGCATGCTGTTGGGATAGATGTCATGAATAAATACCTATTTTTTGTTAGAGGATTGATTGTGTAAGGTTTTGATTTAATGAACACCAAAAATTTGTTCATGAGGGGATATGGGCCCTCATGGACTAGAATTTTGTAGATCATTGCACTTTTATCCTTGTTTATAATATTTATAATATACCAAGCTTTGATTCTTGGGGCGTATGTGCCCTCACAGATCATAATTTGGAAATCAAGGGTCCATTTCAATGTTTTTCAAGGCTCCGGAGTAGTTTCTGAGGTTTACTGTCCAGAAAAACATAGAATACACATCCTGTAGTTTTAACTACACGCCATGTGTTCTTCTTTTCAGGAAGATTGTTTTTCTTAATTAAACGTCGTCTACCGTATGTACATGTCGTGTTATCTCTAACCCAGTTATACGCTGTGTGGGTAGAGAAATGGGATAAGGAAATTCTCATGGGAACATTCCATGTTCCAGATTTACATGCTGTGTGTCTAGAACCTGTGTTCACCCATGTGACTAATGACATTTAGGGATAAAATCATAGGTTTTATATACCGTGTAAGACTTTCACACGCCGTGTAGTGTGATCCTGGGGTCCAATCATGTAATTTACAACATGGGTCAGTTAAATCTCTATGTACACGCTGCGTCCATCTGGAACACGCCGTATAGTGTGAGCCGTGTAACCAGCCTTGTAGCTAACAACCCGGGCTAGTGATGTTTATCTAGTACATGCCATGTCCAGAACAAACACACCATGTACTCTTGTTCTAGGAGAAACCGTGTGGTTTAGCCGTGTAAGGGAAATCCGGAAGGGGAAAAGGATTCTAGTACACGCTGTGTAGTGGACATACACGTCGTGTATATGTGTTTTGTAAAATGTGAAGGATTTCTTTCTTCGTTTCCCTTTTTGTGCTTCTAACAACCAGTCCTTGATAATCTTGTTCTAAGGTGTGCGCTTGACATTGTAGAGTGACACCACCGAGACGTCCTCCGGTTGTACGCTAGTTTCCAGGTGCTGATCAGACACCAGACATGGATGATCAGGGTCATCCAAGAGATCTTACAGTTATACCGACCTTGGCACCGACCGTTGTACCTGACGCAGGTGCTAATGAATAGTTTATAAAGGGTTTCATGAGAATGATTCATAACTTTCAAGGTGCGCCGTCTCCTGCCCCATCAATGGTAGAATTGATGTGGGTATTTCAGTAGCAGCATCCCCCACTTTTATAGGGGAAGGAGGACCCCGGGCTGCAAAGTCATGGCTAGAAGCCATGTTGATGATTTTCAAGCATCTGGAGATAACTCATGATTAGAGGGAGAAGATCATTATGTACATTCTTCATGACACTGCCAAGAGGTGGTGGGATATGGTCTCAGAGGCGGGATGCTAGCATAATATGGCTTGGGATGAGTTTCAGTGCATCTTCTATGATGACTTCAATATAGAGACCTTGAGGGCCGATCGAGACTAAGAGTTCAGGAGTATGAAGCAGTTTACTCTTTCTGTTATGGAGTATTCCTCTCGCTTCACCGATTTGCAGGGCTTTACATCCTTTATAGGGGAGATGAGTTGTTCCTTGGATGGAAGTTTGAGGATGGTCTCAGGAAGGATGTCTGATCCTTGGTGAACATCATTAGGTTGACTTTGATATCCTCTATCGTCAACTAAGCACTGATTACAGAGCATAACTTGAGGGATTCTAGAGCTGTGAGCTAGGGTGGTTCAATATCCAGAGTTAGTATTCCCCCTCATGATACCAGGAAGCACCACATGGAGACTGCACGTGGAGATCAGAGTAGGCGGGATGCTTCTTCTGGTATCCAGGTGGTGTTTCAATAGTGTGTAAAGAGCGAGCATACGAGGCCACATAACCCAAGAGAACCAGTGGAGTGCCGATCTTACGACAAGATGGATCACCTTCAGCATTTCTATCAGACCTTCTCACCTGCAACTGGTGACAGGGGTTCATCAATGACTCCTCGTTCTGGAGTAGCGCCACCTGTTTCTCACCAATCTGGGAACTAGAGTTCTTATGGACGTTCAGGCCATGGTGGAGGTCGAGGTCGTGGCAGTCGGTCACCTGTCGTTTAGTGACTGCCGGGTGGATCAGCTCAGAGTGGTCAGGCAGGGTCACAGGGCTACAGTGCTGGCCAGACTTTTTTAGTGGAGTAGAACCAGTAGGAGCAGGATCCCATACCCTCTACTGTTCAAGGTACGATATTAGTAGCCCCAATTTTTGCTTCTTCTCTTTTCGATACATGGGCTTCCCAAAGCATTATATCTATTGCTGTTGTGGAGATCCTTGGTCTCTATATCTTTTCTTCTGCTGATATCTTAACACTAGACACTCCGTTGGGGATGAAAATGACTAGTGTATGTTAGTGCAGGGAGTGCCCTCTAGAGGTCGGTAGGTTTAACTTTTTATGGAACCTCTACATTCTAGTGATGACATGATATGATGTCATTCTCAGGATGGACTGGTTAGTTCCCTACGATCTAGTCGTCGGCTGTCATCACCGCAGGGTGCGTTTCACATCAACAGAGGGTAGATCGTTTTTTCATAGGGACGAGTGTGATGTCTAGCCGAGCAGACTAGGACCCGAGCATCTTGAGCTAGGATGCATTATAGCCCATATTTCTAGTCTATACCTGGATGACCCGGGGACTTCAATGTTATACTTTCCTCTAGTGCTGGGTCATTTCAGGGATGTCTTCCTAGAGGACTTTTCAGGTTTGTCTCTAAAGTGAGAGGTAGACTTTTCTATTGATCTCGTTCTAGGAGTGACACTGGTATCTGTTACTCCTTATAGGATGACTACACCAGAGTTGCCGGAGCTCAAGAAGTAATTGGAGGAGTTGAAGGAAAAGGGTTTCATCCGAACCAGTACTTTTCCTTGGGGTTTGCCTCTCCTGTTTTCAATGAAGGCAGATGGTACCCTTAGGCTTTGTGTGGACTATCGGTAGTTGAACCAGTTGATGGTCAAGAACCGATATCCCTTTCCTCTTATTGATGATCTCTTTGCTTAGCTTCAAGAAGCCCGGGTGTTCTCAAAGATTGACTTGGGATCCAGTTACCATTAGTTGCACATTAGACTGTCTGATATACCTCTCACAACCTTCTGGAGTAGGTATGGTCTATATGAGTATATGGTTATGCCATTCGGTCTTAAGAACGCGCCAGAAGTTTTCATGGCACTTATGAACCGAGTGCTCCATTTTTACTTGTATTCTTTCATGGTGGTATTCGTGGATGATATATTGGTGTACATTCACACTCAAAATGACCTTGATACCCATCTTGAGATTGTTTTGAGTATAGTGAGAGAACATCAGTTATATGCTAAGCTCTCAAAATGCCACTTCTGGATGGATCAGATTCAATTCTTGGGTATTGTTATCTCTGAGATAGGAGAATCAGTAGACTTATAGAAAGTGAGACTAGTAGTTTCCTGGGAGCAATTGAAGAACGTCTTTGAGGTGTAGAGTTTTCTATGGCAGGCTAGATACAATAGACGATTCATACAAGACTTTTCACATATAGCAACACCACTCACATTTTTAACTAAGAAGGGTGAAAAGTTCTTGTGGTCAGATTCTTGTGAGTCATCCTTTCAGGAGATGAAAGGGATATTGACTTAAACACCAATAATAGTCTTTCGAGATCCAAGAAAGATCTATACTATTTGTTATTATTCATGTGTAATTGGGATTGGAGTAGTACTTATGTAGGGAGAAGGAGTCGTTGCGTACGTGTCTCGACAGCTGAGACCACATGAGAGGAATTACCTGACACAGAATCTTGAGTTGGCAGTAGTTTTTTATTCCCTACACTGTTGGAGAAATTATCTGTTAGGAGGGAATTTGGTGGTTTTCACCGACCACAAAAGTATCAAGTACATTTTAATTCAATGTGACTTGAATTTGAAACAATGAATGGGGGTTGAGTACCTTCAGTCTTTTGACTTTGAGATTTCCTATACATCGTAGAAGGGAAACACAATGGCTGATGAGCTGAGCAGGAGGACCCAGATACAGACAGTTCAGGGCTCTAACAGTGAGTGGAAGCTTATGGATCTGTTCATTGAGATTCATTTGGAGGTGCATGATAGATAGGGGAAATCATTTCTATCTTCTATAGCTATTACCTCAACTCTTCTTGATCGAGTACTGATGAGGCTACTATCATATTCAGAATGCATAGTCCTATAGGAAAGCGTGTCAGGAGAGAACCCTATTCCTGGATGGACATTAGGCGAGAATGAGATCTTGCATTTCCAGGGGCGTGTATGGGTGCCAGCTGATATACATGAGGAGCTTCTGTGGGACTTCAATTCCTCAGTTTGGGCAGTCCATCCAAGTGTCAAAAATATGTATTGTGATCTACACCGCTGTTATTGGTGGCCGAGATTGAAGTGAGATGTTTCTAGTTTCTTCATGAGGTGTTCCACCTATCAATAGGTGAAGGAGAATCATTAGCGACCAACAGGGAATTTGCAACAGTTACCCATCCCCGAGTTGAAGTGGAATGATGTCGCGATGGATTTCGTGACAGGTTTACCGAGGTCACCTTGAGGCAATGACACAGTTTGGGTTGTCATTGACAGACTCACGAAGGTTTCTCACTTCTTCCCGATCAAGGAAAACTTCAGTGTTGATGAGCTGGGATGGTTGTACATTCATAAAATTTTACTTCTACATGGACTTCCACACTCCATTGTTTCTGACAGGGCTACCTATTTTATTTCTCGGGTCTGGCAGGGGCTTTAGAAGTCTTTGGGTACAAATGTACTTTTGAGTACAACATACCACCCCCTGACAGATGGGCAATATGAGCGTATGATTCTGGTTCTTGAGTACATGCTCTGAGCATTCATCCTAGATCATTGGGGTTCTTGGGAGAGGCACATAGCTCTTGTGGAGTTTTCCTACAACAATAGTTTTCAAGAAACTATTCAGATGGCACCTTATGAGGCTTTGTATGGTAGGACATGTGGATCAACCTTATGATGGCTGGAGGTAGGAAAGGCAGCCTTGCAGGGACGTCGTCTGGTTCAGAAGACCACAGGGTAGATAGTGTTGGTTCGGAAGAGGTTGGATACTACATAGTCTATACAAGAAATATTATGTTGATTAGTGGATAAGACCACTGGAGTTCGAGGATGGGGAGCAGGTTTTCTTGCGTGTCACACCGAGTTTGGGGCACAAAATAATTAGGAGATAGTGTAAGCTTTTACCAAGGTACAACAGGCCGTTTGAGGTTGTGGATAGAGTTGGGATGGTTGCCTATCGGTTGCAGTTACCCCAGAGGTACTAGGCTATGGATGATGTTTTTCATGTTTCTCACCTCCAGCGTTACATTTCAAAACCATCTCATGACTTTCAACCTGAGGTGGTTAAGCTCGATGTGGATGCATTATTTGAGGAGAATCATATGCTGACTGTTTAACATAGTATGAAGGTTCTCCATGGCCGGACTGTTTCTCTGGTATGGGTGTTATGGAAGCACAGGTGAGTACATGACGAGACTTGAGAGAGGGAGGCCGATGTATGAGCACAGTGGCTGGAGCTATTCGGGCTTTCTTCTTTTACACAGAGCTAGGGAAATTCAGGGACGAATTTCTTCAAGGGGGGAAGTTTTTAAGAACCGAGTCCTTCTTTTTTAGGTATGTTTTCCTTTTCTAGTCATTTTTAGGAAAATAATAATTTCTTGAAAATTCTAAAGTACATGCTGTGTACTTTATGAGTACACACCATGTACTAGGTTACCATGGTATCCGTGTGCTTGCTGTGTAGTGTCCATACACACAACCATGTGGGGGTGACTTGGAGGACGCCAACAGCGGAGTAAAAAATAGAAAATACATGCTGTTTATTTTAAAGGTACAAACCATGTATTATTTTTCATTAAACACACCGGGGTCACGTCTAATGGACAGAAACACCTTCTTCTAGGTTTCGTTTGGCCGAGAGCTCATATACGGCTGAGATATTCCTCTGAGCCTCCGACCGAGAATCCGAACTCCGATTCGACCACCATAGATTACATTAGGATCACCTCACTAAGCTCTCTCTTCTACTTGATCTTCATTTCATGATTCGTACTATTTCAAATGTTTTCTTCTGTTGAATTTTATAGAAATTTTTGTAGATCTTCTGCGTTTTAGGGTGATTCAATCTTTGAGGTTCACATATATTGTTCCTAAAACACTGAGGTAGGCGGTTTGTGCCTTTCTGTTGAATGTATTTGAGTATTATCTGCTTTTTTGTCCAATACCATTTAATGGGGGTATTGTGTGTTTAACATTTTACCCCTGTTGATTGGATTCCATACATGTACGCCTGTGTAGAGGTTAATTGGACATGAATAGGGTTTTTTGCTATTCTTTGGATGTGTTAGCCCGTTCTTTCTCTATTTACGACCATTTGGTCCAGTTTATCCTCTTAGGCTTCCTTGATGTTCTTCCCATGCCTAGCATTATAAGATAGATTGATTATTTTTATCTCACATGCTTGATATGTGTAGTCTAATTATCCAAGTAGTTCTATTGGTCTACATTGACCGTATTTCTATGCTATGGTTGTTTGATTTACATAGCATCGTTAGAACCTAGTGTAGTAGTCTATAAGTGGAATTGACTGAGTGAGCTTCCTCAGGGAGTCTATGAGCACTTAAGGCTATAAGGGGAATTGATCGAGTGAGCTTCAGTCTTGAAAAAGTTTGGGCTTTAAGGGGAATTGATTGAGTGAGCTTCCTCAGAGAGTCTTGAACCAGTTTTTGATATAAGGGGAATTGGCCATGTGATCTTCCTCATATAGTCTATGACCACTTGGATCTATAAGGGGAATTTACTCTATGAGCTTATTCGGAGAGTCCTTGACTAATTTAGGATATATGGTGATTTGACCACGGGAGCTTCCTCAAAGAGTCTTTAAATTAATTTTTACAATAAGGGGAATCAACTATGAGTGCTTCTTCAAATAGTCTTTATATATTATTATGACTGAACCAAATGGGATGGGCTCTATGTACTTTCCATAGGGTTACCATTCTTGATTAGCTGCTAATTTGATATGTGGAACAGTTTATTGTTGAGTACTTTCTTGTTACTACATCTTGGATTATTACCTACCATATATATTCACTGCCCATTAGGCACAAATCTTTCGATGGTTTCCTACTAGGATTTAGTCTCACACCCTATTTCGGTAATGGTATTGGGCCCAAAAAGATTATATTTTTGTAGGTATAGAAAAGGGATGGTGCCCTTCTAATCCGGGTTCTTGATTGACTGTGGAGCTGGAGTGCATGGGACCAAGCTATGGCTTGTGATGCTGAGGAGTTTTTTACGTTCTTTCTTTTTTATTTGGTTTAGTACCTTTGTGTTCCAACATTGTGATTTTTTTGGATGATTTCCTAGACATATGTATCATGTATCATTTACATATATATATATGTGCTCCAAATAATTATTTTATAGTCTTCTACTATTTACTTCTGTATGGATTATTACTACTTCTGATATTTCTATTGTTTTACTTCAGGTGTGTTACTCTACCAATTAGAGCATTTTTTTCCCACTATCACACCCGAGGCCCTCACTGCTAGTTGGACGCCTATGAAATTTAGGGAAATACACTTGAGGAAATGTGACCAACCGGGTATGGGGCACCTCTGGGTGGCTTCTGGAACCGGGACGTTACATAAATCTCTATTAAAACTTAGTGTGGATGACTCACCGATAGAAAATTGGTGATGTCTCACCGACACCAACAATGTCTCGCTGACAATGTCTCTCTGACACCTATAATGTCATGCTGATAGTGTCCTACTGACAGTGCCATGCCAACGGTGTCACGATAACATTTTCATGTCGATGGTTTCATGCGGGTAATTTCATGCAGAAAGTGTCACACCGATAGTTTCATGGAAATAGTCTTACCCTGACAGTGTCTTAGCAACACGAATGATCTCTAATAGATAGACACTCACCGATGGAACTCACTGAAAGGTTTTTATTTTTTCAAAATGACGTTGTTTTTCTTATTAATTTTATTTGACTCAGATTAATTGATTTATGGTTTACAAAACCCTAAATGATAAAACTAAGTCGATCCTACTTACTTTTTGCTCTCATTCATCCACTCTCACACTCTTACTCTTACACTCTCTATACCTTCAAACATTTCACCATATTACCTTCAACCGAACCCTCAAGATGGTTTGAGAAAAACCCTTCTTGGAAGGATCTGGAGATGATTCACAACTAATAAAGAGAAAAAGGGATAATTGAGAAAGTCTAATCCTAATCATTATAGAATTGAAAACTGTGTGGTAACACCTAAAAGAGAAGTGCACTCAGAATGGTTATTAACAAGTAAGTCTCTCTTATCCAATGTGCTGCAGACACAAGGATGGTTGGAATTGTTCTCAAATAATGAAAGTCCATGTTACCCTATACTGGTACATGAATTTTATCGTCATAATGAATTTATTCTAGAAGGTAGTGAGGTATGCTGGATTAAATCATTGCTGAATATAAGAAGAGTATTATTTTATTAAAGGCATTGGGAATAATTTATGAAGGTACCTCATGAAGGGATTTATGATTACTATAAAGGGTGTATTCCACCCACAAGTGATTTCTTTTTTTATGATACATCCTTGGGTGAGATAATTGGTAATGAAGAGAATAAAAGACCAATTTCTACTGAGTTAGACGGTGAAAGTAGGTTTTTATTGATGTTTATTCAACACCAGTTGTGTCCCAGGAAATGGGACTTTGCGTCACTCATGTATCAAGATGCGTATCTTTTATACTTGATGAAGAAAGGTTATAAGTAAAATATTTGTCTGTATTTGATTTTCCATACAAGTGAAATGATAAATCCTTATTTCTCAAATATTTCTTTGTTTTACCAAAGAATTATATCTTCCATTCTAAATTCCAAAGGATGTGTAATTGAATATAAAGAATACATTTTTCTTTGTAGTGGTAGATACATAAGTAAGGATATTTTCATTAGAACGAGGATAAATTCGAATCCCGATAAATGGTATTCGGTTAGATATGATGAGGAATTAAATGATAATTTCAACCATTTTGACCATCCATATAGGCCAAGAGATGTAGTTGATCCTCGTAAACCACAAGATACTGATGTTTTTAATTTTGATGAAGAGGAAGCGATTGAAACTGGTAGATAATCTAAGTCTCTTATAGATGATAGGATTGACCCTGATATTGGGGAATGTCCTAAGGGGATGACTTGTGGACATGATAGTTCACCATTATATCAATTTTCCAAGGAAAATATTTTATCCTTGGATGATGATAATGAAACTGAGGGATCATGAAGTGTGGAGTATAAAATGCAATCTTATATTTTAGACGAGGAAATTGGAGAAGAAAAAGAAAATATTGTGGAAGAGGATAGTGGTAGTGAAACTGAAGGCAATGGCAGTGAGGAATATGATGGAGGATCTAGTGATAAAAGTGGAGATGATGGAGAAGATGAAGTTGAGCAGGAAAGTGGAGGATGTGATAATAGTTCAGATCAGGTTGTTGATGATCAAGGTGCTAATATAGATCCTACTGGTACTATGGCCCATGAACAGATCATTGAACCTCCTAAATCTAGTGCTAAAGAAGGGGAAGTAGTTGAAGTTTAGAGTAAAGTAAAAGCACATGTAACACCAGTACTAATATTAGTTTATAACATTAGGAGAGATAAAATTGAGAGGGAGCCTCAAACCAAGAACATGGGAGTTGATACACTCTCTCCTATTGATTCTAGTGTGGTATCTGAATGGAAAACGTATCCCAATTATATTTTTATTAGTTTGAAATATTCTAATTCAAATACTGAGGATAGTGAATCTGTTCCAAGGATACCGGTACTTGAAAAACCTATTCATTCTAAGACACCTCCAGTAGGTACATTTTCTAATGCTCCTCCATCTATAGTGACTTCAATACCAGGTGACTATGCCAACAAATTTTATTTTGAAAGTTTTGAGGCATATCTGATCTCTCTTGTTAGATATTTATATCAACCTAAAAAAGCTCATATTCCTACTCTATGTGAAATAGATATGTCTATTCTAACAGAATGAGTTGTTTCTCAAGTCTAACCTAGGATGATATCAGTTGTTGAAATTGTAATAATGGATAACTAGAGCCTGAGTAATGAGTTATCTAAAATGGTTTTAGCCATAAACATATTGAGTATTTATGAAATGAAATCCTTGGATAAAGTGCTAAATGATTTTGAGGATGCAGTTTCAAGAAATGTTGTTCCTCAACCTCAAACCCATGATATTGATATGAATCAGTTGAGTTAAGAACTCAGAGATATATTGCATGGTGCATCATTTTTAGTAGCTATAGTTTCACTCCCAATATATATTGAGATGTTCAAAAATGTGATCAAAGAATAGTTTCAAACAATGATAGGTGGAACTAACTAGGAG
This sequence comes from Viscum album, assembly GCA_963277665.1. Taxonomy (NCBI): domain Eukaryota; kingdom Viridiplantae; phylum Streptophyta; class Magnoliopsida; order Santalales; family Viscaceae; genus Viscum; species Viscum album. Next base: position 387,587,096 of record OY728125.1, read on the forward strand.
AGTCTCTCCAATATTAGGAAGAACATGGATCACATCTATGACATGGTGAGATTCTATACCAAAGGTGATACAAATGGAGAAGAAGAAAAAACCAAGAAAGGGTTTTTTTGATTCAAGAGAATATACACCATGAATCAGCTCACCATCCACATAAAGTATTTAGTTTATTAGCCTTTCATAGACCAGGTGAAGATACTTATGGACTTCCCACCTACCCTTGAGAATTTTTTGGAGGAAAAGGTTTATTTCCCCAAGACTGTTGAATATTGTGGCAATATTATCATGGATTTCATCAACCTTATCAAGACATATCTTCGTGTCCAGAGTATGGGTGTTGTTATACCAACTACCACACCTCGCAGACTAGCTACCCAATCTGCTACCTCTCCTTTTGTCTCCTTTGCTTATTAGGAACTCTCTCCAACCCAAGATTTCAGGTAGATCCTTCCTATCATTTTAGGGTGATTACTTTTCCTATTTCCTCCTCTATCTCAATCTTGTCGCCATTAGTGTTTTTTGGAGTTCCTCATCCTCCTATCAAGAATTCAATCTGAACCTCTAGCCACTACATTTTCATATACTACTTCAACCCCTATAGATTATGATAACAGAAGGATAGTGATAGAATCGTCTTCAAAGAATAAGTAGTTTGGATCACTTGACAGGGATGCATTGTTGTAATTTTGTTATGTTTTTATCTAATGTAATATCACTTGATTTTGAAATTTGGTATCTCTTCATTACTTTATTTGTGCTGAAACTATTTATATTCCTCTTTAGTCATTAATATCTAATGCAATTTAATATTTTTGATAATACCTAAAGGGGGAGAAGGAATTATGCATTATTTTAACTTCGGATAATTTGGAAACATGAAAGGGAGATCAAGCTCATTAATTTTTTAAGGAAACATTGTAATGGAGATATAGAAAGTAGAATGACTACTTTGATCATTATGAATCAACTGATTTTGATTTATAATGCCATGATTTGTGATCATCAAAATGGGAGATATTGTTGTCCCTCTCCTGTTTTAATGATCATAAATCACGTCAAATTATGTTTAATTTTGTATTAATTTTTAAGTTAAAATATTCTTAATTATGATTATCCACGTTCAACTATAAGTTTGAAATATTCTGTTAATGTTTATAATATAATATTTGAAAATATACAAAAACGGACATGTATGAGTCAACGAAAGATGTATGATATACTGAAAGACGAGTCACTGACAATAATGACTCACCGACACATCGACCTATGGACTGGTTGAGTCACTGAGAGAAGTTTGAGTCCCCGATAGTCTGACTTAACAATATAATAACTCACCAAAATGAATGAATCAATCACACATCAACCTAACGATAGAAGGACATACCGATAGAAGAAACTACCTATATAAGAACCTACTGATAGAAGGACTTACCGATAGAAGTATCAATCGAAAGAAGGACCAATCAATATAAGGATCAACCAATAGTAGTAGTTAACAAAAGAAAGAACTACTGATAGAAATTCCTACCAACAGAAGGAGATATCGATAGAAGGAGTCACTGATTGAATGACCTACCAATTAACACTTAAGAAACATTCTTTAAACTTGAATTAGAACATTTAACCAATGGTTATATTTGTTTATTTAATGCTAATTATTACTTCTAGTACTTTTTGAAGAAATAATTAACTTCAATGTTATTAGTATGAGGAACAACACATATTCTGAATATGCCTATTGTTAAACTCTATATTATATAAATAAATTACTTGAGAAAAAGTGTAGCAACCATATAAAAACAGATTACGAGGTGGAGAAAAGCATATATGAGAAGAAAAACCATTCTATAATGTTGAGAAAAAGGAATGATTTGCTATGTACCAAAAATCCCAAAATACTTGCAGTAGAGAACTATATTGAAGAGTACCTTCTAAGAGAATCTAACCACACTAGAAAATAGAACATAAAACTTCCACAACACTCTATTTTTGTTTTTGTTTCTAGAAGTGTACTCGAGATTCAAATATATTATGAATACGTAGTCCAGAAGCTTCAATCACATCACACCGAGAATTATAAGACTTTTCTAATTATTTCTGCTCTGTTGAGTACATTATTGTTACATTTCAATGAGTGTGTGTGTATTTATCACAAACACATACTGTCTGCTGAGTTAAGATGTTAGATAAAATATATCCTCACTCTCTCTTGTTTATACCATTTTTCTCTCACGTATAACTGTGGAAGAGGTCCTTGTGTGGCCTTTCTATATTTTGTTTCCCACAAATAACTGTGTTAGAGGTCTAGTTGACCTGGATAACCTTATGTTCTATTGTGAACCCCTATCTAGGGTTTGGATCATTTTTATGAATATAAACTACATGGTGGAAGGTGATCACCAAGTGGAGAAGACTAGGACTCTGCTTGAGAATGACATTTTTATTTTTCATCATTATGTTTTTCAAATTTCATTTTATCTGTTTTTGAACATATTTTAGAAAAATAAATTTTACTTTTATAATTAATTTTAGTTAGTGTTTATAAATTTTTTTATTTATTAAATTACTTTCAAAAGTTTTATTAATAATTCAAATTGTTGTAAATGAGAATTAATCAATATTTTGATAAATTAATTCAACATTACTTTTTTTTATAAATTTGATACTTTGGTTAGATATAATGTTTAGATTTTAAAATGGGGGAATTTTAAAAAACGTTCTTTCCATAAATTTTGATAGAAACTCAATTCTACCCTCTATTGTGTGTCCTACTTCGACCAACACAAAGATTTCAGATCAAAGGAATAATAGAATTAAATTAATCAAATAATATAATTAAAACATCAATATTCATGATACAACATGTCAAAGGGTAGTATATATACCTTGTTATAGAATCTAGTTTCATAACATAATATGTGTCTCCAAGAACGAAAAGTGAGACCAAATTGCGTTAAATATTTGGTAACTTTTTAATTGTAAACCCCATGAAAGTAAGATTATCAAATGGATATGTAAATACCTGCAAATTTAAGGATAAATATCATATATTAAATTCATTGTTAGTATATAAACCATAAGAAATAATGAAGTGGTGAATATGACATGAGTCTTAGAGAAATAAAAATGATACTAGAAATCCACTTACCTTATGTATTGACTCAATTTGTACCCCAAAAAAATTCCATTATTATAAATAAAATTTTAATATACATATATGAAAAAAATATTCTTATATTTAATTCAATATTTCAATGTATTATGACTTTATATAACATATTATTTTACATTTCAATGTTAATATTATGCTTCTGGTAATATTCTCTTTGTTTTTCATATCTAATTTTATTTGTTGTATTTTTGACCTCTTACTTATATCAGGATTTAATTATCTCTATAATTATATCCATGATGTAAATATAATATATATTCCGTATATATTTTTTTATAATAATATATAATATATTTAATTATAAAATGAAATACACCGTTCAAGGAGACGATAAGCCACACATATGCATAAACACAATTTCTAATTTCTTACCATATTGAAAGATAAAATGTAAATAATATATATAATTTAATTTAGGTAGAATTATTATTTTAAAAATGTCATATAATTTCACTAAAACCATCCATAATATATTTTATGTAATGTGCTAATGAATCACATCGCCTTGAGGAGGTGGTAGTCCATACGCCCTCAAAAAAAGTTATCGTATTTACACCAAATAGAAAGCATGAAGGTATGTGTTATATAAAAATTACAGAAGAATAATTAAATTATAATTATAATATATATAATATAAAAACCAAAATTCCATTATTATTACCATCATTGAATGTTATAAATGGAAGAATGAATGACATTGGTTTTGGAGGTGGTAGTCTGTCATACACACGACTGATGATTGTGTACCCTGTTTGATGGAAAAGTTTGTGAGAGTAGGTATAACACTGAATATAAAAAATATAATTATATTTAGGATACTTTGGATATTATATAAACAATAAATAAAAAATAATTTAATTGTTTTAAGGAATAAATAATACAAAAATGTTTGTTAATGAATGGTTACTATTCTTTGGGTATCTCCTTTTGATTTTCACAAAAGGAATTCTTTGTTTAGATTTCAACCAAATTCTAGGAAGAATTTAAGGAATTTGGGTAGAGATTTGTATAGGGTTTGGTTGAACTAAATGGGTTCGTAGGTGTGAATAAAATTTGAAAATGACGAGACCTTTTATACGGGAGGTTAGAGGAGATTTTGGAATATTTTAAAAGATTAATTTATAATAAATTAAATCCCAATCCAAATACCTAAAAATGGAAAGGGATTCAAATATAATTTGTTATAGGGTGATAATACCATAAAAAATATATTTTAAACTGGTTTTAGTGTAATTGAAAATATTATTTATTTTTATTAACATTTTCTTATGCTATTTTAATTTTAACTTTGGTAACAACATTATCGATGTTAAAAAGTTTTGAGTTTTACTTATAAGGTATAAATTAATCCATAAATTATAAATTAATGATATTTTATAACATAATTTATTCACTTTGTCCTTATTTATGATATTTATGATTTTTAAACAATTAAATAAAATATTATTTTCATAAAATTTCATTGGTGTCAATTTTGACACTATTCATAACATTGACATTAACAAAATCAATATAAAAATTTAACTTCAAAAAATTTTTATTTAATACACCCATATTATATAATATTCACCAATAACATTATTTTATCACCTTAATTAATTCAAATTACGCCTATTTAAATATTTTTAATATTTATTAATTAAGTTTTCATTAATTGCATATTTACTGCATCATCACTGTGTAATTATTCAAGATAATTATTTATTCACTAAAAAAATAAAAACTTCCATTATGTTTATAAACCTTTTAGATTTCAAAATAATATTTATATTCTTGAATATATTCTATTTTACCCTATATTGAAAATATTATACTTATTAAAAGTAAGAGTGACATTTTTTCACTCTTTATGATTTAAGTAATATCTAATTCATTTACATAAAAACCTATCCATTAAGTTATTAAATTTATAACCTTATGTTCCAATGGTGTAATTAACCTCATATAATAACATTTGGAAAAGCATTGGGGTCATTTTATAATCCTTATCACCTTATGTTTAACCTAAATTACACAATATTACCCTTTACTATGGTGATATTTTTTTTCAAATGTTACTATTCATATTGTCCAAAAGTAAAAGAGAACTACCTACTAAATTTTGAACTTATGGTTCCAAATATTGAACCCATTTTTCAAAATTCAAAGCACATAATTGGCTAAACATTATTTAAAAATAATCACATTGATAGAATTTCTAAACATGTTTTTAATGTGTGAAAGTCCAAAAGTTTGAACTGTTTTTTATCCAATTTCTATGGAAAATTGGTTCTGATGACTTACATTGAATTAATTCACACAAAAGTTTACTAATTATAATTTAAAACTAGTTCAAATCAAATTTTTTATTCTCTAAATATGTTAAACAAAAAAGAGGTTTCTAATTAGAATTTTTTGTTTTATTCATTATTTATGAAAACCTGAGACTTATCAGAAACAAATTCATCCAAAGTAAATTTTTATATTCTAATATAAAATAATAAGTTTATTTCATCAAATATAATTTATAAAAATGTCAAAAACTATATTTTTGACAAGTGAACCATCAAAAGGTGGAAAACGGTTTTTTTAAAAAATAATTCTTTTACTTAAAATAGGATTTGTTCTTATATCATTTATGGAAAAAAAATATGACTATTAAAAATTATATGTAATATATATATATATATATAATTTATATAGTACAATGTGTGTTATTTTTTATTTTCTGGTATATATAAACACATGTGCAAATTTAAAATATTTTTCAAAGAAACATTCCTTTTATTTTTAAAAAGGTTTTACATTCATTTATAATTAATTGGTAAAAGAATTATATATACATTTCTAAACCATAATTTCATAATTAAATTAATATTTTTCATACCCATGATTCTAATGGTTGGATTATAATTGTCTTTTTTAAGTGATTACACTAATTAAAATATGTTTCATTGAAGCCTATTATTGTGTGTAACATAAGCTAGGGCGACGTTTAATGTAATGTGAGACATCAATGAAGTCAAATTATTTAAAAAAATTATCTCAGAAAAATAATGTGGTTTTACAGTCTAATATTTCTTGTGTTTGTATCTCATCGATGCATATTGTTTAAATTTGGTTGAAATATTTTGTTTATTCTTACTTTGGTAGATTGATCCTTGAACGATTTTAGATTTTTTTTGAAGTTAATATTATGATTCATGCTCCACCCATGTTTACATAATGAATGTGATTTCATATGAAAATAATTATCAAATTAATAATTAATTACAAATTATAAGAATAATAATTTCATCAAATCAAAATTAATGAAATACATTAATTAAATAACTACATAATTAAATAATTATAAATTATTTGATAATTATAAAAAAATTAATAATGTTGTAAATGCTCATTTATTATGTGGATTTCATAAAATAATAATGAAAAATGTATTTTCATTGCCCAATAAAACTTCTCATATGGTTAAAACCATTTGTATCCCCCCCTCGGTTCTTATTCATATTAATTAAATTTGATTGTCAGAACAAGTCGTTTATACTCTATAAATACAGTGACATGTTAATGAAATTTTATGTTATATTATGACTCGATATATAGTTTTTTTCTTTTACTTTTTTAACCCATTATATTGTAATTGAGATATTTTACTACTCCATTTTGATCCCAAACATTAGATATTAATGTTAACCTAATTTCACTTCAACTTCAATCGACCAGTTTGACAACACTTTATCATCAGGACTATTCTTCCAAGTGGAAGGTTAGTCAAATTGGTAAGATAAATCCACCATGGAAGATATTGAAGAGAATTAATTTTTCTGTATTAAAATTTATGGGGATAATTTCTTAGAATATAATTTGGATATGGAAGTGCAGTTTAATGGAAATGGCCTTGGTGAAGCAATTATAGTCTGCTATAACACTTCCACTCAAGATCTTGATTGAGTCCGAATATTCCTCCATCATCACCTCCTTGGGGATTGAAAAAATTAATACCTCTCATTAAAAGATCCTTTGGTTGTATGAAATAATCTCATGGATTATTATAATCACATTTTACTTGTAATACTACTAATATCAATATTTTAGTGGTTTAATCTATGATTCCAAGACTATAAATTGGTATGCGAACATAAATCCACTATTTTTGAAATAAAATCACTTTTAAAATTATGAAACGACATTATCACTGATAAATATATGTTGGAAAAAACTTATTCTAATTTCATGTCTTGAATGACATTCTAAAACAATAATATACAGATAATGGTCTTATAACATACTCTAAATTACTTTATTGCATTTTGGTTTCATAACAAAATAATGAACTCAGGTTGAGGAATCATGAATTCAGAACTGCTAGTGCGACATAATTCCATGAATTTAGTGGGACATTTTTTAATCAAGGTCATGAGAAAAATCAAAGTAATCAAAGTCGTGGTACATCATTTACTCGAGGTGGTCATACATCTAATGAGAAGAGGAAAGGGAGAAATAAGAAGTGGTCCAATAATGAACCAACACAATGAAAGAATGCAAAGACCAGTTAAGGTGGATTTTTTCAATTTTTTATGAAGGTGAATTGGTTGTCTTCCTATTGTATGACAAATAATATTGTGGATATTTATCAATAATATATTAAAGAAAAGGAACGTGAATTTGAAGAAAATTTTTCTGTCTAGGATTGAAATATGACGATGATATTATGAACTTTGATATTTCTGATTATGTTTTTCACCATAAAGGATTTGAGAATATTATTTAATCATGAATTATTATGAAAGAAAATAACTTTGGTTTATGGTTTTTATAATTTTTTAAAATAGTGCAGGTTTCATTGTGTTTCTTTTATTTTATTCCTTATAAGTATGTTTTATTTTATTTAATATAAATGGATTATATAAATCAGATTTTTTTGAATAATATCCATGATAACGATATTTGACTTGGTGACAGAGAAAGGATGCCCACAATTCATAAACATGATCAATATATTATCACCCTTACAATAGTGAGTGCTCATGTTTTTTTGTTAACTGATAGTGAAAAATTAATTTATGGCCCCATAAGACAAAGAATGTGCCTACCTGATGGTACAAAAATTATGAAAAATAATTTTTTATTTTCTTCAATGTATCAGTGAAATTTCCCAATTTTAATATATATATTTGATAATATATATCACATTTAGACTATAAATAATGGTGTTTCTAAATAATTCTTTATAGTAAGCATTAATAATGAGAATAAATTGATTCAAGATAAGATTTCAATACATCTATCTGGATTATACTTTTTCAATAATTGTACGATCGAATCAAACAAGGTTAACCAAAATTTTACGAATCATGATGAATTTATTTTGTGGCATGACTGTTTGGGTAATATTGGATCAATAATTATGAGGAAAATAATTATATGAATGCATGGTCATACTTTGGTTGATTAAACAGTTCTTACAACCCATGATTTCTGATGCGCGACCTATTATCAGGGAAATTTAATCACAACTCCATCACCATCAAAGATCGAGACTAAATCCTCGATTTTCCTGGACTATATTCAAGGTGATATATGTGAACCAATTAACCCACCCGATGGAAAATTAAGATATTTTAACATCTTGATTGATTTTTCTATTAGATGGATCCTTGTGTGTTTATTTACCACTCATAGCCATGAGTTTGTGAAATTACATACCTAAATAATAATGTTAAAGGAACACTATTCATATTATTCAATCAATCATATTGGGGTCGATAATACTGGTGAATATTCATCACATGATTTTAATAATTATTTCACATCATCAGGAAAAAGTGTTGAATATCTTGTATCCCATGTTCATAACCAAAATGGTATAACTAAATTTTTTATAAAGTGATTACAACTTATCAGTAGATAGTACATATGAAAACTAAATTAACCAGATCATCTTGGGGTTGTGAAATTTCTCATGAAGCAACATTGATTCAAATAAGGCCATAAATCTTTCATGATTATTCCACATTGAAATTATATTGTGGTCATGAACCAAATATTTCATACTTAAGGATATTTGGTTATGTTTTATATATACCTATAGCACCGCAGAAATGAAAAATGGGACCCAAAGGAGATTGGTGATTTTTTTTTCCAATCTCCCTCGATCATTAAACATGTTGTGGTTATGAAATGATATGTATTCACAAAAATATTTTTTGATTTTCATTTTGATGAAAAATTATTTCCAACATTTAAAGGGGAAAATCAATCGACATAAAAATAATTATCAAGGAAGCTAACTTTAGTATTACATCGTGATCCTCCTACAAATTTTATTGATCTTGAAGTTCAAAAGTTCATTTATTTTCGAAATTTATAAAATCAATTTTCTAATGCATTCAATGATTCAAAAAAGGTTAAAAAATCATATACACCGACTATAAACGAACCACTAGGGATAGATTCCCTGTAAGGCCAATCATATTGTATTACCAAAAATTATTCCATTCCACACCTAATGTTTAAGAGACCAATTATATTAAATGTTAAAAATTCACATCAAAGAAATGGAAAAAAAACCTCTGTTTTTTAAAGATGTGTATGAACCTAAAGAGAATTTAAATTTACCATAAGTACATGATCATGATCAAGAATAAATTTCAATAAATTTCACCAATATTAGAAGATGTTGGAACTTAGTGAAGACCATGTTTGTAAACAAATTTCCATACAATTTAGCCCTTCAAATTGTGAATGAGGATCAAGAATCTAAAATAGTTAATGAATTTTTCAAAAGGCTAGATTAGGATCAATGTAAATTCACAATCAAATATAAAATATACTCAATTTCTATATGTGAGGTTTTTGTTCGATCATGAAAAACCCTAAAGGGATCAATCCTATTAGCTATAAATTTGTATTTATTAGAAAAAGAAATGAAAATATCGATGTCATGAGATATAAATAATTACTAGTTTAAGATGAATTATCACAAAAACCTAGGACTAATTAAGATGAAACGTACTCTCTTGTAATGGATACAACAACCTTTCAGTGCCACATGATGTCTGTTGTACAAGATAAACATTAATTACAACCAATGGATGTTGTGACCACATATCTTTTTGGTGATATTGAAAATGATGTCTACATAAAAATCAAATAAGAATTCAAATTTTCAGAAAAACTTATTGGATATCGAGTTATTTATTTATAAAAGATGAAAAAATCATTATATGGATTAAATTAGTTAGGGAATATGTGGAATAACCATCTAAGTAAATATTGGATGAAGGAAGGTTATAAAAATTATCCAATTTTTCCATAAATTTTCATAAATAAGATTTTATCAAAAAATGTGATCACTATAGTATATTTTTATTATTTAAATATTGTTCTGACTAATAATGAACTTAGTAAGACTGGAAAATACTTGAATAAATAATTTGAAATGAGATACTTTTGAAAGGAAAATTTCTACCATGGTGTACACATTGATCATCTTAATGATGAGATTCTTGTTCATAAATCATGATATACTACCAAGGTCCTATAAATATTTAATACGAATGAATCAAGACACCTCCAAGGGTCCAAATATTGGGTTAAACTTTATAAAAATGTTTATAACCAAAGTTGGTTAGTTATACTGAAGTCGAATATTTTTTTGATCCATTGAAATCAATATCTCATAATAGACATGAGTTTACTTAAGGTTGAACTGTTATTTTATGGTTTTCTATAAGAAAAACCCTTTCACAAACATCTTCCAAAAAAGTTGAGAATGCGTTTGGATAAGATTAGTTATTAATCATAATATATGTTACTATGGATTGGATATGAATAATAATATTCCCAACATATTATATGAATAAAATGTTGTATGCATATAATAGTTTAAATGTAGATATATTAAAGGTGAACGAACAAAGCATATATAACAAAAATTAGTTTCCATTCATTCAGTTAAAAATTTTTGGGAGATTTATATCTAATAAATAATATTGGGTGAAAATCTCACAGATTTTTTTAAAGGAATTCCTAAGATGAACATGTGATAAATTGATTTATAAAATTAGAATGAAAAGACTAAAAAGTCTATCACGACTTTATAAGGGGGATTTGGGAACCCTATAGTATTTTTTCCATTCATTAGTTCTCCCACTGGGTTTTCTGATAAGGTTTTAATAAGGCAACATAGCATGAAATCATGATAACTTGGATTCACTTACTTTTTCAATAGGGTTTTCAAAATAGAAAATTTTTATTAGATTCCATGGGATTATGACATCCATTGGAGAGTGTTATAAATTCCCATTTATTATGTGGATGTCATAAATTCATAATTAATGAGGTCTATTAATTTCCAAATAAAATACTTCATCTAAAAAAATGATTGTATTCCAACTATCAGATCTGATTTTTGGGAATTAATTTTGATGAATGGATAAATCCATTTGTACTCTATGAATTATATGATATGTTAATGGAATTTTTTGTTTAATTTGACGAGACATGTAATTTTGTTAATTATATTTTATTCTATTCAATTGTGAATGATATGTTTTAATTTTCTATCATCATTATAAACATTAGACATCATTGTACACCTCATTTAATTTTACCTTCAATCAACCAGTTTGAAAAAAATAAAACTATAAATATTTATTATATTAATAATTATTGTTACAGAATAAATATTTAAAATATTAATGCATAAATAACCAAAATAAAAAATATATTATAATAATCCCACACTCACGTTTAAAAATTTCTTCATTCTTAAAGCGATTATAAAAATATAAAGAGAAATATAAATAAAAGTAAAAATTGAAATTAATTAAACATTCAACACATTCACTTTTTGTATAAAAATTTTGAACTTAAGATTCTCACCTTTGAAAAATATTAACTTTATAAATCATTCTATTGTATTTTCATTGAATCAATTTATCATTTCCTAAATTATTTTAAAAATCTTTGACATAAACCCTCACTAAATTTTCTCACTCCAATATTTAATGAAATATGAAGATAAATATAGATTAGAGTTTCCATAACTCATCCATTAGGTATATAATTTTATATGATTTAAAATATCCAATAACCAATTCCACTTTCGGCCAAATATATAATGGTCCATGACTTCTTGATCCACTAAATTTATTATCTTATAGTCAGAGAGTGTTGAGAGGTGTCTAGGGGAGGTTCGGTGGAGGTTGGAGTTTTAGAATAATAACATCACATTAAAAGAGATATTTATAAAATTAGTATATTTGTTTGGATAGATTAACCGGCGGTTTATAGATTTTGTTTGGTGGAGGGATACCGTGTGAAAACATTTAATGTCATAAAAAATAAGTATATGACATAAAATCTTTTAGGATCGAGGGGAAATTTGTTTTATGAGAAAAAAGAATTTATAACCTAAAATTTGATTTTAAGGTATAATTTATGAAACCTCATGGAATTAATGTTGTAAATATTAATCTTACTTTGAAAATTGGATGATTTGAAGCCTGATTATTTATATTTTTCGGCCAATTATATTCTCATTTACAATTATTCCCCTCTCAGTTTTGTGGTGAGCCCTAGTGGATCTGGGAGATCTTCCATTAAATCTTCCATTACTTTGATATATGGGTTCCAATGGTGGCTCATTTGATATTGTTGGTGATCACCTCTATATTTTATCTAATGTTTCATTTTCTCATTTTTATGGGAATGTTCAATGTTGGTTATGTTTCCTCAAGGGAGTATTTTGGGTGATTTATTTGACAACCCTTGATATGGTGTTGGTTGATCTATGAGTTCTTTTATAGGTTGTGGGTTGTATGTTTTTTCTTCTTGACTATTTAGTGCATAGAGATATCCGAAATCTTTCTTTGAGAAAAGTGACATTGTTATATCTCTTTATACATTATATGTAATGGAATTTCATGGTTTTGATTTCTATAGGGGGATATTAAGGGATGAAATAATAAAGATAATTAATTTTTATAAATTAAATAGATGGATATTTGGGAGATATCAAATTATTTTTTTTACTTTAATATATGTTGTTGATGATATTGCACATGTGTGTTTCCAATACTAAAAATAATGGATTTTCGGATCCTTTTTTGTTCTATAGATGATATGTTTTGAAACCCTTATTGTGTTGTCATGTGTAACCCCCCAAATAAAATACTAATGAAGGTATATTTGGTTAAATTTTTTATTACCCATGAAATATGGTTTGTGCGATAATATGCATGCTAAATAAAGAAGTAATGTTATAAAAACCCTTGAATAAATTATTGAAGATGGGTTGTGTTTTTTGTGTGTGTTATTGTGTTTTTTGTATTACCTTGTGAGGTTTGAGATGTTGTTCGGTGATTGAGGTGACCATCTAAGTGGTTTGATATTTCGTCTTGTGATGTAGTGGTTGGATGATATAGGTGTGATGGGACCCGTTATGTAATGTGGAGCATGATAGTTGTGGTGTGTGATGGTTATGATGCACAGTGCTTGCAATGTGTCATGGTTTTGTGCCCTGTGACATTATGGTGTGATGTGGTTGTGGTTTCTATTTTTTCGTTAGTATGGTTTTCTTGGTGTGGAATGATGAAGACAGTTGATGTGAGATGGAATGGTTATGGCATGACATGGTTGTGTTATTTTTTTGACTAACAATTGAATAAATTATGATGATATTAAATAACATGAATAAATGAATGAGATGAGAATCGATATATAGTATATGGATTAATTGAAATGTGTTAATGAAAAGGCTAGGTGAATGTTAATTAAGATCCTTGTAATTGTAAGTTAGTGAATACTTTCTATATCTTAGAATTTGTGAACATGTTAATGAAAGTGAGAAATACTGTGCATCTTGTGTGGTGGTCAGTGGTGTGTTTCATATGATGTTGGTAGAGGTTTTAAAAATTCACATGTTATATAATAGTAGTGATGTGGTGTACACTAGTGCAATTGTTGTGAACTCTTATGTTGGGAATTGTGTGATATCTATATATCATGTATTTTATATTGTTTCTCTATGCACCCCCTGAGTCATATTTCCTTACCAATTCTAAGAGGTTTTGTGTTTTGGGTGTTTTATCCAAAATTCAGGGTGGTAGTGATATGGATGGATGGTTACACCCTCTTCACCGCTCTTCCTTCAACAATAACGGCTCAAGCGTCTTCAGGAAAGATGTACACCAATGAACCCGGTGTCTTTGGTCTGGGTGTGATGTGCTGGCCTAGGTGTCTTTTGATGAGGTTATTAAAAAGATGACTCTGTGTATTAATAATTTAACTATTTTGTTTCGATAAATTTTGATGTATTAATATTTTAATATTTTTTTGATAAATTACCATCTCCTCAAATTTATTAATTTCAAATGATCTAAATAATAATAATAATTTCTTATTTTTTTTAAATGTTTAATTATTCTTCATTATCTTAATTTTAAATTTTTATATGATTTTCATTATTTAAACATATCTTATTTTTTTAATATTTTTAATTGTTGGTTTTGTTAAGAAAATTAAGCAAACTATGGGAGGCCACTTGGGCTAGCCATTCTACCACATTGGGAACCATTGGCTGAGCCTGTGGGGGAGAATCTCACATAAACTATCCTTAATGGATAGTGGGCCATATATATATCCACAAATGTACATGAGTGCTGTTGGGAAAAGGACTCTTAGGTCAAAATGGTCTAGGAAGGCTCGTTGGGATGTAGCCTATTTTTGTGTGCATAGGTTTTCTATGTACCATCCCTGGTGTCAGATCAAATTATCATAGATAGATATTTTCTAATTTTGTGTGTCTCAACATTATTTTTTTCAATGTTTTACTAAATATCACATGATACTATTCATCCAATTAAAAAATATACCGATAGAATGAGCGTCGTCAAATCAGATCTTAAATCGTCGTTCGATCAACACTAGTGTTCATCGTCAAAATACAGGCTTCACTAAAGGCTATTATTTGCTGCTTTTCATGTTTTCTAAAATGTCAATTGTCGATCCAATATTTAATGGAAGATTTTGTGATGCATTAGTGTCAAGGTAATTTGGTGATTAGATTAAGACTTAAAAAATAAATTTCCCCCCGCATGCATTCAACATTTCAGAGAAGGTTATTCAATTAATGTTTTTCATGTTTCACCTAGAATACTCATTTGTGATAGTTTGTTTTTTAGAAATAGTATCTTACTAAAACAAAATTATGATTCAGTAAACACAATAGTATTACCATCTACCTCTTACACAACAGCATCGTATGCCAATGGTAGAACCATTCCATCTTCGGCAGTAGCTCCACTAGATGGTGGTGGATCATCTTTACCATGTCACTTGCTCCAGTCTCAATGATAGCTTCATGTGAACTCATGGTAGGTCATGATACCATTATACATAATTAAATGGAAGTAGAAGATATGATCATGATGGTAGTATCATTTTAACTCCTTTAATGTTTTTCCTACCACTAGATGAAGGTAGTTTCTCATACCATTGAATAATGGTAGAAATTTTTACTACACCAAAAATAGTTTTATCTAACTTTCAAAATTTTAAGTAGTAGATCATTTATAAATGTAGTTCCTCTATTTTTCAATTTGGTATATCAAAGTACTGTGTTATAGAAACGGTATATCAAAGATGGAATCTCTTCAGTGGCTGAAACACTGTGCTACCACCATGTATTTTTAAATATTTTATTAGTTAATTTGTTTTTTCTGAAATATAATAATTATTATTTATGTACTTTTAAATTGAAATTAAAAAAATATTATAAAAATATAATTTTTTACATTTTCTAAAATTTCATAATTGATTTTGTGATAATATTTTAATAATATATTATGTTTATATTACACACATGATGTAAATTACACACATTAATTTACGATGTTTTGTTTTAGTGAGTTTTTAATATTTTAATAAGATGAAAATTAACTCATATATTTTAGATGTAATATTAATGTGAAATTTAATTTTAGGTATTAATGATCTTGATATATGTTTAATATTATTATTTCAAGTAGATATAAAAATCAGGAATATTCTTTGATATTCAATGTGACATTTCCAAGAAAAGGCAACATTAACATTATATATTGCTATGAACTAATAAGTGACTTGAGATGATTGGATAACTTCATGATATGAGAAGATATTTGAGTTAAATATGTCATAATAATACATTAGAGATACAAAAAAGGGACAAAAAAACTACATATTGATTATTCAGT
This sequence comes from Viscum album, assembly GCA_963277665.1. Taxonomy (NCBI): domain Eukaryota; kingdom Viridiplantae; phylum Streptophyta; class Magnoliopsida; order Santalales; family Viscaceae; genus Viscum; species Viscum album. The sequence goes on from OY728125.1 coordinate 387,603,488, forward strand.
AGAATTATTTGACAACAATCTTGTGATACACTTTCTTGCTTCTCATTCGATCAAAAATCTTTGTGACTCCAATTTCTTTACCCTAATCAAAAATAGACTTATACAGTTTCATACTCTACTACTATTGTGATAACTATCATCTAACCAGATTATCCTCATCATCATATCTTTCTTATAGGTTTTGTTTGTATTTTTTTCATCATATTATTTTTTTCTTTATCTTTTTGTAAGAAGTTACTTCCTAGTTTATACATTATTTATAAAATAAGGTATTTTTTTTGGATTTAACACCACCAAATAGGAAGTATAGATTGTGACTATCAATAAAAATTCAGTTCACATACTAGGTTAATACTCATGTAAAAATTCAGGGTTGTGACTCAAGGTTTTTTTAATAAGGAAAAGTGTGTAATACACCTCAAAATGTGTGTTTATTAGTAGTAACCAATCTTATTATAGAGTCGAGAATGTCAAGGAGTGGACTATGATCATGCTAATATGAAACACTTTAAATTATCAATGTTGTTGTTATTTATATCCATTTCACTATATTTCATGAACATTTGACTCAATGTGATTTTGTTAATTCATAAAGTCTAATTGATTTTTTATTTAAAATATTAATATGACTGTTAACACCTTCTAGTGTTTATTGTCATCACTGATGATCCAATAATTACTATCCAAGGTTGGTTAATATATTTTTATCTCTAACAGTTATAATATTAGTTTATTATAACCCTTTTGAATATTTTTCAATTGTTTATTTTTATCTTTGTGAAAACATGATTATACTAGACATAAAAGTATAAGGGAAAAAGTTTAGGTTTTTAATATGGAATTTTTCAATTTAAATTTTGTATGGAGTCCAAAAAAACCCTTATTATTTTATGGAAGTGACTATGGTTTTTGGAAAGGAAGAATATAATATTATATTAAATAGATAAGTGTGGATCACTGGACTATCGTGGATAATCCATACGAGGTACCCAAAGTTGATAAAGATACATTTTTAGGTAATGAAATTGAAAAATATGTTTTAAATTTTATAGTTAATTTTTTTTAAATATGTTAAATGTTTAAGTGTCTATAACCATTTTTCATCTTGTAAGACATCCCAAGATATACTGAGAAAACATCTACTGATTTATTATGGAACTGACAATCTCAAGTGATCCAAGTTAGTAATTATTTGAGTAGCATAACTAGACTTCATGATGGGAGATGAAGATTCCGTAAAATGGATGTTCCATCAGTTTACATGTATCATAAATTTTACGAGAGATATTGTAGAAGTACTGAAAAAAGCTCAAGTTTAATGAGTATTGAGAGCTCTTCAAAAAATATGGCAAGAAAATAAGGTGTCTATTGATGAGATTAATAATTTTAAAGATAATTTCTTAGATGTACCAATAATATCATTTCTACAATATGAATTATAGTTTAGAAACATTATTGATGAGAATTATACAAAGAGAAACATTATATCTTTTAAAATAATTTTAATGAAATATCTAAAACTCATGAATCTATGTTCAAGGATAGAGAAAAATAGATGCATAACATTTGAAATAAGTTTTCATGTTTATGAAAAAAACATGTTAAGAGATAATTCAGAATAAAGATCAAAAAGTGTTACACGAAATGTAATTCTAATAATAGTAATGATGTGTCAGAATTAAACTATTATTAGTTAAATAAGAAAGGTCATATTATAATGGACTGATCCAATCTTAAACATCCAAATAAATACAAATATAATAGGGAAAAATAAAATAAATCCTTATTTAGTGGTTGGGATTGCTTTTACTATTCAGATTCTAGAAGTGATTTCGGAAGTGAATAGAAGATAGAGAACCATGATTTGAGGGGTGTAAAATAGATGGTAACTGATTATATTTTTACACAAAAAATTAATATAGTAATTTAGACCATAATTCATTATTTGAAAACGATAAATGGAATGTTTTGAAAAATAAAGCTGTTTTATGTTTTGAAAATAGGAAAGAAATTTTTAAACAATTGATTTTTCAAATCCAACCCAAGAAATGGTTAATTATTTAAATATCATAAAATAATATAATACAATGTGGCATATAAGGTCTAGGAATGAAAATTTAATACTATTTTATAAACGTTCAGAGCATGAACATTTTCTTCAATTTCCATAGTTATATACAAGTAAGTATTTTATGTGTGATTCTTATTTAAAGTGTAGTCAACATAACAAATTATTCAAATCTATAAAATAATTTAGTACTGATAGACGTTTAGAACTCTTACATCTTGAATTTATTGTAACTATAAAACCTATTAGTTTTGGTGGTAAAAAGTTAATTTTTAAACTGTTGATGACTACAGTAGATTCATCTGGATTTATTTCATATCTCATAAAAATTAATATTTAACTAATATTTTTCCCTCTATAAACTTATTAAAAATGTAAATAATTATTCCATCATATCCATTAGAAGTTATATATGAGGATAATTTCTTATTTTGTGAATTCATAATTTTTTTGAATAAAATGGATATGACCATTATTTTTCAACCCCTAGGAAACCACAACAAAATGTAGTGGTTGAAGGAATGAATAGATCAATATTTAAAATGGCTAGATCAATTCTTATAGAATTTAATATGCCTATATATTTTTGCATAGAAGCTATAAATATAAATTTTTGAATTCTAAATATAATTTTTAGTTGACCATTTTTAATTAATACCCCATACAAACTAATTAAATGGTTCAAACATGATGCTGTATATTTTAGGGTATTTTAGTGTGAAGTATTTATCATAAATAAAAATGATAATTTATATATGCATGATTCTAAAAGTAATAAAGGAATATTTTTAGGATATTAAAAAATATATCAAGGATTTTATAGTATTAAATAATAAAATTTTAGTTTTTTAGGGGACTGTACAAGTTATGTTTAACGAAAATATTAGTTATAAATAGAATTATGATTTTATAAAATATGATAATTATTTTAGGTAATTTAATTTTAGTGAAAATAATTATTAAGAATATGATAATCCATAAGTTGAGGGGGATAATATCTCACCCCAAACATATCATAAAGAATTTAAAAATCATAAAGAACATCCAATTGAAAATGAAATTGGTAAAATTGAATTTGGTATACAAACTAGAAAATATGTTTTACTTTACTGTGGAAACTCTAGTTTTATTACAGATTTTGTTCCATCCAATATTTATTATTCATTAGTTGATTCAAATTTGATATACTCTATACATGATTAACTAAATAAAATTTAAATAAGTAATGTGTATTTTTTAATTTCCGAAAAATAATCTAATAATAGAAACTAAATAAATTTTTGTAATAATCTTGATAAATCTGGAAACAAAGTAAAAGTAAAATCATAACTAGTAGTTCAAGGTTATTATGTGGAATAGGGAATGGACTTTGAAGAAACTTTTTCACATATTTCAAGGATTTAAGATATTATAATTCAATTATCCTTTACTTATTTAAAAAATATAAAATTATTTCTAATGGATTTAAAAGGTCAATATTTAAATTGAATCATTTTTGGAAAAGGTTTTTGTTAAACTACCAAAGGGATTTGAAAAAGGAATAAAATTCCAAATCAGGTTTCTAAAATTAATAATGCTATATATGGTCTTAAGAAATCTCTTAAATCTTGGTATGAATGGAAACATTGTTTTTAGTTTAGAATTATTTTGTTAAAGGGAAGGTTGATCTATCCTTGATTATAAAGAGAGTTTCAATTGTTATATAGATTATCTAGATTTATGTTGATGATATAATATTTAGCTCAAAAAATTGTGTAATTATATTACTTAGATAATGTAAATAGAATTTGAACTGAGATTAATGTGATAATTGAAAATTGTTCTCACTTTAAAAATTAATCCAAGAAAATAAAGTATATTCTTAAATCAAGATAAGTATTCTAAAGAACTTGTAGAAGGGTTTAGGATTTATTCAAGAAAGAATTTGAAAAAAAAAATTAGTAAAAATTCTAAATTGGACTTGGATTAATGTGGAAATAAATTTTATATAAAACGGTACAGAGGAATAACATATAGTTTATTGTATATCACTACATTTAGATCACACATAATGTTATAAGTTTGTTTATTTTCCTGATTTCTATAGATCCCTAAAGAAGGTCTTCTAAAATGATTTAGGAGATTAATTAGATATATTAAAGTAACTGTATGAATTGGTTTAATTTATTCAAACTATTTTTTTGATTTACTATCTTATTCTGACTATGACTTCATAGGTTTAAGTCTTGATGAGAAAAGAACAGTTGGTATATGTCATTTTCTATGTAAAATTATAGTTTTTAAGTGTTTTAAGAAAAAACTATTATTTGAACTATCTATTGATGAGGGTGAATATGTTTTTGCAGAAAGATATTTTTTAAAAATTATATGGATAAAACAAACGTTACATAATTTTAATATTATTTTTGATAAAATTAATATTTTCTATTATAATTATAGTGAAATTTATGTTTATAAAAACACATTGTAACACTCTAGAACAAAAAACCTAGAGGTTAGATTTCATTTTCTAAGGGATATTGTAAATAAAGGTGATATCTTATTATAATTTGTTACAAATGAAAAAAAATCATAAGATATAATTATAAAACCATTATATTCTGTACAATTTTGAGAAAATGATATTTGGATTTGTTATACTTGAATCTTAACATTTATTTTTTCTATAATTATTTATTTGTTAAAATTATAATTTGTTTCAATCTCTATTTACTTGAGTAATATAACTAAATTTTAAATTTTATTAAAAATTACTAGTCTATTAATTCTAAGTAGTTGATTCTTATTAAAAGGGATATTGTTTAAATTATTTGATTTTATGATACCTTTTGATGAATTTATAAAGGGGGTATAATTTAATAAATTTTCTATTTTTTACTTTAAAAAAGGAGTATTTTTTGATTATGAATTATTTTATTAATACTTTTATTATTTTTTTGATAAATTACCATGTATTAATACTTGATTAGGTTAGCTTTAATAAATTACTATCTCCCAAAATTTATGAAATTCTAATTTTCTAAAAAAATAATCATCTATTGTTTATATTTTTTTAATGATTCTTTATTATCTTAATTTTACATTTTATATGATTTAAATTTCATTAAAATTATATCATTTATCTATTTTTTATATTTTTAGATGTGGATTTTCTTAAAAAAAATTAATAAAACAATGGCTAGCCACATAGGAAAGATCTTCTAACCGATAGGGGACCATTGATCGATGTTTTTGGAGAGTATCCCACATGGACCAGCCACAATGGTCCGTGGACTGTGTATAGAACAACATGACTTTTATAGTGTGGTTGGGAAAATATCCGGTCGGTGATTAAAGGATAAATAGTCCCACTGGGCTGCAAATCCCTTGTGTATGCATTAATGTTCTGAGATCCAACCCCATGCCGAATCAAACAATCATATATATGGATTGTTTAATATATCACATCTAAACTTTCTAATTTTTATATATAGAACTGCAACTCACATTTCAATATTTATTGAAGTAAAAATATATCTTTGGAAAGAGTGTAGTCTGATCTGATCTCTTATAGCCATCCAATCTGCTCCAATATTCATTGTTTACCTCCATCTATTATCTAAGAACACTATTCAATAGTGTTCATGTTTTTCGGGACTGCCATTATTGATCCAAGATCTAATTGTTGAATTTTTGAAGTAGTATGGTCGAGGTAATTAGGTGATGCAGTTTCGAATCCAGCTTTTTATTTTTTTATCCTCCTTACATTCTAAATGTTGTAGAAGATAATTCAGATTGGGATTTTCAAGTTATAATTGGATTTTCATCCATTGTAGTACCTATTATTTATTAATTATAGATCAATATAATGGAAGTAACATTCACTTTCTATGGAAGTAGTACCATCAGACATCTTCAATGTATCACCAATAGTCGATGGCAGAACCATTCCATCATTGACTGAAGATCCACTGGATGGTGGTAGATCATCTTTGCAATAGTAGTAGCTATGACATCTATATTAGCTTCATGTGAACTCATTGTAGTTCATGAAACTATTCAACATGAAGCAATGGTGTAAGAAGCTCCAACCATAATGGTATTACCGTTCGATCTCCTTCACTATTTCCCCTACATCTGGACAATGGTAAATACTTTTTTTCACCAATGGTAGTATTATCTACCATTCGACATTGCAAAGGTAGATATGTTTTTATGGTAGTACATCTTTTATTCAATGGTAGATCAATGTGTCATGTGATAAATATAGTTTATCAGTGACAATAGTTCTTTTATATTTAGTGATACATTTCCATGAAAAGGTAATGATAATTTTATATTCTATTATGTGATAACAAGTGGAATGTAGTGATTAGATCACTTGATAATCTAAGAGAATTTTTGAGTTAAATAAGACATATTAATATTTTATAGATGAAAAAATGGATAAAAAACTAAAAATTATTTAATTGAATTTGTTTTTAAATTTCATGTGGTACACTTTCTTTCAATTCATTCAATCAATAATATCTATGAATCTGGTTCCTTTCTATCAACATTAGGAAACCACTATAATTCCATCCTTTACTACTATTTTGATCTATATCATCTAACTTCATCATCTTCATCAATAGCTCTTTATGCTGGGTTTTCATTGTATTTATTTTTCATCATATTATTATTTTATTTATATATTTGTAATTTTTTCATGTATATTTTATTATCTTCCCTATAAAAATAAGGTCTTGTTTATTTTGGTTATTCTTACACATAATAGTATGTATCGGTTGTGACTCCAGATCAAAATACAAGTCACATACTAGGTTAATATTACTATAAAAAGTCATAGTTTTTCCTCCAGTTTTTTTTCCAAAAAGGGAAAGCCTGTAATAGGTTATTAGACCTCTAAAAGTGAGTTTCTTAGTCAATATGGATCTTCTTATAGGTTATAGAAGGTTGGAAAGTGTATTATAATCTTGGTGATCCAAAGCACTCTAAATTTTCTTTGTTCTTTTTGTTTATTTACACTATACAATATTTTTTTAACACAACAATCACTAATATTTATTTAATTATTAAAATATAATTTACATCTTTATTTAAATTCTTGACATTACTTTTCACACCTATAGTCTTTATTTCCATCTCTCACAACCCAAAAGATATGTGATGTTTTGGCATAGGTTTCTCCAGATGAGATGGGATGTGATGCAATGTGGTGAGATGTGAAATGCACATATGGTAAGGGAGCACATGATGTTTGACATTGGAGTGTGATAGTGAAAAATCAGTGTTTAAGAACTAGTGTGGTACTTTTATTTGTTATGATGTATATGATATATTATTATATAGTATTCTTGATTTGGTGAGTGAGATATAGGGATTATGAGATTTATAAGTTGACCTGTATATAAGTTTATTGGTTATTCTATTTTTTGACTAGAAGATTAACATTCTCTTTTTACATGGAAACTTGAGACCTTCTATATGATCCTACTAAGTATAATTATATTGCCTCCATATCAATATTAACCATTTCTCAGGTTTCAAGGAGATATTTAGGTACTGATATGGACATTTCTAGTTTGGGTGAATGCTTTTTTAGAGTCACTTCTATACGAATTTTAGTTTGGTACATTACTATGGAGAATTTATTTGTATTGTTTTATCTTTTTTCATTCATTGTGGGATGGATTTTGGTTTACCGTTTTATAATTTACTGATGTTTTTGGTGTATTTTCATCCTATTCCGTGGTCCAATTTTTTATTGGAGGGAAATTCCTCCCATTTTTAAACTTTTTTATACAATCGGTGCTAGTCGCCAACATGGGGCCTACTGGAGTTAGGACTCGGGGGTCTTTTCTCTGTTCCTTCATTGCAACATATTCGAATGGAGGGGGTCATGAAAATGTGGTACCAAAGGATTTTTATTGAGAGATGGGATGATGTTTGGAGTTATGTACTTTGAGGTTTTCATGGGTTTGTAGAGAAAGAATCCCAGTTGATCATGGTTTATGACATTGGCTAGGGAGGTAGGCTTGGAGAAATTATTTTAGGGTCCTCTATGAACTAGTTCACATACTCTGAGCTCATTTAATGACTAATTAGGGTGGGATTATTTGTGGGGTAGATACATAAGATAGGTATATGCATCATGATTGATTATATTCAGGTTTTAATTGGGTTTTTCAAGGTAAACAAAATGGATAAATTTAATAATATTTTATGAAATTCCATTCTATTGGGATTAGGATGTTCTATGTGATTTGTAAGAATGATTCCTATTCATCATCTTTGAGTGCCTCAAGTAGTTTTGGTTTAGCAAGATGATTCCATTGATCATCATAGGATTGACCCAAAAGAGGAGTATGAGACATGGTAGAGGGCTTTGCATGCCATTCAGCAGCATAGTCTGGAAAAGTATGAGGGGATCATATCTTATGTGAAGATAGAGTTATAGATAGAGTATCTTGAGATTGATTTTAGTTTGATCTGATCACAAGTTGAGTTTTGGGATCCCTTGGAATTTAGTCAGTTATGGGGAGCTGCACAGTAGTGGTGGATACTATTTCTTGGTGACCATATGGAGGAAACTGTGTTGCATCCCGACTATCAAAAGGAGTCCTGTTCAGAATTCCTATCATCGATGATGAGGAAACCAAAAAAGTATGTTATTATCTCCCTTTATAAGGATATAATAAGTGTATGGGATCCGTGGATTAGTTTTAATTAACTTATTTACTTTATTCTAGATGTTTTTCCAAAGGAGGTGTCTAGAACATGATGTCTATAGGAGGCTTTACAACTAGTGATCATGTATGCAGTCACTCTGTTTACACTCTCTACATATCTACAGGTATAGAAAAATGAGAAAGTTATCAACCATATGTTTACTTTGGGTGTTCAGCCTTAATAGGGTGTCCATGAGGGTATCCAGAGTAGACAATATTTAGGAAGTGGGTTGTGGGTGTCCATACAGTCAAGGTTCCGACCAGTGGAGAACATAATAAAAATGATTTAATTCCATTCTGCTGGAGAAGGAGACAGACAAGAACTTATAAGAGGCATCACATATTCATGATATTTCTGTAGGGTATTTTCTAAATACTATGATCAATTCCCAAACACTCTGGGAGGTCATTATTAGGTGGGTCTTCAGACCCCTTTTCAGCAGTAACAACATTTTTCTCCAGGTAGTTTCTGTAGTAGGGACTGACAGTTCTTGTTCCATAGTTGAGAGTTTATGATGTTGGAAGAGGTAAGCCAAGTGATTGTCCTTATCAATAGGCAACCATTCTAGATCATGGTCACATAGGTATATAATATAGAGTAAAAGGATATAGTTAGAGTTATATGCACACATTAAAAGTGATAGTTTTATTAGAGACAAGATTTATTTGAGGTTTGATCAATTTATCATCTACTATTGTTTGTTATTTGTATTATTAAGTATCCTAACAATATTTTTTTGCTCCAACTTTGGTCTCTATAAAGGGACTTTCCGAAAAGATACATCTTGTGACCCTAGTGTTATCTACACCTATTGGAGGTCAAAATGTTTTTTGATGCATGATGGTGATGTAGACTGGGGATGGGGAATCAATAGTCCATGGGATATTCAATATTACAATTGATACAGCTATATGATTATATCCTTGGCATGGATAGGTTTTATTCCATACATGAAATAATTTACTAATTCAAGTGGAGAGTATTATTTTCTTATGTGGAGGATCAGTGAGTGGGATTCATTATAAAGTGAGGTTATCAGATGAGTGGAAGAATATAGAGCCACCATTATCATAGCTAGAAGATATTTCAAAGGAAACTCATGCTTAAAGAGTTCCCAATGTTACATAGGCATTATTTAATCTTTTACAAGATTATGTTATGTCCCTGCCCCCTTGAATTGATGTAACGTTTGGGTTATAATTGAAACTAGGAGTGTCTCTAACTTCAATTGATCCCTATCAGATGGTGCCTATAGAGCTATTTGAGTTCATGTTGTTTGTTTATGATCTTATATAGAGGGGTTTCATTCAAACCAGACATTCATCATGGGGTGGTCCAGTGTTTTGTTCCATTATGGTGGATAGTGGTTTGAGGTTGTGTATAGACTACATGAGGATGAATCAGGTGATGGTAAAGAATTGTTACCCTCCTCTTTGAATAAATGATCATTTTTCATCCAACTAAGAGGAGCTAATTAGTTTTCGAAGATCAATCTTCATTATAGATATCATTAATTGAGCGTCACATATGTGAATATTATGACGACTTCCATCAGATATAGGTATGGGTACATTCATTTTGTGACCATTCTTTTCGGTTTAATGAATGCACTAGATGTGTTCCTAGGACTCATGAACTCTTTGTTCCAATAGATCCTAGATCGATTCAGTGTCGTGTTCATAGATGATATCTTAATCTAATCAATGTAAGATGAGGATCATGATGATCATTTATGAGATTATTTAATGGTCCTTTTATTCCACTATCTATAAGGAAAATTTTCAAACTGTGAGTTATATATAATAGAGGTGTGTTTCCATAGATCCACAATGTCTCAATAGGGTGTGGCAGTGGACCTATCAATGATTGATGCCGTTGTTTCATCAAAATCACCCAAGAATTATGTATAAGTTCATACTTTTCATGAAATATCATGATATTATCAGTGTTTTTTTCCCAATTTATCTTTAATTACAATTCCAAAAATAAATTCAAATAGGAAGTATCATACTTTTGTGTGGTCCAATCAGTTCTTGGTAGAATTCGATTACTAGAGAAAGATGTTTCTTAGTACTCTAGTGCTTTAGTTTCCTGGGAAGGGTGTGTTGATTAAGGTTTAATGTGAAACATTATGTCTAGGGTTAATTTGTGTTATGATGAATCATAGTTCTATGATCTCTCATATTTCTAACAAGTTATGTCCCCATGATTTTAACCATTCAACCCATGATATGATGTTTCCGATAGTGGTTTTTGAATTGATATTTTAGTGGAATTACCATATTGGAAAGAACATTGTTGTTTTATTGGAGAATAAGATCCTTAAATATGTTTTCTCTCAGTGGTATTTAAATCTACACTAGTTTAAGGGGATAGATTTTCAATATGATTAAAATTTTGATATCTCTTACACCTCCAAAAAGTGGAATGTGGTTGCTAATGCATTTAGTCAGAAGTCCCAAGGGAATGTAGTTCATGGGTCTATGAATGTTTGGAAAGGTTTGGAAGAGATTTCATCAATACATATTAACGTAGGATAGAGTAATGGTCATGATTATATTTATTAGATGTATGTTGAGCTATCCTTTATGTTGCAGTTGGAGGAGTCTCATTGGGAATACTCAAAGGTAGAGGCGATTTGTGAACACGTTATTATGGTGATGCCCCTGAGGGATGGTTAGAGGATGATTAGAACCAACTGATTCTCCAGGTAAGGTTTCTCATTCTGTAGGTGATTCATAATGTATTTATCCCTGAGTTTCATTACCACCCTTTAGTTGTACATCCTGATGTGAAAAATATGTCTTGTGACTTTAGGAGAGAACGTTGGTGGTCGAGGATGAAAAGGTAAGTGTAAGAGTTTGTATAGAGGTGCCCAGTTTTCCAGTAAGTGAAAGTGGAGAACCATATTCCTGGATGTTTTTTCGAATCCTTTGATGTTAAAAAGTTGAAAAGGGAAGATATATTGATTGATTTATTCACTAGGTTTACCTAGACTTAGGGAGGTTGTGATAAAGTTTTGGTGATAATGTAATGACTTATGATGTCACATCATTCTCTGGCGATATGTGAGTTTAATGTCATGGGAGTTTTGGCAAGACAATATCATGATGTCCTTGATAGGCTCCATGGGGTACCAAAAATCACAATTTTATATCAGGATCCTCATTTTAACTCACAAGTCTGGAGGTGATTGTAACAATATTTTGTATCCCAGTTGTATCTTTACATTGCATTACACCCTCAAATAGATGAGTAGATGGAGTGGAACATCTAGATATTATATGACAAGATGAAAGATTGTTTCTTTGACTTTCAAGAATCATGGTTAAGAAACCAAAACTCTTGTTGAGTTTTTTATAAATCAAAATCTATTATTCATCTATTGGAATGGCTCTAATTGAGGCATTGTATTGGATTCCATTAAAATATCTACATTTCTAGATAGTGGTTGGGGAGTTAGTGGTTCTTGGTCTTGATGTGGTGCATAGAACAACCACTGAGATCTAGTTTCTTAGAGAGAGGATGTGGGCATAACATGACCATTATAAGGCCTACAATGATCATAGGATGTGGACTCTATAGTATGAGTTAAGATACCATGTATTCTTGAGAGGATCTCCTTGACGTGGAAGCATAGGTTTGGAAGGGGTAAGCTTTATCACTAGTACGTTGGGGCCTTTGTGGCGTTGGGGTGTGTTGGTGATGTAGTGTATTGGTTGGAATTGCCCACATGGTTGGAGAGGATCCATGATATCTTCAACATGTCTTAGATTCATAAGTATATTCATGTTGACTCCTAAGTTATTGACTGAAGATATTTGGATATCCAAAATGACACGACATTGGTGGAGCGACTACGATAGATTTAGGATTATCATAATAAGGTGTTTCATGGATGAACCATTCTCATGTTTTTCATATTGTGGAGGCAGGGTGTACTGGAGGAGAGTACTTAGGAGTAAAATACATAGATACATTCCAATTACCTATTGTTTTCTTGAGTCTTTATTTTCTTTTTTTTTTGATTTTTCTTGTATGAAATGATGTATGGATCTTTCTATATTATGTGATTTGTTGTTTCCTTTCTGGTGTGATGTGCAATAAAACTTCTGACACATAAAGTGGTAAAAATATGATTGTTAATTTTGATATGTTATATGTTTACATGATTAAAACCTCGAGTGAATGTTAGGGGTTCCAAAATTGGATAATATATTAACATGGGAGATGCAATTACTCGATTTATGTGCTCTAGGTAGTGGTGTGTGTTGGATGTGGAATTTTTGGTTTGGGTCATGTGGGGGTTGATATTTTTATGAGGATGGTTTTGTGGGAATATTGAGGCTTGTGGATGGTAAAAAATGATGTGGTGTTAATTCTATTGAGAGGTGGTGAAGTGGATGCGTGGTGATGTTTTTGAGTGATGCTATTGTTACATGGTATGTTTTGTTTGTGTTTCGGTTTGACGTGTTCAACTAGTGGTAGTGTTTGACATCTAATGATAACCTTGAGTGGTATCTCAATGGGAGGTAAATAGAAACAATTTATATTTGGGGGTTGGTATTGAATATTGAGGGTAATAATAATTTGATAGGTATATAATGTAATGCTCCATACCTTCCCATCTGATTACTTTATTGGTTTTGTGGTTACAAGATGCTCAGAGTTGGATAAAGGAGGTTTGGTGGAGGTTGAAGTGGTAGAAGAGCTACAACAGTCCTTTTAATTTGTCAGAGAAGGATTTACATTATATATATATATATAAATAAATAAATATATAGTTATTTCCTTTACAACTTTAGAAGCTGGTGGTTTACAATTTATATTTGGTGGAGGAATATTGTGTGAACCTAGTTTCCGCTATAAAACATAAGTTTGCGTGCCATGTTTATTGTTGAAAAGGGATTTACAACACCAAAAATTGTTTTATGATATAATTTTTGTGGCCCCATGGAATTTACATCATAAATATTAATCTAACGATGTAAATCAGGCATGTTAAAACCTGTTTGTTAATATTTTTTAATGGATTGTATTCTAATTTGGCCTCCATTCCCTCTTATTTTGGTGGATAACTCTTGAATATCTAGGATAAATTCAATACCATATTACTTTTCTTCTATTTGTGTGTTCTGATGGTTTCTCACTGGTGATTTTTGGTGAGTTCCTTTATCTTTTATCACGTGTTTCCTTCTATTCTTCATTTTTGGAATCTGTTGAGGTGGTGTTTCTAAATTTGGTCAATGTTTTGGGTGATGTATTTGATAACCCTTGATGTTGTGTAGGTTGAACCATGAGTTAATTACATGTTTGTGGGTTGAGGGTTGTTTTTTAATCTCTATGTGGTGTATAGAGAGATCATAAATCATTCTATGAGTTTGGGTATCCTCCTTCTCTCCCTTTATAGATGATATATGTGGAGATTTCATGTTTTTATTTCCATTGGGGAGATAGTAAGGGATGGAATAATAAATATAATTAATTTAAATGAATAAAATTAATGGGTATGGGGGATAAATTTTATTCATTAATGAATAGATAGATGTTATGGTTGATATTTTTTATGTTGTTTTCCAATACTAAAAATAAAATTTGTTTGAAGCCTTTTTTCAATTCTAGATGATATGCCTTAAAACCCTTTTGGGTTATTTCACGCTAAATAAAATTATAATGAATGTATATTTGGATACTAATTTGGTTTGATCTAGAATCTAGTTTGTGTTATAATTATAAGTTTAAATAAAGAAGTAATACGATGAGAGCCTTTGAATAAATTGTGGAAGCTAGAATGCATTCCATTTGGGTGAGTTTGGGCCTGTCGTGTTACCCTGTGTGGCATGGGTTTTTGTATAGTGATGGAGGTGAGTGGTCAAGTAGTGTGATGTGTGGGGATATGATGTAGTGGTTGGATAGTAGGGAAATGATGTGGGATATTGTGTGATTTAGGGAATGATGGCTATGGTGTGTGATGGTTGTGGTGTATTGTGGATGCGATGTGTGTTGGTGTTTTTACTTGTTATATTATAGTGAGATGTGGTTATGGTTGTGGTTTTTTTGTCAGGGATTTTTTCTTGGGGTGGCTAGATATTGATCGTTGATGTGAGAGGAGAAAGTTATGGTGTGGTGTGGTAGTGTTAGTTTTTTAAAAGGTTGGGGCGAAGCCTCATTTTATTATTTAAAGAAAAGACCTCTTTAGACTGGTTAGAGGGAGACCCATTACATACCCCGAAGGCCCAATTCCAAGTGGCCTGAATACAGGGCTTGAAAGCCCATTTTTTTGGCCCAAAGAGCCCCTCGGTGAATAGTACTTATACTGTACCTGGGCTGCTATAGTACCTCCTACAGTACCGTAGCTGCTATAGTTCCTACTACAGTGCATCCACCGCTACAGTGTTGCCGCCGCTATAGTTCTGCCGCTGCTACAGTGCCCTTCTACAGTTCTGTTACACTACCAAAAATTAGTCACTGCCCAGATTTGATCCTGGGTCATTTATATTAGTATATTAATGAATGTAGAAACTTTATATACCTATTTAGTAGTGAACTTGTAAATGAATGTGGGAAATATTACATGGCTTCTGCTGTGATTGTGTGGTGTGTTACATATGGTGGTGGTGGTTGTTGTGACATTTTATTTGTGGTATGACAGTGGTGAAGTGGTGTGAGTTGGTGTAGTTTTCATGATCCCATTGGTTGGTTATATATATATATATATATATATATATATATATATCTTATATTTTATGATATTTATTTTTGTTCCCCACCTGAGTTGGATAACCTTACCAACACACAAAGGTTATGGGTTTTGTGTGTTTTCAACAACATCTAAGACAATAGTGATATTTATGGATGAATCTTTCCCCATATTCCCTTAGTAGTAATGTACGAGGAGTTTTCACATGATATGTGCAGTGATGAACTCAGTGTATTCGGGTGAGGAGTGATGTATTGGTCTAGGTTTCTTCAAGTGAGGTGTGATGTGTTGGCTCATTTATCTTCGGGTGAGACATGATGTGATGCGACATTATGTGATGTTGTATGTTTGGAAGGGATGATAGAACATGAAGTTAGGCATTAGGGTGTGAGAGAGGAAAATTAGTGGGGAAGTGGGAGTGGGGAATTTTTCATTGTTATGATCTCAATACTATAAAATTATATTAGATGTGTGGCTTGGTGAGTGGGACATAGTGTGGCAAATAAATTTTAGTTGACCAGTATAGATGTGATTTGGTTATGATATTTTTTATTGGTCATTAGCATTCTCTTTTCACATGTGTACTTGAGAAATTATGTATGATCCTACTGAGTATACGTTTACTTTGGAGAATTTTATTTTATTGGTTTATATTTGTTCATGAATTTTGAGATAATTTTTGTTTTTTCCTTTACATTATATATTTTAGTTGTTCGGTGATTTTTTATCCAAACTCCTCATCCTGTTCAACATTGGAGGGTAATGCCTTCAAGTTTTGATATTTTTTTATAGCATCAATGCAATTCAATAACCTGAGGCCCGTTGGAGGCAGGACTCAGGGGTCATTATCTCAAATCCTTCATTGCGATATCTTTATAGAATGTTCATCATGGAAAAATCATACCCTCAAGAGAACCTTTCCAGGTTGTTTTTTTATTAGTGTTTGGTGATTGAAAAGAGAATAAATTAAATTGGAAATTAGAAGGAAGCCTTGAAGTCACATGTAATTGACATGATGAGGAAAATATGATAAAGATAATATACCTGAAAGAAATAATGTAATAAAAGGAAAGGAAAGTCATTAGTGAATAAATGAACGAAAGAAAAGAGAATTAATTTGAAATAAATGGAAAGGAAATGTTAGACTATTGTTTGAAAATATTCAGTTATATTTCCATTATTAAAAATTTTAAATGGACTAATTAAAATGTAATTGTTTATTTTTTCTTCATAAAATTATTTTCCAATAATTTTAGTCAAATAATGGATGTATTATCCTTTTATAGTGATTATATAATTTTACTCCTAAGTATACAATAATCTTTATCATGAAAATTTCTACAATATTAATTAAAACATATGTACACAGAAACAATTAATAACTAAATTTTTTTTTATGAAAATAAAAAATGATAGAAAATTAATAAAGATATAATTATAGATAAATTGAGTATTAAGAAAGAAAGGAATAAATTATTTAAATAAAAAATAAAGGAGTTTGATAGAGAATAATGCATTTCCCACCTCACCCAAGAAAATAAATATTAACGTCCTCCATTGTTAAGGTTTTCTTGTTCATAAGAAAATAATTCTAAAAAATAATTACACCCCCATGCTCTTAGGTTTATGTTCAATAAGAAAAATATATATAAAAAGGATAAATTGTGAAATTAGTTCATAAAAGTTTCCCTATAATTTGACATGTATTTTTCATGTCCCTAGGGGGCTTAAAAAAATTTCAATTTCTGTAGAAGGGAATATTTTAAAAAATTGTTAAAATATTTTTTTCAATCATAGGCCAATAAAGTTCCTAGATATGGTTAGATCACTAGGTGTGGACGAATCATCCCTTTTTATGTACTATTTATTTTTAATTATAACTATATTATTTTTTGAGATCTTGAACCTCTTAATAGTTATAATCACATCCTCACCCAAATAATGCTCATAGTAAATAGAACAATACATAATAATTTTTACAAGGATCAGTCTTTAGGTGATAATTTTCTCATTTTGATAGGTTAACCACCCAATCACAGATTCTCCACTATAAGTTCATGTGGAAACACCATCATAGAGTGACATTATATTCATTTTCCAAATTTCCACTAGAACATTACAACTTCTCATATCCCACTATAAAATGGTCAATCCAAAATCAGGGAGATCGAATTTAGCTCCACGTTTCTTCTAAACCACTCGATATAGATCATCATTCACAAGACTCATAGATAAATTAATTTTCATGTGTTCACCTTATCAGAAAATTTTATGTCTATTTATCATGTCCATGAAGATAAATTCTACTCACTATCTTATTATCTACAATGATCATATATTTATAAAATTTTCAAATACTCAGGAATGCAATATTTATCACCTCTATGATCAATCTTGACTATAATATCTTTTCTCTCTATAATTGTCTTCTAAATCTCAAGCTTCATGAAATTGTTTCATGTAAATATTTTCTAATTTTGATTAATGGTATTCATTTTTTTACAATATTTTTAATTCTTCTTCTTATAACACATAATGGTCAAGAAACTCAACTTCTTTGTGTAACAACATAGTAACAATTGTTGGTGATGGATTGTGAAACATGACTGCATAAACTAAAGCTTTGTGTATTGGTGATTTGTGATCCACTTATCAATTATTCATTATCAAGAAGTATTCCGACGTCAATTTTTATAATTATTTTTATTCACATGGTATATTAATTTAGAAATAACTAAGTATAAATATATCCATCACTGTATTTTATACAAACCACAGCTTTTCATAGTGACTTTCACACACTGATTCATTAAAAGTGAAACTTTGTGAGATTCCACTTTAGGAATAAATTATTTGTATGATGACTTAGAATGTTATAGTAGAATTATTTTTTTCATTTACTGATGCTTCATATACCACTTAACATGTGGGACTCTAATGTTTCATAAACTAAGAGTACACGATATATCCTTATTTATTTACACATCTAAAAATTCTAGTATAATATATTTTTATTTTTCACAAATAACTATGCCTGAATTCCTCTATATTTATTTAAAAATAGAGATCTATCAATAAATATTCTTTCTCACTATAAATATTTTCCCACACATATATTTTCATTATATTAGTCTCGGTGTTTAATGCATTTCCACTAACTTAGATTGTCCAAAAATTAAGGTGAGCCACTCATTTCCTTGCGACGTTGAGAAACATGGAGTATCCTCTTCAAAAACAAATTTACTTTCACAGTTCTCATAATTATATCATTATTCTTTTTAAGAAAAAAACAAAATCCTCCATGAAATGTTTATAAGGAAACACTCATGAATAAAGATATATATGTGGAGATGTACCATACTTTCGCAACAAATATGTTACGTGACATCAGGTAAGGATTGCATGAATCCACTCCAACCTCATCATGAAGAAATTATTATAAGTAAAAGATGAGATAAAAAATATGGAGGGGGATTTCCCAAAAAAATAATTTTAAATTATGATAAAAATTAAAACAGTTTATCATGAAAGTAGTCAATTTATGATTAAAACTATCAGATTATACCGGCATAATGGAAATAAAAAACATTAAGCGTAGTGAAAAATAAATTTTGGAAATTAAAAATGAATAATTTGATAAGATAAACTTGATAATATCTCATTAATGAGGGTATGTGTGTTTTCCCTCTATAAAGGCCCCATAGGGTCATATTTATTCTATGGTATTAATGAAAACCAATAACAAATGATGAAAGAAGTCCATTATTTTTAACAAAAAGTAAATACCCAAAAGAAAGCACATGATTTTAATTGAAACCAAGATCCATGAAACCTTACTTTAATAGCTGTGAGAACCTAAAAATGAAGATGAATAAGATTGTGGGTTGTTTTTGAAAACCCTTTATTATGCACTCAACTCAATCTAGAATATTTAGAAGTATATGAAAGATAGGGGGGATGAATTTATTTGATTAAAAATTTTAACCAAATTATTTTTATTTCAAAGTTAATTAATAGTGTTAATTATGAGAAACAAATAAATGAAAGAACATTGATAATTTTATAGTGATTTAGTGAAAGATATACCTAGTCTACTCTTGTACCACTATACTCTATGAGAGATATATTTTTCACTATAATTATTTTTTAAGGGGTATCATAACCCAATCACAACCAATTTTATCTACTAGATGTAGAAAAATGACACCTGATTTTTTTCTTGGAAGTCACAACCCAAATACTAAACTAAATTTTAGACAATAGGAGTCACAAACCAAATGGTACTGACTTTGTAATATGAGAGTAACAACTTAGGTTACGAAAGAAATAATTATTTAGAATGTAAAATCAAACATACAAAGTGAAATCACATGTGAGAGATGAGAATAAGTATTAAATACATAATAAATGAAGACATGGTAGAATACAAATGAAAGTAGAAAAACTATTATTTCTTGAGTAATGTATCAATAGATATTATCTATAATGTCTTAGAAGTCATTTAAGTTTATTTATCACTTTAAAAGTCGGTACTGTAGATGAAAACATGTTCTCACATGACATGGTTTGTAAAACATTTTAATGTTTATAGTAATTATTTTTCTCTCAAAATGCTCATTTTCTCATAACTCATATATAATTTGAATGCATCCCAAACCATTTATAGAAGATCATTTAACACAAACAAGACAATTCATATCCGAGTAAATTAATTTGAATTAAAACTACATATTTATCTATGATATAGAAAATTATCATTCCAAAAGTATTGTAACAAAAGTGATATAAAGTCTAATTCAAGCCAATTTTAATTATTCATTAAATAATTCGATCAATCACCATAATAATATCTCAAATGAGTCCTATAAAAATTGTAAGATGATTTGAATGATAAAATTTAGATTTAAAAAAATCCTCCCTAATTTAATGCAAATAGTAATTATTCAAAATTTAATTATAAAGTTTTAAATACCAAAAAACAAGTTTCATTAATTTTTTTGTTAGTAAATATTAATTATAAAAGATTAATACCATGAAATATACTAAAACTAAAAAAATATAATTATTTGAAATATATACGATTTATACATAGGTGAATAAAGAATAATTTAGTTTATATTTTATAACTAATTTAAATATTTTTAAAAATATTCTGAAGAATTTAATTAATAATTTTTTTAAATCAATAAATTACATTAAATCATTAATATCCTATAATAAAAAAAATTAAATATAGAGTATTCATGATACTTTAGATTTCAAAAAAGAATAAAAATAAAAATTAAATTAAATCACTGACTATGAGAACTAAATTATCATGAGGTATACTTTTTGTGGTATGTTAACTTATCATTATAATATATCTTATTTTAACTTTATATAGTGTGTGGTTACTTGAAATTACACGAAATCACTTGATATTTTTGAAGTAGCTTTAGTGACCGTGATTCTTAATGGATGTTCAACCAATGTATTCACATTCGGTTCCTGATACAGATATTCTAGAATTCATTATGAGAGGCCATGCATGCCGAGTTGCATGAGCCATCCCTATAAAAGTTCTACAAAACACATGAAACCAAGGAACTTCCTGTTAGGGTATCATGATTTGGATGATCATAGAGAGTCTCATGTGATAAACTTCCTATGGTAGATTGAGGTTACCAAGTGCAGTAACTTCATGCTTCGTGTTGAAGATCCAACTTCTTGTGGTAGGTTAGGGTAAACCATGTGGTAAGATTAATATCATTCTAATTTTTTTACCGAGAGTATAAATTTTAGTAACTTAAGTTCTAATTGATGGTTTAAATCTCATGCTTTACACAACTACATGAAAAAACTTCAATCAACTACATGAAAAAAACAAAATGGGGTAAGTTGAAAAAGCTTCATGTAGTTACGTCTATAAGTACATCACACCATCACTTTAAACACACATAGTAAGATAAAAAAACCCACTTCATGTGGTTAGTTGTTATTTTATGCAGTCACTTAAATAATACCACATACAATAACTCTACATCAAATTGTTCTGTATGTTTTTAGATCTTATAAACAATATAACAATCAATTTTTCTAACTAACAAAAATATTTATAAATTTGAGATATTTATAATGGATTAATGAAATCCTCAATACAACATAATAATACCAATATATGATAAAAAAATATAAATAATATATATTGAACACTGTAGAAAAAAATAACTAAAATACAACATAGAATAGTTTAATTTTTGGAGTATCTAAATAAAAATTTCAGAATTACTTAAAGTTGAATGAAATATTGAAAAACTTTCGTATCTTTATATCACAATAAACAAAGTTAAATTAAATGGTATATATCTAGAGTTAACAGTGATAAACAATATATATTTTATTCTAGAAATTGAATAATTCTAGAGATATCTCTGAGACATTGAGCATCTTTTTATTGAACTCAAATAATGATTAAAAACATCATCTGAAGTTAATGAATTGTATTGGATATAAAAAAACAAGTTGTGTGAATATTGAATAAAATAAATCAAGATATTAAGGAATAACTAAATAAAACTCTAAACTGAAAATAAATATTTAACTAAAGACATGCAGTAAGTTCAGATTAAAAAATGTGCATTTTTTTGATTGATTGAGAGAAAATTATTGTTGAATAAAATTTAAATAATTTTTCTCCCCATCATATAAAATAGGGATTATAAAATTGAACAATGATATATCTAGATATAATAAAAATATTTTGGGGAATTTTAAAATTGATTTAAAGGAATTTAGAGTAACATAAATTATGGCGAGTGATTAAAATATTTCGGAAAATAAAATATAAACCAAGAACAACAAACTCCCTCTTTTTGAAAATTTATATACCAAAAAATTATTTTATAATATTTCACCATTTTTAAATTTTTTCAAAAATAAATAATGTCAAAAAAACATGCAGTTTGAAAACAGAAGTGAAAAAATTTTGTTTAGAAAGAGAACCCCCCTAATAAAAGCATATTAAAGTATGTTAAATGAATTCAATACAAATGTTTCAAACTAACGTTTTTATATATGAAGGCAAAATTTCATATTATCAAATTTTAAAAAATACAACAGCGTAGTAAAAATATCCACCAGTTGATTTTTAGTCGAAATATATACATTAATTATATCACCTTGATTAATATAATCACTATTATAATGAAACTCTATTCTTATATTATAAATTCATGAATAAGTTAAAAGGTTTTGTTGACATTGTATAAAACCTCCATATTTTAATGTTATTTTACAAATTACTTATCTTGTTTCTTATATTACCAATGAATTTTATGTTATATGATAGTCAACCATTTTTCGAGACAAGGTGATAAAAATGGATAATCCTTGAAGTGACTGTTCCAATATACCACCAGAAAAAGTTCAATTCACAGTGCAGGATAAGTGGCCGCACATTGGAATCCATGTTTCTGTAAGAAAAATAATTGGATTATGCATTAGATAAGCCAATCTTGTCTATGTATGGAACTAAATTCTTGTTGAGATCAAGTAACCATATAAAGGATTCAACAGACCATGCGAAGTAGTAAAGTGATTATATTGTAATGGTTGGTGTCCTGAGAACCAACTATTTTGTACTTTGATTACATGATTGTTCACTTATTATATATTGTTCATTGTTATGCATGACTATAATCTAATAATGTCTAGGAATATTTGTTGCATTCATAAGGTCATACAAGATCCCTGCTATGATGAGTACCCTGAAATTATATAACAATATTCTTAAATAATGTTCTACGGTTGGATGACATACTATGATAGGAAACATAGTATACAGACCATCATGTGAGAGTACTCATAAGAAGATGAGACTCTCTCTCATGGAGTTTGCACTTGGTAATCTCCATGATGGGAGATTATGAGAACAGACCCGCCAGTAGCAATTCCACATGTCTTGGTGTCATTATACATTGCTATCTACAAGCGTGTGTAATGGTCCTTAGACTGGAAGATTATCATTGACTCATGTCATGACTCACACACATAGATTTACTGATGAAAACCGTCACACAGATAGTTGGCAGGAAGTAGGGTACGATATGTGCGTCACGAGTGACATGTTGTTAATGGATAAGTGGAGGAAGGATTTGTCCCTTCCATTTATAGAAGTTGATATCTCGACCATTTTATTGAAATAGAACTGTCACATTAAATTCCATGGCTATGGTGTAAACGACGAGTTTATTTAAGGAAGTCAAAGAACGACGGATCAAGAATATAGGTTTATTAAACTGCTGTGAAACCTTCTTGATGAGATATCGAGACAAAGGGATTACATTACATAGTAAGTGTTTGTATGAGGTGATACATCAATGCGTCGTTAACTTCTTTCTCTTGGGTTCCTTGACCCGTTTCTAGACAGTAATATTGGACTTTAGGCAAGCCCGCCTAACGCCAACGAGAAAGAGACCTAGAGGGTCACACACTATGTGTATTAAAGTATCTCATGTAAAATAATGATTATTACTATATTTAGTTTAATAATTATTCAAGGAAGCCTAAATCGTTTTAATGATGGAGGAAGAAGAAAATAAAAAACAAGATATACACGCAGTGTATTAAAGATTACACGCCGTGTAGTCTTTCATGGAATACAAGTACACGCCGTGTATTAATAATTACACGCCATGTAGTTTTTTTTGGAAAGGAAATGAATAAATGAAAACAAGATATACACGCCGTTTACATTGAATGTACACTCAGTGTAGTTTTCAATGAAAAATAAGTACACGCCGTGTATTTATTAATACACACCGTGTAGTTTTCCCAGTCGGGATATTGAGGAAATATAATTTCATTGAATGATATTTATTATAATCAATGTGGGCGCATGTCAAGGAATTAATGAATCGACATGGGGTTTTCAAAAGAGGGTTAAGGAAATTAATAAAACGCATAACGCATTTATTTATTGTCATAACTCTATAACCACAAACCAGATTATAAATATCCTCACAACCCCAACTCTTTTCCCAACACAAGAGAATTGTTGTGCATAATAACTCTGGATAATTCATTCAAGGCCGAAATAAAATCTTCCTTCAAGAATGTTCTCAAGACCGAAAGATATCCTCTTCCATCAGATCAAGACGATCTAAGGTGGACAACACAAGCAAAGGTTTCTCCACGCTAGCACCCAAAGAATCCTTTGGCGATGTCCTGAGATACAAGGTACATGTGTGGATCACCTCTAGAGGAAGTCTACACTTGGAATCTGCGACGCAGTGATGAATCACATCGGAACGTGATCAAGAACATCAACAAAGAAAGAAAACCCAAAAGGTATTTATTTTCAATTGATTAAATTAATTATAACCAGCCTGTAATGATCCTACATTGTGGATCCGAGAATTTCTTCTTCTTTGTCCATTTCTGTGATTCGATCCATAGAGACTGGCATTTATCGTTGTATTGATCCAAAAATGATCATTGTTAATAGAAAAAATCCAAGTGGGCACATCCACCCACACGCTTCCGCTGCGCCCAGGACCTTCACATATGAGGAAATGAAGTGAACACCAGAAGTAAAGAAGCATTCATATGATGTAGTGAAGTGACTGTGTGAAGAAATCATATTACCACATGAAGAAAATTAACCACCACATAATGTAGTTAAGTGTCCGTGAAAAGAAACCAGTGACCATATGAAGAAATAATTCATCAAAAGAAGAAACCAAGTCACCATATGAAGAAATAAGAGATCAAAAAAAGAAACCAAGTGATCACACCATGTAACCATGCAATGAAACCACAAGCTAACGCAACCGTGATTAAGTTAATTCCATGTGATGATGTCTCACTTAAGAAGTGAGGTATTTTTATATTTCCAATGGATATATTTTGAATCATTTATTTCAGGTCAGTTCATTTAATATTTCAATAAATATAAGGAATTATTTATAAATATCCTTCAACAAAAAATTAGAGAAGGTGATGAATTTGAAAAGTAGATCCACTTTTGTACATAGATGAATATTCGTGAGCTAAGTTTAGTGGTTGATACTGATGTGTATGAGAGATATAATGATTCTTTGAAAAAATAAACCCAAAAACATCAATGACACTAAGTTTTTTATGACTTATCGATGAAACCCTCATTAAATGTTTTTTGAGGATAGATTTAATGACTAAGTATCAACTAAAGCTCATCAAATTGAGCTACATAAATCTTTATCACTTTATATATGTTTCCCTCTATATTTTATCTTAATTTTGAGTTGTATTTTATTTAATGAATGTATTCTTTAACACATGATCATGTATTTTGTTTAAGAGTACTAGATAATATTTCATTACTTTATTTACATATGTTATCCCATATGGAACTTCATAAGAGGAGGTGTGTAGTCGGACAATAATTGAGTAATAGTTTTATATTATCCCACATATTACCGTAGAATAGGCTATGTGTAGCATGAAATTCATGTTTACATTTTTTATTTTTAAATAAACCAATCTAGGTTGTGAATTAGTATATTATTTAATAAATATCTTAACAATGGGTAATTTTTAGGTGGAGAGGACTGAGACTTGATTTTTGACTGATCAATTTGTTTTTTTACACTGTGTTTTTTCTTCTTTTATTTAATATATTTGAGAAAACATGTTTTAAATTTCAAAACAAAATAACAAAGAATTACTTTGATATTTATCTTTAATAAGTGGTTTTTATATTGTGTTTAAAGTAATTAGATCTATCAAATGATTTAATGTAATTTGAAAATATTTTTAATTGAGTTGTGATCGTTATTTTGAGAAACATTTCAAAAAAAAAGAGTTATATATTTAATCTTTTTAGTTAACTAGTATGTTTTTAAAAGAATAAGGATTTTTTTTTAAATTATTTTAAAATGGAAATTTTAATTGGAAACTAAATTCATCACCCCTACTGAGTTCTAAACTTCAACCGATATTTGGTATCACAAGTTCATTATTCATTTTTAAGTGTGAACTTTGTTTACAGAAAAGATTAATAATTACTATTATTTATAAATTTATATCAATATGAATAATAGTATGTCGGACGAGACATCTACTAATAGGAGTGCTTATTTTATTAGTACCAATTATGTTTAATGGAAGATTAAAATGAAAATACATATTGAGGGAATATGATTTGACATTTTGACTATAATTGAGGAAAAATATTGAAAACCTAAAGTTGATATAGGTGATTGAAGTGATTAAAATATAGATATATATGATTGTAATTACACAACTCTGAATACCTTATATTTTACACTAAGAGAAGATGAGTTCAATAGTGTATCTGCTAATTCTTATACTTATGAAAATTTGGATATAATTCCTGTATCTCATGAAGGAAAATAAAATGTTAAATAAATGTTAATTAATACCAAATGAATAAATAATATATTTTTTGATGAATCTAGATGCATAAATTTCTGTTATTCATCTCATGTTCAATGAAATTTTCAATAAAATTCATGAACATAGAATGAAAATTGAAGACAATGATCAAGTGATGAGGCTCTTGCGATACTTAATAGATATATAGAGAGTAATGTCTATCCCTATTTGAGAATTAAGTGAAATAAATAAAATTTATGTGAAGTATGTTTTTTGATTAATCATTATGTACAGGAAAGAGTTGAAAATGAAATTTGAATATAATGAATTAAAGAGAAAACTAGTTTCTTTCAAAACATTTTAGTTAATATTGAATGTGGAAAACCAAATAAAGAAGTTTAAGTGAGGATGAATCACCCTATGAAATAGAAGAGGAGATAGAGAAACTATCTGTGAGATTTAAGAACTTATATTGGTGTAATACATTCTTCATAAAATCAAGATATAGAGAAATGTTTGAAAGAAGAAGGAATTGGATGAAGTAAAATCATGCAAGCTAAATGAATTATTATGATTTTAAGATAAAAAGGAATATCAAATATGAATGTAAAAATTGAAAATATATGAAAAGGTACAATGAAAAATGAAAAAGACCAAAAACACCTGTGAAAGCTACATAATTTCCCTCTAAGAACAGTTCTAGTGATTATGACTTGGGGAGAGAAGAAAATGTTGACATAACTAATATTTTATTTATGAAAAACACATCTGATGTAATAAATAAAATTTAAACATCTCCTAAATGAATTTATAATATCATATAAAATTATAATAATGATGAAGATATGATCAATTAAATTTATTTTAATACTTAAGAATGATGGAAGAAACATTCAATTAATTGAAAGATAAGTATAAAAATTGAATGAAGAAACAAGATTTATCTATATATATTAAATAAGATATTTTTTTATAAAATTAATATAATTTTTATTTAAAGATAACATTGAATATAAAAAATAAAAAGATCAAAATAAAAAAGTTATGTAAATGATTAATAGTGGTAGAGAAGACGTGACTATGATTCTTGGTAAAGAGATCACAACCAAAAGCACAACTGGGATTAGATACCTGCCTGATCAAAGGATATGTTAAATAGTTCTGTATTCCAAAAGCTTATAGTACTAAAATTTCTAGTCAAGAGGAAGTGTGTGTACCAAAATCATTTATTATCTAGTTTTATATTAGAAAACTATTTTAAGAGTACTGATAATAATTTATGGTAACCTGGTAATGTATTTTCAAGACACATGTCCAAGGACTACTCACGAACTAAGCGACTCATAAATATAGAGAGTGGATATTTCACTTTTTGTGATAAAGCCCAAGAAAAAATTAAAATAATTTTTCAAATCAGTAAATCTAATTCTGTTTTGATTTATAAAGTCTTGTTTATTTTTATTTTAATGTATAATCTAATAAGTATGTCACAATTATTTAATGATGGTTAACATTTGATATTTGAAAACCATTCTTACCAAATCTGTGATTATAATCATGTTTTAGTATTTACTTCTTTATATAATGGTAATGTGTATGCTGTAGATTTAGATTCTTTATTTTCTAAAAATATTTCTTGCTTAAGTGTCTTTCATAAAGTATCATGGCTATGTCATATGAGGCTAGTCCACTAAAAAATTCACTATGTTATAAAGATTACAAGAAAAGGTTTAGTTAAGGATCTTCCCAAACTAGAATTACCAAAATACAAAGTCTATTACCCATTTCCAAAAGGGAAACAATATAACTTTTCATTCAAACCAAATAAATAAATTTCAACTTCTCAACCCCTAAATTCGTTTATATTGACTTGTTTGGACCTTTATGAGTTTCTATCTTAAATTGTAAGCATTATGCATATGAAATTGTTGATTAATATTCTAGATATACTTGGGTAATCTTTCTTGATCTCAAAAGTGATTCATTTTCCTAATTTAAAATATATGAAAAATCTATAGAAACTCTTAGTGTAATTACTATTAATAACTTATGGTGTAATCATGTCTCTGGGTTTGATAAATAAGACTTTGAAATAATAATATCACAATATATCTATAATCACACATTTTATTCTCCTAGGAATCCATATTCGAATGGTGTTGTAGATTAAATGAATATTAATTCTCTAGATATGTTTCAGATTATGCTCAAGGAGTATGATATAACTATTTATTTTTTGGTCAGAAGTTGTTAATACAACTTGATATCTTATCAGTAAGGATATTATTACACCACGTTTAATAAAGGATCTAGTTGATTTTGGGAATAGAAGAAAGCCAATGGTTAATTACTTTATATTTTTTTTATTTAGGATCATTATTCTCAATAAAAAAGATTGTTTTGAGAAATTTGAATCCAAAAACAGTTAAAAAATATTACCTGTTTATTCAAACTCCATTATATTATATAGTGTTTTCATTAATAGAAAAAAAAAATTGAAATAATTTAAACATGTTAAATTTGATGAAAAATATCCATGAGATCCTAATATTTCTTTAGAAAACTTTTATGATTATATTTCTAACATGAATATCAACACCTCAACCAAGCCTAATGATTGTTTTTCAAAATATATTGTAGAAAAATAAAAATGTTTTGAGGAATTTCATGAACCAGAACCAAAAGTAAAAAAATGAAATATCAAATTCATATATCCCAAGATCCACAATAACTCATATGGGCTATCCTTTAGATACATTAGTTTCATATATAGATATAGATATACAAACTAGTGCTTCTCTTGGAAACCAGGTTGAACATCAAGACTTCTTGTCATAGATTGAACCTAAAAACATCATTTAACTGATAAATGATGAATTGTGGGTAATTTATATTTAATAAGAGTTTAATAAACTTTAAATAAACAAATTTTGAGAAATATTGGTATGAAATAAAACTTGTTGACCATTGAAACTAAATGGGTGGTTATGAACAAGGTTGACGAGTCATACACAATAATAAATAAATCAATACTGGTTTCACAAGGGTAATATAATTAAGAATGCATTTTTATAATTACACTAGCCTATTAAACATATTATTACTTTATTTTAGGAATAACTGGCCATTATATTAAAACCAAGGATCATAAATTCTAGTGTATTTGGAAGACTAGGAAAATAATTAAAAATGCATGGAATGAAAATAAAAAAAAATTATTTAAACATAAAAATGAGCTTCAAACTTACATTGAGCACTTAAATATTCATATTATATCTTGGGAAATGCATGAATAATGGGATGAGTGAAAAATCCTTGTAAATAAATAAAGATGTAAATAAAGCATAACAAATGATTTAGAGATTACAACATGTTGACATAAAAAGTCAAGAAACATGAATAAACATATAGAAGAATAAGAAATAGAATATGTGATCATGAAATAATTGAAAAATTGATATTTGGTAGCAATATATAACAAGACATAAACATGAGTCTAGGATACCAACAATGACTATATCACATGGTGGAAAAAGTCCTATAAAGGTGCGAAGTTCACTCCTTGTCCCAAGATAACATATCATGGCAGTAAAAATCACCTAATTAATTAGAGATCAATTAGGGTGAACCTATCATAACATGTTCATTCATATGTGTTCCACATTAGGAATCAAACAAAATGAATATACATAAGGGTTACCCATGAAAATAAATGGCATCATAATCATGTGATAAGGAAAAACCACATGGAATATCATAATGGTGTCTAGGAAAGGATGGATTTAAATAATAATTTAACATTAAAAATGTAAAATACGAAAGATAATGATAAATGAAGTAAATCTTAAGTGAAAATATATAAAAATATTTTTTAAGAGACTTTTGAAATAGCCAATTTTTTCGTGGTTTATAAAAACATATAAATGGGTATTTAAATAGGAAGAAAGAATTGTTATTTTCATAAAACAAGAAATTAACTGAGATAGATTTTCAGGAAAAAAAGAGTTATTTTAGAAAAATATTGGTGTTTTAAAATTTTTTATGGGGTGTACTTGAAAATCAGTAAGAAATTGGGATGTTCCTTATAATCAGGCTTGCTTATTGGGGGGAATTGAAAAAAGAACCCTATAAAACCTATATTTTCCAATCTAGGAAAGAATAATTGATCTAGAAAAATATGTTTGGAGTATAAAAAATAAATTAGTAATATCACCTAAGAAGAATTAGTATTTACATCAGGGAAAAGAGAGAGAAAGTATAATATGAAAGGAAAATAGGGTTTTGGAGAGAATCCCTTACCTTATGTCTAAAAGTGTTCTTCACTTGCACTTAGTATCAAGGACAATAAAAATAGATGCATGAATTTAATAATTAATAACCTATTATACATTTATTTTTATTTATTATAATTTTATTTTTTTCAATTATGGACTTTTTGACAAGTTATAAGATTCAATTTCATTGTTTTTAGAGCATTGGTTTCATGATTTTATTGTCAATTCCCTTGTGTTTAATTACATGAGTTCCTGTAAAATGAAAAAAAAAAACTCCATAATTGGAATTATATTATATTTATTAACAAATATAATTTTAAATTTTCTAATATATATTTTTGTTTTATAATATTTTAAGGATTAGTTAGATAAAATGTTAATTAAAATTTATCAGTAATTTTGGCTAATTTTTCATCATCACAAACTAGTTTTGTTTTATTAGTCAAAATTAGGAATATATATTTGTTACAGAATATGAAATAATATTTTATATAAATCCAAAAATATTGTTTAACCATAATAATGGTTTTAATATAGTCTGATAAGGTAGTAATGGAAGACAAAAAATTATCATCCGCGATAGTGGGGAATCAACACCTCACAAATGGTGTTTTCTATTTTAGAATAAAAGGATAATATAATAGATTTAATTATTGCTACTCCATTAACAAAATAAAATTCCGATATATATATATATATATATGATTCTGGATTTATCATTTAAAGTTGGATTTTGGAGTAAATAATGAATTAAAAGAAAGAAATAATTTAAAAGATTAATGCGGAGGGTTTTACCTCTTGTATATCGCCTCCTTGAGAACCATATTAAGGGACTATGGTTTGGTATTTTGTTTAGACCACAAGGTCATGGATTTTTTAAGAGGATTGCGATGGTAATTTGGTAAAATTTATGCAACCTTCATGTAATTGTATGATTTAGGAGAAGAGGGGGTAAGGGGTGGTATTTATAGTGGGAGGAGAGGGGTGTTTTTGATTATTTAATTCATTTTATTATTATTTTTGATGAAGCCTATAAATTTTCTTGATTATTATGAATAATTATAGAAACTAGAACATGTGATTTGGAGATAATTTCTACTAACATAATCAATGACTCAACCATGAATAAAAAATTAATTTATTTACTTATAATGTTAAATACCATAAATTGCTATCTTGGATTACATGATTTCATTTTTTCCATTGATGAGTCTGGTATGGTTTGTCTAAAAATTCTTCTTGGTTTTCTCTAATATCTGTCAGTTATAATTCTTGCTTATGTTGGTGGGTTTTTGAGGTACAACACATTCCCTCAAGTGGTTCATGTTTCTTTGGGAATTTCTAGTCATGTTATGGTTCCACTTTGGCAGGTTGATATCATTTTTTTCATTTGGAATCAAATGATCTGATCATTACTTTTTGTCTGTCATTGTCTATAGAAGTTGGGTTTCTTCCAGGCTATGGGATGTTTTTACAGTTAGGTTGGTTTTCTTTCAATGGTTTTTATGTCTCTCAAGTTTGTATTTCCATCAATTCAATGGTGGTGTGAGGTTGGCACACCTCGTGTTTATACTAAAACGTTTTATTTTCAATAAATTTCTTCGAACATGAATTGGGTAACCAATTAAAGTCTCAGGTTTCTACAAAAATTGCTATATTTCACTATTCCTGATCAAATTCAACTATATTAGAAAAATAAAGAAAACCCAAAAACTTTTCTCACATGTAGATTTAAAAAATAGACTATATTTTATGAAAATAAATTTCAAAATATGAGAAATTTAATTTTCAATTAAAATCATCAGTTATTTGAAAATACAAATTTTAATATTATAATCAATTTTGTGACCCCTTGAAAAATTAATTAAGGTGTCATTAAATTTTATTATAATAATAATAAAACAAAAAATTAATTTATACATCTATTTATGAAAATAAATTTTCTTCTAAAATATTATATTAATTATAAAATTATAAATAAACATTTGTGTTTCAGAAAAAATACCGATTAAGTTTATCATTTTTGAAACACATATTTACTTACTATAAGAAATAAATATATGGTATTTTCATTTATATGATGCTTAAATTTTATTTATACATTCAAATGCAAGGTCACTATTCTATTGGTTGTGTTACTATTTTAAATGCTCATGTTATTATTCCAATGGTTAGATTAATATTCCATCAGTATAGGTTCCTCAATTTCAATAAATACCTCTTATTTAAATATTATTTATGATAATAATGATTTTATTTGGTCATCTATGTGATGTATGTGTTTTATAATATATAATACCATTATAATAAGTGAAATTCCACAAATAAAATTTTTTTTCGTTTCATTCTTCTCTTCTTATGAAATTTTTCCCTAGAAAATTAATTTTAAATATAATGTTGAAAACATGATAGGTACTTCTCCTATTTCTATATTTTATCTAGAAAAGAAAAATAAAATTAGGGTTCTTGATTATAAATAATTAAAATTCAACTGTTAACATAGAAGTATAATGTTATAAATTAAATATATATCATAACTTATATTTCCCTGTGTTCCAATATATGTTATCCATAGTAATGTAATTATCCCTAGGGATCCTACTAAATTTTTCTACTCATAATATCCAAAATTAACTAGACCATTATATGATACCAACTATAGGTACCCTATACCTTTATACATTTTATTAAATTATTTTTAGCATAAGTTAGAATACACACAAACCATGTATCGTAAAGTCTATTGTCTTTCGAAGACAAGTTACATAATTAAAAAAAGTTGAAAAAAATAATTTTTTTAACTCCAAAATGAGTTCCTAACATTTTTTTATCTTTTACATCTACCCCGAATTAACTAGGGAATACAAGAACAAAGGGATGAGCTAAAAATCCCAATTATGGAATAATCATGGAAATAAATCATAACAAATGAGTAAGAAGGAATAACATGATTACATGAAAAGGAATGGAATATGAATAAAAATATGGTATTATAACTTGTTGAACATGGGAACATGTAATCATGACAACATAGGATTGTGTTTGAAACATATAACATCACATAAACATGAGTTAAGGATAACATCCAAGACTACATCACATGGTGGATAACGTCCTATAAAGGAATCTAGTTAACCTTTGTCCCAACATTACGTCTCATTAGAATAAAAATTACCCAATGCATTGGATCTATATCAAAGTTCACCCACCATAATCTGTTCATTCATATGTGTTCCACATAAAGAATCAAACACAAGGAATAAATATAGGGGGTTAGCCATTTAAAGTATTGGGTATCATAGTCATGTCATAAAACATAAACAAACGGAATATCATAATGGTGTCCATGAAAGAGTGGATTTAACTAAAACATTTAAATTAAAAATTTAAAATAGGAATATATAATTATAAATTATATATAACAGAAGCTAAAACACATAAAAATATTGTTTATGAATCATTAAAAATGAGACACTTTGATGTGTTTTAAGGGAAAATATAAAACAATATTTCAAGCGGACAAAGGATTAATTATATGCATAAAATCAGAAATTCACTAGGAATGTAGTTCATGATAAAAGAGTGATTTCATCAAAATATAGGTGGATTAAAAATGGTTATGGATTGTACATTAAAATGGGTAAGAAATTGGGAAGTTCCCATTAATTGTGCTTTCATTTTAGGAGGAAGTGAATGGGGGAACATTGTAAAACATATATTTCCTCATCAATGAAAGAAGAATTTATCTAGGTGCATATTTTTGGTGAATAAAAATATAATTTTGGATTATTAAATAAGAATAATTAATAATTACATTTTCTTAAATAGAGAGAAAGAGTAAACCGAATAAAAAATGAGGGTTTAGAGAGAATCCCTTACCTTATGTCTGAAGGTGTTATGCACTTGCACATAATTTTTGGGATAATAAAATTATATCCATTAATTAATAAATTTAAAACCTATTATAAATGAATATTATTCAGTATAATTTTATTAAGTTCATTTATTTAATTTTTATGTGTTATAAGATTCAATTTTGTTTTTCTGGGTGCATTCTTCTCACAATTTTAGGATAGGTTCTCTTGAGTTTAATTATGGTAGATTTTTTAAAATGGAAGAAAAAATAAAGAAGAAAAATTAAATGATAGTTATGAACCACTATAATTTTGAATGGTCCCATATATAATTTTATTTATATATGACAATGATTCATTTGATAAAATGTTAATGAAAAACGATTAGTTTATTTTGGTGGGTTTTCAGCCATAATAAATTAGTTTTTTTATTAAATATTTTGTATATAAATTAGTTATAGAACATGAAAAAATTTATGACACACATGTTTAAATATATTTTTACCATCATAAAGGTTTTATGACCAAACTTCAATGTGGAAATGGAAAATGAAACCTCTCCATCCACAAAGGTGCTTAATCGACACTTCACGGATGATGTTTTCATTTTTAGAATAAAAAAAGAAGAGATTGGATTTAATGATTTAAATACTTTTAAAAACAACATTAAAGTATAAATATGATATTGGAGTAATCATGTAACTTTTTATAAGAATGGTGGAGGAATTTATGTCTAATACATCATCTTCTTGAGATACTACTTATGGAACTAGAGTTTGGTATTTTGTTGAGAAAATAATATCTTAGGCATGTGGATGATTATTGGGAATGTAATTGGGCATAATTTATAAAAGCTGAAAGGATTTGGAGGTATGAAGAGAAGAGGTGTTGTGGGGTGGTATTTATAGTGTGGGGAGAGGGGAATTTTTGATTATCTAAATAATTTGTTTGTTATTTTGGCTAAATACCATCAATAATTTTTATCATTGTGACTAAATTGATTAAATAGATCATGTGCGTTTGAGATAATGGACACCTACATCGTCCATTAATCAAAAATTCTGTTATTTACTTATAATGCTCAGTACCATAAATTACCGTATCTCACCATTAACCAAAAAATTAAACTATTTAGAAAAATAAAAAAACTTTAACACAACAATATTTTGATTTTTATATTTATAAAATTAAACCATTTTTATTAAAATATTCATAATATGGGAAATATAATTTTTAATTAAAATCAAAATTTATTGGAAAAATAAGTATTTTAATATTATAACTGATTTTGTGACACTTTAAAAAATTAATTAAGGTCTCATAAAATAATCTTATAATAATAAGAAAAAATTAAATTTATTTATATATTTATGAAAATTAAATTTCTTTTAAATTAATATATAAATGATAAAATAATAAATAAACTTTTACGTTTCATAAAAAATACCAACAATAAGATTATCATGTTAAAAAAATTTATTTACTTATACCATGATATAAATATATAAAATTTTAATATTTATGTTGCCTAAATTTTATTTATACTTTCAAAGGAGATGTTACTATTTTATTTGTGGAGTTTTAATTCTTAATGGTCATATTACTTTTCCAAAGGCCATGTTATTATTTTATTGGTATAAGTTCATTAAATTCTAAAAATAATACTTATTTAAATCCAAATTAATGAGTATAATATTTTTATAGGTTTCTCTATGTGAATTATGTGTTTTATACTATTTAAAATAATTATAAGAATATAAATTTCATTGATAAAATTTTTGGGTCATTACAAAATGATTATGAAGAAACCTTGACACTAACATCAAATCCTGAAGCTATTAAAATATTTCTTACCTAAGAAACACATTTGAACATAAAACTATATAAAATGGTTTTTAAGAGTTATATTCTTAATGGTTACATTATTGAAGATGTTTTTGTTGAGAATCCTCATGGATTTTAAAACATTGATTATCCAAATCGTGATTTTCAAATTAACAAAATCTATTTTTGGTTTAAACCTTGCTCTTAGAGCTTGACATGATATAATTAACTCATTTTTTATTTTTAATGGTTATTTATAAGGTATAGTTGATCAAAATTTATTTATAAAATGTATTTCTAAATATTTTTTGGTAGGTCAAATTTATGTTGATGATATTTATTTTGGGTTTTTAAGAAATTACATATGTTCTGAATTTTCAAAATTGATGCAAAATGAATTTGAAATGAATTTAATTGTTGAGTTAAAGTTTTTCCTTAGTTTTCATATTTTTCATCACATAGAAGGAAACATTTTAAATCTAAAAAAATACACAAATTTCCTTCAATTTTTTTATAAGTATACCCCAAAGGTAGTGACATTCCTATCAATACATGCTGTAAGTTCAATCGTTATAAAATAAAAATACCAGTTGATAAACCCATATATAGAGGTATTATTAGATGTTTAATATACTTAACTACTATAAAATCTAATGTTATGTTTAATTTTTGCATGTATACTAATTTTCAAAAATTCCAAAGGAATCACATTTTAATATTATCAATGTAATTTAACAAATAACTCAAAAGTATAACAAATTTAGGATTGTTATATCCTATAGAAAAATAATTTGACTATGTTAGTTATTTAGATGTATATTTTTATGGATATAAGTTAGATAGAAAAAACATATCTAAAACCAATCAATTTTTTGAAAGTCCCAAGTTTTATAGTGTAGTAAAGAGGAAAACATTATTTCATTATATATTGTTAAAATTAGTACATAGTTGTAGGTAGATGTTAGGTACATATTCTATGGATAGATGAAACATCAATGTCTTGTGGATATTATTTTAGGCATGTCCCTATAAACTATGACAATACAAGGGCTACAAAAATTTCCAAGAATCATGTTTCTTATTCATGGGGAGAAAATATTAATATAAGGAATACCATTGTGACAAAACCATTTTGAAATGGAGATACTACTCTTGAAATCAATGGTATTGAAAATCATCTTTCTGAAATATTTACAAAACCATTGTATATTAATATAAAAAATTATATCAAACCTGAGTTAGGTATGATCAATACTTCCAAAATCATATATTTATTTTTTTAACTCTTTTACCTATATAGTTTTTATTATTAATACAATAATAATTTATTAATTTGTGTGATTATTAATCTATTTATTAAGTTAATATTTTAATCAAACTTTGTTATTGGTTATGTTGATAAGTATACATGAATTTTAATTCAGTTGGTAAGTTAAGTGATCATGAGTTTTTGTTCACAAGAATAGTTATGTTATTAGGAGTCTTGTCTAAATGATTATATAAGTGACCAGGACCCAATTGTTTTGTAGTTACTATACCTACATTGAATGTTATACTTTTTTGGTTAGTATATCTTCTGTAATGTTTATGTCATGTTGTTTGTATACATACCATGCCTTATCTAAGTCACCTCGAATACACGAGCAATATACCTACCATGACAGTTTGTGATTAAAATATTTTTTATGTTATTTTGGTAAGATTTTATTAATTTATTTAAATAATTTATGATTAAAATGACTGAATGTAATTTTAAATTATAATTCACAGCATCTCACATCCATTCCTTAAAAACCACTTTCTTCTTTTAGAAGACCTAACTTATATCACTCTCTTGATTCCCTATAAATCTTGAACTGAATCCCAAAACAACCAATATTCAAATCATGGTGAACTTTTTTTGAAGATTAAGTAATATAATTATGTTGTATTTCATGATGGATATCATCCTCTAAATAAATAAAAAAAGAACCATGTTTACTTTTGTGTTATTGTTAATCTCGTTAATCCTCATCTATTAGATCATCATGTTTATGTTGAAAAGAAATATGATGTTGGTAAGATTAAATCTAAAAAATAATTAGTATAAATATTGATTAAATAGAAATATTGGAGTGAATGTATCATGGATAACGGTAGGCTATTTATCCAAGACTTGTTAAAGATTATTTTTCACATATTGAATTCATTCTTGGGAATGAAGAGAGATACCATTCTAATAATTATAAATGGAGAACTAGTTGTTTTCTCTTCAGAACCCTGTGCTATGTTCTCAAGTGTTCTTCACAATGTTGTTAATGAATATTATCATATCTCATATACTATAAATCATTAATATTTGATGTTTAAAAATTATCATGAAGAATTTACTGAGAACACGACTCCTTAGAGGATGGATGTTGTGGAAATTTCTGAAGAATGCATGCTGATATCAAAATTTATCCAATATCTCATCAGTCCTAGTAAAGGGGACTTTACTATCTTGATGAACTAAGTTATGTAATTTGTTTATTGAAAAATATGATATTCATAAAAATTTATCAAGGTATGCCACGTGGCATGTGTCTGAGCTATGTGAGCCTTATTAAAAATTCAACCCCCTTCTATTTAAAAAATTCACTTTTTCCCTCTTAAATTTTAAATGATTAGTTCTTTAAATGGAGTAAAAAGTGGTTTTCTATAAAGCTTTTTGCTGCAGTCAAAATATCTGTAGGAACATGAGAGTGAATTTGAACCACTACTGAAAAGAATGGGTGGATGATACTGAAAATATTTATGAGAAATTTAACATTGTTACGAATCCATTTAGACCTAGAGATGAAGTGGACCCCATTCTAAAGCTAGAAAAAATAGATGTGTATTAATCTCATAATGAGCATGATGTTTCTATATAATTTCAAGAAGAATAAAATGATGTGGAAGACCATAGTGTGGAAGATAGGGAATCTTATGAGGATTTTAGAGAGTCGTCTCCTATAGTGTATTTTGGACCTCCTAACTCTCTTGTACCTATACCTTCTCATGAGTATGAATTTAAATTTTAAGATATTATTGATACTAAAGTATCAGTAAGAGGTTTTGTTTTAGAACCATAATGGGATTAACTAGGTTATTCTGAAAGGAATGTGGAAAATTCTAAGAAAACTTCCACTCCGAGAGTTGTCATTTGAAAAAATCTTAGACCTAGTGTGAAAGATATACCTTCTATGGTGGAAATGTCCATTGGATTAGTATTTCTTGTCTTGGATTACACTAAATCAGATGACAATGATGATGATGATAACATGGTCAAACCACATGAGCATTGTAAACCTACCATCCCTTATGTTCAGTGAGTTTTAGAAGGATCTTTGATAAATGAGATTTATTCTCAAGGAAGAGTTGAAGTATCCCCTCTCATAACATCATTTTATTAAGTTCTTAAAGGATTGTTTGGATCGAATCATACCAAAACTCTTGATAATCCTATTAAAATAAATTTTACGGATCTTTTAAAGTGGATGGGGATGCAGCTGGTAAACTATAAATTCATTCAGATCATGTAAATATTAAAGGCGTGTTAGGTGGTTGGTAGTTTGACTTAGATCCATCTATACCTATACCCTCTTCTATTATTTCTACACCATATTTTAAAAAATAGGATTTGAAT
Organism: Viscum album; assembly: GCA_963277665.1. Taxonomy (NCBI): domain Eukaryota; kingdom Viridiplantae; phylum Streptophyta; class Magnoliopsida; order Santalales; family Viscaceae; genus Viscum; species Viscum album. Next base: position 387,643,923 of record OY728125.1, read on the forward strand.
GAGTTGAAATCAAACTTGGTGGGTGTGCTGAATCAATTGTTTGTTGTCTTTGGGAACAATATAGAATTAGTTAGAGATGATGATATATTTAGGATAGTCACTTTTGTTATTTCTCATCATTAAGCAATTGTAATAGTGGTTACTCTAATCCTAAATTGATAAATACTTTTCTATTACTATATCTGTATACAGTGTGTTATGCATGATGTAATCTTACCATTATAGTGTCGAAATTTATACATACACCTTTTATTACTAAAGACCATTGATTATTTGTTGTATCAAACGTTTATAATAATTCCTAAGAAATAGTGAGAACTTTGAGATAATATTAAATTAATATTAAACATATTTATAATGGTCAAGATACATTATTATGACTGTACATAGATGATGTATGACTATCAGGTTCCAAGAGATCATTAGCATTGATACTTCTTCTCATGAAGTTAGCACACAGTGATATTCAGTAGAAGAGATCATGAAGAATGTCCTGACAATAGAAACATCACATGATTTAGTTTCATTTTTTGTTTCTATATATGAACACACATAATGGTCTCTAGACATGAGATTATTATCAATTTATACCATTTTATCAAAATCCTTGATGCAAGGAGAAAATCATGACATTGAAGTCATAGTGAGGTAGCGTGTGTTGCATGCATCATTGGTGGTATGAATTTAATTGAATAATCAAGATATAATTTGTAACTTCCTAAAGTTGTAGCAAGGTAGCATGTGTTGGGTTCATCATTGGTGGTATGATTTTAATTAAATAATCAAGATTGAATTTTCCACTTCCAAAAGGAATTAATTTTTCATGCTAAATTGATTAGGATGGTAGTACATCAATAAATCCATTATCGTGGTAGAACAATGTAATTCTAGCCAGTTTGGTCAAAAAATATTAAATAAATCAAGGATGATGATATGATGTGTGTGTCCTTTTTAATGAGATATTGTGATATGAAAATATTATATTACATGGAGTGTGTTCATAGGAATGGTTGTCGTTGTTATGACTTTTCTTGCTCTTATTAAAGGTCTTTTTTGGTTACTTGAAACTAATCCAGGTCTATGAATTGAATTCAATACTATCAAGATAAGGGCCTAGAGGGTCACATACTTAGTGTTTTCAAACATCTGACCTATTATGATGATTAAGAGTTTGGGGACTGGGGACCCATTTCATGTATTTGAGAACCTCACTATAAAAGGGAGGATGAAGCTGTCATACAACAAAATATTCATCGTTGGAGATCTAGATCCTCTCATTCTTCTCTATCCCACATCATATAGAGATAAGTTTTCATTCCATGGAATTGATTAAATAACACCTTCATAGATATATGTAATAGATCTGTTGTTATTGTTGAGATGTCGAAGAAATCGTTAGATCTCTGTGAAAGTATCCTGAAATCAATGATCGATGCTCCCACATTATTTTGAAGCATGTGTAGATGATCTAGAGGGTTATGAATTTAAATTATTTTATTATAATTACATGGTGAAGATTTTATCCTGAACATATAGCTTTTTATGTTTTTCAATTTCAAATTTTATGTTTAATGTTTCAAGAAATATCATAATTGGTACTATGATGCACCTCGACGACGATGATTTAGTTACTCTGATTTTCGGGGGATTTTTTAAACAATTTATGGACCATTAGCCACCAATGGGAAACAAATATTCAGAGTTTCCTTGCATGCCTACCCTCTGACTCGACATGGCCTCACCAAAACACCCATTCAACACCGCAACCTCCAACTATTTTCTACCACCATCGAATGGCCACCCCTTTCCCATGACATCCCACTATTGCACAACCTCCTGATGACCAACCCCTATGTAGCCTCTGGTTGGTGACCCACTACTATAAAATTTCATCCTAGGCTAACCTGGTTTGGGTGAGACTATGTCCAACCGACCTATCATCTTTGAATCCAAGATGTTGCTCGATACCCCATCAAAGGTTTTATGGGTTTGAAGCAACCCATGAAGAAAAGGTTGATTTTTTTTCAAGGGTTATGATTAAAAGTATTGGCATAAATTTTAATTTTGGGACCATGTGATTTATTATATTTTACCACAAATATAATTCTATAATTTAATTTATTTAATTATTTATTCTAGTGCATGTTATGTTTTTATTTATTTAATTAAATAGATGATTTTTTCATTGTACATTTTTTTCATTATATGTATAAGGGTCTACATTCCCATGTAAACGTTTTTTTCTATTTTATACTCTCTTGATATCATCTCAGATGCGTAAAATAATTTTGGAATTATGATGAAGATGGATGTGGATATTGTAAGATATTGATCACATTGATATGATGCGATATTATATTCTAGTTAGTGTTGAATTAGGCTGCGGCGTGAGTCTCGATATAGGTCAAATGAATCATAGGTACTTAACTCTTAGGTTTATAGTTTATCAATTGAGAATAAATGGATCAACAAATATCAAATAATCCAGATCATTATCACCATTTAATTAATGTATGCATTTTTTTTATTTTTATGAATATGAAATATTACATAATCATATAATATTATGAAAAGTAAATACCAAGATTAAATCAGTATAAGATGAGAATAATGTTTCAATATTTAGTATATAGTCAGTTGTGAGTGAGATCATAAAACACATTCATATCTGATAAAAATTTATTTCAATTGATGATAAATAATTATAAAAATCCATTAAAAAAACATAGCTGGTTACACCTTCTGTCATTTAATATTTAACAAAACCAGGTGTATGAGGTGCCCGTCATTCCTAGTTGAGGGTTTCCGCCTATTACTCGGGAGTTCCTATAAGAAAAATGTGGTGAATTAATTAATGATGATAGGAAAAAGTATCCATAACTATATTTTCATCTTTAAATGAAAATAATTTATTAAATCCCCTTTATGATTTGCCTAATTTGGGAATTCATTCAATAGATTAAGGATCCATGAATCCAAATAGATGTTCAATCACACACCTTCCTGGAAACTCTATGAGTAGTATCATAACCACACCTTGTGCAATGGGGATAGATTTTGGGGATCATTTAAACTAGAATACTATAGCTACAATGTATTATAAATCTAGTAGTGAGGGATAGTACTATTCAAGAAAATAATAAGAGAATTTTAATGATTCAATTAACTAGTAATTTTTGACTCGTAATAAAGATAAATGAACTTATCTACATAATTTTTTTTAGAAAAATTTAAAGTAATTCCACAAGTTCAGTATGGTTAATTTTAGACAAAGAACATGTACAAACCAAAACGATTTTACAAATAATAGAAAATACAGTTGAAAAATGTATTTCAATATAGGAAATTCAAGGTATAAATGTCTCTACTACATGTATAGCCACCTGCGTAAGTGAGGTTGTATACCATTCTTACAGAATACTCATGCATGACACACTTTATAATTATATCATAACATAGTCATCAATGTTCAAAGTGATTTGTGCATAAATTATCCATACGTGGATGATATCACATGTCGTCTCATCTATGAGATGCGTGTTTGGAGAAAGTGAACAAGATATGAATGGGCTGATGGTTACATTAGAGATGTGTACATTTAAAAGTGGATCACGATCATTCAATACATCCCATTCATATATATTTTTTACCCATTTTCTATAGCATCATTTAATATTAAAAAATGAATGTTATATGGAAAACACTTAACTTTTAGGTAATGTTAACCAAGAAAATAAGAACCTAAAGAAAGTTTAATATTTAATTATTATGGTTAATATTTTGAAAGAAAAGGTGGATAATTGAAATGGAAATTGTGAAACCAAATTCACTTTTAAAATTTCCTTCAAAAGAAAATTATATGATCATTATTAAAGAGGTAATTTGATTTATGTGTCATAAAATAAGTCTATATAAGTTTCAATGCAGTGAAATTAATTGAAAAAGAATGTAGTAACCACTTCTTCATGTATATTCATCTTTTTATGTGAGGTTTTTATACTTATTAGGTATTAAACATAATATTACCATCACATAGGTGTATTGAAATATAATAACCATGTATTTCGGGAAATGTTACAAAACATATGGTGTATTCTATAACATATTGAGAAATAGTGATTATTAAGTCAGTAGTGAGAAGAAAAAAACTTCTAGTTACATTTTTTATTTATTATTGTTGAATTTTTATTTCAGTATTATGAAAAAGGTTATCTCAAATTTCCAATGTAAACAAGGAGGAATTATTATAGTTTTGTAATAATTTTTCCTGGGTGTCTTATACTCAATTAAATATCCAATATCACTTGAATCATTCTAAATACCTATTGAATATAACATTATATGACATAATTATACTCATTTGGGGAAAGAAAAATCTTTATATAGTATAGTTAAAAATATTTTTCAAAAATATACCTAGATTGGTTTTTTGACTTTATAGATATAAAAAACTTGGGTATTATCGAAATATTAACTTACATAGTTTTGGACAAAGAATCCTTTTGTAATAAAGGAATTCCATTTTTTTGATATTATTTCAACTAGTAGGTGTGAACCATTCCAATGTTAATATAGTGGTAAATATACTTCAAAAGATTACTTGAAGAGTTTATGGATGGTATAATTTATGTACATAACATGCATGTTTCCAAGATATGAGTTTCCCAAGGACCATGTTCCGAATAACATCTTGACCAAGAATTCATCAATTATTAAAATGTACCATGGATTATTTCTTAAATTCAAATTTCTTTATACACCTCAAAGTTATGATTTATGAAAAAGAGAATCAATTATGATTTTTTCATCAAAAAATTGATCAATATAATGTTTCTTTGAGAAATTACTAAATCCACATTTTCTTACACATATCATAGTAATAAGGTAATTATATGGAGTGTTAATCATGATACTTATATATGTTGTATACACTTCGATTATTTTTCAAGATATTATTAACAAATAGTGATGTTATACCATAAACATATACCAACTATAATGGAAAATGGAGATCATATGACGAATAGTATGATATAAATCCACCATTTCATAATAATTGGCTGGATGAAAAGATCTTGTTAAGTATATAAGAAAAAAAGCCTCAAAAAAAACATAATGAACCTCTAAAGTAGTTATCCTAATGTTTTATAAGGGTATAAAAGTGTTACCTATCATGGAGAAACTTTATTCATGTTCTTGACTGTATTTAAAAAAAACTGAGCACATATCTATTTGAGGTAGTGGGATAAATATTGACAGGGATTTAGTTAATACCTTGGATGCACAAGTTTTGGCACATTAACAAGTTCCATAAGAGCCAATAGAAAAGGGATTCCCTCAAGACACTTACAATATAGGGTCGTTAAAACTATGGTAATGGTATTATATTCACCATGTTCAGGGATAAATGTTTCATTGTGGATTAATAATCTGACAAGTAAGTAGTAAATGATATTTATCTAAGATTGAAAAGGTCAATTAAAATTCAATAATGATTTCTATGTATCAAATTTTATGGGGGGATTATTATTTTTGTTACTATAGTTGGTATTCTAGTGTGACTATATATGGATGGTACATGCATCATACTAACAAGGATTGATTTGTTATATCAAGTCATCATGCCTAATTACTTTAGAGTTGTACTTTTAATACATACGTCTGACTAAAATTATGTCAGGAATTTTATATCAAAACCACTAATCATGGAAATAATCTATATGACACAACCATAAAGTGGTGGTGACACCCTAGAATTCCAATAATGTGAACAAGTTTTTAAAATCTTGTTTTGGATTTAAGTAAGAAACCATATCATAGAATATAAATTGATAATGATTTTATTCTATATTTTTAATAGGGGTGAGTGGGAGTTCCACTATTTCCCATGTAAAATATGTTTGATAAAATATTAATATAGTTATTGGTCTTATATTTAGTTAAGACTAGAATATAAGTAACTCTCCCGAGATTGAAATTTCGTAGTAACCTATGTTCTAGGGAAGTAGATCTATTGAGGTAGGTAAAATAGTTTATTATACAAATTAAAAAGTACATATAATGATAAATAATTGAGAAATAGAAGTTGGAACAAATTATGAGATTTTTTTAACCAGTGTCACATGACATAAATCCCTATAAGATGGCAGGTATGAGACATAGTAGGAGATAAATGCGGTGAGTAGAAATACATATTCATTTTTGATGGATTAATAACATAATCCATGCTATATGAAGGATGCAATATTTACAACATGTAGTTTATAGTAGAAAAATAAAATTTATTTCTAGGAGAACTATAAAATAAGTTGTTAAAACTATCTACTTATTACTTGAGAGACTACAAGGGATATGTACTCGGTAAATAGAGAGGAAATGACACAAATTTTGGTGGTAAAAAAATGAGTATTATTTATAATAAATATGATTTAACATTGTAGTTAAGATGAGGTAATGATCTAGATAATAAAATTAATCCAGTGGTATACATGTCTATAAATACAGTGTTTGTAGAGGCTTTTGATCTAGATTAAGTATTTTATAATTCAAAATGATTTTTCCAATTATTGGAAAAAATAGTAAGTAAATATTTGACTTAATAAAAATTAAAATAGTCCTTTTATGGGATCTTTTGGGGCCTTGCTCAAGGAGGAGATGTCATAAATAGTTGAATTACCATGAAACATTGATATGGAAGGCCCAATGACTAAAGACATTACACAACAAAAACATGGTCTTATCATGTGATAGCTAAAAAGTATTGTTAGTAAATTGACTATAGTTAAAGTGAGAGTGATATTATTGTAGGTTTACTAGACCCAAATTTAACTTTAGTTTTTAATTACCATATCATGTATACATCGAGTTATGCATGATATAATCTTACCATACTAGTGTTGATATTTTTTAACATGTTATTTATTGTAAATGTCCATATATTATTTTTTGTATCATAATGTCAAAACAGTTCCCAGGAAATAATGAGAACCTAAAGATACTATGAGAATTTTCTTATTCATATGTCCTATGGTCTAGATACATTATTCTCAATGGACATAGATGATTCATGAATATCAAGTGCTGGGGGATCATAAGAATTGAGACTTTTTCGATGAAGTTCACACTTAGAGATCTTGAGTAGATGAGATCATGAGGACTGGACTACTAATATGAATACCACATGTTTCTGGTGTCATTTGTTATTCCTATCTATGATCAAATGTAATAGCCTATTTAATTTTGATTATTATCAGTGTATACCATTTTATTTTAAACTTTGATGCCAAGAAAACTATTGCATTGAATATATATTGAGGTATATTGTGTTCGGGGTGTCATTGGTGGTGTGTACGTGATTGAATAATTAAGATACAATTTATCAGTTCAAAAAACATGTGATATGTTTGATCCATTTAACAAAGATGGTTGTACCTTCAATAAATAAATGGCCATGGTAGAAGAAGTTAATTTTATCCCATTATATTAATGACTAATAAAGTAAAAATGGATGATGGAAGAAAGTGTTCATCTTACATTATGGGAGTCGAAAGAAAATGAGAATATATTACATGACATGTGTTCATAAAAAATGTTGTCATTAAGGGCCGTGATGGGTTTCTAGACACCACTAGTGGACTATGATTAGTTTTTATTGCTATTAATAAAAGGTTATAGAGGTTCACAACTTAAGAATAATCAAAATTCTATTCTGTTCTGATGAATAAGAGTTTGTGACATTGTGGGCCCCTCTACGAGGTCAAATATATATCCCAGAATATACGATAGCCAATAAATAAATAAATTTTTATTATTTGTGTTTATAATAATTTTTGTTTAATTTATTTATTAAAAGTAATTTAGAAGTATTAATTTAAATACTGGAAAAATAATATTCGAATGAATATTATTTTGAAGATACATTTAATACACATGAGATTGAAGAGTCATGTTAATAAATTGATTTTATCATGAAATATATAGATTATATTAGAATCCAGTGTTAAAAATATAAATTTATTTTTAGGATCAGTAAATAATCCATAATATGTAATTTATAGTGATTAATAAATATTTATGGGTTGGGGACCCTTTTTGATTAATTTATAACCTTACTATAAAAGGGAGGAGGATGATCTCACGTAGTGAACTATTTCTTAAATGGGATCTAGAGCCTCTCTATACTATCTCATGATTCTAAGTGATATAAGATCACTTTCTAAGGAATTAATTTAATAATAACATTAATGAATGAAAGAACATAGCTAGAGTGATCCAAAGCAGTATCTGGATATGCCTCACCAGGGATGATGTAGTTGTTTTCAATCACCTATGGATTTTTGTTATAAAAAGACCATGACTAATCATCTTCCTTTGCAAGCCTAGGTACACGAATTTCTTCACAACCTATATTTTATCTTAAAATAGAACATAAAAAATTGATATTGAATAATTAAAAGATAATGTGGATTCATTATAAGATAATATTAAAGATAGGATATTGAAGCTAGATCGTAGATTTATAAATGTAGTGTTTTAATTTTTTTTTGATTTAGATGATCTCCCTTTACCTTCCTCAGTACCTTCTTCTAATATTATTCCATATTCTATTATTTAATATGGAATTATACAGATAATAAACATTGAGTTGAATTTTTTTGATGAGTTTTATAATACTAGACAAGTGGTGCCTAGAGGCTTTTAAACCCATGTTCTAAGAAATTGGAATTGGTCCGAAGAGATTTCATGTAGTATTGAAGAGATATAGATACTATTTGATGAGATATTGATATTTATCTTTTTATGATATTCACTAAATATGACCTAAATACCATGATCAAATCCTTGATTAGTGATCCTAGTATGGTTCCTTTGACTGAAGCCTTCAATTCACCAGTGGAGAAGTTAAAAGTTCTTATTCTTTTTCTGGATGTCTATATTGAAAAAGTATAGGATTACTTTCAAGATATTGAGCATGGATCATGGGAAATAAAGTATTTCAATAGACTTATAGATCCTTACCATTATAATTCCAACACTTCCATTTTTTCTCATTCTTCCATACCCATTACTTATAACCCTCCTACTATAACATCCCATGTTAACCCTTTTGGCATGTCTCCTTGACAAGTAGTTTAACATCTTTTCCCTACTTCATGGTGTGAGGTTTTCAAAGGACCTACTTCTACATATTTACCAAAACCTAAAAAACCTTCCACAACCACTATTTCAAAAGTAAAGGATCGTATTCTTACTACTGACATCAAGGATATACTAGAATATAATTTTGATTCAAATACATGACATGGGAACTCTTTAAAATCTATTTACAATATTAATCAAATAAATACACATCTTTATTTGTGTTCAGTATTTTCTAGTCAATTTTTCAAAATATCTATAATTTTTCATCTATTTTATTTTCCCTCTTGATTAATTTTTTTTGATAATCCAATGAGTGGGAGAAAACTAGGAAAAACTGTAGTATTCAACTCATTTAACATGTCATGATTTGTGATCTTATGAAAGGGGGATATTATTGGCTTCTTTGAAAAACTTCTTATTTTAATGGTCCCATATCATGTTTCTTAAGATACTAATGAGATTTATGTTTTATGACATGCAACTATATTTCTTGGTAAAGTGATAAAAATGGTTAATTCTTAAAGTGATCATTCCAACCAACCGCATGATGAAGATAAATTAACTGTGTTTGAAAAGTGACTGTGTGAAAGTAACATCACATTTGAATACAAGTTACTAAATGAACAATAATGTGACTATGCATCAGTTAAGGTAATTTATTTTGTCTTTAACTAACCTTATATTGAGAACATGTGACCAAAGGAAAGATTCAACCTACAATTTGAAGAAGTGAATTGACCCTGGGAAGAAATAAATTGTCAATGAGAAGAAAATAAGCTGATCCTTGAAGTAATGAAGTGATCATGTGAAGAATCCAAGTGAACACATGAATAAAATAATACACCACATGAAGTACTAAAGTGAAAGTGTGAGGAAACCAAGCGACTGCATAAATAAAAGAAGTGACCACAAGAAGAAACCAAGTTCCCACGCCAAGTAACGGTGCTGAGTGACCGTAAAATTTTACCGTTCAATGTAACCTTAAGCCAATGTAACTATGATTAAGTTAAGTAAAAGTGACCAAGTATAACATAAGTAGCGAGGTATTTTAAAATATCGAATGACTTTATTTTACATTATTTATTACAGGACAGTGAACGTAAGGTTTCAATGATTATGAGGATTAATTAATTTGTATCCTCCAATGAAACATTAGGAAAGGTTCATTCTTTATTAAGTAGAGAAACTAATAGAAATTGATATATATCCCTAATATATGTTTCGAGGAATACACCCATGTTCATGATAGACACAATGATACATTGAGGACTTACACCAAAAACCATCCACACCACTATATTTTTCTTAATTCTCAATGAAAAACTAATTTGAAAAATTTAAAATAAATATTTTAATAAACATTATCGATTAGAGATGTTTAGATCAAGATGAATCAAATTTTCTAACTTTAAATCCCCTTTTATCTTTATTTTTTCCGACATTTGTGCCGTTTTGTCATTAATCAATTTATTATTTAATACAGGATACTGTTTTCTAAGAGTTATAAATACTCTTTATTTATAATTCCTTGAATAATTTATCCCATAAATAACTATAAAATATGATTTGTGTAGCATGGAATACCTATGTGAAATTATTTTCTATTATCCCACATTTAACTAAAGAATTGGCTGTGTGTATCCTCGACTACCTATGTGCAATTTTGATTTATTAAATTCCCAATCCAGGTTGTTGATCAGTTTATTATTTAACAAATTGTGTATTAGTGGGTGATTTATAAGTGTATAGAACTATTTCTAGGATTGAGACTAAACATATTCTTTTGTTATTCTATGTGTTTTCTTCTTTTTACTCTATTTTTAAAGCAAACAAGTTTTATCATTCAATAATATATATAAAACTACTACATTGATTGTTTTATTTAATTATTGTTTTATATTTTATGTTTAATGTAGTTAGATGTATTTTAATAATTAAATTAATTGTGAAATTGTTTTAATAGAGTTGTGATCAATCTTATAAGAAATTATTTTTGAACATTGAATTGTATATTTTTACTATATTATTTAAATGATCTATTTTTATATATAATGGGATTTAGTTATTACATTTTTTAAAATAAAAATTTTATTTGGAATCTCGATTCAACCCCTCTTGAGTTTTCCACTTTGACCAATGGGGTTCTTTAAAATATAAGTAATGGAAAAATTAACAAAAAAAAGTAATCTTTTCCAAATAAAAACCATTGTTAGACAATGTTTTTTAATCTATAATGTTTTAGTGTAAAAATATGAAACTAAGATATTTTGAGTTTTAGTTGTTGAAAAAAATAATTTTTTTTCTTAAACTTTAATAAATTAAATTCTTAGAAACAATGTAACACATACTTGAGATGGTTTTATATAATGTTATCATCCACCATAATAAGAGTTATAGTAACTAAATAAATCAAAAAAATTCTTCACATAATAAAATAATCTAAAATAAAATTCCCCTTTAACATATATAATAATTTTCTTAGTATCTTATATGTGTGATTCCTTTGGATGTGATTGGAATATAAAACATAAATAGTAAGTAAACATTAATCAGGTATCAGAACACTTAAACACAACAAACTCACAATCATGTCTCTTAATAATTTATAATCAAAATATTTTCCAGAAGAATCCAAATCTAATTTTCAACTAACACTCATAGGGTTTTTAAAATATATACAAGAATCATTACCAAAATTTTAAAAACACATTATCTTATTTGAATTGATTGTAACAAAATTTCCTCATTTAGTTGAACAAATTTATGTACTAAAATTAATTTCAACACTCCAATAAGACTAATGTCAAAATTTATTTTCATCATATTTGATAACTATTTACAATGAAAATTAATCAAGGTCCAAAAAAATTAAGTTATCAACATAAATTTTATAAATTAAAATATCATTAGAAATCATCTTAATAAACAAAGTAGGGTGAAATTTACATTTTATGAAATAATTTTCAATAAAAATAATGTAATTTTATCATACCAAGCTTGATGTTATTATCTAAGCTGATAGAAATATTATTATAACTTCAAAAACATGATTATGAAATTTCTAATTTTTAAAACAATGGAGTTGATAAACATAAACATATTCAGTGAAAAAACCATTTAGAAATTCCCTTTTCACATCATTTGGAAATAAATCAATGCCTTGAAATGTGGAAAAAGATAACAAAATTAAAATAGATTTAATTATAGAAATATGTGAAAATATTTAACAAAATAAATATCTTCCTTCTAACAATAACCTTGAGAAGGATGTGTATCATTATTCTTAACAACCCAATCACATTCATCCATCTTATTTTATAAAAATTCATTTTTTTCTAATAACATACTTATCTAAAGGTGGTTAAAATAATGACCCACTATTATTATGATAAAATTGATGTATTTCATAATAAATAACAAAAATAATATTAGAATAATTTAAATCATCATCAACATTAATAAAAAACATAAAATAACAGGAAAATTAACACAAATATTTATAATAGGATTTCTATTTTTAATACCAAAATAAATATTACCAATAACATTGTCAACAATTTGATATCTAAAAATATCCCATGATCATGGATCATGTCCAGAAGGTGTATGATACACCACAATTTATACTTCCTAATCCTGAGGTTTTTATTTACTAAAATTAAAATATCCAAACTCATCATCAAAAACATTAGAATCAGAATTTAGGTTCCCATTGTTTTCATCAAACATTACATAAGCTAGTTCTTCAATAACCATTGTTATTTTATAACAAACCATATAAGATTTACAGTTGTTAGAAAAACTAATAAAAATACCTTCAACATTCCTGACATCAATTTATCTAAATTATTCTCCAAATTTTAAAAAAATCATAACTAAAGCTATAAGATAACTAACTATATGCATTTTACATTTAAAAAATCATAAATTATTTTCTTCCTCAAATTTATAATATGAATTCTTCTAGAAGTGTAATAATAAGAAAAAATTTCTTAAGCTCAAAAATATCTAGAAAAAATATATTCACAAAACATAGTTCTGGCTATCTCTATTAGAGCTCTATTTTTCTATTATACAAAATTATTTTTCTATGGTATTATATGAGAAGAAAAATATATGAAAACAAAAATTATTTTCAAAAAATTGATAAGATTCAAAATTATTAAATTTTACTATTTTAACACTAAAAATTAAATCAATCATATAAATTTTTTCATTTTTAAATAAATTAATAATAGAAATAAGTCTAGATAAAATATCATTTTTATTCATTGGAAAATATTCCAATTTAAATATAATCTAATCATCCATAATAACTAAAGTATAAATCATTACCCCATGGATATAGGTCTGAGTAAGACCTACTAGATCAATATGTAAAAGGTTTAATGGTCTATTAGTAATTATCTGATTCATAGGATGAAATGAAACTATACATTGTCTCCCTTTCATGAAAGCATCACAATCATTAAGATATTCATTCTTTATAAAAGGAAACTTTAGCGTATTCTCATGTCTAAAGAGATTATGAAGAATTATGAAATTTACATGTCATAATCATTGATTCCTAAAAATTCAATCATTGTTCACAACATTCAAAAACATAACACATTTCACTATTCTTTTTTCAAAATCAACAGTATAAAGTTTTTCTTCCGATTAGCATAAAATTATTATGAACCATGCCTAAAATCTAAAAACTTATTATTTTGAAACTTGATTTCCATTAAAGCTTCACATAATATAAATATACTAATAAAATTAGGTTTTAAAACACAAACATATAATATATTTGAAAAAAATTAGATTTTTTAATATCAACTATACTGAAACCTTTTACATTTCCATTAGAATTTTATCAAAATGTAACGGTGTCCCAGAAATATTTTTGTAAGTGATATACTTTGACTAATATATATTCATAATCCATGATCATCTAATTTCAATGTAACATATGTCATTATTGAGATATCCCAGGTATTTTTCATACAAAAATAAATTACATTACAATTTTGGAAGTCAAGATACTTTAGGTCCAATCATATCACTATTTTTTGGTACCCACATATAATTTAAACAAGTAATGTATGGTACTCTAGATAAAAACGATTTTTTAATATGTTTCTTTGTTAAAAAAAAGACTGTTTAAATATTAGATACTAATTATTTTCATAGTGTAATTTCATGGCACATCAAAAAATGTAATTGTATAAGTACAAACAATTTTACTTAACACAAATTGATTTTGAGGAATTTGAGGTAACCGACTATCATAGTTAATATCATATTTATTTTTATACATTTTAATCAAATTCATCATCTTATGATACTTTTCACAACCTTGAAAAAATGTTTACAAGTTTTTATTAGGAATTTCAAATTCCTTTTTCAAATTTTTATTCAAATCCTATGAAGAATTAAAATTATCATAAACATTAGAATAAGATGTAAGAGAAGAGTTAATTAGTTTTTAATTTTCTTATAATATATATTTATTTGAAGAAACAAATTTCTATTTTTTTTGTATAATAGTACTCTATAAATCGTCAAATTTTATGAAAACATTTCTCAAGATTTGGATTTCATCATTTAACGCAGAAACATTGGGTTTTCAAAATAATAGTTTTAATTAGAATAATAATGAACCAAACCCCCATAACCTAGAGACGAGGCCAATTTTATTACATCAGGATAGATATAAGGGTTTAAATCACAAATTAAAAACTAGATCTGAATTTTTAGAGGACTAGATAAATACATGATACACATTTTAAATTGGGAAGAAAAAAAATAAAAAAAATAAAAATCTCCACATCCATGAAACTCAATCAAACGATTCATCTTCATAACTCTGGGAAAGGAAAAAAAATAAACACGACATCAAATTCTCAATAAGGATTAATTACAATGGGATTTATAATGAATCAATTAAAAATAATCTTTATGTCAAGTTACAGAAGTGATTATTTCCTTTTAATCAATAACATTGATATCAACATTATATAAGGAATAATCAATATGGAAAGGTAAATAACTGAAAAATCATGCCATTAAATCAATATACTATGAATGAAATTCTTCCCAATATAATATTATTAAAATAATATCATGGAAAATAATAAATAAATTATTAATAATGGGAATTATTAATTATTATATTTCAGGATATTGGGCATCATGATACCTCTACCATAAATAACTTTCCGAAGATGGTTTAAAACTACAAGTAGAATCCAATTTAATTTGGATAACTGATTTGTCTCATGAGACCTACTGATACTTCAAGGGGATATATAATTACATTACACACCCATTAATACATCTCAATAGAATTACTCATATATAGAATAATCATGTTAAATCATGAAAAATATCTCTTATCATCAAATATATTTGTTGAGTAAAGGGTATATATTTATCAATATTTTCACAGATAATCAAATAACATTAAAATTATACTCCGTATATAACTTTTTTTTATATATTTTATGAAATAATCATATAAATAATATGAGAATATAAAAATTTCATATAAATGTAATTTCCAATGATAAACGATCATAGGAATGTGGTTGTTTCAAGATAAATTTAAAAATTACAAAATAATGTGAGATTTCACAAAAGCTTTTACCACATGGCAATTTTCAAGTCAAATCTCCTTGGATAAAATAATTAAAATTGGAACTTTAAATAGAATTATGTATGAATGGTTCAGGATAATACATGAAATATGGGATGTATGTACACCATATAAAATAAAATAGCTGCAAAATAATAAAATATTCCTTAGTGAAGGGAAATTGAGATGAAGTCCCACACATCATGGTTCCTTTTGGTTGAAAATAATTTAATCTCTTGTATAGTGGTTTTAAAACTTTTATTGAGTTAATAGAAATATATTAATATTTATAATATAATATATGTTGCTTTTATAACAACATATCACCCATTTGTTAATATTGATTCATTATTCTCACTATTTTAAATTTTAATTTCTTTATTTTCTCAATCGTGATTTGTCCATAATGTTCCAGTTCATGTTTATATTATATTGTTCCATTATTTAAAAAATATTAATCATGATAAAATTATAATATTAATACCTAAATTATAAATTTAATACCAATAATTAAATATGTTTTCAGAAATGAAGTATGTTACGATCATGGATATGGTAGATTGTACGTATGCACGAGTAAAAAATATATTTTTCAATGATCATTTTCTAAAATAAGTAAGTAATATTTTATCTTTATTGAATAAAAATAATCTTATAAATTCCAAATTATTTATTTAAATACACACAAATAGATACACACACACACACACATATATATATATACATATATATCATTTATTTGGTATGGTGATGGAAAGGGAGAGTCACTTTGCTTTATGATGGTGGTAGTCCACACATCCACGAATAACATTATCATATTTCAGTGAGAGAAAAGGTAAGAAATAAAATGAAACATTATATTTTCATAATGATAAATATATAATGATTACAATAATTTTTTCATTTATATCCCAAATATTTATTAAATATACCCTTATTTTTATCTATGTAAAGCATTATAGAAAGAAAAATCACATCACTTCACAATGTGGTAGCCCACTATACACATGAGCGACATTATTCACTTTATATCCATCATCATACCCATCCTTGAGAGGTTTTAATGGAAAAAATAACAACATCTGTTTGTGTTTCGATATTCCTCTATACACATGAATGATCACTTCACTAAACATTTTATGGAAGTGGAGATGGTTTTAAGAATTTTTCCTCTTCTTGACATCCTATATCTCAAGGGGAGACGGGAGGAGAGATGGGAAGCCTTATCTCACTAGAACCCTCAAGCACCTCGGGCTCCTCTTCCTGAAACCCTTGACCGCACAAACATGGCAGACTTCCTCAAGCCTGGTAGGATCGAATCCCTTTGTTTTGTGATCCCTCAAAAGAAGAATACTCTCGATTTTCATGATTTTGTCACGAAAGTCCATACGAAAGATTCCCATGATGAGCATACACACACCCATACTTTATCTGGTAGATCCCATGGGATCTCTTTTTTGGATGCACTGACGAGCTCTGATCCAAGTATAGAAATTATGAAGAAGCCTGCTCTTGTCAAGCGACTTGATGATGGTGGGTACTTGGTGGAAGTGGATCCAGATACACTCCATCAACATACACAAATGTGAAAATTCTCTACCATGGTCCATGTATCCTACCTTAAAGGTGATCGTCCTTGGACTCTTTCTAATTTTCATATGCGTATTGCTCATTGTTGGAATGTTTTTACTTGGAAATGGATTCTAAATGGGAAAGGTTACTTTCACATACTGCAAAAATCACTAGAAGACTTAGAGAAATCTTGGAAGATTGGAAACCATCGTCTAAAGGCGAGACTACTTTGAATTTCTAATTGGGACCCTACTTGAAATCGACATATATATAGAAACACAATGGAACAAGTTCGGTTTAAATTTCATGGTCTTAATTTGTTCTTTTGGCACAAAAAAATTCTCAATGACATTGTTTCACGCATTGGCACCCCTATGAAAATTGATCAAAGAATGTTAAATGCTGACCTAGGGCTCTTTTCTATAATTATAATTGAAATTAATTTAGATTCAAATATCCCTATCACAATCAACTTCACTATGAATGAATAAAAAAAGAAATCCGAATTGAATATGAGAGGAAACCTCCCATTTGTGACCTTTGTAAAATTTTTGGTCACACAATCTCTAAATTTAGAGTGATTATAAGGAAAGTAAACTAGCCAATTGATAATTATTGGAAGGAAACTAGGAGAAATAAAAAATATAGAGCTCCCATGATGGAGATATCTGGACCCCCCAAATAGAAAGATGAAATCTGTGTCAAAAAAAAATATAATACAAAAAGGGGGAACCTTGGTTATAATTTGGGCTTATGTTGCAGAAGAAAAAGACACCACTATTACTGATCAAATCATTTTGTATGAACTAGAAAATATAATCTTAGACACTGCTAGGATACACAATGAGATGAAAAAAATCCTCAAGGCCTATCCTCATCCAAGATTCAAATCATAATCTGGGTAAGAGGGATTAGTCACATGAAAAAGTGAACTGCAATACTTGTAATACATTTTCTGCACCTCTATATAAGGATGATGTTCCTAATATTTCCTCAATTAAAAATATGGCGAAACACACCCTGGATTTGGGTACTGGACCAATCCAGAATCCACATACTGTAAATGCCACTGAAATCGTAGAGTCAAATATTGAATACAACAATAAGACATATAAGGTAGACTCTCCACACAGTTAGGGAACTTTTGTTACCTGCTTTAAAAATTAGACTTCTAAAGGACACAGTTCAGAATCTAGTAATATCATGGCCACCCAGAACAACACTCTGATCACAAGAGACTCCATTACTAATCAAATGACTAAATTCACCACAAAACTAGAACCTCTCAACCCCATTAAGGAAAATCCACCCTCGATACAAGGTTTTACCAAAAACCAAAACATCAACTACTCAAAAAAGACATCATCCGAACAACCTAGGGTGAATGAAATTTCTACAAACAATCATATTATTACACATTCCTCTTCTGATAGGTCTAGTGTTAATACTGTTTCCATTTTGTCATGTAACATGAAACCCACAAATCTAAACCTAAAGAATTCAGAAATGAAACCTATTATTAAAGGAACCTCTATAAGACTGAAGAATGAAATCACAATAAAAATTGATGAAACAACTTCTATTTTTCCACCTCACTCTAACACTATAAGTATCCCTGCCATTTCTGGATGTGTTGAGACCCTAAGTAAACCTTTTAATTCTGATAACATGGCACCAGAACTGGTTGATCATAGTAGCAAATTATTTGTATAAGATTCTCATCCCATGCAGGTTACAAATGTTTCTGTGGAGAAAATGCAGTGCTGTCCAGATCTGGACAATAGTAAGAAACGACATGCAGATACTTTACAGGTGCCAGGTATAGTTCTCTCCCTACCTGTAGATACTATGAGTAATCTAATACCTAAACATGAAATGAATAATACCACAAAATACATCCATAATAAAGAATATACATCTGATAATCAGGAAGGTAAATGATCTTTAAGAAATAATGGTTTTAGAAAAAAGGAAAAAGGGTGTTCTAACTCCAAAACTAAACTTTAATGAAGATACTTCTTTGGAATTGTCAGGGAATTGAAAACTCTGACACCTTCATTGTGTTAAAAAGAATTATTGACACTCATCCTCCAATTTTATTTACTGTTGTAGATCCAAAAAGTAACTATGCATCTAAATTCTCTTTCTTATGTCAAAAAAATCATGTTTTTACTGATGAAATCACTAATAACCTTAATGCATGATCTTTATGGGTTTTATCTCATTTCTCTTTAAATAATACTAGTGTCTACAATATCTCTGATCAGATTATTACATGAAATTTTAATATCGATGACACACATATTTTCTGCTCATTTGATTATTTTAAGAATAGATTCCAAGAATGAAGAACGCTTTGGAATGAACTCTCTTATCTTGGAAATAATATCAATGCACCTTGGTTTTTTTTTGGTTTATTTTAATTCCATTATCAACTCAAGCAAGAAAGTTGGACCCTATCACAATTCTATTTCTATGAGAGAATTTCAAACCTCAATAAAAGACAATATCATTATAGAAATCAATCTCAGTGGTACAAAATAAACTTGTTATAGAAGGCAATACAACAAAGTAGTTTCATCCAAGCTGGATAGAGCCTTCACGAATGTCCCTACTTTAGTTAATTGGGACACAATCTCTAGTATTACTCTTTATAGACTGAACTCTAATCATCACCCCATCATGATCCGTGTCTCCACCAAAGACCTGAAACCCCTTATGCCTTTTAGATTTAAAAATGCTTGGTTCTTTGATGTAAAATGATCTCATATCATTCAAAACATTTGGTACTCAATGAATCATATCCATTATGTTCTTGACTATAGTCTCAAATTAAAACATCTAAAACATACTCTAAAAATTTGGTGCAACTCTAAAGCCCAACCAATAAATAATGAAATCAGGAATATGGAAAAATATCTCAATGATCTTCAAAACATAAACCCCACCTATGATCTGAACATTGATCCTACTCACGAACTAAACATTGCGGGAAACTTAAATCCCTGTTGAATTTCAAGGATATTTTGAGAAACTAAATGTTTAAAGTTAAATGGTTAACAGACGGTGATAGAAATACTAATTTTTACAATTCTCTTCCATGAAAAAATAAGTCCTACATGCCGTTAACTCTTTTAATGGATGGGGATAGGCTCCTTGACAATGGTGATGACATTTCTCATCATATCATCTCCCACTATGAAACCGTTTTCAATGGTCCTGATATAAAAAAAGACCTCTTAACTGATGTCATTCTATTTATGATCAATAAAGATGACAAATCCTTCCTTCTTAACACCCCAATGGATCACGAAATCAAAGATACTACCTTTAGTCAGAATCCTGATAGTTCCCCAGGCCCTGATGGTTTCAACAATGGTTTTTTTCTAGCATTATTAGGATGTGATTCAGATTGATGTTCGTAAAATTGTTAAAACCATCTTCACCAACATGATTCTCCCTCACGCCCTAAATGCTTAGTTTCTCACCTTGATATAGAAAGTTGATAACACCTCTGAGATTCATTTGTTTAGACCCATTTCTCTTATCAACACCCTTTTTAAAGTCATCAAAAAAATCATTTCCAACAGACTTTCCACTCTCATGAATAAAATTATATTGTGGAATCAATTTTTTTTTATAAAGGGAAGATCCATTAAAGACTGGATTTTCCTCACCTCTGAGTGTGTCAATAAATTGAATAAACTAACAGGGGAGGCAACATTGTGATTAATCTTGACAAAAAAAATCATTCGACACCATGGACTGGAGTTTTATCGCCAAATCCCATCAAGGTTATGGTTTTAACACCTCTTTTATATTTGTAATCAGAACACTATTATACTCGGAATATATCTCCATCCTAGTCAATGTCTCACATAAATGTTATTTTAAATACACAAAAGGTGTTAGGAAAGGTGAACCCCTTTCTACCACTCTCTTCTCGATAGTAGAAGACTACCTCAGTAATCTGATCAACAGGATGGTAAACCAGAACAAAATTAAGCACAGTCATGTCTCTAGAAATGTGAATGGTCCCAATCATCTTTTTCACACTGATGACATCATCCTTTTCCTTTAGGGGGATAAAAGAAACATTCTTAAGTGAACAAATGCGCTCTATCACTATGGAGAGGATTCGGGCCAAAAAATTAGCTGGAAAAAATATTGCATCTTCATTGGGAATAATTTACCTCCTCACCGAAAATGTAACATTCTCAGTGACCTAGGTCTAGAAGAAGGTACACTTCCATTCACATATCTTGGTGTTCCAATATTTTGAGGTAGACCCAAATCTTGTCACTTTATGACTAATGGTGACCAAATTCTAAATTAGCTTTGTTCTTGGAAAGATAAATCTCTCTCTCTTTGGAAGGTAGAACATTCCTTGTTAAATCCATTATTTTCTCCAAGATGGTTTATTAAATGATGGTATATAAATGGCCAGTTGGACTCATTAAAAAAATTGAACACAACCATAATGAACTTCATCTGGACTGGTAGCACTCTATAAATAAAATTTGTGATTGTGCCCTGGTCAACTTGTTCCAAACCCATCAAAAATGTTGGTATTGGTATAAATAATATCAATAACTTTAATGAAGCTCTTCATGAAAGACTCACTTGGAACCATTTTTACAGTACCTCTGAAGCTATTTCCTTTCTTAAAAATAGGATTCTGGAAAAACATAAATTGGGAAACTCGAACTTCATTAACTCATCTATCTGGCCTTCCATCAAAAACTACTTCACTAATATTATGAATAATTCTAGATGAATGGTATCTAAAGAATCCTCCATGAAATTTAGTTTAGATAACAGGACCTCCATACCTTTAATTTCCATGTTTCCTCCTGTTTAAATCCTTGATAATACCAATAGCTCTATTAGAGTCATTTTAAACTCCCAACATGATCACCTTCCTAACACTATTCTGAACGTTATTGAAAACTACTCTTTATCTCACAACAATGGTTTATTAACATGGGAACCTGATCAAAATGGTATGCTCAACTCAAAACATTCTCTAGATATACTATTTTTATAACTCAAAAAAATTATTATATTTGGTTAAAATATTTCAACAAACCTTGGATAAAACCTTCGCGATTCAACCTCAAATGGCGTCTTGACCACAACAGAGTGCCCACTAAACATTTCCTCTAATATTTTGGCATCCATCTCTATTCTAAATGAAAAATATGTAATCAACCCATGAAAGATGTTAAACACCTCTTTCTCTCTTGTGCTACTGCTTCTCCTCTCTAGAACTATATTCTTGTCATTTTTGACTGCAGACGGTTGAAGATTAATTCTGTCAAAGATCAACTTAAAAAATGTGTAGAAATATATGGATCTCAAAAAATCATAATCCTCTTTCATACTACAGTTTCTGAGCTCCACCTTGTGATCTCATATGATCGGAATGCTATTATTCATAATAATCACTTTTTTAGTCAAAATGAAGGTTGAATGAGGATCCTCACTGCCATAAAAGAAGCTACCTCGATTCAAAAGTGATATTGCAAAACACCATGCATGAAATTTTGATATTGAGGCGTCTCAAGATTAAAGGAAATTTATATCAGCTGCATCGTACTCTAGAGGTGTTCTAGAGAGCCCCCCTTCCTGGATGGATCAAGATCAATATCGACGGCACCTCCAAGGGTATCTCGGGACCTGCAGGGTGTGGTGTTGTCTTCAAAAATCACCACGGCCTGATCCTTGGATGATACATGGGTAAATTTTTCATTTCCACCTCCAACGATGCTGAGATGCTAAGCCGGATTCATGCCATTAACTTTTCCAAATCCTTTGGTCGGAAAAACATTTGGATCGAAAGTGACTTAGCAACTATTTTACAATCAATTTGGAATGGCGTAATCCAACTTTCTTGGCCAATTACTACCCATTGGATGGATTCTCTCGTTCACTTAGGGATCTTAACTATATCATCACACATGTTTATCGAGAAGCAAACACGGTTACATGTGGTTTGGCCAACATGGGAGTCAATGAGGACATTACTTGGTTCGAAGACCTCCCCATTGATCTCCTTTCCTTTCATGAAAAAGATTGTAATATGATCCCATCTTTGGGACTCTTGTAATCTTTCTTCCTTTTTTTAATAATACTTATTATTTGTATTTTTTTACCATGTCATTACCATTTAAAAAAGGAGTTTTCCTCTTCTTATACTACCTATTTATTATTATACATAAAGTATTTGTAGAATAGATTTAAGAAATAAAATGATTCGAGGATTATTGTATGGAATTTTTGAAGTTATTTGGGTAGTTTTGGGATGAAAAAATGTATTGATGGTGTGAGGAATATAGGATAGGGGGTTTCCTTTTATTATTGAGGTGAGTGAGTCACTTGTAATATATGGAATTAAATAAGTGTACCCACATTTTTAACATGGAAAAATGTTCAAAAAATGGATTATTATTAATCCTTTAACATGATAAGACTGAAATATGGCCATTAAAACTAATTTCCGTAGGTTTTTAGGTTTTTTAACCAATATATGTTTTATTTTAACCTCAATAAACATATTTTTAACTTGACCGACATAAATAGTTTTTACTTTTCTTACTATTAGTTATGGAAAAAAATTAATTTTAACTTATTAGATAATATAAATTATTATTATTGAAAATATATAATCTATTTTTACAAATTACATTCGTGTAAGTAGAATAGATTAATTTAAAATTAATCTTGTAGAGCCAATGATAAAATGAGTTTTCAAAGATAAAGTTTTCTAATGATTACAAAGTTTTTATATAAAAATTCAAAATGAAAATGATCCCAATGTCCTAAATTGAATTAATTTAAATATAATTCATATAATTTTACATTAAAAACAACTTAGAATATTATCTAACTTTATAAATAACTTAAAAGAAAAGGCAGTTTTTAATTGAAATTCAGTAATTTTCAATATTCATAGAAAAAAGAAACATTTTATAAAAATCCCATCAATTAACCCCAAGATAATTTATATATTATAATTTTAAAAATTAATTGAATTTTATAATAAATTCTTTCAAATAGTGTAAAGGAATTATTCTTTTTTTATGTGTAAAAATTGTGACTAAACATTCTTTTAGATAACAAAATGTTTTTAAATAACATTTAATTTTATTTCAAATGGTTATTAATTTATTTATAATAAATATATATATATAATTAATTTATTTTATACATGTTTAATCCATATATGATTTATAATTTAGTTATTACTGTTGTTACCTTCAATATCAAAGAAAACATTAAATAGTCATGTTTGAAAATAACCTTTTTCTAGAGTATCATGTTTCATTTAATCCCTGTGGTGCATGCATTGAAAGATATCTACGAGATTGAATTAAAAGTAAATATATAATAATGTCTTGGGGTGTTATATTCTATATTAATCTTGGTGTTTTGTGTCATTTATAATATCAAACATGATGTGTCTATTTTAAAATCTCATGGTTTCATTTTATCCCCTTAAATAAATAACATCATTATAATTTAATATTGATAACTGTAATCAACGGTTTCAAATTTCATAATTTATTTCTTGAAATCCCATATCACGAGAAAGGTTAATAAAACATCATCTTGATAAGAGAGAAAGGGAATTACAAAGGTCATTTAGAATAATAACATAACTGGGTTTCCAAGTACAAGAAAATAGTCTAAAACTGGAGATATAGACAAGGAAGAGAATTCTAATGCCCAAGGATTAATATAGAGTGATAAAGATCATTGATCATCTGAAATTGGGTGATCTGAAGAAGAATAATGACCATAAAACCATAAATATGGAATGAGTTGAGGGACCAATTGATTCATTAGAAATAAAGGTACTAGATAACATTTTAGTTTCAAGATTTTTTTCTGTTGTTTGAGGAATTCCTTTGCCACCTATATTGATAAAATAAGAAAATATAGTGACGGAAATATTTATATAGATTCAATTTTATGTTCTGGATTTTCTTCGATCACTTTCCACTTTATTTCTTACTATAAGAAAACAATATTCAAGATGATTTTTATGCTTTAATCTCTAACGATACATTTTAAGGAATCATAAGAGACATAAAAGAGTAAAAATAAATTAAAAATAACTTAACAAAAACCAAATTTTTTTAAAAATAGTCATCAAATAACACATAATGTTCAAATTAATCCATTCCATAAATTTCTTATATTACATCTCAACCAAATATTGTTCAACCAAATTTAGAAGGAAGGTTACTAAAAAAATTATATTCCACAAAAAATATAAAGTTGATCTTAATGTCAGATTCCAAATATGTGAATAGATTCATCACCATAAATATTATTTAAAATATTCATGTTTCCAAATATAAAATCTCAGGTTGTCGATTGTATTCCAAAAATAAATACATATAGAAAATCATTAAAATATGATATAAACCCTGAAAACATTAACCAATTTCATTTTAAAAAACACTATCCCATAAACATATCATTATTTTCTCAACACAAAGCATATATTAAGGGATATCCTCACCTAATAAGTTATTTTCTAAAAATACGAACTTTCTACTGTGCAACTTTTCTTGGTCATAATTACCATTAAATATATAGTGTCAAATCCTTTATGAAATTGTAAAGCAGTACCATCCT
The DNA here is from genome assembly GCA_963277665.1 of Viscum album. NCBI lineage: Eukaryota > Viridiplantae > Streptophyta > Magnoliopsida > Santalales > Viscaceae > Viscum > Viscum album. Next base: position 387,669,901 of record OY728125.1, read on the forward strand.
TATAAATTTTAAAATCCTTATAACTAGAATATCATAGATTAAAATACTACTATAACAAAATTATTGAATCAAAATAGAATGAAATTAAATATTTAATTTAATATATAGTAATACTATATGCTTAAACTTAATCCCTTAGCATCTTTTGACGTATATTCCCTTCGATATTACAATGTTAATTTTCATATTACCCTATCTCCTTAAATTTGAAGCATTAGACATCGAAATATTCTTTTTGAACATTTAAATTAGAATCATGGTGGCCTTTTCTATACACCTGAGGTAAACACCATTTCCTTTTAATCAAGTAGTATGAAGTTTCTTTCCATAAGTATCACATGTTAGAAAACCCTTTTTTCTATTCATCCTCTATTCTATTTTATTCGATATCATGCTATTATTCTCTTACTTCCCTTTGAATCTACAAAACACGTAAAATTATTTCATTATGTTAATAGCACATGATACTATGTCCTTGTGTGATGAAAATGTTTTAATGATTAATTCCATTTGTAATATTGTATTAATCCCACCAAAGAGATGATTTTTATTACTCTTTATATTATATACATAGTATGTAGCATGAATTGATAAACGTGTAAAATTTTCATCATAATTAGAATAATTTCCCCATATTTCTATCCTAAAATCAAGAACTATCTTTCTATATCCACTCGTTTTTCATAAGAAAAAAATATTTTTCTACAAAGAGTACCCTGTAATCCTTCCATAATATTTTTATATTTATTCTTCATACTTTGTGTTTTCAATCAACGACCACTATTTATTTTCATATCCTAAGAGAAGATAAACCACCATGAAAAGTTTTTCCATTTCAGTAATTATTATATTGAAAAATATCTTCTATAAGGAAATTATCCATGGCTCAACTGAAAATGGATTTTTAATCTAACTTAGTTGTGGAGGTTGCTGATACATGAAGTAGTATAACGATGTTACACTGCATGGTGGATATATTGGATAATACATGTGGGAAAGTTTATTATTCATAACCTGTGATAGCTATCCCAATGTGCTTATAATTTGATCATTTCTAGCTCGAGGTCCAACTTCATTATCTGGACTATGAGGGAAATCCCTACATGGGGTACATGAATTGACATAGTTCCCATTAATTATTAGGTACGATTTATAATAAATTGAATACACTATATTAGATTATAAAATTATGAAACATAATTTATAATCTCAGAACTAGTGAAAAAATTAATATAAATTTATGAATAACTAATATCATAATCATAAATATGTCAATTTTCAGATATATTTAAATCCTTAAAAATAATTTTAAAAGAAAATTTTAATTATTCCTTTCATATACACCGGAAGAATCAAAAAAGGTGCATCGTAAGACCCATTTTTTGTACCAAGTGATGATCAGGCCAAGCCTAATGCACTCTTTTCAGATTTAATACCAAATAGGTACCTCTGATCCATAGAAATGTCCACTTATAGTATCCACAAAGGGATGCATTTATAGGAAAATCCACAAAATATCTTACTTATATAAGAATTATGATGTTATATAATGCTTATCCTCAATTTCTTTCATATGGTTTTTTCTTGAATCTGTGTCTTCCTTAATCTATTTCCCATGGATTCGACTAAATTTCCTCTAAAACCAACATTACAGACATAGACCCCTATAACCCAGAGTCAATGCCTATTTTAATACATTGTCATAGATACACTGGGTCATATCCAAAAATAATTATAAGTTTATCAATTTTAGAGAAGTAGATAAAAATAAGATTTCCCATTTTATGATTAGAATAAAAAGTAAAACATAACAAACGAAAATTCTTAGCATCCTTGAAACTCATTCAAAGGATTCATCTTCATAAAACGAGGAAAGGAAATAAGATAATGGAGATTTCATATTATTAACAATGGTTATGTTTAAAGAAAATATCATGAATAAAGCAATAATAATCAATATATAACGGTAAATAACTAAACACATCATCCATTTAATTAATAACATGACTATCATAACTAGGTAAGGTGTAATCAATATGGTAATGTAAATAATTGAGAACACATTACTTTTAATCAATGAACTAAGATTGAAATGAATCCACTGATAATATTATTGTAAAAATCTCATGGATAATAAATATTAAATTTTTAAGGAATTAAATTCTAAATTATTGGATGTCATGATATCAAGAATCATGATACCTCTTCCATCATGACAATTCACAAAACAATTTAAAACTAAATGAAGAAACCCAATTAATTAGGAAAATTGATATTTTCCATGATACTTACTAATTCATTAAGGGGAAAATTAATTCTGAACCCTACCCATAATTTAATGTCCAAATAATTCATTATATATAAAATAATTAACTTAATTCAGGAATAATGTGTCTTATCATCAAATATCTTTAATGAGTAAATGATATGAATTTATAAATATTTCACTAATTAATTGATTAATATTAAAATTAAACACCGAAATATACAAATGGTATAATGTTTAAGAAATAATCATATCCATCATACAATAATATAGATATTTAATAGAAATTTAATGTATAATTTAAAATTATCACACAAAAGTGTTAATTTTAAGAGAAAGTTAACAATACAAAATGGAAGTGATATGACTTAGTAACTTTCAAGTCAAATAACCATGGATGAAATAATGAAAATTGAAAACATAAAATACCCTTAAGTATAAATAATTCATTAAATTACATGTAAAATGGATGGTATGTACACCATATAAATAAATTAGGTATAGAATTAAAACTTATCCCCCAATGAAGGGAAATTGAGACAATGACCCTAACCTCACGATTTCTTTTGGATAAAAGTGTTTTAAACTCTTGTATAATGGTTGGAAACATGTTAGTAAATTATAAATATCTATATTAATATTTATAATATCATATATTAATATTAATAAAAACTTATCACATATTTGTTAAAAATATTTCATTATTTTCATTGTTTCATGTGTTAATTTCCTTGTTTTCTCATTCATGCATTATCATGAATGTTTTTTTTTCTTGGGAATATTATAATGTTCCATAATCTCCAGAATAAATTATCATGAAATGAAAATCATATTTAAACATCCATTATACATTTGATACCAATCATGATAGAATGTTTTGAGAAATGAAGCATGTTATGATTATAAAGATGGTAGGTCATGCGTATGCATGAGTAACATTTACAATTTTCAACAATCCTTTTGTATATAAGTTAAGTAGTATTTTATCAATAAATAATTACAATAATATAAAAAATAACATATTATTTATTTAAATATTCTTATATATATCATCCATGTGGCATGGTGTGAAAAGTGAGTCACACCACTTCGTCAAGGTGGTAGTCCACATGTACACGAATGATGTTATTATCTTTTGTTGAGTGAAAAGGTAAGAAATAAAATGCTATATTAAATTTTAAAAATGATAAATATGTAGTAATTATAATAACAATTTAATTTATATCATATATATTCATTAAATTTATCCATATTGTTTTCCATGTTAAGAGTTACTGAAAGACGAATCACATTTCTTTTTGAGGTAGTAATCCATCGTACACACGGCTGGTGTTTTCGTATCCCCAATGGAATGAATTTTTAAAATTTATATTTTATTTAATGAATCAACTGGTATGATAATTTTATAGATATGATTTATACACTTTATATCCATCATCATACCCAACCATGAAATGTTGTAATGGAAAAATGAATGACATCTGTTTGTTAGGAGGTAGTCCGCCGTACTCATGAATAACGATTCAGTAACCCATTTGATGGAACTAGATATGGTTTCAAGTTATGAAATTAATATAAAAATATCTAATTATATTCAATATACCAATATTAGTATATAATTGTTGTTTAATAATAAATATTTAATTAAAAATTAACCCCGTATGGGTGATGAGAAAGTGGGTTTTCAAAGAGAAAATATTCAAAAGTTTACAAAATTTTAATATCAAGATAAAATATGAAAATTATTCCAATTAATTAATTACATTAATTGATTTATAATGGAAGTTATTTCACATTAAATATAATTTAAAATATAATATAACTGTATAAATAATTTAAACCAAAATGCAGTTTTTAATTAAAATCCTGTATTTTCACTATTTATCAAAAAATGAAACATTTTAGAGAAATACAAAAAATTAAACCTTATATAATATTTATATTATAAATTCAAAAATCATGTTCATTTTAAAAAATATATTTTCTATAATTGGTAAAAAATAATTTTATAGTATATGCGTGAAACACTACTAAACTCTCTTGTTGAAAAAATAACGTTTTTTTATAAAACTTTTCTTTCTCTTTCAAATAGTTTTTATTTTATTTGTAATCAATAGATATCCATTTAATATATTTTATAAATGGGGAAATCATATGATTTTCATAAATTATTTATTATTATTCACACCCCCCATATTACTGACTAAATTTTAAAGGTCTTGTTTAAATACAAATTTTTTAATAGAGTATCATGTTTCATTTATACCTGGTGTTGTGTGTATTAAAATTTATCACAGATATTTATTTAAAAAGAAATATATCATAAACTGCTAGTATATACATTGTTTTTTTGTTAGAACCATTATCAAATATGAGGTTTTTATTTTAAAATTCAAGTGTGTTGTATGAAAAACAACCATTAGGACTAGAATCACTAACCTCGTTAAGAGAATCCATGAATCAAAAGATAATCTATTCTTTCCCATTTCCATATTATTTACTAGAATTAGATTCTTTCGTGCAACTAGAAATAATATTCGATGTGTCTTTCACATTGTTTTATCTTTTTTCTTTATAATTTGTTGTTGTATAGTAAGACTTAATATACCCCTTTTTTTGTTATATCTTGAGTATTATAATTAGAAATACATTTCTTATCATCATTGTTTTTTTCTTTTATGAGTATCTTCTAAATTTATTATTTATTCCTTTATTTTTCATTTGTTTTTATACTCCAATCAAAATCTAAGCCAAATATTCCTTTTTAATTCCCTATTGTTTTGAATCAGAAGAGTCAGTAGATATAAAATTTACATATTTTAAGTATAAATTTTTTATCTTTATTGTCTATCTTCTATGATGTTTTCAATTATACATTATATTGAAGTAGTGATCTAACAAATTCATAAATTGGGTACTCTTTGATGTTCATGATTTCATCAATGGAGACCTTATTTTCATTATATTTCTTCAATAGTGCTCATAGGCGTCATTTAGAAACTACTATATTTTATAATATCTCTCCCAGGTAATTAATTCCCATCAAAATGCTTGAGAATTAGTGGAACAACTGGATCAAGGTTTCTTTTTTACCGATCTTTATGTCCATTTTACTGATCTTTACGGTAAGTTTTCTTTTTTAAATACATTTAATAGATTGCGTTGACCACAAAACTGAGTTCAAATGGACCATGACCTATTAAATGGGTGGATTTTATAACCTGTCCATTAAAATCATGGGAATTATTAATCTTAACCATATTATAAATAATTTTTTTGAAGATTCATCCAAAATATTTTATAGGCATAACATAAGAATGAATTCAATTTTATGAATTAAGAGGCTATATTTTTATAAAGTTGGTTTTACCCCCTTTTGATTTTGAAATTGTTTTAAATATAGTATTTGAAACTTTTATAAAATTTATTTGAAAAAATGAATATTTTATATGAAATAAGAATATCAGTATTTACTGTTGTTTCCTTTTGGGTATTTTTCTAATTCATGTTTTGATGAATAGTAATAAAATATAGCATTCTAAATTGAAGACAACATTATTTTTAAATAATGTATAGTATTAAATTATATTTTTAATTTGTTTAAAAGTATAATTAGGTCAATTATTTATCATATAATTCAATTTAGGCCATTGGAATCAATTTCACATTAAACTTTTATATAAAAACATTTCAATATTTTCAAAAATTTCACTTTAAAAACCCATTTTTTCATTCAGTTAATGGTATTTATTTTAAACTAATTCTATCCAATTTTGTGTTTCAAATATTGAAAAATGGATTCCATATTTTAAGTTGATAGGTAAAAAGTTTTTTAATAGTTTTCTTTTATTTTTGGGCAATCTAAATAGTAACTCTAGTAATTTTAATTACCCCGGTTAAGGGTAAGTAATCTAATTAAGAGTATATAATAATATTATAAATATTATAAAGACATCCTAAAACTTTTAATAATTTTATTGGATGAGTTATTATATCCCATACTCATCCTTGGGTTGATTTTTGGCCTCTTTAACCACTTGGATGACTTTAATCTTTTTATATTATTTTATCTCAAGAAAATTCAATTATGTCAAACTCATTCTTTTAATAAGTATTACATTTTTTATATGTATTTATTCAGAATACATCTTCAACTATAGATATTAATTATAAATATGCAATATTTATTTTCACCAAGTTTATTTATTTTTAATTGTTAATAAATAAACAATTACCTTAATGTCTTACATAATGATGATATTATAATTATTTAATTTATGGTAACATAAATACATGATAATAAAATATTAAAATAAATATAATTTTAGATAATTAATGTCATCCATGAACATTATGGTTAACTATGACATTTTAGGTACATGTTAGAATTGTGGGTTTCAAGATATTGTTCTCTATTGACTTTTCTAAAAGTCAAAGTAATGAATTGTATCAAAATTGTCATTAATGTTATATTAAAATAAATAATATTTTATTAAATGAAATAAAATTCATAAAAAAATTAAAGTCAGCCAAATGATTGGTATAAAGTTAAAAATTTCATCCATGACTCATTTAATGTTCATTTGGCATTTTTTTTGTAAATATATTAACCTTTATAGTGTAAAAAACACATGTTGCCATAGTAAGAGTTAACATGTTTAAATTAGCCTCAAAATCAAAATATAAGGGATTGAATGAGACTCAAAATTGTGTAATTTTTTTTGGTTGAGATGATTTAGAGCCCTCATAAACTAAACTTCTAATTAACTGACTTTGGAAAAATTTTAAATGAAAAACTAATTTATATTAATTCAATATTTTTAAGAGTTTCCAAAAGTACCTCTAACAGAAATTATAAAAGAGAACCTCATGCTTCACATATTCACACCAATTATAGACGTATATTTCAAAAACACATGACCATTTCTCCTGAAAATATTAGTTTACAAGTTTTAGAGTAGTTGGTCTTCCAAAAATACCATATCTGGATCACTTAAGAAGAGTAATAATGGAAGTACATCGTAGAAGAGGTAATTGTTTTACCAACTCATTAAAGTTAATTTTTTTCTTATACTTCCTCTACTTCTATTTTTACATTATAATTATAGATTCATTATCATATATATTTTGATCTTTTATAATAGTTATTGACCACCGCGTTCCACCTATTATCTATATTATAAAAAATTAAAGCACTGAGCGTGCGTGCATATGGTTTACTATCACTATGTCGTGGTGTATATTTTTATCCCTGATTTATTTGGATGTATATAATAATAGATTTAATGGAAATTCATAATAAATATAACATGATATTTATTATTTATATATAATATACCATCCAATCCCTTACCGTTTCACAATTAAGTAAATGACACTATCTCTCATGCATACATATGACTTACCATCCCCACGCTGTGATGTGATTCAATTTTCATGATAACCATTCAAAAATTATAATAAAAATATATATAATTTTTAACTATAAAAAATATGAACATAATAACATCCTTTAGATGAAATAAATATATAGTATTCCAAATAAATAGGACTTACATGACAAAACCTCAATATGAAAATGAAGAAGTTAACACATGAAACAAGGGTAATAATGGAATATTATTAACAAAATGATATTAGAAGATCAAATATGATATCAAAAATAATAATATTATTATGGTATAAATTAATAACATTAATTAAACCATTTTTTATTAGGTTAAATAACATTATACTAAATAATAGTACATGGTATTCTTATTTCAAACTCTCATTATTATTCGAGATTGTTTAAGTTTAAGCACCCAATGAGGAAGACTTTTCTTAAGTGTATATTCTTTCAAAACAAATTACAAAAATGATTTTGTTATTACACTAAAAATGTTTACCCGTGTTTAACTTTTTATAATATGGATTTTGAAGAATATTTTTGTCATTTTTTAAATGCGTTACTTTATGACTTCGACAAAAAATATGAAAGGAATGTTATTTAACTTATATGATATGAGCATATTTTCCCCAGTCATGAAACCTCGTTGCATTGATTATTCATTTAAACTTTATTAATATCATTTTCATTTAAAATTTTCCTTTTAAAATTGAACAACCATTTTAAAAAATTATTTCAATGTTAAAAATGGGTATTTATCTCAAGAAGTGTTGATAATTTTATTGGAGTATATTTATATAAGTGAACATCCCTTGCTGAATTTTATATTTCATTAAGGTTGATCTATTTTTATATCATATAATATATTTAATTAAATGGTTTATGATTAGTTAGATTTTGGATGTTCTATTTTTATAGCATTCACCATATCAATTGGAATGGTTTGTGATTATGTTTACTAATTTGGGAATGTTATTTATATTTCATATGTATATGTTTTTTATGTTTCAACCCATTAAAATGAGTAATTCATTGGACTTAATAAGTTATAGTTGGGGCCCTCTCTATCACTTTTATGCTTCAATAGGTCTAATGAGACAAACTAGATTGGGCAATGGCTGAGGCCTTACCCGTTTATGTATGGTATATTGGATGAAGACTTGAAGGTGTTTTTATGATTTCTAGCATTATGAATTATATCATTATGATATTATTTATTGATATTCCATGTGATTATTCAATTATTATAATATCGATGTGATTATTTATATTTAATTATTCAATATTCATTTATTATTTCCATATTATGCTTAAGAATATGATTAAATGGATTGTGTTTCTCTTATACACCTTTAATTAATGTTTATGCAAATTTATTCATAATTGCCTCTATTGTACACTTACCTTTACTATGAAACTAAGATCACCCATTTAATGTGTATTATTGTTTCCATTATTCCAATATGTATATTATGATTGACAAGTAGGGTAAAGCTAGGATAGTAGGGCTGTTTCCAATGGAGTTACTATGCTGTATTTTATTTTGAACTGTGTTGTATGATTTATATATATAACTAGTGTTACAAGATGATTCAACTATTCATCCCTTTGGGAAGTGATCACTTCTACCTAGTATCATTCGAATAATGTAACCATCGACTTTGGGCTACTATGGTTGGGAATTGTACAGTTGGAATTAGAGAAAGTTTAATAGAAACTTTTGAAAATAGATTTCAAAAATTATATATTAGAGAACAATAACCCTATAATGTACTTTAAGAATATTCCCAAAGTCACCAAGCTTATTATTTTGAGATTAATTATACATAAATTTTCAATAAATGTAAATTGTTTTAATAGTTATAAATTATGAATTATGAATCATAATATTACCTAAAAAATGTCATTGTTTAGAAATGAACTATAGTAGAAGGAATTTAAACCGAATCAACTCATGTAATAAATGTAGGAATTTCACACCTATGCAAGATAATGATGTTAGGGTTGGAGTTTCAATTGTGGTTGAAAAAATTATAACCATACTGGGATAACTGAATTAGGATAAGAATAATAACCTTACTTGTATAGAGTATCCTGATCCACAACACGAATGAACAATGTTAGAAAATTTCATGATACAATAACCTCTATAATTTAATAGGACTATAAATCCATTTGTAGCTGAGTAATGTATTATTTTTTATAGAATATTTTTATTTCATTGGGAAGTAATGAAAGGGAGATGGTTTTCATGGAAATTTATCATCTCTCGGGATATGCAGATCAGTGGGGGTTACTGATTCAAAACACATATGAAGAAGAAGAAATAGGATTCATGGAATGAAAGGATTTTAAGGAAATTTTATTTGGGAAATATTTCCCTTACAAACAGGTAGTATATATGGAGAGATAATTTTATAATAAGAGGAAAAAGAAGAATTAGATTGTAACAAAATCTGAATCCAACATTATAAGGTTATCATGACATGATACCGATTCTTTACATAAATCAAAGATAAATATTGATTTATTCTTTGATGGGTTAAACCATTCCTCTTATGTTCACTGGTCTCCAATTATTTATCATCATACAAAGATATAGTCTCATCCGATATGAAGATAAACACATAAGTCATCTTATGAATTTAACTAAAAAAGAGAAGAAGAGGGTTTCAGAACACTCTTGAAAAGAAAATAAGAAAATGGTGAAGAAGGAAAGAGTTGACTTTATATTTGGCAATAAACATGGAAATAAATATCAAGCAATATTCCTATTTGGATTATATCTTGTTACATGTGTGGAGAAAAATGCAACCACTACCGTGATTTAATGGGAAAGGAAGAAGTTGGTAATGTGTAGTATTTTAAATATATGGATATTAGAAAATATGAAAATTGTTTTCCTAATCATCAAGGAAAATTTTCCCAAAAGAGGGCAAGCGACTAAGTACAAGATTATGAGATCACAAAAGTTGAGGTTGAAGATCCAAATGATGTGGTGGTAGGTATTTAATCATCTCATCAAATTCAGCTAATGCTTTATTAAATTATGTATCATCACATTCTTATATATCTTCCCAATTTTTGAATAAAATTGGATATTTCTATATTGATTTAAAAAAGGATCTTTCAATTAAAACTCCAAAGTAAAGTCTCATTAAAATAAATATGTGTTTGAATATCCCCTTTATGACACATAAATATTCTTTACCTGTTGTTCATATCATCATACCTATGGTTGAATTTAATATAATACTCATAATGGAATAGATTACAAAATATGGTGTGAATATTTATTACAAGGAGAAATAAATAATGATTTTGGAGGAAGATATAGAATTATTTATCTTTATAACACAAAAATAATCATTTTATTCTTTATTATATCCACCTCTAGTAGCTCTACTAAATAAAATTATTGTGCAGGAAGAGAAAATGGAATATAATGATCAATAAGATAATCTTCAAATTATGGATATACTTATTATAAATAAATACATTGGGGTATATCCAAAGGAATTATTTATACACCCCCCAGAGTGTGAATTTGAGTTTTCAATTGATTTAATCACTAATAAAAGACCGATATCAATAAATCTATATGTAATAACCATAGTGGAATAAGTGGAGTAAAATATAAAATTATAGGATTTGGGTAAAAAAGGATTTATTCACCATATGTTTTCTTATTGGGACACCTTATTCTTTTTTTTACAAAAAAAGATTGATCCTTGGGGCTATGTATTGATTATAGAAAAATAAATGCTATTTCAGAAAAGAAGAAGTATCCTCTACCTCACATTGATGATATATTTTATTATCTTTATATAGATCATTTTTTATTATTGACCTTTATTCTAAATATCTTCAATTGTGATAAATGATGTAATACATTCCAAAGACAAATTTTTAGTGGAGTCAGGGACATTACAATATTATTGTAATTCCATTTTTAATGAATAACTCTCCCTTGGAATTTATGGATCTAATGAATATATTATTCAAGGAATACAATGATCATTAGGTTGTGATTTTCATTGATAATTTTCTCATGTATTATAAAAGCTATTATGACCATGAGAATCACTTTTAGATCATTCTTGAGAATATAGAAAGGAAATGATTATATGGAAAATTTAGATAATGTGAATTCAAGCTTCAAAAAAATTTTTTTCAGGGCCATATTGTCCCTAAGAACATAATCTATGTTGGTCCTATAAAATAAAAATGAAATCCAAGAATTTCGTTCACCAACTACCATAACCAAGGTATGTAGTGTCATTGATTCATTAGGTAATTATTGTTGTTGTATAAAAAATATTTCTCGACTGGAAAACCCATAAACCAAGATCACATGTAGAGGGGTTAAGTTAGTATGGAAAAAAGTTTGGAATTGAATATAATATTGGTCAATGGTCTGATCTTGACTTTACCATCTTGAAATAGAGAATATGTAATTTATAGTGATGTATCAAGGAATTTTATTTTTTGTGTCCTAATGTATAATTATAGATTTATTATATATGCATCAAGGAAGTTAATAAAACATAAAATGAATATGTTAGTCGTGATCTTGAGTTATTAGGTGCAATAATTTCTTTTAAGATATAGAGACTCTATCTCTATAGTGAAATATGTGAGATATATCCAAATCATAAGAGTTTAAAATATATCTTCTCATAGAAAGAAATTGATATGAGGAAATTAATATAGCTCATGGTACTCAATGATTTGGATTTCTCATTTCACTTCCACACTCTGAAGGAAAATAAGGTGGTATATTATTGGAGAAAGAATTATCATAGAGTTATGAAAAAATGAGGTTTGATAGCGATACTATGTTTATGGATCTGATGAATATGTATATGGGAACTACTAAGTAATGAATAACATAACTCCTATAACAAATGTTTTCAAACCATCTTTATTGGTGAAGTTAAAATGTTCTTAATCTGACTATGAGAATATAAAAATGAAAATTAAAGCTATAAATGATGGCAAATTGACAGAAATTACTTATGAAGTTAGAATTTTAAAATTTGGAAAAAAGTATTTGTGTTCCCTATATACTCATTCTAAAAAAGGGAATTTTTGGATGATGATCAAATCACCAATTTCTTTATCCACCCTAGTAGCACCAAGATGTATAATGATTTGAAGTAACATTTTTGTGGGATAATATGAAGTTGGAAATTGCTGATTATATGTCAAGAAGTTTGGTTTTCTAAAAAGTAAATTTTAAAAGACACCACTATATAATGGTTATGTAACCTCTACCAATACCTACATGTAAATGGGATGACATTACTATAGACTTTTTCAATGTATTAACAATGAAAAAATGATTTGATATTGGTTATTGGTGATTTACATACCAAATCTACACATTTCCTTGATATAAGAGAAGATTTTACACTAGATCTTCTTGCATTACTCTATATTAATGATGTTATAAAACTTCATGTTGCACCTATATATATTGTGTTTGATTTTGATCCAGGATTTACATAAAAATTCTAGAAACTTCATTAGATAGACATTGATAGCGAACATTATTTGAGCACCTCTTATCACCCTTAAATTGATGGACAATCATAAATAACTATCCAAACATTAGAAAAAATGTCGAGGTCCTACTCACTATACATTCATGGTATGTGGGATAAATATTTTCCTTTTATAGAATTTTTCTATAACAATATCTTTCATTCAATATTTCCAATGGCACTATAAGATGAATTATATGAAAATATATGTCATACAACAACATGTTGTGATGAAGTTGGTGAAAATAGCATAAATTCTTAAATACTTTGTTGGAAAAAATGAAGGAGGTAAATAATATTCACACTCATATCAAAGTACCTCAATGTATGAAAAATTTATATGCCGATAACTGAAGGAATGATTAGTAATTTCAAGGAGGGATCATATTCTCATAAAGGTAAATCCATTGAATATTGTTGTAAGATTTGGTAAGAATGTGAAACTACGCTATAGGTAAATCAGACCTTTGGAAATTCAAGAATGAATTGGTCCCATGGATTATCATTTTCGAATTCCAAAAAGTCTTTTTAAAGTACATTATTTGTTCCATATATCTTTCCTATGAAATTACATGTCGGAACCAACACATGTTATCACTTACGAAGAAATAGAATTGGATCCTAATTTATAATAAATTTAAGATCCTATCAGTATTATTTACACTAGGGAGCGGGTGTTCAGGAATCGAATAACTCATATGGTAACATTACAATTAATAAATCATAAAATATAAGAGGAAACATCAGAAAAAGTGGAAATTATAATTAAGAACTATTAAAAGATTTTTATGAGAATATATTCTTGGAATTTCAAGGACAATGTTTATTTATATTAGGTAATAATGTAACACCCCATGATATTATAGTAAATTTTATTTTTAAATACATTTAATAGCTTTTGTTTCATGCAACATTGAGTTAAAACGAACCACAATCTATTGAATAAGTGAATTTTATAACCTCACCATTAAAATTTCAAGAATAAATATTATTAGCCACATTATGAATCCAATTTTATGAACATTCATTGAGTATATTTTATAGGAATAAGATACAAATGAATTCAATTTTACATATTAAAACATTATATTTTTCTAAAGGTCATTTTACTACTTTTTAATGGTGCACTTTTTTAGTCCATTTTTTAGAAATTTATAAATTATATCTAAATAAATAATCATATTATTCAAAATCATAATATCAAAATTTACTTTGGTTTCATTTTTCATATTTTTCTGATAAGTTTCATGTTTTGATGAATTGTGATAAAATATTGAATTTTAAATTGATAAAAAACTTTTTATCTAAATGTTTTATAGTGTTAAATTTTATTTTTAAACTGTTTTAATGGATCACTTGATCAATATTTATAATATTTAATCCAATTTATGTGATTGGAATTAATTTTACATTGAATTTGGATATGAAAAAATTTCAATCTTTTAAAAATTTTCATTTTAAAATATCATTTTATAGTTTCTTAAATGGGATTAATTTTAATTTAATTTTATCCAATTTTGTGATTCAAAAAAGGATATTATATTTGTAATCATGAGGTCCAATTTTTTTAAATTTATTCCTTTTATTTTTGGACAAAAGGAACAATACCTTTAGTAATTTTAATTACCACGATTAAGGAAAAATCAGTTATTTAAGAGTCAAAAACAATTTCATTAATATTAGAAAATAACCTAAAATTTGTATTAATATTATTTTATGAGTTAGTTTCAGCTGAAATAATCCTTTGGAAAATGTAAGGGCCTCTTGGATTCACATAGATGACTGTAATAATTTTATAGTATTTTATTTTAAGAAAACTAAAATATGTCATAATCATGTTTTTAATAACTTTTAAATATTTATATATTGTAATTCAGAAGATATCATCAAATAAAAGAAGTCATTTGAAATATAAAATGTTTATCATCTTCATGATCATGTATTTTTAATTTTTAAAAAATAAATAATTTTATTAATGTCAAACACAATGATGGTGGAGGACTTATTTTATTAATGGTAATATCAAATAAAAGTTATTAAAAGTTCTAAAATAAATATAATTTGAGATAATTACTGGAATAAAAAAATTGTTTTGATATATTTTTCCTGTTATTGATATGTTATAAGTATTGGTTCTAATATATATTAGACTATTGAATTTTATAAAAGTCAAATTAATGAATTATATCAAACCTTTCATTAATGTTATATTAAAATATATAATATTTTGTGAAATGATATAAAATTCATATAAATATAAAATCGTCCTAAATGATTGGGATAAAGTTAAAAATTTTACCCATGACTCATGTAAGGTTATTTTATAATCTTTTAATAACTATATTAACCTTGAAAGGGTAAAATCACATGTTGTGACGATAAGAGTTAAAAGGTTTAAATATTGGTTAAAAACAAAATATAAGCATAAAAAAGAAATCTAAAGTTTCCTAAAAAATATTTTTTGAGATGATTTAGACCCATACTCCTATAATATTGAAAAAACCGATTTTGGATCTATTTTAATGGAAAATTATTTTCTACTAATTTTATATTTTTAAGGTTTCCAAAATTTCCCCACACATCAATTATAAAAGGAAATCACCTCCTTAACATCCTCACACCTGTTTGAGGCTTCTAGATTAACCAAAGACTACCCATTTATCCTACACATATCTTTATATATGTTTAAGAGGTTTGGGCTTCCAAAACGTCTAACTCTAGATCCCTTAATAATAGTATCATATATTTGTAGAGATTTTATTAAGATTATGGAACAACCATATTTTACTTTTTATTCATCCTACTGAATATGAAAGCACTGAGAATGCATAAGTACAACATATGTAATAAATATGAAATTATATTTCTTGTCTATAAATAATATACCACCCAATCCCTTACCATTTCACAATTAAAGAAATGATACATTTTCCCTTTCATATGTCTGGAATATAGTCTCCACAACGCGATATGATTCATTTTCCATAATAAAAATTCAATAATTATTATAAACATTTATATAATGTTTATATACAATATATATATACTTAATATCATCATTTATATGAAATAAATATATCCCATTGATAAGAAGCTATACTTACACGACAAAACATGTATAGGAAAATGAAGTTGTTAACTCCCAAAGCATGTGTAATAACAAAATATTATTTAGAAAACAATATAAGAAGATCATATACGATATCATAATTATGAATATGATTCTAGTATAAATAAATAACATTATTTAAACTATTATATAGTCTG
This sequence comes from Viscum album, assembly GCA_963277665.1. NCBI lineage: Eukaryota > Viridiplantae > Streptophyta > Magnoliopsida > Santalales > Viscaceae > Viscum > Viscum album. The sequence goes on from OY728125.1 coordinate 387,686,369, forward strand.
TTAAATCACATTCATCTAAAGTAAAGTACATGGTAAGGGTTATTTTCCACTCTCATTATTATTTGGGAATGCCTACATTTAAGTAACCACTGGAGAACATTTTTCATCAATATTTATGTTTTCAAAAACTGTTTTAAAAAGGGTTTCTAATATTATCCAATTAATATTAATTGATGTTTTACTATTTATACTATTATTTTGTAAGGAATAATTTTGTCCTTTTCTTAATGAGGTACTTTATGACTTTTGTTAACCAAAATATAGAAGTAATGTTTTCTATCTTATATGGTATGAGAACATTTTTCTACCCCCATGATACTTCAATGTATTGAATATACCATTACAAGTTTAAAATATTCTATTCAAGAAATTGTTTTCTTTTAAAATCATATGACCTTCTATATAAATGATTTTATTGTAATATATGGGTATTTTTCTCAAGAATATTCAAGGATTTTTTAGAGTATTTTTTTCTATGTCAACATCCATTGATGAATTTTATTCTTTGTTGAGGTCGGTCTATTATTATTTCATTTACCATGTTTTATTAAATGGATAATGATCAGTTTTAATATGGATGTTCTACTTTGATACCATTAACCATATTACTGAGAATGGGTTTTTATTATGTTTACTAATTGGGGAATGTTATTTAAATTTCATAAATATATTATTTATGTTTCCCCACATTAATTTGACGAATGAATAAAACTTAGTTAGTGGTGTGTAGGGACCATTATATCCTCTATATGCATATGTCGATCTCGTGAGACAAATTATTTTGGGAATTGTTTGATGCCTTACACGTTTATGTATGATGTCTTGGTCTAATCCCTGGCGATATATTTATTATGTCTAAGATTATTCATTTCCACATTATGGATAATTAACTAATATTCCCTATTATTATTAAATTATCATAATATCCATATGATTTTTTATACTCAATTATTCTATTTTCAATTATTCTATCCATATTATTACCAATATTATGTTTAAATGGCTTGAATTTTATTAATACACCATTCCTTAATGTTTATGCATATTTATTCGTAATAGCCTCCACTATAAACTTACCCTTACTAAGAATTTCAGGTCACCCATTTTTTCTGATTTATTTTTCCTAGGATCCCATGATGTATATGATGATTGACATGTGGGGTAATGCTAGGAAAATAGGATGGTTTCTAATGGAACTACTTTGTTTTATTTTATTTCATGTTTTTTTGTAAGATTTATATATGATACTAGTTTTCCAAAACTATTAATGTATTCAATCCTTTTGGATGAGATCACTCGCACCTCGTATGAATTTAAAAATGTAACCACTAACTCTGGGATTTTGGGGCTATGGACTTTATAATTTATGTTTATTCCTTCCATATTAAGTTTTTCCCCTATACTGTGAAGTCTAGGAATGGCTTAGCCCTATAAAATATATAAGAAAAATTTCAAATACTATCATTAACAAAGTTTAATATTTGATACCAAAGTATTTTTATTAGTGAAAATAATAACAGAGATAAACTAATAATTTTATATAGGGCCAAAATTTAATACAAATTTTTAGGTAAGAAATGTTAAGACATATGGTCTAAAGGGGGTGAAAAGACAAGTTTAAAATATTTAACCTGATAAAAATACTATCAAAGTTAATTCACAAAGGTAATTTGAAGTGTAAAATAAATGAAATAACATAATAAATTTTCTTACTTGTTTAGTTTAAACAAGTCATAGTCCACTCTTATACTTATTAACTCTATGAGGTATACGTTGTTCACTACACTATGTTTTGAAGGAGAATCATGACACAATTTATACCAAAATTTTATCTTGTGGATGTATAACTAAGACACTAGAATTTTGTATGAGGAGTCACAACCCAATTTCAACATTGAATTTTAGACTAAGAGATTCTCAACCAGAACCGTCCTAAATTTATAATCTTGGAGTCATAACCTGATGAAATAAAGGAAGAATAATTTTGTATGTAATAGAATAAACAGAAAGTGAGAGAACATGTGGGAGATGAGAAGTAGTGACACATACAGAAGAAACTAGGATTAAGAAGAAGAAAAATGATATATACACAATTACTAGTTATCAAGTAATTTATTAATACATCTCATCAATAGAGTCATAGAAGTTATATAAGTATTCGATTATAACTTTGAAATTCAGTTCTGAAGATGAAATATTGTTCACAAAAGACTTGGTTTATAAAAAAACAATGTTTAAATTAATTTTTTGGTTTAAAAAATCATTTTCTCATAACTCGTATATACTTTAAGAGTGTCTCAGTGACATTATATATAATCTATAAATACTAACATCCCATTCTTCAACAGCGTAACGTAATTCAAATTCAATCTACATAATTATTCAATAGAGAGAGAAAAATATTATTTCCAAATAATCATAAAAAAATAATTTTAAATAAAAAATTACAAAAAAAATTAAAAAAATTTATATTACATATTAAATAACACAACCATCCTCCATAATAATTGGTGAAATTATTCCCATAAATATATTATGATAATTTTATTGTTAGAATTCATTTCAAAAAAAGAATTTCCAATTTCATACAATATGTAATTATTCAAAATTTAATTATAGTTTATTAAATACCATAAAATAATTTGAATAATTTTTATGTCACTAAATATTTATTTTAAAAATAAGAAGACTAAAAAGTCAACTCAAAATATAAAACATGATATTTGAAATATATACTATTTACACATGTCTGAATAATGATTAAATTAAATCATATTTTAATACTTATAAAAATATTTGAGAAACACTTATCACGGAACTTATATAATATATAAATGTAATAAATTAATAAATTAGATACAATAACTAATATCATTTTATGAAAAACAATATTCTTCAAATTCTATATTTGAAAACAAAAATAAAAGAACTGAAGAAGAGAACTAACTAACGTGAGGTATCCTGTTTGTAGTTGTTTAACTTACTATGTGGACATAACATGCATTTACTTGTTATTATATGTATTCACTTGATATAATTTATTGTCACTTGACATTAAAGGTAGTCACTTGATATAATGTATGATCACTAGATATATGTGCAATCAATTGATATGCTTGATGTAAATTTAGTAACTATGATTCTCCATTACATCTTCAACCAATGAATTCCTATTTGGTTTCAAATGAAAATATACTATAATTCATACTGAGGGACCCTAAATGTCAAGCTACATACTCTATATATATAATAGTTATATAAACCATGCGAAACTTTTGAATTTCCTACTTGGATATCAGGATTTTGATGATCAAAGAGTGTCCCATGCAATTAGATTGTTGTGGTAGACGAAGGTTACAAATTGTACTAGCTTCATGCATGGTGTGGAAGATTCAACTTAATGTGGTTGGTAAGGTTAACTGTAACACCCCAAGCTTCTATGGTACGTTTCCCTTCGAATAATGCGATAGCGTGTGTTGTACGCAACCTCGAGTTCTAACACACACCACAACTAATTAAACTAGCCGTTGTGAATAGTAATACCTACTTTTTGAAATCATATATATTCAATATTTCAAAATGAACTTCATTTTTAGATTCAGAATATCAAAATTAGCCTAGGGTGAAATTTTGGTACATTTCGGATAACTTTCATATTTTGATGAATAGTGAAAATTTCTAAATTTTAATTAAAAACAACTTTTTTAATCAAAATAATTAATAGTGATAAATTGTGAATTTGAGTGGTTTTAAAGTATATTTAGAATATATTTTTACCATTTAATACAATGTTGGTCATTGGACATAATTTTACAATTAAACCGAACATAAACAAGTGTCAATCTTTTGATAGTTATTACCTCTTAAAAACACGCTTTTTGTTTTGACAGCGGGAATTAATTTTAAATTAATTTCTGCCACTTCTGTGTTTTGAATTTAGGAAAATGGATTCCATATTTGGATTCAGGATGTTCAAATTGTGTAAATAGGTAACTTTTATTTTTATACATTTTGAATAGTTACTGTGGTAAATATTTTATTTACCATGGTTAAAGGGTAAATCCGGTAAATAAGGGTTAAAAAATAATATTATAATAATACAAAATTACCCTAAAACGTGTCCTAACCTTATTGGTGGACACATACCCGACCATGGGCATCCTTGGGTCAATTTGGGGACCCCTTGGATCCACTTGTATGTGGTAGGGACACATTATATTAATAAAGTTAAAATAAAAATAAAAATGGCATAAGCTTACATCTTTTAGAAGAAAAATTTTTACATAGGGTTATACATGTTGCATTTTCGATTATAAATATTCATTAGAAAGCTAAAAAGATTTCCTACATAATGATATTTTATTTATAATTTTTAGACATTATATAATTTATTTTATTTATGACACAATGATGATGCAGTAATTACTAAAATAGTGAAAAATAAAAATAATTGATCTTATAAATACCCAAATAATTATAATATGAAACTTTTAATGAATTAAACTAATTTTCTATGATAATATGATATATTAGGATTGATTTAATTGACTTTGTTCGAAGTAATCAATCTGTTAGGAGTTTCACAAAAATCAACTATTGAATAGTGTCAAAATTGACATAAAAGAGTTCTTAAAACAAATATTATATTATTAATTGATATTAAATTCCTAAAAATCTAAGGTTCGGCCAAGAGACTTATATTATGATAGGTTCCTCATTAATGGACCACTTGGGGGTCGCTTGGATGTATATAGTAAGTTTATTAATCATATTATATAAAAATACAAAGAGACATTGTAAAAGTGAAACTAATTAACTTAGAGTTAATACTTAAAGATAAGGTTAATATAAGTACCCAAACCTGTCTAAATTCTATTGGATGAGTTGTTTTCGACCTATCCACACCTCATCCTTTGAATAGTCAACTTTGGAGCCTTTGTAAACCGAATATGAATTTATTATAAATTAATATTTCTAACTTTTCCAAAGGTGCCCCTCACCCCTCTTATAAAAGGGCACTCCTCCTTCTCATTTCTTCACACCTTAAAAGCCTTTTGGTTCGGCCAAACTCTGCCCAAATACTCTCCCAACATCCCTCAATACAACCTAGAGGCCTTAGTTTGATCAGAAAGCCAACCTAAGGAGCCCTTTTGATCAAATCAAAAGGAAGAACCTGAAGAAGAGGTAATGATTTCACCACCCTTTTCTAAGTTCATTTCTTCTTCCACTTCTTCTTCCTTTGTTCTTACCATTCTGAAATAATAACTCCAGTATCTCACATATACTGTGATGTTATTATAAATATGGTACAATCATATTCAGTATTCTATCCACCCTTTGAATAACATGTCACCATACGTGCGTACGTACGGCTTACCGTCTCCACGTCGTGGTGTAATTGTTATTCAATATAATATTATTTGGATGGGTATAATAATGATGTGTAACTCATGTAAATAATAAATATAACATGTTAATGATTCTGTATATATGATATACCATCCATTTATATATTATTTTAATATCAAAAGAATGATATTGTCGCTCGTGCGTACGTACGGACTACCGTCTCCACGAACGCGATGAGATTCATTCTCCATCGTATCCATTCAAGTATAATTATCATTTGATGATTTAAAAATGATGTTTAAGGACTTTATATCATTCTGGATATGAATAAGATACAACAACCATGTCTTACGTAACAAAACATATGAAAGAAAACAAGTAAGTTAACACCCGAAACAACGATAATACTAAGATATTATTATCAAATCAATATTAAAAGATCATATATGATATCATATTAATGTATATGATTCTTGTATAATTTAATAACAATTATTTCACCATTATACAGGAGGTTAACCTACCACAACCAAGGAAAAGTACAAGGTAAGGGTTATTTCACAATCTCTTCATTATCCGAGGTTGTTTATATGTAATAATCTACTGGGATCTCTTTATCATCCACATCCATGTTTCTTAAAAATGTATTTCAAAACATTTTTACTATTTACAAGAATATTGGTTAAAGTCATTTATACCCTTTTCTGACTTTTTATAAGAGGTTTATAATGGAATCTTTCCGTCGTTTTCAAAACAAGGTCCTTTTTAACCTTTTCGACAGAATTGAGGTAAGAATGTTTTTTTAACTTATACGGCGGGTGCGGTTATTTTACGCCGTTATAAAATCTTCAAAGCTTTCCTTACAAGCTTATAAGAATATTTTCAAAGAAAATGTTTTATTTTATATGTATCTTAAATGATTTCAAAATAAAAGGAGATATTTCTTTAAAAAGAATTTTGATTTCATCTATGTCAACATCCTTTGATGGATTTTAAGATTATTTGAAGTTGATTTATTATGATACAAAACTTCTATATTGTATTGAAGGTTTTGTGATATGTTTGACTGTGGATGTGCTATTTTTATACCATTCATAGTTTATTGTGAAAGTATTGACATTTCGTATGCTAGTTTTAATACGAATGTTTATGTTATGTTTAAACCTTTTCATATGGGAATGCATTGGACTTAATAAGTGACGGGTGGAGCCCGCTATAGCTCCTCGATGCATCGGTAGGTCTCATGAGACAAACTAGTGTCTTGGAACAAGGCCTTGACAAAATCTTATTTGTAGCCTTGGCACGAGGCCTTGGCTATGTGGTTATGATAGTCTGGCATTATGCATTCCAACATTATGAAAGTGGTTATTGATTTTTGCATGTGATTATTCGATTAGTAGAATATCCATGTGAATAAGTAAATGGCATTATTTCATTTTACTTTTTCCATACCATGTTGAAGTTCGATTTTAAAAGGCTTTTGTTTTAGTAATGCATTGCCTTAAATGTTTATTCTTATTTATGAAAGTTTCCGCTATATTGTTATCCTTACTGGGCATTTGAGCTCACCCCTTTTCTATGTTTTATTTTTCCCCAGGATGTGAAGAAGTAAATTATGAATGACCTGCAGGGATATTATGAGGGGATAGTAGTGTGGATTATGGAGACATTATGTTGTTGTAGTAGTTTTTCATTTTATGATGTAATGTAAAACTTATGAATATATCTAGTGTTTCCAAGGCTACTAAACCAATCGGTCTTTCGAGATTTGATCTTTCTTGTGATCATGCCAATGTTATGTAATTAACGCACCGACTCTGGGTAGCTGGGGTCGGGGCGTTACAGTTGGTATCAGAGGAAGTTTAGTACAAACCTTGGAAGCTAGATTTAGATAAACTCTGATTAGAGCACGTAGACCTAAGATGAACTTTGAGGATTAGTATAGAAGAACTTCCTAGAATTTTGGTATTGTAGAGACTTTGTGAGTTTTCCGAGCAATACATCCCTGTCTGGATACGAGCAGGTAGAGGCGGCTCTGGCACAGATGTACCTAGGGGTAAAACCCGAAAACACCGCTTTGAGCTAGACTCGAACGGGAACTGGTGCACGACAACGGGCCTTGCTGCACTCTTGGTTACGACACTCCCGGGGGATATGCTTAGGATAACTCTCACTTTCTTTACAAATCATTATGAAGGGTTTATGAGTATATACTTCCTCAAAGAAAACATATTTATGATTATGGATTATATCCATAGATAGTTCAATTTATGTTAAGTGTTTTATAAGTATGGGATTATGTATTTTGATTCATAAACTGATCTAGTTTATGCCATTGTTTAGAAATGGCGCCTAGTGGAAGAAATGGAAACCGTATCAATGCACGCACTCCATGTAGGGATTGCCCTCCTGCTCAAGATAATTATAGTGGGGCTGGTGATGCAACTGGTGCTGATCAGCTAATCACCGTACTGGGACAACTTACTCAGGTTATGAATAATAACCTTACCCGTATGGAGCACCCTGATCCGCAGCGTGGAGGATCAATGTTAGATCGATTCATGAGACAACAACCACCAACGTTCAATGGGAGTACAAATCCCTTAGTAGCTGAGCAATGGATATTTTCCCTAGAGAAAATATTTCAGGCTTTGGGGAGTAGTGAAAGGGAAAAAGTTACCATGGCAGTTTACCGCCTCACTGGAGATGCTGATAAATGGTGGTCATTGATTCAAAACATGAAGGAAGATGATGAAGTATCAAACATGGAATGGAGGGAGTTCAAAGATCTGTTTTTAGAAAAATACTTTCCTCGCGACCATCGAGCAGATATGGAAAGACAATTTCTGAGTCTGAGACAAAAGGAGGATGAGAATGTCACAAAGTATGAGGCTAACTTTACAAGGTTAGCGAGGTATGCTGGAGATTATATTTGCAACCCAAGAAGTAAGATTGATCGTTTCTTTGATGGGTTAAAACCATTTCTCCGTCGAGCATTAGTCTCACAATCCTTTTCATCGTACGAAGACATTGTCTCATGTGCTATCAAGACCGAAAAGGAATTCTCTAAGTCTTATGACTTTAAAGCAAAGCAAGAGAAGAAGAGACCTGCTGATCAATCTGGGAATGGAAATAAGGGGAAGAAGGGAAAGGTTGAATATCCATCTTGTGGTAAGTGCGGGAAGAAACACCCCGGTGCTTGCCTGAAGGGAATGGGAGTCTGTTACAAGTGTAGTGAAAAAGGCCACCAAGCTCATGATTGCAAGGGGAAGAAGGAATCTACCAACGTTCAGTGCTACAATTGCAGGGAGATGGGGCATTATGCAAATGCATGTCCTAAGCGTCAGGATAACTTACCTCAGAAAAGGCCAAGGGATCAAGGCCAGGCTTATGCTATCACTACTGCTGAGGTAGAAGCTCCGAAAGATGTGGTGGCAGGTAATTTAATGGTTTCCTCAAGTTTAGCAAATGCATTATTTGATTCTGGATCATCGCATTGTTTCATATCTTCCCAGTTTTCTAAGAAAATTAGATATTTCCAATTTGATTTAATAAGGGAGTTGTCAGTTAAAACTCCTAAGGGAAGTATCGTTGCAACAAAGTTTTGTGAATCAGTCCCCATTAGAGCACATAAATTTTCTTTATCTGCTGACCTCATTGTCATACCTATGATTGAGTTTGATATAATCCTCGGTATGGACTGGCTTTCGGACTATGATGCGAAGATTTATTGTAAGAAGAAAGAGGTTACGATTCTTGATGATAATGATAAGGAGCACCTTATTTTTAGAGCAGAATCGTCACCACCTAATTCTTATTTAGATCCACCCCCAGTAGCTCAACTTAATTCAATTATTGGGGAGGAAGAGAATGAAGTAACTATCGGTGAGGAAAGGAATGTTCAAATAGAGGATGTACCTGTTGTGAAAGAATTTGTAGATGTATTTCCGGAAGATTTACCTGGACATCCTCCAGAACGAGAAGTTGAGTTTTCCATTGATTTGATTCCTGGATCAAGGCCTATATCGAAGACCCCTTATAGAATGGCCACTGTAGAGTTAGTCGAACTAAAGAAACAACTAGAGGAATTGAGTAATAAGGGATTTATTCGCCCTAGTGTTTCTCCATGGGGAGCCCCTGTTCTTTTTGTTAAAAAGAAAGATGGATCTATGAGGTTATGTATCGACTACAGGGAGATCAATGCTATAACGATAAAGAACAAGTATCCCCTACCTCGTATTGATGATTTATTTGACCAACTGCATGGAGCTCAATACTTTTCAAAGATTGACCTTCGATCTGGATACCATCAGTTGTGTGTGAAGAAGGAAGACATTCCGAAAACAGCATTTCGAACCAGGTACGGGCATTACGAGTTTACTGTAATGCCGTTTGGATTGACTAATGCACCCTCTGTATTCATGGATCTGATGAATAGAGTTTTCAAGGAGTATCTCGATGAATTTGTGGTGGTATTTATTGATGATATCTTGGTATACTCCAAAACCTACGAAGATCATGAAAATCACTTGCGCATTATCTTGAAGACTCTGAGGAGGCATGAATTATATGGAAAGTTTAGCAAGTGTGAATTCTGGCTTCAGGAGATTTCTTTTCTTGGCCATATTGTCTCTAAAGATGGAATCTCTGTTGATCCTTCTAAGACCAAGGCAATCCAAGAATGGCCAGCACCTACGAGTATAACTGAGGTACGTAGTTTTATTGGCTTGGCAGGTTATTATCGACGTTTCGTCCAGAATTTTGCCCGATTGGCTAACCCATTAACGAAGCTCACACGTAAAGGGGTTAAATTTGTTTGGACAAAAGAGTGTGAAGAATGTTTCGAAGAACTGAAGAGAAGATTAGTCAATGCTCCTATATTGACTCTACCATCGGGGAATGATGGGTTCGTTATTTATAGTGATGCATCAAAGAAAGGACTTGGCTGTGTCCTTATGCAGAATGATAGAGTTATTGCCTATGCATCACGACAGTTGAAAATTCATGAACAAAACTATCCTACTCATGATCATGAGTTAGCAGCTGTGATCTTTGCTTTGAAGATATGGAGGCACTACCTCTATGGTGAAAAATGTGAGATTTATACTGATCACAAGAGTTTGAAGTATATTTTCTCACAAAAAGAACTCAACATGAGGCAAAGGAGATGGCTTGAATTATTCAAGGATTATGATTGTACGATACACTACCACCCGGGGAAGGCAAACAAGGTGGCAGATGCTTTGAGTAGAAAAGACCATGGAGTTTTGAACAATATGAGAATTGAAAGGGATCCAATTTTCATGGATCTAGTGAAAATGGACATGGGAATAACCAGGGAAGGTGAAACATCAATGCTTTTTCAAATGGTTGCCAAACCATCTTTACTAGAAAGGATTAAGAGTTCTCAGACCGATGATGACGAATTCCAAAAGAAGATTAAAGCTGTGAATGATGGGAGATTGAGAGACTTTGTGTATGAAGATGGAATTTTGAAATTCGGGAAGAGACTTTGTGTTCCCAATATACCTGATCTAAAAAGGGAATTGCTGGATGATGCTCACAGTTCCAATTTCTCTATACACCCTGGGAGCACCAAAATGTATAGAGATTTGAAGGAACATTTTTGGTGGGACAACATGAAGAGGGAGATTGCTGATTTTGTGTCAAGGTGTATGGTTTGTCAACAAGTGAAAGCTGGAAGGCAACAGCCTGGAGGAGTCATGCAACCTCTTCCCATACCGGAGTGGAAATGGGACAATATTACGATGGACTTTGTCATGGGGCTACCAAAGACTCCTAGAAGGAACGATGCAATATGGGTTATTGTTGATCGTCTTACCAAGTCAGCACATTTTCTTGCTATAAGAGAAGATCTACCCCTGGAACGTCTAGCAAGACTATACATTAATGAAGTTGTGAGACTTCATGGAGTACCCCTATCGATTGTTTCTGATCGTGATCCCCGTTTTACTTCAAGATTTTGGAAAAGTCTTCAGAAATCCCTGGATACTGAACTTCATTTGAGCACTACTTACCACCCTCAGACAGACGGACAATCAGAACGGACTATTCAGACCTTAGAAGACATGTTGAGATCTTGCTCACTTGATTTTCAGGGTATGTGGGATCAATATTTACCTCTGGTAGAGTTTTCCTATAACAATAGCTTCCATTCGAGTATACAAATGGCACCATATGAAGCGTTATATGGAAAGAGATGTCGTACACCAACCTGTTGGGATGACGTTGGTGAAAGAAAACTTGTAGGCCCAGAACTGGTGGAGGAAACGGTGGAAAAGGTGAAGGTAATCCAAAATCACATCAAAGCAGCTCAAAGTAGGCAGAAGAGCTATGCCGATAATCGAAGGAAGGATTTGGAATTTCAAGTCGGTGATCATGTTTTCCTAAAGGTATCTCCGTGGAAGGGAGTCATACGTTTTGGTAAGAAAGGTAAATTGAGTCCCAGGTACATCGGACCTTTCGAAATTCTAGAATGAATTGGGGCTGTAGCTTACCGATTGGCAATGCCGCCAAGTCTCTCCAAAGTTCACGATGTGTTCCACGTATCCTTGTTGAGAAAATACATGCCTGACCCAACGCATGTACTCACCTATGAGGAATTAGAACTGGAACCCAATCTGTCTTATTGCGAAGAGCCCGTCAAGATTCTTGATACGAGAGAACAAGTACTGAGAAACCGGACGACGCGTCTGGTAAAAGTTTTGTGGAGAAATCATAAGATGGAAGAGGCAACGTGGGAACCCGAGGAACTTATGATGAAGAACCACCCCAGTCTTTTTATGCAGTAATACCCTAGAAATTGCGAGGACGCAATTATTTGAAGGAGGGGATAATGTAACACCCCAAGCTTCTATGGTACGTTTCCCTTCGAATAATGCGATAGCGTGTGTTGTACGCAACCTCGAGTTCTAACACACACCACAACTAATTAAACTAGCCGTTGTGAATAGTAATACCTACTTTTTGAAATCATATATATTCAATATTTCAAAATGAACTTCATTTTTAGATTCAGAATATCAAAATTAGCCTAGGGTGAAATTTTGGTACATTTCGGATAACTTTCATATTTTGATGAATAGTGAAAATTTCTAAATTTTAATTAAAAACAACTTTTTTAATCAAAATAATTAATAGTGATAAATTGTTAATTTGAGTGGTTTTAAAGTATATTTAGAATATATTTTTACCATTTAATACAATGTTGGTCATTGGACATAATTTTACAATTAAACCGAACATAAACAAGTGTCAATCTTTTGATAGTTATTACCTCTTAAAAACACGCTTTTTGTTTTGACAGCGGGAATTAATTTTAAATTAATTTCTGACACTTCTGTGTTTTGAATTTAGGAAAATGGATTCCATATTTGGAATCAGGATGTTCAAATTGTGTAAATAGGTAACTTTTATTTTTAGACATTTTGAATAGTTACTGTGGTAAATATTTTATTTACCATGGTTAAAGGGTAAATCCGGTAAATAAGGGTTAAAAAATAATATTATAATAATACAAAATTACCCTAAAACGTGTCCTAACCATATTGGTAGACACATACCCGACCAGGGGCATCCTTGGGTCAATTTGGGGACCCCTTGGATCCACTTGTATGTGGTAGGGACACATTATATTAATAAAGTTAAAATAAAAATAAAAATGGCATAAGCTTACAGCTTTTAGAAGAACAATTTTTACATAGGGTTATACATGTTGAATTTCCGATTATAAATATTCATTAGAAAGCTAAAAAGATTTCCTACATAATGATATTTTATTTATAATTTTTAGACATTATATAATTTATTTTATTTATGACACAATGATGATGCAGTAATTACTAAAATAGTGAAAAATAAAACTAATTGATCTTATAAATACCCAAATAATTATAATATGAAACTTTTAATGAATTAAACTAATTTTCTATGATAATATGATATATTAGGATTGATTTAATTGACTTTGTTCGAAGTAATCAATCTGTTAGGAGTTTCACAAAAATCAACTATTGAATAGTGTCAAAATTGACATAAAAGAGTTCTTAAAACAAATATTATATTATTAATTGATATTAAATTACTAAAAATCTAAGGTTCGGCCAAGAGACTTATATTATGATAGGTTCCTCATTAATGGACCACTTGGGGGTCGCTTGGATGTATATAGTAAGTTTATTAATCATATTATATAAAAATACAAAGAGACATTGTAAAAGTGAAACTAATTAACTTAGAGTTAATACTTAAAGATAAGGTTAATATAAGTACCCAAACCTATCTAAATTCTATTGGATGAGTTGTTTTCGACCTATCCACACCTCATCCTTTGAATAGTCAACTTTGGAGCCTTTGTAAACCGAATATGAATTTATTATAAATTAATATTTCTAACTTTTCCAAAGGTGCCCCTCACCCCTCTTATAAAAGGGCACTCATCCTTCTCATTTCTTCACACCTTCAAAGCCTTTTGGTTCGGCCAAACTCTGCCCAAATACTCTCCCAACATCCCTCAATACAACCTAGAGGCCTTAGTTTGATCAGAAAGCCAACCTAAGGAGCCCTTTTGATCAAATCAAAAGGAAGAACCCGAAGAAGAGGTAATGATTTCTATCCACCCTTTGAATAACATGTCACCATACGTGCGTACGTACGGCTTACCGTCTCCACGTCGTGGTGTAATTTTTATTCAATATAATATTATTTGGATGGGTATAATAATGATGTGTAACTCATGTAAATAATAAATATAACATGTTAATTATTCTGTATATATGATATACCATCCATTTATATATTATTTTAATATCAAAAGAATGATATTGTCGCTCGTGCGTACGTACGGACTACCGTCTCCACGAACGCGATGAGATTCATTCTCCATCGTATCCATTCAAGTATAATTATCATTTGATGATTTAAAAATGATGTTTAAGGACTGTATATCATTCTGGATATGAATAAGATACAACAACCATGTCTTACGTAACAAAACATATGAAAGAAAACAAGTAAGTTAACACCCGAAACAACGATAATACTAAGATATTATTATCAAATCAATATTAAAAGATCATATATGATATCATATTAATGTATATGATTCTTGTATAATTTAATAACAATTATTTCACCATTATACAGGAGGTTAACCTACCACAACCAAGGAAAAGTACAAGGTAAGGGTTATTTCACAATCTCTTCATTATCCGAGGTTGTTTATATGTAATAATCTACTGGGATCTCTTTATCATCCACATCCATGTTTCTTAAAAATGTATTTCAAAACATTTTTACTATTTACAAGAATATTGGTTAAAGTCATTTATACCCTTTTCTGACTTTTTATAAGAGGTTTATAAAGGAATCTTTCCGTCGTTTTCAAAAGAAGGTCCTTTTTAACCTTTTCGACAGAATTGAGGTAAGAATGTTTTTTTAACTTATACGGCGGGTGCGGTTATTTTACGCCGTTATAAAATCTTCAAAGCTTTCCTTACAAGCTTATAAGAATATTTTCAAAGAAAATGTTTTATTTTATATGGATCTTAAATGATTTCAAAATAAAAGGAGATATTTCTTTAAAAAGAATTTTGATTTCATCTATGTCAACATCCTTTGATGGATTTTAAGATTATTTGAAGTTGATTTATTATGATACAAAACTTCTTTATTGTATTGAAGGTTTTGTGATATGTTTGACTGTGGATGTGCTATTTTTATACCATTCATAGTTTATTGTGAAAGTATTGACATTTCGTATGCTAGTTTTAATACGAATGTTTATGTTATGTTTAAACCTTTTCATATGGGAATGCATTGGACTTAATAAGTGACGGGTGGAGCCCGCTATAGCTCCTCGATGCATCGGTAGGTCTCATGAGACAAACTAGTGTCTTGGCACAAGGCCTTGACAAAATCTTATTTGTAGCCTTGGCACGAGGCCTTGGCTATGTGGTTATGATAGTCTGGCATTATGCATTCCAACATTATGAAAGTGGTTATTGATTTTTTCATGTGATTATTCGATTAGTAGAATATCCATGTGAATAAGTAAATGGCATTATTTCATTTTACTTTTGCCATACCATGTTGAAGTTCAATTTTAAAAGGCTTTTGTTTTAGTAATGCATTGCCTTAAATGTTTATTCTTATTTATGAAAGTTTCCGCTATATTGTTATCCTTACTGGGCATTTGAGCTCACCCCTTTTCTATGTTTTATTTTTCCCCAGGATGTGAAGAAGTAAATTATGAATGACCTGCAGGGATATTATGAGGGGATAGTAGTGTGGATTATGGAGACATTATGTTGTTGTAGTAGTTTTTCATTTTATGATGTAATGTAAAACTTATGAATATATCTAGTGTTTCCAAGGCTACTAAACCAATCGGTCTTTCGAGATTTGATCTTTCTTGTGATCATGCCAATGTTATGTAATTAATGCACCGACTCTGGGTAGCTGGGGTCGGGGCGTTACATTAACACTTCTAGTAGGTTAAAAATCATACTAGTTTTATATTAAAGAGTATAACATATAGAATCTTAAGTTATAATAGAAGGTTTAAATCTCAAGATTCATACAGTTACATAAAAAAATAATCATGAAACAATGTGAAAGACACAACATGCGACATATTTGAAATTAATCATGCAGTTACATTTAAAATTACATAATGAAATCACTTTGAACACATGCAGTGAGTTCAGTAAACCCAATTCATGAGGTAATTTCTCCTTTTAGGCAGTCACTCATAGAATACCAGATACAGTCACTTGACATGTGAGGGTTTGATAATTTTTTTACCATTTAAAACACAAAATAAATAATTTTTATAATTATCTGAAATTTAGATAAATTGGATATATTTCTGAATGAGTAAATAACACATCAATATGACTTATAAAACCTAATATATGATCAAAAAATGTAATTAATATAAAATATATACTTTAGAAAAAATCATTGAAATATATCATAGATTTGGTAAATTTTTGATGTTTCTAAATGGCAATTTAATCCATCCAAAAAATTGAATGAAATATAGAAAAACTTGTTATATTTAAATATTAAAATATGAAATTAAATTTTGAGGTATATTGATAGATTTATTATTGAAAAATAGAAGATATTGTATTTTTGATGTTATAGAAATGTAGAATTATTATATAATTTTTCAATTTATTTGAGAACTAAAATAATTATTAAAAACATCCTCATTGTTTAATTAATTTTAAATAAATGTATTGGCTATCTAAAAGAATAAATTATTTTACAAACATGATCTAGATAACAAAATCTATCCTAAAAAATCTATTGAAAAATATAAAATGAAAAAATATATAATTAAAGACATGAAACAAGTTTAGACATAAAGTGCAAACATTTTAGAGACTGATTTAGACAATATAATATTTGATTAAAATGAAATTTATTTTTATGTATTTCTTATGAAATATAATTTATAATTCCCAATCATGATATATCAAGATATAATAAAAATATAGTGAAGAATTTAAATACATATTTCCGTGAATATTTAGTGGCATAAAATATTGTAAGAGATTGAGATATTAAGAAAAATAAAATATAAAAACACTACAAAAAACTCCAAACACCATTTAAAAATTACTCAACTCTATTTAGAAGATTCATATGAATATTAAGGATATAAAGAGAGAGATATATATATATAATGTAGAAGAAGGTAATTTAAGAATTATAATAAGGAAGAAAATTGGTTTTAAGAGAGAAGGAAAAAGAAATTTCATTTTAGCTATAAAAGCTTAGGTTCCTTTTTAGAATTGTCGATTTAATTGTGATTTATTTCATGATAACATTGTGGATTGATAAAGAATAATTATGTGATAATTAATTTTTATATATGTTCATTGTTAAGATCCAAGAATCTCTTAATGTCTATTTATGGCCTTTAAAGTTGCTGAAGGTGTCTTTGGTGTAGTCAATGATTTAATTAGTTTATTTAGGCTTTAAATATACACATTTAATGAAATATTACTATTATGGATCAAATCCATTTGATGAACTCCCAATTACACTATTTTATTGTAAAATTTCAATATCTCAACAGCTCATATTTGACTCCACCTACTGACCAATGATATACACTGATGAGCTAGTATGCATCACAGTGCAGCAAGAGGTTCTGTCACCTCTACCAGCTCGACGGTGAATTCTCATTGACTAGCCTCTATTGCTAGGTAGTGAGGGTATTCAAATTGACCCCACATAGTCCTTTCCATCCCTTCGTTCAGTTCATTTTTTACCAAAGATAATTTATAAACACTATACATAAAAATAAAATCAAAATATCGAGTTTAGAAACACTTTTAGTGGTTGTGATCATAAAAAAGACATTGGAGGTTCCAAAATATTCCCCTTTTAATGATAAAAAACATAAAATTAATATTAAAAATATAAATTAAAAAAATTAAAAAATCAAAATAAGTTGAAAATGAAATTTTAATTTAGAATAGGGAAAAGATAAAATGTTTAGAAATATTATTTCGGTGAAAGAATAGGTATCCCTGTGAAACAAGATCATTATTCTCCTTTGAAAACACTATAATCACAAAGAGAGATATTCCTTATTTTTGAAACTGATATCTTAATAAATTAGACTTTTCCCTTATTCATTAGACCTTTATGCCCCATTATGATTATAAAAATAATTATATATAAAAATGGTTATATATATAAGAGATTAAAAAATCATAATATAATAAAAGTTATCATAATTATTGGAAGGAAGTGTATATGAAAATTGTACAATAGAAGGGGTTGGGTGAAATGTTAGATCGAAAAATTGAGTTTTTATCCATAAAGAAACATATTTTAAAAGCGTTAAATTAATTCCATTTACAAATCCTTTTAATGTATTATAATTGTAATCAGACAGGGCCATGAATCTAAGGGACAAAGTTTCATAATCAGTAGGTTACGATAAGTATTCCACATGTCATATTTGAAATTATCCATATTCACAATAAATAAATGACTTAATCGGAGTAATCATGATATGTATTGTAATCACAATGGTTACGATAAATAGAGTGAAAAAATTAATGATTATATCATAAATCATAATGAATTGTATTGGGTAAATGAATTGATCATAATCACTAAAATTTCAATTAAAAAGATCATAATTTATAAATAAAGAATAGAAATATGAATATTAAAATGATTCAATTTATATTAAAAAATAGAATAAATGAAAACAATTAAAATAATAAAATTCTTTTAACCTAATGATAAGGGTGTCCAATAACCATGGATAAAGGTCCCTAGATTTATAATTTCAAGTAAGGCTGTCTTACCCACATCAGGGTAATCCATTGATAAGATTATCAACTTCAATCTTACTATCCCCACAAGAACTATATCAAGAAGGTTATCAGAACCTCTATCTTTATAGCCTTTGAATACCACGATCATCAAACGATCACTACATCAGTATTCATATCCATATAATCCCCCAATAAAAATCAACAACGATCAGTGTTGCAGTAGGAAATGAAAAAAACATGAAAGTAACAAGTATATCGAAGGAGATTTTCAGAACATCAACTCCTCAAATTATTCCACACAAAGAAAAAATTTGATAGATATCACTCACACACTCTCGAATTCATCAAAAAGTTTTAAGCTCATTCTAACAACCATGTAATTATAGTCCAACATCCCAACGATCTTCTCAGACTCCAAATGTTGAATTTTCTTATGAAAAAGTGGAGGGACTTAGACATCTGAAACTATAAAATTAATATTATATCTGATACAATGAAATCATTTTATAATTCATATTGAAACAAAATACCCGACATCATTTTGTTGTAACGTTTTTTCCTTTAATTACGATATAGTATATTGGCTACGATTAGATTGAATGGGTCTGATAATTTTCATTACAAGGGTTATTAGGATACTTATATTTAAGAAACATTTTATCAATATGAATACTGGACAATGTGTACAAAAAAATTCATATTCAGTGAGAACAATAAATATCATATCCATCTTTTTTAGAATAATAAGGGAATGAATCATTTCTACAACATTCATGAGTACGATTTTTATCATATTAATATGAAAAATCATGATGATAAAATGTAAAACAAAATGGTAACAAAATTATTTTATATAAAGACAATTTTTTATTTCCAAAATAGAAGGGAATAGAAAATTCAATGAATGAATTTTGGAATAACAATCTCCCCCTTTTTGGAAAGCACAAACCACGATTTAATAAAATAAAGTTTTGAAAAAGAAAATAAATTTCTTATTTTGAAGTGAACGCATATAATTATCTCCCTTAAAGTTTTAAAACACTTCTAAATGTGATTTTAACATGACTAACTTTCCCCATAGGATAAAAAAATCCCTATGGATCATATTCTACAAAAAAAATTCTCCTTTATTAATTTTTTACTTTTATAATTATCATTATCCCATTCTCCCTTTTATGATAATTTATCCCCCTATCGAATATATTCCACCCCTATATAAAACATTATCCACTATTTGATTTTCAAAGAGGAATTTGGGATGTCTTATTATACTGGAAAGAAGGGTTAGAAAGACAAGAAATACAAAGTGATAAATAATTTGACCATCTTAGAATATGTGAAAGAACATTTATCCAAGAAATGAAAAAATTCAATCAAACAATATGTTGATGTCAAAATGTTTCATTAATGTTTCAAAAACTACAATATATCAAGAGTTTAAGAAATTCATTTCTTTTCCTTTTCCTTCTACTTTTCATTCTTCATGAGTTTTAATATGATTTTTTCATCTTGAAATCATTCATGTCCTCCACCATCCTGTCCATAGATTATTAGTAAGACCAAAATTTCTATTCTTGTTCTTAAAACAATTTGTACTGGGTACTAATAAATTCTTCTTGGGATTTCTGTTTTTCTAACATAGTTTTTTTTTCATGCTGGGAACTTTTGACTTGATCTTAAACTTCAATTATATCATTCAGGAAAACATTTTGATTTTTTACCCATTAATGTCATCCGTATAAAAAATTATCTTTTGAGCCTCAGATTGAATGTCATTCAGATTATTTTCAGTTACGTTGATGTAATTAGATTATATTTCATTTTTTCCACTTAAAAATTTTAATTTTTGAGTATATAACTTGCCAACTTTTTTAATATAGTTGAGACTTCACTCATGAGAATTATAAAATCTTCAATTTTTTCTTCATGAATCATAGCACTTTCAACAGACATAGGTGACCACTTAACCACATTATTAAAAACCTTTTAATGTTCTTTGTTTCTTTCTTCAAATAATTTGATGTTAGCCTCAAGTTTAATCAGTAATTCTTCTTTGAATCCTGATAGAGACCAATATTGTGTTTTGATTTTTTCAACAAAATTATTCTTCCCTTCGATTCTTAGTAAATATGGAATTTACTTGTCAATTATATTATGTTCTTGAACAACATAATAATATCTTTTCAACAAAAATAGTAGCCTATGAATTAGTGTCTTCTTAATAATTAGGGTGCTCAACAGAATGAATTCTTATAGAATCATCATCATCATCATCATCATTATTTTGATTCCAATTGTCATCAAATCTATTTTCTTATTTATTTTCTCGGATATGAATAAATTTATGAACATCATATTTAAAAAAACTATATTTTAAGGTTATACTTAATTAGTTGAAAATTTCTTTAGTGTGGATTGGGAATTTCTTATAAGAGGGAAATATAAGTTTCAAGCACCCCTATCATCTTCTTCCTTGTCTCTTGTATTCCTGCACGATTCTTCACATTCCCCATTCTGTACATATTTTCCTTCATTGCTTCTATCCTTCTTGGATTACCAGGTTTCCATTGGTTTTGAAAAGTATGAGTAGTCCTTGCTTCCCTTTGGTTTTTTTCCGTGAACCGCAATAAATTTCCCCGAGTCCTGTATTCATTTTTAACTTCTTCCATCTAGGACTATGATGACCATTCCCTTGAATTCAGTCCCTGATATCCAAATATGTGTGATTAAAATTGTCATCACTAGATGAATACTCCTCTTGAAGCAGTGGTGGATCTTATTTATCCAGACCATAAAAATGGTTCCCTAGCTTTATTATTTCTCCAGCTTTTAGGGCCACCTTCTTAGACATAGACTCCTTACCTTTTTTAGTCTCCTAACCAAATTTCTTCTTCCATTCCCAGCTTTCCTAGGACCTTTAGATTTTTCTCCGAGGGTATTTGGGTATAAGGACCCCAAGAAATTCACTCTGTCTAGATATTCTTATCCACTTTTAGAATCTGTTGCAGATAACAAGAAGGATTTCCCCTACATCATATCCAGGCCTATGGTTGCTCATATCACCATACCAGAAACTTGGGATTCATGTTCGTGTCCTCTCAGCCCCAATCATGAGAGCCACCTAGCCTTTGAAAATCACTCACTTTCATGCTCATAGTTGATGAATCTTCCTTAGATGCTTCATTTAGTTCCAATACCTACTTTTAATGGTAAAAAACATCCATAACCCATGGCTCAACCTCCTTAGGCTTCACACACTTCACTTCCACTAGAGGGACTAAGGGAGGGAACTACTAGTGTTGAACCCCCCATGCAATGGCCTCCGCACCCGGACTGGCTTGATATAACACCACCAGAGCACCCATACGTACGTCTACATTCTCATCCCTATCATCAAAATCCCATACCTTTTGGTTCATAATAGGATCAACCTCCACCACATTCCCATCGGTTTCACTGATCTCAGATTTCCTTACCCTATGCCTGCAATGACAAACAGAGACTGAATGTCCTAGTCTGTGACACTCGAGGTAGAATGCAGGACATGATTCGAAGGTGAACCATTGTTTATAAAAAAACTATTCTCTGATGTAAATCTATAGCCACTCCGTGGGGGCTTTTGAAACATATTCCTCGACACATACATGAGGAGAGACTAGGTGACATACCGCCAATGACAAACTATCATAACACATGTATATACGGATCATATTGCCTAAAATTCATATAATTTAAGGGTTTTAAAAAGGGATAGGTAGATCAAGAAAGCTTAACCATACGACAGATGAAGGCACATTGCGATTCATGATGAGTTCAAAAGACCAATGAAGAAGAATAATTCTACATATGTTGATTCCACAAGGGGCTCTCGACTAGTCGGCAATCACATATTCCTCTAATTAAAAACGAATCATCAGGAGACCCCGACTGAAGAGGTTCTCCATTGTACATTCATCTATATCCCATGAATCAAAGACGAACCGATCAAAAGCATCGACATAGGGATGAATACCCCTGAATCAGGCTACAAGTATCAACTAGTTCAGATCAGAGGCCTCATTGAACTATTTTTTTAGAGATCGTAAGCTGGGGATAGCCATTTTGAAGAATAGGTTATTTATGTAAAATATGGATAAATGGAAAGGGATGAAGGGCGGAGGTTCCAAGGAAGAAGTTATGGTATTCCACCCCCCCTTCCAGTGAGGAGGGGGCCTGAGCAGTGAGCATCTCTACTTGGGAATCACCTCCGTGGGTTGAGCTTTGTATAGGATCAAGTTCATCGACCTTTTCCACTTAATCTTGTTAAACATGTTCTTTAAATACTTCTAGAGGTGCCAATTCTTCTCTATCCTTTTGATTTCTCTTTTTCTTACCTTGGATAGAGTGAGTGATAAATTATTTCTAAATTATTTCTTTATTTAAAATTATTGCACTATCTTTTACAACTCCTTTTAACATTATATCGATATAAACAAAATCAACCATTCTCTTCATAATATTTTTTTATAACTTTCTTTTATAATTTCATTCGTCTTGGTCTCCTGTCAAGAGCTTCAGTGTGATTGAGACCATATTGTGGATCTAATTCCTTCCTTCCAGTATGTTATTTTCTCTATTCAGCTAAAATTTCACTTGCTTCTTTCTTTTGTTTTTTCATATTTTATGCTGATTTAGATGTGGATTTATTTTATTTTTCTAAATCAACTAGATTTGGTTGTCTTGGGATCAACTTTCTTACCCTAATTAGTATTTTCGAGACTTAAAAATTGCAAATTCTGATACAATTTTCTGATTCAGGATCAAAATGAAATTTAAATCTCTTAATTGTATCATCACTTATCCATGGAAATTTTATATTTATTCAAACTGACATGAGTGGGATATAATAGAACTTCAAAATATCTCTTATGAACATTATAATGATTTCATAGAAAATGATAAATTATGATTTAAATTCACCGGACTACAAATTTGTAATTGTTAAAAATATGTAACACATTCAATATAGCTTCCTCATTTTTACCAAATAATCAATAATGAAAACATTTGGGACTTTAAGAGTTTCTTTATTAACTCTAATAATAATCACAAAACCTTACATCCGGAGTACTGTAAGTCTTTTTTCTATAGATATATTATTTGTTTTTCTTTTGGCCTCATGGACTTCAAAAATTTATTATTTGGCTCTACTCTTATTAAAGGCTTCTTTTACATTTTTCAACTTATGTGAGGGAAAACGAATTTATCTCAGATAGAACATTTGAAAAGTAATCCACTAGAATTGAAGACGTACTTATATATCGTTTATAAATTGAAAAAGTTACTTTCAAGTCTTTATCAACATTAACTATATTATAAAACTCCCATAATTCATCAATAATGATCAGATATTGATAATAATTTATTTTTTCCCCACATACTAACTCCCATCCTTGGAATTGAATTATTATTTTGAGTGAAGAATCATAGTTATTATAAAAATATATTTTGACTAACATTTTATATAATTACTTAATGTTGTTTAAATATTTTGGAGGCATTGTATTTCGAGAAGTTGTAGAGGAATCAGGCATGAGTATGATGAGAACCACTGAGTTCCACTACTATCAGACATTGCTATTTCTGGATCAATTGGGCTTCAAAACAATGAAGGAGAAAACCAATGAAATTGAAATAAATATTTGAAGATTGAAAACATAGATAAGAAGAGATATGATTAATAATTACATACATTTCATTTTTAATTCCCCCTTAATAAAATTAAAACATTTTGAAGAAAGGGGTTTGGTAGAGATATAATCCAATATAAGATCTACACTAATATATTCTAATATGATATATATTTTTTGAAAGTGGTATCATAATAATTGATTTCAATTATCAATGTGATTAGTCTTTACATGATGAAAATTGTTTCTATATAGGTTTATGACACTGGAACTAACAATTTTTTTTGATAAAAGAAGGAATGGTAGGCCAAAAACTTAGATATTTAATTTAATCCTTATAATTTAGGTGAAACAAATCCTAACAACTATATATTACACTCTTACTATAGAAGGAGAAACTAAAATGTTCATTTTACTACACTTATACAAAAGGAAATTACAACAAGGTGATAATTCCCCCTTGTACTTTTCTTATATAGTGACATCCTCTAAAATATGTGTTATAAAAACATTAAGGATCAAAAGGGGTTCCTTTAGGATAGATGAAACCGAGATATTTAGAATATTAAAAAATTAATTTTATGTTATTTTAAATAAGATTAATTAGGATTGAATTGAATATGAGAACAAAGATAAAGACTAAGGATATTTTTTGACCAGATCATTCTAATGTAACGAAGTCTCCCATTCATACTTCTATAAATTTTTTTTCCAGTAAGTTTATCAGATTCATCAAAAATTAGTTTTTAATAAGTACTAATAGGGGTATTAATATCCTTACATTGAGCTATTCCAATATTAGTTAGTACTGGATTAATGTATATTCCATTTATTATGAAAGTTCAATCATAATTTTTAGGGATTTGAAAATAAAAATAGAATTTCAATTCACCCAAAAAACTCTTTTAAAATCCTTTTCTCATAATATTTTAAAATTCATTACAATGAGAATAATTTGTTGGGCTAAAAATTATGTCATCAACATAGATTTGAATGATTAAAATATCGTTTAAAATTTTTCATAAAAACATTTGAATCTTATTTCCCTATTATAAAATAATTTTATAAAAGAAATTTGGTTAAACATTCATACCAAGCCCTAGGAGCCTCTTTTAAACCATATAAATCCTTTGTTAACTTGAAAATGGAATTTTGGAATTTTTTAGGTTTTTAATACATTATGGTTTTTCAAAAAACCAATTTTGAATTACTTTTTAAAAAAATAACTTAAAACATCCATTTTAAAATGTTTTAAATTTAGATGGGTAGTGAATTTAAATAAGATTATTATAGATTCTAATAAAGAAAAATTGGTAAAGGGTTCACTGTAATCAATGCTTTTTTTGATTATATACTTTGGCTATGAGTCTAGATTTATTATGTTTAATGTAATCATTCCAATTTAATTGTTGTATAAAAATTATTTTTTTATGAATAATAGGATGATCATTTGGTCCTTTAACAAGAGTAAAAACATTTTGATGTAGGAATTGGTTTAGCCTTATTTTCATCCATAATTGTAGAATTAGGGTTTTAGGGTTCTATAAAAGAAATAAAAGAACAATTCCCAACCTAATTTAAGATAGAACTACAAGTATATGAACTAGATTAAAGATCATGTATAATAATTTTCAAGGGATGGTATTTTGATTTTTTTCAAAAAATTAGGTAATGGATGGGAAATAGATTTAACTCCTTTAGATATTTTAGGATAGGGAGGATCATTAAAAGTCAAATGTTAAAGGTTATCCACTATATATTATAATTAGGATGAAGATTTTGGATTATTTTCATTTAATTTGATGTGAATGGATTCTTACTAGTTTAGGCTCTTTTATTGAATACTTTATTGGATTTACTTGAGTCCAGGTGCTCAAAAAAACATTAATCATCATATTATCTGTCTATTTTCCCATGATCATATTTAGTGTCAATAATATAAAAATTACATCCAAAAACTTTTAAAAACACACATTTTTTAATTTTATTTTTCAAAACATCATAAGAGGTCATTTTTTGGATGTGCCTTATGATAACACAATTTATGATATAAAAATATGTATTAACCCCCTCATCCCAACAATCATGGGGTAGTATAAAATCTATCAAGTTGTATATTGAAATTTATTGAATATTTTAATTCCAACATTTAACTACACCATTTTGTGAGGTGTTCCAGGAGTGGAAAAGTATTATTAAAACCTCGTTAACCACAAAGTTCATAAAACATATTGTTATAAAATTCACCCCCAATATTACATTGAATGAGAATTATTATGTTCTCTTTTTCATTTTCAACCATCTCTGTAAATCTTATTTACATTTGAAAAGTATGATGTTGGAGTACTAAGAGAAATACCCAAGGAAATATTGTATAATCACTGATAATCCCAAAACATTTTAATTTCTTATGATATTTTCAACACGATTTTGTAAAAAAGGATCAAAGTGATTAATATTAATGGATTTAGAGGTTTAAAATTTTCTTTTATATTTAAAATAAGTTTTGTGATTCTCACCAAGTTGGAAAGCCATATAAACAACATTATATTAGAAATAAAATTTTGGTAATTCTCCTAATAGATGATGCTGATTAAGCTTAATGAATGTGTGTGTGACACAGTGACCAAGTAATCTATTTCATATCCATGAAACAATATCTTTAATATTTAGGGATTTAACATTTTTAGAATAAATATATTTTAACTTGATAATATAGTAATTTTAAAAATGAAAATAGATAAATAAAATATTTATTTGGAAATAATTTTTATTTCAAATTTTTTGAAAGATATATTAAGACCTATTTCAGACAATTGGATCATTATTAGAATATTATGTTTTAAATCATAAATGAATAAACATCATTTATATGTGTAAAACTGAGAAAACCAATTGAACCTATAACAAGGACACTTATTGAATTTTCATGGAATGTAATATATCCTCTATGTTTTTCAAGTTGATTAAATTTTGAGGGGTCGCCAAACATGTGTCGAGAGAATCCACTATCCATGTACCAAATTTAATTTAAGGATGTACTCTTTAGACATGTTTCCTACAAAAGTTTTAAAATAATATTTTTGTACATTGATTTCGGGTCAATATATGTTAGTTAATATGGAATTTTATACCTGATTTTTTTTAATTTGATTATTGAGATATGATCTGAGATGAATTATGAGTGATTTATAGTCTATCATATTGAACAATTTTTCAATTACATTCATGACCTAGATTCCCAATTTTACAATAATAATTACCATATTTTTTTGTGAAATCCAATTTACAAAATTCATCTATTTATAATTACATGCATTTTTTCAAAAAACCTAAAACCAAAATTACTTTCTATAAGTTTTTGATAAGCAATTCTTTTATTTATATTTATTTCACCTTGTTTTAATTTCATGAGTTTTTTTGAGATCATTGATATTTTATTATTAGTCATGCTCATTCATTTGATTATTAAATTTTGTTAATAAATCATCTCTTTTTATTTTGAGATGATTATTTTATTTAAGTTCTTGACTATTATTATTTTAATGATCAATTAACATTAAATTTAGTTTTCAAAAATCTTATTAAAGTTGTTCATGAAAATATTTTACATCATATTAGCTTAGGTGATTGGAAAAATAAGATGAAGGAGTGGTATTTGAGGTGGAAGAAGAAGACGATTTAGAGTTTACTTCTTTACAAACCATGAATTCAACCATGATATGCTTGGAACTTTCATCGATTAACTCTCATAAGGAGAGGGAACCATCTCTTGAACTCTAAATTGAATCCTTAAATTATTTATTTATTTTATTATTATTCTCCATATTTTTCTATTCAATCGCGGGGAAATCTATACTTATGTGTCCCATATTTTCTCACTTGAAGCGTTTCACTAATTGTTCACTTTTTCCATCCTCTATTTTAGGCATGTTGGAAGGATTTACCCCTTTTAATTTTTCCCATCTTCAGGTATAAAGTATCAATATAACTTTAATATTATGAATCACCATTAATTTATTTGAAAGAAATTATATTTTTATCCATGACATATATGATCTCCATTCCATATCAATTATTCATTGTGATCTCATTCGTTAATATAGATTTGATTAGATCATTAGTCAACATGTTATTTATATCCCTCACTTCTAGGATTTACATCACATTAGGTTCCAAATTTCTTGGTAAAAATAAAAGTTTATTCTTGACTAATGTTTATGTAGTAACAATATCATTTAGAGACTTTATTCTTTTGAATATTACAGTAAATTGCATAAAAATATTAGTAGTAGATTCATTCATATTCATTACAAGAACATTCAAATAATTTCTTATACAAATTAAGTCTAGTATCACTGTTTCATATTCAGTAACAAGTAATGTTTAAAATTTCATGATTTATTTTATAGTTTTAGAAGTATAAATTTTATTAAAATCATTAAGATCTAAACTACAATGTAAATCATTACTATATTTTTTTATCAATATCATGAGAGGCTATGTCATCGAGATTTCACTTATCATCCAGTTATTTAGAAGGTGTAATGAAATGAATAACAATTTTACAAAAAATAACCTATACTACCAATAAAATTCAACATCTAGGTCTTCCAATAAATATAGTTTGAACCATTACAAATATTCACTTACCATAGAGTGTCCTTCAGGCCAACCATGGATATTTGAAAAACATTCCATCTTAAAAATATAAATCAATGAAATTGATTAAGATATTAAAAACTAACACAAATTTATAAAAATAAGGATATTTTTATTTAAAAAATATATGATTTGATACCAAATGAATGTCAAAGATAAGATGGAAATGGTGGAAAAAAATTTCCATAATGAAAACATTGATGTTATTGTATATTATAAAATTGTTTTTCATGAAATAAATAAATATAATAAGACTAAATTAAAGTGATCATAACAAATATTAAAAACCTTAATAATATTAGAGAATTAGTTTTCTAAATTAAATGGCACAATTTTGTAAAGGGTCATGATTATATCTCATGAATGAGAACCTATATTTCCTCCCATCAAGAAGTCTTGATAGGGTTATATCACTATATTGATTTTAATAGAAACAATTACCAAATAAGAAATGAATTCCTTGGATTAAATGGAAACTAAGAATAAAAAATAAGATCCTTGGTTTAAATTGAATCCAAAAACCCAGAACATTCACTTTAGTTGTGGTGAGAACATGATGAAGAAGAAAAAGATATAGGTTTGTTTTTATAACTCCTTTAAAAAGAACTAAAATCTCTCTAAAATATTTAGAAGAATATTAAATATGGAGAGAGATAATGTAGAAAAAGAAACATTAAGAATTAAAATAAAGGATGAAATGGTTTAAATAGAAAAGGAAGAGGAACATGTATTGTTTCTATTAAATCCATATTTTCTTTTGAAAATGGATTCTTTCTTGAAGATCTCTTACAAACGCATGTTCTGGATCTATCCAGAATTATTTTTTGGAATGTAGTTTTCATAGATGTGTTTAGTTGATATCCATGCCTCCTATGATTTATTTTTTTTATACATTATAGGTGTTGGAGGTGTATTGGGTCGAGATAAGCCTTTAATTAGTAGAGGCAAGGCTTTAAAAATCCACATTTAATGACTTTAACTATTCTGGACTGAATCCATTGGATAGACTTACAATTCCATCAACTAGCCGATAAAGGGTTTGTAGCTAAATGGTTTTATCAAGACTCTATCAATTAACTACTGGGAATCACAATGCTGCATGTGGTTCTATAAATCTATCAGATGGCCGAAGTAATCTAATTGATTTGTTGGTGCTTCGAGATAGAGAGAGTCTTAAAAGTGGTCCTCAATGGTCCTCTAGAATCATTTATTTGGTTCATTTACTACCTAGGATGATGTATTAACACTATACAGTAAAATAGACACCAAACATAAATTTTAGAAATATTTTTAGTGGTTGTGATCATAAATATACAATAGAGTTTTAATTCTTCATTCAAGGAAGAAAACATCTAATATATTAGTCTAACATTCTTTAGAATTTTAATAACCCTTAAAATTATTGAAAATATATTGATTTCTTACATTAATCGTGGATGAAGTGAGACAACAATTCTACATTTAGTGTAACAAACCTAAATCCAGTATCCTAGAGTTAGTGGTCAGTTTATTATATTGAAAATAAACTAATGGAATTGCATCCCAAAGGTCTAAAGAGTTTATTAGCATTAAAGAACAAAAATATATACATTATCCACAAATTAAACTATAAATATAAAATACATATCATAAAAAAAATTCTTGAATCCTTGAAATTATTAATAATATCATTCATCATATCTTAGTGGAATGAAAACAAATAAAACGGTGAGCTCCACTGATCAGTAAGGGTTACAAACAGTGGAAGATATCAATTCTAAACAAGGAATAACCAATATGGAAACGTAAATAACTAAAAACAAGTTCCATTTAATCATTAACATGACCATAAAATTAATCCATGCATAATATCAACACAATAATCTCATGAATGATAATAAGAATTGAATTCTCAATAAAATAAAGGCATAATATTAGACACCATGATCTCAAAAATCATGGTATCTATACCTAGAAGACCTTATCAAAATATAGTTCAAAAAATGGGTATGCCTACACAAGAAAATTATATAATTATATCTTACTGATTTTTCTCATGATACTCATCGATGCATCGAGGGGCTATATAATTCAAGGGCCCACCAATCACTGCATTTTTAATGCATTCCTCATATATCGAATAATCAATTAAATTAATCAAAAGTATTACAAAACAGAAAATATCAATTTTGAGTAAATACTATACATTTATAAAAAGTTCCCCAATAATTAAATACATTCAGTTTATATCACCGCATGTTGAGATGTTTTAGGCAATAATCATATTCATGATATAATGAATACAGATATTCAAGATAAAGGAAATATCCAACGGCCACCAGTTAGTAAATTTTGGAAAGGATAGTTTCATTAAAATGAATACCTTTTTTAGAATAATTAAAATTATGATTTATTTTCCTTGATGTATAAAAATTTCATTTAAATATTATGAAAATGTTCTTGAGGAAAATAACAATTAGATTTTTGGAATCACTTTTAAATTTTTTTCCCATTATAAAGAAAAACATTTTATTTGAACATAACATTTTCAAATATTAAAGGAAGAATAAAATAAAATAATAGTATTAATGGTGGAAAAAATTCCCTAATGATGTATAAATGACAAAAAATATTTGTTCTGTAATTTTTTTTAGAAAGAGACCTTGTGTCTCGTTTGGAAAATGAAAAAAAAAATACATTCAAACCATTCTGTAAAATGTAATAAATTGGTAAAAATATATTTGGTTTATAATTATAGAATTAAATAGATGAGATTATTTTGAAAAAATATGTTTATAAAAAAATTAATCTCATCAAAATATAAATTATATTTGGTTTTTATTTAAACATTTATTTCTTTATTCAAGTTATAAATAGATGAAAAGTTAGATGAAAATATAGAAACTATTTAAAAGTGTAAAATTTAAATAAAATTTAATCATAAGAAATACTTATATATTCATTTTAAATACCTAAAAGTGGTATTATAAACACCAAATAATAAGAAATAGGCTTATAATAAAAAATATGTTTCAATGGGGTGAAAGTTGAGATGAAATAACTTTTTCATTCCCGACCTGTCATTTAGGTGATAAAAACTTCTATATAATAGATTTAAATTTAATATAATAACATACCACAACCATATTAATATCTATTATATCATATATGATCCATTTCTAACATGTTATCACCTATTTGTTAATAATATTTTATTATTTTCATTGTTTTCGGTGTTAGCGGCATTGTTTTAAAGTATATTTTGATTCAATAATTCTAGTACTTGTATATTTGTCATTGTTCCATAATATATAGTATTATAATAATGGTATAAATATAATATATATATATATAGATATATATTCAATATATATAAATTCCATATATATATATAGTCATCCCAAAAATAATGATATAGAAAAATGAATTACATCATTCATGGAGATGATAGGTCGTACTCATGCATGAACAATATTTTTACATTTCAACGCATGGAATTAAATAAATTTTAATAGTAATTGATCATTACAATATAATTATCATATCATATATATCATGTATATTTATTTAATACATCCTTATTACTATCCCTATAAAATAAAAATGTAAAATAGATCACATCTCTTCGTAGATGTGGTAATCCACAAGTATGCATTAGCGACACTATCATTTTCTAAAAGATCAGAAGCTAAAGAGGTTTATATGATATTATACTTCCATAATCATAATTATATCATAAATATAATAAATTCTCTTATTTACAAATTTATAACCATACATGAAATATGGTGATGAAAATTGAATTACACCGCTATATGGAAACTCTAAATCGTACGTATGAATGATTTTTTTTAATTTTTTATAGGATAAAAAGAGATGAAATATGTATTTTCTCGAATAATAATAATAACAAATTAGTAATTTTAATAAACTTTATTTATTATTTAAGGATTTTTACAACATTTGTATAAGAAGTATAAGAATAAAAAACATGAAGGACTCGGTAAAGATGATGGCCTCTTCTTCGGTATATGTCCACTAGATATATCCTGATGAGACATAGGGTAGGTATTTGGGGGAGACCATAACCTTAATAAATTTTATAATTTTGTTAATAAGAGTAATTATAATTTTTTTGTGATATATTTCTCAATGTCTTATAGAAAAGAGAAGGAAGAGGCGACCTTTTATAATTAAGGTGGAGGTACTTTTGGAATTTAAAAAAACGCTTTATAATATAATCTGGATATTTTGGATCTGTATTCTTCCAAATGGTAACTAATTAGAAAAAAAATTGAATATTATTTCAATAACATAAAACAATTCTCTTTAGGCATGTTTTTATATCATTTTAATGTGTATATTTTATATTAACTACTTAGTTAATTATTTTTGACCCTAACCATAGTAAACAATATTTTAATCATAAAGGGTTAATAATATTATTATAAATGTCCAAGAAACTCATAAATAGAACATATATTATGTTTTCAACCATGTTCCACTCACATGTCAATATTTTAAATTTTTACTAAATTTAAAATAATTTAATAAAATATATTTTAATAAAATATTATCTATGTCAATTTTGACATAATTCATTTAATTTGGAATTAAATACATAAACAAAAATGGGTAACTAGAATATAATAATTTAAATCAACCATAAATTTTCATATACACCTATAAAATTTTAGGGACATTTTATATCATTCAAATTATATACATCTCAATATTTTTAATATTATTTACTTTATTTCTCTATTAATTAAATAAATATTTTATCAATGTTGCACAAGAATATAAGGTATTTAAACAATTTATCAAAATTATCTATATATTTAAATAATTTAAATAATTTAAATTATATAAAAATATATATTTAGGTCTGTTAATATTTTTAATTATTTCTTATCTGGATATATAATAGTTTTTTTAAACTAAGAGAGTGACATTTTGTAACTTTCTTTGATTTAAATAACATAGGGTTTATTTTCATGGAAAATTGTCCATCAAATAATTACATTTATAGGCATATGTTATATGGGTATAATTATATTTATACAATAATAATTAATAAAACATTATGGCATTATCTCTTATTTTTAACCAATATTAAAAGAATTTACACTTTACCGAGGTGACAAATTTCACTATGGTTACCATTCATATTGAAAAAAAATTAAATTGGACTATTTCAAAAATTTTAACATCATAATTAAAAATAAGGAATCCATTTTATCAAATTTAATAAAATTGGTGAACGAAATTAGTTTCATAATAACTGTGGAAAATAAGAAAAACCAATTTTTTTGAAAAATATAGTTTTTAAGTATATATTTGATTAATTATTTTACCATGAAAAATAAAAATATTATATTAATGTTTAATAATTTTATTTAATATATAATATATAATTTTCATTATAATAATTCACTAATAGGGATAAATATAGGAAAACACATTAGGTGCATAAAAGTAGTTTTACTTAAAAAAATGTCTTTTATGAATGAAAATGCGTTTAAACAAAATTTAAACATATAATTGATCAAAATTAACTATAATGGACTTTTAATAATATCATAAAACTTATTTTTACTTTCAAAATACTTTAATATAATTTTTTTTCAATTGGGTGAAATAAAAATACCTTTTTCAATAAATCGAAATTTTTCACTATTCATTAGAAAATGAATCTTTTCAGAATAAATGAATATTTTACCTTAATAAAACATTAATATAATTATTTAAAAATAAATATTATTTTTAAAAATTAAAATTAATTTAAGTCACATAATTTAATTATAATACTTTAACAAAAAAAGAAAAAAATAATTTTTGATGAAAAAGTATTTCTGAAGCATAAAATAACCCTACTGAAAACAAATTACTAATATCCTATAAAATAAATGATTAAATTTTATATATTAGGTCATATATATATATAGTTCATAATTTGTAAAATAATTTTCATACCCTCCGATTCTACGACTAGTTGATAATTTTTACATTAAATAATAATATTTTAAAAGTATATTGGGGTTTGTTTTGACTCGATTTTTTTTATTCTGTATTCTATAAAACATATCATTATTATTTTAAATTCTCAGGGAGTTACATTCACCAATATTAATTAGATTTCATCCTTTCTATTTAATCTTGAACATGGTAATCAAAGGATTTAAATATGAGAACCGACAATGTAGAAATGGTTAATAAAACACCCTCTTTAAAACAGTAAAAATAAAGTATAATGGTCACAAAAAAACTAGTTTTAAAATAAGGATCATTTGGTGGTAAGTGAAAATATGGATATTTAAGAAAAAAATAACACCCAATTATTAATATAGAGTTATAGAGAACATGGTCATGATGAAGTGAAACATAAAAAACCATAAATATTTTATTTCTTAAGAGGCCATTGATTTATTTCCATGAAATGTAAAAGAATATTATTTTTATTTCAAGGTTCTTTTCTTAAAGTTGAGGGATTATTTTACTAACTATATAAATATATTGGTAAAATTAACATAATTTTCTATGTTTTAAGCACAATACATCCATTTTCTATGCTTCAATCAATTTCCAATTCATCTCTTATGATATGAAGTAGATATCTAAGATGATTTTTCTTCATAATGCAATTTGAATAAATCAAAAATTCCACATGTAATCCACCCAACCCTTAAATATTTATCAAAACCAAAATTGTTTTCCAAAATAATCCAATATGATAAATCACACTTTAACCTCAGACAATAATATCCAATTTTATACTTAATTTATCACATAAGTAGATTACCTTAAGAACCCTTTGAAATAATTCTCACCAAATTCAAAACTTGAAAATCTGAAATATTCAATGAATTTGTTCATAATTTCTCATTACAAACCTGTAAATACCTAGATTACACATACTAATGACATCAATCACCACGAACTTTATCGATATTTTTTATATCCCATAAATTAAGTAAACTCTATCAAAAATTACTTTTTCATCAAATTACTAACCATTTTCAAGGTCATGAATAGTGTAAAATTTACATTATGAGATTGAATATACTCTTTATCCCAACTAAACATTATTAAATACACATTCGGGACATATTAAAAGTATATTTCCCTTCTTTATGTATTTTCCAAAAATATTACTTTACCAGTGATTCTCTTTTCTTGGTTATTAGTACCTTTCAACATATTCTTTAAAATAATAAAAGAAATTTAATGTAGAAGAATATTTATATATTACATAATTTTTATAAAAAATATATTTTTTAAAAAATATTTCTATATTAACCTTGAATCCAAATACCCAATTATGTCATTCATTCCACTTTGGATGTTGTAATAACATAATATTGTCCTTCTCCCCCTGTCTTTTTCCATGGTAAGTCTTCTTGATGCTCATGGAACTAGTTTGACTAATTACCCATATCATTACAGATAAAGAACTAGATAGTAGTGGTATATTTATTTTCCTTATACTCATTATATTGATGAACCTTATCTACAATATTTTAAAAAACTTCCACACCATTCAATCATTTTATTGGATTCTTATTTCCATAATTTTTACAGGATGTAAATTGATTTCTTTTATTATTAGACATTGATGATTTTCCTTTTTCTAGGTGCTCAGTCCCCCTCTTCATATCTATATTTAACTTGAAAATATAGTATCAAGAAAATTCCTTCTCTGTCTTTATGGAACTTAAAACTATATCATTATATGATGAAATCATTTGAGAAACTAGTTCCCCTGTAAGAGTCTGCATAAGACCATCCAAGAGATAGTCAATCCTCCTTTCCAGATTACATATATAATATGAGGAATGACTAGATAGTCTGGAAAAGGTAGTCTCATACTCTTCCACACATTATTATTTGTTATTTAATGTGGGTAAATTTCTCACAATTCTAGTTCATTGTTCTTGATGGAAATATTTCCCCAAGAAAATCACATTATAATTTCTCTATTATAAGCATTCGATTTAATCATCCTATTTATTATTCTAGATCATTGAGCTTCATTGATCGACATCTCATGTCAAATAATAAACTACTGTAATTAAATTTTTTCTTTCATTATATCCAAATGATTGGAATATATTTTCAGGTGATTTAA
This sequence comes from Viscum album, assembly GCA_963277665.1. Lineage (NCBI taxonomy): Eukaryota > Viridiplantae > Streptophyta > Magnoliopsida > Santalales > Viscaceae > Viscum > Viscum album. Next base: position 387,723,484 of record OY728125.1, read on the forward strand.
TCTACTTCTCATTTACGAATGGATTAGTAGTTTCACTAAAATATAGAGGCTTTTTTCTCATTAAGTAGTCAAAAATAGGAGAATCACTATATAGAACAAAAATTTATTTCATACTGGAAAGATTATGTTTCATAACCTGAGTCAGTTAACCTAATATATCTATGATTATTTCAGTTCCAACACCAATTTTATCAGTTTTATCTATAGGGAAATCCCAACATTATTTAGTTGTGTTGATTCCGATTCTTCCATTTTGTACTGTCACTAAATAATTCCACACACTGAGTTAGATTATAATCATCATGAATATTGAGCTATAAAATAAAATCCATATAATTCTAAGATTTATCAAATAAAAAAATTGATTATAATAAGTATCATTTTAGTTTTTTATTCAAAATATTGTTCCCTTGGTTTCTACTAAACATAGATCGATTCCTATTATAATAACCTAACTCTAGTATCCTTGATATTGTGGTTACATTATTACGTTCGAACATTATATAAGTAATATAATCCCAATATACTGAATAGTATAATATTATTGAAGAAATAACTACATATATGATTCCCATGTTACATTGGAAATATAAATTACACAGCATAAAAACATTCTTTCATCCTCAATATTATTCATACTATCCTTTTTCATATCCGGGGTGAAGAAAAAAAACTTTAAGTGTGAGATCATATACTCAGTACGGGTTATATACAATGAGATATATCATAATTAAGTAAAGAATAACCAATATGGAAAGGTAAATAATAGAAAAAAACAATTTAATCAACAAATGTTTCAAATAATGAATCCATGTATAACATCAATGTATTAATATCCTGATTTCTAACTATAAATAAATTCTCAATGAATGAATTTATTTATATGGGTCACCTTGATCATAGATATCACGGTATATATACCTTATATTCCTTGTTCCTAGATAGTTTAAAAATATGGGTAGGAATAAACCAAAAATCCATTTAATTCGATCTTAATAATTTTTCTCTTGAGACCTATCGATGTATTATGGGGCTATATAATTATGGGCCTCCATATCACTTCATATCCAATGCATTCCTCAAATATTGAAACATGAACAAGTTTCCTTATCAAAAAATATCCATATTGTGTAAATACTATGAATTAAACAATAATTCTTGATTAAATGAAATTCATTCAAAGTATAACACCATATGTAGATATAATATATAATTTTGGAAATAATAATTTCAATTATAAAATAATAAGAATATTTAAGAGAAAGGTAATATCCAATGATCACATGTAAGTTAATGTCTTAAATTATGGTATCATTAAAATATATCCCCATTGGGGAATATTTGAAATAAATGGATGTAATCATTTATGAATATAAATTCCCATAAAATATTATAAAAACATTCTCAGGGGAAATTACCAATCCATTTTTGAAATAAATTATTAAAAAAACTAAAATATTTTAAAGTAAAAATATTTCATTTAAAATAACCATATAAAATTATAAATTAAGATTTAAAGAAAAATATTTTTCATAAAAATGGTAAAATCATCTCATGTTGTATAAGTTAAAAAAATATTCCTTCATACTATTGTCAAAAAATTTACAAAGTGCCTCATTTGAAAAATGACAAAAATATTCATTTTAATGCATTTTGTAAAAAGTAAAACTTGGGTAAAAATGTAATTGGATAAATCGTTATAAAAGATTAAAATATAAACTAAATATTTTTATAGAAAATATGCATATGGAAGAAAAATATTTCCTATTAAAAGATTAATAATATCTTTTTTAAACATTTATTTTCTTCATTCAAGTTCCAAAGAGAGGGAATGTTAAAAAAATTATGTAACTCTTTAAAAGAGTAAGCATGAAATGAAATTTAATAATCATGAATATATATATATATATATATATTATTGTTCAATATCTCAAGGGTAAGTATATAAACTGCATAAAAATATATATGTGCATAATACAAAATATGTCTTAATAGTGTGAGATTGAGATGAAATCTATTACCTCAGGCCCGACTTGCCACATAGATACACTAACATCATATATAATAAATTTTATTTTTTTACCTACATAATGGAACCATATTCACATATATGATCCATTTATAATATTTTGTCATCATTTTGATAATAATATTCAAATATTATCAATTTTTTAGTTGTTAGATACTTTATTTTTTCAGTATGTTTTGATTCGGTAATTTCGGTACAAGTAAAATTATTATGGGTTAATAATTTTTAGAATTGTTATTACTGATATAAATATTATATATATTCAATATGTACATAATTTTTATAGGCATCAATCACATCATACAAAGAGACGACATGTCGTACGTACACATGAATGATGTTTTTATATTTCAACAGATGGAACGAAAGAACGAAGAAGAATAATTAATATTTAAATAATCATTATTATATAATATATATCATTTATATTTATTAAATATATATTTATTTCCATCCATTTACAACATATATGAAAAAGATATAACAACACTTCATGGAGGTGGTATTCCACAAGTATGCACGAGATACGTTATTATTTTCCAAAAAAAATTTAATATAAGAAGGTATATATGATATTCTAGTTCCATAATCAAATTTATGTCATAAATATCATAAATAATCATTACATACATCTTTATGACAATCTTATTGGTGATGAAAAAATAATTACACAACTATTTGGAGATGGTAAGATGTACATATGCATGAGGGATTATTTCTGATGCTTTTTCCATGACCATCATATCATGATATATTGATTCCCTATATTACCACATTATAAAGGTTTTCAAAATCCATCACATTAATAAGATATGTCAGATCCATGATTGAAACAGGATGATTATATGTTAGTTCCATCTTCCTTTTATTTCTCATTTTTGGTGTGTCGCCTTATCCTGGTCTCCCTCATTGATTTGATTCATGTTCATGAATCTTATTCAATATTCTATCTAAAGGTGGATAGTAGTTGATTATGTTTCTTATGTCTTGATAGGGGAACACACTTTGGTTATAGTAGGTTATAATGTTGTTAATTTCAATGAATTTTTTGACGTTGGATTTATTAAGAACCTGAAATATATTCCTCTTTTAGAGGTAATATCATGTGTTAGGCATCTTTGGAATGAAACCTAATTCATCCCATGTTTGTCTTGAGATAATTGATTGTAATGGAATAATTAATCTATTTATTTTTACCTCATGGAACCAATGTTTATTGCATGGGGGTATAGGTTTGGGATTATGTATTAGGTTTAACATCTTGCAGGGATCCATTAGTTGCAGGTTTAACATCTTTGGGGGACAGATGGGTCACATTTTTAATGTCTTATAGGAATAGATAAGTTCTAGGTTTATTGTGTTGTGAGGATATATGGGTCATGGGTTTAACATCTTAGAAGGTCAGATTGGTCATGGGTTTAATGTCTTGTAGGGATAGATGGGTTGCATGTTGACATCATGTCAGTCTATGTGGGACACACGTTTAATGTCTTCCAGTATTGATTGTTCAGTAAGTGTGTTCCTAGTGGGAAAGATGATCACACATGGGGTGTTGGGAATGAACATCAGGGAGGTGTCCTACATAACCTATTTATGAAATAGGGATTAAAACCCACATAATTTTATTCCACTATGTATGGTAGTATGATAGGACCAGTCTATTCAGTTTAACGTCATGTAGTAAGGAAACTTTTGTTACAAAATGACCATCAATGAAGAATGATGTGGGGACTACAATTAGAAGATTCCAAAGTACGAGGGTCATCCCTTAGTGGGGAGAAAGTGGAATCCAATGGTGATTGTAAATTAGGCCTCCCATGTTCATGAAATAAGGTAGGTAGTGTGAGTTCATCCCGTTTCAGTCATACACATGGAATACTATTTTAATTTTATAGGTTAAGGCAATAGTTTTAAATAAAGTGATAAGGAAATATCCATGTAGTTTAACATTGTATGACAACAACATAAACCTCAGATGTTTTATGTCTGATATCTCATATGTGGAGATCAATAGTTTAATTTCATTCAGCTTATATGTATATGGGGCATACACTCAGATGAGGACCATGTCATGGTGAGGGGAAGATCTGGAAAGGGACTCCATTGGCAGTTGAATGACATTTCCCTCAGAGAAATTGAAATTTCCATATACTCTACTTTCCCAAGATATCATCCATGAAACGATATCCATAAACCAGATTCTAAAGATTCTTAAAGTCTTGAACAGTGGCCACTAAGGGTGAAAATATTTCTTCAACTTATTGATAGATGATTGATGGAAATCATATGATTTGAGGTAGTGTCATGAGTTCATAGGATTATGACACCCTCATTACAGTGTTGTTGGAGGCTAAACAAGATTACCCACTATTCATGATGCTACCAATATATTGTTTTAGGATAAGGAATGAGTTTTTCATCACAAGGGATAATAAGGATGATCCTGCCCACTTGTTCAGGTTAATTTTTAGATAGTATAGTGGAATAGGTTTTTTGGAGGCCAGATTATGGAGGATCGCACATCCCTTATTGTACACACCTTATAGAACCATGTGAACAATTTCAATGAGAATAAATTGGATGTGGAGGATTCTCCACTCAAGTATGAGACAATTCTAAAGGTAGTCTTGGAGAACCCTCTTATGGGGTGGAAATAAGGATGATACTTATGACAAAGTGAGAGTTTCATGGAGGAATGGTTATGGGTGTACTGGGCATACCATTATTTTCCTGAGTATGAGGAAAACCTGAAGAAGGTCGGGCTTATTGACAACACATGGGCCCCATATCTCAATGTCTACCATCACATTGATATCATGCCAAATATATTGAAAACAAGATCACTTGGGACCAAAAGATATAATCTTATCCATGGGGAGTTCATCATTATTTTTTGGGATCCTTACTAGATTGAAGAGATACCAATCAAAGGGGTCATGTTTGAACAATTCCTCCCTACTGAGAATGTTTGGGATAATTGGGAGTTGCTTCAATCTATAATAACGTCGCTTCTATGTCCTGTTAAAGGAAAAAGTCACCAAACCTCTGGATGGAGGATATCCCCTTCAACTATTGGTTCACGTATTTCATGAATGATTCTATTTTTAGGTTATAGTGGAGTCCATGTAAATTCCATATGGCATTTTATAGAGAAACTTATCACTCATAATTGGTGATTTTAGAGGTAATCTTGTGGTATTTTCAGAGATACAATGTTAGTACCAAGGCTCCCGTGGTCAGGATTTCATGATTCTTTGTGGTTTTTAATATTTATATGCATGCTACCAATGTAGGATAAGAATATGGAGGTATGGTTGAGTACGATCATAATGGAAACGGTGCCGGAAATGCGGAAGTGTCTCAACCGAGAGGTCTTAGTGTTGGAGTAGTTGTACAAAGTGTTCCACTATATCACCCCATTGAATACCACCATCCATGTTTCTAGGCCCTTATATTTCATGTATGTTTGGGTTATTTCACACATGTGTGGATAAAAGTATCCAAATACTATATCCAGTTCTAATATAAACATATGTCCATCATTCCTCAACATTACAGGGAGTCATCCTCTCAACTTGTGCTCGATTAACATGATGGTGAGGTTTAGGTTGCTGGACCTCTTCATTTTCTACCCATCCCCCTTTCTCATAGGGGTAATTATCGATGATGTCATGGGGTCTATTGTGAACCAACCACACCTTCATTCCTTTTGAGATGGGGTATTGGGGGAAATGGTGTTTCATAAAGTCATTTGTGATCCATACACAACACATTTGTTTGAGAGTTAGTTTTGATGCCTCAAATAGCTGTCGTTGAGAATGTACATAGATGTACACTACGAACACATACCCTAATTCCATAGACAGATGTTGAAGATGTTTTCATGTGAATATTGTAGGGGATAAAGGAGCTTCAACCACCCACTTCGTCATATAGGCTCACACATGATTATACACTAAGAAAAAAATATATACCTAAGGAGAATTATGAGGCAGAGAACCACTTAGGTCAACAAAGCAGGGGTCCCAAAACCATTGTCTCGAGGAAGAGAAATTGTTATGGAACACTGTAGAGGCAGAGTCAGTCAAGTGGGTGGAGTTGTATCTTTAAGGATGGAAATTCTTATCCCAACATAGGAGGGATCCATAAGGATGGGAGAAACAAGGCTTTATTTTTCTAGTTAATCAAATTTGGGAGGAAGGAAGACCCTATGAGATAGTCCTGATTGTGCATGTCTAAGGTACATTTAAGGGACTCTACCAAATAGATGTTCTCTATGTCACTATTTATCCTGAAACCTAGGATATTTGGGTAATCCAAAGACAAATAACCACTCTCCATGCTATATGATTGCATCTAAACATATATGGGATATTCCTCATCATTTTGGGACATGAAATGGATGAATCTCTTGTCCCCCGAGCTGAGGCACTATAATACATGATTGATCTATAAAACCTTATATATTCTCACAACACTATGTGTCCCCTAATTAGCTGAGTGAAAGTGTTTCTAGGAAAGATTCCATCCACAGATCATTCTGTAGGTTATCGAGTTTTACGTGAATCTCCACAAGAGGGGTTAAAGAAAGAATCATGGGGAATCGATTCCAATCAAGACTCTCCCATGGAAGGGGGTCTGGGCGTTGATCCGGAAAAGATTCATATCATGTACCCATTGGCTATTACTAATCATTTAAGATTACTTCCTAACATTTTTATCTTCAAAGGAATCAAAGAGTATTGAAGAGGGATAGGTTTATTATGAGACTTCATCGATAGGCATCCAACAATCAACTGAGTATTTTCATGCCATTATGTAAACAATTTTTGGGGAACCACATCACCATGGGGATTAGCCTTGAACCTTTTTATGTTTCTCATTAAGATATACAATTATTATAATACCATTCCAATTTCAAATTGTATTTCTTGTTTTTACAATCATAAGTCGTGCCCGACTAACCATATTCCTCAAATGGAACTTCAAACTATATTTTCAGACCAAATAGTAATGAATATGTTCAAGACTAGGTTAATAGAAACATGAGAGGATATTCATTTGGGAATAGTGGTTTATGAGGTTGTGGTGGATGAGCCTACCATATAAGTTCCACATGAAGAGGATGTAAGATCAGATTCCTCAATGAAGGAGGTTTAAATCATGACAACAATCGATTTAATCAGAGATGGGGGAGGGGATATGATGGTTTCACCCATCTCGGAAGCATCTTTGGTGTAAAATAAAAAGGATGAGGCCTCAAAAAAGGTTTTTGAGATAATTCCACTAATTGAGGTTGTGATGGATGTTCCTTTCTTAGAGGTGTTTTTGGAGCTAGATGAGGCTCCCTCTATGGATTAGTGGTCATGTGAGGATGCATTTCCCTTGCACTAGTGGATCTTACCATACAAGGACCTACCTGAAGATAACTGAGATATATACTTGTTATATGTATTCACTCCGTATGATTTTACACTACCTTAGTACTTTGAGGATTTCAAATCTTATTTCATTGAGGATAACAAATTAATTTTATATAATTCTTGTAGGAGTGTTCAAAATTTCATTATCTAAACTCCACTTGATTATTTTTCAAATAATATGGGATCTCTCTCCTGTTGGATATTCAGACTAGGGAATGGGGGGATGAACATAGTGGCCTCAATCTAGTGGGGTGAACTATATAAGACTCTATGTACTATGTCATGAATTTATCATCAAGTGGTTGTGTGATGAGTAGAAAGAGTTTGACATGACCTAACATAAGAAGTGGGATGAGGTAACCTAGGAACACCAGATGCCTAAGAAGAAGACTTATCATCTATAGGAGTAGTAGAAAAGACATGCAACTACTTTCAATACTCATCAAGAGATCATCAACCAATTGAGAGATCAATTGGTAGTGTATGAGGCCAAATTCTGTAGGGGAGGCATCTAGAGTAGTAGAGTTCTAAGATGAGTAGGATCTGATATATCTTCATGCTAAAGAAGTTTATCCTATTGTTGGGGAGGATGTAGTCAATTGGGAAGATAAGTCAATGACTCTGGAGGCTACTAAATAGATCTAGGTTAAATTCGAGTGCTCATTCACTAGGATTGATCAGTAAGGAAATATTAACTTATCCCATAATAGAGGTGAGCCTCCAATGTGTGAATGAATGTCCCAATCTTTTGACAGATTGTTTTTAAATTATCTTTTGATTTGAAATGTTTTCTATTTACCGCATCTTGGGTACATTTAAAAGGAAATAAATTAATACCTAATCCCAAGTGAGTCATGTTTATTGGGAATTAAGGGATAATGAAAAAGTTTCTCATCTATGTGAGAGTGAAAAACAAGGATCAAATACTTAGGTTATGAACATATTATTGACAGCTGAGAGTGTCATAACCAGAATGTCTATAAATGTAGGACATGGCTCTCCAAATAACCCACATTTTTTCTCAACATGAGATAGTGCATGAATGAGGTAATTCCAATGGAATTGAATTCTAAACGAACAAATTTTAAATGAAAAGTATGAATCAATACTCACATTATCTGGAACAATAAAGGGTTTGTGTGATAATGGGGGATAACTACAAACCATGCTCCAAATTCAGAATCCATTATCATTTTTCTAAGTATAAAGACCGAAAAATGAGTGTCAACCACTAAAAAGTTATAACACATGGGACCATATCTCAAAATGTTTCTATAAATATTACCGAACATGTTCTCAAGATTGTAGGTGAGCCTATTTTTCTAGGAACCATTATCCTTAGGGGTTCCTATTTAGAAAGGAACATTGTTGGGTATCCAAATCATAGAAGCTTCAATGTGTGGGGATGAAATGATAGATTATTCAAATGTATATCAACACAATAAAAAATATTTCACCATGGAATTGAAAACATTGGGTAGAGATATAAGTATATAAAAGGTTAAACTCATATTATTTGGGATATTTCAACTTATATAATGATAGAAAATCAATGAACATGAACGATATGGTTTGTGACCAACACTGATTGAGGAAATGGGGTACATAGGTGAGGGCGTAAGATTATTCATAGTGTTACATCATTCATTAATGACAATAGACACATATTTTAATGTCATACGGTGATGAAATGGGAATTGACAAGAATTACACCTTTTCAGCCAAGGTTATGGTGAGAATATAAGGGTAACATAATGGGGTTCTTCCTAGGGGGTGCTCGTTAAGTGAAGGAATCTAAAGAGTCAACTATCAAATTTTTTAAATAGAGGTGTTCATCGAGAAAAATCATTTTTTTTTGTTGCGGTTCATAGAGGGTTGCTACTAGTTTTGTACGTCTTCATTTTTATCATCGTATTTTTTCCTAGTTGTAGTAGTGACTTATATAAGGATTTTAACTCTTATTCAGATTTTAAATATGGATTATCAACCTAATAGAGGATTCTACCTCTTTCATTAGTAATTTATGGTTATACCATTCAGACTAATAATTTACAAACAGTTTTATGGAATTATGCTCAAAACAAGACTTCTAGTTTAAAGATATACATCTTGGACCATGGTTTTGTAAATTTTTCAAGGTAATAAGGATGGGACATGGATGGTATCATACAAGAAAAGGACTTATGACACTTGAAGGTTCAAAATTGATGGGAATGGGATTCAACAGAATCCCTACACCATGAATATTTTTTTGGGTTAGGCGCACACGGTTTATGGTCATGAGGCATGTACCATGGGTTGTGTTCCTCAACGAAATGCATGTGGAATAGGGGAGAGGTAAAAAATATTAATTAAGGATCCTTAAAGGCCATATAACATGGAATATCTTTGAGAAAAATTTAACATAGTTTAAGGACATGATACATTAAACCATGATCATTGTTTAAGGGTCATAGTGTTTAGACCAATTTGAAATAGTTTATGGTCATAATGCCAATAAAATGGTTGTGTGTATCAAATGAATATGTGTGGAATTGAATAATTTTTACCCGACCATGATTAATGATCCTTGGAGACCATGCCACCTGGAACATCTATGAGACAACATTCAAAAAGTTCAAGGTTATGATTCTTGGATTGTGGATTCCAATTTGATGTCATAGAGTTTGGGGAATGGATGAGAGGGGGCATGATGTGAATTGATGCCTAAGATAGTCTTATTCCACATGAAACACTCCTACAATGTATTTCACATAATTTAAAGTTGTTATTTTTGGTCATGATATCCTAGTTTATGGTCACAGAGTATAGACTAAAGGGGAACTCGGGTGTCTAAACCTTGGTTGAGGAAATATCCCTCCCAATTATTAAGCAAGTGTCAGGTATTATTAATACATGAAAAAAGTAATGGTAATGAGTTACAACTATATTTAGTGGAGAATTTAACAAAGATAAATAGTGACTGACTAAAGGAAGTCCCATGAAATTTGATCATGACTTTCAAGATCTAGATAGTTGAAGGGAAATGACTAAAGGAAAAAGAATGTTTTTGGAAAATATTTGAAAAATAGGGTATATAACCATTCCATTCAATGATATGGTAAACAAATGATGGATCGACCATTAACTAAGTCTGGAACAAGGGAAAAACCATATGTTACTGAGTATCCTTCTAGGACTGAGCCCAATACAGAAGGTGTGCTCGTGTGGCCAGAAAAAATTTCTATTAGAGACTGTTTCTAGATCCAAAGGATTATGGTTATCCAAATCAATGAATTTGAGAAGAAAGGAAGTGGAAATTCGGAATGTACTGATAAAAATATTATGTTTCCTAAAAGTTTTTCTACCACATGCTCTAATGTGCTGGATGAACATGATAGTTGGTGAGATTCATGACTACCATAGAGGGGGAAGACCCTGAAATAAGTTTATGGTTGGGATGGACCTAGGATGATATATTTTGGCATAAAAAAGTATCCCATTAGAGTAATAATCTATCCATTCATTGTTCTGAAATGCGGCGAGGCAGGAGACTGGAACTAGAAGGATAGTGTACTCTCGAGTGAGGACATCAAATCATCCAATACTAGTTAGATAGGGCATCCTCATTTTATATGGTGTAAGTATATAATTTAACATTATGTCCAAAGGATGTTGGGTTTTTTCATCTCATTTATATCATTTAATTCATCTCATATTATACAGGGTAAGGCTACCGTTTAATGACGTGTGATGAGAATGTTTGTTTTTTTCATCCCAAAATTTTCATATGAGGCATCCCTATTTTATATAGGGTAAGTTGAATGTTTAATTTCATGTTTTGAATAATTTTATTCTTGAAATACCACACTTTTCATGTGAGGAATGATAATTTTATACAATTAAAGGATACAATTTAACATCATTTGCTGAAGATGATGGGTTTTGTTATCCTAAACATTTCATATATGGAATCATGGTTTTATAGGGTATAAGGTCATTATTCAAACTATAATGATGAGGATATTGGTTTTTTTCATCCCATACACTTCATTTTAATAATCATAGTTTTATATAAGGTAATGCAGTAGTTTAACAACAAGTGCTGAGAATGTTGGGATTTTCAGTTTAAATTAATATAACTCAGACTACGGATGCTACTAGTTAAAGGTCACAATTCTCACAACGTAGAGAAAAATAATAGTTTTATGTTATATATCTTGGAACATATGGTTTTTTTCATAAAAAGGATTGTTCATCTGGAAAGAGTGGTGAGCTGACTTGAATTGAGGGACAAATAGACTCTCTTCCATATAAAAAATGACAAACCATACACATGCCAATGTTATGAAGCTGGGGAAGGAAAGACACTGTGATGAGTTGAATATGGGGTTTGGACCCCGAACATGTGATTCAGGGATCACTACATATCCCATGAGAATGGTAATTAAGCCAAATGTAGTTATGAGAAATGGTGTAGTAGGATATTGATGTTGGAATTGGTGATTCTATAGAGGGAGTGGGTGATAAAAATGAGAAAGGTAATTAGCTATAACGACCACAACATCTATTAATGGAAATTACAATTGATCTAATTAAATGTATTATTATGTAAAATGGTTATATAAAATATGATCTTTGTTGGTTTTATTTATTTTTTATTTCAAAATACCTTTAAGAATTATTACTATTTCTAATATAGTCATTGAACAGTAATCACATGATTAGTATAAATATAGAGCTTTAACAAATCCAATTTACTCTGATAAATGAAGTAGTGGCCTCATATAGTAGACTTGACACATATGAATCCCATTTTTCAGAGCACAAAAGGAGGTGGTGTCATTGGGCTTCGCTCTTCACCTAGCCTAATACATGCTTCAACATGCTAATCTTGAACAGAACCGCATATGGGAGAAGTGGAACCTGATAGAGATTACCACCTGAGCGATGTTATCTGAGCCACCTCAAGAGTATGTCACCATAGCACACCTTACTCTTTAGTCTTATGCGGGGTTTTTAAGGGGTTATGTAAAAATACCATCGTACTATTGTTATGTGAATTATTTTTTATAGAGAATATACCTTCATTTTATCATTGTTACATTGTAAATACATTTTAAAACACAAATAGTATTTTTTTAGTTAATATTCAATTAAGAAATATATTTTAATGAATCGCTGGACTTTATAATTAACTAATATTTTAATAAAATATTATTATAAAATTAATTTCTAAATATAAATAATCATATAATTTTTATGAATATAATTGTAATTTTTATTAAGGTTTGAAAGCTATTTTTTTCAAAACCCATGAATTTTCAATAAATGTTTGTTTTTATATTAGAAGTAAAAACTCACATATTTAGAAAATTATTTAGATAAAATGAATATTATTTTTTTAATCAGGAATTCGAAATTATCTGATGGTGTATTTTTCATAATTTAATGCGATAGTTGAATTTTTATGAAAAATCTAAATACCTTTTAATTATATAATTTGTTTTATGACATCATAATGACCCAATAGTTATGTAATAAAATACTATAACCATTATTTTTTGTCAATATATGTTTTACCATTAAAATAATGTGATTTTAGTTTTTTTAATTTATTCTACAAATCTAGAGTGGACCCTCCAAGATATATAAAATATTTTATCATTTTAAAATGATTTCCTCGAGAGTGTGACTCACCTCCACATAAGCAAGAATAATATTTTATGAATATCATCCATTAGCCTTATATAATAATTTTTTCTACTCCCCTTTGGAAAACAACTTGCGGAAAACCCATGGGTTGGTTTGTTGTTTTGATTAGTTTGATGTGTGGTTCCCAAAACCAAAATAATAATGAATTCCCCCTCTTTTCCTATATAAACACACCCAAGATCCTAATTCCACTTTACTCTATGCCTTTGGAGCTCAACCAAGAACTTTTTTCCTCTCTATTGAATCCTCCCAAGGCTCCCCATGCTCTAAAGAAGCCTCTCTCAAGCCTCTCTAAAGCCTTTGGGATCACATGTCAAAGTAAGGGATTCCATATTTTCTCATTTTATCAAAGGTTCTTAATATATTTATGTCCTTTTATTTTCAATTATAAATATTGGGGTATGATTTCATACCTCCCCCATAAATCCCTATTTATGTTTGAATTATGAGAGATCCATTTCGTTCTCATAAATTCCTCTTAATATACACCCATTTCCAGGATGAAATTTGGCAAGGAATTACTATCTCTTTATTTTCATTCAAGAAATTCTTTTGTATTATGAATCTAAAATTATATTACTTATGTTTGGACATGTATCTATATGACCCCTTAATATCCATTTCATGTACATATGATGAGAAAACTCTTTCTCTGTCATCAACCATTTTTATGAATTCTAATGTCACATTGTTATGCTCCGGAAGTTGAACATGAAGTTTCCAAAGACAAAGTCATTTTGTTGTGAATACCATAACCATTTCTCTATCAAGGGTATTCACTTTTATTCACATTTAAATTTTGATTATATATTTTCATATATGAATTCCAAATTCCTTTATCATTTCATAAATAATGATCTTTAATGATTCCATGTTGTATGATTTATGTGGCACACTTATGCATGAAATGAAATGATTAAGAAGGGTGTGTGCTGATAGTGCTCCAATGCATTGGATAATGATTATTATCATGATATGTCATGTTCAATGATGGTTTAATCATGCTAATTCAAGAAAAATTAGTGTTTACTAATTCTAATTCAAGTGAAATGAGGGTTTACTCATTATCTACATACATTGAGCCTTGGCTCATGCTAATACCGTGTTATGTGTTGTTGCCACATTTCCATGTTGTGGAAATCATGCTTTATCATGCATTTATGTTCACGTTTCTTTTATTCTATCTTGATATTCCTATTTCCTAACATTTATTGTATTATTCATGTTACGACTTGTTTACTCCTTTACTGGGCTTCATAGCTCACCCTTTTCATAGGCATCCTCTCAGGTTATCCCTTACAATGCTAAGAACAAGGTAATATAGTGGTCATGTAAAGGAAGTTTTCCATAAATATGTTTTGTTTCATTTTTTATGTCATTATGTAATGTTCTTAAGACCCAAATACAATATAAATATTGGTCATCCATGTGGTATCAAGTGAAGATTTTATGAAATAAATCATGTTTAGGTGTGTAATAAAGAGGAGGGTTGTTATAGTTGGTATACAAGGATAAGTTTACTTATTTTTGAGATCAAGATTAGAAAACCATTTTGAAAGCCTTAGGTATAAGAATATGTATAATAAGAACATCCCTAAATTTTGGTGAGTATTGAGTAACTGGTTTATCAAAAAAAATAAATCCATATCTGGATATGAGCAGGTAGAGGCTGATCTGGAACATATATACATAGGTACGAAAACTACCACAAAGAGTTTTGGGCTTGGCTCGGGGTATCCTGGTACACACAAATGGGCCTTGATGCACTCTTGGTTACGACACTCCTGGGGGATATGCTTTATTAAATTCATATTCTTAGTATAAACCATTATTAAGGGAATGAAAAAAATTCCTATAAGAATATTTTTTATGAATTATATTAGGGATAACCTAGATTGAAACTAATGGCATCACAGGTTAGTATAAAATAATAACATATATATTTAACCTTATAAGTATAATGTTTTTTACTTTCATTTTGAAAATTATTCAAAAATACTAATTGTATTTTATTTTTCATAGTTAAAACATGGAATTAGGAAGATAATGAGCAACCCTTCTCTTTCGCCCTGAAGAACTAAATTTAACGATTATCCAGAAGTCACGCACATAGGACATTGAAACTTTCTCAAATATCCATGTTACATGAAAACAACTTTATGAGGCAGCCAATACCTCTAGTATTTTATTATTCTTTCAAGGATCAAGTAACATTTATTTGACAATCTTACACTCTCAAATTTATTACCATGTGAAGCGTGGGGAGTACCATCAGATTATTTTCAAATTCTTCTCATTATTTCAAAATTATGATGCACTAAACGATTTCCTAGATGCTGCATAAGAGTGAGACCTCTGAGCTTCCTATATGTATGTAACACCCCAAGATTTCATAGTGTGTTATTTCTTCAAAATAATATAATAACCTACACTACACACAACATCGAGTTCAAGCACATCATGACTTACCAAACAAGCCGTTCAAAAGAGGTTATGAATAGTATTAACTAAATTTTAAACTTTATATAATCCTTATAATTTTATGATCCATATTATGTGTTTCTTAGACATAATGTAAGAAACAATTCATTTTCAGTATTGCACTTTTACCAAATTTTAATAGTGAACCCTTTTTAAATACAATATTTTAAACTTTTTGACTAAATGGGGACATAAAAAATTTAAAATGAAACATCCCAAGCTTCCACAGTACGCTTTCTTTAAATAATACAGTAGCGTGTGTTGCACGCAACTTTGAGTTTTAATAGACACTACAACCAATCAAACTAGCCGTTATGAATAGTAATACCTACTTTTTGAAATTATATATATATTATATTTCAAAATGGACTTCATTTTTGGATTCGGAGTATCGAATTTAGCCTAAGGTGAATTTTTGGTACTTTTCGGATAAATTTAATATTTTGATGAATAGTGAAAATTACTAAATTTTAATTAAAAACAACTTTATTATTCAAAATAATTAAAAGTGATTAATTATGAATTTGAGTGGTTTTAAAGTATATTTAGAATATATTTTTACCATTTAATATAATTTTGGTCATTGGACATAATTTTACAATTAAACCGAACATAAACAAGTGTCAATCTTTTGATAGTTATTATATCTTAAAAACACGCTTTTTGTTTTGACAGCGGGAATTAATTTTAAATTAATTTCTGCCACTTCTGTGTTTTGAATTTAGAAAAATGGATTCCATATTTGGAATCAGGATTTTCAAATTTTTTAAATAGGTAACTTTTATTTTTAGACATTTTGAATAATTACTGCGGTAAATATTTTATTTACCACGGTTAAGGGTAAATCCGATAAATTAGGGTTAAAAAAATAATATTATAAAAATACTAAATTACCCTAAAACGTGTCCTAGAATTATTGGTTGATACATGTTCGGACATAGGCATATTTGGGTTTATTTTGGGACCCCATGGTGCCACTTGTAGGTGATAGGGACACTTTATTTTAATTAAGTTAAAATGAATACAAAAATGACACAAACATATATCTTTTAGAAAAAAATTGTTTACATAGGGTTATATATATTGGATTTTAGATTATAAATATTAATTAGAAAGATAAAAAGATTTACTACATAATTATATTTTATTTATAATTTTTAGAAATTAAATAATTTAATTTATTTATGACATAATGATGATTAATTAATTACTATAATAGTGAAAAATTAAAATAATTGATATTATAAATACCCAAATAAATATAATATGAAACTTTTAATGAATTAAACTAATTTTATAGGATAATATGATATATTAGGATTGATGTAATTTACGTTTTTTGAAGTAATCAATCTGTTATGAGTTTCACAAAAATCAGCTATTGAATAGTGTCAAAATTGACATAAAAGAGTTCTTAAAACAAATATTATATTATTAATTGATATTAAATTCCTAAAAATCTAAGGATCGTCCAAGAGACTTATATCATGATAGGTTCATCATTAATGGACCACTTGGGGGTCTCTTGGATGTATATAGTAAGTTTATTAACCATATTATATAAAAATACAAAGAGACATTGTAAAATTGAAACTAATTAACATAGAGTTAGTACTTAAAGATAAGGTTAATATAAGTACCCAAACCGGTCTAAATTATTTTGGATGAGTTGTTTTCGACCCATCCCCACCTTATCATTTAAATAATCAACATTGGAGCCATTAGAAACCGAATATTAATTTATTATAAACTAATATTTCTAGCTTTTCCAAAGGTTCCCCTCACCCCTCATATAAAAGGGCACTCATGCTTCTCATTTCTTCACACCATCAAAACCTTCTGGTTCGGAAAAAATCTTCCCAAATACTCTCCCAACTTCCCTAACTACAACTTAGAGGCCTTAGTTTGATCAGAAAGCCAACCTAAGGAGCCCTTTTGATCAAATCAAAAGGAAGAACCCGAAGAAGAGGTAATGATTTCACCACCCTTTTCGAAGTTCCTTTCTTCTTCCACTTCTTCTTCCTTTGTTATTACCATTCTAAAATAATAAATCCAGTATCATATATATACTGTGATGTTATTATAAATATGGTACAACCATATTCAGTATTCTATCCACCCTTTGAATAACATGTCACCATACGTGCGTACGTACGGCTTACCATCTCCATGTCGTGGTGTAATTGTTATTCAATATATTATTATTTGGATGGGTATAATAATGATATGTAACTCATCTAAATAATAAATATAACATGTTAATGATTCTGTATATATGATATAACAACCATTTATATATTATTTCAAAAGAATGATATTGTCGCTTGTGCGTACGTACGGACTACCGTCTCCCCGAACGCGATGAGATTCATTCTCCATCGTATCCATTCAAGTATAATTATCATTTGATGATTTAAAAATGATTTTTAAGGACATGATATCATTCTGGATATGAATAATATACAACCTATCCATTACAAACATGGCTTTTCTAACAAAACATATAAAAGAAAACAAGTAGGTTAACACCCGAAACAACGATAATACTAAGATATTAATATCAAATCAATATTAAAAGATCATATATGATATCATATTAATGTATATTATTCTTGTATAATTTAATAACAATTATTTCAACATTATACATGAGGTTAACTTACCCCAACCAAGAAAAGTACAAGGTAAGGGGTTTTCATCTCACTCCTTATTCCCGTGAGATTTATGCCATATTGCCACCATAACCTTTTGTGTGGTGTATGTACTGCCCATAATTATATTATTTGTGTAATACACTCTAATTTATGTGCATTTACATATTAATTGTATGATAACTCTTTCATGGGTTGTATGTCTCATAAGCTATCAAATTGGTAAGGGTTATTTCACAGTCTCTTCATTATCCGAGGTTGTTTATACGTAATAATCTACTCAAATCTCTTTATCATCCACATCCATGTTTCTTAATAATGTATTTCAAAACATTTTTACTATTTACTAGAATATGGGTTAAAGTCATTTATACCCTTTTTTGACTTTTTATAAGATGTTTATAAAGGAATCTTTCCGTCGTTTTCCAAACAAGGTGCTTTTTAACCTTTTCGAAAAAATTAAGGTAAGAATGTTTTTTTAACTTATACGGTGGGTGTGGCTATTTTCCACCGTTATAAAATCGTCGAAGCTTCCCTTACAAGATAATAAGAATATATTCAAAAAAAATGTTTTATTTCATAAATATAAGACTCTTAAATTATTTCATAATAGAAAGAGATATTATTCTAAAATAGTCTTTATTTCATCTATGTCAACATCCTTTGATGGATTTTAAGCTTATTTGAAGTTGATTTATTATAATACAAAACATCCATATTTTATTGAAGGTTTTGCGATATTTTTGACTTTGGATAAATTATTCTTATATCACTAACGGTTTTTGTTTAGAGTATTGACATTTAATTATTTATTTTTAATCCGAATGTTTATGTTATATTTGAACCTTTCATTCAGATGAATGTGTTAGAAAAGTATGTTTCGGGTTGGGGACCGGTAAAAGTAAGCCCTCCGGTTGGGTCTCTGGTTATTAGAGGAACTCCAGTTTGGTCTCCGGTTATTAGAGGAACTCAGGGTTGGTGTTCGGTTTTTAGAGGCACTCCGGGTTGGTGTCCGGTTATTAGAGGCACTCCGGGTTGGGTTCCGGTTACAGTTAGCCCCTAGGTCTTGGGACGAGGCCTTGACAAAGAAATTAAAGTTTAGCATTATACATTCCGACATTATGTAAGTGGTTATTGATATTGCATGTGATTATTGGATTAGTAGAATATCCATGTGAATAAGTAAATGGAATTATTTCATTTTACTTTTACCATACTATGTTGAAGTTCAAGTTTAAAAGGCTATTGTTTTAGTAATGCATTGCCTTAAATGTTTATGCTTATTTTTGAATGTTCCTTTATATTGTTATCCTTACTGGGCATTTGAGCTCACCCCTTTTCTATGTTTTATTTTTCCCAGGATGTGAAGAAGTAAGTTATGAATGACCTGCAGGGTTATTATGAGGGGATAATAGTGTGGACTATGGAGACATTATGTTGTCGTAGTAGTTTTTCTCTTTATGATGTAATGTAAAACTTATGAATATATCTAGTGTTTCCAAGGATACTAAACCAATCGGTCTTTCGAGATTTGATCTTTCTTGTGATCATGCCAATGTTATGTAATAATGCACCGACTCTGGGTAACTAGGGTCGGGGCGTTACAGTTGGTATCAGAGGAAGTTTACTACAAACCTTGGAAGCTAGATTTAGATAAACTCTTATTAGAGCACGCAGACCTAAGATAAACTGTGAGGATTAGTATAGAAGAACTTCCTAGAATTTTGGTATTGTAGATATTTTGTGAGTTTTCCAAGCAATACATACCTGTCTGGATATGAGAAGGTAGAGGCGGCTCTGGCACAGATGTACCTAGGGGTAAAACCCGAAAACACTGCTTTGAGCTAGACTCGAACGGGAACTGGTGCACGACAACGGGCCTTGCTGCACTCTTGGTTACAACACTCCCGGGGGATATTCTTAGGATAACTCTCATTTTCTTTACAAATAATTATGAAGGGTTTATGAGTATATACTTCCTTAAAGGAGACATTTTTATGATTATGGATTATATCCATAATCTATTTAATTTATGTTATGTGTTTTACAAGTTTGGGATTAGGTATTGTTATTCATAAACTAATCTAATGTATTCCATTGTTTAGAAATGGCGCCCAGTAGAAGGAATGAGAACTCTAGAAATGCACATGATACAAAGAGAAAGAAGGATCATATATTTTATGGTCTTAAGACAGAATTTACAAGAGAAATAGTCTCACATGTATTATCATCATATGAAGAAATAATATCATGTGTTGATAAGATAAGTAAAGTGTTTACTGAGTCCTATGGCTTTGAAGGAAAGAAAGAGAAGAAAAGGATGGAAGAGAGAAAGATGGATAAAGGGAAGAGGGAAAAGAATAATTTTCCCATATGTGATAACTATGGAAAGAAAAACCCTGGAACTTGCCTGAAAGGAATGGACGTTTGTTATAAGTGTGGAGGAAAAGGGCACAAAGTACGTGACTGCAAGGGTAAGAAAATGGTTTCAAATGTACAATTCTTCATTTTCAAGGATTTTGGACACTATGCGAGCCTATGTCCCAGTAATCAGACTATGCTGCAAATGATTCTATTGGATAATAATCAAGTTATGATACTACCACAGATGAAGAGGAATGATTAGAGTTCTTATGTTGATTATGTCAATTGAGTGTTGTATCAACAATGTACTTGTTATAATAATTATGGAGTATATAAGGATTGTACTGCAGTACTATTTCATTAAGGACTTGAGATTGTGTGGAACAAAGAAAAGTGACTCAATAACAGGATAAAATTTTGGAAAATATATGGTTGAGTGAATGATAAACCATAATATAGTTCTGATACCGAGGTAGTGATTTTGGAATAATAAATGATTGTTTTGGATAAATTATATTGGATATTCTTGACTACCTTGGAACTGATTAATGATTTGTATATTCCATCATTGTTGGGGTTTAAAACATTTTTGGATTGATGAAGTATATCCAGCATTCTATATAGAATAAGGGAGCATGAATGTAATCAATAAGGAATATGGTAATTCAGTATGTTTCAGTGTATTAAAAGAATACATGATGACGGTATTCATATGCTATTACGGGGTAAAAATGATCTACATTATGTTTACCTTCCTTATAAATGTTGGACTGTGAGTTTGGACAGAAGTATTTTGGATAGTTCTAGTTTGGATTATTTTGGATTGCCATAAAAGGACAACCCGGAGGTCGGGCGGCAACCCGTCGCGTCCGGAAAGGCTGCGAGACTTGAACCCGCAACTGAAGGGCGATAAGGGTGTATCACCTACCACTGGCCCACGAGATTTCCTGGATTAAATAATGTAGTTTTTTTAAAAGATCTGGTAGATGAATTATAAATTCATTTATTTTGGAACCATGTACGAATAGTACAAATAGAAAAAAAAATTACGTTCTATTATCTTTTAGAGTGAAAGATTAGTTTGTGGTAGAAATATATTAATGGATAAAACTCTAATTATAAAGTAAGTATATCTCCTTATGATCTTATCCAATCTCTTAAATAAATTCCTCAATATTAATAAAAGGAACTTATAACAAAAATGTTGTCCTAGATGGTACCTTAAATCATCACTAATTTATGGCTTTGGGATTGTTGGCCTTTTCATAGCCATGTTCTCTACCACTCTCCATTAGATAATTGATGGTTAGATTTCTCTTCCATATCCATATTTTCCGACATGGAACCCTATTATGTGTTATTTTCGGTAATCTTCATACCTTCCACTCTTTATTTTAAATATAGGCCTCATTAATTCATTTTTCGATGTGGGATTTCAACTAAGATATTTTCAAACGTCAAAAATGTGTTATCCCAATACCCTATGTTTTGTTGAACCGATGGTATTTCAAATCATCATAGATTGATGAGTTTAAGGACCTCAAATTTATACTTTTTTGTGATTGATGACCTCAATCACTACCTATAAATATTTACGTTTTCCCTCCAATTATATGTCTCTAATTGCCGCCAATGTTCTCCTAATCGAGATCATAATTTGGTGGTGACCCTTTCATTTATCTTTTCCTCATATTAAGACTAAATTATAGTAACCCAATTTCCGATGTGGGTTTTCCCACAAATATATTTTCTATTTTCAACCTTTTATTTTCGAAGAAAAATTTCAAATTGCGAGGACGCAATTTATTGAAGGAGGGTAGAATGTAACACCCCAAGATTTCATAGTGTGTTATTTCTTCAAAATAATACAATAACTTGCACTACACGCAACACCAAGTTCAAGCACACCATGAATTACCAAACAAGCCGTTCAAAAGAGGTTATGAATAGTATTAACTAAATTTTAAACTTTATATAATCCTTATAATTTTAGGATCCATATTATGAGTTTCTTAGACATAATGTAAGAAACAATTCATTTTCAGTATTGCACTTTTACCAACTTTTAATAGTGAACCCTTTATAAATACAATATTTTAAACTTTTTGACTAAATGGGGACATCAAAAATTTAAAATGAAACATCCCAAGCTTCCACGGTACGCTTTCTTTGAATAATACAGTAACGTGTGTTGTACGCAACTTTGAGTTTTAACACACACCACAACCAATCAAACTAGCCGTTATGAATAGTAATACCTACCTTTTGAAATTATATATATATTATATATCAAAATGGACTTCATTTTTGGATTCGGAGTATCGAATTTAGCCTAAGGTGAAATTTTGTTACTTTTCGGATAACTTTAATATTTTGATGAATAGTGAAAATTACTAAATTTTAATTAAAAACAACTTTTTTAATCAAAATAAATAATAGTGATAAATTATAAATTTTAGTGGTTTTAAATTATATTTAGAATATATTTTTACCATTTAATATAATGTTGGTAATTGGACATAATTTTACAATTAAACCGAACATAAACAAGTGTCAATCTTTTGATATTTATTATCTCTTAAAAACACGCTTTTTGTTTTGACAGCGGGAATTAATTTTAAATTAATTTCTTCCACTTCTGTGTTTTGAATTTAGAAAAATAGATTACATATTTGGAATCAGGATGTTCAAATTGTGTAAATAGGTAACTTTTATTTTTAGACATTTTGAATAATTACTGCGGTAAATATTTTATTTACCATGGTTAAGGGTAAATCCGGTAAATAAGGGTTAAAAAAATAATATTATAAAAATACTAAATTATCCTAAAACGTGTCCTAGCCTTATTGGTTGATACATGTTCGGACATAGGCATATTTGGGTCGATTTTGGGACCCCTTGGTGCCACTTGTAGGTGATAGGGACACTTTATTTTAATTAAGTTAAAATGAATACCAAAATGACACAAACATATATCTTTTAGAAAAACAATTTTTATATTGGGTTATATATTTTGGATTTTAGATTATAAATATTCATTAGAAAGATAAAAATATTTACTACATAAGTATATTTTATGTATAATTTGTAGACATTAAATAATTTAATTTATTTATGACACAATGATGATGAATTAATTACTATAATAGTGAAAAATTAAAATAATTGATATTATAAATACCAAAATAAATATAATATGAAACTTTTAATGAATTAAACTAATTTTATAGTATAATATGATATATTAGTATTGATTTAATTTACTTTGTTCGAAGTAATCAATCTGTTAAAGTTTCACAAAAATCAACTATTGAATAGTGTAAAAATTGACATAAAAGAGTTATTAAAACAAATATTATATTATTTATTGATATTAAATTCCTAAAAATCTAAGGTTCAGTCAAGAGACTTATATCATGATAGGTTCATCATTACTGGACCACATGGGGGTTGCTTGTATGTATATAGTAAGTTTATTAAACATATTATATAAAAATACAAAGAGACATTGTAAAAGTGAAACTAATTAACTTAGAGTTAATACTTAAATATAAGGTTAATATAAGTACCCAAACCTGTCTAAATTCTATTGGTTGAGTTGTTTTCGACCCATCCCCTCCTTATCATTAAAATAATCAACTTTTGAGCCATTCGAAACCGAATATGAATTTATTATAAACTAATATTTCTAGCTTTTCCAAAGGTGCCCCTCACCCCTCTTATAAAAGGGAACACCTTCTCATTTCCTCAAACCTTCAAAACCTTTTGGTTCAGAAAAACTCTGCCCAAATACTCTCCCAACTTCCCTCACTACAACCTAGAGGCCTTTGTTTTATCAGAAAGCCAATCTAAGAAGCCCTTTTGATCAAATCAAAAGGAAGAACCTGAAGAAGAGGTAATGATTTCACCACCCTTTTCGAAGTTCCTTTCTTCTTCCACTTCTTCTTCCTTTGTTATTACCATTATAAAATAATAAATCCAGTATCATATATATACTGTGATGTTATTATAAATATGGTACAACCATATTCAGTATTCTATCCACCCTTTGAATAACATGTCACCATACGTGCGTAAGTACGGCTTACCGTCTCCACGTCGTGGTGTAATTGTTATTCAATATATTATTATTTGGATGGGTATAATAATGATATGTAACTAATATAAATAATAAATATAACATGTTAATGATTCTGTATATATGATATAACAACCATTTATATATTATTCCAAAAGAATGATATTGTCGCTCGTGCGTACGTACAGACTACCGTCTCCACGAACGCGATGAGATTCATTTTCCATCGTATCCATTCAAGTATAATTATCATTTGATGATTTAAAAATGATGTCTAAGAACTTGATATCATTCTGGATATGAATAATATACAACCTATCCATTACAAACATGGCTTACGTAACAAAACATATAAAAGAAAACAAGTAAGTTAACACCCAAAACAACGATAATACTAAGATATTATTATCAAATCAATATTAAAAGATCATATATGATATCATATTAATGTATATGATTCTTGTATAATTTAATAACAATTATTTCACCATTATACAGGAGGTTAACCTACCCCAACCAAGGAAATGTACAAGGTAAGTGGTTTTCATCTCACTCCTTATTCCCGTGAGATTTATTCCATATTGCCACCATTACCTTTTGTGTGGTGTATGTACTGCCCATAATTATATTCTTTGTGTAATACACTCTAATTTATGTGTATTTACATATTAATTGTTTGATAACTCTTTCATGGGTTGTATGATTCATAAGTTACCAAATTGGTAAGGGTTATTTCACAGTCTCTTCATTATCCGAGGTTGTTTATACGTAATAATCTACTCGGATATCTTTATCATCCACATCAATGTTTCTTAATAATGTATTTCAAAACATTTTTACTATTTACTAGAATATGGGTTAAAGTCATTTATACCCTTGTTTGACTTTTTATAAGAGGTTTATAAAGGAATCTTTCCGTCGTTTTCCAAACAAGGTGCTTTTTAACCTTTTCGAAAAAATTAAGGTAAGAATGTTTTTTTAACTTATACGGCGGGTGTGGCTATTTTCCGCCGTTATCAAATCGTCGAAGCTTCCCTTACAAGATAATAAGAATATTTTCAAAAAAAATGTTTTATTTCATAAATATAAGACTCTTAAATGATTTCAAAATAGAAAGAGATATTTTTCTAAAATAGTCTTTATTTCATCTATGCCAACATCCTTTGATGGATTTTAAGCTTATTTGAAGTTGATTTATTATAATACAAAACATCCATATTTTATTGAAGATTTTGCGATATTTTTGACTGTGGATAAGTTATTATTATTTCACTAACGGTTTTTGTTTAGAGTATTGACATTTCATAAGTTATTTGTAATCCGAATGTTTATGTTATATTTCAACCTTTCATTCAGATGAATCTGTTAGACAAGTATGTTCCGGGTTGGGGACCGGTAAAAGTAAGCCCTCTGGTTTGGTCTCCGGTTATTAGAGGAACTCCGATTTGGTCTCCGATTATTAGAGGAACTCCGGGCTGGTGTCCAGTTATTAGAGGCACTCTGGGTTGGTGTCCGGTTATTAGAGGCACTTCGGGTTGGGTTCCGGTTACAGTTAGCCCCTAGGTCTTGGGATGAGGCCTTGACAAAGAAATTAAAGTTCAGCATTATACATTCCGACATTATGAAAGTGGTTATGGATATTGCATGTGATTATTCTATTAGTAGAATATCCATGTGAATAAGTAAATGGCATTATTTCATTTTACTTTTTCCATACTCTGTTGAAGTTCATGTTTAAAAGGATTTTGTTTTAGTAATGCATTGCCTTAAATGTTTATGCTTATTTTTGAATGTTCCACTATATTGTTCTCCTTACTGGGCATTTGAGCTCACCCCTTTTCTATGTTTTATTTTTCCCAGGATGTGAAAAAGTAAGTTATGAATGACCTGCAGGGATATTATGAGGGGATAATAGTGTGGACTATGGAGACATTATGTTGTCGTAGTAGTTTTTCTCTTTATGATGTAATGTAAAACTTATGAATATATCTAGTGTATCAAAGGCTACTAAACCAATCGGTCTTTGAGATTTGATCTTTCTTGTGATCATGCCAATGTTATGTAATAATGCACCGACTCTAGGTAACTAGGGTTGGGGCGTTACAATGTATCAGGTTATATATTTTTGCCATTTGGGATATACAAAAACTGATTGACCAAAATCTTATTTTGAAATATTTGAAGATGAATCAGTATGAATTTTTAAAAAAAACATCTTTAAAATGATGTCTCAAAATTATATAGAGGAAATTCATTCTTTATGACACTATGATGATTCAATTGATACAATCCGAGATGGATAAAGTGTTTTTGGGAAAAGGAAGTTGATGATATTAAAATAACCCTGAGGTACCATTTTGACACATGGAAACCTTCTAACTAATGGAAATGCTAAGGGGAAAGACTGAAGACTTCATTGAAGAGATGAATGAGAATTACCGTCACGTGTTTTCATCATAGATTGTAAAAGAAAATTTTGAGGTAAAAATTTCATAAGGGGGGGGGGAGATAGTAATGACTCAAAATTTTATTAATGTAAATTTATCTTGATCTAATAAAATGTTATATTATGTAAAATGTTTATATAAAATATACTCTTACTTTGTTTAATTTTTTTTGGATTTCAAAGTACTGTTAAGAATTATTACCATTTCAAATATAGTCTCTTAACAGGGATCACATGATTAGTATAAATATCGGGATTTAAAAAATGAAATTTACAAAGAAAATGGAAATTATGGACTCATCTAATAGAATTTCCCCATATAAAGCCCATTTGTCAGAGCTCAGAAATGAGGTGGCATCACTGGGCATTGCACTTAACCAAGCCTAAGCTGAGCTTCAACACGTTATGCTCGAACATAACCACCAATTGGAGAAGTGGAAGCTAAAAAAGATTACCACCCAAGCGATGTTATCTAAGCAACCCAAAGAGTAAGTCACCATCACACACCTTAACCTTTGGTTTTATAAGGGTTTTATAAGGGTTTATGTAGAAATACCCTTGCACTATTATTATGTACATTATTTTTGGTATAGAGAATATAATTTCATTTTTTTATTGTTACTTGGTAAATAATTTTAAAAGCAGAAATAACAATTTTTAGTTAATAGAAATTTAAGAAATCTATTTTAATGAATTAATTTATATTCTAATTATATAATATTTCATTAAAATATTATTAATAAATTAATTTTTAAATATAAATGGTCAAATAATTTTGAGGAATAGAATTTTAATTTTTATTAAGGTTTGGAAGCTATTTTTGGTCAAAACCAATGAGTTTTTGATAAATGTTGGTTTTTATTTTAAAAGTAAAAATTAACATATTTGGAAAATTATTTATATAAATTGAATACTATTTTTTTAATCAAGACGTCAAAATTACCCAATGGTGAATGTTTTATAATTTTCTGAGAGAGTTGAATTTTTGGGTAAAAATTAAATATCTTTTAATTATATAATGTGTTTTATGACATTATAATGACCCATTAGTGCTGTAATAAAATAATATAAAAATTATTTTCAGCTAATATATGTTTTCCAATTAAAATAAAGTTATTTTATGTTGCTTTTATTTATTTTACAATACTTTACTGGGCCCTCCAAGACTTATAAAACATTTTATCTTTTTAAAATTATTTCTTGGAGGGTGTGACTCATATCTACAAAAGAAAGCATAATATTTTAAAAATATAGGACATTGGAATTATAAAATAATGTTATCCAATATTATTTGTCAAAAAACATGGTTAAAAACCATCGGTTGGTTTGTGGTTTTGATTAGTTTAAGTTGTGGTGCCTAAAACCTAAATAATAAATAATTACCTCTCATTTCATATATAAACCCACCCAAGATCCCAATTCCTATTCACTCAATGCCTTTAAACCAAGACAAGTCCCTGAACCCTCTCTCTAGAATCCTTCCAAGGATCCCAAAGCTACCAATAATCCCCTGTCAAGCCTTTATAAAGCATTTGGAATCACACTTCCAAGTAAGATATTCTTTCTTTTCTCATTTTATAAAACATTCTTAATATTGTTACATTCTTTTATTTTCAATTATAAATGTTGGTGTATGATTACACACCTCCCCAATACATCCCTCTTTATCTTTGAAAGACGAGAGACCCCTTTCACTCTCATTAATTCTTCCCAATGTACACATGATACCATGCCAAATTTCTCAAGGAATTTCTCTCTCTTCATTTTCATTAAAGAAATTATTTTGTATTACGAATATAAAATTACATTACTTATGTTGGTAAATTTATCTATATGACCCCCTTAAATTCCATTTCATGTATATATGATTAGAAACCTCTTTCATTATCAGAAACCATTTTTATGAGTTCTTATTCCACGTCGTTATGCTGCCGAAATTGCACTGTGATTTTCCAAAGACAAAGTCATTGTGTTGTGAATACCATGCCCATTTTTCTATCATGGGTATTATAATTTTTTCACTTTTACTTAATGATTATAGTGTTTTTATATGAATTCCACATTTCATTATGATTGAATAAATGATGATCTTTAATGATTCCATTTTGTATGATCTATGTGGCACACATATAGATGAAATGAAATTATTAAGAAGGGTGCACCTGATAGTACTCCAATGCATTGGGTAAAGATTACTATCATGATACGTCAAGTGCATTGAGGGTTTAATCATTCTAATTCAAGTGAATTTAGTGTTTAATCATGCTAATTATATTACAATTAGGGTTTACTCATACTCTATGTGCAATGAGCCTTGGATCATGCTAATACCATGATAATTGTGGTTTCCACATTTCCATGTTGTGATAATCATGCTTTATCATGCCAGTATGTTCATGTTTCTTTTTTTCTCTATTGATATTACTATTACCTAACATGTATTGTATTATTCATGTTATTCCTAGTTTAATCCCTTACTATGATTTATAAATCACCCTATTCTTATGCATGTCCCCATGTTATCCCATAGAATGCTAAGAATGAGGGAATGTAGTGGCCATGTAAAGGATGTTTTAAATAAAGATATTGTGTTTCATGTTTTAAGTTGTTATCTAATGCTCCTAATCCCCAAAGACAGTAGACCTCTCAATCTTCCAGGTTGTATCAAGTGAATATTTTATGTAATAAATCAAGTTTATGTTTGTAATAAAGGGAAAGGTTATTATATTGGATTACTAAAACACTAGGTGTGAAGAAATTAATGCAATGAAATGGACACAAGTTAGTTATATACACATATTTCAGGATCATAATTCAAGTAATATGACTCCTAGTTTATGTTCATAGATAATTGACCATGTATAATTACTTTGAAGATGTTTGGGGGTTCTGAAGAGTTAAAGAACGATGTCAAAGGAGGCAAGGAGGATATAAAACATAAAACGAAATCCCGAATCCAGTTTCAGAAATTTTAGGTTTGTGGGGTTTGGACTGTAACACCCCAATCTTCCACGGTACATTTCCATTTGAATAATACAATAGCTTGTGTTGTACGCAATTTCGAGATTCTAACACACCGTGACCAATCAAACTACCCGTTATAAATAGTAATACGTACTTTTTTGAAATTTTATAAATTTTATCTTTAAAAATGGACTTAATTTTTTGGATTCTGAATAATGAAATTATCCTAGGGTGAAATTTTGGTATTTTTTGGAAAACTTTCAATTTTTGATGAATAGTGAAAATTACTAAATTTTAATTAAAAACAAATTTTTTAATCGAAATAATTAATGTTGAAAAATTATGAATTTGAGTGATTTTAAAGTATATTTAGAATATATTTTTTACATTTAATATAAATTTGGTCATTGGACATAATTTCACATTTAAACCGGACATAAACAAGTTTCAATCTTTTGATAGATATTATTTCTTAAAAACGCACTTTTTATTTTGACAGTGGAAATTAATTTTAAATTAATTTCATCCACTTCTATGTTTTGAATTTGAAAAAATGGATTCCATATTTGGAATCAGGATTTCAAAATTGTGTAAATTGGTAACTCTTATTTTTAGTCATTTTGAATAATTACTTCGGTAAATATATTATTTAACATGGTAAAAGGGTAAATCCGGTAAATAAGGATAACAAAATAATATTATAATAATATTATAATTACCCTAAAACGAGTCCTAAGCCTAATATTATGTGACTCTTAAATGATTTCAAAAAAAGGTTTATTTCTCTCAAATAGTTTTGATTTCATCTATGTCAACATCATTTTAAATGTTTTAAAGAATTATTCTTCCAAACCATTCTCATTAATGTACATTTTTGCAAAATGTTTTTAAGGATTTATTTAAATGGACATGAATTTTGTAAAATGATAATTACGTTAAAAAGTTTCAAAGTGGTATGAGACACGTTGATTCAAAAATGTCTTTAAATGTCTTCATTTCTAAATTGTGTGACTTTTAAATGTTTTCATGAAAACAGATATTTCAATAAAAGAGTTTTACAAATAATTCACATATATGTCAAATAATTTAATGGATTTTAAACTTTTTTATGTGGATTTATTATGATAAAAAACTTCCATATTGTATTCATGGTTTTGTGATTTGTTTAATTGTGGATGTGTTATTTTTCTACCATTCATGGTTTATGGTTAAATTATTGAAATTTAGTATCCTAGTTCTTATACGAATGTTTATGTTATGTTTCAACCTTTTCATATGATGAATGTATTCAACATAGTAAGTGACGGATGGAGCCCGCTATAGCTACTTTATGCATCGATATGTCTCATGGGACAGCTAGTCATGGAATTGGCCGAGGCCTTTTACCAATTTGATTTATGGTTTCAGATGAGGCCTTAATATTTTTTTGACGTCTTGGACGAGGCGCTAACAAAATGTTTTATAATGTATAGAATTATACACTCCCTCATTATGGAAATAATATTGATGGTTCATGTGGTCATTCGACTAGTAGAATACCCATGATTATGTTTTATTATGGCATTATTTACATAGTTCATATTATTTCCATAAACGTATTCATGTTTATTATTGGTAAAGGAATGAAGTTTCAATTATTCACCATGATTAATATTTATGTTATTTTCTGCTGTATTTCTTACCCTTACTATGCGTTTGAGCTCACCTATTTCTATGTTTTATTTTTTCCCTGATTCCAAAAAGTGTATTGTGATTGATATACAGGGTTATGCTAAGGGAATAATGGTGTTCATAAAGGATTTTTTTTTTGTATGTTATAAAGTGTAATGTAACATTTATGTGTGTAATCTATTTTCCAATACTGCTAAACCAATCGGTCCTTCAGGACATCATTCCTCGTAATCATGCCACTGTATTAAAATAATGCACTGACTCTGGGTAACTGGGGTCGGGGAATTACATGGACTATGTGATACCAAAAATACGTTGGATTTGAGGTTGGGCCTTTGAAGTTGGATCTATTTATCCATACATATCCCATTAATCATGGGAATCATGCCATAGGTAGTTATATGACATGACACGATTGGAGACTAACACTAGTAAGGTGGAATCCTCTATAGAAAGGACACTAAATCATCTCACTCTTGTGATACGATGTATCACTAATTTATATAGGGTAAGTATATATTTTAATTTAATGTGATTTGAACATTTTTGGGGCTTACACATTGAGATTATCGTTCCATTCTTCCTCATGTCAGGTCATTAGGGAATTTTGGTTCACTGGCGAGCTGGGGAGTATTATTGGGAATTATACTTGAAAATGATGCCCAAGAAGAAACTGTGGCTAATAGTGTCATAGGTATATGGTGGTTTTTTTATTAATTCATTGATAGTCCTGAATACTCATGTTCTAGATATCACTATATATCCCATGGTAAATGGGAATCAACCAACATGTAGTTATGGAGATGTGGTATGGTAGAATAGAAAATAAAAAAAATAGGTGGGGATTTACTATATGAAGGGGATGGTACATATGTAGTATAGTTTAATCATCGTGGAGAAAAGTGTGGAATATTTTTTTAAAGATCATGTATTTGGGACCAAGGGGAATTTGAAAAATAGTTTAAAGTCATGATGATTGGACTAGGGGAGTGTTTGTTTGAAGGATGTTTTCATGGAAGAAAGGGTTAAAACCCAACATAAAATGATGGTGATGTAAGACCATGTTCCACATACATATACTAAAAAACTTCACATGGTTTGAAGTCATCATTCTTGAAATATATGTTGGGATAAGGGGACCGATTTTGGTGAATATAATTTCTCCCCAACATACCCCTTGGGGAAAGGGGTTATGATGAACTGAAGGCTAGTACTATAGATTGGGGGTCCAAGAGTCACTAGGTATCCCATAGATAATTTGAATCAAGAAGAAAACAGTTTTGGTATATGGGGTGGTATGAGATCATTCCCAAAAGTGGGGGATATCCTCTTTGATGAGGATATTGTGGCAGCCCCTAGTTTTCAAGAAGAATTCGAAGATTATGATCTGAGGGGTAAGAATTCAGGTTTACACCATACACTGAGGACATGGGGATTTCCTGCTTCTTTTTTTCTCTCTCACACATGGTAGGTGAGGTATGCTATGTTTATTACCTAGGGTAAGACTATAGTTTAATGTCATTCACTAATGATGTTGGGCATTTGACCCCTTACTTTTTTGGTTATATCAAATTTGGTATGTGAGGAATCCTATGTTTATATCATATGGTAAGAATATAGTTTAAAATAATGCACTGAGGATGTTGGGATTTTCAGCTTAAACTCATGAAACTTGGACTACAGGTACTACTAGTTTAGTTTCATTATGCTCAAATAGTAGGAGATGCAAATAGTTTAAGGTCATAGTACTTGGACAAAAGGGTCAGTTGTTAGATTTAGGTCATAGAGCTCAGACCCAAGTAGTTGAAATTTTTGGTTTTAAATATTTGGACATGGTTCATATTTTATGGTTATAGAGTCTAGGAAATGTGTTTCACATGTTGTAAAACCTGATAAAGTTGGGGTTTTTGAGAGGTATGATATGGTCTACATCCACGATGATCAATGATTATGGTCTATTGGGATAGACATCATAGATAAAGTGTGTTATTTCCCATTTGGGCTCCAAATTTGATTGTTTTTTGTAACATATGTATTCTAAGGGCTAGTACCATTTCACCCTAGAGGAAGGATCAGAGGTATAACTTCTTTTTGAATTCTTTAACTATCATTTTCTAGTTCCTCTCTAATATATGAAAGCCCGAAATTATATTTTCCTTGTGAGCTACCAACTCATATTGATTAACTTATTCCGTACCATATTGCATATTTTGGTATGAAAATAGCCATTTGGAGTGATGATAGTTTACCCTCATTAGGTAAGATAGCACAAATTCCATATAGTATGGAGTATGAGGTTTCTTGGTTGGAAGTTGAAGCTGCTATCGGATAGGACCATAGGTCATTGGGGGGCTTATCAGGACAAATTTTTTTGATATGACCCACCAATTTATGAATTATACTAGACAAGGTCTTCTTGAACACATCAAAATTCCGATTTTCCTATGCTTAGAATGGATAAGTATTGATGGATCAAATGTTGTTCTTAGTATACAAATTTTCACCTCAAAATCCTAGAATTTGGTTGAACTTTCTGTGAGAATAGTGCGAGGAACCCTAAATATATGGATGATGTGGGATCTCAAAAACTCAATCACAGATTGTACTTTTTCATCTATGAGGGGAAACACCTCTACCCATTTGGAAAATGAGTCTATTATAGTAAAAATAAACTTTTCAAGTAGATTTTAGACTAATGGGAATTACACCACAATGTTGATCCCATATACTAAAAATGGACAAGAAAAATTGGTTTTTTGAAAAAGGTACCATGGTTTATGCACAAAAATAGCATGGATCTGACACACATGACTCCTCTTGGTGAACATAATTCTTTCATGAATGATGGCGGTCAAAAAATATCCCAACTTCCAAATTTAGTGGTAGAGTTTCAATCCTTCTTGATGGGAACCACATGATCTAGCATGAACATCATGCATAACCCAAGTTACCTCATATATTTAGATGAAATAAGGAAAAATTCTATTGAACCCATTCATGTATAGGGTTTTCATATGGCTACGCCCACTCAGGAGGAAAATCTATGATGCATGCCGATGGATCAACTCATGCTCAGCTTAGTCTAGCAAGAGAATTCCATACTAAAGATACATGGCAATGTGAGTTTCGAGACCATTCATTTCCTTGGATATGAAGTCTCCCAAGGGTCATGGTATTGGAACCCTGACATCCAGCTGATATACCTATTAGTTGACATCATCTAAGGTATAATAGGATATAAACCTAGGATGTTCCACATGAATGAATTGATAAATATGGTAGCGTTCTATGAGGGATAAGACTAAACATTCCACATAATCATCTTAAACATTATACAGCCAAGGAAACGGGTCAGCTTTGGCTGGGAAGGGAATTAGATGATCAGCTGGTGGGAATTTTCCTATAGAGGGGGAGTTTTATTCTAATGAAGAAGTCACCGTTGAACTTAATGATGAATAACTTGGAGAGTCACATCATATATTAACCGTGAAATAAATATAAAGGACCAACACAAGTACAGTTATAAGGGCCTGGTACTCTAACTCATTGTTGGTGGATTCTTTTAACAATAATAATGAGTACAGAAAGATGATTTGTATTTGAGTGATAAAAAAGATCCCCAGGCCTACCCAGTTGAGCTTGGGTTCATTGATCCTTCTACCGACCATGCTATTTGAGGTTCCATGAAAATGAGTTAGCTAAAATTGTAAATCCTGATATACTAAAATAATAGATTCTTCAAGAAAATCAACATCCATGGGGAGTCCATTATGGGATGGATGTGTGACCAATATGTATATTAATGCATGAACTTTGACATCCCTATGCATGAAAAAAATGATGTAGAACAGCTAGATGATTACCACATAGAATACAAATAATCCCATAAACATTGTGAAATTTAGAGTATACATTAGCATGTTTAATTGGGACACCATCTGTATCGCACGGTGCATCAAATAATGTCCTAACTTTTTTACTAAAAAAACAAGTTTTAGGAAAATCTTCTCGATTTGGGGAGTATTTTGTTTCCATGTTGAGGATCGTGAGATTGAGATAATGGAGGTTGTTTTTCCTACCATTATTATGCTTCTAGGATAAAATGGTATTATGGGATAATTATAAGTATTCACATAATGGATGAAATGATTTCTTAATATTAATATCATTATAATCGTAGGTGGTTAAAATAAATTCTTAATATTTTCAAAGGAATTATGTTAGTTCTCATTCTAATGGTAAATGATTCCTTTTCCATTACCCTGGGTTAGGGATAATACTTTTCTTACATATTTTCAATAAACCGACATATACAAACTATGTGTCTTTGGAGGCTTTAAAACTCCCAAAGATTACTCGGGGGATAAATTCAACCAATAGCATTGAGTTTCTAAGAGTCAACCTCAATTATTTAGTATCTTATTCAAAAGATAAGAAACATCCCAAAGGTGACCCCAAATATAGACTTCAGGGGGTTCGTCTTCAAGTTCCAGAATTAGAGAAAGCCAAAACAATTATCAAGATCCATTATACGGTGCTGATGCTGGCGAGATTTGACCAGTAGATCTCCTACATAACATTACAAAAACATACCAATAATTGTCTTAATGATGTGTTTCATGGACCACAAGTATATGGGTACAATATTATTCAATATTAATATTGTCACCTAATACTATAAAATCCTTTTAGGTGACCTGTAGGTGGTCGAATCCTCATCCTTCGGGGCCATCCATATCTCATTGTACCCAGAATTTCTATCTATGAATGAGATGGGCCCAAAAATAATCTATAGAATTGACAATATATCTATCACCAGAACGAGAAAATCATCCTTTAGAAAATGACATATGATATCCCAAAATTAGAAGAAATATTTGATTTTATGATTCCTTTTTCTGAATTGGAAATTTTTGGTATGACACCTAGGGTGATAGGCCTCCCTGATGATGTTGTATTTGAAAATATTTTCATCCTCAACCTTGAGCATAGCACTGTGAGTTGGGTGAATATTTCTGGGAGGCTATTTGAACCCGAGACAACCCATTGGGAGGCCAATATGATAAAAGGAGACATGTGGGTCTAGTCATGACATCTATTCATAGTTCTAGATTAATATATCATGATGTTGTTTAAAGAAGACCACATACTACTACTAATCCTCTAAGGACATGGATACACTGATCAGTTTTAGCCTTAAATATTCATTCATGCCAAGGTTTACCTGAGTTAACTCATCAAAAGAGGTGGATTCACCCCATATAATGAAGAAGGGGTGTCTTCCCTATCCACTTCATTATTTGAGATAGGGGGATCAGAAGGACAATGAAACTATTTCATGATATCTAACCTAGGGGAGGCACTGGTACATTCTCTAAATGGTAAATAATCCTCTATAGAGGAATCCCATTCCATTGATAATGTTATATTTTGTTTGAGTGAATTCCATTTGATATCTAGCTGTGACGTCCAATCTTTATATCAAATCAATGGAGACGATTCGACCTTTATTGAGTTTTCCCAACTTTGTGGAACCTGTATAAATTAAAAAAAATAGCGGGCACAAGGAAAATCTCTTGGTAGTTCAGAGGATTGGGTTCCACTAGTATCATTTTGGCATATCTTCTATAGGAGTATAATCTAATAAATTACATGTAAGTTTTCATGCCATTGAGAAAACTACACCTAGATCTAGAATTGTGGGCTCTAAATGATGAATTGAGGTAATAAAATGTCTTTCAGGTCTTCCCTTCGACTAAATGTAGTGTCTAATAGATCGTTAAAACAATTTATACACCTAAACTTGTATGTTTTAACATACATACCAACCCTTTTTAGTACCCAACATCCTGATAGTGGGTCTCATCAGTATCGAATGGGGAAACATTGCTTTAGAGTACCCATATTCGACCATCCAGGGTGTATATAAGGAAATTGTGATAAAAATAGTGGAGCACCACATACAAATGAATACACAGTTTTCCTAGAAGAACATTATAGAAAGTATCATATGAGACTACCAAAAATTAAGTTCTTGATTCTAAGCCACTAAATTGAATCATTAGCTGAACTTTTCTATGCATCTTCTGATCACTCCATTCATACGACTGAATTTTTAGGTTGGGGGTGACATATCTACTAATGTGATTCCTAGATTATAGATTATATATGTTCAGATAAGGTTCATCCCAAAACTATTATCCACTTCGAAATGATATATTTTCATAGCAGGGAACTAACCAATGATTTGAAACAAGAATATGTACCTCTAAATGATAAAACCATTTTCAAATCTAGATGAAGGGAAAATGGAACTATTTTTCTTTTGATCATACTCCTCTATATAGAAGGCCTCATCAGTATCTACCACAACCTTAAAATACTAGGGAATTCTCAAGGATTCATTGAGGGCCTCACATATTTTCTTTAACAAGAAGAGTGCCTCAGTAGTTGAGTGCCTCATAGGTATACCGACAAGGTTATTTATAAAATCATACGTCCATTATAGGGGAATGTTATTTTTGTGTGGAGGGTAACTCTTTATATTTGGGTATAACAAATGTTATTTGATAAACCATGTGGTACTAACTCATACTTGTGTTTTAATACTACTTGTTAGCTGGGATGATCTCAATAACAAACGGATGGGTTTTAGTAAGTTGACGTCAAGCTGTTGTTGGATGCATCTGATCACATCATGTTCATGAATGAGTTTCACGGTCTAGTAACTCAATTGGTTGTGGGTGAGTACCTGATAGAGTGTACTGAGATAATTGGGCTTTCCATGCTCTACACAGATCATGATTCATAGTCTCAAAAGCATAAAAACCCCAGTTAAATGTGATATCCAGAACATTCTGATGAGTTTCATGTCCTATTGTAACAAACCAAAGTTTTATAGATGAAATTACCTTCTTATAATTATTCCTTATAGTATAATACTATTAGAAATCATAATGACATAATATTAAGTAACCATTAAACATAACTCTTCCACTTCTATGTTTTGAATTTCAATAATCCGATATACACGGTTGTGTTCAAGATTAATTTTGGTGATTAATAAAACAAAAATTATTTTTTGTGTTAGTAACATACACTTATGAATAGTAACATACCATTATGAATAGTAATATGAACCTTATGAATAATAAATTTTCCTAAATAATAGTAACCTTACCCTTGAATAATTAAATAAAAATAAGGTATCTTATAAGTGACAATTTGAACAAAGTAAACATATTTGTAATTTTGTAAGACATAAATATTTAATTATATTTAATAAATTAATTTAGAAGAATTTTTATTTCCAAAAAATGCATTCCTGAATTAACAAATATATTTCTTCTAGATTTCAGATAATTTTACAAGTCCTTATGTAATTTTTGAAAGTATTATAAAATCATTTTTAATTATAAAACTGTTGTTAAGTAGTTTAAAATGTTAATTAAATATTACATTAATCATATATAGAAATTTAATTTTTAAAATTAGACGAAATGTTTGGATTCTACACGTCTAAAAATGGTTGGGGGGAAATTTTGGGATTTTTTGGAAATAAATAAATTTTGGATGAATAGTGAAATACCATAATTTAAAAAAAATAATCTAAATAAGATAATTATAGAGTCATGTATGATGTTCCACTGATGTAATCCCACATTATTAAGGATCACATGATAAAATTACTATCAGTGCTCAAGGAAGAATAACTATTCCTTGTCTGGTGGAGAAATAATAAATTAATGAATTTTAAATTAAGAAACCCCTTCTCCCCTCCACTAAAAAACAACCCTTCCCACCCTCATTACCTCACACCTTTCAAGATTCAAGACTTATCTAATCTCTTACCAATAATCTTTGATATCCCCTCCCACACTTCCAAGAGCTTCGGGCTTCATTAAAATACCAATACTAGGCCACTTAAGGAGTATCTCAAGAGAAGGATTCAAGAGGTAATTTCTCTCCCTCTTCTCCTTTAATTCCCTTTCAATTTCAAGTTCTTTTCTTATTCTGCCCCCACATATCTTTAAACAAATGGTATGTTAACTGTAGTATAATAAATATACTGTAATGGTATCATACTAATGGAAAATTATATCATCCAACCCCCATTCTCCTGTTCGTTTTATTTTATAAAATAAAACATTGTTCGTAAGGTGTTAATCTATCACCTTCAAGAACGACACGTTTTCCTTTTCCATTTCTACCTTTAAATCTGGTCATGAAACCATTTTTATGGTTGAACCACAATATTATATATGTTTTATGTCCTATTTTGTGTTCTTAAACATTGTTATGTACATATTACAAAATGAGTAAACAGAAGAAGTTCGTTGTGGTCGAGAAACCACCCTAATTAACCCAAACGATCATCATAAGAATCCTATCTAATGATTCATCCACATGGTATATAATATAATTCATTATAATATCATTTAAACTCCTGTAAGATAATTAATAATATGAAATATAAGTTCTGGATTTTTATCCATGTTTGACCAGAACTTCAATTCATGAATACAAGTTAACCGCTCAAGATAAACCATAAAAACAAACATTCCCAAACAACGTTTTAAACTCCATAACTCATTTTAAGGCACATAAAATAACTTAATGAAACCATAATGACCTATATTAATATACACAATATTCTATAATAGTTAATTAATTATTATAATGTGGATATACCGTACTTTAAAGTGATGAAAGCATTTAGATATATGGTAAGGGGAAAATTCTAGGATCTATCTTTCATCCTTCAGGTTCTCCCCCTTTCACTTCAATTTTTTTTGATATGGTCACTAATAAAAAATAATTTTTTCGTCATTTTCATTACTTTTCTGGGATATACATGTTTTTCAATTGTGTTTAGGTCAAAAAAATGTTTTCCAAAATAACTCTTCTTTTGAGAACACACCTTTTACTTCTCAATCAATGTCGACGGTTCATGTAACTTGTATGTTAGTCCCTCTTTATTTTGGGAACCCAAAGATTATTAATGTGTTATTATAATATAAAACTCATTTATTTCCATGGTTTAGTTATTTTCATTTATTATATACGTTCATTGTGGTATGCATGATAAATTATAATGTTATGATGTGACGGGTGCACCCTGAATTATATAGTGAAATATGAATTCTTCAATGTGACGGGTGCGCCCTGAATTATAAAGTGCTCCAATTAATTGGGTAAAGTGATGAATATCATGATTAAATGTGAAATTATTTGTGAAAAATATTCCATCTTTGTTCAAAATTATGTGTGGTAGCTAACAACTAAGACATGATGTTTCATTTTTATGCAATGCCACATTTCAAGTCTCTTATTAATGCTTTCTCTCATGTTCATTATTTATTTACAATGTTATAGTTATACTCACCCATTTTTATATTGTTCTTATATATCCTCTTTCTATGATTTTTTCTCACCCCTTTTGATGCATATCCTCAGGTTAGTACATGTACTTAGGAGAGGTAAAGTGCCAATAATAAGTTAGAGAAGAAGGAACTAAATAAATGTTTATGCTTGATGTTGTAATTGCAATGTATGGTCCTACTTTTCCCTAGAAACTAAACTATTGGATAATCTATGTGTAATACTATTATATATATTATCTTTAAAATTATTTAATAGTAATTTATGAAATGGTTGGGTCACTAAATTTGGTATCAGAGGAAAGGTTTAGTAAATTTGGGAATTAGGATTAGTAAACCCTGGAGAAAACCTCTAGTATGAGACTAATTAAAAATATTCATACAAGAAGCTCTATATAGGGATCCCATATATTATTATTTTTGTAGAAATTTTGAAAATGAATCTGTTATTTATTGATGACTTGTTGAATTATGTTTTGTTCTAACCTTTTCTATTTTAGAAAATGGTGGGAACCTGAATAAACTAGGCCAACAACTCGTGCGAGGGCCAATGAAAAGATTTCCCAAACGAATCCCAAATGATTATGGAGGTGGAGTTAAAAACATCATGTGATTTTTATCCAGTACTCTTAGGTCATGAATAATAACCAAAATAATGGGGAACTTCCTCCTTCAACAAAGAGAGAGACACTTTCTATCGAATTTTATATGCGGAAATGAAAACTGATGTTTAGTGGATATTATGATCCAATAGTTGCGGAACAGTGGGTCAACCCCATGGAGAAAATCTTTTCTATTCTTTACTATTCTAAGACGGAGAAGGTGAATCTTTCCCTTTATCATCTATATTGATAGGCTGATCAATGGGGGAATTGATTAAGAACACCAAGTCAAGTGAGGAAATTAAAGTGTTTGAATGGGAAGACTTTAAGATAATGTTTCTTAATAAGTATTTCCAACGAACTCTTACCACAAAGTTGGGGAGAGAATTTATAGAGCTCATGGAAAAAGAAAGATAATCTCTCACAACTTGTGATGTAAATTACACAAGGATTTCAAGGTACGCTGTGGGTTTTGTTATAAAAAATGATAGGAAAATTGATAGATTCTTTAGCGTCTTAAAATCACACCTCCAAAAGGATCTTGTAAGTCGAGACATTGGGAGTTATGAATAATTAGTTAGGTGTTCTCTCAAAGTGGAGATGGAGTTTGGAGAATGGTCCCATGGATATAGTGATATGAAATGAAACATGGAGTTTCATGTTGGAGGATCTAATGAAAATGGTGGGAAGAGAACTCAACAACCCACATGCCAAAAATGTGAGTATTTGCACCATGGGAACTGTCTGAAAGGGATGAGGAAGTGCTTCAAGTGTTGGAATGAGTGAAACCATGCTCAAAGTGTCTAAATGACATGAAAAGAAAGAGAATGTAGTTGATGAAAGCAGAGAATCACCCATGGTTCAATGCTAATACTATAGGGATCTAAGGCACTATTCAAGCCAGTTCACTAATCCTCGAGTTCTCGATGGTAATCAGCATCAACTTCCACCAAAGCTAATGGAACAAGGGATGGATTGTGCCATCACTACTGCAGATATAGAGCAAGATAATGAAGTCGTACAAGGTACTCTTCCTATTCACTCAAGAATGGAAAATGTCTTATTTGATTCTAGTTCTATGCATTCCTTTATATCTTGAATGTTTTCTAGAACAATATAATCGAATCCCCAAAACCGTGAAGTAGAGATATCCATAAAAACACCAAGTGGTAAAATCATTGCAACCCAAGTGTTTGAATCTTCTCTTGTTAGCATATGTGGGAATATTCTTCCAGTGAATCATGTAATACTACAATTGGTGGAATTCAATGATATAATGGTAATGGACTGACTCTCATTATATAGAGCACATATCACCTGTCCAGAAAAGAAAATAACTTTTCCTATTCCGAATCATCCCATGCTCCACTACAAATGCAAGGAAGATCATGAATATCCTTTTAAAAATCCTCCAATGGTGTGTGTGTTGATTTCCTATGATGAAGAATACCTATCCCAAATGTTTGGGTCAAAGGAAAGTTCCAACCTAGAGGAAATTTCCATTGTGAGGGAATAAGGTGATGTATTTCGTGAAGAGTTACCCAGAATTCCCCCAGATCATGAGGTAGAGTTCTCAATAAAAACTCATGCCTAGAGCTACTCATATTTCAATGTGTCCATATAGGATGGATCCTTTAGAAATGGAGGAGTTAAAGAAGAAGCTGTAAGAGAAACTGGGAAAAGGGTTCATATGCCCTATTGCATCACCTTGGGGTGCACCAGCGCTCTTTGTGAAGAAGGATGAAAAAAATGTGGTTTTGTATCAATTATATGGAACAAAACAAGATCGCCATAAAGAACAAGTATCCTCTTCAAAGGATTGATGACTTGTTAAAACTGTTAATAGGAGATTAATACTTCTCAATGATGGATCTTGATTCAATATGTCATCAGCTAAAGGTGAAGAAGGAGGATATTCAGAAGACTCACTTATGTACAAGGTATGGGCATGCTAGGTTTCCATTGATGCCCTTCGGCCTTACTAATGCTCCTGCAATCTTCATTGATTTGATGAATAGAGTCTTTAGACATTACCTTGAAAATTTTTTGGTAGTGTTTATTGATGATATTTTCATCTACCCCAAGATCAAGGAGGAACATGTAGAACATTTAAGACTTTTTTTGGAAACATTGAGAAAATAGAATTTGTACACCATGTTCTGTAAGTGAAGCTTTTGGGCAAAGCCAATCACTTTTTGAGACATGTGATCACAAGTGAAGGAATTTCTGTGGATCCTTCAAAAACAATGGTGATTGAGGAATGTCCCATGCCCTCTAGTGTCACAGAAATCCATAGTTTTCTTGGATTATCTAGGTAGAACCAATTTTTCTTGAGAAACTTCTCATGATTGTCAAGACTGCTATCTAAGATAACATGGAAATGGGTAAAGTATGTCTGGATGGAAGATTGTGAGGGAAGCATCAAAGAGCTAAAGAGAAGGATGATCACTGTAGTTGTACTCACACTACCAAAATGTGGAGAAAGTATTGTGATATACGGTGGTGCGTCAAAGAAATGCTTGGGTTGTGTACAAATGAAAAATGATAATGTGATAAACAACACCTCATAGAAGTTGAAGATACATAAGCAGATCTACCTGAAACATGATTTAGAGCTAGCAGTTGTGATTTTTACCTTGAAAATATGGAGGCACTACCCTTTTAGTGAGAGGTGTGACATATAATCCGACCACAAGAGCCTAAAGTGTATATTCACACAAAATGAGATCAACATGCCTTAATGAATATGGTTATATGTAATCAAGGATTTCAATTTATCTATTCACTCCCATCCTGAAAAGGAAAATAAGGTAGCTGATGCTCTAAGAATAAAATACCCTCATACTCTATCCATGATGCGGATTGAGAAAGACCCTATCTTATTGGATATTCAAAGGATGAATTTAGAAATCATATGGTCATGGGATACATCCAACCTTTACCAAATGATTTCCCAACCATCCATCA
Source organism: Viscum album (assembly GCA_963277665.1). Classification (NCBI taxonomy): domain Eukaryota; kingdom Viridiplantae; phylum Streptophyta; class Magnoliopsida; order Santalales; family Viscaceae; genus Viscum; species Viscum album. The sequence goes on from OY728125.1 coordinate 387,768,234, forward strand.
AACAGGAGATTAATTAAGCTCAAATGGAAGATGTGGAGATACAAAAGAGGGTGAATGTAGAAAATATTGGGAAGCTGCAAGTGTTCCATATTGAAATTGATGGGGTGATTTGGTTTGGAATGAAGCTTTGTGTGCCTTTATCACCCGGGATAAAGAAGGATCTATTGGCAAATGCACATTTCTCACCATTATTTATCCATATTATTAGCACTGATATTTATCATGATCTCTAAGAACACTTCAGGTTGGATAAAATGAAGAAGGATACTGCAGAATATATATCAAGGTGCTTGGTATTTCAGAAAGTTAAAGATGAGTGAAAAAAGTCCAAAGGTATGAGGTAGCGATTTCTTATACCCATGTGAAAATTGGAAAATGTTACTATGGACTTTTTTATAGGTCTCCCAAATACGTCGAAGGGAAATAATGTGATATGGGTTGTGGTTTATCGACTCACAAAGACCACCCATTTTATCGCTATTCGGGATGATCTCTCGCTTGAAAAACATGAAAAGATATATATGAAGGAAGTAGTGAGACTGCATGGTGTTCCACTCCCAATTGTATCTAACCATGATCCAAGGTTCACATCTAAATTTTGGAGGTGCCTTCAACATTCTTTGAGTACTGAACTGAATTTCATCATGCCCTATCACCCCCAAATCGATGACCAATCTAAAATGCCTATTCATACTCTTGATGAAATTATAATATCCTTCTCTTTAAAATTCAATGTTGGATGGGATCAGCATCTCCCATTGGTTGAGTTGTCTTGCAATAATAGCTTCCAATCGAGTATTCATATGGAACCATATAAAGATCTGTACGAAAAATCGATGTAGAACTCCATCATGTTGGGATGATGTTGGTGAATGAAATCTACATGGACCTGATCTTCTGGAAGAGATGATAGAAAAGGTTCAAGTCATCATGAAACACATCAAAGCTGCTCAGAGTTGGAAAAAGAGATATGTTGAAAACCTTTGAAGTTACTTGGAGTTCAACATTCGGGATACAGTCTTCCTTCGAATATCATCATGGAAGAGAGACATGTGATTTCAAAAGAAAGGGAAGTTAAGCCCAAGGTACGTCGGCCGCTTTGAGATCCTAGACCTCATAGGATTTGAGGCTTATCGACATGAACTTCCATCGAATATGGCTAAATATCATTATGTGTTTCCCAAATCACTCTTGAGGAAGTGCATACCGGACCTCTCATAAGTACTAAACCCTGTGGTGGTAAAGTTGGAAGATTATCTCTCTTATGAGGAGAAACTAGTAGAGATTTTAGACAATAGAAAAAAAGTTCTACGCAACAAGGTAACCCACCTTTTCAAAGGGTTGTGGAGGAACCATAAGCTTGAAGAAGATACTTGGGAACCATAGGAGGCGATGAAGGAGAAGTTCCCTCACCTGTTTGTGTAAAGAGAAATTTCGAGGGAAAAATTTCATAAGGGGGAATAATGTAACGACCCAAAGTTTTATCAATGGGATTCCCATATTATAATTATTCCTTATAGTATAATTAAATTAGGAATCAAAATAAGGTAATAATATTATGTGACCATTAAAGATAAAATTTCCACATCTACATTTTGAATTTCAATAATCTGACATACACGGTTGTGTTCAAGATGATTTTTGGAGTCTAATAAAATAAAAATAATTGTTGGTGAATAGAAACACACCCTTATAAATAATAAACTAAACTTATTAATATTAATATTACCGTTATGAATAGTATATATTCCAAAATAATAGTAACCTTAACCTTGAATAATTAAATTAAGTTGAGGTATCTTATAAGTGAAAATTTGAACATAGCAGAAGTATTGGTATTTTTGTAAGTCATAAATTATTAATTATAAATAATTAATTATTTTAAAATAAAATTTATTTATTTAAAATGTGTTCATAAATTAGTAAATATTTGTCTTCTAGATTTAAGATTAATTTATAAGACCTTAAGTAATTTTTGAAAGAATTATTAAATCAGTTTTAATTTTAAAAACTGTTTTTTCATGTAAATTATGATTTTAATTAAATATTAAATTAATATTATTTAGAAATTTATTTTTGAAAAATGGAATCTATTTTTGGATTCTAAACATCGAAAAATAATTAGGGTGAAATTTTATGATTTTTTGGGAAATATTTGAATTTTTTGATGAATAGTGAAATGCCATAATTTACTAAAATAAACTAAATAAGCTACTTATAGAGTCATGTATGATGTTATGCTGATGTAAGCCCACTTGTTTCAGGATAACATGATAAAATTACTATTCTTGGTTAAAAAATACTCATTATTCCATGTCTTTTTGAGAAATAATAAATTAATTAATTTTATATTAAGAAACCCCCTCCACTATAAAAACCCCATTTCACACCCTCATTCCCTCACACCTCTCAAGCTTCAAGCCTTGTCTAAACTCTGCCCAATAATATTACCTAGCCCCTCCTCCCACGTCCAGGAGCTTATGGAGTCATCAAAATACTAAGCCTAGGACCCTTAAAGAGGATCTCAATAGGAGGATTGAAGAGGTAATTGCTCCCCCTCTTCTATTTTAATTCCATTTCAATTTCAAGTTATGCTGTTATTCTCTCCCCACCGATCTTTGAAAAAATGTTATGGTGACTCTAGTATCATACATATACAATACTTTTATGATAATAATGGGATATTATATCATCCAAACCCTTTCTCATCTTCTTTTTATTTTATAAAAGAAAACGTTGTTCGTTAGGTGTTAATCTATCACATTCAAGAACGACACGTTTTCTTTTTCCATTTCTACCTTCAGATCTGGTCATGAAACAATTTTTATGGTCGAACCATTATATTATATATGTTTTATTTCATATTTTATGTTCTATAACAAAATTATATACATATTACTAAAATAGTAAACAAAACAAGTTCGTTGAGGTCGAAAAACAGCCCAAATTATCCAAAACGATCATCAATAAAATCCTATCTAATGATTCATCCACATGATATATAACATAATTCTTATAAAATAATTTAAACTCCTGAAAGATAATTAATAATATGTAATATCAGTACTGGATGTTTACCAATGTTCTACCTGAACTTCAACTCATGAATACAAGTTAACCACTCAAGAAAAACTATAAAAACAAACAATCGCAGAAAATGTTTTTAAACTCTATAACTCTTATTACGGCACATAAAATAACTTAATTAAACCATAATGAACTATATTAATGAAAAAAAGGTTCTATAATTATTAATTAATTAATCTCATGTGGTTATACATGACATTAAAGTGAATAAAGCATTCAGATATAAGGTAAGGGGAAAATTATCAAACATAACTTTCGTCCTTCGGGTTCTCCCTCTTTCACTTCTTCTTTTTAATATGGTTACTTCATAAAAATAATTTTTTCTCCCATTTATTTCCTTTTTTGGTATATACATGTTTTTCACTTGTATTTTTGTGAAACAAAAGTTTTTACAAAAGAACTCTTCTTTTGAGAACACACTTTTAACTTCTCATTCAAGGTTGACCGCTCATGTAACTTGTATGTTATTCCATATCTATTTTGGGAACCCAATGATCATGAATGTGTTATTATGATATGAAACACATTCTTTTTTAGGGGTTAGTTATCTTACTTTTTTATATATGTTCATTGTGGCATGCATGATAAATGATAATGTTATGATGTGATAGGTGCACCCAGAATTATATAGTGCAATATGAATGTCTCATTTTAACGAGTGAGCCCAGAATTATACAGAGATAAAATTCATTTGGTAAAGTAACAAATATCATGAGTAAATTTGAAATGATGTGTGAAAAAGATGGTAGATTTGTTCAAAAGTATGTGTGATTGTTAACCACTAAGACACGATGTTTCATTTTTACGCATATCCACATTTCAAGTCTCTTATTAATGCTTCCCCTGATGTTCATGTTCGTTTTCCTATGTTATGGATATGATAACCCATTTTTATATTGTTCTTATATATCATCTTAATGGGATTTTAGCTCACCCCTTTATAAGTATATCCTCAGGTGACTACATGTACTAAGGAGAGGTCATGTGCCAATAAGTATCTATAGAAGAAGGAACTAAATAAATGTTTATGCTTGATGTTGTAATTGCTATGTATGGGCCTAGTTTTCCCAAGACAGTAAACCGTTGGATCCTATATGTGTAATATTATTATATTTTTTATCTTAAAATTATGTAATAGTAATTTAAGAAAAGGATGGGTCGCTATACCTATGCCTCTCATTCATTAATGTTGGATAAAGATAACTGAGGGGTTTTCCTGACATTCCTTACTGATAGGTGTTATTAAGCAGTCCACCAGATCAATAGAATTCATGGAGGTTTATCCATGTTCCTCATTAGTGTGATAGTCTAGGTCTAGGTAGACCCTGGGTGAATCTCCCAATTCGGCAGGTATGAAGTATCCAAGGGTGATAATAGGTTTTTTTCACCAATAAATCAATCTAATTTTCATTACTCAATCGATGTATGTTGTTCTAAGAGATTGAAGGATATGAAACAAATGTGGATGAAATGGTTAGAGGAGGTGAGGTAATAACAGTTGGTTGTGGCTTGCTCATGTGGGAATAAATAATACCTTATGTGTGAGATAATTTCATTTGATACAACCATTCATCATACTTTGGCATCATAAATATGAGAACATACTTCCGATCACCATAGTATTCACTATCACTATGAGGGTGAGGAGAATCATGCGTTTCTTATCCTGGAACATCATCCAATTTGACCAACTCATTGTCTACTTGGTCATGGAGACAATTTTTTAATACAAATAATTTATTGATTGTGTGTCCAAAGATATTATTTTATGTAAAATCGTTGGTGCATCTAGTGAGAGGGTCTCCTTCATTTTTGAAACACTATGATCCCATGTTCCTAGGTGAAGATTAAATTTAATCAGCGCTTCGCACACTTGATGGAATACATTTTGATCATTATTTTTTTGAAAGGATCCATGGGAGCCTTTCCTTGAGATGGGGCCGAGGCAACATGATTTTGATGAGGAGGCTATTCTTGGAGAGGTTATTTCTTGTGCGAATGTATAGGGAAAGGCTATTCCATGTAGGGAATTACTTGGTGAGGCTAATGTGGTAATGTGGTAGTAGGATTATTTGATTAGGATCCTCTGCTTTGATAGAAAAAGATATATCTAATTATATAGGCCTCCTCATAGGAGTTGTAAGTGAAAAGAAGTGTGGATATTTTTTATTCCACTGTAAGGCTTCTTCCAGATGCTAATATTTTTCAAAGAATTCCCAAAATCCACTTGGGTAGTTCATGGAAATGAGGGTAAAGGACCAAATCCTTCCAAATGTACTCCAAGAACAACATAAGAATATTTAAATAATAAACTGGCATGTCAAGTGAGTACATAAGTCCATTTCATCATGTTATGATGTTTTTGAATCGCTCATTGGGTCTCTATTTTAATAGAGAGGTCGACAATACTTACCTTCCTGATGTGAAACTGAAATAGTAGAGAAAATCTCAATTGGGGTCTTACCAACCGGTAGTGGGACATATGTGTATATGACTATAATAAATGAATGTATGCATTTCCATAGTCTTGATAAAGAATTAGAGCGTGGCTATTTTTTGCTGCTTTGGAGTC